>CM057453.1:1122177916-1123437500 GCA_016271365.2 Neoceratodus forsteri | reverse complement strand
GACCTAACTCTCATCCCATTCTCCTATACTGTATGGTGTCAGCCTCTTTACACATGGAATGGGTTGAGAGTAGGGCCTAACAACCCCATGGCACACCCCAATGCCTTTTGGTGTGTGGAGGATGGGGAGAGGAATAGTAGGGTAGGGGGACAGGGGCTCAAATCTAACATCTCTTTTCTCTACTTTTGTTGCTTCAACCATAACTGATGTATTAATAAAGTTTTTGCAATGAATATGTAAATATACTGCATATATATATATATATATATATATATATATATATATATATGGCAAAAAACACTCCATTTAATGCATCAGTTAGGGTTGTTCCACAGCAACAAAAGTGAAGAAATTTGGTGTTAGGGTTGAAAACCCTAACTGAGCATTCCCCACCACCACACACACACATACACATGCAACTAGGGGAAGGACCAAGCCAACACAACCAATCACATACAACCAGCAGGAGGTGTACATCTGTGTTACCACAGCAAGTAGGCAAGAAATCTAACTTCAGCTGGCAGTAGCGAAAATGGTGTACGTCACTTTGTTTTTGAAATATGAGTGGTGAAAAGGCGTCATGGGCATTACAGTGTTAGCCCATGGCAAACTGCTCAATTGTGGAACAGAGTAAGTTTGTCATGGTTAAGTATTTTAGCATGAAAGCAGGAAAAGGAAGATCTGTGGGACTAGGACTTGTCATCATGCAAATTTCAGCCAAAATTAGCGAACCATTTGGTTCCAGGATGATGGCAAAGATGTGCAGTCATGAGGAGCATAGTGTTGCAAAATACTTCTGGAAACATGAAAGTGTAGCACATGGAAGAGACAAAAGTGTTGCATTTGCAAAAGCATATAAAATAGTGTTGCCAAATACAGTCACAAATGGAAGACACAACAGTGTCACATTTGCAAAAGCAATGAAAATAGTGTCACAAAATACTGTCACAAAGACGGAAGTGTTGCAAATGCATATCAGAACACTGTGACATTAGCGAAAGTGATTTTTGAAAGTATATTATGGACTGTGCAAAATTCTGTTTTGGGTCTTGTATATCCCAAAATACCATATGTGTTGCGTGTGTTATGTGTTGGTGGCAGCGTGTGGCCCAAGATGTCCAGTTGTGCATAGTGATATGTGTTTTGTGGTGCGTGGAATGTTCAGCATCAGAGTTAGCAGTGACACCCTCATGCGAGAGCCCAACGGGAGCATGGGTGTATGGTTTTGTGGTTTACATAGTTGTATGTTAAGTCTGTGACCTGCTGCAAGTTGTGTGTGATTGGTTGTGTTGCCTTGGTCCTTCCCCTACTTGCATGTATATGTGTGTGTGTGTGTGTGTGTGTGTGTGTTGGGGGGGGATGCTCAGTTAGGGTTTTCAACCCTAACATCAAATTTCCTTGCTTTTGTCGCTGTGGAACAACCCTAACGGATGCATTAAATGGATTTTTTTTTGCCATGAATTTTCCTTCTTTTTGAGAATGTGCACTATAAATAGTGAATGGAATGTAGTAACGGTAACGCAAACGCAAGTGGAAATGATAATGCACATGGTGGCCCAAACGGAAACGGTAACGGAAATGGTATGAGAAATGCAAGCAGAAATGTTAATGAAAACAGAAATGGTAATGCAAATTGTAATGCAAACTCTAACGGTGACAGAAATGCAAACGTTAATGAAAACAGTAATGCAAATGCTAATGCCAACAGAAATGCAAACAGTAACAAAAATGCAAATGGTAAGAGAAATGCAAACAGAAATGCAAACATTAAAGGCAGTGGCCACACAGAAGGAAACAGTAACGCAATCGAAAATGGAAATGCTACTTAAAATGTAAACGCTAAGGCCAACAGAAAGGAAAACAATGACGAACACGCAAACAGTAACGGTAACGCAATTGGAAATGCAAACGATTATGGTACCAGCAATGATGATGCCAAAGGGAAGAGTAATACAAAACAGAAATGCAAATGGAAGTGCGTACACAAACACAAATGAAAATGCAGATGGTGACGCAAAAGGAAATGCAAAGAAAGCCAGTAATGGAAATGCAAATGGTAAGAGTAACACAAACGCAAGTGCAAATGTAAAGGATAATGCACAGGGTGCCGTAAAGAAAAATACAAATGGTAAAGGAAATGCAAGCGGAAAAGGTGACTGTGACAGTAATGGAAACACAGATCATTTTTTTCCCCAAAAGCTGCATTCAGAAGCACAGTGAATACAAAGAATGTATGCATAATAATGGGCCTCAGAGCAGAAAATGAACACTTGGAATACTAAATTGCTTATATCTCAGGAACTGTAAGATGTAGGAAAAAACATTAAAATGTCATAATTTATGCCTTTCCTGGCTAGTTTTGCACTTAGCCCATAGTGGGGGGCTAAGCATTTTTCTGATGAAAAGTCTGTATCTTGATGCGTTTTTGAGATATGGGCCACGAAAGGGGTGCCGGATGCCGTAATGTTAGCCTATGGGAAAAATCGTCAACTCTGGAGTGCCGTAACGTTGCAGACGTCTAATATTTTGTCACCACAGCACCAAAAGGCACATCTGTGGGATCTTGGCTTTCTTCCCTCCAAATTGCAGCCCAAAAGACCAAACAGTTCTTTTACAGCAGGGTGGCAAAGATTTCCTATTCTTTTGGGCATAGTGTCACAAAGTAGTATCGTGATTTGCGACACTTTCATAAAACAAATCACAAAAGTGTTGAATGTGTGACACTACTTTGTGATACTACTGTTTACAAAAATCTGAAAAACATATTTCTAGGGTATTTAACACCCCAAAAAAGATATGGCTAGCATCTTCAGGATTCGACTAGGTGAACACAGCAAGAATTGTGTCCCTAGAGGGTCCCAAATTTAAATGCCAAGCATTTCTCTGACCACCAACTGAAAACAAGATGGTGGATTTGCGACACTATGGGGTAATATGTGACACTAAAAACTGCATTTGCGACACTGTCAAACTTTTTAACTTTTCCCATTGACTATAATTGGAATACTTGTTTTTTGAATAACTTTTGAACAGTTTAATATTTTTTCATGAAATCTTCAAAAGGCACATCAGGGACCCTGGCTGCATGTTCCCTGAAGGTTTTGGACCAGTCGCACAGACCGTGCGAACTGCATGTTCCCTGAAGGTTTTGGACCAGTCGCACAGACCGTGCGAACTGTAGACTGAGCAAAGAATGCACAAAAATGCATAATTACCACATTCTCTGGTGCTAAGTAGATCCACAGCTGTATATCCAACCATTACAAAACTTGGCAGATCCAGACATCTATGGCACTGCTCAGTGCATGTCAAATTTTAGGCAAATACATCATATGGTGGCAAAGTTATTAAACTGCCAAATTTCAGAGTTTAACCTTAAATTGAGTACTCAACCCTAACTATAGTGGCACTACCGTCCCACTATAATATATATTCATGGCAAAAAACTCTGTTTACTGCATCAGTTAGGGTTGTTCAACAGTGACAAAAGAGAGGAAATTCGGTGTTAAGGTTGAAAACCCCAACTGCGCATTCCCCCCACCCCCACCACCACTACACACACACACACACACACACACACACACACACATACACACACACACACACACATATACATGCAAGGAGGGGAAGGGCCAAGGCAAGACAACCAATCACACACAACCAACAGGAGGTATATATCTGTGTTACTGCAGCAAGTAGGTAAGAAATCTAACTTCAGCTGGCAGTAGCGAAAACGATGTACCTCACTTCATTTTCGACATATGGGTGGCGAAAAGGTGTCATGGGTGTCACAGTGTTAGTCTATGGCAAATTGCTCAGTTTTGGAACAGTGTAAGTTTATCTTGCTTAAGTATTTTAGCACCAAACTAGGAAAAGGCAGATCTGTGGGACTAGGGCTTACCACCCTGCAAATTTCAGCCCAAAGGACCCAACCGTTTGCTTGCAAGATGATGGCAAAGATGTGCAATCATCAGGAGCATACTTTTACAAAATACTTTTGAAAACATGAAAGTGTAGCAAACAGAAGAGACTAAAGTGTTTCATTTCCAAAAGCATGTAAAATAGTGTCACAAAATACTGTTGCAAATACAAAAGTGTCGCAAATGCATATCACAACACTATGACATTTGCAAAAGTGATTTTCAAAAGTATTTCAGGGAATGTGCAAAATCCTGTTTTGGATCTTGTGAACCCCAAAATACCATATGTGTAGTCTGTGTTTTGTGTTGGTGGCAGCGTGTGACCCAAGATGCCCAGTTGAGCGCAGTGATATGTGTTTTGAGGTGCGTGGAATGTCCAGGATCAGAGTTAGCAGTGACAACCCCATGCCACAGCCTGATGGGAGCATGGGTGTTTGGTTTCGTGGTGTAGATAGTTGGGTGTTAGTTCTGTCATCTGCTGCTGGTTGTATGTGATTGGTTGTGTTGCCTTCGTCCTTCTCCTACTTGCATGCATATATGTGTGTGTGTGTGTGTGTGTGTGTGGTGGTGGTGGGGGGATGCACAGTTAGGGTTTTCAACCCTAAGGCCAAATTTCCTCACTTTTGTTGCTGTGGAACAACCCTAACTTATGCAGTAAATGGAGTTGTTTGCCATGAATTTCCCTTCTTTTTGAGAATGTGCACTATAACTAGTGAATTGAATGTGGTAAGGGCCCTGTGCTCCCACCATGTGATTTTTTGTCACATGGTAATGGTAACGCAAATGCAAGCACAAACGGGAATGCACATGGTGATGCAAATGTAAACGATAACGCAAACAGTAAGAGAAATGCAAGAACAAATGTTAATAAAACAGAAATGGTAATGCAAATGGTACCAAAAATGCAAACGGTAACAGAAATGCAAACAGAAATGCAAATGGTAAATGCAGTGGTGGCGCAGAAGGAAACAGTATCACAACTGACAATGGAAACACTACCAAAAACACAAATGTTATGGCTTACAGAAATGAAAACGGTGATGAACACACAAACAGTAATGGTATTGCAATTGGAAATGCAAACATTTACGGTAGCACCAATGATGACGCCAAAGGGAACAGTAACACAAATAGAAATGCAAATGGAAGAACATACGCAAATGCAAATGATAACGCAATTGGAAATGCAAATGCTTATGGTAACACCAACGATGATGCCAAAGCAAAGAGAAATGCAAACAGAAGCGCGTACACAAACGCAAATGGTAATGCACACGGTAATACAAAAGGAAATGCAAACAAAACCAGTAATGGAAACGCAAATGGTAACAGTAACTCAAATGCAAGTGCAAATGCAAACGCAAAGGGTAACGCACGGGGTGCCATAAATGGAAAGGCTAACGCAAACGGTAACTGAAACGCAAGCAGAGACACTGACTGTAACAGTAACGCAAAAGCACACACTTTTTTTCCAAAAAAAGGTGCGCTCAGATGCACAGTGAATACAAAAAATGTATGCATAATTTTGGCCCTCAGAGAAGAAAATGAACACTTAGAATACTAAATTGCTGATATCTCAGGAACTGTACAACATAGAAAAAAAATTAAAATCTCATATTACTTATGACTTTCCTGACTAGTTTTGTGCTTAGCTCCCAAGTTGGGGCTAAGCATTTTTCTGACGAAAAGTCTGTATCTCGAAGAGTTTTCGAGATACGTGCACCGAAAGGCACGGCGGACACTGTAATGTTAGCCTATGGGAAAAATCATCAGTTCAGAGTGCCGTAACTTTGCAGCCCTTTAATATTTTGTCACCAAACCACCAAAAGACACATCTGTGGAATCTTGGCTTTCTTCCCTCCAAACTTCAGCTCAAAAGACCAAACCATTCTTCTGCAGCAGGGAGGCAAAGATTTCCTATTGTTTTTGGCACAGTGTCTCAAAGTAGTGTCGTGATTCATGACACTTTTGCAAAAAAAATCACAAAAGTGTTGAATGTGTGACACTACTTTGCAACATTGCTGTTTACAAAAATTTTAAAAACATATTTCTGGGCTGTTAAACCCCCCGAAAAAGACATAGCTAGCATCCTCAGGACTTAACTAGGTGAACACAGCAAGAATTGTTCCCCAGAAGGTCCCAAACTTAAATGCCAAGCATTTCTGTGATCACCAACTGAAAACAAGATGGTGGATTTGCGACACTACAGGGGTCATTTGTGACACTAAAAACTGCATTTGTGACACTTTTGAACTTTTTAACTTTTCCCGTTGACTATAATAGGAAATTTGTTTTTTGAATAACTTTTGAACCATTTAATATTTTTTCATGAAATCTTTGAAAGGCACATTGAGAACCCTGGCTGCATGTTTTCTGAAGGTTTTGGACCAGTCACACAGAGTGTGTGACCTGTAGGCGCGAGCAAAGAATGAGCAAAAATGCGTAATTTGTGCATTTTTTGGCACTCTGTAGCTCCTCAACTGTATATCCAACCATTACAAAACTTGGAAGATCTAGAGATCTATGATATCACACCAGGCATGCCAAATTTTAGGCAAATCTGTCATACGGTTGCAAAGTTATTAAGCTGCAAATATTTCAGATTTAACCTTAAATGGGGTACTCAACCCTAACTATAGTGCACTACCGTGCAACTATAATATCTATCTATCTATCTATCTATCTATCTATCTATCTATCTATCTATCTATCTATCTATCTATCTATCATCTATCTATCTATCTATCTATCTATCTGTCTATCTATATACTTTATATAGTGAAGCTTGCCAGGATGAAGCACAGTGTCACAGGTTTACTGCATGATAAAAGGGATGAACTCCCATTGAATTTGCATTGTTTGCTGCAGAAACTACTGCAGAATTCTGTGGTGCTGCTCTTCATCCTGGTGGGTGTCACTGTATATATATATGAATATATATATATTTATACAACGTATGTTTTGGGATAAATACAAGGATAAAAAATGGTATCTAGACTGCCCAATGAAGATAACATTGTTATCTTCATGTTCCTATACGTCATACATTTATCTCCACGTTCCTATACGTCATCCTGATGAAAGTGAAAGTGTTTCACTTTTCATCAGACACCTGTCTCTCTTTCCTCTGCCCTGTACAAGTAACTCCCCCAAAAAAACACACATCTCTTCCATCTGGTTGATCCTGCCTACATCTTAACACAAATAATTAAATTTAAACATATCTGGTTGATCCTGCGACTTCCTTTCACCCATTGACCGATCAGAATGCATTGAAATGTAGCGTGACCAAGCGCAACAATATTGAAATCTCAGTTACTTTCAATTATACAGCCTGTGCTGTAAATTGCTCAAAAACTATAGCAGCTTTCCTAATACTGGCTATATTTTAACAGAAGAAGCTGCCAACAACAGGTAAGAGAGAAGCGAGTGAGTTGGCAGCTTCAGACAACGAGACAAAAGCACGCATGTTCGCACTTTCGCCTGTCTGTTCTGAAGCTGCCGACCACCGCTTCTCTTACTGTTGTCGGCAGCTTCTTCTGTTAAAATATAGCCAGTATTAGAAAGCATAGTTTTTGAGCAATTTACAGCACAGGCTGTATAATTGAAAGTAACTCGAGATTAATATTGTTCCGCCCGGTCACGCCTACATTTCAATGCTGCCTGATCGGTCAATGGTGAAAGGAAGTCGCAGGATCAACCAGATATGTTTATATTTAATTATTTGTGTTAAGATGTAGGCAGGATCAACCAGATATGTATTATTCAATGAGTTTACTGCAGCAACATGAAACAATTTTCATTTAAGAATATATGTAATCTGCTCTTTGAGGGAGGGGCTATAGAGAGTTGTATTGGGGTGGTCAGGGCAAGGTTAGCCAGAATCCAGACACATTTTGGCATAATAATTTTAAAGTAGCAGGATCAACTACATATATATTTTTAAACAACATATGCATCTGTTGTGCTGATAGACATACTGCAGATTTGTGTTGAAACAGCTAACATCTCTATGTAGTGCAATGTATTAAGTGCACATTTGGAGCTTTTGTTGAATGCAGCCCAAAACATACACCGAATATGACATGGCCCGACTGAAGATATCATATTTATCTTCATTCGAGGCCAACTGACATCTGATATCTCACTCGTGGCTTAGCGCTGTGAGATATCATGATATCATTGGCCTTTCATGAAGATAAATATGATATCTTCAGTCGGGCCATGTCATATCCCCTATATATATACTTTATATAGTGAAGGCCAGGATGAAGCGCAGTGTCACAGGTTTACTGCATGATAAAGGGATTAACTCCACTGAATTTTGCATTGTTTGCTGCAGAAACTCTACTGCAGAATTCTGTGGTACTGCTCTTCATCCTGGTGGGCATCACTGTATGTATATATATATATATATATATATATATATATATATATATATATATATATATATATATATATATATATATTTTATCTCTCTCTCTCTCTCTCTCTCTATATATATATATATATATATATACTGTATATATATACTGTATATATAGTGTGGTCACACCCCTATAGAGTTGAGTAGGCGCTTTAATGTTAAACCCCAATTTTTGCACATTAATAACTTTGCAACTGTTCAATGGATTTTCACAAAATGTGGAATGTGTGGTTTTGTATGGTAGACTTCTTAATTGACCAAGTTACATTCTGGTCAGTATTACGGTTTGTGTGCAGCAAAGTGCTGAAAAACTCTCTTTTCGCCACTTTTGACACATTTTTTTACCCATCATGCTGCAACCACACCATTTCATGTTTTGGTCTGAAATTTGGAATGTAGAAAGAGCTTTGGTCAAAGAATAGTCCAGCATTGGTTTGGTTAAAAAATATTAATCAGTTCCAAAGTTATTTAATTTTTAATTTTGGGGTTGTGAGCATACTCAGTTTAGTCCAAGATTTATATGTATGTTTTGTGAAAGAGGATTGGGCTCATGGTCAAGGATTTTGTCAGTTCACAAAAGGGGATTTAAAAAATCCTAGTCTGAGGGCCCACCAGTGCAGCAGTTGGTTTGGCCTTCTCGACCAGGTTGGTGTAAGGCCTGGGAACTGGAGGGCTGGCTGGGGAATGGAGGACTTGAGCATACCAAGGACTGCTCATTCTCTCTGGGGGGGAGGGGGGAACCAGAGCTCAGCTCTTGTCTGGCCCTGGGTGGAGACCCGAGGTACAGCAAGCCCGACACTCAACAGAGGGGCGATGTGCCAGACATCAATGCTTAAGCACCTTGACATCCGGGGACTTGGCATGCTGAGAGAACTTCGGGATAATAACCTCGCAGCCTCCCAGTAGATGAAGCACCAGGCCCTGACCTTCAATGCCCCTACCTGCCCGGAGACAGTGTTCCGACAAAATATAAGAGATGTATCAGGGTGGAAGGGCTCCCACCCCATACCCGCCTGGGGGGTACAACCACGGCTCCATGGGGGACGGACTGCACCAGTCACCAGGTAGGTGAGTGAGAGCTCAGGCTGTAGGTGTCTCCCAAAGAGGGGAGAGCTGTGAGGAGAGGGAGAATAAGAGAAGGTAAAAAAAAAAAAACTAGTCTGTAAGGAAAAAATCCTTGTCCATGACCCGTCATCTTATTTTCATTTTTTCCCCCCACAAACAAAATGTTGTAGCTTCCTCTACAGGTGACTTCTTGTTGCAATAAGGTATGAATATTGTTCAGGGTGACTCCTTCCACAAACTTATACCTTTGGTTTGCTTTGTTTTATCCAAAAAATGGGCATTTTAAATTGTAAAATTCTTTGTCTACGACTCGCTTATGATCTCCTTTTGCAAGCTGAAAAAATCCCAGTCCACCAGCTGATCCTCTTTCGCAAGGCTGCAAAATCCTTGACCATCATTGTGTGACCAGGTGGCCCTTTTCACGGACAAGGATTGACTGACGGTCAAGAATTTTGCTGCCCTGCGAAAGGGGATTGGCTGGTGGACTGGGATTTTGTTAGCTCGATAAAGGGGATTGAGTTTTTAATCCCCTTTTGTGAGCTGACAAAATCTCAATCTGCCAGCTAATCCCCTTTCACGAGGCTGTAAAATCCTTGATCATCACTTTGTGACCCAATGGCCCTTCTCGCGGATGAGGACTGACTGGTGGGTAGGGATTTTGCTGCTTTGTGAAAGGGGATCAGATGGTGGACTGGGATTTTGTCAGCTCACGAAAGGAGATTTTTTTTTTGAATCCTCTTTTGTGAGATGACAAAATTGCAGCCCATGAGCTGACAAAATCCCAGTCTGCCACCATTCCTCTTTCATGAGGTAGCAAAATCCTTGACCATCACTTAGGGACCAGATGGCCAAAACTGACAGTCAAGGATTTCTTGTGGGCAGCGATGATCAGGGATTTTGCTACCTCATGAACTAGGAATATTTGCACTTTTAAAAACTTTCCCAGTACACTGTAAATTAACAGTTTGGCATTTTGACTTGAAATTTGCAGGGTATTAAGGGGATGCCCTAAAGACATGAATTATGTTATTTACATGTTGGAAAGTTAAGCAGTTTCATAGATATGCCATCATGAAGTTGAGATTTTTCCTATAGGATAACATTGTGGTGCCCATTGTAACTTTTGGCACACATATCTTGAAAACGAAGTGAGATGCAGATTTGTTGCTACTCATAGCTTAGTTGGAAGCCATAGATTGCACCTGCAGTGGAATTTTTTCCCCAGGTTGTATGGTTACTGAGATATTCACAAATTAGTGTCACAAGGGTTGCAAGTGTGCCTTCTCAGTGCTTTTTGGTGCCCATATCTTGTAAATGATATGCAATATGGATTTGGTTGGTTTATCTTGTGTGGAGGTCTCACTACCATGATTACAATGACACTTGAATTTTTTTCATATCTGATATGGTTGATGAGATATTGACAAATCTGTGTTACATGGGTTCCTTGCCATATAGGGCTGCTGTATGGCTCTATAGCTATGTGTAAATAGGAGTGTAGGGCCTGCGTTCCCACAGGTGTAGATTGCTTTGCTTGAATGGGTAGGTTGGTGGGAATGTGGGTCCCAAATGTTACACTTTTTCAAACAGTAAGGAAATTCATTGCAAAAAAACATAATTTAATGCAACAGTTAGGGTTACTCTGAAAAAAGTTGGGAAATGAGATGTAAGGGTTGAGTCCCTAACCCCACCACCCCTCCCCATCCTCCACAGACAGACAGACAGATGCAGGGGTATGCCATGGGGTCATGAGGCCTAACTCTCACCCCATTTTCCTTTACTGTAGCATGTCAACCTGTTTACACATAGAATGGGGTGAGAGTTGGGCCTGACAACCGTATGACACCCCCCGGCATCTGTCCCTTCCCTTACCACTCACAACACACATCATCCCTCCCACCTTCCACACACAGCAACACACAGTTTCTCCACACCTGTTTACTTACCAGAAATAATGTCTGTGGTGAAACAGTTCTTATCTTCCTGCCTTATATATACTGCCTCTGTCTCTCTATCTCACACATTGCTACTGGTTTCACGATAGATACTATCTATCTACTGTAGCTTAATTTGCTAAGATTTTGAAAGAAGAAACAGGAGACATGGTTTTTATGCTTAAAAATATATTTTTTTTTAATTAAAAACTTTATGAATTTTACATAAAATAACTCTTCTTTTACAAAAAAATATACATTTTGTCTTACATAAAATATAAATATGCAGAAACCAAAAAAATGAAAAATGTGCAATGTTCACATGGGGGGCAGGGTAGGGTGATAAGAAAAAACATTATTAAAAAATAAAGTGGGAATGGTTTAACTGAAATCAAAAGTCTGTGCTAGTATTTAATATATCAGAGTTAAAAAAACGGTAGTTACTTTGACTGATTAATGAAAAATATGACATATTAAAATTATAAAATAAAAAATATTAAACTTTTGCTTTTTAACAAAATTTATATATACAATCATGCTATATACAAAAATATAAATTAAATATTGAAGGTGACCTGCAAAAAAGCTGCTTAGCCTGCTCCCATCTCTACATAGCTTTCAATACTGCTGTGGGAGTCCGGGGTGGCAGTCATCACTGTTTTTCATACAATGCATACATTTTAAGCAAGTGCCAATATCTATGGCTGAACGTGGAACTGTGAGTGGGTTCAGGTTCAGTGGGTGCAAGTACTTAAGGGTATTACACCCATTTAGTGATGTGTCAGACAGCACTGCTTTTATTGTAGCAGTGGTGCTGGTAGTTTATCATATTTATTTTGTTGGTTTTTGGGGATCTTGATACCCAAAATATTACTTATAGCAACACGTGGATAGGCTGTTGCTGTAAGTAATATTTTGGATATCAATACCCCTGTAGAAGAAAGTAATAAATATTATAAACTACCGGGACCACTGCTACAATAAGAGTAGTGGTGCTTGACACGCTACTGAATGGATGTAATACTCATCAGTATTTGTGCCCATTTGATTTAAACTTGCTCGCAGTTCTGTGTTCAGTTGTAAGTTTTGGCACTTGTTTAAATTTTAAACAACTCATGAGAAATAGTGAGGATTGCAGTTTTAGACTCTCACAGCAGTATTGAACAGCATGTGGGGATGGGAGTGGGCTGTGTGGCTTCTTTGCAGGCCACGTTTAAATATGTGTTACCTTCACATGATGGGGGAGAAAAAAGTTGAAAAAAATGGGAATAGCTTACATACAAATAAAAATGAAGAAATTAAGGTCACTGTATGCGACAGTGATGTGCTAGCCCTTGTTCTGTGATGAGGGTGCCTTGGGAGAGGTGGAGGAAGTGGAAGAATCCACAGGAGGAGTTTGTTGGGTCAGAAACTGGTGGCCCTCCTCTTTCTGTGTTATGCTGGGAGGGGCACTTGCTGGAGGTTCCCAGTGCTGCTGAGGCTGCTGGTGGGCCGGGTCAATTTCCTGGTAATGCTGCATATCCTGGCAGATGAGGAGATGGATTTCTTCCATGGCCTCCAACTGGTTCTCGGCCAGCAGCACCATGAGGCCATGTGTTGTCTCTTGGGCAGCAACATTGGCCTCTTCCTGCTCATGCAATTGATTTATAGTGCAAGTGAGGTATCTGTTGCTGCCCTCAAGACCATGGACAGCAACCATAGTCGTGTGTCTAACACGTGACTGTTGTTGCAGCAACTCAGTTATTTGATATTTTCTCCTGATTTGCTGCAACAACCTGGCCATGTTGGACTGCAGCTCAGTTGCCATCCTCAATGGCCTCGAGCAGCCAGCTGAGACTGCACTGTGTGTTTTATAACTGCTCTAGACAGTCTGCAAGAGAAAAAAATAGATAATGTAAGTTAAATGTTACATAGTATTGTGTTTAATTTTAATGCTTTTATCCTTTTAACGTCTGCATTTCTTTGCTATTTACTTCTTCTACTGTTAAGCAACGACATGCTATGTTGCTTATGAAAAGCATTATAGTGCTGTTGGTATGGTAAGAATGTTCTGAAATACAGTGCATGGATAAGAAAGATTATACTTAAGATCTGTGACTTTCAGATGTATGGACATAGATTTTTTTTTTAATGGTGCATGATACAACTTTTATTGATAGCTGTGGTGCATATTATTATAACAGTGCACCTTTGAGAATATAGCAGGAGTATGCTGTTCCATGTTGCTTACTCTGACATAACAATAATATGATGAAAATGGGATGAGAAGAAGAATATTTGTCTAGTTAAGAAAATTGAAGAGATACAGTGGCTCAGTTTGTCATAGGAAAGCTATATCTCCCATACTGCACCATATGTTATGTATGGGGATAGGTTACACAGATACAGCAGTGAATGATTAAGAGTATTTCTTGTGATGTGTAACAATTGTAGGTTAGTTTATGAGATTAATAATGACTTTTTGTGGTTGCTTAAGTGTTGAGTGTTGGCACTTTTGAAAGTCCATGCTTCATATTTCATGTTGTTTTGAATGCACTCTTTGCAAGTTACAGTATATGGAAAAACATATAGCTCTGCCTGGCAGTAAACCTGAAGACGTATATTTGCATATCTTTACACAAAGCTCTATGGTGCATGTGAGTAGGTTGGGTTGTAGATTGGAAAAGAGGATAGAGTAGAAGGTATGAAGATAGCCATGCATACATTGAATGAATTCTACTGTTTAGCCCAGTAACAAAGCAGCTACAATTGCTATAGCATAGCGATGCAACATTTTTACTGTGTGACAGACATATTGCTTACTGTTCTTTTTTTCCTTGACAGACTGTGGCGTTACAGAAAAAAAAAAAGAAAAAACTGTTATATGAATATATCATTGGAAGACCTCCTACCTTTCCCCCTTTTACTGGGCACATATCTACTTGTATGATAAGATTGATAGTGTTACCAGTTCAATTGTGGGTACTCCATTCATAACAGTTAAATACATACATATATATTGTGTGATCTATGTCTGCTCTTGCATAATTTCAATTTCATGTGGTATTATTTTCATGTGTACCTTTTTGTTTGAAGAGTGTGTTAGCGACCCATTCCTTGCATAGTGTGGAAACAATGTTATATTGTACGGTAAAACGCTGTTGAGCATGGAAATTCATGTTCAGAACAACATTGTTGTGCTTGACTTAGTGCATCATGATCTTGTTGTGCCACACTGAGTACGTCACCAGCACAGCACAAGATCGAATGCACTCTATGTGCTACAATAACTCTTTTTGGACTCTGTACATTTGTTGAGCACAGTAAAAAAAGTTACTTGCACCCCTTCAAATAATGGTTTATCTTGAACATAGAGGATAATGTATGGTCTTTGGTTAATAACCATGCTGTAAACACTTTGAGAGGTTGCCATGACATCATTGTAAACCTCAAGAATGCAGCTCGAGAGGTTTTCAGATGTCATGGTAACCTCAAGAAGTGTTTTCAGCGTGGTTGTTAACCAAAGACCATACATTATATTTTATACTGTATGGGCTACCAAGATTGTGTAATTGCAGATTAAATTACATTACTTTGCTGATTTACTATACAGAACATTGATTGTTGTGAGCATTCTATTTTGTTAGAACATTGATTGTTGTGAGCATTCCATTTTGTTATACCATTGATATGACATACTCAAAAAGGGTTAACAATAAAGTGATGTCATAACGATGGCATGACGAGGTTGTAATCTGCTTGATTTCAATTAATAATAAGGGATCCCCATACATTATAGGAGTAAATCTGACCTTTTGTAACATCACCTTGTTACCATCTGTTAATGGTGTACTCTTCATACTTACCATTCAATGATGTGTCACTACAATAAACTGTGTGAACAGCTTTTATACCTTACAAGCTTTAAAATATTTAATTGAACTATGGTAGAATGAATGTGTGAGTGCAATGATACAGTCACAAGGTTGGCACCATTGAGTATACAGGACATCACAGAAGGTATGACACCGTGTGCTTGAGCTGAGAGCTGTCACCACACTACTGCATGATCCAGCATAGCTTGGTATTGTGCTCCTGGATAGTATTATATCTTTATTTTTAAACACAGAACAATCTGATGATATACTTCTTACCTTCCAGAACAGTTATGTTTCTGGGACACACAGCACAGTGATCTGTTGAAATAAAACATAAAGAGTTAATGTAACACTTTGTTAAATACATAATGATGTGCATTTTACTGAAGAGATTTTTGTCACTCATGCAAAGTTTATGAATATTCCATATGAACATATGAATGTGCCAGCAGAAAAAAGACCACCTGGTCTATCTAAGTGTGCTTGAGTGTGCAGCCAGCACCCCTAGTTTGCAACTTCTCCACCCCCTCCCCTTTGTAATCCCACTGCCACCCCACCTCCCCACCCTCACTCTCTGCTATTCCCTGTCCCATGCCCTATTAAATCTGTTCACAGATTTACATGATACCACCCATTCTGGTAGTGCATTTCATTTTGCTACCACCCTTTCTGTGAAATAGTGTCTTCTCATTTCCATCCTAAATATTTCCCCCTTTATTCTTAGCCCATGATCCCTGGTGTCCCTCCCCCTCCTTAGCCTAAAGACCCCATCTGTCCCATCCTTATTGATTCCCCTCAGATACTTGAATGTATCTATCATGCCCCCCCCTGCCCCATCTATCCTCCAGGGTGTACATATTCAGATCTTCCAGCCTGCTTTCATAGTCTCTTCCCTACATTCCACATATCATCTTTGTTGCCTTCCTCTGCACCCTGTCCAGTAGCCTGATATCACGCTTCCCATATGGCCTCCAAGACTGTACACAATACTCCAAGTGCTGCCTTACCAGCGACCTGCACAGGGCAAGATAACTTCTCTTCACCTGGATGACAACCCCCTTGCTATGTACCCCAGAATTTTGTTTTCTTTTGCAGTCACTCTCCTGTACTGGGCAGTATTGTTTATGGCCTCTGTTACCATTACCCCTAGGTCCTTCTCCTCCTCAGTGATCCCCAGCTTAACCCCCCCAAGACAGCATTCTCTCCTTGGGTTCTTCACTCTGAAGTGCATAACCTTACACTTCCTTGCATTGAACTCCAGCTGCCACCTCTCTAACCACTCCTCTAGCTTGCTTGGCTCCCCCTGCAGCTGCTTTCATCCCTCCTCTCCATCCACCACTGCTCCCATTTTGGTGTCATCTGCAAACAGAGTTACCTTGCTCACCACCCCATGTGCAATGTCTGATATGAAGAGCCCAAATAATACTGGTCCCAGCACAGAGCCCTGTGGCACCCCACTCATCTCCAGCTTCGGAGTTGACAGCTACCCTCTCACCATCACCTATTGCAGCCTCCCACTCAGCCAGCTTGTAATGTAGTTTGTCATTTTTGCCCCTACCCATACACCAGTTAACTTCTCCCCAAGCCGTCCATGAGGCATTGAATCGAAGTCCTAGTAAAGAACATTCACCACATGACCCTTATCCAGCTCATCTGTTACCCAGTCATAATATTGTATCAGGTTGGTTTGACAAGACTTCCCTGACAAGAACCCATGCTTCCTCACATCCTGGAGGCCATTGTCCTGCAGGTATGATGCCAGCCTTTTGTTTAGCATAATTTCCATGTGTTTTCACACTATGGAGGTGAGAATTACCAGATGATAATTACCCAGTTCATCCCTTGGTCTGCTCTTGTGTAATGACAAAACATGTGCCATCCTCCAGTCCACTGGCACACATCCTGACTCCAGTGAGGTGCTGCACAGATCTGCCAGTGGCTTTGCCAGCACCTCTGCTATCTCCATCAGCACCTTGGGGTGGATACCATCTGGCTCTGGTGCCTTGTCTAATCTCAGTGCCCTCGGTCCATCTATGACTCTACCTCCCTGAATCCTTCCATCTGAATTCTTATAATACTGCTCCCTGTTGTTGTTTGTGTTGTGAACTGTGGTTTTGATAACTTAAATGCTTATTATGTGTTAATGCCATGCTGCTAGCTTTGGTGTTCCCCCCAAAAATATCTGTCGTACATAGACAACAGCAGACACTGACAACTGACACTGCTGCTATGCAATAGTGTGGTCAGTGATAGTGTTAGAGGAATTGCTCAGAATACCTCAGAATTATGTTTGGTCACCACAGAAAACAGTGTGAAAACAATTTAAGATATCAGTGAAACATCACTTTACACAATAAAAAACAGTTTGGAGACATCAAAAGAACTGAGCGCAACTACAGAGTTCAGTACATAACAAACAGTGAGTAGTAGATTTGAGTACTACACAGCTGAGCAACTCAATGGAATTGCAATTTAGAAAAATGGAGAACTATTTTCCTCAGTAGAACAATATTTCAAGAAATAGATACATTTGTTCAAATTTAAAACAGTGTGTAAGCTGACTATTTTATGAAAACACATTAAAGCCATTTCATAAGCTCAATAAGTCACTCAGGGGTGTGTGTTATACTGTTGTAACACATGGCTAGGGGGCTTGATGTACTTGGCATGTGACTTAATCTGGGGGGGAGGTGGAAATGTTGTGTGTGCTGAGTGCAGAACAGCATGAGGTTGTTGTACCTAGTGGGTTTTTCTAGCTGGTGATACTGTGCATTACTAGATGTTATGGACGGCTGTTGAATGCCTATTCCCCCTTAAGATCTTATGCAGAGTGTTAACTGAGGAACTATGTGTTGAGTTGTGTGAAAGAGTGGTTGATCTAACAGAGAAATCTGAGCTCATGCTAAGATAGTGATGGATAGTTTTATATAATGGTACTTACATTCCCCAATTGGAGACCTGGCAGGACCTGCAGCATCTGTGGATGGACCCAGGTGGGGCTGGGTTGTTATATGTTCCTCAGCCACTGTTGGGGTAGATGGTTCAGCCACAGAGGGCTCTACCACCATAGTGTCCTCTTCTCCTTCTGTGGCCTGTTGGTCACTCCCAACAGCACCCTCCATCTGATCTTCTTCTTCTGGAAAACAGTAAATAATATTTTGTCTTGAATTGCATAATCTGTCAGACTTCTGTAGTTGATGTAAGCTTTACATTGTACTGATGCTTATGTTTTACCCCTTGAAAACTATTGATTAGGATCCACAGTGTGCTCTGGTACTATAGTACGCCACTCACTGTCTGGTGTGTTCACATGGCATGTCCGTTTTCAATAGCATGGTGGCACCTCTGCTGTGTCCCACTCTCTGCTGAGCACAGACACACAGCTGATGTTTGTACCTTGCCAGCACACTGTCAAGAATGGATGTTACTTATTTGTACACAATGACGTAACAGTCAGGGAGGTAGGAACCACCGAACTATGAGAGATGAATGTAAATGTTTTACACAGGATTCAAACCAACAGACAGGGAGTAGGGTCACTAGGCTACCAGGACACACTAGTGGTGACTGTGATTGTGAATAGTTCTCAAAGCATTATGAGGTAAAGAGCTTGTCACTGACAACTGGTGACTGCTGCACTATGGCACACATCACAGCAGATCAGCTCTCTGTGGACACCATTTGCACCTGTTTTGTGTTGTTATTAATTTGTGCCCATATATACAAAGCTTATTTAGTGTTGATCAGTGAAATGTGTGAAGCATTCATCACAGCATGTGGTCCTCTCACTGCACATGAAAGACAACTTTATCCATCCATTGAAGTCTAGTGTCACCACAACGTCCCTACAAACACATATTGCAACCAGCTCACATCACTCTCACCTGTACCTCTAGTGATTGAGCAGCACCTCACTTAATCACATGACTACACAGCTGCCTGCCAAATGACAGCATACAATATATGCTACAACTTCATTGTTACACACTTGTTTGTAAAGGATTTGTACTGCATACTTTGATAGCCATTCAGGACTTTGTAAATGAATGACTTCACAGAGAATATTGTGTATGCCTATTGAAGTATGTATATCAAGCATATCACTGCACAGTTTATAGCAATTCACTTGTACTACATACTAAATTGGTATTTCTTGGTCAGTTGTACAAACTTGTGAATCACTATTACGGTATGTTGTACATGTCCATTACTACCAAGCATTAGAAAATGGGCTGAAGAAGAAGAAATAAAATGTTATTGACTGGCAGGGGTACATTAACTTGCATTATACAATGGTGTGTGAAAATCCTGTAACCTCATTGGGCAAAACATGTCACATGACTGTGAGTAAATACTGCATGACCCATGACCCATAGCTGAGGAATATAATTTATAAAAAACATAATTAAACACATTTTAAATTTATTTTACACATGGGTCCATTGTTTAATCACAATAAGGGACTCTAGGGTGTGAGTTATTGGGTGATCTACCCGCTTCTTGTGTGATTACGTCACTTGGCTGCACCTTGTGACACACCACACAAGGTGTGGGTAAATCCCTAATAACCAACACCCTCTTGTGCCTTATTGCATAGGTGAGATCATTGTAAGTTTAAAGTCCCAACCATACCAACCCAGTGAAATATAGTGATGCACACCCTGCTCTGCAATTGGCTAATGCACCTCCTAGTAATTTAAAATTTCCACAATTTTTTTATGTCTTGTTTAGTGAGAGATACTGTCTCCCAATGATCCTTCATTTACTGCTGCCTAAACAGAACCCCAGGTCAACTTCTGATAGGGGAAAAGAACTGTACTTATTTATTTACTTATGAAATATTCAAATGACAACTTATGTTCTGTCTGGACACTGCACCGTAGATCACTGCTCCCACTGTACCTCACAATTTCTGAAGTAATCCACGGTGCCACCTGTCATTTCTCCTTGATCCCCTCTCCAACCTCCAAATGCAAAACAAGCACTGGGACCACCCCTCACTATTGCAAACTGCCTAGGTGCAATCCTAGAACAAGTGCAAACCTTCAAATACCTTGGAATCACTCTTGACAGTTGTCTATCCTATGGGGCTCACATTGACAATGTTGCCAAAGTGACTAACACACGTATTGGCCTGCTTTACAAGCATAGGCAATGCCTAACTCAGGAAGCTTTAAGGATCGCAGTTCAGAGCTTGGTGATCTCAGCTATTGACTATGGCCTCATCATCTATAGTCCCGCTTCCACCACCACCCTCAGGTGCATATCTGTGGCTTTGAACAAAGCTTGCTGACTCATCACTGGATCCCATCATCTCACCTATACGTGTGACCTATACACCCAAACTTGTTGGCTTCAACTGTTGAGCCGCATCAAGCATCTAACGTACATAATGGCTAAAAAACATTGATGGGCTGTGCCCCCCCCCCAGAGTTCAAGCTTTGCTACAACCTGCACAGAATCCCTGCCTCACCAGGGGCCCTGAATCTCAATTACTGCATATTCCAAGATGCCAGACCTCACAGGGACAAAGATTATTTGCCTGCAGAGCTCCCAGCTGGCTAAATGGTCTCACCAGGGACATCTCCTCCCTACCTAAGCTAGGTCTGTTCAAATCTAACCTCCACCTATTCCTCTCTGCCTCTAGCACATGCAACTGTCTTCTCTAACCTGCTGTTTCCTTTTTGGCACTTGTCCCTTCTCATCCACCCCCCCTACTCTCCCCCTTTACCTTCCCCCTTCTCCTCCTCTTACTTGCACTTTCCACTTGCACTTCCTGTGTGTTTTGACAATTGCCTCTGGCAGAATCTTCTTCTTGTGTCTCACCAAGTTCTCATTATCAATGTTATCCCTGTCCTGTGCATACCCAAGTACCACCTAATCTGTATGTACTCATGTGATGATAAACAACTGTAACCTGTTATCCTTAATAATGAATGTCCTGCTTGTTTGTTCTCATCCTGATGTGGAACCTTTGTATAAGAGCCTTGGCTCAAAGGTAATTGTAATCCTAGACGCTAATAAATAATAATAAATAAAAATGAAAGATGCCAAGGTGCTGCTGTGGACAGAATAACTATAAACTCTGGTCTGGATTCACAAAAGGCAATGTAGGATGCAAGGCAATTTGCATTGGAAAAAATGGTGCAAGTAGCACTTGCATCCTGTGTTACATCATGTTGATATTCAAGAAGGCAGCCTGCAACATGCTGCAGGTTGCCTGCACCAACTGCACCATCGCCATAACCCTCTGCCAATACGTGATATGGTATTGAGCACAGTGCACCCTATTCAGGAAGGGTGGCATCAAAGTCCCCAAACTGGGATTCAGAAAGAACCCCCGGTGGACATCCATCAAAGAACACTTAGACCTGCTATGAGGTGGCGTAAGTGGTCATTGTCATCCACCGGAGATTGTCATTGTGTAGCCAGTGCTGCACAACTGCAGGGCCACCATGCCCCCCCAACAGCCCTGTTCCCCTAGAGTACAGCACTTCCCCATACCCAAAGACCCCACAATAGACAGCACACTGCCCAGTGTGGGCTGTTGCCCACCCCCATCCTGATATTGCCAGGTGTGAATCTCTATGGGCTAACTGAACACCCCCACCCCAGCCTCGATGCCCACATCCTGCAAACCATGCCCACACCCACATCCCATCCCCACCAGTACAACACACTCTTGTAATCTCTGGAGATCTAGTGTCTCTACCTCCACTCAACAAGTGAGTCTCTATTCTCAATACCTCATCGAAACTGGCACAGTTTTATCTTTGCCATTATTGTCCAGCCACTGACTGGAACAGTCTATGGAGCACGACAGTTACTATATGAGCTGTATGAATAACAGTGCTGTTTCTCATAGTGTGTGCATTGTAACTGTATGTGCTCCATAGACTGCTCAGTTGGTGGCTGGCTGTGGTGGTGAGAAGTGGGCTGTGCCAGTCACTGGTGGGGGAGTGGGGGAGTGGGGAGGCTCACACTGTCAGGTGGGGGTTGGGGGCCACTGGATTACCCGAGTTTTTATTTATTTTATTTATTTATTTAGCTTTTGTTGACCGGGTAAGTGCACTAGACAAATCCTGCCTATTTTCAGGCACAACCCGGGGGAGGGGGATACAGATGAATGCCAACTGACCTTGAACCAGATTAAGCTGTTGGTGGTATTTTTAGTGAATGAGGGAAATTTGGCCAGGACACCGGGGAAATTCCCCTACTCTTTTCGATAAGTGCCATGGGATCTTTAACATCCACCTGAACTACCACCAATCCAGGCAGATGGGACCTCGGTTTAACGTCTCATCCGAAAGACGGCACCTCAGAAATGCAACACCCCTCTCATGCTGCATTACAGTGTCAGTACTGGGATATTAACCCAAGTGCCAGATGTGGGAACTGAACCCACAGCCCTCTGATCTCCCAGCCTCAGAGGCGAGCATGCTACCTACTGAGCCACTGGCACTGGTTACAAGGGGCATGTGGGTTTGTGTTGTACCAGTGGGGATGGGATGTGGGTATGGGGTGCAGGATGTGGGCAACAGGGCTGGGGATGTTCAGTTAGCCCATAGGGCTTCATACCTGGCAATATCAGGATGGGGGGTGGGTGACAACCCACACTGTGCAGTGTGCTGTCTATTGTGGGGACTGTGGGCATGGGGGGAGCTAGATCAGGGGGCACATATGGCAGGTATTCCTGGTGCATCTGCCTTCCAGTTGTCCCATGACTTGTGGCATTTGTGGTTGCTGTAACATATGTTTGACTGATGTCACAAGTCACAGGGCACAGACCTCTAGACCCGTTCCAATGCTGAATCGGGTTCAGGGTCCAGGATGCAGGGATGGTTGGCGCAAGCTGCAATTGCCGCATCTTGTGACCTACCTTTGTGAATCCATCCCCCTGTGTCTCCATGGGGGGGATAACTACAAGAGAATACAGTGGGGGGAGGCAACAGATAGCACAGAATAGAACCAAGGACTACTTTACCACACACACATATAAACTTCATTATTAATATATTTTGCCTCCCTTTTTCTTGATTTTTTTTAAACCCATATGGAAATGCCACAGTGCCCATTTTCTAAGTGAAATAATACTCTCCAGGTCAGGCATTATGGGCAATGCTGGACCTTCTATGGGCAATAAGGTGCTCCGCTTGCGGTGTCGGGCCTCATTACACTCCTGGGTGGACTGGTATTACCCAATACCGCCCACCCTGTCAGGTATTATTGCTTGCTTATTGAACAGTTTCATGATGGCTGTCTGATAAATAACAACTTACAGTATGTTGTGCAAGTGCATATTTGCACACTGTGGAGTTACATGTCTGGTATCTATACTGTAATAGTGATAGACAACCTTCTGTTCATGGTCATTTATTGAGAAAGTTGAGAATAGAAACATAGAAACATGGAAGCTGATGGCAGATAAGGACCGCAAGGCCCATCTAGTCTTCCCATTTCTTTTTCTGCCTTATGAATGTGCCATCGGCCTTTGCTCTGTCAATGGCCTATCTATTCATACACATCTGTATTGCTCCCTTATGCCTATCCCATGCCTCTTTGAAGCCCTGCACTGTATTCATATCCACCACTTCCTGAGGTAGGCTATTCCATTCATCCACCACCCTTTCTGACTATTATAGTATATACATTAGCATTAGCATTAGCACCCAGTGTGGAAGACCATGGTAACATGAGATACTGTATGTTGTCATTTGCTCTGCAGTCATGGAGGTGTGTGATTCTATCTGATGCTGCTCAATGAAGTTGTGTTTGTGGAAAGTGTGTTATTTTTACTTACTAGCAGTCAACCACCAGGAGTTGGCCGACTGCAGGAATCTCCTGCTCCTGACCCTCCGGGACTGGCACAAGGTGGAGTCAGTGTTCTACAGTAGGGAAGCTTTCTTGTGCTGTTTGTGAAAAACACATTTTACATAAATGAAAAAAAATGGAAAGTCTCAGAGAAAAATAGTTACTGTGATTTCAGAATACAGTCACTTATGGTGCATGTGTGGTATGTGATGATTCTTGTTCATTTCATGGACACTGTAACAGTCTTTGAGGTGGTATTCTAATTATCACAGAACATAGTTTTATGACAAATGTTTTACTCTAACAGTGTTTGATTGTGGTACATTGCTTACCTTCACTACAAGGTATACCATATAACTTCACTGCCACCCCCTCACACACCCCTTCTGTCCCTGTTCTCAGATTGTAACTAATAGACTGTCAATGTGATTTGTATTCATGGCTACTGTAGCTGTTTAAATGTCAGTTGCGGGTGGGTTGGGGGTTGTGGATTGAATATCATTAAAACAGTCCGGAGGAGGCATACCTAGAAAACAGCAAAGTACTGAGTGTGGAGGAAGTATTTTAACACAAGGTAAATAATAAAATGTTCAATAAGTAGATGCTTATAATTGCTTCTTTTTTACAACATAAATTTAACGGATGTCAATTTACTAAAACAGGATTTACCCAGTCCAGGGCATGGGTTTACTGAGCATCAATACAAGCTTGGGTGGTTGAGGTCAACTTGTGTCTCCAACACCCCTTCCCCCATCACAGGCATGGATTAATGGTCTGTGAACTCATATCCTATTGTTGCTTAATTGCTCTGTAACATCCTGCCTGTAGTACCAGTGCAGTCAGGACCATAACAAATAAAAAAAAAATACCAGAGCTGTCACTTGAAGTAGCTGTAGTGGTGTAAACTCTGCTCCTAATCATGGTGTACAAACTGTTCAGACTTGGCAGTTGGTCCTCCCCCCACCCCATAGTCACACAGGCTGTGGATTATTTTATCTTCTGGTGCAAAACACAGAAGAACAGTAATGGAAGATACATTAATACAAACTCTTTGACACTATGGAAAGTATATCGTTTATTTGGGCAGCTGACTATGCAACTCTCAAATTGTTAAATTGAACCTGTCAGAAATGGTGGGATGGATAACTGCCTATGAGCTCTGGAAGAGACAAAAATATAACATGCCACTTTCTCAATCATCGCTGCAGTAATTTATTCTCTCCTTCAAAGCAAATACCTACACTAGTGTTATCAATGAAGATGTGGCATGATGGGAGGATGGGGTTAGTGGGCACACAACTTCCAGTGTCACATGCATTCAAAAAGATAACTGCAACTAAATACAGGACAACAAACTGCCTTATTACAGTTAAAAAACACAAAACAACATGCTGTCTTGTGATTCTGCTACTGTTATAGGAGAATACAGTGGGTATGGGTGGGGGTGGGATGCACAAACTTATTTGACAATATACTGTGCACAATAAGCACAACTTTATATACATATATATATATATATATATATATATATACATATATATATATTATATATATATATATATATATATATATATATATATATATATATATATATATAGATATAGATATATATAGATATATATATACACATACACACCTACCCAGTGAATAGAAATGACACTATTATATACTTTTCCTGTACTATGTTTTCTACTTCACTACTGCTGCATTACTGACAACCTCCGTATATGCAAAAATGTTCATTATTCATCTGTTCCCACCATCAGCTATGTATCTTCTCCAAAACAAACTGCAACTCCAATAAAACCATGGGGCAGCAAAAAAAAAAACACAAAAAACAACACAGTAGGCAGAGGGACTATTTTAATTAATATATCAGGTAAGAGTTCCATCATTTAAATGTAAAAATTATGTTTTAAAAAACACATGTAATACATCAGGCCATTTTCTAACTGCAATAATACCCTCCAGAGTAGTCAGCATTGAACAATACTGGACCTTACAGGGGCTATAACACCCTCTGCCTGTGGCGTTAGCCCTCATTACAACTTTGGGTGGTCTGGTATTGTCCAATTCTGTATACCTTGTCTAGTATAATTTATTACATGACTTGTACCCTATCTGACATTATTCTTTTAATATGTACTAGTTAGTGGTTATAAATCATTATGAGGAACAAGCTTCTTGAAACCTACACAGGACCTTATGAAGCAGTTTTTTAAAGATAATCAACATTAAAGTCAGGACCAGTTCATATGAAAAATAACACATGGGTAAGTGTGTTTTTATGTGTTTTTTGTGCACATGCTCGGTGTGTGATACCCATATAAAGCCCTCAGGATTCACCCTCAGGGTTCAGTGGGACACCACACACCTTGGGTGTGCATAAAATACTCATCAAACCACAGTTAACCATGCAGTATTGTACATATATACCAGACTCCCTGTCAAGCATTGTTGATAACTTATTACATTTTATAGATATACTATTAATAATTGAAAAAATATACATACATCCATAGTGGCGATCACCAAATTCAGCCTTTCCTGCCACGACCCACATGTTGTACGCTATTTCATAACTGTCCTGGTTCCTCCTGTGGAAGTCTCTGTCAGATTTACTCTTGTAGAATGTCTGCCGGGTGAACTTCCACTTCCTTTGGTACTCTTCAGGAGATTTAACAATGCCTTGCTCCCCAAGGCATGACCAACCTGTGAATGAAAAGAGATAGAAATGTTTATCTATCTATCCATCTATCTATCTATCTATCTATCTATCTGTATGTATAGCTCCATATAATTATGCCACCCAGTAAATAGTCATGACTTCTATAACACATATGAATCCAGCTATTTGGATGTTTACCTTGCAACATGATCTTTCAAGCCCAGGACAGTATTCCTTACCTCTCCAGATCATCCACTGTGTAATATCTAAATACAGAATTTTACAAGCAGATAACATCTCCATAAGAGACTGAAAATCTGACTATGCAGTCTCAATTAAATATACTGTCCTTTTGTGGCCCAAATCATTACCTCCAAAGTGGATGAGGAGTATGTCTGGTGCAGGGTGTGTCTCCAGTAGGTGGCACATAGTTGGCATCAGCTGCTCCCATCTCATACCACCCTTGTCAAACCATTACATATCCCAATTTGGTAGCTGCAAGTTATTGCCAAAATAGCTTGCTCTACTAAATGCAGCTACCCTTCATACCAGGCTGCTCCCCACAATCCAAGCACTGACTATGGAGCTTTCTGCCTTTCTGAATATGAAGCAGTACTTTTACACAGGCAGCAGTCTCAGAAATGTGTCTCTCACTGAACAGTCTTGAAGCAAATGACTACTATTAGTACAGCATAAAGCTGTAATAGTGAAAACAACTGCTATCTCATATAGCAACATATAGTGTGGACACATACCATTGGTGGGCAGCACTTACTGCATCTTGTTGTATCTACAAAATTGTTTCTAGTCATGGTTAGTTTCATTGCTATTGTGTGACTACATTCACAGAAAAAAATGAGTGAAATAGCTGATGGGCTAGACTGTTTAGGTGTGGTTCTCAGAAATTCTGTGATTTAAAAAGTGCACCACTGCATAGGTTTATAATAAAGATTATCTAGGAACATAAATACCACAATGCTGATTTCATGCACAACTTTCAGTTTGTTTAATGAAATCTTAAAATTTACTGAAGTTCTGTATTTATTCAGTGTTAAAGTGGCTTAAGAAAAAATAATAAAAAACTAAAAGCAGTTTTGGCATGGTGCTCTTTAAAGTGTAGTAGTTTGAAAATGCCACATTATGCTAAGTTGGGAAACTGATTATCTGCTAGAGCACACAATTCAATTTGTACTTATTATCTTTTTATACAGAATCATCCATTTGCTAAAAGTATAAGCAATGGTATTTTCTGTGTTGTGCATGGAGAGAAAATAAACTGCATCATAATAAAACCATGAGACATGCTTGCTTTAAACTGCCTTTTTAGCCTGAATGATAAATAACAGAACTATGGAGAACAACATTTAAATGAGTACAGATTCCGATTTTAATATCTATTAATTTGGTTCTCATACATCAAGTTCTAACTGTTTAAAAAGTGTAATGTTTTAAATGTTTACTTACAATTTTACTGGTAATTCGTGCTGCTGGAGTGTAAAATCCAAGATGGCCGACTTCCTGCTGTTTTCTGCATTTCCATTGGTCTAGAAAGCTCATTTTCTGTTGTTTTTCAGATCCTCTTTCATGAGCATGCAAAATTCTTGACCGCGACTGGTATGGATATGTATCCCCTTTTGCAAGCTGACAAAATCCTTGACCGTGAGATTATCACGTAGAAAGAGAATGGGGAAATACATGTTTCTTTAAATAAAAAGGGTTTAAAATTAAGATAATTGATTTCATATGGTCTTGTGTAAGATCTGAGTGCTGCAAAAGTAATTGTTTCATGTTTCTTCAAACATTTCACACACAAAAAAAATTAGTGATCCTTATTCATGAGCATGCAATATCCTTGACTGTGACTCATGCGGGCAAGGATCCCCTTTCATGAGCTGATAAAATCCTTGACCGCAAGATTATCATGGAGAACAGGAGTTTGAAATAATGTTTAAAATTAAGATAATTTATTGTATATGGTCTTGTGTAAAGTCTGGGTACTGCATAGATCATTGTTTCATGTTTTTTCAAACATTTTACAAAAAAACAAATTAGCGATCCTCATTCACGAGCATGCAAAATTCTTGACCATGACTTGTGCGGACATGGATCCCCTTTTGCAAGCTGACAAAATCCTTGACTGCAAGATTAACATGAAGACCAAAACTGGAAAATAAATGTTTATTTTTTAAATAAAAATAGAAGAAAAGTTAAGCTAAGTGATAGAATATGGTTTTTGTGGAACGTCTGGGTGCCAAAAACCTTATTGTGCCATTTATTTCTACATTAAACAAAAAAATATATTTTTTATGATCCTCATTCGCAAGCATGTAAATTCCTTGACTGCAACTCATGTGGACATGGATCCCCTTTTATGAGATGACAAAATCCTCGACCGCGAGATTAACATGAAAAACAAGAGTGGGAAATAAATGGTTTGTTTTAAGATAAAAACAGGTTTAAAATTAAGACAATTGATTGATCATGTTTTTGTTTAACATCGGGGTGCTCCATTAGTCATTGTTTAACATTTTTCACAACATTTTACAAAAGAAACAAATTGTTTTCTGTACTAGTTCACGAGCATGCAAAATCCTTGACCGTGACTCATGCAGACATGAATCCCCTTTCATGAGGTAACAAAATCCTTGCCTGTGACAAATTTTTCAAACATTGAATTTCACTATATGTTATCTTGTCTATTTGCATGGGGACAGTATATCTACATTTGTAAAATTAGTTTTATGTATATGGTGACTGTATTGTTACAATGTTACTTTAAAAATGTTATAAAACAGTGCTGTTAAAGTAAAAAATGATTTTCTGCTTGTTGAACCAGAGGGTACAATCTTGGTAATATTGTCATTTGTGCAATTTTTATGTAGAGGCTTCCTTCTTCCACAGCCCCCTGCCTCCCTCCATTCCACTCCCATTTCACATGATAGGGACTGCTAAGACACTGAATGGTGCTTAGTGCAGACTAACTGGAGGACAGAGTTCACAAAATAAACTTTAGTTGTACAGTACATCAGAGTGTTGTGCAGCATTGTTGGTGGGCAGCCATGATGGACTGCAGGTTACTTGTGGTGCCTGCTGACATTTGTGAACTGATGGTGGTAGGGAAGCAGTATGTGGTGAGCATATCCAACTGGGTGGGTAAGTATACAGTGTTGAGATAATGGCTGGCATGGGGGAAAGAGGGGTACAACAGACTATTAGTTAGACAAAGACAACTCATAGAAAAGAAGACTTTGTCTCTTGGGTTTGTAAACTGAAGCATACTGTATACCCATAGCCTGTATATGTATCACTGTCTTCTATCTCATGTACTGTTATTTCCCGGGTCACCCCTGAAAAAGGGACCTCCAGGGTCCAGTGGGCCTACACGGTCATCAAAAGTCAATAAATAAATAAATAAATATTCAGTGTGTCACAAAAATGTGTGTATCTTGGGTTTCTGATAGATCAATGCTGTATGCATTATGTCACTGTGAATGTGTAGGCTTCATAGCTTAGATATGAATTCCTGTGTGCCTGTACACTGTGTCTTGAGTGCTGGGATCCAGACAGTGAGTCAGTTTATTCCAGGTATGCTGTTGATACTGCAGGGTGTTGCATTCACTGTGCATGTTTTTGGAATTGTATACTTAAGCCTCTCAGCAATACGGAGTGTGTTTTGGGCATGCACATGACTAATGAACAGGGTGTGAGCATATTTGCAGGTACATGCTGACTGCATGCGTTATCTCAATGGAATCACTATTTTAGGTTGTGCAGGACAATCTGCTAGACATCAGTGTATGATAGGAAATCAAACTGACTCATAATGCCGTGTTAATTCTCTCATTGCAACTTAAATGTGTGATGCCCTATTTGCATGTATGTGAGTGTAATTAAACATTGTATGAATGTACTGTACAATTTACACCTGTATTGGTTTCTAATCATGAGTGTGGGATTGAGCTGGAACACGTATTGGTGGGTAGAGTAGTGTTATTAAAAGAGGGTGTGCAGCAGCAGGTTGATGCGGCACATATACTGTGAATACCACAGTTTGTGATTGACACATCATTTGTGATTGGGCATTCAGCTTGTGAAGACTGAATTAGTATTGGAATGTCATGCATGTGTTTTACTACTATGAAAAGACAGATATACAGTAAAAAGAATCTGTCACTCCATGAAAAAAAATTGCCAATGTGAGCTGACATGGTGGCATTCTCTATATCAGTTGCTAAATATGTATTAAATAATTTGTCTCAAACTGTTTACAATGGATGATGCATTGTGTACTGATTTACGTATGAGAATTGTGATTTTATCTAACAATTTTTTTTAGGTGTGACTTTCAAAAGAAAAGAGTGAATATTTCAAGATGAGTTAGAGCAATGGCCTGTATGTAAAGTGCAGCCACTTTTGAAGCAGAACAGGTATATTGGTGGCTCTATGTCATTTCATGAAGAGAAACCTCATATTTTTCATCAACACAACCATGCTGAGTGTTCTTCATCTTGTGGTGCAGTTTCAAAAAACTGTGCACATGTGAAGAAATGTGTTCATCATGGTAAACTGCCATTGAACAATAAAAAGAAAAATACTGTCACAGAAAAGAAATACACTGCGGCCTCATGAGGCAATTTGTGATAGGTGTGCTACAGACAAAAAAATGGTGTTAGTGATAGTTCTGGTACTAGATGTCACAGCAGAGTGCAATTCTTTAAAAAAATGGTGCATGCTGCTAAGATTGACTGTATCATCGCAATAGTTGTCAGGCATAAAAGAAAGAAAGTTAAAAACAAGTTTCTCTCATGAAACTACGTTTGAGAGCAAGACGGTTTGCGAATATGGCTATGAATATACACTCTCAGTTGTGGGCTGCCATGATGTCAGCAATTGATAAACTGAGTGCGAAAATTGAAGATATGAGCACTAGAAAGCAATTGATAAACTGAGTGTGAAAATTGAAGATATGAGCAATAGACTAATTGCATTTGAACACTTAAACAGAGACAATCTTTGTTCAGTGTTTGAAGGCAAGTGGATACATTCTGAAGCATTTTTCTTGGAGAAAACATGCAATGTTCACAGTACTAATGTGACTTTGACATTGGGTGTATGTGGCAAAGTTCAGAATATTTTACTTGTGTCAAATGATGAGAATGTCATGGATGACGAGAAAGATACTTGTCAAAATGTAGCACAGCAAAAGTCATGGGCTAAGAAATGGCCTTGTAATGCCACGTGCAATGTCAGGGAAGAATCATTTCTTGTGATTGAAAACTTTCTGTTGACATTCTTAGCCACAAAAAGATGTGCAAGATACAAAGTGTTTGCTAATGTTGACAAGTGCAATATTAGATCTTTTACTGGTCTGATAAGAGATTCACTTGCTTGTTTGCAAACTGGAGCATGTGATAGTATATTTCATCACTTTCACATGATTGCTGTACACAACTCTGGCATGTGGAGATTTGTTCAGCAGCTGTATCGTGTAAGATCTGCTGTGACAGACTTCAGCTGTTTTGATTCTTTGCTAAATGATGGAGATGTTGATGGTATCATTGACTTTGTAAAAGAATTGCAACAAAAAAATAAATTGAGGAAAACTATTGATACTGATGATACCACACGTGTGATACAGATCAGGACAGTCCAAGAGTCACAATTGCTAAGGAACTTTGGAACTGAAATTGCTAAATTTGAACTCAACAAAACTCAGAAATTTTACATTGTGTCTCCTGTGAATGACTGCTTTACAAAGATCAATCTGTTACTGTGGACCTGTACAATATCACATGGTGGAATGAGATGTGGGGTCATCTGGTTGCATATTTACTTTTAAAGACAGACTTTACTTTACAGAGTGCAGTGTCACTATGCACATACTGTTATCGTCAGACCAAGTCTGACACTTTGCCACCTCAGCCTGTACTAAATGGTATGGAAGTTCATAAGACCCCTGTAGAGATTGCTGGCTTGAATTTGTTTGAGAGAATTTTAATCCAAACAATGAAGCCATTTCAAACCATTGTGAGACTGAACACCAAAATGAAAGATTTGCTGAAAAAAGAGCCTATTGGGTAACTGAAGGGCTGTATTACGTACCTGCCTCTGCCACTACAAGAGAATGTCAACACCATCTCTAGAGAGAATAGTGATGTAATTCTGGTAAATGGTGTTCCAACTAAAGCCAATATAATATGGTAAGAGATTGTAAATATTGAAAAGGTCAAGCATGCTTTGCAATATCTCAAACAACATAATTTTTTCTATGTCGACATTGACATGGGCACATTTGGTGATCTTCATATGCAAGTTGATATGCCTGAATGTCTAAAGGCCATGCTTGAAAAAGTAGAGGTTGCCACAAATGAAAATCTGTAGGAAGTAGGAGTTTAAACTCTGGTAATAAACTCAGGAGATAAGACAACGTGTTATCAGTACAAAAGAGACATCTATGCAAGAAGCAATGAAGCTATTTGCTGAGGTACAGAGCAATGGGCAACACATTGTCTGTTTGTTGCTGAGATTAAAACATTGTGCTGAGTTCAACCAGATTATGCTACAAAGAGAACAGCAACCTATTGTTATTCTTCTATCACTTGATGCGATTGATGGTGTTAGTCTAACACATACAATGGTAACAAAAATGGTTGAATGACTGAAAGAACTCACAACTGATGTGTCACATACTGCTGGCTTGGAAGCTGTATTAACACTATGCAAGAACACCCATGTTATGTTGTGAAGAAATCTTGACATTGATCGTGGATTGGTTAATGAAGCAATGGGCTACATTGTTGACTTTCAGTACAATGTACAGAACACATTTGTTGAATTTGTTATGATCAAATTTGACAATCATTACAGTCCTTTTCCCATTGACAGAACCACTGTCAGATTTCAGATTGTGAAGGATATCTATGTGATGCGTAAGCAGTTTCCACTGTGTCTTGCTTATGCTGTGTCCATTCACAAATCACAAGGACTTAGCCTTGATGGTGCCATTGTTGACATAGGAAAGGGAATCTTCAAGGATGGCATGGCATATGTTGCTTTGTCATGAGTCAGATCTCTTTCTGGTGTGCATATACTAAACCCTGCAGAGAATAAGGTGTGTGCTGATGTGAAATGTACTGTGGAATACAATTGGCTACATAGAGTGGTAGTCATAGAAATGTTTTGAAGTACTGAGGTATACCAAGGTATACTGAGGCAGAATGAGGCAGGATCACATTACAGTCATTGCAGATTATCTCAGTGGTACCTCGGTGGTACCTCGAGGAAGGAAACTTTTCAATAACTACCACTGTACACTGTACCAATCAACCACAACTCTGATTCCTGTTCCTAGATGCAAGCCCATGCGAGATGTGCCAACGGACACAACACATAAGTTGAAAAGGAAACTGAGTAAAACTTGTTTCTTCACCATCTGCTGTATGTGGTAATCAGTCACTTGCTGATCAAGTCAGGTCACCACCTGCAAAAAAATGTATTAGTCTTGAGAGACTACCGATCTTTAACAATAGCACTAGAGTGAACTGCTATACCAATGCTGCAATGCAATCTCTTCTACATATGCCAGTCATGTATTGACTGCTGTGAAGTCAACCACTCTTTCTGTTGCATTAAAAAGCATTATAAGAACCAGAAAAAGTGCCTAACGTACAGAGTTTGACTCCTCTGTGGCTTACTCTGTTCAACTATGCGGGACTAAGGATGTTTGTTGATAATGCCCAACAGAATCTGACTGAATTCATGATGGGTGTGATGAATAGCTTTGCAGATGATGGAATTCAACTTAAACCGCACTTCACAGTTCATTATGTGTACAAGTACACTTATTTGTCATGTGGACACATAGAGTCTCAGACAACTAATGACATGCTATGGCTATCTGTCTACATTCCTGAAGAAACATCTGTTAAGTTTCGAAGATTGTTTAGGAATGCTGCCATTGGTTGACAGTGTCGCAGATGTGGGTGAAGTACTGTCTATTCTTTGAGAGTGACTTACTTCAGTTCATACGTTATAATTGTGTTTCAGTGACTCAACTCTCAAGGCATGAAAGTTACCACACCTATTACTGATTTCATTGCTGGAATAATTATGTTCTCAGACACTCAGTCTGTCACACGTGCTATCGTTTTCCATCATGGACCTTCTATTCAGTCAGGACATTATGTCACATGGTGTAGATTTAGAAGTAGATGGGTAGAGTGCAATGATACAGTGTGAACTATGAGAGAACAATTACCAAGGAATCTAAAAGTTGCATACATAATCATTCTCCATAACACAGAAAATGCTCAGTGTATTGAAGAATGATTTTTATGAAGACAGACCTACAGAGTGCTACCATGTGCAACACATTGGGTTACATCGTATGTATTCCAACTCTTTTTACCAAAAAAAAAAAATAATGCGAAGGGGAATACTATGTGTTTCATCATTACACACATTCAGAATAATGCACTATTTTTGTGGTGAATTTTTTTCTGTTATGAGCCCACAATATATATTTTGATCATTGAGTATGTTGTTGCCTGTAAGAAGTGCTGTGAAACTTTTACGGACTCTATTCTAGTTGCTATAAAGTATGTCACATTTGCTGTGATTGGTTGTGGTAGTGTCAGATGACCACAAAAAGATTATGCTCATTTTGTTGTTTGCATGGTCTGCAATTGAGACAGATTTGCCAGCCCAAGCTTGGTCGATAACTGACCTGTCTCTGAGTCACCATGTGAAATGTGGCAGAAATCCATTCTTGCAAGATAAAGTAATACTTGTACATGTATTTTCCCTTCTCACTTACAAAAGGACTGACTTCCTGGTCTGAAAACCATGCCAGCCCATGCAACCCTGTCTTGTGATGTCATGAAATGAAGGCAGCATAAGCATGCCCCATTAACTACTATGGGGCTATATTTGGACATGCCATTATACCCTTTCCTGTTGGGATTTTTGTAAGTCAAAGTGACTGATTGATTAAAAGGGACCCTATTAGTCAGTCAAGTGCTTTGATTTATTAAATTTGGAAAAGGAAAGGGTATAAAAACATGTTTAAATAGCATCCCCATAGTAGTGAATGGGGCACACTCACACAGCCTTTGTTTTATCACATCACAAAAACAGGGCTGCATGGGCCATCATAGAGTTGTGGTTTGTGGACTGGGATGTTGGTCCTTTTGTCAGCGCTAAGGGAAAATAGAAATTTACAAGGATTATGACTTCTTTTTTGCAAGGCCAAATTCCTGCCACATTTCATATGGAGACTCAGAGACAGGTCGGTTAAGGACAATGCTCGGGCTGGCAGCTATTCCTTAACTAAGAAGCTGCTTTTTTAGACTGATATGTGTTTCAAAATAATTTTTGTGACTGCTTCTTATCTATCTGCATACAAACAAGGTTACTGCAACTCATTAAATATGTAGTGCTGTTTATGTGTCATTGTGACACCTGCTGATACAGTCTCCCATTGTGATACTGTATTTAACAGTTTGACTCAATTGTACTATTACATTCAAAGGCATAATGAACAGTGTGTGACATGACAAACTGATATCTGGTCATAGCAAATAAATTTGCGACTTGGTAGCAGGTAAAACTATTATGTCTTTTCCTGTTCTACTCTACATGATTGACCTTGATGATTTTACTTACAAGACTGGCACCAGCACAATCCAAGCAGACTTGAGGGAGCTGGATAGCACTTATATGTCAGGAAGTAAGTTATGTCTTGGCACATGTAGTTATATGATTCTTAATTACTCTATTGGTTTGTCTTTGATACTTTCATAGGTTCATACTAATATGCAATCCTAACACCATTGATGGCTGCGTGATATCTTCCTCAGATGGAAATATCATTGACTTATCAGACATGACTGCACAAACCACCAAAATATGACTCAGTGCTGTAAATATGTGTATACATCTGAAACTGAGCTGAATGGTAGCATACTAATGCTGCTTTCATTCTTATTTGAAAATGTTATATATATATATATATATATATATATATATATATATATATATATATATATATATATATGTTGTTGTGCACATTTGTGTTAATATTGTGTTATGGAAGAATCTATAGCATTTAATGTCATTGTATTACACTAAGTGCTGTCCAGCATATTGATGCTGTGAATATGTGTGTGTATATGTGTGTGTGTGTATATATATATATATATATATATATATATATATACACACACACACAAATGTATATATGTATCTATATGTAGATTTGCACAATTAATGCTTTTTTGTTTTATGAAGTGATAGTTGTGCACATCTATACCACAGTGCAAACTATCAGTATGTTCCTGCTCTTTTATAGGATTGCCTTCATTGAGGGGTTGGATGAGGAATTTTCCAGTTCAATTAATATTTCTTAAATTCTGCAGGATGTGATTATGAAACCCCAGCTATATTTTCCATATATACTGTGTGCTGTCACTTGGTTACATGGACACTATATTTTGAATAGGATAAGAAACTGCTAATTTATAACATATACCTCATGCAGTGTTTGATATAGTGACAGCATAATGATTTTTAAAAGTAATCAGTGGTACAAGAATATCTGTGCCCTATGCTTTTTGCGTACTTAGTACATGTACTAAAAAAACATTGATGATCATATCTGCATTTTAATTTTAACAGTACAGAAGGTTACGCTGCCCTGGTGACATAGAGGGCTGAGGCGCTGGCACCTTACCTCTACCCATGCTGGTGACCTGGGTTTGGGAATGAGCCTGGGTTGCGGCAGGTCGGCACGGGGGAGGGTGGAGCTGGATGGAGCTGCCGGCAGGGGAGATGTGGTAACCCTTGGCAATATATGCCCCCTGGTAGAGGCCAGGAGATGATGCAGGTCACAGGGTGCCTGGCATTAGGCCAATGGGGTGGGTGGAAGGGGGTCATTACCAAGGCCAAAGGTGCATGCACACCTCCACGTGCATGCACCATTCTTCTGGGGCCCTAGGGAGAAAAATAGAGGCTGAAAATGCTGGTGGCAGGATGAGAACCTACTCCCCACAGGTGCCGCACTCGGGTCGGGCAAAAGGTAAGCCCCAGTAATTCCAGATGACGGGGCTGGGGGAGTCTGTTGGATGGGGGCCATCCAGGGGTAAAAAAGTCTGACATGATAAAAAAAAGTACAGAAGGTTAATGCAATCTTTGTAATGAATGTGTTGATGCAGTGTACCATGCTTATTGATATGTATTTTATGATAGTGCAATTTATACATAGCTGTGGTTTCAAAGGCCTGTCCTTTTTAAAGAGATAGTCTAGCTGTCATATTTTGAGTAACAGAAAATATATTTCATGATGTAAAGTTGTGTTATGGCAAATAGGCATAGTAAACTAATTTCTAAAAAAGATATACATAAATATAGATTACTATTGTTTTCGGGAAAAGTTATAAACATATTTTGTCTTATAGCAATATAAAATAAGAAAACAAAATGTCTTACCGTTACTGAGAATACTTATTTAATCACAAAAAAAAGTAATAAACTATAAATCTAAACAATAATATTGAATCTAAAAAATATAGCTGTAATGTTAATGTAATGTTGTAATTAAGTCAATGGCAAGGCAATGTATTTGATATCTATAAACAATTTAGCCTTAGTATTTCTGAAACCTTTGGAAATATAGTTAGACGTCGATATAGTAAATGAAGTAGTCAAACCCATATTTCTTTAAATTGCTTTTAAATACTAAATGATAGATAGGTCACTACTTTTACCATTATGTAATACCTTGTTTAACATTACAACTAACATACTGATGTAATTATACTGCTCATATTGTTCTTTATTTGTCTTTAATAAAAAAAAAGAACATTTTTATATTTTAATGGAAAGCATGTGTTGTGTGTCGATGGAAAACAATATCAAAGACCATAATCGCAAGTTTTTTTAAATAGTGTACAACATAACTGTTTTTTCGCCCATCCCAGGAACAACCACCCATATTTGGCAACACCTACATTGGAATTCCTTAAATAAATCTTTTAAAACGTATCCTCTGTTTTCTTGTGTATTATTTCTTCATGAAGTTCTATGCAATATGTATCATTCAGATAATGTATACATCTAAGCAATAGTGTATTTAGAGATGTATGAATTCATAACTGGGATTGTGACAGAGTTTGAAGGTCATGGAAATGTGATTGTATCACTTCAGCAAACAGAGGTAAACAACTGTCTGTTAAGAACAGTGGTACACATGTTATGTTTCTAAACAGAGTCATTGCAGTTGGTTTAGGGTGGGGGTGGTGAAGTCAAGTGGAAGTCAGCTGTGAGTTGTGATAATAATCTCAAAAAAAATAGTTTAACAATTTACCACATGTGAAATTTTATGATGGAACACTTTTGCTTGCTGGCACACAAAAAAAAAGTTTAAAGATTGTGCATGTCTTTCTCAAAAAGTAAGGAAATTCATTGCAAAAAACTCCATTAATGCAACAGTTAGGGTTGTTCCACAGTGGCAAAAGTGAGGAAATTCAACATTAGGGCTTTCAACCTTAATTCTGCCTCCACTCCCCTCCCCACACCCACAGACAGATAGACACACAAGACACATACAAGAGCGGGACAGTACAAGGCAACACAACCAATCAGAAACACACCATAAGATAACAGAAAGAACATACAACTCTGTAAATATACCACAAGAGGTATCCACCATCATATTTCAGCAACTGTATCACTTCTGCTGCCATCCCAGTGTCTAGGGGGATACACTCACATGCTAGGAAAATATGTGGTGAGGTGTTAAGAAGGCTATGCAGAACATTTTACATGGACATTATTTCATATAGGATAGTTATGACTATATCATACTGTTTTGCTACACATACTCATAACTTAATGAACTGAAGTATAGGGGTCACACTCTACTGTATTTATACAACTATATACATATACCAATCTATGAGGGATAGGAACACAGGGTATAAAAAATGTACAGTGTGATTGTAGCATATAGACATTGATCTTCTGTGTGGATGGAGGTACAGAAGCACAGGATGTGAAGTATTTGGTGATTCCACTGTTAGGTATGCACAGTCTTCTACTAGCTGCACGTAGAGATGTGACTTAACTGTGAATAACTTTGCACCTTAAACCCCATGTATGCAAACTGTTGTAGTATATAGATGGAGGAATGTTGTTCCCAATATTACATATAGACTTTCTTGTGTAATGTCAATGTGGGAGTGATAGTGTGCTGTGTTTTATACCATGTTCTCTTATACATGCATTGAGCTAGTATGTCAGAATGCATAGAACACACTATTCTTATGTCAATGTATAATGTATGGGCTGTCCTTATTACCCACTGAAAGTAAGCTGTTTATAAGGTTGCAATCACACTGTCATGTCATCTGAACCTTATAAATCTCCTCTCATCTATGTCATGTCAATGGGTTTACAAAATGGAATGCCAGTGTTTTTCAGTATTCTACACACCCAGAACATGATTGTTAGTCTCAATGGGATCCATGACGCCGGTGCGACAACCCCAACCATGATGTCCACTACAGCGCTGGGAACCTGTCAACAACCCTGACTGTGATATAACCCCGAACTGACCGGCAACATCTCAATGGACAGTGTGGGGGGCTGTACCCACTAAATATATCTAACTCCACATCGCACAGAGAGTGGAGTTAGATATTTACCCTATCACCGTACAGTGTCTCAAAGCAAAACACCCATCACTGCCGGTGTAGACATGGTGAGGGGGGGTTTCACTGTGGGGGGGCTTCGCTGTCGTGGTGGTGGCAGCATACCATCTCGGATCAGTATTCAAATAACATTGCAATTACAAAGTTTACTGTTATTGAGTCTACGATCAGCATGTCTGATACAGATTTTAACTCTGGTGCTATTTTGGCCTGCTGTCATTTAGTCTGTGTATCCTACACAATCATATGGCCATAGTGCAGATTCATTAATAAGGTAAGGCTAAATTACTTGTATTCGGGGGGAGGGGGTAACCTCTCATGTTGGTGATAACCAGACTGTAATCACCTCTCGTGGTAGCTAGGGCAATGGTAAACCTCTCGAGCTGCACTCTTTAGGTTTTACTGATGCCCTTTCAACCAATAGAGGTGATTACACCATGGCTATCACCTGCACATCAGGCATTATCCTCTATGTAACCCTGCCATCCCAGTTCTATATCAACACTATCCATATATCACATTGCCCATATGTCACAGTTATAAAACGGTGTTTTGGACAATGCACTATGATATGTCTATTGAGACAGTACTATACAATACACGAGTCATGCTATCCATATGTTGCAACTTTCTCATTGTGACATATAGTTTGTGTGACTTAGAGTATGTATCGTGTTGTATTATGTCAATGAAGAAATGGTACTGCTGGATAGAAACACCCTGTACTCTTACTGTGACATATGGACAGTGTCACATATAGATTGTGTTGTACTTATATCTTGATGGAGAGAGATAGAAGTGTACTATCTGAACAACTATAAGATCACAAATGACCTAGCTAGGCATGGGATCAGTGCAGTGCAGAATGAATTTGTGGAGTTGGAGAGGGGCCTCAGATGGGTAACAAGCACGGTAAGCTTCTCAGAGGTGCTGCCAGTCTATGGTAGGAGTGAGGCTAGGGTACTACACACCATGTAGTTTAAAGAATGGTTGCAAAACTGGTGCAGATCACAGGGATTTGGCTTCATTGGGGACTGGGGGTCCACCTGGAGAGATAAAGGTCTATACTGGCACGATGGACTGCATCTATCCATGAAGGGAACCAAGCACCTAGGTGACAGGTTTAAATGCTTCCTTGTCAAGCTTTTAAACTAGCCAAGGGAGGGAGGTGCTGATAAAAGGCAGGAAATTTCAAGCCTCCCCCCACAAAAGATGGTAGGTAGTAAGGTAAACACTGAGGTACAGAGCTCAACACAGGGCAGGACAGGGGTAAATGGAAAAACAGACAAGGGCAATAAGAGCAGGGATGAGGGAAAAAAGGATAAAGCCAACATTAAATGGAGGGCAATGAGTACCAATGCCCGTAGTCTGGGAAACAAGCTTCCTGAGCTAGTAGCACTGATAGAAGATGAACAATTGGATATTTTGGCAGTCACAGAAACATGGTACACAGAGAACCATTACTAGGATTTCAACATACCAGGGTACACAATCTACAGAAAGGACAGGGAGGTTAAAAGAGGAGGTGGAGTAGCTCTATACATAAGGGAAGGGATCAAAGCTATAGAACTAAAAAGTAAAGAGGGAGGACAAGAGGCACTCTGGGTCACCTTGGAGACAGGGAATGGCATCACAATTTGCACAGGGATTGTATACAGACCCCAGTCTCAAGGGGAGGAAATGGACAAGAAAATGATAAGAGGGCATTCTCAAAATGGCTGAAAAATGGGAGATACTGTTGATGGGGGCCCTGAATATGCCAGATATTAACTGGATGACATGTACTACAGCCACATCCAAGAGCAGGGTCATTCTCAATGCCCTGCAGGAGGCAGGCCTTAGACAGCTAATGTTGGAACCCACTTGAGAGGGAGCAATACTACACCTGGTACTCTCAAATGGAGAGAGGATCACAAATTTTGAAGTCAGTAGACATCTGAGAACAAGCGACCACTGCATAGTGTGCTTCACAATGAGCACAACCATGGAGATAAGCCATACAAAAACAAGGATACTGGACTTTAAAAGGGCTGACTTTGGCAAAATGAGTGAATACCTGAAGAATGTACTAGCAAATGGCCAAAAAGGAGGGGTGGAAGAACAATGGAGAAAAATCAAAACTGCCATCATAGAAGCAACAAGCCTTTGTGTGAAACAAATAAAGAAAACAAAGCAGAGTAAAAAACCACTATGATTCTCAAAAGAGGTGGCAGGGAAGGTTAAGGAGAAAAAGGTTGCATTCAAAAAGTATAATGAATCACAGAAGGAGCATGACAGGAAACTGTATCAATTAAAGCAGAAAGAAGTGGGGAAGGCAGTTAGAATTGCAAAAGCCCAAACTGAGGAAAAAATAGCCAGCTCAGTTAAGAAGGGGATAAAACCATGTATAGGTACATTAGGGAGCATAGAAAGGTTAAGGGAGGGATAGTGAAGATTAATGAAGGAGAGGGGAGGTGGGCAGAGGGAGACAGTGAAAAGGCAGAGATACTGAATGAATACTTTTGCTCAGTATTCACAAGAAGATGAGGAAGAGTTACCTAAACCAGACAATGAAGCACTCTGGGTAGGGGTTGACACCAGTCCATTCATAGAATAAAGAGTCCTGAAAGAACTCCTAAACCTCAAGGTGGACAAAGCAATGGGGCCTGATGGTTCACCCCAGAATCCTAAAAGAACTAAGGGAGGACCTAGTGACACCACTGACCACGTTTTTAACAAATCATGGCAGGATGGGATGGTACCTGAGGACTGGAGGAGGCAGATGTGATTCCCTTTCACAAAAGTGAGAGCAAGGCAGAAGCAGGAAACTAGACCTGTAAGTTTGACCTCAGTGGTAGGAAAATGATGGACTCACTTCTGAAAGAAAGAATTGTTGAGTACCTAGAGGCCAGCGGGGCACAGGACCCAAAGCAGCATAGATTTATAGCAGGAAGGTCATGTCAGATGAATCTAATTGATTTCTTTGACTGGGTGACCAAAGTAATAAACCAAGGAGGGGCTGTGGATATGGCCTACCTAGACTTTGGCAAGGCATTTGACACAATCCCGCACAAAAGATTAATAATCAAGTTAGCCAGCCCGGGAGTGGTACCCTGGGTAGCAAACTGGCTGCACAACAGTACACAGAAGGTAATAGTGAATGGAACACATTCTGAAGAAAGGGGGGTTACTAGTGGAGTACCTCAGGGCTCAGTACTGGGTCCAGTCCTCTTTAACATCTTTATAGATGACATTGCAGAGGATCTGGAGGGAAAGGTATGCCTCTTTGCAGATGACACAAAGATCTGTTACAGAGTTGATACACAAAAGGGGGTAGAAAAGATGAGAAGGGACTTGGCAAGGTTGGAGGAATGGTCAGACATATGGCAACTTAGATTTAATGTAAAGAAGTGCAAAGTAATGCACCTGGGAAACAAAAACCCAGGAGAAGAGTACACAATAGCAGGGGAGGTACTAACAACAACAAAAATGGAAAGGGATCTGGAGGTAGTCATATCAGATGACCTAAAGGTGGGTAAGCAATGTAAAAAGTCAGTAAGGAGGGCCAGGGAGATACTGGGATGCATAGGAAAGAGCATCACAAGTAGAAAATGGGAAGTGGTTATCCCTCTATACAGACAGCTGGTGAGACCCCATCTGGAGTACTGTGTGCAGTTTTGGAGACCTCATCTATGCAAGGACATAGACAGGATGGAAGCAGTCCAGAGGCAACTAAAATGGTGCAGGGTCTGCAGCAGAAACCATATGAAGAGAGAGACTGAGAGAGTTTAATATGTATACTCTTGATGAAAGGAGGGACAGGGGGGACATAATAGAAACTTTCAAGTACCTCAAGGGAATCAACAAAGTCCAGGAGGGTAGCATCTTTTTGAAAAAGAGATGTGTAAGAACAAGTGGGCACAATTTAAAGGTAGAGGGTGTACGGCTCAAGGGGAATGTGAGGAAATTTTTTTTCATGGAGATAGTGGTGGATACATGGCACCACCTTCCTGAGGAGGTCGTTGGGTCTAAAACAGTGGGGGAATTCAAACATGCATGGGACAGCATAAGGCAATTATAGTGGGGGGGTGCAGGAAGTAGATTGTTGGTTAACTAGAATCTGCAGCTTATCCAGTAGGTAGGGAAATGGGCAGACTGGGTGGGCCAAGTGGTCCTTATCTGCTGTCAAAGTCTATGTTTCTATGTTAAATAGTTTTATGCTATGGTGATACAGGAATAGGAGGCTGGGTACATGGAACAGTATGGTTGCACAGAGACATATGCATATACAGTGTTGCTCTTTCTCAAAGGAGGGATAAAAGAATAGGGTCCAACTCAACATGCAGTCCTACCATGACTTATGGGTATTGTTCTACTATCTGCATGGAGGTATAGAGTTTAAGCAGTGGCCATCTTACATGGCCACATAGCATGTGGGTGTACCCCCCCAAGGCAATGGGATGGCAGCAGGCATGATACAGTTGCTGAAACATGATGATGGATGCCTCTTGTGGTATGTTTACAAAATTGTACTGGTATGTTCTTTCTGCTACCTTATGGTGTGTTTCTGATTGGTTGTGTTGCCTTGTACTGTCCGGCACTTGTATGTGTCTTGTGTGTGTCTGTCTGTGTGGGTGTGAGGAGGGTGCTGGAGGTGGAGTTAAGGTTGAAAACCCTAATGCTGAATTTCCTCACTTTTGTTGCTGTGGAAAAACCCTAACTCTTGCAGTAATGAGTTTTTTGTCATGAATATATATATATATATAATATTTCATGGCAAAATCCATTAATGTCATCAGTTAGGGTTGTTCCACAGTGACAAAAGCGAGGAAATTCGGTGTTATGGTTGCCACCCCTTGCACCCCATGCCCACCCCATCCCCACCATCAGGCATTGGGGTGTGCATTGGAGTCATCGTGGCCTCACCCTCACCCCATTCCATGTGTAAATAAGTTGAGGCAGTGCAGTATAGGAGAATGGGGTGAGAGTTAGGTCCAATGATCCCAACGCACACCCCGATGCCTGTTGGTAGGGACGGGATGGTTGTGGGGTGCAAGGGGTGGCAACTCTAACACCAAATTTCCTCACTTTTGTCACAATGGAACAACCCTAATTGATGCATTAAATGGATTTTTTTGCCATGAATCTCCCTTCTTTTTGAGAATGTGCACTATAAATAGTGAATGGAATCTCCCACCAATTTTTTTTGTCACTTTGCTGCACAAAAACTGTATGACCACCTGAAATGAAAATTGTTAAATGAAGACTTTTATCATGGCACACTGTGTGTCCAGAATTGTGTGGACATCCATTCAATGGTCACACAGCGCCACGTGCAAATAATGTAACATTCACAATTCAGCAACCGTAAGGCCAGCAGCCCGAAAATTGGCACAGTGATAGATGAATTATAAATCTTTGTACATTCCAAATGCCAGACAAATCAGACACATGGTTCAGAAGTTAATGAAGCATAATTAACCAAATGTTCATTAGTCGGAGTGGCATAATTCCACACCTGTTAATGTTTTACACACAAAACCACTGTAAGGCACCTCCGTGTCACTAAGGCTACCTATGCTATAAATCTAAAGGTAGTAGCACTATGCAGAAAGCTATGTGCAAAAGATTAACTGTGTCACACAGTATCTCCACAGTGAATTACTTTTCAAACATGTAAACATCATAATTCAAATCTCCAGGACATCCGCTCAACACCCTCCAAATTTCATGTGAAAAGACCAAACCATTCCAGAGATATTACATTTGTATATTTCTGTACCTTTAAGAAGTCTTCCACAACAAAATGGTGGAAATTGTGGCTAAAAATGCACTAATATGGTAAACATGGTGGCCAAAAAATCAGTAACTGCAAAGTGAGCCAACTTCAAATGGCCATAACTCTGGAACAGAACAACATTTTTTCACCAAACAAAACTGGCATGTCCTTGAACAAAGGTATTTTTACTTGCCAAGTTTCAGACTAATCAACCACACACACTGACTGTGCTATGCGTCATGGAAAACAGTGTAGAAAAATAGCAAAAACAATGTTTTGCACTGCACGACACAAACGTAAAAACACAAACGGTAATGTTAACTCAAACAGTGATGGAAACAGTGAGGTAAAATAAAATAGTAACCCGAACGGTAATGCAAATGCAAGTGTAAATGGTAACGCACATGGTGACGCAAACGTAAACAATAATGCAAACAGTAAGAGAAATGCAAGTGCAAATCTTTAATGAAAACAGAAGTGGTAACGCAAACAGTAATGCAAATGCAAACAGTAATGAAAATGCAAACGGTAACACAAACGCAAACAGAAATGCAAACGGTAATGGCAACGGTGATGCAGAAGGAAACAATAACGCAATTGACAACGGAAACGCTACCGAAAATGCAAATGTTAAGGCCAACAGAAACGCAAATGGTGACGAACACGTGAACAGTAATAGTAACGCAATTAGAAATGCAAATGGTTACAATAACACCAACGATGACACCAAAGGGAACAGTAACACAAACAGAAATGCAAACACAAATGCATACGCAAATGCAAATGGTAACACGCACAGTCATGGTAACACAATTGGAAATACAAATCCTTACGGCAACACCAACGATGACACCAAAGGAAACACAAACACAAACAGAAATGCAAACGGAAGCACAGACAAGAACCGTAATGGAAACGCAAATGGTAACAGTAAAGCAAACACAAGCGCAAACACAAAGGGTAATGCACACAGTGATATATATGGAAACGCTAATGCAAATGGTTATGGAAACGCAAGCAAAGATGCCAAATGTAACAGTAATGCAAATGCACAAACTTTTTTCCCCAAAAAGGTGCATTCAGAAGCACAGTGAATACAAAGAATGTATGCATAATAATGACCCTTGGAGCAGAAAATGAACACTTGGAATACTAAATTGCTTATATCTCAGGAACCGTACGATGTGGAAAAAAATGTAAAATTTCATATTATTTATGAGTTTCCTGGCTAAGAATTCTTCTGTTGAAAAGTCCATATCTTGAAGCATTTTCGAGGTACGGGCCCCGAAATGCTTGGCGGACACCATAATGTTAGCCTATGGGAAAAATCATCAACTTCGGAGTGTTGTAACTTTGCAGCCCTCTAATGTTTTGTCACCAAACAGTCAAAAGGCACATCTGTGGGATCTTGGCTTTCTTCCCTCCAAATTTCAGCCCAAAAGACCAAACCATTCTTTTGCAGTAGGGTGGCAAATATTTCCTACTATTTTGGGCATAGTGTCACAAAGGTGTCACAAATCACAACACTTTCTCAAATAAAATCACAAAAGTGTTACATATGTGACACTACTTTGTGACACTACTTTTTACAAAAATTTTAAAAACATATTTCTGAGGTGTTTAACCAAAAAAGACATGGCTAGCATCCCCAGGGCTCGGCTAGGTGAACACAATAAGAATTGTGTCCCTAGAGGGTCCCAAATTTAAATGCCAAGCATTTATGTGACCACCAACTGAAAATGATGGCTGATTTGCGACACTACAAGGGTCATTTGTGAAAGTAAAAAGTGCATTTGTGACAACTTTTGTATAGTTTGTTAACTTTGCCCTTTGACTATAATGACCACCAGGGATATGGGACTGTTAACACTACTACATATGCCCACGAACGGGCTGCAAGCGGTCCACTGGACCACCAGGGATAGAGTTAACTGAATTGATATCTACCTATGCCTGTGATGAGGCTGCAAGCGGTCCACTGGACCACCAGGGATATAGGTCTTACATTATTACTACATATGCCCACGATCAGGCTGTGAGTGGCCCACTGGACCACCAGGGATATGGGACTATCCTTTTTCTATGTATGCCCATAATTGGGCATGGGGGCACCGCCATGATGGTGGTGCAACCGGGGCTCAGGTGGCCACCCACAGGTGGCAGCTGCCATGTTACACCCTGCAATATGGCAGCTCACCTGTGGGTGGTCAGCTGTTGCTCCTTTTTTATTGGCTCAGCTGTGTGTAGCGCAGGTAGGGGTTGCGCATGCATGGGCTCAGCACATCCCGGGCTGAATATCGGGATGTGCGGAGTATGCATGGGCACACCCCACCCACCAGCACCGCATACATTACTGATGCGCTCCGGAGCATCAGAATTTGTGCCAGGTTCAATCCCCATTTGAATATCGTGCCAGGGAGCCCACTGTGTTTCTGTATGCACCTGTTTGGCAAAAACAGGGTATGTGCTTCCTTTACTGTTACAGTTACTCTTTCCACTTAGGTTTATGTCCCACTTGTAGCCCGATCACAGGCATCTGTAGTAGAAATGTTAGTCCTACATCCCTGGTGATCCAGTGGACTACTTGCAGCCCAATCACAGGCATATGTAGTAAAAACTATTAGTCCTATATGCCTGGTGGTCCAGCGGTACCCCCTCCCCACCCGACCACTGAGTCCCACCACCCCGCTCCCCCCCAGTCAGCGGTAGGCGGCAGCTCCCCACCCGCTTCCTGCCCCGCAACCCGCCAACTGACTCCACACAGTAGGGCTGTACACCAATTGGTCCACAGCATGAGCCAATGGACGTGCAGCCCATATCCTCTACACAGTCCAGATATGTAGATGGATCCATTCCATATCTGAGACTAATGTATGGTATAGTGCTGCAGCTCATTAACTCATGCTGAGACTAATCATGCACACACCCTACCGTCAAGTCAGTCAGCGGGCAGTGGGAGGCAAGCAGGTAGGAGCTGCCCCGTCACTGACTGTGGTATGGAGTGGGCGGTGGGGACTCAGTGGTTGAGTGGGGAGAGGGGGTACCACTGGACCACCAGGGATATAGGACTAATAGTTTTTACTACATATGCCTACGATCGGGCTGCAAGCGGTTCACTGGACCACCAGGAATAGAGTTAACTGTCTAAACTGTACTAATGCCCATGAACAGGCTGCAAGCGAGCCACTGGACCACCAGGGATATTGGACATGATTTTCAATTTACACATGCCCACGATCGGGCATTGGGGCACTTAGCCGCGATGTGCAGGGGGCGTCGGTCCCCAATGGCTGCAGCCTGGCAGGACGCCAGGTGCAGGTTGCCAGGGATCGGCGCACCTGCATGCAAATGGGGCCATAATGACATGCAAATGGCCCCATTTGTGCTTTTCATATATTATGACCCCATTTGCATGTGCACATTTGAATATCGCGGTGGTTGCACCTATTGTAACAGCACTTGCGCTTGCGCATCACCCAGCTCCACTCTGACCTTTGCACTGGTGCAGTGCTACTGCACCATGTGCACTGAGGGTTTCCAGGGAGCGATATTCAATGATGCTGTGCCGTGGTGCAATTCTGTTGAATATCAGCCTGTCGATGCCCCTGTGCAGCCAAGTTGCGCTGCGCCCAGGCTGGTACCACAGCCTGGCGCAGTCTGAATATCCGGCCCATAGTAGACATGTCATCACCACTCCCCTCCCACACCAGCCAGCACTACTTCTCTCCATACAAGCTTTAAGCTATCAGCTTCTTCATTTGCCATTGCTTTTCAAGTGCTTCCTACTGATGCAAAACCTGCAAGAGAAGCTGGCAAAAATAATACATAAAACATTTTAAAACCCCTTTCCATCCCTGCCATTGCTTTCCAGGTGCCCCCGAATCATGTAATCACAGGCTCTGAGAGATGAAATGACAGCTCTCTCAAGTTACGGCACTGTTTGGCTCCTTCCCCACCCACTCATTTGAACCTCTCCCTCTGTCTACCTCAACACAGCTCACAAAAGAAAACAAACACAGCAGCTCTTCTTTTTTTCTAAATACTAGTGCTCAAAGCTGCATAATAAAATGTTCTCAATCCAGAACTCCTGTTGCAGCAGTATTGACTCCAACTGCACTGTTTGGCTCCAGCTGCACCAATTGACTCCAGCCACACTGCTCACAAAAGCCTGCTGCCAAAGCAGGCAAAAATAATAGATAAAACATTTTAGAAACACATCTCATGCTACAACATAACTCAATTAAGCTCAGGCATGAACTTCCATCATATCAAGAGACGTGGAGTCTGGTTCTTTGTTCCCTTGCTAACCACTGTCACCATTTTCCTTTTAAATCTTTCGAAAGCCAGTTGTTTCACCAATCAGAATCAATGTCAGAATGATGCTGCATCATCCTCAGGCTGTCTCCTTAGCAATCATCAGGAAAATAACAATCATTCACTAAATAAACCCTCAAACTCTTCAAAATGTAAGCAAAAGAAAAGCTCTTAAAGAAAACCTAATCACACAAGGTCTCAGCATGTTGCATAAATGAACATACAATGGGGCACTTGTGTGATATATAATTTATCTATACTCAGGCTGTTTGACCGTGGGCAGATCTCTTGTGGTTTACGCCACTCATGAGGTTACCCAAGGTTAAACTGCCCTTATGCAGATAAATCATGTATCACACAGCTCCCTATTGCATATCACTTATATAGAAGTTGTCACACAAAAGTATACTGGTACCATGCACCGTGCATCATTGCACAGTAGTGGTATACGTTATTCAGTGAGTACAGTGTTTGTGCAATGCTCAGTATACTGTGCTACCAGTAAACTTTTGTGTGATTACCACTATATATATATATATATATTCATTGCAAAAACCTTAGTTAATGCATCAGTTAGGGTCGATAGCACAGTGACAAAAGTTTGGAAATTCGATGTTAGGGTTACCACCCCTACCATCTCACCCTCCACACACCAACAGACATTGGGGTGTGACATGGGGTTGTCAGGCCCAACTCTCACCCCATTGCATGTGTAAACAAGCTGACATGCTACAGTATAGGAGAATGGGGTGAGAGTCAGACTTGATGACCCCATAGCACACCTCGACATCTGTTGGTGTGTGGAGAGTGGCGGGGGTTGAGGGGTGGTAGTGGTGGTAACCCTAACATCGAATTTAAAACCTTTTTTTGCTATGCTATCAACCCTAACCGATGTATTAATGAAGTCTTTTGCAATGACTTTCCCTTCTTTTTGAGAAAGTGTAATGTAACTGGTAACTGGTATGTGTTCGTGGGAGTGCTGGCCCTCCTCTCCCTTCACACTACCCATTTTTGCCTAATGGTGTGCATATGTGGGAGTGCTCTCACTTACACATAAGTACAGAGCCATACAGTAGTCCTATAGTCCTGAAAAGGAACTCTTGTAACACTAATCTGGCAATATCCCAGTAACCATAGCAACTATGAAAAAAATTCCCCTGCAGTTGTAATCATGACTTCAAAACCTCCATGCAAGCTTAGTGACTAAGCAGTTGGGAACAAAAAATCTGTATCTCGAATTGTTTCTGACATATGGGCACCGAAAGGCTCTGCGGGTGCTGCAATGTTATCCTATGGGACATTTCTCAGTTTTGGAACACTGTAACTATGGGAGCATTGAATGGATTGGACCAAAACCACCAAAGGCACATCTGTGGGACCATGGCTTGCCATCCTGAAAATTTTAACCCAAACATCCCAACTATTTTGGTGCAGTGGGGTGGCAAAAAATTGTTGTTTTTTGCTGCAGTAGTATTGCAAACTGACAGTTTCACAAAAATTTGTGAAAGAACGGGCACAACACTTTTGTGATTTGCAAAAGTGTTGCATCTGTTCTTTCACAATTTGCAACATTAGGGTGGCAATCACAGAAAAGGCATTTCTGGGTGTTTTTTTCCCCAAAAAAGTCTGTGCTGTGTTCCTCAGGGCCCGCCTAGGTAAACACTACTGTCAGTGTTTACCTAGGGGGTACCAAAATGAAATGCCAGCCATTTTCTCTCTTGCTAACTGAAAACAAGATGTGCACTGCATAACAGTAAAAGGGCCATTTGTGACAGTAAAATGTAGTGGCTGCAGCTTTTGAGAGGCACATATATATTTTTCCCATTGACTACAATGGGAAAATTCAAATATGAATAACTTTTGAACAGATTTATATTTTTTCACCAAATCTTCAAAAGACACATCAATGACCCAGACTGCATCTTCTCTGAAGATTTCAGAACAGATGGACAAATCATTTGGGCTGTTGCCCTGAGCAAAGAAACACACAACCCCCCAGTTTTGAATGTTTTGTGGTGCTCCGCAACCGCTCATCTGACAGTAACATAACTTTCCAAATCCAGAGATCTATGGTGCCCCTCCACGCATGCAAAATGTCATGCAAATCCATTATACAGTGGCAGAGTAATTAAAGTAACAAAATTTGGGGTTTAACGTAGAAGTGGCCAGGCAACCCTAACTATAGCTGCACTAAGGCACTGGGTCCAAACAGTGCTGACAACAATAGCATTGGCTTGGAGTGTGCGGTAAAATGGCACTGATTTTATACATATATATATATATATATATATATGTATATCTATATATATTATAGGGGCGTGGTCACGCCCCTATATTTAGGGTTGAGTAGGCACGTTAATGTTAAACCTCAAATTCTGCACGTTAATAACTTTATAACCGTTCAATGGATTTGCACAAAATTTGGAATGCACAGTCTGGTATGGTAGATCTCTTGGTTTACTAAGTTACATTTCAGGCAGACATATGATTTTAGCTCAGCGAAGTGCCAAAAAATGCACTGTTCGCTACTTTCGTGCATTTTTTGCCTGTGGCACTGTGTGGACACCGTGTGGTCTATTGGTCCAAAGCCTGGGATGTAGAAAGAGCTTGCATCAAGGAACATGCCATCATTTGTTTGGTGAAAAATTTTAATCTGTTCAAAAGTTATTATAATTTGAAATTCCCATTATATCCTAGGGGAACATTTATATGTATGTTTTGCAGTGTTAATGAGAAAGACCAGATGGGCCAAATTGGGATGACCATATCTCAATCACAGTTTGGTCTTTTTACTTGAAATTTGCAGGGTGTTGAGGGGATGTCATAGAGATGTGAATTATGCTGTTTAGGTGTTGGGGAATTAATTGGTTGCAGAGATATTCAATGATGTAATTGACATTTTTCCCATAGTATTACATTGCAGTCTGTGTCATGACATTCGGTGCCATTATCTCAGAAATGAACTGAGAAACAGACTTTTCACTACACGCAGCTTAGATCACCTTTAGGTGAACTATGCTGCTGGAAAAATTGTAGAGTACGCCTGCAGTGGAATTTTTTTTGTACGTTGCACGGTTCATGAGATATTGTGAAATTACTGTCACAAGGGTTCAAAGAGTGCCTGTCCAGTGCTTTTCAGTGCCCATATCTTGGAAGTGATGTGAGATACAGATGCAGTCATTTCGATGTTGCGTGAAGTACTCACTGTCATGATTACAATGATGCTAGAATTTTTTTTCTACTTCTTACAGTTCACAAGATATGCTCAAATTACTGTTACAAGGGTTTGGTGCTCTATAGTGCTGCTGCATGGCTCTGTAGCTTTGTGTAAGTGGGGGTGTGGGTCCAGATGCATATTGTTATGCAAAAATTGGTAACTTGTTAGGAGCTGGGCTCCGCTTTTCCATCAATACATGATTTTTACTAATTATATTACACTTTTTCAAAAAGTAAGGAAATTCTATGCAAAAAAAGTGCATTAGTGCATAATTTAGGGTTAAAATAATAAAAGTCAGGAAATGAGACATTAGGGTTGAACCTCTACCCCCCCACATGCCCCATCCCAATCCTCCACATACTGACCAACACCAGGGTGTGTCATTGAGGTTGTGAGGCCTAAATCTCACCCCATTCTCCTTTACTGTAGCATGTCAACGTGCTCACACATGGAATGGGGTGAGATTTGGGCCTCACAATCCCAATGACACACCCCAGCATCTGTCAGTCTGTGGAGGATCGGAGTGGGGCATGTGTGGAGGGGGGTTAGGGATTCAACACTAATGTTTAATTTCCTGACTATTTTTGCTTTAACCTAAATAATCGATAACACAACTTTCTGTGTAGAATTATATATATATATATATATATATATATATATATATATATATACACATATAAAATTATATATATATATATATATATATATATTATAGTGGATATTTAATGTAGAAGTGGCCAAGGCAACTAACTATAGTCGTGCGACTATAGTTAGGGTTCAGATGTCACTTCTATGTTAAAGTCAAAATTTTGCAAGTTAATAACTTTGGATTTGTTCAACAGATTTGCCTGACATTTGATATGCATGGTGGGACATGGAAGATCTATTGATCTGCCAAATTTTGTTTTGGTTAGACTTACGGTCTTTGTGTAAGAAAACGCTGAAAAATGCTAAATTATCTGTTTTTGGAGCCAGCTTTTGGGATTTTGGATGTGACCCTCTGTGGCCACTGTGTGATATGTCACTCTGTGAGATGACTCATTTGAAAGAGGTTTGGTGGTCGAACATGCCACTTTTTGTTTGTTGAAAAAATATTAAGGCATTCAAAAGTTATGCCACTTTCAATTTCCCATTATAAGTCAATGGGGAAAATTTATATGTATGTTTTGTGAACAAAGAATGGGGTTCTTGCCATCTCATCCCACCTGGTGATCAAAGAATTTGCAGCCTCATGGTTCAAGAGTCTTTGTCCCTGAGAATTCTTTGATCGCAAGGTCCGCCATCTTGTTTTATGTTTTCCAATTGGAAAAACACAAATATCTTGGCTCAGGGTCACTCCCGAAGTAAAACTTGGATGGGTTTTACTCAGGAGGCTCCAATATTTTGAGCCACACCTTTTGTTTCATCCAAATCAGTCAAAAAATAGAGTTATAAGCTTTTAAAATCTTTGATTGCGGCTTGCTAACGATCTTTGTTCGCGAGCCTGCAAATTCTTTGATCGCAAGATTCTTTGATCGTGATCTTGCATTGTGACCTAAATATACAAATATCTTGGCTCTGGGGTGGGCTAGGGACACAAATGATGGTAGGTTTTGATCAAGGGGTTTCGTTCTATCAAGGCATGCCATTGGTTCAGTTCAAATCAGTGAACAAGTCATGTTTCAGCATTTTAAAATCTTTGGCTATGAACGTGTAATTTCTTTGATCACAAGCCTACAAATTCTTTGAGCATGAGTTTCTTTGATCATGATCGTGCCAGTGAGGGATGAGATGGCAGGATTTAAAATTCTTATTTCTCAGCCCAGGGGTGTCCTAGGAAGACAAATAAGGGTGGGTTTTGCTCAGGGGGCATCGTTCTGATGAACCATGGTGGTGGTTTACTGCATTTCTTTGTATTTCTTTAATTACAGCACTTTTTGTTCTTTGATCATGAGGCTGCAAATTCTTTGATTGCGAGATTGTTTAATAGTGATCATGCATAGTGAGCGAGGGATGAGATGGGCAGTTTAAAAAATCTATTTTCTCAGCCCGGGGTGCCCTAAGAAATCAAATGAGGGTGGGGTTTGCTGAGGGGGCTTTGTTCTGTCAAACCATGGTGGTGGTTTACTGCAATTCCTTCAATTTTTTGATTTATTGCATTTTTTATTCTTTGTTCGTGAGCCTGCAAATTCTTTGATCGCGACCCTGCAAATCCTTTGATCTTGAGATTCTTTGATCATGATCTTTGATCACAAAATAGGGACAAGATGGCCAGATTTTTTATAATGGAATAGATAGGGAAATTGTAGCCTTTGGAGCCAGGTAAGCTTAGTACAAGTTTTACTCTTGGAATAGAGAAGCATTTTATACAATATTTAAAAGAACAACATTTGTTCTTGGCCCCTTTACAACTGTATTGGTATTTTATGTACAAGGGCATTTTCTTCTTTTAAATAATTGAGGTTAGCCCTTTTTTATTTGTTTTTACAGCATGGTTATAGCACTGGGACCCTTTTTACTTTATTTGTTTCTGACTGCCATGGTTTGTTTTTATAAGACAAGACTGTTCCCCTGGAAAAATAAAATATACACTTTCTGCTAGATTTAACAATGTCTTGTGTATCTGGATAGCATTTACAAGCTAAGCAGTAGCAGCTGAAATTTATAAAGAAATAGTAAGCCGCTTTCTTCGTGCTGTTGCTGTGCCATAGATGAGAGTGAGAAAGAGAGAGAGAGTCAGAAGCAGGCATGCTCCTTGTTTACTTTTATTTCTATTGCTCTCTTTCTCCTGCAGGTATTTCTTATGTGGGAGTCTGCATTTTATTTGATTCACTCATCTAGAATGAACACATATTTCCATACTGTCAGGGAGCTTCGGAGTGGCTTTCTGGTTTGAAGCAGAAGTAAAGCCGCTCCACTCCTGGGTTGCATTTTTAGAAGGCGAAAGGGGCATAGAAAAGAGAGAGAGAATAAGCAAGGAGCTGGCAAGCTCCTGTTTTAAATTAATCTCTTCAGCACTTGCTCTTCTTTATTTATTATAAAAGGGGTAGCAATTTCTTAACTTCTTCACTCTTTTTTTCATAATTTAAAGTTTATTGATATTTTTGATTTACAGAGGGTAACACAATACAAATGATACAGTACAATTCCAACTTGAACAAACTGTAAATTGTGCCCCCGTCTCCCTTCCCCTCACCAACTTGAAAGTATAAAATGAATACAAATCAGACAAATTGTAAATTATATCCCCTTCCTACTCCCCCCCACTCCTCTTCCCTATCAGTTACCCAAAACTTGCATGGTTAGAACTTGTACAGAACAGTATAATGCTTTCTTCACTCTTTCAAGAGTGAACCCAAAGCTTTACCACTTAAGGGAGCTCTGGAGTGACTGTTTGCATTGAATAAGACAGTAAAGCTGTTCTGCTCCTTAGTTTCATTCTAACAGGGATTTCTTTAAATACGGAACAGTCTAAACCTATGAGCACAGAAGGTTAGCCACTTCATTCTCCAGAAAAATCATAATGTCTCCTTTTCTTTATCAAGGAGGCAGACAGGGAATCCTGAATCTAGTTTTTATATAAAGAACATAAAGGAACTGAGAACAGCTTTTTCTCAGCAGGCCCCTATCCTTCTTGGGGCTATCACTTTATTTTCAAGACAGACAATATTTTACAAGATGTTCTTAGACAGGTAATATAAAATAATTAATAACATGTACTTTCAGCTAATAGTCAAACCAACAACATAAGAAATAATGACAGGACACATTTCATAGGACAAGTATCATGTTTTATTTCCTGTCCTCTTTAACACTGAATATCTTGGAAATGGTTTGGTCTTTTTACTTGAAATTTGGAGGGTGTTTACGGCATGTCCTGTGGATATGAATTGCGATGTTTATGTGTCAGACAATATATTTTTTGTGGAGCTATTGTGTGGTGCAGTTTACATTTTGTGGACAGTGTTTTCTATTGTTCTACTAGATTAACATTTGTTTGATGGCTGGACGTGCTGTTGTCAATGTACATTTTAGTCATTAGGTGTGTAATGTGACCTGACACTTACAAGAGCCCTGCACTCCCACCAACTTGTGCAACTTTCTACTTTTCTATTCTTTCTTAAAAAGTAAGGAAATTCTATGCAGAAAAACTTTGTTAATGCATCAGTTATGGTTTTTCTACAGTGACAAAAGTGAGGACATTCAATATTAGGGTTGCAACCCCTTGCACCCAACCCCAACCCCGCCCCACCAACAGGCATCAGGGTGTGCGTTGGGGTCATTGGCTCTAACTCTCACCCCATTCTCCTATGCTGCACCACCTCAGCTTATTTAAGCATGGTATGGGGTGAGAGTTAGGGCCACAACCCCAATGCACACCCCAATGCCTGTTGATGGGGACGGGATGGTGGCAGAGTGCAAGGGGTGGCAACTCTAATATAGAATTTCCTCACTTTGTTCACTGTAGAACAACCCTAACAGATGCATTAACAAAATTTTTTGCACAGAATATATATATATATATATATATATATATATATATCTATGCAAAAAAAACTTCATTAAGGCATCATTTAGGGTTAAAATACATTAAGTAAGGAAATGAAATGTTTAGGGTAGCCCCTTCCCCCCATGGACCTGCTCATCATCCTAAGATTGACAGCTGATGGGGTGTGTCATTGGGGTTGTGAGGCCTAAATCTCACCCCATTTCATGTGTAATCATATTCACAAGCCACAGTAAAGAAGAATGGGGTGAGATTTAGGCCTTACAACCCCAATGACACACCCTGTCAGCTGCCAATCTCAGGAAGATAGGCAGGTCCATGGGGGGAAGGTAGCAACCCTAAATGTTTCATTTCTTTACTTTTTGTGTTTTAACCCGAAATGATGCATTAATAGAGATTTTGCATAGACTTTCCTTACTGTTTGAGAAAGAATATAAAAGTAAAAAGTCACGCAAGTTGGTGAGAGTGTGGGCCTTTGGAACCTGTAGCTTCACCAACGCAATTCTTCAGAATTCTGCACCTGTTTACATTTTAGGCACCTAATGACTGAAAAGTACATCCATGGCAGTAAGGATAGCTACCATACAAATTTGAAGCCATTACCACAAGGGAAAATGCTGTCTACAAAATGTAAACTGTGCCACACAATATGTCCACAGAAAATGTACTGCCCGACATGTAAACACCATAATTGACATCTACAGGACAACCCAACACCTTCCAAATTTCAAGCAAAAAGACAAAATGTTTCTGAGATATTTAATTTTAAGAATTTTTTTAATTGGGCTATCTGGTCCCTCCAAATGTGACCATCTAGTCCATCCCTCGTGATCAATGATCGCAATCAAAGAATCTCGCAATCAAAGAATTTGCAGGCTCGTGATCAAAGAATTTGCAGGCTAATGACCAAAGAATAAAAAATGGTGAAAGTCAATTTTTATACAAAAGTAAATGAAATCAAAGCCATGCCTTGATAGAACGAAGCCCTCTGAGCAAAACCCATCCCCATTTGGCTCAATAACCCACCCCTGAGCTGAGAAAATTGATTTTTTCAACTGACCATTTAGTCACACCCTTGCGATCAAAGATCGCGGGCAAAGGATCTCGCAATCAAAGAATTTGCAGACTCACAATCAAAGAATTTGCATGCTCATGATCAAAGAATAAAAAATGTGAAAACTCAATTTGTAGGCAAAAATACATGGAACCACAGCCATGCCTCAATAGAATGAAGCCCACTGAGCAAAACCCACCCTCATTTGTGTTAATAACCCACCCGAGCTGAGAAAATAGATTTTTTCAATTGCTCATCTAGTCACACCCTTGCAATCAAAGATTGTAGTCAAAGAATCTCATGATCAAAGAATTTGCAGGCTCGCAATCAAAGATAGCGAGCCATGATCAAAGAATAAAAAGTTCAAAACTCAATATTTTGACACGTTTGAAAGAAAACATGGCCATGGTTCGATAGAGTGAAGCTCCCTGAGTAAAACCCATCCACGTTTTACTCCAGGAATGACTCCTGAGCTGAGATGTTTGATTTTTTCCAACCATATAAAGAAAACAAGATGGCGGCCATCGTGATCAAAGATTTTTGATCACAAGCCTGCAAATTCTTTGATCATGAGGAGGGACTAGATGGCCAAAACCCCATTCTTCTTTCGCAAAATAACCTTATAAATTTTCCCTTTGACTTATAATGGGAACTTAAAAGTTTAATAACATTTGAATGGATTAATATTTTTTCACTAAATGAAAAATAGAATGTTCCTTGACTGAAGAACTTTCAGATGATCCAAGTCACATAGTGGCATACCACATAACGGCCATGCAGTGCCACAGAAAAAAATCCAAAAAACTGCCCACATAACTGGCAAAAAGTGCATTTTTCAGCATTTTGTTGCGCAAAAACCATAAGTCCGACCAAAAAGACATTTGGCAGATCAATAGATCTACCATGCTCCACCATGCATACAAAATTTCATACAAATCCATTGAATGGGTCCAAAGTTATTAATTCACAAATGTTCAAGTTTAACATAGAAGTGCCTACTCAACCCTAAATATAGGGGCACGACTGTGCCTCTATACTATATATATATATATATATATATATATATATATATATATATATATATATATATATATGTATATATACAGTGTGTGTGTGTGTGTGTGTATATATATATATATATATATATATATATATATATATATATATATAAAGCTTAAATAGGCTTCTGTAACAACTTTGCCTGAGCAGAACATTCAAAATTTCACTCCACATGCTGTTGGTTGCTAGAGGACACTGTATTCTTTTATGACTGGTAATAGCATTCTCTCACAATATCAGGTAATGTTTTGTTCAGTAGAACATACAGTTCTCACATCCCATAAATCTTTGACAAGTTTTGCTGTTTAAGACAAGGCAAGGCAATTTTATTTTTAAGTAGCCTATCCCTAGCACTCAGGGCGCTTCACAAAGAACTGAAATGCAGAGCAGAAATGTGTACATACTGTACTTTGAACTATGAACTAATCAAATTAACAATTATAAATAATCTACGTGTCAAAACCAAATAAATTTCAGGTGATGCAATAAAATTAAGTTCCCTGATAGCATTGTTCTCTGCTTCACTTATCACCTTTAAGGTCCCCAGTTAAGATGCAACTGAGAAATTCCACAAAGGAGCATTTCTATTTTTAGGTCAAAAGGCAGACAGGGACTTGTTTTTTTTAACCCTTTGGCAGTACACCACTGAGATAAGAGCAAGGGTGCCAACCTCCATCAGTCAGTAAGATTACATAATGTGTACTACCCATTTAACAGACTATATTAAATCATTCAGGTTTTATGCTTTAGGTGCCCAGCATTGAACAGCTGAGATCTACCGTCTTATTTTAACGGTGGTCCTGCTTCTACATAGTGTTACATTTGAGATGACTGAAGTCCAGGGAGTCTGAATGATTTTGTGAAGTTGATGTATAGTATATGCTCCACATTAAACCAGCAGTATTTAATAGTGAGCAAAAAATGTTATCAAATACCATCAGCCTTCCCAGCAATATTGATCATTAGTATACTATATACATATAACACTTTTGTTACTGTTTATTTTACTGCTGTTTCTTGAGTGTGGCTCCTTGTGTGTTCTTTGACTTGTGCTGTTTTCTACCTAGTACCAGCTACTATGCACTGAGCTGACAGCACAGTTCTTCTGTTTGTCCCCTTCACCCTTAACATCCTAAATAGAGTTTATTATATGTAAGGCTTCTCACAAATTAATCCCCTTCCCCCCGGACTGAAATGAAGCGTCTTCACTTTTTCCCTTCATCTGGACTCAAGCTGCATGGATGAGATTTAGACCTGGTATTTGCTAGCGCTTGCTGTCATTCAAATAACTGTACATGGTGCAGCTGCACCTTAGGGAGCATGATGTGCACTCTTCAATGTTCATTTTTTCCTGCAAAGGCTCAAGTACTTAGTAGGTGTTTGTTCATTTGAATTGTTTCCAGGGTGAACATAGGGGTTTTACATCAATATTGCAACTGATCAAAAGTGAAATTAATTAAATGACAACATACCATAGTTCATCCCATTTTATCTGATAAATTTATTGGATTTGGGACCCCCTTTCCCTACCCTGCCACCGACCCCTACTCATCTACTAGACTTAGGTGTATTAGTGTTTTTTGAAAAGTACTGCAAAATACATTAATGTTTTCCTCCATCTTACTCTTTCTCCTGAGCTTGTCTCTTTTCACCCCCCCTAGGATGAAATACACAGGGACCTGGGGACATTTTTTGTCCCCTACTTTTCTTCTATTTAGAACCCCACACCCATCATCCCAATTTAGGTTTTAAACTGAAGGGGAATGAGTTATAAATAGTGTACAAGCATGGAGGATGTAAGGCAGATTGGGTAATTTATGATTCAGGATCAAACAGCAACAGAGCAAGCAAAAAAGAAAACACTGTCCATTCAACACATACTGTACTTGCATATTGAATTACAGTCTTCAGTATGCTTCAGCATATATTTCCTGTATTATGTTTAATGGGTAGGAAAAAACTTAAGGGATGTTAAAACTAAATGGGTGTCAGCAGTTAGGGAAAGTGTAAATACAATTGGTTTTAATCAGTCATGGAATCTTTAAAAAAAGTAATATCTTGACAATATGTTCATTTTTATAAACAAAGACTAAAAGATATTGAAAAGCAAACTGTAATGGAGCTTGTAGCCTATATTTATATGTTGGTATGTGTCACATTGTAATTGTTAATATTTATATTGTCTTTGTACATGTTTTGATGTTCTTGGAAAGACCACTAGTTTAAACAAAAAAAAAAAAATTCATATAAATTTATATTTTAAAGAAGATGAATTTGCATATAAATACTTTAAATTGCTGTAGTTTGAAATGGAAAATGCAAAATATTACACTTACTCAGGACACAGATACAATGAATCAGTGGTGTCCCTTGGTGTCCCTTGCCATCCCTGTGCTACTTCCTTTAATGCCCCATACAAGTCTAAGGGGCTCATTTTCAAAAATGTTTTACAGCACTTTAATGTATTTTTTGATAAAAGTGAAAGCCACCACTCCACTAATAGGGTCCCATCAGTATCATCTGATAGGGTTCATGATGGAGGTCTTTAACCATCTCTGTGGCTCTTCTCTGCACAGACTCTAACCTGTTTGTATCCTTTTTAAGGTGCGACCTCCAGAACTGTACACAGTACTCCAGGTGAGGCCTCACCAAGGATCTGTACAGTAGGACCATCACCTCTCACTTTCTGCTTGTAATGCTCCTTCCTATGCATCCAAGGATACTGTTGGCTTTCTGTGCTGCCTTCCCACAGTGTCTTCTCACTTTCAGGTTGTTTGATACCATGATTCTGAGGTAGTGTTCCAGATATGTGGTGGCTAATGCCCCCCCCATGAGTAGAGTATACTTTTACTTGGTTTCTACTCCCCAGGTGCATGACCTTGCATTTCTTGGTGTTGAACTTCAAGTGAGAAGTTCTGGACCATTCTTCCAGTTTCTTCAGGTCAGACTCCATCTTTGTGACTTACTGATGGTCAAACTCACCATGGGAAGACAGCCAACACTGTATTCCCATTTCAGCAATTATAGTTGGTATGTTTTTTAATATAAATGTAAATTAATCTGCTTTTGCAATACAACATTCTGATTTGAAATAAGCAACATATTTATTTTGTTCCACTGTTTAGTCAAATTGGCCATGTAATACACCACAGTATACATTATTCAATAGGCACACTGTGGTTACTCAGTTCTATAAGTAATAAATCATTTAGAATGCTTTGCTAGACTGTGAACATATTTTTTTTTGTGGCAGGAAATTCTCCACGATACAAAAACATGAGTACCATAGTAACTTTTTTTAATGATTTTGTTAGCATTGACTTAAAGGTAATTCATGAAAAATGCCATGAGTACCTGCACATATGCACAGATACAGCTGCCAGCTCCAGGTTTAAAAAGAGAATTTCAAGACAATAAAGTGTCTGCATCAGCAAGGAGCCAAGTCACTGGCAGACTTGTAAACTGTGCAGCTGCATTCTTTTTTATTAGCTCAGTTTGCAGTTTTAACACTTCTACACGTGAAGCATATGAGAAACTCTTATAAGATGCAGGGAAGGTGATCAGAGAACTGGGAGGGACTTCGGGGGAAACCACTAGACTGCCAGGGAAATAATTTTATTATAGTGGGCTGGCAATTGGAGAATTGGGGGAGGAGGGAGGTCAGCACCCCTGGCTAATACTGCACCTCTAATTACTATTACATTACATGAAGTGGTATGATAACTTCTTTCCTTTATTATTTTGGGGGGGTAGAAAATGATTGGTGGTCTGGAGATGATTACAGTTAAGTGAATAGGTGCAAGTGTTCAAATACCAGTTAAGGAATTTATTCACCAGAAGCCATATGAAGAGAGACTAAAGGAGTTTAATATGTATACCATTGAGGAAAGGAGGGAGAGTGGGGAGACATGATAGAAACTTTAAAGTACCTCAAGGGAATCAATGAAGTCCAAGAGGGTAGCATCTTTCAGAAAAAGAGATGTGCAAGAAAAAGAGGGCACAATTTGAAGATGGGGGGGACAGCTCAGAGGTAATGTGAGGAAGTATTTGTTCATGGAGAAGGATGTGGATGCATGGAATGGCCTTCCTGATGAGGTTATGGAGTCAAAAACAGTCGGGGAATGCAAGAATGCATGGGATAAACATAAGGCAATTCAAGTTGGGAGGTAGGAGGAAGTAGGCTGTTGGTTAACTAGGATCTGCAGCTTATCTATTAGGTAGGGAAATGGGTAGGCTAGGTGGGCAAAACAGTCCTTATCTGCCATCAAATTCTATGTTTCTATGTTTCTATTTTTTTTTTAAATTAAAGCTGCACTGTCAGCTTCCCCCTTCATTTTTTGGTAAAAACAAGTAGTATGCCTCTTGCCACATACCACTTAGGGAGATGCTTGGAATGCCCATAGGGATGTAAAATAAATCAATGTTTACCTAGCTTCTTAATTTTTCTGTAAATAGGTATTCTACCGGCCCGTCAATAACCCCGTACATACCGGAAGTATTTCTAGGTCAGGACCGCGCGTCTGCCACAAATGCGGTCCCGATGTACGATTATTTTCACATGGACAAAGAAGAATCATGTCGCGCTTATTCCTTCCATATTTCTCAACTCTTGCATCTATCTGGCACCACAAACCAAGTGCTGGAAATGTAATAGTTTCATTTTTAAGCTGTGGCCGAAATCCCGCGCATGTGCACCAGATGCAAGACCAAAAGATCCCGCGCATGCGCAAGAGTGTGCCATTGGTGCACATATGCGGGATTTTGGCCGCAGCTTAAAAATGACACTATTACATTTCCAGCGCTCAGTTTGTTGTGCCAGATAGATGCAAGAGTTGAGAAATATGGAAGGAATAAGCGCAACATGATTCTTCTTTGTCCATGTGAAAATAATCGTACATCGGGACCGCACTTGTGGCAGACACGCGTGGTCCTGACCTAGAAATACTTCCGGTATGTACGGGGTTATTGGTGGGTCAGTAGAATACCTATTTACAGAAAAATTAAGAAGCTAGGTAAACATTGATTTATTTTACATCCCTATGGGCATTCCAAGCATCTCCCTAAGTGGTATGTGGCAAGAGGCATACTACTTGTTTTTACCAAAAAATGAAGGGGAAAAGCTGACAGTGCAGCTTTAACCAGTAGTGACACCAAGCTGTTTTAGGGGGTTCTATAGTTCCTCTACTGTAAATCAATCAACCACCCTTAATAGCTTCCCACACACAGTACATTACTGCACCGTACTTTCCTCAGCCCCAGCCCACACATGGCAGAGTAGTGTGGGAGTTACCAACATTTTGACCATTGTAAAGCTGTAGGATTCATTATTAGAGTGGTGGCTAGCACATTTTTTATGTGCTTTTGACACCTACTGTACTGTAAATCTGTGCTGACAATCAGAAATTGTACAGACCACAAAGTAGTCTGTGAAAACATATTGGCGCTTTGATTTAATGGTGCAGTATGTTACATTTGCTTGTGTTTCTGTGACTGTTATGCATTGTTTCAAGGCACTGTTCCTGTGTGGTGTATTTTTTTATTGGCACTGTCATTGCAGCCTGTTCAAAAAGTGGAAAATGGCAGCTTTTTTCTAGTTATTATGTTTTGCTTTCTGTTCTGAATTATTTGAAAAGTAAGTTGGGTAAACTAGGCATTCTTAATTTCCCAATATTTCTTGACATCTGTAGTTTCAGCTGGAACATAAATCATAAAGAAGACTAGATAAAGTATGTGGAAAATGGCACGTCAAAGAAACACTGCTTGAATAGATAATGACAATTACTGCAAGTCTGCATCCAGAAAAAAGCTGCCATTTTGTACTTATTGTACAGGATACCACAACAGTGCCATTCAAAAAAATGAATTACACCACATGATAATAGTGCCTTGAAACAATGCATAACTGGCATACTGCACATCTTACTCAGTGTGGCAGGATTTAGAAAAAGGTTCTGTTTTATCCTCTCATTTTCTGCTTCATTGTGTAAACATTAGCAAGTAATTATATGATATGGGAGTTTCCTCTTTAAAACCCTCAGTCTCTCCACATTTATTGATCATAAACAAGTAACTAACTGATCCAGCAGATCTAAGTTACAAGCCATTAGCATTTCTCTTTCTGCATTACAGTACTTTAATCAATCATTTAAATTGTACGGATATCAGTTCCTCACATCACAGAAGATGAGTGCTGGGGAGATAAGAAGAGAGCATAAACAAAAAGTGAAAACAAAATTAAAAAATTAAAAGTAACAATAAACTTTTTTTTAAAATGAATGATATTTTCATGCAGCTATGTATAGCTGTACTAGCTCTTTAAATGAAAGTGAAATACAAATCTTATGGGTATAGTACTTCAAATTTTCAAGAGAAGCAATTCAAATTTGGCTAGTATGAGAAAGATATGTGGAATTACTGGACCAGAGAGACTGGCATGGTCCAGGAGGTGCATCTCAGAAACTGATCACATCTGTTTACATCACCTACCCTATTCCCATTGTATTTATTTTATAATTACATACAGTAGTTGGGGCAGCTATTGAGGATCAGAGAGGTGGTTCCACTAGACTACAAGGAAAAGTTTTTTTTTATTAATATCTTGTAGGCCAACATCGGGGATGGGGGTGCTACACTACCAGTGAAGGTGTTTTTTTAAACTAAATTACATATGGTAGTTGGGACGGCATCAGGAATAGTCTTTTTTTTTTATTAATATCTTGTGGGCCAACATCAGGAATGGGGGGTCCGCTAGGCTAACAGGGAAAGTGTTTCTTTTTTTTAATAATTACATAATTGGGGCAGCATCAGGGATCTGGGATCTGGGATTGCTTGATAACCAGGGAAAATGTTTTTTTTTTTTTAATACAATGCCATCTGCTGGCAAATAACTTTGTTTAGTTTTCAATAAGGGTAAAGTGACACTCCAGGCAGCAATCACTCTGAATGAGAGGTGATTGCCATCTAGTGAAAAACTGAGGAAGTGCATTAAGCACCATCTGGAATGCCATATTTCATACCTTGTTACCATGCCATCTCGTCCGTACTGAGCGGCATACCAGGGTACCTTAAAATGTTCATGTAACTGCCACTGAATAGTATTGCTTGCTTGAGTGGTACCCATTTTCACAATCCCAATGGTGATGTAAAGTATACAATTAAAGAGATCAGGAAATCATTTTTGACCGGCAGCAGTTTATAAAGTTCTTATTCTCAGAAATTACATGCATTCACCTAAATTATCCATATTTAACTGTACCTAAGCAAAAAGTGACAAAAAAAATTTGTTTCCATTATTTTATTTTCATGGGCAGCATTCTGTTATAGTTATCTTCATAGAACTAATGATTTGGAGTTTTAACTGTCACGGATTGTGTACAGAATGCTAAGTATTGTTCTGATAGATCAACAGCTCATAATTAGCATTCTGTACACAAACTGTGACATAGTAAAAGCTCCAAATTACTGGTTCCATATAGAGAACTTTAACAGAAAGCTGCCCATAAAACAAAACAATGTAAAACACAGTTTTGATATCACTTTTTATTTAGGTACAGTTAAATAAGGATAATGTAGAGGAATGCATAGAATTTGTGAGAATAAGAATTTTATAAACAGCTACCAGTTAGCACAAATTTCCTGTCCCCTTTAACCATGAGCTGTAATGGTTAACTGTTACCTCATTAACAGCACTCAGAACACTGGTTGTTGTTACAAAATGTTGCACTGCCTGCCAGTACCATGTTATTCTATGGTCTCTGGGAAACCCCTCAGTCTGAGGCATAGCCTCATGTTGTACTTAAGCTCCTGTGATGAATAAAGACCTTTCTCTACTTTTATTTTATGCATCTGACTAAAGTTATTTGACTGGGTCCAGCAAGATGGCATCTGCCGGTACAGCACAAGATGGGCATGGCAGATATGAAGACAAGATAAGGGTCCTAGTGGCAGACCAACACCATGATGCCATATTACAGAAGTACAACATTGTGGGAGAACTCCCAGATTAAACAGAAATGGCTATGCAAAAATGGTCCAACCCACGGTCAATAGACAGTACCAAAGAACAGTGGTCAGCTAGCTAGAAGTTAGCCCATGCAGCCTGTTCAGATAGCAGAGCCCTGTTAATAGAGAACAAGGTCATGCACTTGTGTTACAGAATGCCTGCCACCCCCAAGTTCATGAAGGTCTTATTGACAGATTTCTATTGTCATTGCAGAGGCTGGGAGGCACTCTGTCCAACCTTTTGTGTTCAGGTGGCCCAGTAATCTGCTTTTGAAGAAAGGCCACGTCCTCATGTGTAACAACCTTGTGATGTACCTCACCAGTCACATCCACCTACTGGTTACTGAGTTGTCTCCCACCTACCCATAACGTCCTTAAATATTACTACAGCTGGTTAATGGCAGCTACAGTTGAGGCAAAAAGGCTCATCCTACAGAGGTGGGCACCTAGGACATCTCCTCAGTGGAACAGTGGGGCTCAATTATGGGTAAACTGGCAAATCATGAATGCATGTTACTCATTGCCAATGGTACAAAAGGGTTTGGACTTCCTTCTTAACCTCCACCTGGTGCAACAGTCCTATCTGCACAGATTCAACCCCCTTACAGCAACCCAGTAGAATCCAAATCCATACCTATACTCCATGAGGAGTACATCCACAATTAGGGAGGCCTTGGTCCAAGGAACAAGGGCCAGTCTAACTCAGCTGTCCCTGGTAGGTAGAGTGGCATTCCTAGTAAAAAGCCATGGGAAGGGTATTCTGAGAGACCACACTCTCCTACCTGAGACAGATATTGGGAGAGGTGCTACCTGATCTCAAGGATATATAGGTAAAGGTCAGCAGTTTTATAATCAACATGCTTGATAGTTTTGTTCTTGTTTATAGTTGACGTCCTTTGTTACAAAAAGGGATACGCTAGCCATATGCTTGGATCATATAACTCTGTACATGTATGGGCCGTTTACCTATACACTCTTGTATATATGCCCTGAATGCAATCCATGTACTGCTTATAAAGTGCAAATCTCAATAAAAACTATTAACAGAAAAATGAAGCAATATGATCAAAGCATTTGAAGTAAAGCAACACTGTGGCCACACAATTCTGAACCAGCTGGAACATGTTTATTTTGCAATCCAGAAGACCAACAGACAAAGAGCTAAAATGCTCTATATGGGTAGAGGTTATATCATGAATCAAAACTGTGGCATCTTTAAAAGATAAAAATGAATGGAACCTGGCATTATTTCTAATCTGTCAAAATGTTCACCTGTCTGTCTGTCCCAGACACCCAGTTTTCCCCAGGAACAGCTGATTTCATTTCTCTGCCTGTCCCTGGGACAGGCACCAAGTGAGAAAGCATTAGTGGGCACTAGGACCCAGGAGATGCTGCTGCCTGTAAGGCTGGGCTATGGAGATCCCAACATCATGGTATCACATGTTGAAAAATGTCCATTCAACTCAATATCCCATGATGGGCTCTTTTGTGCAGCAGGCAATTACATCAGGCAGTAGAAATGAAAACAGTGCCATGGTAGAACTAGACTGTGCATGTGTTCCTTGTCCTCATACATGTGCAGCTGCCTGCCTTCCTTTTGCTTTCTGCACTGCATGCTTCACTTATCTGTGTGCTGTACTTGCTGTAGCAGCCCAAGACTAGCTCTTGCTCACAGGCAACAGAGTTTTGGGGAAACAAATTAAAAACTCTTTTCAGGACTGTCTACTAACTAAGAGGGGCCTGGGTAAAACTAATTAAAAGCCATGGTAAGGACTGAAAACCATATCTGAAAGTCCTTTCAGGGAAGACAGTCATGACAGAAAGAGGGGGAGACTCAGTATTTAGCGATTAACAGAGGAACTTAAAGGGGAAACAATCACAGAAAAGAGTCCCACACTCAAATGTTGGTCTGATCCAGTGTGCACTTAGTGTGCAGAAACATTTTGGTTGACTTACTGTTTACTGTAGTATAGTCGACTGCATCATATATTGTATCAGATTAATTTTGTTTAGTTCTAGGCTGACGTCTTTTATTACTACACATCCCAGAATCCCTTGCAGCTGACATTAGAGCAGTATACAGCAGTGGGAGATTCAATAGCCTGAAGGCCATGTTAGAGCTTTTATAATCTCCAATTAGATGTTTTCCAGATTTGCTTTTCTCCATGGGCAAAGTACAATCCTTTGTGACCACACTTAGCCTAAGGAGGACAGCAGGACAAGCAAACAAGAGATCAGAACTTATATAAGTTCTAACATACACTGCAGGCTATTGAATCTCCCACTGCTGCCTTCTGCTCTGATGTCAGCGGAATGGGATTCTGGGATTTGCAGTAACAGAAGATGTCAGCCTAGAACAAAGCACAACTAGTGGTATTAATCTACTATACTACAGTAAACAGTAAGTAAACTAAAATGTTTATGCATACAGTTGCACATTGGGACAAGCCCCACATTTGAGTGTGGGGCAATTGGTGCTGACTGTTCCCTTTTAAGGACTGATATAACTACTTAAAACCCCCATGTCAGGTCAGGAAGGGCTACAGAGACAGGAGATGGGGAGGCTGGTTAAAAACCCTTGTCAGGCTTACTAAGCAGGGGAAGACTTTTAGTGCCTGGGCTATACACAGGAGCAGAGGAAGATAAATAGATAGTCAGGGCAGAGCAGAAGGGAGTTAATTAAGGGCCCTTGGGCACTATCAGGTTAGTGAATTGGGGCACACTTGTTAAGTCCTTTTCAGGGCCATGTACCAGCCAGCCAGTGGGTAATATTTAGTAGCTCTTTTTAGGATACCTTACAATGGGCACCATCAGTTATTAAGATCTTTTCAAGACACAGTACCAGCAAGGGGGCACACTTGTTATTATGAGTTCATATTTAGAAACTGAAATGTAAAATTTGTAAACAAAAGTCAACAGGACAGCTACAAATTCTGTGGGACAGTCAAAATGAATTTTGAACCTGTCCCCTAGGTAGCCATCCACAGAAAATTATTTCTAGCCCTGAACCTGGTGAACACATAAACCTATTTAAACACAACTAGAAAACAATCTGTTTATTCATACATTCTTGAAAATAATGTGTTTATTGCTAAATTATTAAAAAGATTAAACACTGATATCTTCAGACCAGTTCCAGAAATATTTTTATCATAGTTTATAATGCTTGAAATTTTCAAAAGCTGTGTCTTTTTTAACATGGAAGGTTTTATTGAAAATGTTTTAATTTCATACATCATTCAAAAGACACTGTAGACAGTCAAATACATAAAGCATATGACAGTGGTATAGTATATAGTGTGACTATATCAGCACATCCAAGAACAAAGACATCAGAGAAAGGAATCATAGTCATGAACAAATGGTAGTTGAACTTGTCTATCAGCAGTTATCAGTGAACAGTAATGAAGTACTAATGCTTTGAATGACAGCCCAGCGCTGCTACAGAAGCAACTTGAGGAACCAGAACCAAGTATATGAAGGTACAATACATCTTGATTTGGTTAGCATAATGTGTGTGGTACAAGCAGCCCTACATACATGTATTTTTTGGCACCTGCCACTGAGATCTGCTGCTACCAGTCTGCATGCTTACATGTTCACACACCAAGTGACATGTTATTTGGGTATGTAACTGGTATTGAGCACAGGTGGTATGTCAAAAAAAGGCACCATTTCTTGTTGAACATCACCATCTTGTCTTCTGCTAGAAAAGAGAACTGTTCAAACAGGGCTAGTCTGGTGAGAGAAAAGAGTGCCATTTGATCAACAAGGGCATAATTGCTTGCCACCATTGCATCAATATGAACCATTTGGCTTCCATCAGTGCTGGCAAGGAGCCAGCTGTGGAGTGGTTTCATGAGTGTTCCAACCTGAGCAGTGATTTCCAGTTTGATCAGTTTAGGTGAGTGAGAAATAGGGAGACCAAGGATTGTAGAGCAATCCTGCAGGACACCTTTCCAAAGGGCAACTCCAATTCATATGGAGTAATTCAACCTCCACTGCAGGGCACAGTCAACCGGAGGAATGGGCAGTGTGCCCATAGTCTGTAGAGCTTTGGGGGTTCTATACCACCTATGAAGAATCTTGGCCTGAATCAGCCTACTTTTGGTGTGCATGTAGGTGTGGTAGACCATAGTAAAACAAGAATCCTGTTGGCCATTTGGGATAATTTTATCTTACTGCCTTCCAGTATAGGTGGTTGGGCATCCCCGAGGGTGTAAATGTTCTGAACTAGTACCTTGGTCTAAGGGGAATTTGTGAATTTTTCCCACCATATCCAAGGGAGGGGGGTTTAGATTTCCTAGCCATACTCTGCAGTGCAGCACAGCTCTAAAGATATTTCCAGAAATTAGCCTTTTGGACCCCAACATTTGCATCTGAGATGTTGAAAAGAGAGTAGCATGGCTGACATATGGAGATATATGTCAGTGGTAAGCTAAATGCTTTTTAGCTCCCAGTTCAGCCACCAAATTGGCTGTCTCACTATCATAATGCATGGATTATGCCAGAGATAGGTACAGGGTTTAGGAAGCGGCCTGTGCACCTTAGGGACTGAGATCAGTGCCATGCATTGATTCCATGCTTGTATGGTTGCCATGATGATGGAATGGTTTAGAGGTTCTTTCCCCTGAGAGCTGACCCAGAAGCAGGCTGAGGCAGTGGACATGCCCAGCTACCTCCTCCAGTGTTAGCCACTGAGGAGAGAGGTCACTTAGTGGGTGAAAGCCATTCAGTGGCCTGGACCATACAATATGCAAAGGCATAACACTCCATCAAGGGCAAAGCCACCCACCCTTTGTGCAATTGTGCATGCATTTTCACCTTGCTCAACATGTGAGGTTTATTTTCCCATATGAAGTGACTGAGGATGCTTTCCACATTATTTTGGCAAAAAATGTGTCTGGGATGGTAAGTTACCAAACACATATGCAAACTACAGCAAGACAAGCATTCAGATATCCTTCACTTCCACAAAAAGAAGAGATTCAGCTTTTGGCGTCACCTAGTTTTGTGCTCTAAATCTGAGACCAAGGGAGATGTTGGCTGTTACTAGATCCACCCATTTGGTGGTGACCTTGATCTCCAAGTACCAAAAGTCATCTTTGGCCCGCATCACCTGACTGCCATGAGAGCAAGAGCTGTCACAATGCAAAATAAGGGGTATGAGAATGCTTTTTTTAGGTTGACAGTAAGGCTGGAGATATCAGCTAAGGCTGAAAGTACAGCCAGGGTTGGGAGAAGGGAGGCTGAGTGGTGTGACAAAGTGAGGAGTAGATCATCTGAAAAAGTATTGACCAGGAAAGACTTGCCAGCTGCCTTAATCCCTTGGATTTCCTTAGAGTCTAGGAACTTCCTGGTAAGAGGGTTTAGGCCTAGCAAAAAAAGAAGGTGGGAGAGGGCAATCCTGTTGAGTGCCTTAGTGAAGGTGGACACCATAGGGTCACTGTACAGTGTTTGTATCCACCCCCTGAATGCGGGACCAAAACTACAGAGTTTGAGCACCCATGCAGGTAGCCCACTTTACCAAGTCAAAGGCCTTGTAGAAGTCTACTGCCAAGGCCGCAATGGGTGAGTTAGTATACTGAGTGTGAATCTTCAGATTTTGCAGCATTCTGAGGTTATAACCCTCCCCACTGACCATTGTGGAACCCAGCTTGGGTGTGATGGATCTGAACTGGCAGCACTTTCTCTAACCTAGTAGCCAAAGCGTTCACCAAACTTTAGTATCCATGGAAATGAGGAAGATTGGACAGTGGTTCGTACAGTCCAGGGGGGTCATCTGATTTTTTATGGAATAAAGTTATAATTGCTTCTCCCATGGTCATGGAGAGATTCCTTAGTGTTTGAATCTCTGGGCTGCCAGCAAAGAGACAATAATCTCCTACTGCATAATCTGATACAGATCACAGGTGAACTCATCTCTCTAAGGGCATTACCCTTGGCAAGCTGGAAAAGAGCAGCACGTAACTCAAGTTCAGTGAGTGGTTTGTCCAGTTCCTCTTTAATTTGGTCAGGCAACTTCAGAAGAAGAGAATTCCCTATGAACTCTTGAATGCATGAGTGGGTGGTGTCAACTGACTGCAAGGCATACAGATCTTTAGAACATTGTCTAATGACCTCATTTATGTCTTTGGCCTTGGTAGCTAAGGAACCATTAGGCCTGCACAGGGCAGGTATGATTGATTCCACTTGCTGTTTGTGAAGCCTGAAGGCAAGGGGCCTGGCCCCTTCTCTCCTGACTCCCAGTAGTTATGCTTAGATCTGAAAAAGAGAAACTGCACCATGCAGTTTAGGAGGGTGTTAATATTATACTTCAGTCCCATTTTTTGGGTGATGAGGGGGTCACAGAGTATCCCCTGTGTCTTAAGCTGGTCTTCTAGTTGCTTCAGGGAGTCATTAAGGGACATCACTTCTGCTTTCCTCCTGTATGCCAAAGTAAAGGAGATGATACACCAATGTAAGTAGGCTTTGAAGGCCTTCCAAACCAAATCTGTATGACCTCACCTGTATTACTGAGTTCAATGCAAAAGTTAAACTCCTTGAGCATCCATTCTTTGAATTTCTGATTTGTCATTAACAACAGGTTATATTCCTAGTGGCATCGCATCAAATGAGTGACTCAATTTGAGTGAATCAATAATAGTGAGTGTCATTATAACACCTGAGAATAAATGGGACAGGGTTAATATGAGTGATTGTGAAGGGTTTTGATGATTGTGTAGGGTGTGGGATCCTGGAGTTAGTTATATTAATTAGGGGGGTTCAAGGGGGTGCAGCCTCCCAACAGGGGAGTTGGGGGGCAAAGTCCCCCAACAGGGGGGGTGTGGGGGATGGAGCCCCCCACATTAAAATGCCTTTTGTGAAAGTGTTTATTGAGTGATGTGTATTTTTGTGGTAATATGTGCTCCTTCGGTTTAGGTGGTAATCATCCTTCCATTGTGTCATAGTTGGTAGAGTAGGGAGGTAGGTAGGTAGGATCATCGTTTCAAAGTTCTGCATTGCGTTGTGTCCTGGGTTCAATTCCAGATTTGTTCATCTGTGTAGTTGGATTGTTCCTTGTGGTTGTGCTGTAGTGATGAACTGTTGTGTAGTTTTTGTTTTGGTTTGGTGATTATTCAGGTGTTGGTCTAATTGTAGTGACTGTGTATTCTGTATTGCGGTAGCTTATTGTTGTAAAGAGATAGATTTTGGAGCACTGAAGCTGTGAGCTTATTGTATATTTTTTGTGGGGTTGTGCAGTCACTGTTCTGACATTTGGTGTAATGTGTATTTGCTGCTTGGGGCTGCACTACTGTGTATTTGCTTATATGGTCGGCGCTGTTTTTTTTTTTTTGCTGTTATGACATGGAATCATAATGCATGCTATGGAGGGGTCTAGATTCCTGAGGCAAAGAATCAGCCTAGACATCTGGGGCCAAGAACAGTGAGTGCAATGTACTGCTAATAACAACTTGCAAATAAGGCTAAAGGGAAAACGATTTGTGTTTTGTTTGAGACTGTGCATTCAGAAACTGCTGGCCCACATAGATGGTTCAAAGACTCCTTTTGTCAAGTCAGCCTGAAATAAACTGTTTTGTGTTAACCTTTATGTTTCCTGACCAGGCTGGAGAAGCTGAACTGACTGTTTATGATTTTTCTGGAGCAATAAATTACATTTGGAGCAATAAAATTACATTTTCTTCTGTGAACTTTAAACCCAGCGTGTTGCCTGTCCATCTACCATAGGCCAGCTTGTCAAAGGACCCAATACAGCTAACAAACTACATCTTGTGGAAAACAGTGCAAGGAACCTGGCATGTCAAAAAATGGTACACCTGCTGTGTGAGTAGTTAAGAGGAAGTACATCCTCCAAGCCCTGTCACAGAGGCACTAAAGAGGTTATGACAGAAAACCAAGGTAGTATCTGCCCCAACCCCCTAACATTATACACATAACCAGCATTGAAAGCCAAGCACAGACCTCTTGTGGATTGTGCATTTATAGATGGTCAGTTGTAAAATGAACTATTAGTTGCCTTCTTTGCTAGTTTGGGTAAGGAGGGCTTTGCATTTGTCCCAGACCTTAAAGCCTTATGTAGAAGTGGGGGAAGTGATCCAAGGACACAGTGGAGGTACAAGGGTTGGGGTACTTATCACCATAGCCTTATAGGAGAGCTAAGGAGATGGGGATGGGAAGGAAAGAGGGAGCATTATTGTTTGGATGGACTCAACTACTGCCTATGGTCAGTGGGTCATGTGGTACTTGTGAAACCTTTTTGGAATCACATGCTCTGAGGCAGACTGCATCCCCCTTACACTGGCAAGTCCCAGCCCCATCCAGCAGTTAGTTGCCATAGAAAAGTGTCTAGAGTAATAGCAGGCAGAGACAGACATGGTCTATCTCACAGAGTCAAGCAGCAGAGGGGCCAAAACATTACCTTAACCAAGAGAGATTTGGGAGCTACTCAGCTTTGCATGCTGAAATGAGTATGACAATTCTTTGGCATCACGATGATGACCAAACTCCCAAGTCCAGCTCCAACTATGGGCGTGACTTCATGTTCTTGCCCACACAAGCTATGTGGTGCTCTGGGACAAAGGACATCCACACCTCTGTTACCATGCATATCTCACTTACTTGGAGACTGGGAGGCCACCACCATCTGTATTTGCCCTTTGAACATCAGCTTCACAGCTAGGAATCTCTTCAACAGCAGTGTCTATGTGAGGGTTTGGTCTGCCAGGACCCCCAGGTACCTCACTATAGTTGGAATGGGAGTCTGCTGTGGGGGCGAACCTCCTGCACCAGTGCCTATAGAGGAGCCATCACCTGAGAAACCAACTACTTTATATGTTAAGACACTGAGTTGGGGGGGTTAAAGAAGGGCACTAGTAGCACAACAATATCACATAAGTACAGGCATACTGCTCTTAAGCCCGCTTCCCCACCTGCTATGCATTTGTGACCTGCAGCCAAAGTAAAGGTCTAGATTTTTTGAATTGTTAGGTTTAGAAACTTAAGTTTTATTAAAAAATGAAAACTTGAAGTCTGATCAACATGAATAAATTATGATAAACAGTGATCATGTGTTTATACATGTCTATACATGACGATATAATATGTTGTTAATAATAACAGAATTTAGAAGTCCAGTGATGTCATCATGGAAGGAGCAGCTAGATCAATCGTCTCCATGCCTCATCTTAACATAATCACAGTTTATCCTTGGCTAAAACTTAAAAAGGTTAAAGCTGAATACCAGAATACATCAAATTAGAATGGTGGCAAAGCAGCAGCTGAACGATTTTGGTGCAAACAGCCCCCAACCAAAACGAACATCTACCAGACTGCAGAGAAACAACATGGCAGGCCCAACATTAATGATTTAGAGATGACCGAAGGGGTGAGTGATCTTGAAGAGGAGGAGAAGGGGAGCTGCACCATCACGTCTAGAAAGTTGGTCACAGAGCTATAGAAAATTGGCAGCACTCTGTGCTCCATGCAATCAGACCTGGCTGAAATAAGTCTGGAGTTGTGGGACCTGGGAAAACATACCAAAGGACTGGAAGAGGGCTTCACCACAGTCAGCAAACAAACTGATCACCAGAACTCTGGGCTGCTAGATTTGTATCAGTGGGAGAAGGCTTTCACAGCAAAGATTGATGACTTAGATAAGAGATCTCGGTGCACTAACATTTGGCTGCATGGGGTGCCTGAAGGCACAGAGCAAGGGGAAAAGGAGGTATTTATATCATAATTCCTGTTGGAGCTACTAGGATGGGAGAAAGCTACTAATTTACAGCTGGAAAGGGCACATTGTTCATTGGCAGCAAAACTCTCCAACCCAAAGGCCTGTCCAGTATCGATCATTACTAGATTTGTGGACTACTCGATTAAAATGAAGGTACTATGGGTGGCGTGGAGCAAGAAAGCACTACAGTTTGGGGACCAGAGGATTTATTTAGAACATAACTTCACCACCCCTTATTATAGAACAACAGCAGAAAATCCTGAAGATCATACAAAACCTGAAAGCATGCAACATCAAGGCTCAACTGTTTGCTCCGGTACAGCTTATAATTCATTTGGATGGAGGGTCAAAATTGTTCCAGAGCCAAGCAGAGGCCACACTGGCTCTCCAGCAACTTGGATGTACTGGTGGGATTACTGACCAGAGTGGGGCACTGGGAGAAAAAGACTTGAAACAGTTGCAATGGACCTGTCAGGGTCCCAAAGGTTGTCAAGGTGTCCCCTCTCCAACAACCTGCCAGAGCAAGGAAGCAATACAAGTCAGAGTGACCCTTCAACAAGATGAGACCATGTGTACCTCCAAACTAGTGGGATGAGCTTCATCAGTTGTGAATAGATGCAATACTAACTTTATTTACCTTGGCTGTGCTTTTGACTCAACTAGATAGGGGCTACTTGTTTGAATGATAGCTTTGCAGATGCAAACAAAAGGTTGATACCTACCCAGGATACCCACCGTGGGGTTGTTTAAGGGGGAAAAGGGGTGCAGCATGCTCTTGAATGTTGGAAGGGTGCACTGCGCTGCTTTATTCCAGACCCACAGTGGTACGAGACATTCATAGTAAATAGAGACTGTTTAATGCTGTTGTTTTAGGGGGGGTGGTATTCTTTAAAGAAAATCTTAAAATATATTTTTTCTTCTTTGTCACTTGTTCATGTAGTTTTAGCTGCTGATTGTGGTTTATTGAAATTCATGGGCTTAATAATCTTTTAGTCAGGGGACAGCCCAACTCCTCAGGATGGAACAGTCAGCTGGCATATTCATAATAAGGATGGGACAGTGGGTGGAATTGTGGAGTTTTGGGCAAGTACACATTTCTTACAAAAGCTGTCTCTATGCAGGTTCACCTCAGATTCTCCCTGGCTGTAGGAACTGGACTTCCAGTTCAGCTTCAAAGGATTTAGGTATGGGAGGTTAGCGGAGCAGTGAGGTTTTTAGTCAGGAAGGGGGGTTAATTGCATGACACCATATGATGTCCTCAAATGGTGACCCTAAACAGTGGTTCTGAAGTATCTCCTAAGTCAATATGGGTAGGGCTCTGGCAAGAGACAGAACGGGGAGATGGATGTCTCTGTTAGGGGGACATATGGTAACAAGGGTTATCAGTTTTAGGAATGGAGAAGGGGCTCCATTAGTGGTTCTTTTTCTTTTTCTATCTTTGTACATGCAGGGGGATTGAGGGAATACTGTAAATTATTATGAGCCTGGCTATGGAGAGGTTTGGGGGGAGAGGGCATATAGTCATGAAGGTTAGGCATAGCCTCTCTCCGTTACATGGTCAGCATGACTATTAGTGAACATTGAAACAACTACCCAGGAGAGGTGTGGGATCAAGGGGGATTGCAGAAAGAGTTATGAACTGCATTGAGGTACAAGGTGCCAAAGGGTAATTGGGGTGGGCCTCATAAGAGAGGTGGAGTGAAAGGATACCATAACAGGGGAGAGAGGGAGGAGGGGTGTCTTGAGACTGAAGAAAATATCACTGTGTATTTAAAGTTATATATAATTTTTTTTTCTTGTCTAATGAGAAGGGACGGGATCATCTCATTTGGGAAGGGACCCAGTAGATCATAAGCTTATTATGCTGAAAGGTGGGGTTCTCTTTCTTGGCTGTCTCCAAAATGATGAGTTTAAAGGTGCCCAGGGATGATTGCCATTGGTCACAGGGGTAGCTTATTGCCCCTACACTTGTATCCACTAAGGTGGAGGCCACTAATATCCAGCCTGCCTGTCCACAGGTTATGCTTTGGGAAGCTTCCTTGAAGAGACAGGCAAATCCTACCCTGAAGTCAAATTTTTCAGCTCAGTTCTTCCCGGTACTTGTTGAAGAGCCAGGGGGAAATCAGCCGGTTGGAACTATCTTTGCACATGGGTTAATGTTTCATGTTTATATTGGTTAATTGTATTCTGTCTATAGTTATAGTTCAGTCACAATGTTGAGAGAGAGAGAGAGAGAGAGTGTGTGGTGTGTGTGTGTGTGTGTGTGTGTGTGTGTGTGTGTGTATGTGTATAGTGCTGTGCATCCCATCTAGTGGGGGGGGGGGAATCAACACCCATGGTGGATTTAAGGGTAGTACCATATAATGTTAAGGGACTTCATTCCCCAATTAAAAGAGCACACATTTTACAGGAATTGGGGATGATGAGAGCTACAGTTGCTTTTCTGCAAGAGATGCATCTCTCTCAGCAGGACAATAGCAAACTGAAACAAAGCTGGGTGGGTTTGGTTTATTCTGTGTCATTTGTGGCTAATCTGCATAAGAGAAAGGTGGCCATCCTGGTCAGAAAGGATACCCCACTGGTGGTAGACCAGGTGGAGGAGGACAAGAAGAGTATATCTGTGAAGGTTATAGGGGTGTACAGGGGGAATGCTCTGCATTTTACTCAATGTTTATGCTCCCAATAATAGTAAGGAATGCTTTGCTTTCCTAAAGCAACAATATTTTGGGACATCTTGGGAACTGGGACCCTTGTTTCTGGTGGGGGTGGGGACTTTAATTATGCTCTCTAGCCAGAGCCAGACAGAAGTGGGCCAATAAATTGGGACACTCAGGAGGAGGGCAGGAGATTTTGAGAGCTACTTGCCTAAGCAGGTTTCTCTAAGGTCTGGAGGTGCTTACATAGAAAGGAACGTGATTACACTTTCTTCTTGCACCCACATTTGCAATACTCCAGAATACATTTTTTCTTGCTGCCCACTAAGTGGCTCCATCTTGCACAACATAGTGAAATTAAGCAGATTACTGTCTCAGACCATGCCCTGGTTACCCTGGACCTCCTGGTAGAATCTGTCCTTATGAATCCCTTTTGGAGACTGAATGTTTCCCATCTTAATGATACAGAATTTTGCCATGCCTTAACAGAAGTTACATGGGAATATCTAAGGATAAATAAAGAGAGTGATACCTCAGATGGCAACGAGTGGGATGTGTTGAAGGTGACCTTAAAAGGCCTCTGCATTCAGCATGCTCCCCAGAGAAAGGGGAGCAGGACCATCAGAAAAAAAAGAATTAGAAAATAAAACATCCGATGCAGAAGATGAGCACAAAATAACTTTAGATCCACAGGTTCAGATCCACCTGAAGGCCTACAGGACAAACTTATACAGTTATTAGAACAAAAGATAGAGGGGGTCCTAAGGCACACAAAACAAAGGTACTATGAAGCAGGTAACAGGGCAGGAAAACTGTTAGCCTGACAGTTAAGACAACAAATTACCGTCATGGTGGTGGTGCGGATTAAATGGGGAGATGGTAATGATGCCTTGTATACTAGCTCAGCTGACATCACACAAACATTCACTTCCTTTTGTCAGGATTTGTTTGCTGACTCCTGGGGGAGAACAATGACAAAGTCATACAAGAGTTTCTATCCTCAGTAAAGCTGCAGTGGCTTAATGAGCTAGACAGGGGAAGTTTGGAAGCTCCCATATCTGAAGCAGAGATGCTAGAGACCATAAAAACAATCTGAAAAGTAGCAAGGCGCCAGAGACTGATGACCTCCCAGCTGAGTTTTACAAAAACTGGGGGAAGCTCTGATCCCACCCTTGCAAGCAGTGGTCAACAAAATATTGGAAGGAGAACAGGCCCCAGATTTCTGGAGACAGGCCCAGGTCACAGTTTTACCCAAGCCAGGGAAGGACCCTCAGCTTTGTAGCTCATATAGTCCCATACCAGTGGATATGAACATTTTTACATCAGTCATGGCTAACAGATTGCAGTGGGTGGTGAAGGGTCTGGTGGACTATGATCAAACTGGCTTCATTAAAGGAAGGGTTATGCAAGATAATACACACAGAATCGTTAATATTTTTTCATCCCAGGAAAATGCGAAACATCTACAATTGGCCCTCTCTTTGGATGCCAAAAAGGCATTTGACAGAGTCTGGTGGGGATACCTTCGGGGGTCCTTGGTGCCATGAATTTTGGTCTGGCTTCTGGGTGTGCACTGATGCCCTGTATAGGGATCCTGAAGCAGTGGTGAAGGTAAATGGGGTTAATTCCATGAGGTTCCCCTGGCCAGAGGGACACGACAGGGTTGTCCCATCTCTCCCTGTTGTTTGCACTCTGCACAGAGCAATCAGCCATCAAAACCAGGCAAACAGACAGCATTAAGAAAATAGCAGTGGTAGGGAAACAGCATAAAATCTCCCTTTATATGGATGATGCCCTGTTATTTTTGGGACACTCGGAGGCATCACTCTCTGCCTTGCAAGAGGTGCTGCAGTGACTTGGTAGGGTCCCTGGCTATAAAGTAAATTATGATAAATCTGAACCAATCATTATAAGTTGTAAATTACTTCAAGCCAATAAAGAGAACTTTCTCTTTCCATGGGCCAAAAATAATATCATCAGGTACCTGGGGAATACGTGTTACTCCAAGGGTTAAGAAACTATTCAAATTTAATTATGAGAAGTTGCAGACAGAAGTAAATGCGGACCTGAAATGATGGACCGTGCTTCCTTTTTCCCTGGTTGGGTGGGTGGGAATCCTAAAATTGAATGCCCTGCCCAGATATATTTTCCTGTTCCAAACCCTGCCAATTGGGATACCAAATACTTTCTGGAAGCAATTGGACAAAAGCTTGCAAACATTCATCTGGGCAGGTAAAAAACCTAGGATGGACCGTAGGAAGATGTCCCTACCCAGGGAGGAGGGAGGTCTCAGCCTGCCAGATTTTTGAAGGTACTAATTGGCAGCTCAGACCCCTCTCTTGATCACTTGGGCCAAGTAGAAAATTGAATCCAGATGGTACACTATAGAACAGGTTGGGGACTTCCTGATTCCACTCCATGCAATCCCAACTATGCCAATCACCCTGGTGTGAAAAAAGCAAATACCTGATATGTGGGTTTTGCATTCCTTTATTTTCCTTCAGAAAGACAGATCTCAAAGACGTACACCAAACAAGATTGTCCCTCTTACTGTACTTACAGGGGATCAGGCTTTTGAACCAGGGTTTACAGACCAAAGATTCAGACAATGGAATAGAAAAGCACTGACAAGATATTCAGAGTTGGTGGAAGGGGAACACTGTGTGTCATTCCAATATCTCCAAACTAAATACTCACTAACTAAGTAGGATTTCTACAGATTCCCATAGGTGAAGAATTACCTGCTGGAGTCAGATATACTTAGGCTAGTTAAATGAAATCAAACTCCTTGGAAAGAATTTTTATATTGGTTCACAATCCTCTGAGACAGATCCAGATACATTTCCTTGATGTACCAGATACTGCTAGAACTGGGAGGGAATACCCTACTAAGCTTAAAAGACAAGTGGCAGGAAGATGCCGGTGCCCCTATCTCTGAGGATCAGTGGAAGGAGTGCTTGAAGGGTGGAAGGTGTTGACCTCCCAGAGCTGGAGAGAATTCCAATGGAAAATAATGAATAGATTTTTATGTGTTCCAACTACCATTAAGGCATTTTTGGGCCACAGCAATGGACAGATGTTGGCGAGGATGTGGGGACAGGGGCACCCATTATCACTTGCTATGAGTGTGCCCTAAGTTGGAGGCCAATTGGGCCATTCCTTTATGATCCTTCAGAAAGTCAGATCTCAAAGACGTACACCAAAAAAGATTGGCCCTCTTACTGTACTTACAGGGGATCAGGCTTTTGAATCAGGGTTTACAGACCAAAGATTCAGACAGTGGAATAGAAAAGCCAAACAAAAAAAAAACAGAGGAAAGAGTAAGGATTCCAAACAGTTAAGGGGCCAGAAATAAGACATGATGGGAGGGGTGCAGTGCAGTGGCTGTGGAGCAGCAGTCTTCCGGGAGACGTTCTGGAGGATGCGGTGTTGTTCCATCTGCAGGCACCTCTCTGGGCTGAGGGAGGAGGTTGCTCATCCCCAGACTGAGTTGATCAGGATTTGTGGGACCTCCTGTTCCATCAAGGGACCACCAGTGCCACTGCCATTGCCTCAGAGATTGCCAAGAAAGAGGAGTGGTTGAACCACAGTGGGCTCAGGGAGGGTGAGGGTGGTGGAACAGAGGTGCATCCCTCCAGTTGTATCTTTCCACAATTCCTATGCCATTCTGGCAAAGTGTGGTTCCTCTATGGAGGCACCCGCAGTGGAGACCAAGGAGGATGCTGGCAACCTCCACAAAGGAGACCCACAGGAGGGTGGCAGGGGACCCCACAGGGGAAGGAAACAACTCCTGGTGGGGGACTCCATTGTTAGGAAGGTAGAACTTGGGGAGGAAGGGGAGAGGGAGGTAAGGTGCCTGCCTGGTGCCATGGCTTAGAGGGACAGGGAGTGAATCCTCAGGATTGCCGGAGCAGCTGCACAGGGGAGGGAGCTGGATGTCATTGTCCACCTAGGGACAAATGACCTGTCTAAGAAAGGGATTAGAGAAGTGCAGGAAGAGTTTGTGGAATTGGGGAGGGGCCTTAGACAAGTAGCACGCACGGTAACCTTCTCGGAGGTGCTGCCTATCTATGGTGTAAGAGAGGCTAGGGTGTTCCACACCATGGGAATAAATCAGTGGTTGAAAAACTGGTGTGGAGCTCAGGGATTTGGCTTCATTGGGGACTGGGGGGTCCACCTGGAGTGATGCAAGCCTATACTGGCATGATAGGCTGCATCTGTCCAGGAGGGGAACCAGGATCCTAGGTGATAGGTGTAAATGCTTAATTGGCAAGCAGTTAAACTAGCCAAGGGGGGAGACACTGGAAAGGAGCAGGGAAATCCTAATCCTCCCAAAAAACCACAGTAGTAAGTGCGGTAAACACCAACATAGAGGTGTCGATAGGGAGAAGGGCAGGGGTAAATGGGGAAAGTGACAAAGGCAAGAAGGACAGGGATGGGGCAAAAAGGAGTAAGGCCATCAGGAAATGGAGGGTAATGAGTACTAATGCCTGTAGTCTGGGCAACAAGCTCCCTGAGCTGGTGGCCTTGATGAAAGAGGGATGCCTGGACATTGTAGCTGTCACAGAAACATGGTACACAGAGAATCATGACTGGGATGTTAACATATCAGGGTAATTTAACCTATAGGAGAGACAGGCAAGGGAGAAGAGGGGGAGGAGTAGCTCTCTATGTAAAGGAAGGGATAAAAGCAACTGAACAAAAGAGTAAACAGGGAGGAGAGGAGGCACTGTGGGTCACCTTGGAGACTGGAAAGGGCACCACAATCTGCACAGGGGTTGTGTACAGACCCCCATGTCAGGGGGAGAGAATGGACAAGGATATGATAGAAGGCATTCTTAGGATGGCAGAGAAAGGGGAGATACTGCTGATCAGAGACCTGAATATGCCAGATGTTAACTGGAGCACATTTGCTGCAGCCACATCCAAAAGCAGGGCCATTCTCAATGCCCTACAGGTGGCAGGCCTCAGACAGCTAGTTTCTGAACCCACTTATAAGGGAGCAATCTTAGACCTCATACTGTCAAATGGGGCAGTGAGAGGATCTCAGGTCTAGAAGTGGGTTGCCATCTGGGAACAAGTGACCATCAAACAGTGTGGTTCATGTTAAACTCAGCTACAGAGTCAAGCCATACAAAAGTGAGGGTACTGGACTTCAGGACGGCTGACTTTGGCAAGATGGGAGAGAGCCTCAGAAAAGCACTAGCAAACAGGCTAGAAGGAGGGGTGGAGCAACAATGGGGAATCATCAAAACTGCCATCACAGAGGCAACAAGCCTTTGTGTGAAGCAAATAAACAAATCAAAATGAAAGAAAAAGCCACTATGGTTCTCAAAAGAGGTCGCTGGGAAAGTCAGGGAGAAAAAGATAGCATTCTGGAAGTATAAGGAAACACAGAAGGAGCAAGACAGAGAGCTGTACCAGTTAAGGCAGAAGGAAGCAGGGAGGGAAGTCAGAAAAGCAAAGGCCCAAACTGAGGAAAAGATGGCCAACTCAGTTAAGAAGGGGGATAAAACCTCTTATAGGTACATCAGCAAGTGTAGAAAGACAAAGGGAGGGATAGTGAGGCTGAATAGAATGAACAGTGGGTGGGCAGAGGGGGACAGTGAAAAAGCAGGGATACTGAATGAATATTTCTGCTCAGTATTCACAAAAGAGGAGGGGGAAGTGCCTAATCCAATTAACAGAAGCACTCTTGATAGGGGGGTCGACCCCAGTCCTTTCACAGAAGAAAGGGTTCTGCAAGAACTCCTAAAACTGAAGGTGGACAAAGCAATGGGGCCTGATGGAATTCACCCCAGAATTCTAAAAGAATTAAGGGTGGAACTAGTGAAACCACTGGCTACTCTTTTTAATAAATCATTGGAGGATGGTGTGGTACCCGAGGACTAGAGTAAGGCGGATGTGATTCCTCTTCACAAAAGTGGGACCAAGACAGAGGCAGGAAACTACAGACCTGTCAGTCTGACCTCTGTGGTAGGGAAAGTGATGGGGTCACTTCTGAAGGAAAGAATTGTTGAGTACCTAGAGTCCAGTGGGGCACAGGACCCAAGGCAGCATGGGTTCACAATGGGAAGGTCATGTCAGATGAATCTAATAGATTTTTTTGACTGGGTGACCAAAGTAGTAGAACAGGGAGGGGCCGTGGACATGGCCTACCTAGACTTTAGCAAGGCATTTGACACAGTCCCACACAAAAGATTAATAGTCAAATTACCCAGCCTGGGAGTGGGTCCCAGGGTGGTAGCCTGGCTAAAACATTGGCTGGACAACAGGACACAGAAGGTACAGTAATTGTAAATGGAGTCCACTCTGAAGAAAGAGGGGTTACTAGTGGAGTACCGCAGGGTTCAGTGCTGGGTCCAGTCCTTTTTAATGTCTTTATAAGTGACATTGCAGAAGGACTGGAAGGAAAAGTATGCCTCTTTTCAGATGACACAAAGATCTGCAACAGGGTTGATACACAAGGAGACGTGGAAAGGATGAGAAGGCACTTGGCAAGGTTGGAGGAATTGTCAGAAGTATGGCAGCTAGGATTCAATGCAAAGAAGTGCAAAATAATGCACCTGGGAAACAAGAATCCAGGGGAAGAATACACAATGAAGGGGAGGTAGTAACAACAACAAAAAAGTAATGGGACCTGGGGGTGATCATATCAGATGACCTTAAGGTTAGTAAGCAATGTGAGAAGGCAAAAGGGAGTGCTAGGGGTGTACTGGGATGCATAGGGAGAGGCATCACCAGCAGAAAACAGGAAGTTGTTATCCCACTGTACAGACAGTTGGTGAGACCCCATCTGGAGTACTGCATCCAGTTCTGGAGACCCCATCTCCACAAGGACATAGACAGGACAGAGGCAGTCCAGAGGAGGTCAACTAAAATGGTGCAGGGTCTGCAAGAGAAGCTGTACGAGAAGAGACTTAAGGAGCTTAATATGTGTCCCTTTGAGGAAAGAAGGGGAGAGGGGACATGATAGAAACTTACACTCCCAGTGGAATCAACAAAGTCCAAGAGGGTAGCATCTTTCAGAAAAGAGACGCTAGAACAAAGGGACACAATTTAAAGATAGAGGGGTGGTTCAGGGCAATGTGAGGAAGTATTTTTTCACAGAGAGGGTAGTGGATGCATGGAACAGCCTTCCTGAGGAGGTAGTGGGGTCTAAAACTGTGGGAGAATTCAAAAATGCATGGGACAGACGTAAAGCAATTCTTGTGGGGGGTAGGAAGAAATAGGATGTTGGTTAACTAGGATCTGCGGCCTATCCTGTAGGTAGGGAAATGGGCAGACTAGATGGGCAAAGTGGTCCTTATCTGCCATCAAAGTCTATGTTTCTATGTTTCTATGTATTAGGTGAGAGCTCACCAAGATTTGTGGGGTACAGATACCAGATGACTATGTCCGCTACATGCTGGGAGTGAGGGTCCCACCAGGGCAGGAGGAGGAGGAGGAGTCTCTTGGTGCATGACTACGGTAGCCCTTAAGACATTGACATCACATTGGTTGGACCCAGAGGCCCCAGGGGTGGGGGAATGGAGGGAAAGGGTGACACACATTTTCCAAATGGAGCATATCATGGCAAATCTCAACCTGACAGGAGAAAAATTCAGGGAGGCGTTGTGGTCTGGACATCCTATATTACTTCAGTTTAGGGCTGGGGAGAAATCCAAAGTTTTAACCCCTGCTACATGGGAGAGATGAATGAGTCCTGAAGGTTCACATGGTAGTTGTCTTGGGGGGTGGCTGGTATGATGCGCGCATGCGCACGCACACGCACACACACACACACACGTTATGATCTTCTTCAAGTTCTTAGTTTTTTATTTTACTTGCTAGAAAATGTTGTAAAAAGAATATTAAGGTTTTAACCCATGATTGCGTGATTACTAGCTTTGCCCAGATTTACCTATTTCTGTCCACTAAAAGGGTAACATCGGGCATCCTGAATACTAATGCATAGATCTAAGGAATACCCTCAGAAGGGAATTCAAGCTAGACCAAGCAGATGTGAGGCATTCTGAAAAGAAAAGTGCCAAAGCAAGAGTCTGGACAGTGAACCTTGTCTGGAGTGAAGAGTACAGGTAATGTTTTTGTGTTTATTTTCTCCAGAGCGGGAGGGGATTATACTACAACAGGGAGGAGAATGTATATAATTCCTCATGATGGTATTGTGGGAAGGAAGCAGAGGTTCACTTAATTTATTTTTTGTGGAAGTCAAATACTTCCATAAGTCAAAATCTGGAAGTCATTCTGATTTTTTGGAAGTCTAAGTACCACACAGATCTCACAGTTTGAAAGCCAGTATTCTAAGAAGGATCAATTTATGGATGTTAATACAAATCTTAGTGGTAAAATACAATTTTTTTTTTAGAAAAATCCTTAATTTCTTAGCTTCTGTGCCTTCAGTTTTGGAAGTCATCCAATTTTGATTTTTACAACTGGAAGTCAATGACTCCCCCCCCCCCCCTTTATTTTGGAAGTTTTTACCTTATTTGTGGAGTCAAACACTCCCAAAATGGAGTTAACTGAAGCCCTGGAAGGAAGAGTGGGGTCTTTTCTCTCTCACACAGATAGGTATTTCCATTTAAATTTAAAGGAAGAGAATGCAGAAGTGAACATTGTAGTTTGTCAGCACCTCTATTTGTGGAAGGCAGCAGGTGACACATAAACTGTATGTATGTAAAGTTCATGGATTTTAACTAACACTGAGTTTCAAAAAAATAGTAACAAGATTTAAAACATTTTTGAACCATTTTATGTTTTCATAAATTGATATATGAAGAATTTAGCATCAGATGTTGATATGTCAACTTAGCTGACCCCAAGCTTTCACATAAAAAAAAAGTTTGGAACCTAATGGTTCCAAAGTTATCCCATTTTAAATAAATTATTTTCTGACAGTTCTAACTTAGGAACCATTAGAGCTAGAAACCTTTTTTTTTTTAATGAAAACTTGGAGTCGGGCCATTAAAAATCAATCCTATCAATATAGTTTTAATGTGTTGCTGCTATTCAATATGTATCAATATTATTTCAAACTGCTTTATGAGCATATTGATACCTTTTTAGTTGCAACCACAAAAAAGTAAACACATTGTATCAATATTAATATTTTGTTTTAACAGACTGTATCAATGCTATTTTTTGCATTGATATGTGTATATATATATTATATTTATGTATATATTCTTTGCAAAAAACTTTATGAATGCATCAGTTAGGGTTCATATTAAAGCAACGAAAGTATGTAAATGCAGTGTTAGGGTATTCAACCCTAACAACCCCACCCCTATCTTTCACACACCAACAGGAGTCAGGGGAGTGCCTTGGGGCCATCACCCCTAATGCTCACCCCATTTCATGTGTAAGGAAGCTGAGATGGTACAGTATAGGAGAATGGGGTGAGTGTTAGGGCTGACAACCCCAAGGCACACCCCTGATGCCTGTTGGTGGGTGGAGGATGAGAAGGTTGGAAATCCTAACACTGCATTTACATACTTTTGTTGCTTTAAAATGAACCCTAACTGATGCATTAATGAAGTTTTTTTTGCCAAGAATTTACTTAATTTTTGAGAAAATATAATCATAGTTTCATTTGTTTGTGGGCCCTGTGCTCCCAACCACCAATACTTCTTCACAGTTTGTAATTGTATTCTTATTTCCATGTTGTCAGATTAGATATTATTTGAAGGAAGTTGCTAAGCACTGAAATACTAGATTAGACCTGGATAGAACAGGATGAAAATCATATATTTTGAGACCAAAAAAGATGATTTTGGCATTTGCCTGCTGTGTACCAGATGACCGGAACATTTGCTTTACCAAGCACCATATTAAAACAGCACACCTCCTGTTTTCACTGAGTTTCATTGCACCGTTGCTTTAAAACCTAACAAATACTCAAATTAGACAAAAGAAACAGGTGATTACTTAACTGGGGCCTGAGGAATTGGATTCTGGGGTCAGCTTGCCCCCAAAATGCCCACAAATAAGTGTGACAGCTGTTTAGCGAGAAACCCTTCCTTGTTTCACAAAACAATGGCATTTTGTCACAATTTTCAGCACAAATTCCCTTTGTTTCATGAAACAGCTGTCACAATGTGCAGCACACATACATCCATGTGCAAAATTAACATACTTCTGGGCATTTTGGGGGGCAAACTGACCCCAGAAACTGATTCCTTGGGCCCAACACAACAGTTACTATTTACCAACTGCAAGAATTTTTTGAAATATTTAAATTTGTTTACCTTGCTAACTGAAAACAAGATGGCAGAATCTCAACACTACGTTCCCCATCTGCAACAAAAAATGTCACTTTTGAGGCAACAAAAACAGTTGTTTTGCTTAGCACATCTAATTTTCCCATAGGAAATTATGGGAAAATTAAAACTCTAATATCTTTTGAATGGATTAATATTTTTTCATGAAAACTTGAAAAGGCACATCTGTGACCCAAGCCTGATATACCCCAAAACATTTCAGACCTAACCCCCAAGCCATTTCTGAGAAATGGCGTGACAATGAATTTACACCAAAATCATCAATTTTATGTGTTTTGACATTCTGTATCTCTGCACCCACACAGCCAACCAGATCGAAACTTGCCATATCCAGGGATTTTTTGTCTCTGATGTGATGGCGCATGCAAAATTTCACGTGAATCGGTCAAACGGCAGCAAAGTTATTAAAGTGCAAAATTTGGGGTTTAACATAGAAGTGACCATTGAATGCTAACTATAGGGGTGCAACTGCACCCCTAAGATAGATAGATAGATAGATAGATAGATAGATAGATAATCCACTTTAAGGTGGCAGTCACGCTCTGATATACGCACACCTTGGCCAACCATCCAAGGCGTGCATATATCAGAGCGTGACAGCACACCATAGAGTGGGTTATCTATCTTATAAAATGGCAAAATAGTTTTGGAGGGGGGTAAAAGTACAGGTGTGCAGTCGCACTCTGATATACGCATGGTCATCTGATGTGTTTCAACCAACCAGAGGATTCCTTTTTTCTTACCCCTTTTATAAATATATATTTATTATACTGGCACAGTAGTGCCACTATAGTTAGGGTTCAATGGTTACTTAACTATGTTAAACCCCAAATTTTGCACTTTAATAACTTTGCAACCATATGACCAATGCTCACAAAATTTTGTATGTGCCGTCAGGTACCATACAGTACATCTCTTTATGTAACAAGTTGCATTATGGTAGGCTGTACGGTTGCAGAGATGCAGAGCATCAAAAAATATGAAAATTACCATTTAGGTGCAAATCCCTTGTCACGTCATTTCTCTGAAATGGCTTGGGGTTTCATCTGAATTGTTAGAGAATATGGGGTCTGGGTCACAGATGTGCCTTTTGAGGTTTGGTGAAAAAATATCAATACATTCAAAATTTATTAAACTTTTAAGTTTCCCATTATATCCTATGGGAAAAATTAGATGTGCCATGTGAAAGTAGTAATTGCTTTCCCAAATGGGAAAGTAGTATCGTGCTTCCACCATCTTGTTTTCAGTTAGTGATGCAGAAAAAAAGCTGTAATTCAAAAAACGGTGCCCCTTGGTAAATACCAACAGTTGTGTTTACCTAATCAGGGCCCAAGGAACATGATTCTGGTGTTAGGTTTTAAAAATAGTGGCTGGAAATATGTTTTTTTTCATCAGCTACTGATAGTGTCACAAATTTGCAACACTACTGCCGCAGACTGCGGCACTACTTTTATGAAAATGCTGCAAATTGCTGCACTGTTGCATGAAACAGAGGGGTTCTGCTACAAAACTGTGGCACTGTTTTATGAAGAATGCCACAATCTGCACCACTACTTTAAAAAAAAACATTTACATAAATATAAATAAAATTAAATGACATATTAAAAATGTCACAGCATTTTGTTTTACTTTTTCTAAATGTTAGTAATACTACACATTATTTAATTAGAAACTGTATAGTTTTCATCTTGTCTTTCATTTTATGATTTGAATCACATTGGGCCTTATGCACTAACTAAACATGAAATGCACATAAATCACTCACACCACTCTGCACCTGTGGGCAGGTGTGCACATGCCAGCATTTACAATCACTGGGAGCTGGACTGCATCCCCATCCCCTGGCATGCAGCTACTTGGTGGAGAATTCTGACTGGGGGCAGTGGAGCACAGGACATTCTGGGTCCCATAGTGAATCTCTTCCAGTCATGGTCAGGGGATACTGGGATAGCCTGTACCCCTCAGAGTTTAAACACCGGGCATTCACTGGAATGGCCATCCCCAGTGTACCCAGGTAACACAGTGGGCTGGCACAATGGTACATCAGGGGTCCTGATGCCAGCGCTGCCAGCAAGTGTCTGATGGGGAGCACATAAATGCATGGGACAGTTACTGCAGGGTGACCCCTGGCATAGTCCCAGTCAGCTCTGCACATCTTTGTGAATGCACACAGCATAAGGCATGCCCCCGGCATAGCTCTGGCATGGTGCCACATGGTCAGCCAGGGAATCCTGCATGCATGGTGCTAGTGTGCTCATGGTGAATGCTGCCAGGGGTATGCAGATCATCTCTGTGTGGCATTTAGACATAGGAATGCCTAAGCACTGCCCTTACATGGTGTGTGGGCATTAGGCCCCATTGTGAATGTTTTACTTTCCACTCCAACAACCCCCTACTCTTTGCTGTCATAGGATTCACCTGTGAAAGTGCTGAAAGCTAATAACATATGTGGGAAAACCAACTAGTGCACAAATAATCTTTTAATTCCAGTCTTTATGTATGTTGTACTTTTTGTTGAAAATAAATGCTTATTATTTGCAACTTAGGGAATTAAAACAAAAGGCTATCCAAGGTTTCATAAAATAGCAAAATAAGTCTATTATATCTGCAATAATTTTATGCCAGTAGTTACTAAACAGACACTGGTACAGAGTGCTGCATTCACATCTTTATATTTCCTACCTGAATCCCCAATTAAGGGAGATGTCTTCATTTAGTAGAACATCATTTAGACTCCCCTTTGGACAGTACTCTGTGATAATGGTTACATTTGGCACCTCAATACAACCTCCAATAAACTTGCACAAGTTTGGATGATCCAGCTCCCTTTAGAAAGGAAAGAAAAACACAGGATATTCAGCCCCTTTTCTAGCATGGCCTACTCTCTCCAGCCAAGATTCCTTTGGCAGAAGTGGTGAGATGCTTCCCCAGCTCTGATGCCAATACAACTCCTTTGGGAGCTGGTAAAAGGTATTCAAAAGCAAAGTGGCAGGTGCTGTCCCCAGGAAACCTGAGAAAATCATCTCCACAATATGCATATCATTTACTGGCCAGGACATCCAAACTCACCTCAAACCCAGATCAACAAGATGACACAAAAGGGCACAGACCTTGCACCAAAAGATGTTATTTAATTCCTTGCACAAATCCTCTGCCAGAAGAGGTTTATTTTTATTTTATTTAACACTGTCTTGTAGAGCTAGTGAACTAGTATGTTTTTTAACACCATATCTTTCTATATACTTATTATAATAACTGGTGACCTCCTATAATGACTGGATATCCTGGCCTGATAAAATGCTGTGATAACCCACTGAATTCCACAGTAACTACATAGTGGGTTATTGTGGCATTTTCTTCCTCATGCTCTCACTTCACTGAAGCACAAAGAAAGCACACTGTATTTGTGTGACTACAGTGGCTGAGAGACATGCTCACTCATACAAAATAGCTTACAGTTTTTGTCTCTGTCCAAACCTTGCACCGCTTATTATAAAAAATAATGCATGTGCAAAGTTTGTTTGGGAGTGTGAAAAATCCTCATAACACACACCTGCAATGCATTATTCTCTATATATTTACCCAGGATAGTCCAGCTGATATGCAACATATCTGATGGACATTTCTAGGACATGAAAGGGAATTATGGTTTCAACATTTATGACTGTACTGGCTCTACATATGGAGTTCTTTCTGTTCTGCCCGGTCATTTGTCATTTGCTAAGTAAGCAAAAGAATGGCAGCTATGACCATTTTGAAAATGCTATGGACACGCTGATTTTTGGGAGTAAAAAGGCAGCCTGGCATTGGGCTTGTTTTTTCCCAGTCTCTATTGGTAGTTAATGTACCCCCTTGTCAGTGGTCTCAGCCAATCACAGACTGGGAAACTCTTTTTATGACTGTGGGCATAGCCCAACAGGAGTATTGCATTCAGAAAAGGGCTGATGTCATCTTTGCTACCAAACAACATGACAGAATGTTAAAAATAGATTCCTCTGCTGAAGCCTCATTACTACGCTGCCTGTGTGTGTATAGGAATCTTTAGAGCACTATTTTTCCTCTGGCTTGAGGAGTTAATTGATCCCACAGAAAGTAACTCATTATCTTCTGGCAGTCATTCTGTGTCAGATTACCAATGGATAGTACAGACATCACAGAAAGCTATTGGAAGTAGAATGGGTTAAACACTTCCTGGAACTTTCTGCATAACAAGTTTCCCTAAGCCCCTATGAACACAACACCTCATTAAGCCATTTGACATCACCATACTAAGAGTAGCCAGTGTGTTGCTTTGCAGGGCATTGCATAACAAGAGTCCCGGTGTTGCCTTTTTCCAAATAATACACCAACTTCATTCTCAGGCAGACAGTCCTGGGCTACTTTTTGTATTCTACTGAATGTTCTTAACCTGCAATTTGTAACTATAGGTGTTTACAACTGAATGATAGTAACCACATCTGCTTCACTTGCAAATAGGTAGGCATTTGTGTGTCTAATGTTGGTTTGACGTACTGTAGATTACACATAGAATATGATAAGTTAATAACATGCTGTATTGTGATTCAATGAACTGATAAATGGGGGTTTTGGTTTGTTTTCCAAATTCATTTTTCCTGACCATGGATATACTAAAACAAAACTTTCTCAATAAAATTTTAAAAAATAAGGAGTTTAGCAGTAATTTAGTTAATATGGTGTAAAGAGCCACTCCCTTGAAAATTACCTGGTTGGGTGGGGGGGCTGCCACAAGCAAAATGGGACTTCATGGATGGGGGAGCTTATAGCAGCAGAAGAGGCATGTTGGCATTAAGAGCTTAGTGATGTGGATGTAGAGGCACTAGTATTTAAGCATGGCTTTGGTAGAGAATTAATTGTGACTGGGGGTGAGGGAGTGAGTGTTGGTATTTTTAGCATAATGGTTTTCTGAAACTTCAACCTTCAATGGGTTAGACTCTGCATCCATCAGTACAGTATATCACTAAGCCACATGCAGTGGAGTATGGGTAAAACCCAAATCACCAGACCCGAACCAGAACTGTAAAATCTGGGCTGGGCACAGCTTGTGCAAATATTGCTGATCCACTCACTCCAGATGATCTGGTCTATCTTCTACCTATCTGGTCAGGGCCTGATGGTTCCATTTTTAACCATGCCAAGGAAGGGTTGAAAAATAGACTTCCAGGAGTGGACCAGAGATGTAAAAGTCAGACTGAACAGTGAAGCCAGAATCACCAGATCAGCAGTATTTGTACAAGTTGCACCCAGTAAGGCCAGTTTAGATTTTTACATAAGTGCTGTGGTTCGGGCCTGTCAAGCCAATTTTTTTTTTGCTCTCCCCAGCTCTGGGCCAGCCTCTTCATCAGGTCTTCCTATGCCCTCCATTGCTGCACTGCCTTGGTGTAGCCATCCCATCACACCATATTGCAGCCCCCCAGGTAACCCCCAATCATAATCCTTTGCTGGTTGGTCCCTCTCCTCCAAGGGGGAAGGCATTGGTGGGGCAGCCTGTGCAATTCTTGCCCCAGGTGCTGCTAGGATGGTCATTGCACTGCCTGAGGTCTTGCAGCAGTGGTAGCTGGTGACCGTCATCTGGTCAGCCTCGGGGATTTATTCCCATTTACTCCCCGAGGCAGGTGTGCCACTAACGTCAAAGCTTACATCGATGTTGACCATGCCCCATTATTTAGTGTAACCCCACATATTGCCATGCTTCCAGTCTCTGCCAGGGGTCAGCAAGCACCAGGTTGCATCCCTGCCCTCCCCTGAGAGAAGGCGAGCAGTCATCCGACGCTGAAGCCTTCTCTCCCTGGCCAGCCCTCCAGCACCTGAGTCCATTCTTGAACCCAGATCACTGGCGTCGCAAGCAGAAATCCAACAGTCCAGTTTTTAATCAATCAGTCATTATTTTATGTGGAAAGGCATGTGAGAAAACATGGCCATTTACACAAATGTCCAGTTTAGCATAAAACAAGAACAGAACATCAGGTCAAACAATTACATAGTAAAATACAATATAAACAGGTCTAACATAAACAGGTCTTATACAGAGATCTTGAGGGATAAACAGAAGAAAGGGGAAGCAAATAAATAAGAGTGACAAATTTACAGCATGGGATACATTTGGAGGTACAATTCAGGAACATGAACAGTTGGGTGATGCATTGAAAAGAAGATGTGCAAGTCCTGCAGCACACAGATCCTGCATGCTGACTAGCATTTCTGCTGTGTGATCTGCCATGGCCCCAAACACCGGGTCAAGGATTGTGTGTCTTGCCAATCCTTCAACCAAGCCACACAGATTAGGCACCAGACTGATGCCCACTTACTGGAGAAGTATCTAGCTTTGATGGAAAAGGAGCTGCAGAATCTGTGGGAAAAATCTTCTTCTCCAATACCAGAACCCAAAAAGAAAAAAACAAAAACAAGGAGGGGTACCAACACTGGGATAGGCCTCCATCCAATTGGCATGACTGTCAGATACCACTGACACCAGAGGGGGGCCTCCACTTCGATAAGTACCTCTATTGCCAGTCTCCTACTGCTCCAGTGGATCAGACCAGGGCCTCCCCGCCTGCTTTACTCATGGTGCAGCCAGACCTCTTCTTGGCCAATGGAACCCCTATTGTGCTCCTTAGGCCCGTATCTTCTTCAGGGTCTATTGCCAGTAGCCAGGTCAATAAGTTGCTCCCCAGCCCCACAGAGGAGCATATGGTCACAGCCTGTAAACTGGACTCCAACTCCGCTGTTGTCTGCATGGCCCAGGCCGATACATTGGACATTAGCTCTTCTGACATCTGCACTGCCTCAGCTGATAAGTTGCTGCCTGGTTCTTCTGGGGACCACACAACTCAGGCTCTCCAATCAGGGTCGCAGTATACCCCCAACATCGAGTTGAGCCAGCTGCTGGACATGCAGCAGTCATTTGAAGTTCCTCGCTCCCACTGACACAACCAGACCCACCAGGCATGTCTGCCTGAGGTGAGCACTAATCTGGAGGTTCTCCCTCCTTTGCCAGGTCAGTCTCTTCCTGATTTGCCCACTGGGCCTGTTAATTCCTCTGGGGACCTTCCATCAGGACTTTCTCAGCCCAAGCCCCTTTGGACAACCAGGTTCCACCATCTTGGACTTTTTCTCCCCAGATGTTGGCAGGTATTCTGCCAGGTTCTACTCACACTCCAACACCAAGGTTTAGGAGGAGAGGACTAAATGAGCCTTGGTGATTGACTGTCAGAAACCAGTGGCGGCCTCTACTCCTGTCTCCTTCTTGACCCCCAAGATAAGCCTCTCCTGTGGATTTCCACCTTTCTGTAGAAGTCTCCTCTAGACACCAGGTCAGGGATAAGATCCAGGACACTCCTCTAAAAAGGGTTCAGACTCCCAGCAGACATTCTTTGGACTCTGACTTGTCCTCCAGTACTGGTATGCATACACCTATAGAGCCTCAGCCTAAGGATTCCCCAAAGTCCCCTCCAGAAGACCCTTTTTTTGCAGAATTCTTCATAGCTATATAAAATGCATGTGGCTGGGCTATCCAGGAACAGGATCCAAAATGGAAAAGGCTTGTGAAGCATCTAGACTTGATTGACACAGCTCCTATGCTCATACTGCTGTGGACTGCGCCCCATGAAGACCAGATGTCCACAATCTGGCAACAGTCTTCCTCCATTCCTGCTGTCTCAAAAAATGCAGACAGGACATACCACCCCCCCCAGATGGGGTCACACCCATTACTGGCCATCCTAATGCATGCTTGATTGTTATCACATCTGTCCATGACTGGTCCTCTAAGTCTAACATTTAAGCATGTCTCCTCTGATAAGGAGTGTAAGCAGCTGTACTTTTTCAGTCACAAGATCCATTCCTCCACTACTTGTGCCCTCAGGTCCCTTAATTATGTGCCTTATATGGTTTCCCATCAAATATCTTCTCTGGCCTCACTTGAGTCAAAGATAAAAGCTATCCAGGACCAGGAGCTTAAGGCCGAGATTGCCAAGACCTTGAGAATGACTAAAATATTCTGTCATCATGCCCTCTGAGCCACTTATGACACAGTAGACTCAGTTGCTTGCACCACATCCACTGCTGTCTGCATTAGGCAACATTCATGACTCAGGATTGCTAGCCTGGCACAAGACATCCAGAACTCCATACTGGATGCCCCTTTCAGGGGATCTGCATTACTCAGAGGTGATGCTAAGGAAGGATATAATCACTAAAATGTAGGACCGAGGTAAATCCATCCACAATGTCTGGTTCATGTATGAAGAGGGTTGCAAAGGCAGTCTTTTCTTTAGCAACAGGGATGCCAGACTGAAGAGGCCCCTGCCAAAAGCCAGGCCAAATGCTGGTATCCAGCATCAGGTACTCCTGCTGCCCCTGCCAAGTCCCAGAAGCCCCTGAAGGAGCCACTGACTCCCTCACCTCGGCCTCCTGACTTGTGGGGAATCCCCCTGCCTCCTACAGATCCTTTAGGGGAACCAGTGGGGGAATAAGATTTGCCCTCCACCTTCTGGAGTCACAGGACATAAGTGCAGACTCTTAAGTTCTTCAGTTAATAGCAAGATGTCACACCATAGAGTTCCTATACAGGTCTCTGGACAACCCCCAGGCATTTCCCATTATTCTCCAAGGCACCTGTCTCTGGTAGAGGACAAGATCCAGGCTCTTCTGCAAAAGTCAGCCATAGAGCCCATGGCTCAGGCACAGATAGGAAGGGTACTACTTTCATTTCTTCCAAGTGCCTAGTGCCCAAAAAGAAAGGTGACCTAAGACCCATCTTGGACCTCAGCATACTCAACCTGTACATTGAGTACAAGAGGTTCTGCATCCTCACCATCCAGGGACTTCTAGCCCCGCTCCACAAGAGCCATTGGCTTTGTGTGCTGGACATGCAGAATGCTTACCTGCACACCCCTGTCTTCCAGGCACACCGCCACTTTCTAGAGTTTGCCTTCCAGGGGGAACATTATCAGTTCAAGGCTCTCCCTTTTGCCCTATCCTCAGCACCTCAGGTTTTTACCAAGTGTCTAGCAGTGATGGCTGTAGCCCTATGCCTCAGAGGGATCCAATTATGCCTCTATCTGGATGATTGGCTTCTATTGGCCCCATCACAGAGCAATCTGAGGGAGTCACTCTCCTCCACCATGGACCACTTTTCCAGACTTGGAATAACAGTCAGCTATCTCAGGTCCCACCTCTCCTATCCCAGTGCCTACACTTCATTTGGGGAGGTGCTGGATATGGTCCAGGGCAGGGCCTTCCTTCCTTTGGACAGACTGAAGACCCTGCAGGAACAGGCCTGATTAGTGGCCAGTTCAAGCTAGACCACAGCCTGGTCGATCCTCGATCTTCTCAGGATGATGGCAGCTATAATCCTTACAGTGAATAATGAATAACGAAATATGAATAATATTGTTTCTGGAGGGATCACTGGAGGAGTGTGGGGGGGCCATGAGGGGGATATCAGTCCCCACTAAGGGTACAGACTTTGAGCAGACTCGATAGACCTTGAAGCCTACTCTGCTTGCATTCTAGTATGTTAGTTCTGTGTGCTGACACAAGCTCAACACCACTAAGTCAAAGTCCAGCACAGTGACAGATTTCACCAGGATGTGGCAAGCCACTGTGCTGGAACGCTGCAGACACCGGCGGTGTGGCTCCAAGTGCTGCTCCCCAGCCCCTGTCCAACTCCGACTCAGAGTTAGATATCTAGAGACTGGGGGGTTGGAGGGGTGCAGCCCCCCACATGGGAGGTTCAGGGTGCAGCCCCCCTGATAGAAACACATTGGCATCCCCAACAGCACTATGCTGACACGCAGCATTGTGTCTGTCGCTGTGGGGGATGTTGGTGTGAGTGCTGTCGAAGCGCTATAGTAAAACCGTTAGTTTCTCTAGCCAGACTGCATATGAGGGTGACCCAATGGACTCTTCTTGTCCAATGGGATCGCAGCTGGACAACCTGGACCACACAGTTCTAGTGTCTGGGTACATGAAGGAGGATCTTCTTTGGTGGCAGGAGTTGCCCAATCTCTCCACGGGGTTCCTATTTCAACCCCCTGCTCCTATCATGACCCTTACAATGGATGCATCATGTCAAGGCTGGGGAGCCCACCTAGGAGACAATCAGACTTAGGGAACATGTTCTCAGCTGGAAGCATCTTCACACATCAATGTGTTAGAAATGAGGGCAATACTGTATGCCCTCCAGGCCTTCCACCCTCTTCTATGTTCAGGGACATTCCTGATTCAGACTGACAATATGTCTGTAGTCTGGTACTTGAAAAAACAGGGAGGCACTCGCTCGTACTCTCTATCCCCGGAGGCAATGAGAGTGTGGTACTGGGCAGTCCAGCACAATCTCTGCCTGACTCCTATCCATGTGTCAGGCATCAGCAACAACCCTGCAGACAGTCTCACCCACACCACTGTCAGGGCTCATGAGTGGGAACTAAATCAAGAGGTGGTTGAAAGCTTATTTGATCTGTGGGGCTGGCCAGAGATAGACCTCTTCATCTCCCCATCCAATGCAAAAGCACCCAGTTGTTGCTGGCTCATTCCTGGGCATGGTGTTTTCTGGTGAGATGCACTGTCTATGGGCTGGACAAGGAGGTTCTTGTATGCCTTTCCTCCCTTCCCATTGCCTCAGAGGCTTCTCCTGAAGCTACAGGTGGAATGGTCTCACATGATTCTAATAGCCCCTCTTTGGCCTCATCAGATTTGGTTCCCTTTGCTTTAACAGCTATCGATGGAACCCCCAGTACCTCTGCCTCTCCACCATGATCATTTGAATCAGGAGCAGGGCAGACTGCTGCATTCAGTCCTCAGATCCCTCCACCTGCATGCATGGCACCTTTGGACACATCTGGAATGACTCCCATTGTTTTTATTTTTTTACAAAAATTGTCAACTGTGAAGACACATTTGTAAAAGATTAATTATAATACTGAGATTTTTTGAAATTTTATTTGGCTTACCATACTCGTGCTTGTCTACCCACTTACTCAGTCTCCTACTTGTTTTTGTCCTTGTACTAACTAATTTCTGTTGCTTCATATCAAGGGGTTGTTGATTTTCATGTTGTGTGTGCCTGAGATGGAGTAGCAATAAAAGATAAGCTATGCAATACCTTCAATAACACACCTACCCCAGTTTACTTTTAGCTGATGCCCATTTTTAGGCCTTGTACAGTAAGATATTCCTTCAAGAGAACAGCTTGTAATGAAATGTGTAAGATTCACATTGACATTTGGGTATATGCAGTTTTATATTATATAAATGATGTGTGTGTGAACTGTATTGCAATCTCTAAAAAAATCAATTAAAGACATCAAATGCCCTCAAAAACATGTCTCAACATTGTGCTTATCTTCCACCTTGTCACAACATATAGTTGTCTCAGCAGTGTTTTCAGTTAAGGTACTGTGTTGTACCTTCATTTATAAATGGGCTAAAGAAATCAAGCATCCTGATTGGCTGAAAGCCGTTTTCATCTGTGTCCTTACCAGTACATATCATGCCAACCAGTACTAATTGTGCCAACCAAACCACAACACATCAAAAAATCCATCCGTGCCACTGCTCTCTTCCTACCCACTGCAGCTCCTCAGCACTCAGCTATGATCCCAGGCAAACACAACCACACCAGCTGCAGCGAGACACACAATGCCACAAATGCAGAAACCACAATACCAGGCAGTGTCCATGATATATTTCCCTCCAGAACCAATAATGTATAAAATGTTATACTTATATCTTGTCTGCATATTGGAGCCACACCTCTTGGTCCCACTGCTTAAAATTCTGCACAATACATGCTGTTCACACTGCCTTCAACTCACTTTTCCTCCAGCAACTCCTCTCCCTCCTGCAAAACCTGCAACAGCCCATAAGTCCCCATCTAATCCAGTACATCACTGTAGATACAACAGTAAAAATTAAACAAATGAAATCAGTTTTTCTTCCTTGTTCTCGCACTTCCAGAACTGCAAAGCAGGAAACCACAACCTACGGCAGCCACTGATGGACACGCTCGCTGCCAGCTACCTATTCAAAAACATTGATTTAACAGCACAAAGCTGTAAAAAAAAAACCTAAAAAGTCTAAAAAAATATTTTATATCTCTTGGGCAGCAAAACAACACACATCCTGCTAGTTACTTCACCTACTATATAACATGCTAATTTCCAGATATGCTTGCTCCCATTTGCCTTAAGTGAAACGTGTGGGGGGGGGTGGCAAACTACAAAAGATTTCACCAGAAAAAAAAAATGTTTCACCATTATTTTATGAATAGCGTTCCTGTAGACTGCACATACATTACAGACACCAATGTCTTGTACTAAGTTTTAATTAAACCACTCCATACCAAAACAGTGACAGGAACTACTTTTTCGTACTACAAGATCACATTCTTTACTCTTTTTATCAAATTTTTTATATCCATTTTTTAATTACCTTCTCTACCAGAAAAGCCTAGTTTATAAGTGCAATAACACACTCCAAGATGTGGGTTATTGCCTGATAAAAGCACACCCCTGGTCATGCTCTTATCAGGTGATAACCCACACCTTGTCGTGTGTTATTGCTTGCGTATATGATGGCCTGGTTCTGTTGAGTTGATTTCTATAACAGTGCATAGAATAAAATGTGAAACATAAGTAGCTGTAATACAGATGGTGGCATTATTTTTAAATCTGCCCTTTCTCAATGTACCGTACTTTGATTCAGTTAGTGTATGCAACAACAATTCATGTCTTTTTTTAAGCCCATGAAACACCCTTATATAGTTAATGCATTCACAGTCATAGTGGCTCTGCCAGAACTTGTTGTATTGAGGAGCTGAGAACTGTAAAGAGTACTCCAGATAGGGCCTTTTAAAGGGGCAGAATTATTTCTCCTACTCTGTCGGTTACTTCCTCCCTGTTTTAATGCACCCCAGAATGTTGCTGGCTCTCTTGACAGCCTTCATGAAGCCCAGACAGACTAACTTTACAGCCCTTCCAATGTTCACCTCCCTGGTTACCCTCTAGGAGAAGGTGATCAGGTAGATTTGATGTGATGAGCCCCTCATAAAGCCATGCTGAGAAGGGATGAGGACCTTGGCCTCAACCAAGTACTCCATAAGTCTGTCCCTTTAAACAGCTTCCAGGATCTTGCCCAGCACTGTCATCAGGCTGATTGATCTGTAGTTTTCCATGTCTAACCATGCATCCTTTCTTGAAGATAAGGTTATCTTTGTCTATTTTCCTGTCCTCCAGCAGAACTGTCTGGACAGACTCATGAAAGGTGTGGTCCCACCAATTGTTTTTTTTTAGCTCAGCTGTGATCCTGCTGTGTAAGGCAACCTGAGGCATGGTTAAGACCATTGCAGTTGGGGTTTAATGCTGAAAAAGTGCAAAATCATAAACTTAGGGCATGGGAACCCAGGAGCTGAGTATAGAATGGTTGATGGGGGACTGATAGTCACTAAGCAGGAAAGGGAGCTTGGGGTTATCATATCTGATGACCTCTAAGTGGCAGGGCAGTGTGCCAAAGCAGTGGGTAGGGCCATTGGGATGCTTGGATGCATAGGGAGAGGTATCTCCAGCAGGATGAGGGAGGTGGTATTGCCATTGTTACTGCATGCTTGTCAGACCCCCACCTGGAGCACTGTGTGCAATTCTGGAGGCTGCACCTCAGGAAGGATATTGAAAGGGTGGAGGCATTCCAGAGGAGGGCAGCAGAAATGAAGCAGGGGTTGCATCAAAAGCCCTATGTGTAAAGACTGAGGATCTCGACAAGTATACCCAGGAAGAGAGGAGAGTGAGAGAAGATATGACAGAGACATAGGAGTGCCTCATGGGGGTGAACATGGTACAAGAGCAGAGTTGTTCAAATTAGAAAGAGCAAAAGAACCAAAAGGCGTGTGATGAAGCTGGAGGGGGAAGTTTAAGATTAAGAGGGATGTGAGGAAGTACTACTTCACTGCCAAAGTGGTGGATGCCTGGAACAGACTGTTAGCGAAGTGTTGGAGGCAAAAATAGGGGGCTTCAAGCATGCATGGGACAGACATAGGGAAAAATTAGAAAATAGGCAGAGAGCAGAAAGGGTTGCCAGAGATCAGTTAGGGTCTTAAGAGACTGGCTAGACAGGGAGTATCTGAAAAGTCTGGGTGAGCCAAGCAGTCCTGTTCTGCTGACAAATGTTATGTTTCTATGTGTATCCCATCTGGCCATTGGATTTACCTGGTTTGATTTCATCAAGTATTCAGCTACCAGGGCAGGAATGGTGTCTGCGGGCTTCATTGTGGCTACCCCTGAGGTCATGGGCCTTTCCAGACAGCACCCCACCCCAACTCATTATTGAACATTAAAATGAACCATTCTTTCAGTACTGTCACCATCATCCCTTGCTCTCTCACATGTTCTTCTCCCTTTTTCAATGCTTAGGGGCCAAATACCCTCCTTCACTGTCCTCCTTTAGTGTATGTACTGCAAGGTTTTGGTGTTGTCCACTGCTCCTATTGCTATCCTGACTTTCATACCCTCCTTCGCTTTCATAATTCTAGTTTTGTTGTCCCTCGGTGCTGCTTTGTACTCCTGTCTGGCTGGAAGCAATCCATCTCTTTCCAGTGGTTATAGACCTTTCTTTTTCTTCAGATTGATCTGGACGACTTCTTGGCCCTCTTTCCCTTATTACTTACAGAGATGCACACCTCTGTGGCTGCTTCCAGCTCTTTATTCAGTCAACCCCACATGTGCTCTGTGTAATCAGTGTTATACAGTGGCTCCAGGCCCTTGGTGACCAAGTCCTTTATATTGGCATAGTCTGCGTTTCTGAGTTCCAGGTCCTGGTGGCTGAGGCTCTGCTCATCTACCCTGTCACCAGGGAGATGTTTATATCATTGTGGTCACTGGCTGTCATTGGTTCCTTGATCTTCACACTGGGATGACTGTATCCTCACTGCTGAGAATAAGGTCAAGGATGACCACAAATGTAGTCCACTGTTATACATGCTGTTCTAGATAGCACTCCTTGAAGGAAGACAGAAACTGGGGCTCAGCCCTACCATCACCCCTCTCAAGACACTAGTCTTTGCCCATTTCACTGAAGTCCCCCAGGACCACCACTGCATCCAGTTTGGCTACTCTCGTAATTTCTGTGACCAACTAGGCATCATGTTCCACTGATCTGTTTGGGGTAGACTAGCACATCCCCCAGGGTGACTCTTTTGCACTACCCTTCACAACAACTTGACCTAGAAGGACTGTGTGATACTGCCCCTGATGTCCTCCTTGTCCTGCTAACTGACTTCCTCCTTTCCAAACAGAATTACCCAATACCACTTCTGTCAGGTCTAACCCTTCAGAGTAGTCTGTATCCCTCTATCCTGGTTTCCCAGTCATTTAATTTCCCGACTAAGTCTTGGTGAATGCAGTTAATTCCTGGCCTAAGTGAATTAGGCCCTTAACACTTAGAAGGCTGTAGGTGTATATGTACTTCCATAATCTATATATGTTTAAACATATTCAGCACTCAAAGAGTTAAGCTCACTCATTTTTCTGGGTGTACTCCTTACTGTATATGGGCTGCATGCAAGTGAGAGTAGTTACATCTCTATGATTCCTCACCCTCCCCATCTGAATACCCATAATAATTTAACAGCTGTGAAAAATGGGTGGGGATAGAGGATACTGTGGTAGACTTGCACCCCCCCCACAAGATTCCTGGTGCACCTAGAGACATCTTTACTATCTTCTTCTTTCTTTTCTTTTAGTCTGCTGCAGCAGCAATGTACCTATCCTATTAAATTCACCTTTTCTGCTTGTTAGGTTGGCCACCTACCTAGGTATCCTCCCATCTCACTATCCTTAATTTCATCTTTATATATCCCATTCTGTCTCTGGAAGGTGCCAAAGTGCTTAATGCTACAGCGCTGAATCTAAGTAAGAAAATACATATATATGTTAAAGAAAGAATTAACTCATAATGCAGACGTGCATTTAAGATACGGGGCAAGTTGAGAAAAATGTCCCCAGAAATATGCTATTTCTTGAGAGTGTTGTTAAAATATAAGGAGGAAACTGGTGTTTTCCTTTTTCTTGTTATGTTGAACACACACCCTGCCCTTTAAAGCATGTTATTGTGTGCAGAGTTAGATAAAAAAAGAAGTAAAAGAGAAGTTTAAAACTTTATTTTAGAGGCTATTACATGGAACGGCTTTACTTTCAACAAGAAATAGTGTAAAAGCTGCTCCGCTAAGAAAACACTGCCCTAAAGAACAAAGACTAGTATGTGAAACTACAAAAAAGGAAAACTTTACCCCTGGTGCCCCTTTCTGAAATAAAACAGAGCCACAATCAGGAAAATAAATGTTTTAAGATAACACAAGCACATGAATGTTGCTGAGGTGCCCTCCAGAGTATACATCCCCATACATATTACTAGTAAAGGATGTACAGGAAGAAATCATTTGTACGATGGTTGGTTAAAATAAAGAAGAGGGGATTACTCCCTTTTCTTACTTGCTGAAGCAAGACCAAGAATGCACCCTCTGTTAGGAGCCAGCAGCCTCATTATGAGATATATTTCTAGGAAGACAATCTGCTAATCTCAACAAAGTGGGAGGAGCTTAACCTCATTAGCTACCACTTAGACATTCAAGACATAAAATCAAGAGAATAAACTTAAGGATGGAGGAAATGTTTATGATCCTGTATTCCTTACGAATTGTGTTTATGGGAAATGTATCAACCTGATCCGTACCATTTGTATTAATGAAGGAATTCCCTTGAATTAGAATGGGGTGGATCAGGTGACCTGTTCACTTAGTATAAAGAGCCCTTCTGTACAGAGTTCCTCAGATCAGCCTTGGGAGAGGAACCAGGAGGACCTATGCCACTTTATGATCTAATGAAAGACATAGACATTGGTGGAGCTCTGCCTGGAAAGTAATCCACTCTATGGTCAGTGCTACAGGCATTAACACTGAAGCTCTGTAAGAGTTTTTATTTTATTTTATTGTATTATTTTTCCTGAATTTTTATAGAAAATAAAGCCACACTGCAGTGTGTTGCACCAATCTGCTGTTGTCTGCATTATCATTCACCTACACCCTATCACAGATACCTCTGTGCCCCTTTCCAAATTAAATGAGTTTCAGAGCAAACATTATGTGAACATCCTGACTGATCCCTGTACACTGTTTCCACTCATCCCTGATATTTACACCTCAAAGTAAACCCAAACCTCAAAGTAAACCCAAACTCCTGTAAGGATTCAAAATGGAATTCCCATTCCATGCTGTCAAATGCTTTTTTAGAAATTAGTTGCCTGCCCAATACAAACAAAGGTTTGTCTGGTTCTATTATGTTGTATAGGAACCCTTCCAATCTACTAGCCAGAACTCTGGTTAAAATTATGTTATCTAAAATAAATAAATAAATGTATTAAGTGACATAATGGAGCATTTGAGGCTGTACTTTAATAGGCTTCCAACAGGCAGTAATGATGCCTTGCTTTAGAGTATTGTATTTAACAACCTACCATTCCTCTCTCCATCCTTGCAGACATGTCTTAACAAGGGCACTAGCACATCTGCAAATGATCTGTTAAACTTGGTCCCAATCACATGTCCATCCCCTACTATGGAGATTTTCCTGACTGCTCCCTCCTCTGATCCCACTAGCTCAATTTAATTCTCAAAATGGTCCTGTCTGCTTTATATGTGTTTTGACAGTTGTATTCCATAGCATAGTTTTATGCACTAAGTTTCTATAAGACATTACAGTAATTCCACAGTTCCTAACACCAACTTTTATTTTTTTTTGCAATTCCTGTTTTGTCTGTTGCTCTCTGCCCCAATCTCCCTTCTGACTCCCCAAGGCAGTCTATTGATCCTTTCCTACCTCTGCTGTGGCAGCCTCCTCCACATAACCTTGGCTTGCCCCCAGGTGAGGAAGGGGTGGAAGACATATACCCTTGAGTTTCAACATCTCATCAGTAGGTATCCAAAGGCTCAGCAGGAAAGACTCCGCAGCTTTGGGGGGTCCTTCACCCTTGATGAACAGGGCTCAGTCTTTCAGGCTTTCTACCTCATCCACAGGAGCTGCATGTGTAAGGATACACACACACACACAGAGTGTAGTGTCATCCACAGTCAGCACAGCTCCTCCCGCCCACTAGTAGAATTGTGCCCCCTGCAGTCAGGTGGCAGTGTGGCTACAATTGACAGGACCCTCTCTCCCTTGTACAGTGGCACCTTGGACACACAATCCTTTTCCCCCATCTGGCCCCTTACCACTTTAGCTTATTCCTGAGCCTGGGTCACCCATGTCATGAGCAGTAGTGCTATTGCTATGCTTACAGGCCAGAACAAAAAAACTCACCAAGTTTCTGTAGAATTCTGAGTTTCCAGTCTCCTTGTGTTGTCTCTGCAGTCCTATATTTTTGGTTGCAGACTCTCCAATTGTACCATGCATGTTTTAAGACTTGGTATAATGGTTTATCAAGAATGAAAACAATGTGAGTTTATTTAGACTTTTATGCACTGGCTTGCTACTGTATGGAATCTTTACTGATCACAGATGAATACACTCCATTTGTAAAGGTTGCCTGAGAAACCAAGTTCCTACAGTATAGAATTTCCATCAGCTATTACAGAAACAGAAAACACTGTCTTGCTCACCTTACTTGCTTCACCTCTTTGCGTATAGTCTTGGTGAGTGTAAATGTCTTCTTTTTTACATTCTTAATGGCTACAGTTCGACCATCACTGCAACATAATGACATTGGTCACTCATTCATTTTTTAATAAGAATTGTGTATTTTTACTATAACATAGCTAAATGCTGCAGTATTTACAATAAATCACAAAACACATTGAAATATAATATCCTGTCTGAAAGATTCGTGCTAGGAACTAGATAGCCATAGATATGAAACAGTCAAATGGAGCAGTCTACTAGTATTTCATACCTGAGAAAGACATCCAAAACATGGGTGAAGATGAGTGACCGCTAGGGTATTTGCATCATACAATAGGTAGGGCCGGGCAGACTAGATTGAGTAGTGGGCTTTTTCCTACTTTTTCTACAGTCAAGGTCTATGGGATGCACATTTATTTTTCTGCAGCAACCTTTTTCTCTGGGTCAGGGTCACAATTTCCATCTTTTGATGTTATACTGTTTTGGGGGACTTTACAAGAGCAAGCAACAACACAAAAGCATACAGCTGAGTGTTGCTTTAGCTTTCTCCCATACTTAGCCCAGAACTGGAGGTACAACTGTGGGACAACAAACAAGGTTTATTTAAAATTTGTTAGCAGGGTAAGAAATCACTGGGCCACGTGGCCCTTTTACAGGCTTGACCCAGGTGAGTACAAAAGTAAGAAAAAATGAAATACAATACAATAAAACTGAATATACATAACTCAAAAGACACACTCAAAACCAATATAAACAGACTATTACAAATGCAAATTTCTATTACATTAGTAAGGTCCCTATCTACACAAAATACAAATAATCACAACTACAATATAACAAAAACAATTAATCTAAAATCATACACATAGCAAAGATGCGAACCTCAGTAAGATTTAGGTACATTTACACTGTGTCTCTTTCTTCAGTGACTGCTTTAAGGAAATCTTAAAGTGATAGCAATTTTGCAAATTACACATGTAGTCTGGTAGACCATTCCAAGTTTTAATAGCAGTTTGTCTAAATGCTCTTTATTTTTTGTTGTTGTAGTTTTACACATGGGTGTTGTTAGAGTGATTGAATCTTGTGACCTTAAGGCTCTTCTGTACTGTTTTTGTTCAAAGAAGGTAAACATGGGATTTTCAGATAAGCAATTTAATAGTCTTTTTGCTCTATTATTAACCAATTTAACCTTGTATATAAACTACATTGGTGCTCTCTTATTTTTGCTCTTAATACAAATCTGCAACTAGTGTTGTATAAGCAAATTCTGTTTCATTACTTTTTCCGATGCCCCCCAAACTAATCTTCCATACTCTAATGATGAGATAAGGCACGCTTGTGATATTGTTTTTCTTGTTTCAATAGTTAGGTAATCATTTACTATATAAAGCTCCAATCTTTCTATGTATTTGTTTTGTTAAGTATTCTACATGTAAATTGAAATTTAAATGACTATTCAAAATAACTCCCAAATATTTAAAGTCAGACGCTATATCATTCCCTCCACAGTCCAGATCATAAATGGTTTTGTCATGGCTTTTAATTTGTGATTGGTGCAGAATAGCATTCCTTTGGTTTTTTCATATTCATAACTAATTTGTTTTCCATTATTCAATTAGTCATTTGTGCAAATTCATATTCTAAATTTTGTTTTAGTAACATTATGTCCCCATTAGTCATGTATATCATGGCATCATCAGCATATAGCACTATCTGAGATATTGAACACATTGCTAGAAGCTCATTTAAATACAGGAAAAACAACAAGATTATCAATATTGAGCCCTGGGGAACCCCATAGTGGACATTCATGAAGCTGGATATTGTCCCATTTACACAAACTTGTTGTTTCCTATGTGTTAAATAACTACGTATCCATTTTAACATGGAGTCCCCAAAGCCAATCTCAGATAACTTTTCCTCCTGTAGGGGGTGATCCACTAGGTTCAATGCCTTGGTCAGGTCTACGAATACTGCTCCCATATACAATCCTTCCTCCATGATCTCCTGGGGATCATTCATGACCCTGACTAAGGCAGTAACCATGCTACACCCCCTCCTGAATCCATGTTGAGCTGTTGTCAATTTGTTATATTTTTAAAGGTAATCTAAAATTTGTGAATGCAGCAACCTCCCTTGAATTTTTCTAGTTAATGACAAAAGTGATATTGACCTGTAGTTACTTGGATTATTGGACTGACCTCCCTTAAATATAGGAATAAGGTTATGTATACAACTAGAGGGCAACAAATAGGCATATGTATACTGCTGAGGGACACTAGATGGGGTTATATATACAACTGAGAGTAACAAATGGAGTTATGTACAGTATATGATTGGGATCAGAAAACATGACTATGTATACAGTGTGGAACAATGGACAGAATTACAGCCTAAGCAGCAAACTGGGTTTGATATAAAATTGGGGGATAACAAGCAGTGTTATGTATAAAACTGGACAGAGTAACAAACAAAGCAATATGTAAGGTTGTGTGACAACAAATAAGGTCATAGTGTGTAAACATTATCTTCCTACAGTAGCTACACCTCTGATCCAAAGTAAGATGCCAGCAGGGTCTATTCAAAAATTCAGGCCTATATTATATAATGCTCTATGAGGCTAAACTGTTTCTGGCAAAAATTAAAGTTATTCATAATCACACAACAACTTTTAATCAATTATAGCTGCTATTGTACTGTATATGCCATGATACAGCCCTCCCTATTCAGGTGGGGCAGTCATCAAGAATCGGAAGATACTTAAAGACCCAGGCATTGTAGTTGGTAAATATAAATCAACCATACAGAAGTCCTAAATCTAATGCAGTCCCTTAGTGCTGTGGCTACTGATTAGTAATAGAATCAGTACAGAGTTTAGGCAGAGTAGTCCACTAATCATTATGGAAATAAATTGGAAGCAGGAGCTGTGAGAGAGCTTTTCAGTAAGGAGGTAAGAAAAGTGAAGAAAGGAGTCAGAGCCCCTCAGCAAGACAGAGAAGGAAAAATACAGCTCATGGTGATGCAGACATTTCTGAGGATGGAAAGACATATAACCTTTTGGTGAAGTGGCGGACGTCTTCTAATCAGGGAGAAAGTCTATGCTGGTAAAGCAAACAGAGAGAGAGAGAGAATGAGAGACATGAGTGAAGAAGAAAACAAGGGGACTGAGAAATGTCAAAAATATAAGATACTATACAGAGAAAACAATACAGACCATAAGAGAATCTGAAAAAAAATGGAATGAAGGGGACAAATGATTGAAAGCCTTAATGACACCTAAATCTAAGTTCAAACCTCTTTCCCAAAGAGGAAAGGAACTCTCTGTGTCAGAATGAACAGATTAATCAGAAATGTTCTGGACAGCAGCCCAGGTAGACAGAGCTGTGTTGGGATCTAAGAAAAGGTTTTTCTCTGTGCCCCCGAGAGACAGAGAGTCCCTGAGTCATTTGCCAAGTCATGGGAAGGTAAAGAAAGACAGATTGGTGAATGTTATCCAGCACAAGGAAGACAGAATGATGATGTAGATGGACTGTACGAAATAATGGCTGGTGAAGAATAATGCACACTATAGGTATGAGATGCTGGAAAAAGGTGTGAATGAGGATGGACAAAATAAATTACATCTTTGCTTGCTCAATACATAATGCGTGGACATTCCTCTTCTTTCAAAAGGATTGCAAGTTAGGCTGAGTGCCCAAAAATACCCCTGAACTCCCTAAAAAGGAAAAAGACTAAAGAACCTAGCACCTTTCCTAAGGGCCCAGTTACACTAAGAAAGATTAAATATTGTTAGGTAATATACAGAATACTGCGCCAAGGCTTTTAGGTCACTTGTTTGCACAGTTCTTCAATAGTAGAAGATCACATACAGTACATTTTCAATATTTAACTGGGCTCAGAACTGCATGCAGATTCATGATGTGCACATAGGTCCTAGAACCACAAATGAGGGCAGAACTTTTTAATGATTTTTTATTCATTTTTATGTTGGCTCATGCTTGTACACCAGTCAACATCTTGCAGTAGTAGCAGATTTGGAGGTGCTGTCACTGTGGGTGAATGCAGGACACACATCAGTAGGTGCAGCCCTCATTTCCCAATAAGCCAGTATGCAGGCGCTGACACCAGCAATATGTAAAGTGGTCACCACATCTAAGAAATGTGCTGCTGCAATGAGAGGCAAGCTCATCATGCAGCAGCACAATAACACACCTCCCAACGTGCCTTTCCTGGTGAAGTATTTCAATAAACATGGCGGCAGTGACTGCCGCTGCCACCTGACGCACAATGCCAACTTCAGGGGTGCCCAATCCCCCTGTCAGCATGCCCTGACCCAGTTCATTTGCTAACAGGGAGCCCACTCCCTGTTGGCATAATGCCCCTCCCATTTCAATTGTGTGCCAAAGGGTGCCCAGTCCCTCAGCATCATGTGCCCCCCACGTTTCTCAGGCCGACGGGGCCCAATCCCCATCAGCTTTGGGTCCCTCCCCACAATGCATGTGGTACACTGGGAGCCCACCCAGTGTACCAAGCACACCTGCAAAAAAAGAAACCCGACCCGCATTGTCCATTTTTTTCACTGTAAAATGAGAAAACGGTCCCTTGAAGTGTTCTGGTGCCCTTCCTCCAACCCACGCCCACCCTCTGTGTACTCTACCTCCCCACAACCCCCTCACCTCATACTTACCTCCGGAGCCCCGTGCAATGATCTGTGGTGGACCGGGAACACGTCTGCACTCTCCAAAACCGACTGCAAACTGAAGAAATGCCGGTAAGCTGTATAATGGCATAAATAGTTTTTTTTCAACTTTGGTGCATATCTCAGGCATTTTTGGGAATTTTGGCACCACATTTTCAACATGGGGTTATTGGGACCCTCCTCATGAATTCAGTCACTGTCATGGCATTATTCGGTCCCAAAAGGTGATTTTATGGTCACTGCATGGAATCACCTTTTGGGACTGATTAACAAAATGACAGTGCCACTGTTCAAGAGGTGGGCTCTCAAAAGCCTATGTTGCAAATTTGGTGAAAAAATCAAAAATGACTGTTTTATAAGTGTGCGATGTGCAGTTTCCACGTACTCTCGTAACTTTGTGAATTTGTAACATTTTCACTCCAGATTTTAAACATTGGCATTTTACCACACCTCCTTATGAACAGTACAGCTGTCATTTTACACATCCTGGCCAAAATGTGTTACCGCGCATGTGGCACAGAATGGCGTGGTCGATGTGCGAAATCAGTGTTCTGGACAATTAACAAAATCACAGTGAGACTGTTCATGAGTGGAGGTCCTAAAATGCCTTTGTTGAAAATCTGACAAAACAAATACCCCAAATAATTGAATTACAGGCATGCATTGCACAGTTTCTGTGCACGGTCATGATGTCACCAATTTTTCATATTTTCACTCCAGATTTTCACCACTATCATTTTTGTACACCTCCTTATGAAAAGTATAGCTGTCATTTTTCACATCCTGCCCAAAATGTGTTTTTGCATGTGTCACACAATGGCATGGTAGCTGTGGAAAATCAATGTTCAGGCCAGATTAACAAAATCACAGTGACACTGTTCATGACCGGAGTTCCAGAAATGCCTATGTTGAAAATTTGGTTAAAAAATTCCCCCAAATAACCACGTTATGGCTGTGCATTGCACAGTTTCTACTCATACTCATGATGTCACCAATTTTCCATGTTTTCACTCCAGATTTTCAACAATGCCATTTTTTTATACCTCCTCATGAACAGTGCAGCTGCCACTTTTCACATCCTGCCCGAACTGTGTTTTCACACCTGTGCCACCAAAATGCACAGTCGCTGTACAAAATCGCCTTTTGGCAAACAAACTCATAGTGCAACTGTTCATGAGATGGGGTCACAAATGGCCCATGTTGAAAATTTGGAGTGAAAATACCAACAAATGCCCTTGGCATTAGGGTTTCCAACTGCAGTGTCCCACCCTGTACAGACTGACAGGCATCAGGGGTGTGAGTTAGCATTGTCAGCTGAAATGCTCATGATATTCCACCTCCCCCCACCCTGCAGCCAGTGACAGGTGTTGAGATGTGCCTTAGACTCTTCGGCCCCAACGTTCACCCCATTCTCCTACACTGCGCCCATGTCAGTATATTCCCTTAATGACTGGGGTGAGCGTAAGGCCCAAAGACCCCAGCCACATCGCAGCACTTGTCAGTCTCTGTGAGGTAGGGTAAGGTGAAATGGCATGGGTGTTAGGGCCAATGACCCAAAGGCACACCCCAGTGCCTGTCACTCTCTGTGTGGTGGGGCTGGGGTCAGCATCATTTCATTACTTCACTACCAATCCTATTGTGCATCTCTCTCTAACTCCTGCACTACCAATACCAGTGCCAGCAAGCCAACATTTGGCATTAACAAATGTTTGTTATATATAACAACACAGCATCAAACAAACAGTACGTCACCTAATATTTAATGTGAAGCAGTAATACAGGTACACATATGGGTTAAAAAGCTAAAATTCATTCAGTGCCATATCAGTAACATCAACACATCTGGATTAAGTACAGAATATTATCTTAAACCATCAGGGGGACATTCACACAGATGCTACCCCTCAGTTTGGGAAGATACTCTCTGACCTTTTTGTACAATTTCAAGCTGTGCCTATGTCTATATAGCAGGCATTCCAGTCCTGCTATGGTGGCCATGTTTGTCAGCCACTGCTGTAGCATGGACAGAGTAGTGTCCTTCCACGTGGCCAAGAATAGTTTCATAACCTTGAGGAGGGCCCTCACCAACCAAATACCCTCTGGACCTGCAAATAAGCATGTCTCATTTCTCAGCCCTACAATGACTAGTTCCAGAGTTAACCTAATTTAGGGGACAACGCTCTCCACCTGTCACCAGAAGGTTTGTGAAATGTCACTATGCCACAATGGATGAGTCATGGTTCCAACATCTCTCCAACATTTACAGCACAGGTCATCTTCTTTTAGCCCTATGCTATACATCCTAGAGGGAGTCCAGTACATTCTGTGTACAGTTTTAAACTGTGACATTCAAGACTGTAGGTCAACTGAAGATTCCACAGTCCCCTTAAGGGCCTGTTCACACTCTTCTACAGAAACCTCAATATCAAGATCAGTGCTCCACACTCATGATAGTACTGCACTCTGTCCCTCTGTTCCCCTGGGAAATTTGTATAATAGTGAAACTTGGTACACTGTGTACAAGGTGACTGTGACTGAGCACTTCCGAAACAGGGTGACTCAATCATGGCACCTGTGTACAGGGCTACCCTGGCAGGGTAGTGACTGGATGTGGGGGTAGGTGACTACAGCTACAGGATGTTTGTATATATACATGTGGGGGGGAGGGACCACATCACATGATGGTCAGAAGGGGTGGGAGGGTATGGGGATATAATGTGGTGGTCAGCTGCTGAGCTGGCCATGTGGTGTGGTAGGTAGGTGGCAGACTGGGGTTGGGAGGGTGCCAGGTTCAATTCTGGGTGCAATCATGTTTTTGCATTGGGTCAGGGTTTTTTTGTTTTTTTAAGTTTTACACCCCCCTGACATGCACCCCCCTGGAGTTGAGAATTCTTTATAAGGGAGGATACGTGGGTCACAGCTCCCCACATAACAAAGAAAACCAGTCACTGTTTTTCTAGTCGCTGTGAGTGTACATCACTGTAATTAATTTTCGATGACGTACACCTGCCCTAATGGTGATAACTATTCTGCGATCGCCATTATCAAATGGAACCATGAAACTTGGTTGCAAAAAAATTTAAAATCCGGGATTACCACTGGGGACTGTAGCATTGTCAAACAGTAGTCTTGCTGTGGCTATGGTTAAATGCAGCCACGGGATCACCTGAGAAGGACAATATATTTAAATTTTAAAAAAGGAGCTTTATCGTGGGGGCTGAGGAAATGGGAAAGGTGGAGGTCTCTGGACCAAGGAAAGAAAGCACTACTGTAGCTATGGTTAAGCTATTCTCTAACTTTTCATAAATCCTGCTTTATGCCTTGGAAGTTACCATTTTGAGCTACTGTTATGCTCTCCATGTGGAAGTAAAAGGGGTGAGTGACTAATATAAAGCAAAAACATTCCAATCAGATTGCATTTCATAACATCAACTTTGACTTTCAGTAGATCCAAACACATGGGATAACCAACTTGTGCTAGACTTTCCTCTTTTCCACCAGTTCTGTTGTCCCATTTCAGGTGGTGCCCATCAGCCCTTATCCCTGCCAATTTTACATCTCCATGTCAGAAGTAATACTTCCTTCCAGTATTGGCCTGTTGCTCTTTGTAAGAGGTGGTCTAATGATGTGTAGCATTCTTTCCCTAAGGATGCTGCTGATGGACCTGCTCTAAGGTTGACAAAACACTGCACTGTTTCTGGTCTGATCTTGCCACCTTATCTATTATTTTGGCTGTGCACCAAGTTCATTTATGTGGATAAACTATCCTTTCACCTTCAAGCCAAATTCATGCCTGAACAGTAAAGTGTTTACTACAAGTATGTAGACTAATGTATGGTAGCAGTGTTTAATTTATTTTACATATCAGAAGTATATGTCGTAACATACTGGAAACCTCATGAATGAAGCTTGAGCAGTTTATTAAGGCATCATACAGTACACAGAGGGTGTGTAAAAAACAACTTAATAATTGCTATAATATTTTATATAATTACTGGTTTCAGAAAATAAAAACAAAGGAATAAAGGTAAATCAGATAGAAAATGACAGGTATCAGCTTATTATCAGACATGCATTCCTTCTGTTCTACATGAGTATGACATCACACTTGTGTATTATGGAGAATCTGAGCCACAAATTTCAAGTAATACTGTTGCTAACCAGTACTTATAATATAGTTTTACACTTGTAACAGGATTTAAATCCTTAAGACAACAGCAAACATGCCTTCCAACATGTTTCAATGTACACCAGAAGGGGCAAAGAACTATCACAGTTGTTTCCCTCACTTGCTTCTGCTCTGTGGACATTGTTCATTTTAATGTTTTTCTTATCAGATTTTTAGTTTCCAAATAATTTTGTTTTGTTTCTCTCTCAGCCACATGCATATACTCTAAAGTCCAAAGTCCGAGTGCAAACATCATGGGCAGCAGTATCTATGCCCCTGTGTAGAGCAGGCTAACAATATGTCACCAAGACCAAGACCAAAGCATGCATGGGAACGGGCTATTACAATGGTTCCATATAGTAGACTGAGAGTATGCAGTTGCTCAAGGCTGCAGGTCCCATTTAGACTGCCAGATATCCCTGACATCTCTCTCGCTCTCTCTCAGTCAGTGAAATAGTGAAACACCCTAAACAGCTTAAGTTCAGAGTAGTACATGTGTCTGGTCCAAATTACTACTGAGCTCTGACTCAGCTCTGTGTGCTTCCCTGAGGCACGATATATGAAATCATGGTGTGGTGTTCCTGGAGTCCATGAAAATGTTGCTCTCCTTTCATTGTATGGTAGAAGTGAACATGTACTAAACTACCCATCCATAACATCCACAAATTAGTACTCCTGTAATGTTACCCCCAAAACTACTGGAACTAGTTCCCAGTATGATCTCATACCCACCAACTGGCATCCATAGTTACCCATGTTAGATGGGATGTCATCTTACCTGACATAATACTGGTACTGTCAGTTCACAGTAGCAGTGCTGTTTATGATAACACATATTCCATCCTCTACCATTCTAGAGATGAGATAATCACTTCTTCTGAATCACCTGCTGTGGGTACTTAAAGTGAGGCACTGCCCACCTGACAATTGGTGTGGTAGATGTCAACAGTCCCAAAACATGAAGATAGAAAGCTGTCATCCTCTTTTTCTTGCCATTGATGAGGGACACTGTCACCTGCTCCTTGTCCCATTTTTCATCCACCAACAAAATACCACATTGGGAGAATGCATGAATAATCATCAGTTGGTCAAAAACTAAGACAGAACCAGATAGTACATCTGTAGATTCATCACTAATGGAAAACGCTCAAGAGAGTTCATTACATAGCAGAAAAAGGTACTTATAACTTTATGGCTGGCTGGCTGGAAAGGCAGTGATTCATATCCCCGTACCCCACCCAAATTAGTCCATAGACTTGAGAGGTGAACTTAATGCCTGGCCCACAAGTTGCTGGGCATGACTGTGAAGAAGCACTTGTGAGAGCAGCAGCTGCCATATAGTAAGTGATAATATCCGCTGGGTTAATATTGCACATCAGACCCCAGGGGATACAGTGTCATAGGAGCTGGATAAGTGAGCTCTGAGCAAGTGGTTTCATGGTCCAAGAGGGGAGCACCATAGCACTCAATGCCATGGTCCAGAAATATGGTGCTAGGGCAGTCAGTGATGTGGTCCAGAAGAGAGATGTCAGAATAGGAGGTACCTTCACTCACAGTCAGAGAAGTAAGGCAACTGAGGTAAGTTTAGTGAGCAGTAGGTATTCAGCAGGGTCTCTAGAGCTCTGCCCCTCATGCTGCAGTCTCAACTGCTGTCCTCTTGTATAGCATCCTGTCCTTGTCTACAGTTGCTCTCAGGGATGGGAAGAGAGCTCAAAAACAACAGACCCAGGTGAGAGTAGGTGCAGTCAGAGGTCTTAGAAACATGCATTTTTGGCACATTTTAGGCCCAAGAAACAGGGATCTAAAATTCACCTAGCTGCACTTTTTAAAATGTTAACATATACATTTTTTTTAAATTTCTGGAGAAAGGGCACCCATGTTGGGTTCAGATATTTGTTCCCATCTGAAACTTTCTTCATGTAATGCCCCTGATCTAAATGCAAAACAGCCTTGGTTTTCATTATACTGTAAACCCATTTAGGAGCTTCAGATTGTGTACTGGGTGAAAGCATTCCTTTTTCTTGGTACAACAAAGCACCAGGAATCAAATCTTGAAAATCTCTATAACTCAGGCACCACAAAGGCTACCAAAAGAACCACAAGTTTCTGAACTGTAAGTGTTATACAGTAACAAAGATTCATACTTTATCTGGTTTTGTGTGGCTGTTACAAAGTACTTATGTTTTATGAAATTAGGCTGTTCTTGCAAACAAGACTTCAGCTTTAATTAACCTTTCTGTTCTATGAAACTTTTATGATTATTATTATTATTAGTAATAATAATAACTATATGACTATATGAGAATAGTTTCTTTTGGGACATATCCCAGGAATGGGAGCAGGAACAAGTCTTGGTTGAGGACTTCCCTAATCAAGCTGTTATTGCATACCCTATGATAAGAATTTCAAATACCAATCTATTGCTTATCAAAGCAAGTCATATCTCTGAAATTTTAATTAATACTTCAAAGTGAGCTTGGCAGATGGGCCAGTACAACCTCATTGGGAGAAGGAAGGCTAAACTGTCGGGAAGCTGTGAGGACATAACATTGTATTTGTTGCAATAAAGGATTAGTCCATGAAGAAGGAGTTTGTAGATATTTTTAAGCTGAACAACTTTTGTGCTCATAGTACCATACTATCATTTTTTGTTTTTAAGTTATTTGCATTTGTTTGATGAAAAAGTGCACAAAAATTGAATTTTCTGCTGTTTTTCACTAATTCTGAAAAACTAAAAAGCATCTAAATGAAACACCACTCATTTTGTAGATATTTCTGTGCTGAATAAACTTTGTTCTCACAGTACCTTGCTATCATTTTTCATTTTAAAGTTATTTACATTTGTTTGCAGACAGAATGATAATAAAAATGAATTTTCTGCTGTTTTTTGCTAATTATCCAAAAATCTAAAAGGTATCAATAAATGAAACACCACTCATTTTGTACATATTTCCATGCTGAACAACTTTTGTGCTCACACTACCATGCTATCATTTTTCGTTTTAAAGTTATTCACATTTGAATATGGTTAATATTACTACTGAGGCTGAACATTCTAAATGACATAAGCACTGTATAGATAAATGGCTGATGACATAAGCACTGTGTAGATAAATGGCTGGTGACATAAGCACTGTATACATAAATGAAATTTATGTACACAGTTGCTCAGATAAACGGATTTATCACACTCTGTTTATCTCCACCCCATTGCATAAATATATGTATATATATATATATATATATATATATAGATGCATAGTAGCTGGCAGGACTGGTGGAAGAAATGGAGCTCACCAACTGCTGTGTTGTACTGCAGGCAGGGAAGTGTTGAATCAAATTTGTTCTGTTCTGTTCTAGGGGTGGGGAAGGGCTTGGCTGCTTTTATTTGGAGGGCTGCACTGAATGAGATTTGCAGTCAAAAGGGAAAAGGAGGGGTAAAACAGCATTTCTTGTCTAAGTCTGGGTATTTTTTATTTGCTGGTTGGGGAAGTGCTGATCAGCCTTAATTAATACATTCATTTTCTCCTGTTTTTGGATGAATGGTGAAGAAGGCAGGGGTAAAAGGGATCTTAATTAATTAATTCATTTACAGGGCTGTAGTACACACTGTTTTGGGATGAAAGGTGAAGGAGGCAGGGGTAAAAGGGGCACAAAATGGACCACAGTGGTTGATACACTGGAGCTTGACTGTTTGATTTATTTCATTTTGGTGAGTTACTGTACCTGATTGTTTTTTGAGAGGATCAGCGCCAGAGTGTAGCAGCCGCCCACCTCCACACAGCAAACACTAAGCATCAGGCCAGTAGACACAGGACTGGTGGAAGGAGCTGAGCTCACCAATTGCTGCATCATACTGTGGGCAGGAAAGTGCTGAATCAATTTTTTTCTGTTCTGTTCTCGGGGCGGGGAAGGGCTTGGCTGTTTTAATTTGGAGGGCTGCACTGAATCAAGTTTGCAGTTGAAAGGAGAAAGGAGGGGTAAAACAGCATTTCTTGTCTAAGTCTGGGTATTTTTCATTTGCTGGGTGGGAGAGTGCTGATCAGCCTTAATTAATACATTCATTTACAGGGTTGCAGTACACACTGTTTTTGGATGAAAGGTGAAGAAGGCAGGGGTAAAAGGGGCACAAAACAGATCACAGTGGTTGATACACTGGTGCTTGGCTGTTTGAATTCCTTCATTTCTGTGAGTTACTCTACCTAAAAGTTTTTTGAGAGGACCGGGGCCGGAGAGTAGCAGCCACTTACCTCCATGCAGCAAACACTAAGCAGCTCACTTGAATAGCCCGCCAAGCCACTGGGCTTAAATATTGCTGTGTAGAAGTTTCAGGGCAGTAGCCCACAGGACTGGTGGAAGGAGCAGAAGGAGCGGAGTTTGTCAACTGCTGCATTATACTGCAGGCAGTAAAGTGTTGAATCTAATTGTTTCTGTTCTGTTCTCAGGGTGATGAAGGGCTTGGCTGTTTTTATTTGGAGGACTGCACTGAACAAGATTTGCTTTCGAAAGTGGAAAGGAGGGGTAAAACAGCATTTCTTATCTAAGTCTGGGCATTTTTCATTTGCTAGGTGAGGAAGTGCTAATCTGCCTTAATTCATTCATTTACAGGGCTGCAGTACACACTGCTTTTGGAGGAAAGGTGAAGAAGACAGGGATAAAAGGTGCCCCAATTAATTAATTCATTTACAAGGCTGCTGAACACACTGTTTTTGGATGAAAGGTGAAGAAGGCAGGGGTAAAAGGGGCACAAAACAGACCACAGTGGTTGACACACTGGTGCTTGGTAGTTTGATTTCTTTCATTTCTGTGGTTTACTGCACCTGATTATTTTTTAAGAGGACTGGGGCCAGAGCAAAGCAGCTGCCCACCCACTCCTCAACCCACCCACCCTTAGGCTCTCATTCCTTATATAGGCTAGGAACCCAAAGGGCATAACAATCAGGAAGTATCTACCCCAGAAGGGGAGGAGCAAGGGACTATAAATTGTTAAGGGGAAAGGCCACACTAAACATGATGGGAGAGGTGCAGTGTAGTAGTTGTGCAGCAGCTGTCTTCAGGGAGACATTCTGGAGACTTTCATGCTGCCCTATCTTGCAGGTACCTCTCTGGGCTGAGGGACAAGATCACCAGTTTCCAAGCTCAGGTGGCCAGGCTACAGGGGTTTTTCATGCACATCCAGAGGTCACCAGGTCCACAAACTAAACCTTATAGGTTGCCCAGAAAGAGAAGTGGTTGGATTACAGTGGGCTCAGGGAGGGTGGGCTCAGAGAGGGTGGGGGAGGGACATCTGAGGTTCAAACCCCAACCAGTCTGGCTAAGTAGCTCCTACACTGTTTTGGAGGAGCAGAATGGCCCCACAACTGCACCTGTAGCTGGGACCTAGGAGGATGAATGGGTCCTCCAGGTTGGAGCCCAAGGGAAAGGGGGAAGAGAACCACAGAAGGGAAGGAAGCTTCTCCTGGTGGGGGACTTGGTTGTTTGGGGGATCCTAGAAGGAAGGACAGGGAGGTCATGTGCATCCCAGAAAGCACTGCTTGGAGGGATGGAAAGTGGATCAATAGGATCACTAGGGCAATAGTGGGGAGGGAGGAACTGGATGTCTTCATCCACCTAAGGACAAATGACATGGCAAGAGACAAGATGGAGTTAGACAGAATCCACAAGGATTTCAGGAAGCTGGGGGAGCCTGAAACAGGTAGCACACTCTGTCTCCTTCTTGAAGATACTACCTGTCCATGGCAAGGGGGGGGCTAGGACACTACACATCTAGAAATTCAACTCCTAGTGGAGGGGATGGTGTGGAAAGGAGTGGTTTGGCTTAATGGAGGACTGGGGCCCCACTTGGACAGATGTGAGCCTATATAAAGATGATGGCCTGCATCCATCTGAGAAGGGGACCATGATCCTGAGTGAGAAGTCTGAATGATTCAGCAGCATGCATTTAAACTGGCCAAGAGAGGAGATCCAGGAGGGTCAGGAGGCTTAGTATCACCCCCCAGTGGGCACAGGCAGGAAAATAAATTGACAGTAAAAACAACTGAAGTGGCCGGGGGGGGCACAGTGGGGGTATTGGGACCTCTCAGGAAAGAGAACTGGGGTAGGATAAAGCAGCAGGGGCACAGTAAAATGGGCAGGGGATGTAATCTAGATTGTAAGACAAGGAAGGCTATGGTTACCAATGCCCACAGCTTGGGTAATAAAATCCCAGACCTGCAGGCCTTGATAGGAGAGGTAGACCTGGACATTATATCAATAACTGAAACCTGGTACACTACAAATCATGGGTGGGACATAAATGTACTGGGTTATGCTCTGTTCAGGAGGGATGGGGTTAAAAAAGATGGGTGATTCACCCTGTATGTCAGAGATGGGATAAAGGCAACACAGGTGCAGGGTAGGCAGGGGGAGGCAGAGGCACTGTATATCACCCTTGAACAGGTACTGGTACTGCAGTATGTACAGGGGTGATATATAGGCCTACAGCACAAGAGGAGTAGGTGGACAGGGAGCTATTGAATGAAATATGTGACATGGCAATGAAAGGTGAAGTTCTGCTGCTGGGGGATTTCAGTATGCCGGATGTGGATTGGTCCACCCAGATAGCTGCTTCAACAAAAAGCAGAAGCATCCTAGATTCCCTACGGGGGGGGGGGGATGATCTCAGGCAGCTTGTGCTTGATCCCACCAGAGACAGGGTGATTCTGGACCTGTTATTGACCAATGGGGACAGAGTCATAGAAGCTGGGTTAGAAGGACAACTGGGGTCCAGCGACCACAACATAGTGTTTAACATGGAGACAGGGACTCAATCAAGTCACACAAAAGTGAAGGTTTTAGATTTCAGAAGGGCAGACTTCACTGTAGTGGGGAGATATATTAGAGTAGCCCTGGGGAAGAGGGAGGTGGGGGATGAAGAGCAGTGGGGGAGACTTAAAGGAGCCATAGTGGAAGTGACATCCCAATGCATCAGGCTAATGACCAAAGGGAATAAAAGGAGGAAGTCACTATGGTTCTCGAAAGAGATGTCAGACAAGGTCAGAGCTAAAAGGGTGAGTTTCAGGAAATATAAAGGGACCCAAAGGGAGGAAAACAGGGAGGTGTACCTGGAATGTCTAAGGGAAGCGGGGGGAAGGCTGTCAGAAGTGCAAAGGTGCGAACTGAAGAGGGATTAGTGCAGACAGTGAAAAAGGGGACAAAACATTCTATAGGTACCTCAGTGAAAGAAGAAAAAATGGGGGGGATTGTAAGGCTCAAAGGGGAAGAAGGGGAGTGTAAGGAGGGAGACCTAGACAAGGTGGAAGTACTGAATAAATACTTTTGCATAGTATTCACTAAAGAGAGGTGAGGTAAGGTCTGGAACCACAGCTGAGCAACAGATGTAAGAGGGGGAGGCAGACACCAATCCATTCACAGTGTAGAGAGTCCTGCAAGAGCTCACAGAACTGAATGTGGACAAAACTATGGGGCCGGCCCAGATGGAATACACCTGAGGATATTAAGTGAGCTGTGAAGGAAACTAGCAGCACCGCAGGCTGCCATGTTCACAGAGTCACTCAACACTGGAGTTGTTCCAGAGGACTGGAGGAAGGCACACATATTCTCTCTGCACAAAAGCAGTAGTAGGGAGCAGGCGGGGAACTATAATCCAGTCAGCCTCACCTCAGTGGTGGGGAAGATCATGGAGGCACTGCTGAAAGAGAGAATAGTGGCAAACCTGGAATCCAACAGTGCCCAGGATCCAAGGCAACATGGATAGATTTTTTTTTGACTGATTGTCCAAGGAAGTAAATCGGAGGGGCAGGGGGTGCAGTGCACATCGCATACCTTAATTTCAGCAAGGCCTTCAACACCATCCCACATAAAAGACTGATTAACAAGTTGGGTAGCCTGGGTATGGGGTACAAGGTGGTAAACTGGGTTAAGAACTGGCTAATGGACAGAAGGCAGAGGGTGGTAGTAAATGGGGTCCAATCTGGGGAGAGGGGGTGACCAGCAGGGTACCTCAGGGATCGGTCCTTGGGCCAATCCTGTTCAATGTCTTTATCAGCAACATTGCAGAAGGGTTGGAGGGGAAAGTCTGCCTGTTTCCAGATGACAACAAGATCTGCAACAGGGTGGATACTCCAGAAGGGGTGGAGAAAATGAGGAGGGACCTGGAGAAGGTGTTGGAATTGGGGTTCAATGCAAAAAGTGCAAAATAATGCACCTAGGACGAGACAACCCTGGGGAGAGCTTCAGGATGGGGGGGCGGACAATCACCAATGAGAAAAGGGACCTGGAGGTTATCATTTCAGATGACCTAAATGTGTCAAAGCAGAGTACAAAGGTGGGAGGTAGGGCCAGTGGCATGCTCAGCTGCATTGGCAGCGGTATCACAAGCAGAAGGAGGGAGGTGGTGGATGCCACTGTATAAAACACTAGTGAGGCCTCACCTAAGAGTACTGTGTGCAGTTCTGGAGGCTGCACCTTCAAAAGAACATTGACAGGATGGAAGCGGTCCAGAGGAGGACAACCAAGATTGTGGAGGGCTTGCACCACAAAACATATGAGGAGAGATTAAAGGACCTCAGTATGTACTCGTTGGAGGAGAGGAGGGAGAGGGGGGACATGATAGAACATTCAAGTGCCTCAAAGGCATAAACAAGGTGCAGTGGAGTGACATCTTCCAAGTTAGAAGGAGTTCTAGAATGAGGAGGCACGATATGAAATTGGAGGGGAGGCAGGTTAAGAGGAAATGTGAGGAAGTTTTTCTTCACAGAGATGGTGGTGGACACATGGAATGGTCTGCTACAGGAGGTGGTGGGAGTGAGCACAGTGGAGGGATTTAAACATGCCTGGGATGACAGGCATAAGGGAACGTTAGCAGTTGGAAGGAGGGATGAAAAGCTGCTGACCAGATAGGGTCAGAGGCCACAAACTAGTATAGGGCTTATAGGCAGACTTGATGTGCCAAGCGGTCCTTATCTGCCAACAATTTCTGTTTCTCTGTTTCTCTGTTTCGATATATATATATATATACATATATATGTGTGTGTGTGTGTGTATATATATATATATATATATATATTATAGTGGCATGGTAGTGCCACTATAGTTAGGGTTGAGTACCTCATTTAAGGTTAAAGTGTGAAATTTGGCAGCTTAATAGCTTTGCCACCATATGACAGATTTGCCTGAAATATGGCTTGCACAGAGCGGTACCATAGATCTCTGGATCTGCCAAGTTTCGTAATGGTCGAATATACGATTGCAGAGCTGCACAGCACCGTAGAAAGTCGTATTTATGCTTTTTTGTGCATTCTTTGTTCGCACCTACAGGTCACATGGTCTGTGCGACTGGTCCAATCCTTTCAGGGGACATGCAGCCAGGGTCCCCAATGTGCCTTTCAAAGATTTCGTGAAAAAATATTGAATGGTTCAAAAGTTATTCAAAAAACAAATTTCCCATTATAGTCAATAGGAAAAGTTAACAAAAAGTTTGACCGTGTCACAAATGCAGTTTTTAGTGTCATAAATTACCCCTGTAGTGTCGCAAATCCACCATTTTGTTTTCAGTTGGTGATCACAGAAATGCTTGGCATTTAACATTGGGATCATCTAGGGACACAGTTCTTTTTGTGTTCACCTAGTCGAGCCCTGAGGATGCTAGCCATGTCTTTTTTGGGGGGTTAAACACCCCAGAAATATGTTTTTAAAATTTTTGTTAACTGTAATGTCGCAAAGTAGTGTCACACATTCAACACTTTCATGCTTTTTTTTGTGAAAGTGTCGCAAATCACGACACTACTTTGCGACACTATGGCCAAAAGATTAGGACATCTTTGCCATCCTGCTGCAAAAGAACACTTTGGTCTTTTGGACTGAAATTTGGAGGGAAGAAAGCCAAGATCCAACAGATGTGCCTTTTGGTGGTGTGCTGACAAAATGTTAGAGGGCTGCAAAGTTACAGTACTCCAAAGTTGATGATTTTTCCCATAGACTAACATTATGGCATCCACCGCACCTTTTGGGGTCCGTATCTCAGAAACGCTTCGAGATACAGACTTTTCATCGGAAAAATGCTTATTGCAAAACTAGCCAGGAAAGCAGTAAATTATATGAAATTTTAATTTTTTTTTCTATGTCGTACCGTTCCTGAGATATAAGCCATTTAGTATTCCAAGTGTTCATTTTCTGCTCCGAGGCCCATTATTATGCATACATTCTTCGTATTCACTGTGTTTCTCAATGCAGTTTTTGGAGAAAAAAAGGGTGTGCATTTTCATTACTGTTACAGTTAGCATTTCCACTTGCATTTCCGTAACTGTTTGCATTAACGTTCCTGTCTACACCACCATGTGTGTTACCCTTTGCGTTTTCATTTGCACTACTGTTAACATTTGTGTTTCCATTACTGTTTTTGTTTGCATTTCCTTTTGCGTCACCGCCTCCATTTTCATTTGTGTTTCTGTACACATTTCTGTTTGCATTTACATTTCTGTTTCTGTTTCCTTTGGCGTCATCGTTTCTGTTCCCGTAAGTGTTAGCGTTTCCAATTGCGTTAACATGACCATGCACGTTACGATTTGCATCTCTGTAAGTGCTTGCATTTGTGTTTCTGTTTTCATTAACGTTTGCCCTTGCATTTCTATTACCATTTGCATTATCATTTACGTTTGTGTCACCATGTGCGTTACCGTTTGCGCTTGCGTTTGCGTTACCATTACTTCACTATTTATAATGCACATTCTCTAAAGAAGTGAAATTCATGGCAAAAAAATCCATTTAATGCATCAGTTAGGGTTGTTCCACAGTGACAAAAGTGAAGAAATTCGATGTTAGGGTTCCCACCCCTTGCACCCACCCACCCCCCCACCCCACCAACAGGCATTAGGGTGTGCGTTGGGGTCGTCGGTCCCAACTCTCACCCCATTCTCCTGTACTGCACCACCTCAGCTTGTTTACACATGGGATGGGGTGACAGGACCGATGACCCCAACGCACACCTCGATGCCTGTTGGTGGGGGTGGGGTTGACATGGGGAGCAAGGGGTGGGAACCCTAACATCGAATTTCCTCACTTTTGTCACTGTGGAACAACCCTAACTGATGCATTAAACAGAGTTTCTTGCCATGAATATATATATATATACATAAATCCACTGTCCAGGTAATGGACAGATGAATTGAAAGGGGACTCATCCCTTAAGATCACTTCAGAAACAGGCATTGACTATGGTTTGGCACTCCCTTCATCATCCTGAGAAGCAGACAGTGAGGGAGAGAAGCAGAGCTTTCTTGATTAGCCCCACTAGGTTCACTGCCACCCACCAGGACAAAGCACTCTAATTACAATTTCTATCAGTGATGTCTTGCAGGATGCTGCAAAATCAAAATGAGAGACAGTGAGAGTTAATCCATTTTGTCACTTCTGAAGGAAACTGTGGCATCAGTATCACAGAGTGTTTCATCCTGGTAAGCTACACTGTACTCCTTACGAAGCAGCAGCCCTAATGACTCTTAACTTTCAAAATCTTCAAGAGTGGAGAAGTAGGAATGGCAATTTCAGTTTTTACCAGAAGTGGGTCTTCTGGGCCAGGAGGTAGATCTGTCATACCTTTTGCAAGCTTCTGTATGTCTACACAGGAGCAGACAAGCAGAAGACCTCCTCTTCCTCCTCGTAGAAGTCTCTGATATCAGTATTCCTTAGTCTGAGAATGTCTTTACAAAGACAAGATATGCCCATATTTAGAATGTCACAAAGAGAGGGAATATATCCGGTATGCTTCCAGGACATCTAAAGTAAGACCCAATCCTTGTGCTTAGTCAAGCCCTTTTATATGGAAATCTTACCTTGGGAAATTTACTCCACTCCAAGCCCAAAGCCTTCCAGCTAATTATCTAAATTCCCTGCTCTTTCCTCCAGAACTGGAATCAGGAGTCAACATTGCTGCAAATCTCTCAACTATCCAAAATTAGGACTGTCCCTCATTTTACCACTCAAAAACCTCTTTGCCCTATATGATGTTGGTGCTTTTCTACAATCTGTGCTCACATTTATTTTAAAACAAAACTTCACATCAGTCTGTGTGATATTCAATTACAAATCAATGTTGTGACAACCAAAACACTAGTTATCAGAGCTGTATGGAATAGCCAGCCTGATAGCACAACAGTAGCACTACTGCTCGCAATGCCGACAACCCTTGTTCAGAAGCAAGCCTGGGTGTTGGAGGGCTGGCCAGGGAGTGGGGGAGGACTGAGCATCCCATGGACTGCTCAATCCAGGTGGAGGAGGATTGAGCATCCCATGGACTGCTCTCCCCCTCGGAGAGAGGGGGGAAGGTCCTGGCACTCGTCCAGTCACTGGCGGAAGCCAGGGGTCCATCAGTTAGCATCTGCTGGAGGCATGGGCACACATCAGCATGCATGCCTCTGATGTCATTGCACATCCCGCCTTCTGGAAAAAAAGGAGAAAAAAGTTGGGCTGTGCAGGATGCCGTCCACCTCGTGCTGCAGGCCCCACACCGTTGACCTGTGGTATCCCCAGAAACTGAAGTTCGGGCATCTGCCATAAGGAAGAAGTCCTTCCCAAGGTCCCACTCTGGGTGGGAAGCCAGAGAAGAATGCCAGGGTAGGAAAGTTCTGTGGGCAGTGGATGACAGGGCTGGGCTTGGGGGTTCAGTCGATGTGGGCCAGTCTACAGGTGGGAGCATAAATAGTAAAAAAAAAAAAAAAAAGAGCTGTGTGGAATGCACAATCCCAGCAGCGGAATTTGTGTGGAATGATAATTCTGCTTCCCAAATGCTTTTTGGAACTTTATTTTGAATTCTGTGGAATTCTGAAAATTCTGAATCATTTTCCATGGATTTTGAAAATCACAGAATAATTTATGGTTTATGTAAACTGAGGATTACTAATCCACAAAAAAAGCATTTCACTTTCAAAATGCCAGAATTATGCTACTGATGGAGTTCCATGGAATTAGGTGGAATTTTCTGAAATTTCACAGAATTTCATTCCATAACAATTAGAAAATTTTGCACAGCCCTACTAGTTATCTAAGAGTTCTGATCTTGTTTGTTTCATGATTTGATGGTGTGTCCCACTTTTATCTCAGTTTCCCACATTTATGGGGACAGTGTTTCACAGATAACTGATGAATGCTTGAGGTGTGTGAGTCCCCCCTGCTGCTCTGCCTCAAAACATTTAACACTGAGATATACTTAGGAAAAAAGGCTGATTCGGATAATGTGTCACAAACTGGTGATGTAATATCCTTGCCATCATCACAGCCTGGCATTTCTGGGCTCTGCAAGCACTGCAGAAAGTACCTGCTGTCATTACAGTGAGTTCTGTACAGTGTGCATAATTACCACCATTAAATGAAGACCTTCCAGAGGTGGGCATGTTCAGGTAGAAAGTCTGGAAGATCACTTTAGCTAGCTCAGGAAACCCCTAGGTATGGTAGATGCAGTTGACTCAGGTGAACCTGAAGAAAGCACTGCATGCAACATCACTGTACATGTAATTAAGTAGACGTACAAATGCTGCAATAGGTTTGACAGCCTTCTGTGTATAGAGTAATAACACCCTGCCACCAGGGCTATTGGTTTTCTGCAGTACTTCAGCCATAAGTTCTGTGGCTTGGCTTCCTAATTTCCACTGTGGGCTTGTTACACTTCTGTGACAGATTTCTGCCCAGTTATTGGCTAGCGTATATGGACATCTGTGGCGGAATTCTGCCCAGTTACTGCGTAGCATACCCTATCATTGATGACAGCTGATATCAAGCTTGGGAAATGGACTTTAAGACAAAGAGAGAAGGGAAAACAGCCTACAGTTGTGGAAAGCCAGTATTTTTAAATGACAATCATCACAGATAGCAAATTCTGTCACAACACATTAGTTCTGCACTGGTAAACAAGTTCTGTAGCCATTTCTGTGGTTGGAAAACTGTAGAGTTCTGAAGACTTTGTCAAACCCCCTGGCCATTGTACCCTGAGGGAACAACATATGAGTTGCCTTTGAGAAAGGAAGCATTCCAGTTCTAGCAATATACTGTAGATTGAGAGAGATGACTTCAGAGAGAGAAAAAATATGTTTAAGATTTTTGTTAATGAAAAAAACAACCTTACTACCAGTACTGATTAGAAAACAATTTGCAATTCATTTTTTTTTATCATGGCATTATTTGTGCTACCTCTGCAGACTTGGCAGAGGCTATGACCCCCCCCTCGGAGGAGTACATCCTCCAGCCCACTGGGGCCATCATGGGTCCTGCCAGGTCCCTGTATTTTTCCTCCATTTTCTCCCCCATGCCCTCACCCATGCAATGGGTGCAGCAGCTGTCTCCACCTCCATGGAGGCAGCCAAGCACCCCGGGTGAGGGCCAAACCCTTCTTGCTGTGCCGACGCATGCAGCACAAACCCCCCCCACCCCAAGAAAGGAAAGCAGTACTCCAGAAGCTCAATCCTTACCTCCCAGGCCAACCCCTGAATGACCCGAGTACATTCCTGAACCAGGGTTGCCAGCATGGTGCGAGGTGTGGCATCCAGTGCCTCAACCCTCAGCGCCACCATGCCAGCAAATAATTAGCAATTCTGAAAAAAAAAAATCTCAGTAATATCTTCATTTATTAAACAGACTGCAAATTTATTTTTATATTGAAAGAGGTCCTTCAAAATTGGGATGCACTTTTTCAGTAGCAATATTTAAAAGTCAATATGTTTTACAATAAATGTCATTTATAACATTGCTGAATACTGAATGTGACACCGTAGTTTGAAAAACAACCTTTTTTTATGTCAAGCATCCAATCACCCCTCCTTGCTTTTCATGCAATGCTATCTGAGTTTTTTGTTTGCAGTATTTCCATACATGCCTATTGGAACAAATTGTAACTGTCAAAATCAAGTATGACATATTTTTAAATGGAAGGCAGGTGATGGAGGAGCAAGAAAGCTCTCATTTAAGTAAATGTTAAAAAAAAGCAAAAATTGGAAATTTTAAGAAAGGAAACATTGCAAATTAAATTTTTTATATATATTATTTTTCTATAAAGGTTTTTGTCTCTCCTTGGCAGGCTGGGTGGCTGTATCAGCCCTGTCCTATCATGCACAGCACTCCCAAGTCTCCATTGGTCACCCAGTGGTATGCATACCTCACGGCTTGCCCCCCTGCAGTGGGGTCAGGAAGGGAGAGCTGTCCTACCTTACCTGGAGACCACATCCAGACCTCCTCAGGGGCCAACGAGACTGTGCAGGCCATCAGCATGAACAGGGAGGGTTTCATTAAGCTCATCCTTCATTTTTCCTCATTTTCTCCCTGGGCTCAGATGGATATGCAATGAGCATGACGTGTGCATTTCACCTCCGTAGAGGTGCTCTCAGCACTCTGTACGTAGGCCCTTCCCCAAGCTACGAGTCTCACACATGCCACCACTTGGATTCCTCCAGGTGGCAGTCGAGTGGTGAGTCATGGAATCCCCCCTCTCTGAGGGAAGAGAACAGTCCAATGGACACTCAGTCTTCCCTCTCCCGGCTGAGCCCCTGAGTGACCTGATTCTGTTCTTGAACCTGCGTCACCAGCGTAGCAGCAGGGAGGCATAGATGCCTCAACCTACATCATCACTGGGCCAGCTTTGGTATTATTTAAAGGCACAATACTACAGGGAGACCAGAAAAAAAACAGGGGCCACTATACACAGTCCCAATTTACTGGTGCTGAGTGGTCACAATGACCACCTAGGATCACTTATTTTGCTACCTAAGCACAAAGGGGTTTCAAGCCTTTCCCTGTGCCACTGCTAAGTGAAGAGCAACCACACAAGGGTAGGGTGGGGGCTGACATGGTAATACAGAGGCTGGCATTGTAATGAGCCATTAAGCCATGCTGCTTGCTGGTTCATGCACCCCCAGTCTTAAGCCATGGTGCCCCCTGCCAAGTAAAACTTTTGCAGACAGTTCTGAAGGTGGGGAACAGACTTGTGAGCTATGATGAACATTCCAGTGGGGGGAATGGGTGGGTCAGGGGTATGGAGGTGATAATCATCAGACATCAAAGAATTGTCATTTTTACTGGAATGCTGGAGGAGAGGATGGATTACTAGGTGCAGCAATGGAGAACTTTGACACTAGTCCACATGCAGGTCTTATTGTGACAGTTGGGTGGACTGGGGGATGTCGATGTCAGTAATTGCATGTCATCTGGGTGTTTTTCACAATACAGCGCAAAGTAACTAGCACTATGCAATGCTGCACTGACCCTTTGGCAGTTGTTATTTGCACCCACATCTGGATCAACTAATTTAAATTTATTGTCACGTGACATTGTCCCAGATGGGGCAACCTCTCACTAGAGCACTCTGGATTTGGCCATAACAAAGTAGTGCGGTTGCTTAATGGGACACCTGTTTGCCCAATTTAGCACCAGTGCAGTTTGTGACAGTGTAATAAAATGTGTGAGGTACCTTATTTCAGCCCAAAGGCAATGTTACTCAATGATTAGAGCACAGAGCTGTGAATTTGGATACCCAGACAAGAATCACACCACCGATCAACTATCACAGTGTGACTAGCATCAACTCACTTAACCTTGCTGTGCTTCACCTCCTCTCTGTCATGCTTTCTTTCTCTGCCCTTTACTCCCTCCTTAAAGGGGAACATTCATGTGCTGTGTCCCACATAGTTTGAAAGCCCATTCAAATCTCTTTTAAATGATATATTGAGCGTACCTGTTGCTAGAAGCAGTCCAGAAATAAAGCTGACTAAATCGGCTGTATATTAATACCACATTACCACCATTATATGGAACCTCACTGTTGCCGTGGAGGAAGAAACTGTTCTTGACTACATGTAGTTAGGAGCACCTTGTTCCTTCATGATATCACAAGGTACCAACATATGGTGGCTATGTACTATAATATCAATATATGGCAGAACTTGAAGTTGTCAGCTATATTTCTGGACTGCATAAGCCCAATACCTCATTTAAAAGAACTGTTGATGGACTTTCGGGCTGTGTGGACCACTACACATGAGAGCTCCCCCTTTAACTTTCCTTAACTTTACTTAACCTTTCTGTACACTGAGATGCTGCTGCCAACTGTTCATGGATTTTGTAAACTGCTTTGAGACACATTGTGAATGAAAGGTGCTTTATAAAATCAAATTCCTTCCCTTCCATTCCTCTGTAGTGTAGGTACTGCTTTCAGTTTGTCAGTGGATGACTACAGAACTAAGGATGCTGATTTATGACCTTAAAGTTACAGATATTGCCACCACATTTAGGCAGACTTACTATATTCCAGTTAGAATGAAGTGCTGTTTTCTGGATGAATTGAGCGTTGCAGTACAAGAGCTGAGTGCAGTTATGCAGCTGGTATTGGAGTCACTTGCTGCCGGTGGCACACTGACAATGCTTGCCATGGTGTTTCTTGCATTGTTATCTGCGTTCAGGGAAAAAACATACAAATTTACAGACCATGCAAAGATCAACATCATGTGCACTATAGAGCTGGATGAAGAAGTCTCTCAGAACTCAAAGTTCATGTAAACAAATGGAGCTCGAGGTCCTTCTAATACAACAAGCTTAGAATTTTATCCTGTCACTGACACTTTCTTATGTTGCTTCATCAGAAACACAGTTAAAAGGCCCAATAAAAAAAACAAAGGACCCCACACCCCAAGTCCAAGAGCAGTTGTTTCTGTTATGTTTGGGGTATTTAGCTAAATTGCCAAAGCATAATGGGGAAGCTGCTACTGGACTCAAGGTGGATGGACTGCCCCTCTGTTTTTTTATTGGGCTTTTCAACTGCTTTTCTTGTAAAATAAAATTAGAAACATAGACTTTGATGGCACATAAGGACCGCTTGGCCCACCCAGTCTGCCCATTTCCCTAACTATTGGATAAGCTGCAGATCTTAGTTAACCAACAGCCTACTTCCTCCTACCCCCACTAGAATTGCTTTATATGTGTCCCATGCATTCTTAAATTCCCTCACTGTTTTCAGCCCCATGACCGAATAAGAAACGTCGTTCCATGCATCCACCACCCTCTCCGTGAAAAAATATTTCCTCAAATTGCCCTTGAGCTGTCCCCCCATCTTCAGATTGTGCCCCCTTGTTCTTGCACATCTCTTTTTCTGAAAGATGCTACCCTCTTGGACTTTGTTGATTCCCTTGAGGTACTTAAATATTTCCATCATGTCCCCCCTCTCACTCCTTTCCTTGAGGGTATACATATTAAGCTCCTGTAGTCTCTCTTCGTATCGCTTTGGGTGCAGACCCTTCACCATTTTAGTTGTCCTCCTCTGGACTGCCTCTGTCCTATGTCCTTGCAAAGATGGGGTCTCCAGAACTGCATGCAGTATTCCAGATGGGGTCTCACCAACTGTCTGTACAGAGGAATAACAACTTCCTGTTTTCTACCGGTGCTGCCTCTCCCTATGCATCCCAGTATCCCCCAGCCCTCCTTACTGCCTTCTCACATTGCTTGCCTACCTTTAAGTCATCTGATATGACTACTCCCAGGTCTCTTTCCATTTTTGTTATTGTTAGTACCGCCCCGCAGATTATGTACTCTACCACTGGGTTTTTGTTTCCCAGGTGCATTACTTTGCACTTCTTTGCACTGAATCTAAGCTGCCATAATTCTGACCTTTCCTCCAAGCTTGCTGAGTCCCTTCTCATCCTCTCCACCCCCACCTTGTGTATCAACCCTGTTGCAGATCTTTGTGTCATCTGCAAGGAGGCATACTTTTCCCTTGCAGTCCATCTGCAATGTCACCTATAAAGACATTAAAGAGGACCAGTCCCAGTACTGAATCCCATGGTATGCCACTAATAACCCCGCTTTCTTCGGAGTGGACTCCATTTACTATTACCCTCTGTGTCCTGTTGTCCAGCCAATGTTTTACCCCAGCTACAACCGTGGGACGCACTCCCAGGCTGGCTAACTTGTTTATTAATCTTTTGTGTGGGACTGTGTCAAATGCCTTGCTAAAGTCTAGGTAGGTCATGCCCACAGCCCCTCCCTGGTCTGCTACTTTGGTCACTCAGTCAAAGAAATTGATTAGATTCATCTCACATGAGCTTCCCACTGTGAATCCATGCTGCCTTGGGTCCTGTGCCTCACTGGTTTCTAGGCACTCAACAGTTCTTTCCTTCAGAAGTGATTCCATCATTTTCCCTACCACTGAGGTCAAACAAACAAGTCTGTAGTTTCCTGCCTCTGTCTTGCTCCCAGTTTTGTGAAGTGGAATCACATCCACCTTCCTCCAGCCCTCAGGTACCGCACAATCCTCCCATGATTTATTAAAAGGGGTAGTCAGTGGTGTCACTAGTTCTCCCCTTAGTTCTTTTAGAATTCTGGGGTGAATCCTGTCAGGCCCCATTGCTTTGTTCACCTTCAGTTTTAAGAGTTCTTTCAGGACCCTTTCTTCTGTGAAAGGACTGGTATCAACCCCCATCCAGAGTACTTCTATTCTTTGGTTTAGGTACCTCCCCCTCCTCTTCTTTTGTGAATAATGAGCAGAAGTATTTGTTCAGTATCCCTGCTTTTTCACGGTCACCTTTTGCCCACCCTCCCTTCCCTTTATTAAGCATCACAATCTCTCCCTTGGTCTTTCTTCACTCCCTAATGTACCTATAAAAGGTTTTAACTCCCTTCTTCACTGAGTTGGAAATATTTTCCTCCATTTGGGCCTTTGCTATTCTGACTGCCTTCCCTGCTTCCTTCTGCTTTAACTGGTACAGTTCTCTGTCCTGCTTCTTATGTGTTTCCTTATACTTCCTGAATGCTACCTTTTTCTCCCTAACCTTTCCGGCCACGTCTTTTGAGAACCATAGTGTTGTTTTCCTTCATTTTGTTTTGTTGATTTGCTTCACACAAAGGCTTGTTGCCTCTGTGATAGCTGTTTTGATTTTTCTCCACTGTTCCTCCACCACTCCTTCTTGCCCGTTTGCTAGTGCTTTTCTGAGGCACTCTCCCATTTTCCCAAAGTCAGCCCTCCTAAACTCCAATACTCTTGCTTTTTTATGGCTTGACTCTACAGCTGTGTTTATCGTGAACCACACTGGTGATCGCTTGTTTCCAGATGGCTACCCATTTATAAATCTGAGATCCTCTCTCTGTCCCTGTTTGAGAGTACCAGGTCTAAGATTGCTCCCTCCTGAGTGGGTTCCAACACTAGCTGTCTGAGGCATGCCCCTTGTAGTGCATCGAGAATTACCCTGCTCTTGGATGTGGCTGCAGCAAAGGTGCTCCAGTTAACATCTGGCATATTCCGGTCCCCCATCAACAATATCTCCCCTTTTTCTGCCATTCTAAGGATGCCTTCTATCATTTCCTTGCTTATTGCCTCCTCCTGACATGGGGGTCTGTATACATCCCCATGCAGACTGTGGTGCCATTTCCTGTCTCCAGTGTGACCCACAGTGCCTCCTCTCCTCCCTGTTTACCCTTTAGTCCCATTGCTTTGATCCCTTCCCTTACATAGAGAGCTACTTCTCCTCCTCTTTTACCCTCCCTGTCCCTCCTGTAGATTGTGTACCCTGGTATGTTGACATCCCAGTCATGGTTCTCTGTGTACCATGTTTCTGTGACTGCCATGATATCCAGGCATCCTTCTTCCATCAAAGCCACTAGTTCAGGGAGCTTGTTACCCAGACTATGGGCATTGGTACTCATGACCCTCCATTTTTTGATGGCCTTACCCCTTTTAGCCCCATCCCTGTCCTTACTGCATTTGCCTTTTTTTTCCATTTACCCCGTCCTGCTCCCTATTGACTTCTCTACCTTGATGTTTACCTTGCTAACTACCCTGTTTTGTGGGGAGAGGCTGGGATTTCCCTGCTCATTTTTAGTGCCTCCCCCCCTTGGCTAGTTAAAATGCTTGCCAATGAAGCATTTAAACCTATCACCTAGGATCCTGGTTCCCCTCCCGGATGGATGCAGACCGTGATTCCAGTATAGGCCTGTATCCCTCCAGGTGGACCCCCAGTCCCCAGTGAAGCCAAAACCCTGAGCTCTGCACCAGTTTTTCAACCATTCATTGAATCCCATGGTGCAGAGTACTCTAGCCTCACCCTTGCCATAGACAGGCAGCACCTCTGAGAAGGTTACTGTACTTGCTACTTGTCTAAGGCCCTTCCCCAACTCCACAAACTCCTCTTGCTCTGCTCCAATTCCATTCCCAGCCAGGTCATTTGTCCCTAGGTGGACAGTGACATACAGCTCCCTCCCCCATGCAGCTGCTTCCGTGATCCTGAGGATTCACTCCCTGTCCCTCCAAGCCATGGCGCCAGGCAGGCACCTTACTCCCTCTCCCTTCCCTCCCGCAGTTCTACCCCCTAACAATTGAGTCCCCCACCAGAAGTTGTTTTCTTCCCCTGTGGGGTCCCATGCCACCCTCCTGTGGGTCTCCTTTGTGGAAGTTTCCAGCATCCTCCTTGGTCTCCACTGCAGATACCTCCATAGAGAAACCACTGTCCACCAGAATGGCATATGAATTGTAGAGAGGTACAACTGGAGGGATGTGCCTCTGTTCCACCACCTTCACCCTCCCTGAGCCCACCTTCGTCCAACTGCTCCTCTTTCCTGTCAACCTCTGAGGCAGCTGCAGTGGCTTTGATGGTCCCGGGGGGGGGGTTCATGAATCCTAGCCAGGTTTAAAACAATGTTTGACTCTACAGTAGAAGCAAACAGGACCTGCTGAATTACTAGATAACATATTGGCTGATCACTCTGAGAACCAGGTTTACACATAGGCCCAGATATACAGCAGAGCCAGCTGGGATGTGACACAGTAGAGTATCTTACAGTAAATGACACATCACAAAATACTGCATGACAAAATGGTTTAATTGCCATTGAATTACACTGTTCCCTGCAGCACACTGGAGCATTTTGCAGTAATACTGTATGGTACTGTATTGCATCCTGTCTGAACTGCACATCAGAAAACTTGAATAGTCATTGAGCATAGAACAAGTTGCGTTCCCCACTCCGGATCACTGCTAAGGAACATTTGCAGAGAAATGTGGGTAAAAACAGTTGCTGGAAATATTATTTACAAACAGTGGGGACATTTTCAAAGCATTAATGTCTAGTGATACAAGTACTTTATAAATAAGGTTCAGCCTTGAGACAGGCAGCTTTTTAGCTAGTCATAAGCTGGATAAGAGAAAATTGAAATGGAGCTCTAAAATGTGGAGGTGAGGAACAAACAGGTCCTATTCACTTATAAAATTCAGACTCAAGTAAACAACACGGAAATACTTCAGTCTTGTCTGTGACAATATATTGAAGAGCCTGTTACATCAAGCCAACCTTTCGGTGCAGTAAAGGGTTCAAGAACAAGCCCAGACCACAGAGGGCTGGCCTGGGAAAGGAGCACTGAACATCCCAGAGGACGCACTCTTCCTCGAGGGTGGGTTACTATTCCCACTGCAATACTGCCTCTTGTGTGATAACAGGGGGCAGTACAGCAGAGAACACCAAGTGGAAGGAGGAAGATGCAGGCTGGAGAGCTATGCTGTGCATGCATTACATGCACATGTGTATCTTTTTTTTTATTTACAAGTTTTGACCAGGAAAATATCATTAAGTTGTGATAGCTTGTTTACAGGTGTGTCCAGGATAGGGGAAGTGGGTGGATTATATGGACCTGTTTTATTGATGGGGAAATGTTGGGCATGTCACCGGGGAAACTCCCCTACTCTTCAGAGGGGGAACCTCTGTCCAAGATGGCGGACGCACCCTTGCCTTCTGAGGAGGGAGCTATGGAGGTGGGAGATATGGTCTCTGCTCCTACCCCTGAACAAATGGAGACGACGATGCTAACTACTGATGTTTTGCCTGTTGCTGTTCCTGCTTCAACTTTAAGTTCTGCTGCTCATACTCAGGCTGCTATACCTAGCCCTCTGCTTACTTCTTATGGAACTGACTTGCTGACCTCCGTGCCTACCGTTGACTTACTGGAGGATTTTACTTCAACTGATTCTGAAAACCATTGTTTGACAACACAAGAGATCCAGGAGCGTTTTGCAGTGGCGGAGCGCCGTTTTGCTAGTGCAAAACTGAAAATGCACAGAGATATGCAATGCCTGAGAGCTGACAGCACAGGTGCATATTCCACTCAGGTGGAAGTTCCGGAAGATTCTCCTGACTTGTCTCCTTTACTACCTGTTGCTGTGATGGGCTCTGACCCGACTAGTGTGTCGGGAGCTGAAGCCCTACTGCCTGCTCCCCTGCCGCCTGCAGTACAAATGGATTTGGTTTCCTTTTCACAACCTGCTTCCATTACATCACAGAGTTCCTCACAAGTACAAGACTTATCTGCAGTTATTACTCCTCTGCTACATGCAGTACAAACAGATTCATTTTCCTTTTCACTACCTGCTTCTGTTTCATCATAGAGCTCCCTACATGTACAAGAATCATCTACAGTAAATATTAATAAAGAACCTACTTGGACTGTTGAATCGGCGCTGAGAGGTGCTGGCTGGGTCCAGGGTACTGTCCCAGGAAGTTGGAAGTCTGGTCCGTCTCCAATCCGGTCCCCCAACCCTGAAGATTTTCCAGAGCTACAAGCAAGATAGGTGATTCAACCATCACTACTGACCCCTTGTGTCTCCCTCATGAACTAGAGCTTACACAGAACCCTGTGTTGAATTATCTGAAGGGTTCTCCACCTCAGATTCCTCTTTCTACTATTTCTGTAGAGGCTCTGGCTCCCTCACCACCACAGCCCCCCCAAAAAAAATTTCTGGACCGAGCTGCTCATATTCTTCTTTCTTTAAATTTCCAATCCAGGCTGCTAAGAGACACAATGCAGTTCGCTTGGCATATCGGGGGGGTTACCTGAGCCACCTGACTGGGTCTATGTGGCACGTACGCTGTTAAAGGATTCTTTAAAAATTTTTTCCCATGAAATATATGCATTAATTCATATCTCTGGTGAAACCACGTTTGACATTAGTTTCCAAACATCTAGGGGACTGGAACGTTTTTGGTCAAAGTATAATTCTCTGCGGACTACTGCATTATGGACCCCATTTCAGGCTATTCCCCTTTCTAAACCACTTTTAAGGCAATCACTATTCTGTTTAGTAATGAGGAGTTGAGGTGGAGGATGTTGTGTATTGGCTGAAACAGCGTTGTGATGTCCAGGGACAGCCTGAAGCCATTTTGGATACGAGAACATTTGGACTGGGGGCTGAAGTTTAAAGTCTTGTTACGGTCCACTGATTCTGGGGTTGTACATCTGCCTAACTCTTTTTCATAGGCTGAGATAGGGGGTCTTGTTCTACTCCAGGTCAAATGAAGGCTTTACATCGTGTGGTGACCCTGCACATCTTAGTAATGTATGTGATAAAATGAAATGCAATGTCTGTGGGGAATTGGGCCACGTAGGGGCACACTGCTTGAATGAATGTAGATGTAACCTATGTGATGAACAGGGGCATACCTTTCAGAATTGTAAATGGGCTGCACATAATCAGGAATTTCATGATGGTGGTGTGGACCAGCGCTTTATTATTACACAGGCGCAGAAGGCCCATCTCCGGACCACCTTGGCTGTACCTCCCCCTAGGGCAGCCCAGCCCTTACTGCAGGCTTCAGTGCCTGTTGTATCCTCTGAGGTTGTACCTCAGATGGTTTCCTTCACAGATGACCCCTTGCCCGAGATTTCTCCTGTTCCTGATCCTGCCCAGTCTAATTTTCCTGTTCTGGACCCGGTCCCAGGTCCAAGTACTATGCCCCGAGAGCTTACAAATGTTATACATAGAAGATCACTGAGAAACAACCCTCGGGTTGCACCATCTCCTGTGAGTGGTCCGGAACCTCCCCCAGTGCCCTTATCTAATTCTTTTGAACTTCTCCAACCCCTTTCTGATGACGCTGGAGGTGAGTCGGACTCTTCCTCCATTGCTTCTTCTCTCCCAGAAGGTACCACTGACCCTGAGCTGCAACTTGGCACTGGCCTTTCTCAGAAGTGAAAGGCCAGAGTAAAACTTAAAGGGAAGAAGGTGGTTGGGAAAAGGAAATTGTAAAATGTATTTTTTGTCTGTTTTCCTTTTTTTTTGTTGCTATGTTTCACTTTGTTTGCCATACTATTAATGTAAATTGTATGAAGCGTATGGCTAAAAGGAGATTGATTTTTTCCTTTCTAAGGCTTCTGCCTTTGGGTTTAATTTTATTACAGGATACAAGACTCCATACTACACATGAGATCTGACAAGCACAACAGGACTGGTTACTGGGTCCTTCTTTTTGGTCAATTGGTCAGGATTCTTGTTCGGGACTGGGAATATTAATTAATTTCCCAGACTTCCGTTTGCTAAAATTGTTTGATGTAGCCCCTGGTAGGGCGCTTATTATAGATTTTGTTATTGGGTCCTGTCCTTACCGGGTGATTAACATTTATGCCCTCAAATCAAACCGAACGATAGCTTTATTTGCTTTGCTTGCCCCTATTTACTTCCTTTCAGATATTGTGTGCTGGTGACTTTAATTGTGGCCTGAGTCTTCAGGATAAGAGCTCCTTTGCTGCTACAAAGAAACTGTTTTGTGATTCCACGAATTGGGTAAATTGGTTCGAGTCGCCCACTTAACGGACTCTTATCTCTCCTTTACTACTCAACACACCCCTACCTTCCAAAAGGGTAAACTAGCCACACATATTGATTATGTGTTTTCTTCTCCTGCAGTACCTATTATTTCTGCCAAAGTTCAAGCACTTGAGTTTTCTGATCATAAGCTGCATTCTGTTGGTTTTGGTTCTGTTGTCTCTTCCCGTAAAGGTCCAGGTCTTTGGAAATTAAACACATCTTTGTTGCAGATTCCGATGTTTATGCAGTCCCTCCTGTCCTTCATACAAGCCCGTAAATCTGTTTTTATTTGTTATGAAGATCCTGTTCAGTGGTGGTTAGACACGAAACATGATCTGGTCACTTTTTTAAAAACTTACAGTCGTTTAAAATGTAGGAGGAATACCTAGACTATTTGCAGAAGAGGGTACATTTTCAGTCATTATTAACCATAGCATACACAACAAGGCAAGACCTTACTCAACAAATAAAAGTCCTACAGAATGATATGTTGACTTTCCAATTAAGCAATCACAACAACTTTATAACCAACATAAATTCTGTACTGTTGGAACACGTGATGTTATTTGTCCTTTTGAATATAATTCCCGTCAGTCCGCCCGAAAAAATATGACATGTCTTCTAAATTCAGAAGGGACCATATGTTCCTCACAAACTGAGATTTGTCATATTGTAACAAAGTATACTACAACCCTTTTTTCTCCCCTCCCTGCTATGGTTGGTAACAGTGTGACTTTGTATAGTGGCCTTGATATCCCAGCTCCCTCACAGCTATGTCAGGACCAGGCTTGTTCTCCTATCACGGAGCAGGATTTGACACTGGCTATTTCTTCCTTACCTGTACAGAGAACTCCTGGTCCGGATGGTCTCCCTGCTGGCTTATATAAGGTGCTGGGTGACCATTTAGCCTCAGAACTTACATCTGTGTTTAATTCTCTGTTAACATGTGAATGTCTCCCTTTGGAATTTACTTAGGGTACTTTGATTTACATTTATAAACAGAAAGGTGATATCCATTCTCTAGAGAATTGGCGACCTTTATGTATGTTGAACACTGACTTTAAGATCTTAATGAAAATTATTGTGAAGCGTTTGCTGAGGATAGCGGAGGTGGTTTTGCATCCTGTCCAATCCTGTTCTGTGCCTCAAAGGAGAATTTCTGATAATTTGATCCTCTTATGAGAATTATTTTCTCATGGCTATGCAGGTCTGGCTTCGGGACTTGTTGTTTCTGTAGATCAGAAGGCAGCTTTTGATTCGGTTCGGCATGATTTTTTATGGGAAGCACTTCATTTTCTGCATGTACCTGATGTTATGGTATGCTGGATTCGTGCTTTCTACAGAACAGTGACTGTTGTGCCTGTAGTAAATGGTTGGATAGGACCCATGATCCCCATAAAAGGGGGTTCATCAGGGCTGTCCTTTAAGCCCGTTGTTATATGTATTTTTTCTTGATGTTTTGCTCCGTCGGCTGAATACTAATTCTCAGATTCAGTCTATTTCTAGTTGTGCCTTATGCTTGCATTATAAGGCGATTGCATATGCAGATGATGTTTGTTTTCTTGTAGCTGATGTAGCCTCAGTGTTTCATTCTCTCCATGAGTGCTCTATTTTTGGAAACTTCTCTGGTGCTGTTTTAAATTACACTAAAAGTTTGGTTATTCGGGTCGGTTCAGCAACCTCCCCCTTGGACCGTATTGGCCCATTACGTTTAGTTGAGGGTCCTATTCGCATTTTGGGAATTTTTGGGACACAGGACTCAGATTTGTTTAACTGGAATGTTAAACTCACAAAAGGTAAACTTTAGGTGGCCTCCTGGAACCGGGGCAGATAGGAAAAAAACGTGTTTCCTTAATTAAAAACTATTTGATCTCTACTTTCCTTTTCTGAATTATGTATCCTATTCCACGACAGCTAGAAACAGCTGTCTTTAGCCTGTTTTTTCAGGCTCTTTGGGGTAGTAGGTTAAACCCGATAAAGCGGAATATTACTTATTTACCTGTCTCTGAGGGTGGCGTTTGTATAGTTAACCCTTTGTTATTTTTTTCTTGTATTTTTTTTACTGCAAACCTTAGGCCTATATTGATTCATTCCCAAAGGGAGTGGGAACCTTGGTTTTATGACTCTTGCAGGATTTGGTTTCATCAATGGGAAACTAATTCCTTAACTGTGTTAAGACAAACTGATGGTATACCAACTTATGTAAAACATATGTTTTTACGTCTCAAACAATGGAAGGTGTCTGTTCAGATATTATTAAATCATTCCCATAAAGTTTTATATAAGAATTACTCCTGTCGGTTTGTGCTGTATCAATACCCTTTGATAAGTGTCCTGGTCAACACCTCCCTTCCCTTTTGTTATTGTGGAAATGTAAGAGGGTTCCAGCCAAAATGTGGGATTTTCATTGGCTTTCATGCCATGAAAGGATTAATGTAAAATCAAATCAAAAAACATAAGCAGTCCCAAGGTAGAATGTGTTCTCGCTTATTATGTATTGCAGAACTTGAAACTATCCCTCATTTATTTTTTGACTGTTCCTTTATTAAGAATTGGTGGTCCTTTTTGGCACAGGCATGGGATACCCCCTAGCTTCAGTCAGTTACTTATTTGAATCTTATATATGGGGTTTTTTCTCCCCAGTGGTCAAAATGGCACCAGGACACTTTAAACCTTGTTTTTTGTATGTATTAAATGGAATATTTGGATGGTGCGTTGCATGTTTTCTTTACAGCAAAAGGACAGCTCCTATTTGGAGCTTGAAAAAAAGATTGTACAAGATTTAAAAGAAATTTATGAGCATGAACGTACCCTATACTCAGATACAACACTTTTGAAACTTTGGAAAGCTCTTCCTTGGATCACTGACTCTGATTTTGCAGTTACCTGAATGATTGTATAATACTTATCCTGTGTTTCCTTTGTTTTGTATTTTGCTTTGTGTACTATTGTACAATTTTTGTCTCAATAAAACTTTCCCCTACTCTTGTGGTAGGGGGCACTGCTGTCTGTCCTTCCAAGATAGAGGATGACAGTATTCCTGATCGAGGCATGCGGTGGTGCTGCCCTGGCTGGGGATTGAACCTCTGCCCCTGCCAGTAGTATGTATAAGGTTCTTGTTGTTAGCGATCGTCCTAGTGTTTAAGAACCTGTACCTGTCCCAGAGCAGTGCATTCCTGTGCTGGACTCTTCTAGTGTGCCTGTGGAGGATTTTGCAGTGGCTGAACAGAACTTGCTGGCTATCTCCGAGATCATAAAAGCCAGCTTTTGCAATTATTTATGGCTGAAGACTGATGCTTTATTCAAGAGTGGGACCGCCTGTACTCGTTGAAGAAAACTGCAGACACTGTTGAAGCACTGCCTTGTGAGCCACTGGATGCTGAGTTATCAGAGGCAGTTGCTCCACCAGTACCTAGTGCCCAGATTTGTACCCTAGGACCAAAGCTTCCTTTGCTGCAGTCTCATCTCTCTTCTGCTCCTGTGCAGTCTGCCTGGTCTCCGGAAAGAGTGCTAACTGAGGCTGGGTGGAAACAGACTGAAGGGAGCATTTGGCTCCTGAATGATTCTGATTGTCAGGTTCTACATTATTGGGAAAGTTGTCTGCTCCTCGGGTGGGGGAGTATTTGTTTATTACCTGCTGCCTCATTTTTACCAACTTTGCCTGTTGAACTTCCTGGTTCTCTTACTCCTTTGCCGGCTATTTGACTGCTCCAGATGTCTTTACCTGTGACATCGATTCTGAAAGCTATGCAATGTGATCCTTCTTCTTTGCTCAGTGTTTCTTCTACTGCTGGTTTGGTCTGTGGACTCCTTTACTGTTGTTGGGGATACTCTTGCAGTGTATCTTGATTCCTGTATGGTGACTTTGTCCTTTTCTGATGTTCTCCCAGCTGGTCCCTCAGGACTCAAGAAATTCATTGAATTGTTTCACCCTATAGGTGAACCAGCTCCTAGGAGGCATGCAGTCCATTTATTCTACAAAGGCAGACTGAAGTCTCCACTGGACCATGTGTATGTTGCCCGGACTCTCCTGAAGGATTCTCCGAAATTCTTTGCCTCTGACTTGTTTGCTTTGATCTGTACTTGGAACTCTTAACTATGATGTTAGTTTTCATAATCTTACTGGTTTAGACAGGTTTTGGAGACAATATAATCTTTTGAAAGATACCACCTTGTGGACACCTTTTTTGACTGTCCCACTGACTCGCCCTACTGTCTGGGCAATAACAATCCTTTTTCGTAATGAAAGGGTGAAAGTCCCAGATATTCTGTTCTGGTTTCATCTCCACTGTGAGGTTCTGGACCATCCAGAGCCAATCACTGATTCAGTGCAGATGTAGACAGGGGGGTGGAAAATTAAGGTGAAGCTACAGCACATTGAATTTGGGGTCAGGCATCTGCCGAGTAGCTTTTACTTGGGTTGAGATCGGGGGATGTTGCTCTATGAAGGACAACCTAAATTCTGTTTTAAATGTGGGTCTCACTGTCATGTTAATAATGCCTGTGATAGCCCTTGAGGCTCTAATTGTTTGGAATATAGTCATGTAGCTAAGAATTCTCAGAATGACTTTTGTTGCCTTTTGTGTGCGAAACATGGTCATTCTTATTCCCATTGTCCCTGGGCCTCTCATAAAGGTAGTGGGAGTAGTATTTCCCAGCAGGACCTTGTGATACAGTCTCAGATGCAGGTTAAAGCCTCTGAGCTTTGTATGGAGACTATACAAGGAGAAGCAATGGAATGGGAGCCTACCGTGGGAGACATGACCCCTGCTGCTTTTACCCTTGATGCCACCCTGCTGACAGATGCTTCTCCTCCTTTGTTGTATGAGGTCATAGATACTGAGCAGGAGTTCTCAGTCCTTGCCCAGCTGGTACCCTCCCCTCCGGTTCAAATCCCCCCCTCCAAAGTTTTTGAGGCTGTAAATTCTAAGAGTAAATCCAAAAAATCCAAGACAGACTCCTCTCTTCCTACTGCTTGTTCTAGCCCTGGGTTGGCCCTGCAGAATAAGTACTCTGCCCTTGACTTGGAATGGGAGTGGGGGGGGACACTGCTGATGAAAATAAGGATTCAATGGCCTATGCAGCCAGTATAGTGTTATGCTTGTGCAACTGTTTTAGTTTGGTTTTGGCCATTCGCACTCTCTATTCCAGAGGAATTACCACCCTGTAGGGGCACCAAAGGCAAGGAACCCTCGAAGAGGATTCCACCCCTAGAGGTACCACAGGATGATTCCTGTGGTTAAAGGTACTTAGGAAGGATCCCAAGGAGAAAAGTGCTGCCACTGGAGGAGGAGGGGAGGAAGGTGGGGCAAAGAAAAAAGTGCTTCAGAAGGAGGCTGAGAGGAACTGCTTATATAGCTCAGGAAAGTGGGAGTGGCTGGCTGCTTGTCCACTGAACTACAGGCCAAGCCTTCCAATTCAATCGCCTATGCAGCCAGTATAGTGTTATGCTTGTGCAACTATGTTAGTTTGGTTTTGGCCATTCGCACTCTCTATTACAGAGGAATTTCCACTCTGTAGGGGTACCAAAGGCAAGGAACCCTTGAAGAGGGTTCCACCCCCAGAGGTGCCGAGGGATGATTCCCCTGGCTAAAGGCACCTTAGGAAGGATCCCCAAAAAGAATGAAGTAGTACAACGCATATAAGCAAGCAGTAGCTGTGATGTAGTAGTAGATAAAGCATCAGGCAGCTTGATAATGTAATGAGATGCCTTAATAACGTAATGAGATGCACTGGTTAGCAATAGCATGAGTTTAATGGGTAGTGATAGAGAATGAGGGGATCTCCTAAGGAGTGAGGGAACGGCAAGTAGTGACACCATCCACCTCCATCCAACAGCTGAACCTACCTAATAGAACTAGGAAACACTAACTAGAGCTAATTAACTTTTATGACCTGAGGCACAGAAGAGAGAAAAAAAATCCCTTTGAGGAGGAAATCGCTGGGGATCCGAGGCCTAGGTCACCTTCCCTTCAGGCTGGGATATTTTATTTAGTGATGGCTCTGCAGCTGCAATTTGGAAACCCAATTGAAGGAAGGTGGTAAATATTCCAATTTGGTGGAAAGCTCTCACTCAATCTCTCTAGCATGAATACCGTGGAAGGTTGCGAGAGTGAGTGCTCTGCAACATTGGGGGAAACCAAGGTGGTAGGAGGACAGCAATGACTGCTGAGGCACTCACTTGGCCCACTCACCCTAAACACAAACCAGGTGAACCAGAGGGAGTTGTAGGGAGTATGCGGTAAAGGTGCCTTGCTACAGAACCACTAAAGCCAATGGATAACCATTGTAGTGGAACCACTAGAGCCAAAGGAGATCGGAGTAACCACCCTTCACAGCTAGTCTTAATTTCTACACCAGGAGCTGCTGTCACTGCAGTGAACAGATAAAGCCAAGTCTGAAGCAAGGATATTCCCAGCTATGGGCCAGGTGAAAAGGACCCCGCCCCTGGTCAAGCATGTTCAAGATGCAGACTTAAAATGCAGAGCGAGACCGTCGGCTGCAGGGAAACTCTGCTTCAGAATGGTATGGCTGTCATGCCCCAGAACTGATAAGGAGCTGAATGAGCATTAAGTGCTGAGACCTTGCAAAGGTTGGATGCAGTAGTGAGTGCAGCAGACATCCCAGAGGTGGAAGCTGAGGGGATGGTGGTAGGCATGAAGCAAAGATTGTGTAAGCAATAATGGACCTGCACGTAGGTCAGTAACATTGTAACAATAGTCGGACCTGCACGTAGGTCTGCAAAACATAGTAGCAATGAAGCAGCACTGTGAATAGTAGGGCAAGCCAGCCAGGCATTCAAAAAGTCAATAAAGGTGACACATACTCTGAGGATTTGTCGGCAGTGGAAACAGGATTTAGAACATAAGTAATTAGCCACACAGGGCCATGACTCCCCAGACACCTCCAAGTCCCCGCCATAGGAAAAACAAGAAAGTGATGGAAGGACCAAGACCCACATGCAGGTATTGAAACTAGTTGACAGCATCAGCACTAGCTTAGCTGACCTCAGAGTATAACAGAGTGTACAAACATAGAAGCAACATCTATATTGAGTACACTGAGTTATAAACTTCAATAAACATAGAAAGAAAAGAGGTGCCATGCTCTGAAGCAGCTTTCACCTGGCAGTGCAATGAAACTGCAGTAATGAGGTAAGTAGAATGAATTGAGAGAGCATGAATGAGCTGCTTAGCTAGGGTTCAGAGTGAGCCTGAATCAGGCGAAAACAATTAAGTGCAGCATGGAGAGCAGCTATGGTTGAGCTGAAACACACAGATAATTGTTGCAGCTGCATTGCAAGTAATTTGAGAGTTGTGAGAAACTATGAGCAAGTAATATAAGCCTTGTTGTAGCAATATGCAAGGAGCTTAGAAACAAAGCCCCAAAAGACAAAACCAAAACACTTAAGCACGGAGAACAAGGAACATGACCTAAAACAAAGACACACAAACACAGAAAACAAGGAGTAATGACAGCAAGAAGCACACAGCCAGAGGCAAATACAAACCAGAAGCAGGAAAACAAGTGCAGAAGTCCAGCAGAGACAAACAGAAGCAGCAAGGCGGGGGGTGGGGGGTAGGCCCCAGCCAGCATCAGAAGGAGACTGAGAGGAACTGCTTACATGCTCAGGAAAGTGGGAGTGGCAGGCTGCTTGTCCACTGAACTACAGGCCAAGCCTTCCAATTCTGAGGTTTCCTCTCTCCCTTCCTTGCTGCATGACTTTTCCTCTGATCTGGAGGAATCTCAACTGACAGCTACTGTTACCAAGTGAAAGCAGCCTCTGATTGTCATTGTCCTTAGTGTGCCTGGTCTCGTTCACATCTACATTTGGGTAATGAGTGGTGTCCTATGTCTTCTGTTATATTCATGCACTTAATAAATTTTATTGTATATAAATTCAACTGTATTACTGCTAGTTCTTATGTTCATTCATGTATGTAATGTACTTTATATTTATTGTATTATCCCCTTTGTTATTATATTCCTGATTCTCAGATTATCCTTTTTCATTCTTGTATTTTCACATTGTTCTGTATTGTTACCTTTGTAACCTCCCGGGTCATACCTGGAAATAGGCGTTTTTTGTCTAGTGTGCTTACCTGGTAAACAAAAACTAAAATAAAAATAAATAAATAAAAAAGTACTACAAGATCTAGTTCTCATAAGAGGTGATTTGACTTTGTTCCTTTTTTCTTCCCTCTTGTCAATGGATTCCTTGTCAGTCCTCACTTTGAATGTTAATAGCATAAAAAGTTACTGAAAAGGGCCTTCTACCTTTGTCACTTTGCAGGATTCCTCTGCACAGATTATTCTGTTACAGGATACCCCCTGAAAACATGATTTGCCTTTCTATTACTACTGGCAGCTGAAATAAAGGTCTGGTCTTTTGGTCAGTGGGGACTGACAGTTGTGATGGTGTGGGAATTTTATTTCAAGGGTCAGACTTTTTGGTCTCTAAATTAGTGGATATGCATCCTGGTTGGGCCTTTGTGCTTGACACCACCTTTTGTAGGCTTAGACTTCATATTATAGTTGTCTATGCACCTCAGACCAAGGCTGCCAGGGTTGAACTTTTTCATGTAGTTGATCCCTATCTGTATATTTCATGTTTTGTGATTTGGGGTGGGGATTTTAACTGTGGAAAGGATATATCTGATAGGGGTTTAGCTACTGATAACCTGTTTTGTGATACCAGTTGTCTTCGTTCTGTTGTACAGCAGGCCTCCTTGTTGGATGTCTACTGGACTTTGCATGCCTCGGGTGGACACACCTATAGATGGGGTTCTCTCCAGACCTGAATTGATTTTCTTTTTGTATCTTCCTCATTTTCAGTCACAGGGCCCTCTACTCAGACTACTAAAATTTCAGATCGCAGTATGTTATCTGGAATCCTCCACTGGGGTGATACCCCGGAAGGGACCCCTAGCAATTGAATGCTCAGGCCTTATCCAATCAATCTTTTCATTCTCATCAGAATACTTTATGGCAGGTTAGGCTTTCAGTCCTTTGCCTTTATGATGACTGGCCTCATGGTAGGAGATTTGTAAGCAAGATTTTAAGGATGCTTTCCAGACTTACTCAGGATAAAAAGTGACTACTGTGTATTTGCAATATTCACAACTTCAGCGTCACCTTCAATCAGTGATCTCTAGGTCTGTGGTGGAGGGGGCTGACTATTCTTCCCAAATTTCAAACCTGCAAAGAGACATGTGGGATCTCCAATATGACAGAGGTTGTTTCCCTTTACAGGGAAATGCAGTTTTGCATGCAATGCACCAAACAGACCCTTGATCCTTTTTCTGACTGTCAAAAACATGTAGAGAGTCAAATTATTCACTCTCCATATGACAAGCAGGGTGACCCTGTTCATTCTAAAGTGGTTATTCTGTGGGAAGTTTTGACTTATCTTTCATCAGTGTTTGGTATTGCTCCTGCTGTCCCTTTTGCTTCTCCCTTTTTGAATGGTCTCTGTCTCCCTAAAGTGATGGCTGCCAACCAAACCTTGTTTTAGCACCCATTACCTCACAGGAAGTGGAGTGCTCTATAAAGTCTTTGAAAAGAAAAAAAAAAACACTTCCTCTGGTATAGATGGTTTGAGTTCTGAATTTTACCACATGTATAAGCTCCAGTTTGCTCCCTATTTGGTGGCAGTGTTTCATCAGTGTCAACAATCTAGGGTACTGCCAGCCAGCCTCTTTATACCAAACTTTGTTGATTTTTATGTATAAAAAGAGGGACTGGGTGGATTTAAGTAACTGGAAGCCTCTTAGTTTACTTAATACACACTATAAGATTTTGGCTGAGGTTTTGGCATACAGACTGACAAGCATTGCAGATACCCTTATTAGTCCATATCAGACTTGTTCTGTCAAGTCTAGATATATCAGAGATAATTTAATTCTTCTGAAACAAGTTGTTTTCCATGGGAATGCCCACTCACTAGCAAACTATGTTCTTAGTATAGACCAGGCATGAGAGTAGCCAGGATTTCAAAACCTAAAGCACAAACATAGATACTGTACATGCTGTTTGAGGCACATTTTGTATCCATGGCCAGTTGAGTTAAGGCATATTTGTTCAAAATCATGCATTTGCGCGAGGTCATGCACTTAGGCAAGGGAAACCCCATTGTGGGATACTACCTGGGAGGGAAGCAGCTGGTATGCACCAACCAGGGGCAAGACCTAGGAGTCATTATATCAGATGACTTAAAGGTGGGGAAGCAGTGTGAAAAAGTGATGCTAATGGCCAGTGGTATGCTGGGCTGCATAGAGAGGGGAATCACGAGTCACAGAAGGGAGGTGGTGCTGCCACTTTACAGGGTGCTGGTGTGCCCCCACCTGGATTACTGCATACAGTTCTAGAGGCCGCACCTTAGGAAAGACATTGATAGGATTGAAACAGTGTGGAGGAGAGTCACAAAAATGATTCAGGGTCTGCATCAAATGGCATATGAGGATAGGCTGAGGGAGCTCAATGTGTACTCCCTGTTTCAATCCAAATGAAGACCTAGGCCTATAGTCTATGGCCTGGCTGCTCCCCTGTCAGGAGAAGGCCTTTGATAGGATTTCTCATTCCTATTTATTTCAGGTCCTTTTGGCTTATGGTTTGCCCCCCCCCTTTGTCCAGTGGATACAGTATCTCTATTCTATGCCGGTTATTCTCCCCGTTGTTAATGGATAGTTGGGTGGCCCTTGTTCCCTACAAAGGGGTGTTTGACAGGTGTGCCCCCTCAGTCCTATTTTGTATGACTTTGGGCTGGACCCCTTATTACAGGCCATTCATGGTAATCCATGTATCACTGGGTTTTTAGGTGTCCCCTAGTTCTTCCCCTTCAAAGGTTATGTCTTATATGGATGACATTGTTCTCATGGTTCCAAATGCTGCCTCTGGTTCTGAGGTACAGTGCAATTTAGAGGACTTTTCTCTTTTTTCTGTTTCCAAGATTAATTATGCTAAGAGTAGAGGCTACCCTGTAGGGGTTTCTGCTGATGCTCCTTTGGCAGCTATAGCCCTATTACAATTGAGCAGCATACTATTAACATTTTGGGCATTACATGTGGTCCCCTTGATATGGCTGAGATAGATTGGACTCAGTGTCTCACTCATGATGACATGACAGTAAAGAAATGGAAAGGCAAATGGATTTCTAAGTTGAAACAGGTATTTTTGATAAAGACACTTTTATTGCCTTTATTTTTGTATATTAGTTGTATTATCCAACTCCATGGTTCCTGGAGGTTAGACTATATAGTGTCTTTTTGAGAGACCTGTGGGGTAGTTGGTTGAATCCCATCAAGGAGACTCTAGAAAGTTCTGGGCACACATCAAAACATTTCTGGGCTCCAAACAACATCACTCAGATAACAACATGGTCCTGAACAGTACCCACTATAACAACCCATCTACTATTGCTAATGCTTTTAACATTCATTTCTCCGACCTCTCCAAATACAGGGCAGTTTTCCCATCATCACCACTCATAAACAACCATAAACTGAGAACCACTCACCTAGACATCCCCCTTTCCATTTTAAAGCTATCTCCAGACTTGACATCATCAAGCATTTAGGCACCATCTCAGACTACACAGGAGTCAGGTCTGATGGCCTTGAGCCAAAACTGCTCATACTAACAGCCCCCTTCATTGCAACACCACTAGCCAGAATTTTCACTCTGTGTCTTTGCCAAGGACATGTCCCAAGCATCTGGAAAATCACCAGAGTCACCCCAATTTACAAGTAAGGGGATAAAAAAGGACATCTCCAACTACCGTCTCATTGCCATTCTATCAGTACTGAGCAAGATCCTTGAAAAGATTGTAGCCACCCAAATCAATGAATTCCTTTCCAACTACAACTTGCTGTCACCACATCAGCATGGTTTCCTCCACTGCCTGCTTCAGCTCACAAATGACATACTTTGTGTTATGGACTCTAGCCTCCTAACTGGGGCCATATTTATTGAACTCACAAAAGCTTTCAATCTGGTTGACAACCCCCTTCTACTGACCAATCTTACGTCCCTTGGCTTCTCACAAAGCTCTGTTACCTGGATAAATAGCTATTTATCCAATCGACATCAAGTTGTTAAATTCAACTCTGCATTGTCTGGTGAATCCCCCGTTAAATTCGGAAGCACGGTGTCTGAGCATCACCGCCACAGCAACACCACGAAACCACCAGCATCAATACCGACAACCACAATAGCATTCAGGTACAGGATTAGACATGCCCCACACAGTGTCAGCAGGTGCACTGTCTGTGCCTACAAAGTTGACCCCCGCTCCTGCTGACCCATGCTCAATACATATGGGGGATATGTCAGCTGACTACAACAACAGTATGAAGGGGCACAAGCAGCCGGTAGTGCAAGGATACACCGACCAGCATGAAAGGACCTACGGCGAGTGCACCAATTGGAAATGCTGCCGACCCTTGTTTGCTATCCATTGTGATGCCTGCCTGAAGCCCAGCATCTTGTCCTGCTACCCGTCTACTGCCCATCGGGGTCTACATAGGTTCAACTATCATCATGTCACTCTCTGAGGTGTCCGTAAGTGGTGTGGCATTCAGTGGCCGGTCTTGACAGTGTCCATTGGGTTGTCCACTGCTTCTTGTGTCAGGATTCTGGCTGTCAGTCTGGAGTGCATCAGGATTGGATGCAGCGGTGTGTTGGTGGTGCTGTGAGGGACATCAGTCATATCTCCGTTGCTCACCTGTGGTGCTTCCATTAAACTCGGTGTCCCCCAGGGGTCAATACTGGGGTCTCTCCTCTTTTCTATTTTCATAAACCGGATTGCGCTCAACATCCCCTTTTGCTTGAGCATCCTCTATGCAGATGATCTTGTTCTGTATTATAGTTCCAGCTCTATACAGGACATAAACCTGAAACTAGCCTCTGCTTTTCTTCATGTCCAATCCTGGCTCAATAACAAAAAACTTCTTCTCTATGTCTCCATGACACAGGCCATGTTCTTTGGCTCTGCTGCCAAACTGAAAAATTGTCGTGGTCAGCTTAAAATTCCTGGTCCTGATGGCTCCCTCTTGGACACTGTGAGTGCATTTAAATACCTTGGAGTACTACTCGATGAAACACTAGACTTTAACCAACACATCCAGGCCACCTGCAAGGCAGTAAACAGCAAAATTGGGGATGCCTACAAAACAAGTCATGTGCTCACTCCCTCGACTAGACTGGCCATTGCATGTGGTATTCTATTACCATCACTTGCCTATGGTTCCATCACCTACATCAATACCTCTAAAGCCTCGCTTCACAATTTTAGTGTCAGTGGCTCAGTAGGTAGCACACTCGCCTCTGAGGCCAGGAGATCAGAGGGCTGTGGGATCAATTCCCACATCTGGCACTTGGGTTAATATCCCAATACTGACATTGTAGTGCAGCATAAGGGGGGCTGCGGCACTTCTGAGGTGCCACCTTTTGGATGAGATGTTAAACCAAGGTCCCATCTGCCTGGACTGGTGATAGTTCAGGTAGATGCTAAAGATTCCATGGCACTTATTGAAAAAGAGTAGGGGAATTTTCCCTGTGCCCTGGCCAAATTTCTCCCATTCACTAAAAATGCCACCAACAGCTTAATCTGGTTCAATTTCAGTTGCTTACCACCTGTATCCCCCCTCTCCCCGGTTGCCCCTGAAAAATAGGCTTCTAGACCCAGTGGGCTTACCAGGTCAACAAAATTCAATAAATAAATAAATAAAATGGGACACCACCTACAACAACATCATCTGCCAATATGCCTCTGCTTCCCCTCAGTTAAAACACTGCTGTCAACTCTATGCTGACCTTAACTGGCCTTCCCCCTCTGCCCATCAGCTCCTCTCCCTCTGTTCCCTGGTAGACAACATAATCAGGTCTAACACCCCAATGTCACTAAACACACTTCTAATGCTTCACTCCTCCACCCATGGTCTACTTTCTGCTGACCAAGCCCTACTACACATGCCCAGGAGCAAAACCAAGAAGGATGGCACTGCTTTCTTTCATGCAGCCCCTAAGCACTGGAACTCCATAGCCATGGAAGCTGGTATTACACCCACACATACCATCTTCAAACACAAACTATGCAGCTTCCTCATCAGCCCTGAATCCTGTACCTGCTTTAAACCTCCCTAATCTTCTCAAGCTGCAACCATATCAGTCACATCCTCCTCTAAACACCCGCCTCCCTTTTCACCTGGATTATAGCCTCCCCTCCCTACTTATGACTATCTCCTTCCCTTTTCGATGTCACTACCACTGGGTTTACTCACAGTACTTAAGATGCTATCTGTAAACCAATTCTTATGCCATTTAGTTCTGTTTTTGCCCAGTTGGTGCTGAGTCCGTGGTGACTCATGTATATATGCTGTATAACATGGCCCTCTGCTGACAACTGTTATAGCACTTGCTTTAATTACTATGTCTGCCTATTGCTTTGTAATACCATTTGTTTTTTAAATCCTGCCACACAATTTTTGTGATGTCAATTCTTGTCTGTGACCAAATGTAATTGTTAATTTGTATACCTTACCTTGCTATACCATCGTATGTACTGTACTGTGTTGATCCTCCTAATCTGAAAATGTATTTTATTTATTTATTTATTTAATTAACAGATTTTAGGATTACAACCTTTGAATCAGGGACTCATTTACAAAGGCTCCGCGTCAGAAAAAACAAATACAAACATTTAATACATATAGACATAGAATGGCAGCTAAAGGTTACAGTTTTTTCAGTTATATAATATTGCAGAACAAAGTGCGGCTATACATTGCATTGAATGTGTTACCGAGAGCTGTATTTTACAGTTTTCAAGAAAACAATAAGTTTGCTGATAGAGAGAGGGAGGGAGGGAGTAACAGGTTTGATATTTACAGCGAAGTAGAGAATTAGACAGATATCTAAAGAGTGCAGCCAAAGGAGGCATTGTTAATAGGTAATGTTTGGTAGCCCTATCAGTAGGATCTTAGTGATGGGGTGGTTCCGTAAGATGATAGATAGATGACCTGGCACTGGCTTATACATTGGCAGTGCCATGAAGTGAGAATGTGCTCTTTGAGGGCTGACTTGAAAGGTCCTAATTTGGAGATGGAGGAGACGTCAGAGGGGAGTTTGTTGTAGCAGACTGGGGCCCTGTGTGGGAATGAACTTTGGGCTAAGGTGGTTCTAACCCTCGGGATGAACCACACCTGTCGGTTGGCAATGCAGATGTTCACCGAGGTATGGGAGGATATGAGAGAGGCAGAAACCCCCAAGGGGGTAAGCCCCAAGTGTATTTTCTTTGTGAGGAGACATGTTTGATAAAATAGCCTTTCATCCAGGGTGAGGAGATTTGTCAGGACATACAGGGTACAAGTATGGGTACGCTTGTCTGCCCCGGAGAGGATTCTACACACTTTGTTTATGGCCAGGTGGATTTTGTTAAGGGCTGTGTGGTCAGCGACCGAGTAGACAGTGAGCCCATAATCTACTCAGAGAGAGGACTGAGGAGGTGACAGCCAGATTAAGGGCTTCCGAAGGTAGGCAATCCTTGTGCCGATACAATAGGTCAATATGGACATTTATGGCTGATGATAGTGTTAATGTGTGAATGGAAGGAGAAGCTGGAATCAAATGTAAGGCCCAAGTATTTATATGTATGGACCTGTTCTAGAGGAAGGAGAGAGTGGGAGAGGATTGTTAGCTGTGCATTCTTAGCCTTATTCTGTTGGTGGACAAAGAGCATGGTCTTTGTCTTTTTTACATTGACCACAAGTCTTTGGTCTATGAACCAGTATTCAATCTGGTTAAATGCATGTTGGAGGGAGAACTGCAATACTGTGGGATGTGGGTGTGAGGCAAAAAGAACTGCATTGTCCACAGAGAGTAGTAGGTTGCCGGAGCAGGAATTGGGCAAGGTGTTTAGGTAGATGCTGAATAATAGAGGGCTGAGGATGGAGCCCTGGGAAACTCCAGAGCAGACTGGCAGGGTGGTTGAGAGGGTGTTGTTTATTTTGACACATTGTGATCTAGCTGTGAGGTAACTGGTAAACCAGTAGATGGGTCCTTGGGACAGATCTATGTGGCAGAGTGTGTTTAAGAGTAAGGGGTGGGAGACTGTATTAAAGGCCTTTGACAGGTCGATGAAGACAGCTCCAGCTAGGTGTTTTCTATCCAGGGCAGAGTGAATAAAATTAGAGAACTCAGTGAGAGCTGTAGTTGTACTGTGCCCAGATCTGAAGCCATGTTGCTCCCTGCAAAGTAGATTATGAGCAAGCAGGTACTCAGTGAGTTGGGTGACTATAATTTTTTGAGGGCTTTCGAGAATGGTGGGAGAATGGATATGGGATGGTAGTTATTGGGGGAGGTGCTGTCACCACTCTTCAGTATTGGGGTGACTGTGGCAGTCTTCCAGGCTGCTGGGAACTGCCCCACACTTAGGGAGCGGTTAATGAGGTCAGTCAGTGGGGAGAGGACTGTATCTAGTACTAGATGTCGGATTCTCATAACAAAGAATCTTTGCAATAGCAAGAGCCACTGAGCGCTTTAATGAGATAAGACCTTGAGATGGAAGGGGGGATGCTGTGTGTTGGGGGCAGGGTTGCAGGAGTGGGGTCGAAGTAGTTATTTGGGAGTACTGCACTAAGGTCAGAGAATAATGAGTTGAGGAAGTTGGCGATTGCCAGCGGGTCGGTGGTAGGGACATTGTTGACATTTAGTAAGGGGGGAGCCGGGATTTGCCGTTGAGTTCCTTGATATTGTCCCAGAACAACTGAGCATTCCCCCAGGAGGAGGCAAGGATCATTTTGTAGTAGCCCAATTTGGCCTATTTTATGGCCCAAGTGCACCTGTTACGAGCTGCTTTATAGGCTTGCCTGTCTGCCTGCATGCCGGATGCAGCTGCTTTATGCCAGAGATCATCTCTGTGCTTTAGCTGTTGGAACAGTGCAGGCATGACCAAGGGGGCATTATGTCATTATGTTTCTTGGATTGCACTTTTGCTAGTGGGGCATATATGTCACATACTTTATTAAAAGAACAGGTGAAATAATCAAGGGCTTCATCTATAGTAGGGGCCCAGGAGATGTGGGACCAATCCCGTTGAGTTAAGTATTTTCTTAGTTTTGTGAGGCCTCCCGGGTTGGAGACACTGCTGGGCAACACAGTTTGGTTTGGGTTTCTGCTGAAGACACGACCAGGAAAAGAAGATGGGTGAGTGATTGCTTAGGGAGTCTGGAAGGACCACCAGGTCAGAGATTCTGTGGGGTCGGTTGGTGAGGAGAAGGTCAATCAGGGTGCTAGAGCTGTTAGTGAGGTTCACCCTGGTTGGTTGGCTGACCAGCTGGGTCAGATTCAGTGCAGTGAAGGTGTCCTTGGCATGTGAAGTTGAACTGGCAAGCCAGTTTACATTAAGTCTCCAAATTTGATGTGTTACGTTTTGGGGGGAAGCCGGAGATGTAGTTAGCAAGGGATTGTATAGCAGGAGCTTGGTTTCTTGGGGGGACATATGTGACAGTAAGAGTTACAGGGGCTCTGGAGGGGATCTGGAGTAAGTTTAAACGATAAAGCTTGGGCACCATGGTCTAGTGGAGGTGTTGGAAGGGCATGGCATATCATGGAGTCATGGACATACACAGCACACCCCCCACCACGTTTGCCCACTCTGCCGGCTCTGTGAAGGGTGAAGCCAGGAAGGATGACCATGGAGTCAGGTGTTTTTTTGGAGAGTCAGGTTTCTGTGAGGGCTAGCACATCTGGCTGATGTTGCAGTATCTAGCAATGGAGACCTGCTGTCTTTTTGGGTAAGCTGCAAATGTTCATTGCAGCTATTCTAAGCCTGTAGTGCGAAAGGCTAGGGCTGGGCGAGATGGGGCCCAGGTTAGGATGAACATTTCCTGAAATTAGTAGGAGTATGGCAAAGACTCTGAGGAGAGCAAAAGATTGTTGCCTTATTGTCAAGTATAGCTGCTGCCTAGTTATAGTGTGGGTATACATGGGATGGCCAGGGTGATAAGGGTTGGAAAGGATAGGAATGTGATCTGGCATGGAGGTTGATGGTGGCGCATGACTGCAGGGAGATATGTGGAGGGGATGGGGGATGCATGACAGGCAGTGGCAGTGTGGGTGGCAGTCGGTGATGGTTCGCGAGGGTGGGAGGTGTATTACTTTGATGTAACAATGTTTGTAACTTTGTAACCTCCTGGTCTGTGTCTGAAAATAGTCACAGCTTGTGTCTAGCACACCCACCCTGTTATAAAAAAACTAAATCAATAAAAATAAAGTGGGACATTACCTATCACTCTAGGATGGATGGGGGCCTGGGGATGATTAATACTTTGGTTTTTTATTACTGTTTTTTTCTCATGACGAATGTAGGGTTGTATCTCTGTAATATTGAGCCTCTTTGGACTTCTGCTGTGGCTGCTTAATTGTCTCCATATATTCCAGATTGGAAGCTTTCCCTGTTGCATATTTGTCTGACTCCCTCTGTCCTGGACTGTATTATGTGGGCTTTTCAAAAGATAAAACTCTGGAAGCTTTCTCACAGCATGATGCTTTCTAGTAACAGGAAGTTCCGATATACTGCAATACTATTTTGGACTTGAACTTTTGGGGTGATTTATCCTTCACTCACTGTCCCACACCACGTACTCACTTGGTTTTGAGTTATTCACAGAACTGGAAACTTCCTGTCTTTCTCTGGGATGTTTTATGGCTTCGTGTGCAAGGTAAGCTGGGCGTCAGGACTGCTCATAAGTATAGGCAGCTTAGTGAGTGCTACTGTCTCAGAGAAGGCTGAGAATCATCTCTGGAAACTCAAGAGCATCTGCTTTTTTATTGTCCTTACATCATGAATTTCTGATCTCATGCTGCTATGCAGTGGGGAGAACACTTGTTTCACACAATTTCCTACCCAGAACTGGTGTTCTGTATATTTTTGAGTAAGTGGAATTCACATGACCTGAGTTCTATGCAAGTCCTTAGTGTGCTTTTGATATGTTATATTTGGCAGGCTCATTGTTCTTGAGTGCTGCAACAAAAATCTGTTTTTTTTTTCAGGAAATATTGCAGTATGTGGGGCATGCACTCTCAGCACTATATTTACAGGGGTGCAGGTGGTATGATGGGCCCAGGCTGACACAGCTTTGGAGAAACTGTGATGCATTTTTAATCTGACTGTCTTTACTTTTTTGTGTATTCTTTTATTTCTTTCTGTGTCCTTAACTGCTGAGACTTATTGTACATGCTATTGTTTTGTTTTTCTGCACTTGTGGTATATGATTCGTATGTTTTATTTGTCTCAAAAAAAGTTCCCCTACTTTTCATTGAGAAGTGCCTTGGGATCTTTTACTTCCACCTAGACAGTAACCAGGATGGACAGAAGGGACCTCAGTTTAACATCTCATCTGAAGGATGGCATCTTACCAGTGCGGCACCCCCCCCCGCCATACTGCACTACAGTGTCAGTTACGGGGATTACCCAATGGTACCTGGTGTTGGGGTTAGAACCCATGGACCACCTGATCTTCCAGCTCCAGAGGCAAGCGTGCTACCTGCTGAGCCACTGACATGGCATGCTGACATCTTCTGGGGGAGCGGCGATGACAAACAAGGAGATTCCTCTGGGTGCCCTCAAAACTACTCTTAATAATGTTCAGTTCAGGGCTGAGAATGACTCTCAGACAGTCTCCAATCAACAAGAAAATTGGCCACATAAGGCAATCTTCTGTTTACTTCAAACATTATTTATTCAAAATATCACACAAGAGCCATCTCTTTGAATCCAATGTTTTGTCCCATATCAGGCTTTATTAGGAAGATGGGATACCTATACTTCAACATGTCAAAATATATGCAGAACAGTGTGCAATCTGCAAATATCGTGTTTTTAAGGTTTTCTCAGAGATGTCACAGGCACTTTATATCCTAGCTGGTCCAATACTAAAATGTTCCAAAAAAGATTGGAATGTGTTAAAGATGCAAGACTTAACTATTATTCAAATTCTTTCAAAATGTTATGTTCTGTGTAAATGCAAGAGAAACCCCACAATCACCCATTAGTTAGAAACAGTCAACTGAGAATCCAGCTCCAGGTGTGGAATTTGCTATTAATAGGTGATGTGCAGCTGTAATGGAAGTGCATGTACATTATTCATTATCCTCATAGCTGGACAAAAGAGGTGCCCTATCTTCCATGATAGGTGTTATCTATCAACTTCCAAGAGTGAAGTTTTTGTCCAGCAGTATTCTCCAGAGAGAACAGTAAAATAATTTTGTTCAAACCACCTATCAAATGGTGTCTGGTTTTCAGATGGGAAACAGGTTTGCTGCTACAGAAAATATGGCTGTAAATATTGCTTCTCCTGCTGTGGTATTCTAATTTTAGTAGCGCAAGCAAATAAATGCCTCTGTTGTTGATAAATATTGAGACTACAGGATATCTATATGCCAAGAGAGATGTATCTGTCATTTACACACTCCTCCACAACCACACTAGAAATGTAATTATTTAAAGGCAGCATTTTTAGAGCTTCCTAAAATGAGATTCTTTATCAGACATTTACAATTTTTTTCAATATATTTTATTGTATTTTCAAAAAGTCTATAATACAAGGACAGACTGTATTTTACAATAAAAGAAATACAACAAATGATGTGATCACAAAACTTAAATAAAATAAAATATACTTAATATTCACCTATCCACCCCCCCAACTCACCCATACCCTATGCCAAGTATTGTTTATACAAAGACGTTAAAGTTATCTAGTCAATGGATGGGCCCTTGAAGCTGACTATTAATGGTTCCATATAGATAATAAAGCTTCAAGAGGGCCCCATATGTTGAGAAAATAATCTATCCTATTATGTATAGATGCAATGTGCCTCTTTAATTGGAGGGTTAAAAGCATTTCTGTATGCCAATCTATAATTGGTGGAAGTGTTCCTTCTTTCCAATGCCACATGATGATCAGGTTGGCAATTGAGGCCACCAAAGCCAAATGAGCTTTCTTAATTTTAGGAGAACTGCTAGGAAAAAGATTCAATAAACAGGCCTCAGGAGAAAATAAGGTATCTATTCCTAGCAAGGGATCGAGGGATATTTTGATAGCAAAACAATATGATTTAACTATTGGGCAAGTCCATAGCATGTGATACAAGGTTCCTGGGGCTTCTCCACATCTAGAACAGGTCGGATTGGGAAGTTTACTAAATTTGTGGAGTTTGGTGGGAGTAAAATACAAATTATGCATGATATTATATTGAATCAATCGGAGTCTATATTGCTTAATAAACCAATAATTATCCTGCCAGAGCTTCCTCCAGATATTTGTGTTATCAGATAACATCAATTCTTGGATCCAATAATAACAGACCCCAGAGGGTAAGTGTGAGTTCAGTAATTGTAAGTGTTTATATACCATGGAGATTGAGTGGGGCTGTTTCGCTACTTCTAGAGTTTCTAATAATTCAGTCCTGGGAAGGAGTAATATAGGTATATCCCTCATAAATGATGCAATGGCTTCTCTAGTTTGTATAAACTTAAATTTGTGGGTGTCGGGAACCCTATGACATGCTTGGAATTGTGAGAAAGAGACCATCTTGCCATTATTAATGAAGTCAGAAAGTTTACAGGTACACAATATATCCTAGAACTAAGCCCTAATAGGATTATTACCAATTCTAATATTGGGGTTACCAATGATAGGTTGATCCAGGGATAAGTGCCGCCTCAGATAAAGGTGATTTTGTGTCTGCTGAAGTGCTTTTAGGGACCATCCAATCAGGGTTGTCCGGAGTGGCTTTGGGATATGTGCAGGTGGTGTATATAAAAGGGCAGCTAAAGTACATCAGTGTTTTAAAGCTAGTTGCTCTTCTAGTTTTAACCATAAAGGAGTGTACTTTGGTGGACTGGCAGAAGTTAAACTTGGGGCCCAAAAAAACAATTTGGCTAAGTGTTGAGCACTGTAATAGGTAAAAAAGGAAGGGGCTGCAAGACCACCCAAAAGTTTGGGGGTAGTTAGCTTGAAGTAAGCCTGTCTGACCCTTTTACCTTTCCATATAAATGTATTAAGTATTTTTTGAAGGTTGGTAAACCAGGCCTTAGGGAGAAAGCAACCTAACATATCCATGGGATATAATATGCAAGGGATGACATTTATTTTTAATATGCTGAGTCTTTCTCAAAGAGAAAGGGGAAGGGCCCCCTATCTATCCATATCCAATGCTAGTGTCTTTAACAAAGATGACAGGTTTTTTCTAATCATTGTTTTTAGATCTCTTGATATTTTGATACCTAAATATGTGATGGAGTTTGGCTGCTAAGAAAAGGCATATATTGCCAGGTCAGCTTTAGAGATTCTATAATTTAGCAGGAAGACTTGAGTTTTTGAGAAGTTTAATTTATAATATGATAATTTAGATAAAACTTCAATTTCCCTTAGAAGGGCCAGGATAGTAATTTGAGAGTTTTCAATATGGAGAAGTAAGTCGTCTGCATAGGCTGACAGAGCGTATCAGTGCTCCCCCAATTTAATACCTAGAACATCATGGGAAGTCAACAATCTATGAATCAAGGGTGCAAGATACAAACTAAACACAAATGGTGATGGGGACATCCTTGCCTAGTACCCTGAGAGAGCAGAAATGGGGAACAGAGCATCCCATTGCACCAGATTTGGGCTGATGGTGAAGTATAAAGCAGACTGACCCATTGAGGTTGTCATCTGGGAGGCCAAAACGGGCTAAGGTAGGAAAAAGGAAATCCCAGGAAACACGATCAAATGCTCTCCTGGCATCCAGAGATACTAACATGGAAGGAACTTCAGAATCTCTGGATGCCGAGATAAGGTGTAACAGTTTCTGTATATGGTCACCAGAGGACCGACCCACCATAAACCCAACCTGTTCATTGCTGATTAATCTATTAATAATAGGGGCCAATCTATTAGTCAGAATCTTAGCTAAGGTTTTAAGGTCAGAATTGAATAGAGATATAGGTCAGTAATTCTCAGGATATAAAGGATCCTTCCCAGGTTTTGGCATAAGAGTTATGAGTGCTTCCTGGAAACTATCTTCGGAGAGACCATTATCAAACTAAAAATTATATACTTCTTCCAATACTGGAGCCAAGATAGAGGAGCAGGATTTATATAAATTATTAGGTAGGCAGTCCAGGCTGGGAGATTTATCCAAGGGGAGTTGATTCATGGCCAACTGTATTTCTACAACATTAATGCAGCCACTAAGGGAGGCGGCCTTCATAGGGGAAATTTGGGGGAATATTATGTAATTGAGATATTGGGAAATGTCAGTTTCTGATGGCCTCTCTTGGGGGTCCACAGAGTAGAGGCACTGGTAAAATGCTCTAAAAACTTTGGTTATCTCTTTTGGGTCACAAGTACCCAAACCCTCACGGGAAACACAATGGCTTGAGATAAATCTAGTAGTTTCAATCTGTCTGATCCTAATAGCAAGTAATTTGCCAGCCCTTTCATCAGATTCAATGTACCAGAGCCTTGTACGGTGGAGAGAGAGCTCCACTCTTGTGCCATCATATCGGCATATTGGAATTGAAGATTATGTAACCTGACCCACTCTTCACCAGGGGAGGCTGGGTGGAGACCCTCCTGCAGTGCTCGGATGGAATGAAGAAGGGAGTCTACTTTCACCTTATCTTGATGTGACTGAGTCACCACTAGGTGCATACACTCTCCTCTTAAGGAGCATTTCAGTGCTGCCCACATCAAATCAGTTCTGGATACTGATCCCCTATTGGCCACCAGAAAGGAAGAGATAAAGTCTGTTATTCTTTTTGAAGTAATTGTAGTTTGGAGAAGTTGGGTATTCAGCCTCCACATATAGTCCCGCTTAACACGTGGGCCTGGCAAGTATGTTATGCCAACAGGAGAATGGTCAGACAGAACTCTTACATGAATAGTAGAGTCTAATACACTTGGGAGGGTGTGAGTGATAATTAAAAAATAATCTATTCTGGAATATGAACTATGGGGATGAGAAAAAAAGGTATATTTTCTTGCTTCTGGGTTTAAAATTCGCCATATATCTAAAAGTCCAATCCCATTCATGAGATCATGCAATGCCCTTTGTGCTAGGGAAAGGCTTGTTATCCTACCTGTCTAAATTTATATGAGCAGTAATATTCCAGTCACCACCCAATATTATTAATTCTGGAGGTTTAGTACAAATTAGAGTTAGTAGGTGCATAAAGAAATGTGGAGAGTCAATATTTGGGCCATATATCTACCCTAGTAGGATTGGGTGTGATTCCAGTAAGCCTTGTATAAGAATATATCATCCTTCGGGGTCCCAGTTTTCTTGGATTAGCTGGAATGGGACCATTTTATCCACTAAATATTGCTACTCCTCTACGATTAGTGTAGATCCCAGAGCCAAAGACTTGCCCCACCCAGTAACTTCACAAAAGAAGGATATCCTCCCTTTGGAGGTGAGTTTCTTGCAGGAATACAAACCCTGATTTAAGCTGGGCCAAGTGTCGTAATATCATTTGCCTCTTACACCTGTCCTGGGCCCCCTTAATATTCCAACTTATAAAATTATAGGGGCTTCCCATAGAATTATATCTACAAGCTTCTGAGAAAGGAATACACATAGTAATTTCCACGATAACCCAATCAGGAGAACATATAAATACTTGGCATCTCACCCCCCTTTATTGCCATTAACAACTGAATAAAAATGATCCCAAAACCTTCAAAGCCCCTGCCCCCCCACATCCACCCATAGCAAATTAACACAAATAAGTGCTCACTTATCATACTAAATAACCTCCCCCAGTTCTTAACAACCACACTGACACTATGACACCACCAGGTGATGTTTCAATACAACCTCCAAGCAAGCAGTGTGCTACACCCCAATCCCCCGTCCCCCTGCAAACATTATGAACCAGATAGTCATTTCTTTAAAGGCAACATGGTCATAAGTAAAGTATATAATAGCCTTCAGCCAGGCATAGTGATTCCCACTAATGTAGTCTCAAATAAGGAAACAAAGTTTGCAAAAAAGCAGACAATATGTGCCATTTGGGAAACACAAAAAGCATTAGGTAGGAGAGATAAGGTCCACGTGTCATAGTAAAGTTCTTCATAGAAAAGAAAAAAAACATAAGCACTCTTGAGAAATGCTAAATAAACAAGAAAGTGATCTAGGCACATTGTGCCTTAAAGTAATAATGTCCTTATTTTAAATGCCAAACAAAAACTGAGGAAGATCCCTGTGCAGGAGCAAAGATCAGGCATTCTGACATAGATGAATCTTAACCAAACAGCTGTTTCAATCTAATTCCGTCAGATCCAATCATTTGGACATGTGCAAAAAAGATTAGCAGAGTCAGTTCACTTAAACAAATCTGGAAGGAGTGCTTATAATTCCTTGGTCACCTGCTCAGGAGTCTCATACACCAGTCATTGACCCCCATGTTTCACCTGCAAGATCGTTGGTTACTTAACACGAAAGGGCTTCCCTGCTGCAATTAGTTTTGACACAGTAGAATGAAGCTCTGGCCTTTTAGGGTGTACTGAGTGCTGGAGGTCTTGAGTAATATGAATTTTTCGTCCTTCCCACTGGACTTCTTGTAACTTTTGAACCTTGGCTATGATATGTTGCTTGTCCCAAAAGTTAAGTAATTTAAATATGAGATGGCAAGGTGGAGAGCCCAGTGGTGGAGGTGGGTGCAAAGCACGGTGGGCCCTCTCAATTATATAGGTCGCTCCATCTGGTGAAGGTCCAGCAGCTTGTTCACATAATTTCTGTAGGAACTGGATCAGGGAGTTACCCTCTTCTTTTTCAGGCAAACCAATAACCAACAGGTTATTGCACCTGCTGCACCCTTCTAGATCTTCTAATTTATCTTCCAGATTTTTCAGATGTCTGTTAACATTTATGGATTCTCTTTCAGCTTTCTCCTGTTTTGTTTCAATTGCCATAACTCTGGCCTCTATATCTCCTACCCGGATCAGCAGCAAAGCCACCGAATCTTTTATCTGATGGAGATCAGCAGGCGTGGTTGATATTGAAAGGCTGCATAGACTCTAGAAACTTTTCCTCTGTGAGAGCCACCTGCACGGTTGGTGATTTAGGTGAGACAGAAGCTTGCTGTTTGGCCCACTTAGCGGCTTTGTACTTTTCTGGGGTAGGTGGAGGGGAGTGCCACAGTGGAGCCTTTTTCATGAAATTGTCCACATTGGCATAAATGGAAGGTTGCACCAATGGCTCTCACAAGTAGATACTATCTATATTATTGAGGTTTCACCTTCAAATTGAGGTAAAATTGGGTTTTATTTGCTGGAGAACAGAGTGGCGAGGGAACACTGCTGCTGCTTAGGCTGCCACCACATAACCGCCGACATTTATAATTTATAATGTGAGTCTGCTTACTGTATTCCTGAAGGGTCCACCTCTGGGATATGGACAGCTGGACAACCTAATTCTGCCGTGCTCATCCCATATGTTACCCATTTTATTTCCCCCCACTTCCCAAACTGTGGCACCACCTCCACTACGCCTGATGCTTAGTTGAAGAAAACTGTGTGGCCAGTGGTCACCCATATTGCTAATGCCACTTGTGGGCCCTAAGGTGGGGCAGCAGCACCAGGTCAAGTGTCCCCCCAAGTGTAAGGGCATTAGGACATATTCGGAAATAAATACAGCCAGACAATCCAGTGGTAACCATCCCATGACTGGCAGCAACTTCCAATCGGATGCAAGTAGGAGCATCTGGTAACAGTCTTGGGAGAGGTGATGCCCACCACTATGACAGCTGCGGTGGTACTAAGCACAAAGTCGGAGACCAACAGACTCATTAGCATATGTTCCAGCTCCATATTGAAGTGTCGCATCCAGGACAGGGTTTGGTAGTTACATGGGGCATGGCATTTATATAGGAAATATTTCCTTCTTAGATGTCCACTAGCAGCTATCTACCCTGAAAAACCCTGGCAATCCCCCTATACCACTGCTCCTTGATATCAGTGATATGTGTGATATGGAGCATATTACCACAGGCGTTGAAAGATCATATCAGGTAGTTTTACCTGTCCTGCCATCTATTCTACTACTGGGGATTTGCACAATGGTACCTGACTCCAATGCCCAGACTCCACCACACCCATACATCATTAAAGGGGGACACACAAGGCAGTAGATAGGCTCATGAATATTCATAACCCACAACACAGCCCAGTTCATGGGAAGTCTAATGCTGCACACTACCATGGGGACCATGTACTGCACATATATGAAATGGTATTGCAGCAGCACTAGGTTTGCCATACATTCTGTTGCTAATTACTGAATCCAGCCCATGATCTCTTCACAATTTCCAAGGCTACATCAGCCTAGTATAAGAGCTGGATTCAGGATTCAAACACTGCCTTTTATCTAAGCAATGCAATGCTCTGCCCTTAGCACCCCTGGATGAGAACTCCTTTCATTCTCAATGGTGTGTTAACCAATTACCTTTTCAATATGATCTTCAAAGGTAAAATGTGACTGATTTTATCTGACTCTTGACTTCAGGACTACATCTTCATATTTAACTAGGTAATCATCAGAAGTTTGCTATGTGCAATTCGATTTCATATGTCAGCTCTGCCTCTATGATGGCATGTTGTCAAGTGCCTCTGTTATTTTGTAAATGTTTTTGCTTAATTAAAGTTAACTTTTAGCTATACTTCTTGCTTTGCATGTCTTAGAGTGCAGGCTCGTTTTGCTGTTTGAGGATCTTGTGGTTAGCCTCCCTCTGCCCAGCACACATTGTGTGTGTGTGTGTGTGTGTGTGTGTGTGTGTGTGTGTGTGTGTGTGTGTGTGTGTATGCATGCATACATGACTGTGTGAGTGAATTTTCACAAGTTTGCAATGTGCGATTAAATTTGTTTTTACAAAGCCTTTCAAACAGGGAATCACAAATTTCTGTACAGTACCGAAATTCACACCCCAAAATACAAGTATCTGTAATGCAGTTCAAGTAAATCAGCATGTAAAATTAAACATACAGCAGTCTGCCATTAGAATGCCATAGTGCTGTCAACAGCTACTTAACAAATAAGACATGAGGAGCTGAGAACAACTACAGAGTAATAATGTCCCAGCGTTTAGCAGTTGAAGTCAAAGGAGAAGAGTAACTCTTCAGCAAGGACTTGAAGTAAGGAAGTGAGTTCATTGTCCTAAGTCAGGAAGGAAGGTTGTGCCAGTGAGTCAAAATACAGTGAGACAATTCTTGACTTTCAACTATAGATCAATGATTGGAGCAGAGAGGAAATTGCTGTTGGATGGTTGCCAGGAGTATGGTATGATAATTAAGTCAAAGAGGTAGGTTGAGGTCTGGCAATTTACAGCTTTGATATTGGAAGGAGCAACTTTACAACTATGCATAACTGGACTGCGAGCCACAGAAAGTCTTACAGTGAAAGTCATGTGATCCTGCTTCTTTGTCTTAGCAAGGAGGTAGACTGCAACATTTCATACATGCTGTAGTTTGCTGGTCAGAGATGGGGTGGCCAGTGAGGATAGATTTACAATAGTCAGCTTGAGATGCACTAAATACATGTATCCAAGTTTCACTGAAGACACTTTCCAACAGGATTTGTTAAACAGATTTTATGAAGGCAGTAGAATGAGGGCTTACAAATATTATGTTATTCAAAGGGTAGCTCAAAGTCAAGGAGGAGTAAAGGCTGCAGATAGTTTTGCTGAAGTTTGATGGGAGACAGGCAGCTGGAAAGAAGTGGGGGGCATATGCTGGAGGATTGCTTTTTTTCTGGCCAAGGAGTAGAGTGAGAAAAAAGTATTTTCAGCCGGCTGTGAGAGGTGGAGAGATACAGAAAGAGAAAGAGAGATTTTTTTAGTGGAAACACCCTACCACCCCCCCCACCCCATTCCTAATTCCTGGCTAAGCCCCTGAAGTAGGAAACACTATAAAGGTTTGTTTTGAACAAAAGCAAATGCATATGTGAGAACCATTAAGACAGACAAAGCCTGCTGGCTAGAATGTTACAGTTGTAATGCTGGATTAGATAAAGACCAGGATCTGGACCAAAAGGATACGTTTATTTATGTGTTAATTTATTTTACTAGTTTTACCAGGAAAGACATATTGAGCTGTTAGCAGTTCATTTTCAGATGCATATTGGGGGTGTTGGGGATGGGTGTTCAGTAAAGTACAATGCATTAACGGTAACAGATAGATAGATAGACAGACAGACAGACAGACTGATGGATACATAGACTGATGGATAGACAGACAGATAGCCAGATAGATTGATCTTTTATTTGTTTGGCAAAGCCATTACAAGTTCACAAATTAAAACACTACATCACATAATTGACTAAAAAATATGTACAATAAATACAGAAGCATTCAGAGTAGAAGATAATATCACAGCATTGTAGCACAATAATATATATATCAAAGAAATACAATTAAAGTTGTCCACAAGAATAAATACAAAGTCAGAATTCAGACCATAAAAACACCTTGTAATAAAAATATCCCACAAAACATCTGACCCTGTTTACTTACATTCCTTAAGCATAAGAATCCCCAAATCTCCAATAAAGAGGAGTGAAGCAAAGACAAAACCCTGCCAAAAATGCTAAACAACAGTCTTTGAATAAACTATTATTAAATCACAGAGTAGAGCTGGGGGGGCGTGACTTGGGCACTGGAAGGTATGGCCGCTTACAGCTGTAGAGCGAGCCCCAGCTTCGGTATTTGTTTATGGTTGGTTGGCATCTGGGCTGGATATGGCGACCGGAGAGCGGCGTTTTCTCTCCTTCAGCTGCAGAATCGGGTCCGGTGAGCTATTTCGTGCACCACGATCGCAATAACTGAGTGCTACGGGCATAGTGTGTTCAGCAGAGAGCAGGCCACGAGATCCTCTGCATTCGAGTTGGTAGTACGCCACCGCAGAAAGTTAGGCTGAAACTGTACAGCGACCCTGCGCAGTGGGGAACGATTTGGCTGCTGATTGCGCCCTGTGATGGTATTTGGGTTTTGCATCAAATTAGGCTCACATGTAACCTTTATTGCAGGACATGGTGGATGGGAACAATGTATAAAATCAGTTTGGAATGGCTTCAGATTCTCCTGCACATGAGTTGAAGGTTCAATCCTCGCTCCAGCATATAACTTCTTTGCTGGAGACTTTGCTTTCCAGGGTCGACACTTTATCAACTACTTTGGCTGGGAATGTGGCTGAGGTACAAGAGCTAAAAGATAAAGTTAACATGGTGGAACAAAGGACTGAATGCTTGGAGATAACCCAGACTAAGTTACTTCAGTGACTTCAAGATCATGAGGGCAGGCTGGCCACCCTATGGCAGAGGGCTGAAGATCAAGAGAATTGTGGCAGAAGAAATAATATCCGAATTTTGGGTGTACCAGAGGGGGTGGAAGGGGCTAATATGGAAAGATTCCTAAATGAATAGATTCCAAGATGCTGGGAGACAGGTGGCAAGGTCCCGTGGATGTGGAGTGTGCCCATTGGGTTCATGGGGGTCCCAGTCCGAAGACACTGGGGCCCCGATCCATAGTGGCATATTTATTAAGATATTCCATGAAGGAGCGAGTGTTGCATGCTGCCAGGGACCTTGAGGAAGTGATGTGGCGTGGGGCAAAAACTTCATTCTATAGAGATTTTTCAGCTGAGGTGGCAGCTCGGAGGAAGGCTTTTGCCCCGATCAAAAAGATGTTGACCCAACATGGTTTTAAGTATGGTTTTTGGTGGTTGGCTCATCTGGCTGTCTCGAAAGAAGGCAATGAGGAATTGGCTGAAACCCCTCAGGAAGTGGAAGCCTGGGTCTCCAAGCATTGGTCGCATTTGAATTTTAAAAAAACCCTCTCCCAAAAGGCTTTGGTACCCTGAGAAAAAGAGCAGGATTCTGAACAAGAGTGGAAGCTGGTGGGGGGGGGGGCTAGTAAGGAACCAATACCCCCCTCAAGGAATGGGCCCCCCAAATCCTCTCATCCCCAACATGTACATGTGTAGAGCCCTAGGAGAAGATATGGCCAAGCGGTGGTTCCTAGTGTGGTCGTCCTTGCAAAACCCCGGCAGAATAATAACTTTATGGCCCACGTCAGGCACCAGTCTCACAGTGGTGTGGAATCTGAAGAGGTGCAAGAGATGGCACCCCCGGCTAAGCTAACTATGGAGGAGTCAGTGGTAACTGAACCAGAGGAGATATCTGACGAGGCTATTATGGAAGCGGCGGAATCAGAGACATGGTCTGACAATTTGCCAGGAATAGAGGACGCGGCAGCTAAGGGAGCCCTGTCAGCTGTGGAAGAGATTTCTAAGGACTTGCAGGATGTAGGCGGGGGATGTTTGCCAGCTGAAGGGGCGCCCTTTCTGGACTAAAACATTTAAGGGTTGTGGTTGATATTAAGCTGTTGGGGGGTGGGTATTGGGGTAGCCCTGTGAGAATTGGAGGATCTGGTTGATCTAGTAATGCTTCTAGTGGGCAATGGTAGGTGTTTGAAATCCTCCGGTCGTTCCCCTTGCCCTTTTTCACAACTCAGATGCCCCACCCTACTAAGGAATAAGGGTGGTATTGGGAACTATATGTAATCGAGATGGAGCTGGGGTTGAGCCTGTCAGGGACTGAACGGTTCAACCTTTTTTTTCCCTATTCGAGCCCTTGGCTAGCACAGCAGGGAGCCTATCCTAGCGATTGGCTGGGGTATAGCTCCAGCATGCATACACCAAGACTCGTCAGTGTCTTATTTTATAATTACTGTTATACTATATTAGAAGTTTGAGGGTTTATATAGTTATTGCTGTTTAACTCACAGTTAGTGGGTGCTTTTAGAGTGTTCATTTAGTGAGTGCTGTTTAATCTCACCTATTTCCTTTTTTTTAGCTATTAGGGTCCTTTTGGGGTGCATCCCACACGCTATATTTTATCGGATCTGACTATATTGCATATTTTACTTCCCTCAGGTATTCTGACTTACTATTTTTACTGGTTGGTTGGGGGTTCGTGACATGAGTACTTCATCTGCTTTTATTTGTTTTATCTCACGGAACTTAGTGTTGTGGTGCGACACTCCAAGATGGGGCTCAGGCTTATATCATGGAATGTAAAGGGGCTCAATAACCCAGGTAAGCGAGATATCATCCTCAGATGCCTCCACTCTATGCAGGTAGACACTGCGCTACTGCAGGAGACGCATCTGGTTGCAAGGACTGTGGGCTGGCTTAAGAGAATGTGGGTCGGGACAGTAATTGCCAGTTCAGCCCGGAACAAATCTAAAGGGGTGGCTATCTTGATTAGGAAATCGTGTCCATGGAAACTGGACAAAACAATTAAAGATACCCAAGGCCGGTGGATAGGGGCTAGGTTCTCTCACCTCGGGGGGTGCATGGTGTTAGCTAATTTCTATGGCACTAATACGGATTCCCCTGAAGTACTCCTTGACCTTAATCAGGCGTTAGAATCTCTCACTGAGGGACATCCAAATTGTCCACTCCTGATAGGGGGTGATTTCAACCTGGTATTGGATGTGCTTTTGGATAAATCTAAACCCACCCCACAGGCTCATCCTAGAATGTTGGATGCCCTATGTGGAATGATGGAGGAGTGGGGTCTGACTGATGTATGGTGGAGAGACCACCCTACGGGAAGGGATTATTCATTTTTCTCGTCTGTCCATGCAACGTATAGCCGGATTGATTTCTGGCTTGCAAATAGATGGGCAGCCCAAGATGTTGTGGCAACTGAGATCAAGGATATTGTAATATCAGATCATTCTTCTGTTTCCTGCACCTTCCAGACAGGGGGACATTTGGGAGTGGGTACTAGATGGAGATGTAATCCCTCGTTAATCAAGGATCCCTCTTTTCATGGTATGGTACAGGACGTTGCCCGGGAGTACTTTGTCCATAATAAACTGGGAGATACGTCTGCGGGCACGGTGTGGGAGGCCTTTAAAGTGATGTTAAGAGGGCATATTATAGCTTATGTGGCTCAGAAGAATAAAGAGCATAAGGCAGAGCTAGATAGGCTCCAGGTGGAGCTTGCCACCACGGAAGTGCAGCTTATAGAAGCTGATGCTGACGACCTGGACACAACCTTACTTCGGAGGGTGGTTGGTTTAAAGTATCGGATTAACACTATGCTCTACCAGCAGGTTGAGTGGCATATGACTAGAGTCAAGCATGCCTTTTGGGAGGGTGGTGAGAAGAGCGGGAAGTTACTCGCATTCCAGCTTAGTAAACAACATGCTACTTCCCGTATCCAGGCCTTCGAACGGAAACAGCGGAGACAGTAACAGGTTCGAAGCAGATCAATGAGTGTATGGCGTGGTACTATCAGAGGCTGTATCAATCTCGCATTTCTCAGGAAGGTGGAAATATCAAAGGCCAGCTAAGGGATTTCTGCTCAGCGGTGCATATCCCTCAGCTGTCGGATGCCATGAAGGAAGCCTTGGATGCGCCTATTACTGAGGCTGAAGTTCGTGAAGCTCTGTCTCAGTTAGCCAAAGGGAAAGCTCCACGACCTGATGGCATGACTGTTGAATTATACTAGCAGTTAGCCTCTGAAATTTGCCCTCCTTTACTTGCCACCCTGCAAGAATCGCATACAATTGGCTGTCTCCCACCTACGATGCTGGAGGCACTGATTACCCTTATTATGAAGAAATCGGATGACCCACTAAGCTGTGCTAATTATCGTCCCATTTCACTTATTTCTGTGGGCACCAAGATTGTAGCCAAGGTCTTAGCCAAACGGGTAACAGAGGTATTGCCATCTATCATTCACCCGTCTCAGGCAGGTTTTACTAAAGGCAGGGCAGTGGCAGAGAATATCTGTATGTTGCTCAATATTAAATGGCTGGTGTTACGATCCTCTATCCCTATGGCAGCTATGGCGGTGGACTTTTCTAAAGCATTTGATTCGGTAGAGTGGCCCTACTTGCACGAAGTGCTTGATTTATATGGTTTTGGTGCTTATTTTAAACAGTGGGTACAAGTGCTGTATAATGAACCTATGGCGAGGGTACTCACTAATAAAGACATCTCCGCGCCCTTTCCCTCCAACGGGGCACCCGTCAGGGAAACGAGGGGATTCAAGGTGTGATGGTGGGGGGGGGGCAGGAGTATTTGACTATGGCGTATATGGATGATTTGCTTCTCACCCTTTCTCGCCCCCAAGAGTCTCTCCCTTTTGTGCTGGAGTCCCTGCGTTCATTTGCTAGCATCTCAGGGTTGGATATTAACCAAAAGAAAACTAGTGTCGCCCCCTTGAATGGCGAGTGTGTTAAAGAGTGTTTACTGGGAACTGAATTATCATGGGTACCTGATGGGTTGCATTATTTGGGGATATATATAGAACATAGAAACATATAATTTGACGGCAGATAAGGACCGCTTGGCCCACCTAGTCTGCCCATTTTCCTACCTAACAGATAAGCTGCAGATCCTAGTTAACCAACAGCTAACTTCCTCCTACCATCCACTAGGACTGCCTTATGCCTGTCCCATGCATTCTTGAAGTCCCCCACTGTTCTTGACTCCACAACCTCCTCAGGGAGGCTGTTACATGCATCCACAACCCTCTCAGTGAAAAAGTACTTCCTCACATTACCTCTGAGCTGTTCCCTTCTATCTTCAAATTGTGCCCCCTTGTTCTTGCACATCTCTTTTTCTGGAAGATGCTGTCCTCTTGGACTTGTTAATTCCTTGAGGTACTTGAAAGTTTCTATCATGTCCCCTCTCTCCCTTCTTTCCTCAAGGGTATACATATTAAGCTCCTTTAATCTTTCTTCGTATGTCTTCTGGTGCTGACCCTGCACCATTTTGGTTGCCCTCCTCCAGACAGCCTCCACTCTATGTCTTTGCGGAGATGGGGTCTCCAGAACTGCACACAGTACTCCAGATGGGGTCTCACCAACTGTCTGTACAGAGGGATAACAAATTTCTGTTTTCTACTATTGATGCCTCTTCCTATGAATCCCAGTATCCTTCCAGCCTTCCTTACTGCCTTCTCACATTGCTTGCCCACCTTTAGGTCATCTGATATAATTACCCCCAGGTCCCTTTCTATTTTTACTGTTGTCAGTATCTCACCCCCCATTGTGTACACTTCCTTTGGGTTTTTGTTTCCCATGTGCATTACCTTGCACTTCTTTGCATTGAATCTGAGCTGCCATACATTTGACCATTCCTCCAACCTTGCCAAGTCCTTTCTCATCCTTTCCACTCCATCTTGTGTATCAACCCTGTTGCAGATCTTTGTGTCATCTACAAAGAGACATACTTTTCCTTCCAGTTCCTCTGCAATGTCACTTATAAAGACATTAAAAAGGACCGGTCCCAGTACTGAACCCTGCGGTACTCCACTAGTAACCATCCTTTCTTCAGTGTGTACTCCATTTACTACTACCCTTTGCATCCTGTTGTCTAGCCAATTTTTTTCCAGGCTACCACCTTGGGACCCACTCCAAGGCTGGCTATCTTGTGTATTAATCTTCTGTGTGGGACTGTATCAAATGCCTTGCTAAAATCTAGGTAGGCTATGTCCACAGCCCCTCCCTGGTCTACTACTTTGGTCACCCAGTCAAAGAAATCTATTAGATTTGTCTGACACGACCTTCCCATCGTGAATCCATGCTGCCTTGGGTCCCGTGCCCCACTGGCCTCTAGGTACTCAACAATTCTTTCCTTCAGAAGTGATTCCATCATTTTCCCTACCACTGAGGTCAAACTAACTGGTCTATAGTTTCCTGCTTCTGTCCTGCTCCCACTTTTGTGAAGAGGAATCACATCTGCCCTCCACCAGTCCTCGGGTACCACCCCATCCTCCCATGATTTGTTAAAGAGAGTAGTCAGTGGTGTCACTAGTTCTACCCTTAGTTCTTTTAGAATTCTTGGGTGAATCCCATCAGGCCCCATTGCTTTGTCCACCTTCAATTTTATTAGTTCTTTCAGAACCCTTTCTTCTGTAAATGGACTTGTATCGATCCCCCTCTTCAGAGTGTTTCTCTTGTTTGGTTTAGGTAACTTCCCCTCCTCTTCCTTTGTGAATACTGAGCAGAAATATTCATTCAGGATCCCTGCTTTTTCATGTCACCCTCTACCCACATTCCCTCCCCCTTTATTAAGCTTCAGTATCCCACCTTTGGTCTTTATTCGCTCCCTAATGTACCTATAAAAGGTCTTAGCCCCCTTCTTAACAGAATTGGCTATCCTTTCCTTGGTTTGGACCTTTGCTATTCTGACTGTCTTCCCAGCCTCTTTCTGCTTTAACTGATAAAGTTTTCTGTCCTGCTTCTTCTGTGTTTCCTTATATTTCCTGAATGCTGTCCTTTTCTCCTTAACCTTCTCTGCCACCTCTTTTGAGAACCATAGCATTTTTTTCCTTTGTTGTGTTTTATTGATTTGCTTTTCACAAAGGCTTGTTGCCTCTGTGATGGTTGTTTTGATCACTCCCCATTGTTCCTCCAGCCCTCCTTCTTGCCTGTTTGCTAGTGCTTTTCTGAGGCACTCTTTCATTTTCCCAAAGTCAGCCCTCCTAAAGTCCAGTACTCTTGCTTTTGTATGGCTTGATTGTATGACTGTGTTTATCGTGAACCACACTGTTTGGTGGTCGCTTGTTCCCAGATGGCTACCCACTTCTAAATCTGAGATTCTTTCTCCATCCCCATTTGAGAGTACCAGGTCTAAGATTGCTCCCTCCCGAGTGGGTCCCAATACTAGCTGTCTGAGGCATGCCCCCTGTAGGGCATCAAGAATGACCCTGCTCTTGGATGTGCCTGCAGCAAAGGTGCTCCAGTTAACATCTGGCATATTCCGGTCCCCCATCAACAGTATCTCCCCTTTTTCTGCCATTCTAAGAAAGCTTTCTATCATTTCCTTGTCCATTCCCTCCCCCTGAGATGGGGGTCTGTATACAACCCCCTTGCGGATTGTGGTGCCATTTCCTGTCTCCAGGGTGACCCAAAGTGCCTCATCTGCTCCCTGTTTACTCTTTAGTTCTGTTGCTTTGATCCCTTCCTTTACATAATGAGCTACTCCTCCTCCTCTTTTACCCTCCCTGTCCCTCCTGTAGATTGTGTATCCTGGTATGTTGACATCCCAGTCATGGTTCTCTGTGTACCAAGTTTCTGTGACTGCCACAATATCCAGGCAACCCTCTTCCATCAATGCCACTAGTTCAGGAAGCTTGTTACACAGACTACTGGTGTTGGTACTCATCACCCTCCACTTTTTGATAGCCTTACCCCTTTTAGCCCCATTTCTGTCCTTACTGCCTTTGCCTTTTTTTACATTTAAATCTGTTCTGCTCCCTAATAACTTCTGTGCCTTGGTGTTTATCTCACTAATCACCATGTTTTGTGGGGGGAGGCTCAGATTTCCCTGCTCCTTTTCAGTGCCTCCCTCCTTGGCTAGTTTAAATGCTTGCCAATGAAGCATTTAAACCTCTCACCTAGGATCCTGGTTCCCCCCTGGACAGATGCAGACCATCGCATCAGTATAGGTCTGCATCACTCCAGGTGGCTCCCCAGTCCCCAATGAAGCCAAAACCCTGAGTTCCACACCAGTTTTTCAACCACTCATTGAATTCTCTGGTGAGAAGTGCCCTAGCATCTCCCTTGCCATAGACAGGCAGCACCTCCGAAAAGGTTACCGTATGCGCTACTTGTCTAAGGCCCCTTCTCAACTCTACAAACTCCTCTTGCACTGCTCTGTTCCCATTCCTAGCCAGGTCATTTGTTCCTAGGTGGACAATGACATCCAGCTCCTTCCCTCGTGCAGCTCCTCCCACGATCTTGAGGATTCGCTTCCTGTCTCTCCAAGCCATGGCACCAGGAAGGCACCTTACCTCCCTCGCCCCTTCCTCCCTCATTTCTACCCCCCCTAATGATTGAGTCCCCCACCAGGAGTTGTCTTCTTCCACTGTGGGGTCCCATGCCACCCTCCTGTGGGTCTCCTTTGTGAAGGTTCCCAGTATTCTGCTTGGTCTCCACTGCAGGTGCCTCCATAGAGGAACCACTATCCACCAGAAGAGCGAATGAATTGTGGAGAGGTACAGCTGGAGGGATGCAACTCCTGTTCCACCATCCTCTCCCCTCCTTGAGCCCACCCTGGTCCAGCCTCTCTCTTTCTTGGCAACCTCTGAGGTAGTGGCATTGGCCTGGTGGTCCCTGGGTGGGGAGGAGGTTTCCTGAATCCTAGCCAGGTCAGCCTGGAGATGGGCAACCTCCTCTCTCAGACCAGAGAGGTGCCTGCAAATAGGGCAGCATCGCACTCCAGAATGTCTCCCAGAACACTGCCGCCCCACAGCCATTGCACTGCACCACTCCTATCATGTCTTATTTTGTGTCCTCTCTACTGTTTCTCTGGATGCTTATTCTCTCCTCTCCTTACAACTCTCACCCTTTCTGTTCTGGGACAGCAACTTCCTATCTTCTTCAGTAGCCTCCTGCTTCCTTGCTCAATATCAGACCACCAGCAGCTAGGGGGGGAGAGTGAGCTACTTTTTTCCTTTAGGGTTGACAAAACCAATGTTTCCCTATGATCCTTTCCTTCCTACTGCCAAACAGGAAGTTCCTGTTGACAGTCAAATCAAGTGGCTATAAAAGTAGAACTGGCTTCCTGGGGACATGCAGAGTCAAGGAACTCTAACCCTTTATTTACTCAATTGATTATTAGGTGGCGCGATGGAAATGTCTGAACCTGTCCCTGCTGGGGAAGGTAGCGGTGCTTCGAATGCTTATGTTGCCCAGGGTAGCGTACTTGCTGAATAACCTCCCCATAGTGTTGTCGAATAAAGTGTTTCAGGTGTTAGATAAATTAATGTTGGATTGCCTATGGGAAGGATGGAAGCCTAGATGGAATGTTAATAAGTTACGGGCACATTGGTCATGGGGGGGTATAGGACTCCCTTACTTTAGGGGATATCATTAGTCCTTCCTTGCAGCCCAGGTAGTTAAATGGTTCATTCCAGCTTCTGGCAATCCACCACCTTGGCTTGAGTTGGACAGACAGATTTGCCAGCCCGTCCCTCTTAGCCTGCTGTTAACTCGTGTGAACATAGCACGGGATAAACTTACCCCGGTGATGGATGCTACAAGGGGTGCTTGGTTTCGGTTAATGAAGGTGGCCGGGAAGGTAAAGCAGCATGCTAGAGTGCCCTTTAGATATATGGCACTGTGGCGTAACCCACTTATTAGGGTTGGTAATCAACCCTTATCATGGGTTTTGTGGGAAGAGAAAGGGATTCATATTGTGCAAGATCTCTATTTATCGAATTCTAGTACCCTAATGTCCTTTGAGCAATTGCGTGCCCACTATGCGTTAAAGGTACAGGACTTTTGGAGGTTCTTGCAACCAGTCGATGCTTTGCAGGCCACTGACTGGTTGAATAAGGAGGATCCGAAGTGGCACTGGCTTTCCTTATTGCATTTAAGGTCCTCATTTCAGGGGTTGGCAGGTAAGTTCTATAGCACTTTGCGGGAGGAGCAAATAGACTACACTGAGTCGAGCAGGAAGGCATGGGGCATAGAAATTGGTGGGCATGTTGATTCGGAAGCCTGGTCTTGCTGTCTTCGGGCAGTGCATACTACTTATAAAGTGCTAGAAGCCAATTAATTCAGCTTAATATCCTGCTTCGTTGGTATAGAACACCTGCTAACTTGTCTAAATGGGGAGTTATTTTGCATGATGGTTGCTGGAGATGCGAGCACAGTCCTGCTGACATCTTGTATCTTTTTTGGAACTGCCGGGTGCTGGCTCCTTTTTGGTCAGTGGTAGCAATGGATTGCTCCGGGGTGGTGGGACAGCCTATAGACATGTCTCATCCAATGTTGCTGTTGGGTGATCAGGCCCCGTTAGTGCATTTGAGCCCACAACACCAGAGTTGGGTCCTTGTTGTTCTGTTGGAGGCTAAATGACTCATATTAAGACATTGGCAGCAACCGGTTTCTCCACCTATCAAGGCATGGCATGCGGCTGTCTCCAAGCTAGCTACCTTTGAAAGGCTAACTTATGCTGCAAGAGGACAGCTTCCTTTTTACTTTGCTAAATGGGAAGCCTACCTCAGTTCAGCCTTGTGTCAGGCCCCTCTTCCCCCGCAGTACGGTGATCATTTTATTGGGCCGTGGTTAGAGATTTAGACTCTATCTAGCTTAGACGTTGATCTACAGGAGGGGTGGATTCTTATGGGTGATTTAGGAACTGGTCTTAGTAGCGTTGCGTTGAGGTGGAGGGTGACTTGTCTCCCTCGAATATTTCTTTAATGTCTAAATACTAGTTTTATATCAGATCCGAGTAGCATGCGGGAAATTCAATGTTGGGGTGGTGGTGCCCATTCAGCCTAAATAGAAGGGTTAGAAGTGGATGAATTATGATATATTATGGGTGTTAGCTGTTGTAAATTGGTTTATTAGGTAAAGATAAGGCTTATGCAACAGTGATATGTGTTTTCAATAATGTTGCATGTATCTGACTGTGTAATTCTATGTTGATAGAAGTTATTCTGTTTCTGGATATGTTGTTTATGCAAACAATAAAAATTATTCTATGATAAAAAAAACAGAGTAGAACTGGACATTAGTAGATGATGCTATAGGTTAAGAAAGAATAGGCGATAATGAAAATTAATTTGTTTATCCAAAATAATAAGAAACAGATAAAAGATGAATACAGTATGTAATAATTTGCAGAACAGTATGAAAACATGAAAATGCATTCAAAATATTAGACTAATAATGAGCTGTAAATGATGAACAGTCATTCTGTTTATTGAAGTTATCCAGAAAAAATGCCCAGATATTGTAGATACAGTACCTAGTAAATTGCAAGAAAATATGAAGACCTGAGATTGCATTCTAATTATTCAGGAGATTTTTCAAGATGGCAGATCTGGCCATTCGCTACACAGACTCTGAGTGACAATTAACAATTGACAAGATCATTAAGCTTTGTGAGTCTTTGTATAAAGTTTTCAGAAAATAACCCAGTTTTAGCGATACATCTAAATGAGTGGAGTTAAACAGAAACATTTGCTCTCCATTTAGGTGAAGATTACCCATAATACTTCACAGTCATTTATCCCTCAAATTTTTATAGCTTGGACAATATAGGACAATGTGACAAAAATTCTTTACATGTCCAATCTGGCAAATATAAGAATTAGACAGTATTCTAGTTTTGTCTTTATTATATCATTTTTCCAAGACTCTCAATGGGAAAATTCTTAGTCTATATTTGGTTATGATAGCCTTCATTTCTGAATCTATGATTTGTTAAGATAAGGTTCCAAGCAGGCTTCGGTTTTAAGAATGGGTAAATGGGACTAAATCTATTGACATACTGCCCCATATTCAAAAGTGGCCTGCTGCCTTGTGCAAGTCCATGTGCCATGCATCTCAGATGCGCCAGCACAAAATATTAGTACATTCAGATGATGCATCATAGAATGTGATCGCGAACATCTGGCTGAATATCCTGAACATATGCAATCACACAGTGGGAGATACGAGGTGTGGCAGGTGACCTGAGACCTTTATGGAGCATAGGGAACTGCGCAATGCATGGCCACATGCACTGAACACAAAATTGCAACATTCAGCCAGGATATGCAAATGGCCTCATTGCACAGTCCAAGCCCATTCCCCACATTTACATCTCATTACTGGAATGAATTCATGACATTTGCATACCTGTGGCATGCAGAGATCTAGCTCTGCAGGGCAGCTCCAACACCCCACACAGGGGAACAGAAGGTACTGCAGCCTAGCTGGCTGGTATGAAGGTATGTGTGTGTGGGTGTACTGCAGTGACCTAAGTACAGTGCATCCACCCATGGCCCTGTACAGGGTTTGACTGGGATTCAGGGGGCTCACCTAGACAGTGACTACAGTAGCCCAGCTAGACAAGCAAGGGGGGGGCCCAGGGTGACACATGCTGATCTGTATGCCACATGACTGTCATATCCTAGTCTTGCATGCATCATACAGTCATGTACAGTGTCCCTCATACTGTACCCTATAATACTGGACAAGGGTTGAGGCATGCAAGGGAAGGTGCACCACCATGGGTGTGTGACACTGGTAAGACCCTTGACAATGCCATACTGCCACCAGCACCACCAGGCCACCTGGGCACTGGTGCCTGAGACATCACCATGGGTGCATGCCACCACCAGGTGTTGCCCTAATGTCCACATGGGTGCAGGCCATAGCCCCTGTTATATGTGCTGTATTGTGGCTGTCCACAACACCTGTGTGCCAGGGGTGCACTCAACGGCACCAGTATTTGGCAGCTGAGTGTCTAGGTCTCTGGTTCAGTGTGGGGAAGGTGGCCATCTGGGTGGTGCCAGGTTTGTCACAGCAACTGTGGCTATGGGTACTGTCCTATTGGTATGACTGCTCTGTGTGAGTGCCTGTAGCACATCCTGGTGCAATTCCAAGGTCTATCTCACCTCCAAGGGCTGTCTCAGGAGTGCCTGTCTGTAGTTCAGAATCATGCCTGTGGGTAGTTGGCTGATTTAGGCCATCCTTTTGGTGTTCTATCTTTGCATGGCAATTTCTGGGATGAATGGAACATGTGCCGAACATTTTGGCTGACTATCCCCATGCATGGCACATTCATGTCCCCACCTCCTGTTTCTGTATTGCATACATTATCTATGTGCAAATGCACATTCCAACATGTGCAACGCATCTCTGCCATTTGAATATCATGCTTTGGTGCAATTTCCAGGATGTATGGCACATCTCAATTTTGAGCAGCACATCTCTTTTGAATATGTGGGAATACAGCCATTAGATCTTGCTTATCAATATCAAGCAACCTATTTTTTATCATAGTACTATAACTTAGAGGTATAATAATGGACTTAGTGAACCATGTCCAAAGATTGCCCATGCTTATTTTATTAAGTGTAGTTTTCACAAATGCTATCCAAGTAGTTTTGCATTCTTTCTCCAAGAGATCCATTTTTCCCTTAAACGCTGCACAGCTAAGCCATATTTATGTTGTATGGCAATCCAATAATTTAGAAACCTCCATATACAGCAGTGGCAGGCAGGATGCAACAGAGTAATGCTACAGTATAGCACAAAATGCTGCGGCATGCCACAGGGAACAATATAATTCAATGGCAAATAAGCAATTCTTACTGCAGTATTTTGTGAAATGTTGTTTACTGCAACTTACTGCATTTCACTGTGGCTGGTTCTGCTGTAGCTAGAGTTCCCACAGATGACTGTCCTAACTGTACCCAAGCACTGTGTTCTGGTGTTGTTCTTGGTAACAGAAAGAGCTTTTTATAAATGTCATCAATTGATGTGTAATTATGCCTGCATATTATAGCCCCATATTTCTATACCATATAACATTTGTGAGACTATTTTAACACTGTTTGCCTTAACATGGCTTCTATAATATGACCCCCAAACCTATTAATCTGGTATACTGTATTTCTGGTTTGATTGGTTTTCTTACGGCTATATGATACTTGAGTCTTCCAGGTTAATATATAGTGTAAAAAACTACTCTGAGATACTGTATGTGTATTGTTCTACTATTTTCATTTTAACGCCCTCTATATATAAATTTCTGGTTTTAACTTTTCTTCCCTTTGGGGGTACTATCAAGACTTGAATTTTATCCATATTAATTTTGAGTTCTAAATCTTTACATTTTATTGCCAGTTTATTGAACTTATCATGAAGGTCTTTTTGGACAAGGGGTAACAGGACAAAGTCATCAACATATTTGAGAACTGACAGAGAACTATATAAATTTTAAAAAATTGGCATAATTTGGAAGAGTCTTCCTCTCCCATAATAGGGTAACAGTATGACTTTCTCATTACAAAGTGCAGTTGTTGAAAGTAGAACTGTTAATAATAAAAGCAGATAGACCATGCCTATTAGGCATTAAATAGCTGACCCTGGACTGATTTTGAGTATAGAGTGGATACAATGCCATCCATAAGATCCTATACATACTGTGCCTCTTAAAAGATTGTCACAATTTAAAAATGTTTTAAGAGGGTTGCATCCAGATTGTAACATGCTAAAAACTGCAACAACCTGTGTTCTAAAACTGTGCTCAAACCCTGCTCAGAGCTAGGCAAACACTATTGTCATAACTCATGTTAACAGCAGTGTGAATACAATCTGTGCATTAACACAGGTTAAGACAACCTGACATAAAAGAAACATTTGTTTTTTAGTCTAAAGAACGAAACAAAAAATACTTAACATATATGGATGAGTTCCCAATGAGCTCCCAATTTGAATGATGTACTTTTTACCACTATCCATTACCGTTCCCAATCATGAGTATCCTGTCATGCATTATGGCACCCATAATGCTCTGCAGTTGTGCCACAATCACCCCTGGAAACTCATTCAGGCTTGCTTGCTGTTGGAGCACAGTGTTGACTCTAACAAGCTTGCTAAGAACCAAAATCTAAAGTGTTTTTTAAATGTTTTTGAATCATTGTTCAGTGTGTACAGGGCCTTAGTTAAATAACTGAAGTCCTGATATCCACCATGATTCAGATGGAAGGAATTGTGATAATTAAGAAAAAGCATGCCAGTTAAACAGAAAAGCACCTCATATGGCACCACTTCATCCATGAAAATGAACACCAAAACTGTGCCAAAGCTCTCACATTGGCTTTGCTGAAAAAGACCACACAACATGTACCCAGAGTAATTAACATAGATGCAGTCTATAGGGATTACACTATGCTGCAGCTGCAGGAATGTTGGCAACCTCCCCTACAGTGACACATGGTCATCGACATCCCCAACACAGCTGATCTGGACCCTGACTGGAGAGTACACAGACACCTGTTCAGTGTACATGCCCCCCTGCACCCCCAATGCAGGGGGCTGTGCTCCCTACTGAATTCACCCACAATGTCACACCAGCACTCCAGAACAAGGAGTTAGCAAGTAACTCCAATGAAGGGTCTCAACACGATCTGTTTAATGACACAGTGAAAATCAAAATGGCCGCACCATTTTGATTTTTACTGAGTCATTAAATGGAAATTTATTATCCATTAAACTCATCTTTTCATTAGATGGATCATGTTGATAGCCTTCATTGGAGTTACTTGCTAACGCCTTGCTCTGGAGTGCTTTTGTGACACTGTCTGTGAATTCAGCAGGTGGCAGCCCTGCACCAGCAACCTGCCCAGGTTGGTGAGTACAGTAACTCTTTTCTTTATGGCTATACCCCCTGCACTCCCCAGATTTAAGGATTCCAACTCTGGGGGGCGGGAAGATGTCAGAGGAGAGTGGCCAAACTCTGGAGCTGATGACTTGATTATCGCTCCAGCAACCTAGTCGACACCACATATGTCGACAAGTTGGTATGGCTGTAACAGCGTCACTGTGAAAGTGTAGCTGTTACAATAGTATACCACCTCTAGGTGACTGAAACAGCTGCTTAGTCCTACACCACTACTACTACAACTCTATTGAGGTTTGTAGAGATTTGCTTCCTACAAATGGCCTGCCTGAAGAGTTAATGGCATATAAGAGACCTCAGTTCACTTTAGAAAAATGTTCTTCATGTTTTGAAGTTGCATACAGTCAATCACATTAGATTAATTGCATGCTACCCTGCTTGAAACTGGACAGCTAAGCACTGAGTGTAGAGTTTAATGTAGGCCTCACCAAAGACCAAAGGCAGGTGATAGCCCATGGCAGTACTGGTTAGCAAACTTTCATTTTGACAATAGAGGTACTCCATGTATTAAAGAAGCACTTGTAAATGGGACCAGTAACATCTTATTGAATGGTGACATGGCACTCCAGAGAGCAGACAATGAAGCCATGATATGCTGATTTCAGGCAAAATCCAGCAATGAAATACACTCAGCAAACTCTAAAACTCTAAACTGGATACTTGCCCATCAGTTCCATTGCTCAGATGCATTTTCAAGGCATTAGTCTGCTGGCATTGTGATATCAGCTGCTGCTTTGATAAAGACATCCTAATGTTGAAACCTCAATAAACCAGCCTCTCAAGAAAACATTTTAGCTATGGAGCAAGAATCCAGTTTTGTGCTCTACTATTTTTTTCTGTCATTTTTGGTGGATTACACTTGAAATAAAATGACATGTTTTTGTTACTATACCGTGGTTTGATTGTTTGTAATCTGGGGTGCCATTACTTCTTTAACACAGTCAGAGAATGTGCTTCTGATCCCATTGGTAAGTGTTTTCTTGTTCTGTTTTACCCCAGTGTCTACAGCACACACAGTCTTCATTGCAGCTTTAGTTTTATTTCTTTTTGACTCCACATAATGCTACTCAAAGAATGCATTCTGAGTTGTTCATGCAGAGAAAAGTACATACTCAGTTTTAACTTCTCAGTAGATCTGTACTAAATTCTATCTAATGGCAGCACACTTGTTGCTAAGTTATATTTGCCTACCTGTAGTAAGTTCAAGGAAAATTAACTAAAGTGAATGACTCTATATAATGGCAATGGGCAACTGGGCAGCTAATACCCTCCCTCACCCCAGTCATCCCCATCTTTCATGCTCCATGTTTATTAAAAAGCTGGTCTACTTCTAGCATACCAAGAACTAGCACTATTTTTCAAACAACCCTTCCCTACCCAAATTGCCCAATTGCAAAATTTGCTTTTTTTAAGAACTGAATCCCTCTCATGAATCACAGTTTTTGATTTGGGGTGATTTGGGGGACAATAGTAATCCATTAGCGAGACTACCACTGTTGTTTCCCCCCCCCCACTTGTGGGGCTGTGACAACTTGCACTGTATTTTTGTGTGCCTTTTAATTTATTTTTATTATCATCTATGCCTTTATGAAGTATTTCAGGTGAGGTGGGAGGTCTGATGGAAACTTAAAATTACACTTCACTGTAGGCCATGCATGTGGGCACTCAGCTAAGGGAGCCTTTGTGTAAGTAATATTTTTTTGGCCCCTGCAAATGGCATTTGTTTTTGTTAAACTTCAGAGAGCTGATCCCTTTCATAAAAAAAATATATGTTTTGAGTGTAAACCTTGCTAAGCCAGAGCAGAATGGCATCTCATTGATTTAGCCAGCCAGGAAAACAAAAGTACCAGGCTTTAATCCACAAAAACAGTTTGGATCTATTCTGGAAAAGGGTGGTCTCCAGAGCTCAAAGATGTTCCACTGTGTGATGGCAGAGAGAGAGATGTACAGTATGATGATGCAGCTGTAGTGGAGGGCCAATTGAAAATATCTGTGTGTATGTGTTTGCTGTTAGAGTTTAGTTATATTTTGGGATTTTGAGCTAGCAACATCATGGGATTGAGTCAGCCATAACTCATCAGTCATGAGTGTTGGTAAGTGTCTTCTATTTTACTCTGAATTTAGATAGCTTTGAGTTAGGTTATTTATTTTGTGTGTCCTTTATCTTTTCAAATGTGTTTATTTTTATCTCTGTGGAAATACTGTATTCCCCATAATCTTTAGTATATATTATCCATTAACATATGTAAATATCATAGGGTATTAAATATTATTTTGATATACTTTATGCACTCTGTGACCAAGTCATTTTATTTATTTATTGAATTTTGTTGACCCAGTAGGTCCACTGAGACTAGAAGTCCCCATTTTCAGGGGTGACAGGGGGGAGGGGAAATACAGATGACAACCAACTGAAATTGAACTAGATTAAGCTGTTGGTGGTATTTTTAGTGAATAGGGAAATTTGGCCAGGACACCAGGGACATTCCCCTACTCTCTGTTAGGAGGACCCACTGGCCATCAACATGGAGGAGTGAGTTGTGGTTTGGTCAGTGAACAGGATGGCTAGAAGGCACCAGGAAGAAGGTGGACAGCAGAACATCCAGAACATGGAATCAACAGTAAACAGTATGGAACAACTAACCGTGGCTAAGGTGGGTGAGGAAAGTACTGTGAATACCGATCTAGAACAGGATGAACCAGATTTGCAACAAGCTGAACAACAGTTGGAGTACAACATTTCACAGCAGAAAGGTGAGTTGCTAGCTCAAATCTTTAAAAATGAGCAGGAATACCTCAAACAAAAACAGGAGTTGGAGGATTTGAAGAAATGAAATGGAAGTCAGGTGCCTCACCTAGCGTGGACTCCATTTCTAAAATATTTATTTTTGGTGCTTCTAGTTCATCTCTGCATTCTACCACAAACAAGGACAGTTTGGAGGTTTTAGCATGGTCCCCTTCGGCAGCTTTGTTTTCCACTGGATAGATTCATCAGGCAGATGGGCTGTGGACTCCTGACTCAAAGATTCCACTTCCAGGATCTGCTATCTGCAATACCACTGCTAGTGAGGGAGACCTAGGCACAGCAAGCTCCAGTAAGGCATCTCGCCAGCAGCTAGCAACTGAAAAAATGCTATCTTCGGGTACCGGAGGTGAGAATCACACACCTTCTGTGGATATTGAACCAGTTGGTCAGAGGCACAAAAGCGATGATAGATGTGCACCACCCAGTACTAGTTCCACAACTCAGGATGCAGGTATTTCTTTCTCACCTATGGACATTTCATAAGTTTTTTTTCAGGAGGATCAATGAATGTGGTGCCACCAATGATATCAACTTTGTCCACTGGGAATATGGGCCCCAACAACAGTACTGACATTCCAGTAAATTATGCTAGTCTCCTTAAAAAACCATTAGAACTAGCTAAATGGAGACATGCAGTTAGACTGTGGTACATGGGAGGTTTAGAGCTACCTCCAGACAGATTCCATGTGGGGAAACAATTGCTGAAAACTGATATGGAATTTGATATTAGTTTTCATTTGACACATCTTTCAGATACATTTTGGCACATGTATAATGCCTATAAAAGCATCCCTATTTGGTCACCATTTCAGGCTATACCCCTTACCAAACCTACTTTTAAGATTATTACCATTCTCTTTTGTAATGAAGGGGTTAATGTTTCTGATATTGTTTTTTGGTTAAGAAAAAGATGTGATGTGCAGGGGTCACCAGAACCGATTATGGATGCTGAAGGTTTTTGGATGTGGGGTGGCGTGCTAAGGTGAAATTACATCAAGATGCCTCTGGAATGCAACACCTCCTTAAATGTTTTTATTTGTGGACAGACAAAGGGGTTCTTTTTTATCAAGGACAACCCCAGCCAGTGTTATAAGTGTGGATCCCCCCAGGCATCTCAGTAATAACTGTAAGAAGGTAAGGTGTCTTCACTGCGGAGATATGGGGCATACTAATGCTAGCTGTCAGGCTCCCTTGATATGCCACTTATGTGATGAGACTGGTCATTCTTTCATATCTTGTCCATGAGCTTCTCTTAATACTTATAGGGCAGAACTTAATGAGCAAGATTCCTATATTAATGCAGCCACTAGGCAAACCCCAGAACAGGACACTGGGGAGATATCTGCTCATGAACAGAGGTCCTTCAGTAGCTGAGCAAGTTGTGGAGCCAGAACATCAGACACAGGTAATGAATTTTGCTACAGAATCCCCCATTGAGCAAGAGGATACAATATGTGCAAGCGTGCTTCCTGCCCCGGTTTTAACAAGAACCACCTTTTCAGCTTGTAACAGCCTAAAATAAAGAGAATCTAGGAAAGAAAAGGTTATTCCTCTTCAAAATAAATTTGCTGCCTTACAATGGAGTGATACAGAGATGGGGAAGAATTAGATGGAGCACTGGAATATTCCTCATCTAAAGCTGGTTGGTCAAATGTTGAGGAAAGGGCACCCCAGGATGAATGAAAAGCCCTAACGAAAAGAGAGTTGGGTACAAGATATAGTTTAAGAAAGAAAAAAGCCCCTGATTAATTTTAGATGGCTTCTGATGTTTGCCTAGCCTCACGTAATGTCAATAGTTTAATATCTGATAGGAAGAGGAAAGTTACCTTTCACCTTTCTTATCGGTCCTATTGTGATGCCCTCTTTCTAGATACAAGGTTATTTACCATTTTTGATATATAGAGGACTAGTGCAGACTGGATCTGGGGTCCTTCTTATTGGTCAGTGGGGGAAGATATTTGTAGCGGGTTAAGAAAAGGTTTTTCAAATCCCCTTATGAAAATTACTCATGTGGTGGATATTTGTCCAGGAAGAGCAATATTGTTTGATTTTTCCCTCAAACAACAGAACTTTAGAATAATAAACATTTACACTCCTCAGGAGAAGGCAAATAGGATACAGTTATTGACTTTAATTCAACTTTACCTGTGCACTGCTAGGGCGATCCTGTTAGGTGGAGATTTTAATTGTAGTAGATTTAAACAGGATTGAGGTCTCAAAATGGATAAGATGTATTGTGATACTAATTTCTTAAACAAACTAATTAGTCAAACCAAATTAATTTATGTTTTTCATTCTTTATTTTCCACATCTCAATATACATATTTGAAGGGAACTATTAAAATTAGAATTGATTATTGGTTTATTTCTTCATACTTTCCTTTGAAACAGGCTGAAATAATTCCTATTGTCACCTCAGACCACACTTTATTGGAATTAACCATATCTTTTCCCCCTGAGGTGACCCCAGGTAAGGGGTAATGGAGATTTAATAGCTCCTTATTACAGAACCTCAAGGTTCAGCAAGGCATGCTGAATATTATAGTTGCTCAGAAGTCGATGCTTTGTTTATATGAGAATGCCATTGAATAGTGGGAACAAAACAAAAAGGACTTTATAGAATATTTTAAAGAGATGGGGCAGCTTCTGAGGAGTTTCAAAAATACCCAATATAAGCTTTTTTGGCAGTAATTACAAAAGCTGGTTTTCCTACATTTTGAGGGTAAAGGGGACTATTCTGCACAAATTAGACAAGTTAAACATGAGATGGCCAATTTTCAATCTGACAGGAGTAAGTCCTTGGAATTTGAGCAAAAACACAGTACAAAGGGAACACAGTATCAGGTCAATCCATATGAAACACGTATGGTACACACTTCTAAGAAAATGATAAATAGTCTATGAAAGGGAAGCCTGAAAGTTATTGGGTATTCAGCCATTATGGCAGAGAAAGGCCAGTTCTGCAAATAATTATATGGGGTACCTTTGGAGGTTCCAGATAGGTTACACAGGTGGCTCCTGGAATGTGAATTATTGCAAGCTTTACCCCATGTAAGATATTTGTGCACCCTAATACAGAGAAAGTATTGGCTTCAGTTATATCTCAGTTTAAACCAGATATTGCACTGGGTCTGGATAGCCTCCCTTACTCTTTCTATAAAGAACTTGTGAAGTACTTATTATCAGAACTCACTATGGTTTATAATTTCATTCTTCAGCAGGGTACATTGCCTACATCTATGAGCAATTGCCTAATAATATTTTTGCATAAGAAGTGGGATAAAGAGATATTAGATAATTGGTACCCTGTTTCTTTGTTGAATTCTGATTTCAAGATTTTGACGAAATTAATTTGCAATAGACTAATTCTGGTGATTTCCCCTTGATTCATTATTCCCAAGCATGCTCCTTACCAGGAAGAAAAATTTCAGATATTCTCATTTAATAAGGGAACTGTTAGAAAAGGGTAAATGTGAAGAGTTTTCTGGGTATATCTTAAATATTAACTAGTCGAAGGCTTTTGACAGGGTAGCACACCAGTACCTCTGGACCTATTTAAAATGTTATGGCCTTCCTGGTCAATTCATCCAGTGGATACAGCTGTATTATGAGAAGGCCACAATCTCCCCTTATGTAAATGATAGGATAGGTGACCCATGCCATCTTCACATAGGAGTACATCAAGGTTGCCCACTAAGAACTATTTTGTACTTACTCTCTTTGGATCCTCTTGTAAAAAAGATTAATCTGAGTCAGGATATTAGAGGCCTATCTGTATCTAGCCAAGATACAGAGATTAAGATTGTGGCCTATGCATATGACCTGTGCATCATTCTGGCAGATACACAATCAGAAAACCCAGTGGAGCATATACTGGGGAATTTTTCTAGTTTAACTGGTGCACAGATAACTATATAAAAAAGTGAATGTCTACCGATAGGCTCTCAATACATAGACACATCGCATATAATGAAAATGTCTATTTGTTCATCAGGGACTAACATTTCAGGAATAGGTTTTGGTCATGAGGATTCTGCCTATTATAATCAGGAGTACATAATAAATACAGCTTTAGATGGGGTAGCTAAATGGAATCAGTGGCATATGACTGAAAAGAAAAAAAATTATATGATAAATACCTTCCTGGTTCCTATGTTTCTATAATAAGTTATGTATCCCCTTCCCCACCCAAGGCATTGGAAACTAGACTTCTAAATTGTTTTTTTCTGATGTATTTGAGGGAGTAGGTTAAATCCCATCAAAAGAGGCATTTTGTATCTAGATATTTCAGCAGGCAGTCTTAACATGATGAATCCTATTGTCTTTTACCATAGTATTTTCTTCTTTTCTAATATAAAACCTGTTGTGTTAGGGAAATTCAGGATATGATCTCCCTGAGTTCTGTATTCTATGATGCCAGTCCTCCAAGCATGGGAGAAGGTAGGAGTGGTAAATAAACAAACCAGATTGACAAATATACCTTAATACTTTAGAGATAGTGTTGGGAAACTAAAAGGGTGGAAAATCCCATGGGATTCTTTCAAGAAACAAAACTGGTCACAATTCTATAAACAGGTACAATAGCTTTATTTTCTGGATGCCCCAAGTGATCTCACTCGATCTAAGGAAGACCAGGGTTATATTGCCTCATATCTTACTGACAGAAGGATACCCTCGCAAATGTGGGATGTTGTTTGGCTGAGTACTCATGGGAAGCTTCCTGTCCAAGATAATCTTAAACACAAAGGTAAATCTGAATGTTTTTGTCCCACAGACACATGCATACAACAACCTGAGACTATGAATCACCTCTTTTTTGAGTGTTCCTTGGCTAAGAGTTTCTAGGAAATTGCATCTCAGAAATGGGGATGGCTAAGCCAGGTAAAAATAAACCCAGAAGTGGTGTATCTAGGGATATTCCCAAAGACCTCTTTAAAGTATGATGTTAGAGGACAGCCAGAGGGTGCTGTGCTGAAGATGGCTGCTTGATTCTTCATCTCTCTGGATTTACCAAATATCATCATCCATCCTATAGATTCCAGACTTCCTACCTTCACCAACATCTGAGATCTTACTATATGTACATCGCAGAACAGCTCTGGTACAGTATTTTTATTGCCTCATAATTACTGAACGAGTTATCTACAGCTTTTCAATTTCTCTATTAAGGCCTACAATAATGGCAGACCAATCTCCACATAACAGTTCTCTTAATAGAGTGGAGGCAATGTTTCAGCAACTAATAAGTGAAATCAATCTATTAAAAATTGCATCTCAACAAAATAGCAATAATATGTAGGTACTTAATCAAAAAATCAGCGCTACTGATGTTAAAGCATCTCAAAATGAAGATTCCATTAACACATTACAGGCTACTATCAGGGAGCAGGACAGAGATATTAGGAACCTTCAGGACAAAATAGATGATATTGAAAATAGAAACAGATGTAACAACCTTAGATTTCTCGGATTTCCTGAAGGTGTTGAACTAGGAGACACCAGTGCTCTTCTAACTCATGTACTTCCTTCTTTGCTTAAATTACCAGCCGGCCAAGACCTAATCATCGAGAGATCTCACCACACCTTAAATCCGAGGCCTGGACCCGACCAGAAACCCAGGACCATCATTGCCAGATTTCTAAACCACGCACATACTGAACTGATTCTTCAAAAAGCGAGGCAATTAGGTGCACTTACTTGGCAAGAAAACATAATCCTAATTTTCAGAGACTATTCTAAAGAATTATCTAACAAACGAAAGCTTACAACCCCATTAAAACAATCCTTCATCAGCGTGGAATTAAGTTTGCATCTGCTACCCTGCAACAATGTGTCTTTTGAATGATTCTACCAGAGATTTCAGTACCCCAGAATCTCTCTCTGAATTTCTGAATTGGACACAGCCCACTTACATTGCCTTTGATGCGTAATGCAGCTCATTCCTGCTCCAGCACAAGCACTGCAATTACAATGTCTTGTCTTTCCTGCTGAAACTGTCCTTCAGGTCCCTAGAGAAATCTGCAGCCATCATATCTGCCACTGTAGCTCCTGCCAGAAGCTCCACACACATACAAGAAAAAAAAGCATCTGGTTCTTCTCTAAATAATAATACCTGCTGTTTAAATAATATTTCCACCTCTCCAGCTTCCCATGTGGAATGTCATCAGTTTTCTACCTCTTACCTTGTCTAACAAATTCTCCCCACTCCAAGAAGATCTGCTCCAAGAAGATCTGCACTCATCTACAGAGGATCTGAGACAGACTGTATCCGACCCCTTTACTCAAGACCAGAAGAAGCTCTCAACGGGTAATGACTCTCCCGATTCTTCCTGGTCTGATCTTGTGTCCAGATCTCCCTTTAACTCATCTGAACCACCCAAAAAGAAAAGGAGAAGAAAATCGAAGAGCAAGGCTACCTGAGGCTTTTCTCACTAAAAAAAAAAAAAAAAAATTGTAATAAATACTATGGCCCATAATTAGATGTGATATAGCAGTTTCTCACCAGAATCCCTCTCTTCACACCACCTCACTCGATTTCTTCGCATATTTACCGCAAAAGCGCAGTCTCTATTGCACCCAACAGGTTTGGAGCACTTAAATGCAGTAAATCGCTATCGCTGCTGAGAAGCCTGTATCTGTCTGTGGGAGGTGAGCCAATTGATACTGGAGGTATTTAATCCATGCAGGAGTTACTCTCAATGTATTCAATGGAAAAAAAAAATGAGAGAAAGAATAAATATTACAATGTTTGTAAGATCTCTTCTAATTAATCCTTGTGTGGTGCCAGACATTAGTATATATAATTGCTATTTACACTCTAATTTTTCATAAGCTTTAACGCCACCATGTGGTCAGGCACATATATACATATATAGAGTTCTGTATTTCATATCAGTGTGCCCTTAACCCCTACTATTATAGCATTTTTCCACATAAATCCTATCATTTGGAATGTGGAGGATGATTTGACAAATACTCTAAAATCATTTACTTATTTAATTTTTATTTTGCATCACTTCTGGTTTGTAGTGCATCAGGTGCATTCCCATTATATCTCACAGATTTTGCACCAAAGTATGCTTCCAATTGTATTTCTATACATTGAGTTTTTCCACCTTTTCACATTATTCTTCATCCCATTTTCTTCCAAATCATTGGAACTTATAAAAATGATTTCACAATAAACTGATGAACCTATAGTATATACTGCATTCCCTAACCTAGCTTATGTGGATTAATACACATCGGGCATCCTTTTATCTGGCTCACACTGTTTCAGCATTATCTGCCATCATGTTGGTATACTTTATTTAATATTGGACTTATTGCTAGGTCCAAGCTAATTCATTATGTTTGGAATTGAACACTATTACATAATTATCCTTTTTTATTTGGTAGAATGATGTTTTGTTTTTTTCCAGGGTATTGCTTTAATTACCTCAGCACAAATCTCAATTACACTTCTTTAATATATTGTTATATAAAGTTTAGTATTTTAAGATTATAGGGTAAACCGTATCTTGAGATTCACTAATTACTCTACACGCCTAGTAGTGTAGAGTGAGAGTCCTGGTATATTTACCGACTCTTATTGCTTTGCATTTCATAAAAGTTTCAAATTAATATTCTTGTTACTGAGTTTATACTAATGTTTGTTGGTTCTAATGTTTAATTACTTGATATTCCTATCTCTTTAATCTCCCTCTGCAAGACAAAGTGAATACAAATACTCAATCATCTCGAACCCTTACAAGTTAAGAGCCCCGAATACATTTGTTTATTATATATATTTACCTTTTGAATCTGTGACATCCTCCAAATTAATGGTATTGAGTCCCTCATTCCTATTTGTAACTAATTACCTTATATCCTAGTACCATGAGTGATCTAATCTTACATTCATGGCATGTCAAGGGACTCAACTCGCCTTGTAAATGTAAGCAAGTACTTACCTATCTTAAAAAGCATAAAACACATATTGCTTTCTTACAAGAAACTAAACTTTTATCAGAGGATGTCGACAGACTTAAAAGGGACTGGGTCGGTCAAGCATATGTGTCATCTTCTCCATCCAAAAAACATGGGATTGCTATCTTAATACATAAATCTCTTAATTGGCCCCCAAAAAAAATCATTAGAGACTCGGATGGTAGGTGGATTATAACCCTATTAAACACCACAGCAGGTCCGCTTATGTTTGTGGAATGTATATGCACCTAACTTTGATTCACCCATTTTCTTCCATAATCTATCCCAACAAATTATGATTAATAATAAAAATAATTCACCTATTCTTATTGGTGGTGACTTTAACTTAGCACTACAAGCATATTTAGACAGAAGTAACTCATCACATGGTGCCCACCTCCATAGTATTAATGCTCTATCAATGCTTATGAAGGATTTAGGTCTCTCTGACATTTGGAGACTACATCATCTCAGACAACGAGATTACACCTTTTATTCCTCTTTACATAAATCATATAGTAGGGTTGATTATTGGTTCTCTTCTCCCCTCATTACTGAAAAAATTATTGATACATCGATTCTCCCTATTGTTATATCTGATCATTCCCCTATCAGTCTGCATTTACTCTGGAGTCCACCTTCTTCTAAATCCCCATCTTGGCGTTTAGACCCACTTTTACTCAGAGACCCTGAATTCACTCCTTGGATTAAAACCCAGATTCAAGATTTTCTTTCTATTAATGATACTCCAGATATGTCTCAAGGTACTATCTAGGAAGCATTAAAAGCCACTATTAGAGGTAAAATTATTAGTTATGCAGCGCATAGAAAGAAATTAAGAGAACAACAATTAGCTAATTTAGAAAAATCCCTTAAAGAAAAAGAAACCCAATACTATAAATTAAATAAACCCAATCATAATTCACAGCTTCATCTGGAAATTCTACAATTAAGAATTAAAATTAAAGAGCTGATATCCAGGAAAGCTGAACTTGGCCTTTTTAGGATTAAACACGGTTATTGGGAACAAGGGGATAAATGCGGGAAGTTGCTCTCTTACCAGCTAAAAACTCAACAGATGCAGAGACATATAGCAGGTCTAAAAGATCCATCAGGTCAGACACACACAGACAATGTTTCAATCAATCGTATTATGCAATCCTTTTACCATCAACTATACTCGCAACCTAATACTACAAATCCCAACCTAATACAACATTTTCTGGAAAAATTGAATCTACCCCCACCTATCCCCTCAGGACAAAGCTGTGCTTGATAAACCAATCACTTTACAGGAAATCCAAACTGCTTTATCATCATTAAAAAACGGTAAAGCACCTGTCAGTGACGGGTTCCCTATTGATTTTTATAAAACCCTATCTGACACTCTTTGTCCTGTATTAGTCAATGTATTCCAAGAAGCAACCTTAATAAAGAAACTCCCATGCACAATGACCTAAGCCATCATAACAGTCTTACCAAAAAAAAAGACAAAGACCCTTTACTTCCTTCAAATTATAGACCGATCTCACTTCTTAATACTGATGGAAAAATCTTTGCCAAATTATTAACTCTCCACTTAGAATCTTTAATGACTAAACTCATCCATACTTCTCAATCAGGATTTATCAAAAATAGAAACAGTTCCGATCATCTTCGCTCATTACTCAATTTAATTCACAAAGTAAAAACTCTTAAAACCCCTGCAGCTGCAATAGCCATTGACTTTGAGAAAGCATTTGACTCTCTCAATTGGGAATATCTATATCAGGTGCTATCTCATTTTGGCTTTACAAATAATGTTTGTGCTTGGATTCAATTATTGTATACCTCCCCTTCAGCTCAAGTTCTCACGAACTCTATTTTGTCCCCCTCCTTTTACTTAGCAAGAGGCACCAGACAAGGATGCCCCTTATCGCCTTCATTGTTTATACAGTGCAGCCCACTTATAAGAACATCGGATATAAGAACATCCTGGATATAATCACATTTTTCTCATGTACCAATCTCGCTCCATTGTTTTCTATGGGAGCAAAGCCCGTTTTTTAAGAACACCAAGATCGGTTAAAATCACTTTTTTTTGTAAAGCAAAGGGCCTGGGTAGCATTCCTTCACACATATTTAGATGCTACGACCCTTACTAGCACCTTAACTATGATCTTCAAGTCAGTTACAAGTCAATTATGTGTTCCTTTTGATCTTTAATTGAGCTCAGTAGTCGACACTTAGTTGATGATGCCTGCACAATGGAAGTTTTTAAGTGATCGCATTCATCTCTGATTACTTTAAGCACTTAATCATTAACCCTCCTTTCAAGCTAATTGTACAATTGTTGAAAAAAATTCCTTCATGGTTGGACACTACGGCTAACATAAATGCAGGCTTTCATTAATTGTAGTCAATGCTGCCATGGAGAAACACAGGCGTACCGCGCTGACCCTTGCACAAAATATACAAATTATTGAATCCCTCAGTGTTCCAGGGGCTAAACGAATTGACATAGCTAAGGAATTTAACATAAATGTGTGCACAATTTTGAAAATCATTGCCAACAAAGAAAAGCTGTATGTTGATTATCAGTGCGGGTTTAATATGGAAATAAAAAGAAAACGTCTGGGCAAAGACGAAGTTGTTGAACTCACCCTACTTCGGTGGTTCAGTGCCTGCCGGAATGCCGATGCTCCAATTAGTGGGCCGCTGCTGCTAACAAAAGCACAACTAGCCGATGGACTCGGTGTCCAGTTTACTGCTACAAACGGTTGGTTATGTAGATGGAAAGAACGATATAACATACACTTCAAATGTTGCCATGGCGAGAAGCAGGACGCAGATTTAGTTGGTGCTGGCAGATGGTCTGAAACTGTCCTCCCCCTCCTACTGTCTGAATTTTCACCAGAGCTAATCTATAACTGTGATGAAACAGGAATCTATTTTAGGGCTATCCCAGATGGGACTCTAGCCTTCCGTAGTGACCCAGCATCTGGAGGAAAAAAAGCTAAAGAAAGGCTATCTGCCCTTGTGTGTGCGAACATGATGGGAACTGACAAAATGCCCCTCTTAGTCATTGGTAAGTCTAAAAACGGTGCTTCCATGGCATAAGTGTTGATGCATTGCCAGTTGATTATCATGCCAACAGTAATTCTTGGATGACAGGGCAAATCTTTACAGAATGGGCTACAAGGTGGAATGTCAAGCTGAGAAGAAAGCATAAGAAAGTCTGCCTTGTTCTCAATAACTGTAGTGCACACTCAGCATTAACTCTTAGCAACATAAGGCTTGTGTTTCTCCCACCGAATACAACCTCTCTGATCCAGCCTATGGATCAGGGGGTCATAAGAAATCTGAAGCAGCTGTATAGAAAAAAAAATGTAGAAAAGCTGCTTATTTCTATTGATGATGGCAGAGCTGCTAAAGCTAGCGAGCTCACAAAGCAAATTCACATCTTGGACTCCATAATGATGTTAGATGGGGCTTGGAGACAAGTCTCTGCTGACACAATCAGCAACTGCTTCAGAAAGGCAGGCTTTGCTATAAACACTCCCGAGCCTGTGGAACTGGGTGCTGGCTACAACCCGACTGTCTTCGAGGTCACCGTTCCTGCAGTGATGACTCCTGAGGAATTTGAGGATTACTTAGCCGTAGATGAAGGGTTAGAGTGTGCCAGTGTCATCACAGAGGATGACATTTGCCGTGACATCCAAAAGGTGGACGAGAGCAGTGACGAGGAGGAACAACAGTCTGTTGAGCCACCTTCTGTGAGTGAGTTAAAACTTTGTATGGACAAAATCATACACTTCATATTAAGCAAAAATAGTGACTTGACAGCGTTTCATCAACTTGACTCATTTCTCGATGAACTATCCCTTGCAAGTCACAAGCAGCAAAAGATTACGGACTATTTTTTAAAAATGCACGGTTGATAATTTGTCATTTTACAAGTGTTTGATACAGTATTTGTATTAAAGCCTGTTTTTAATGGAATGTATATACAGTATTAAATTAACGCCTCTTACTACAGTCTCTTATACAGTCTCTGACATTATTTTGGACGTCAGCATGCAGTTTGAGGTTTGCGGCACATAACAGTAAATGTTAAGTTTGAAGATTATCGCTAGCCCGCTTATAGTAACAGCCCACTTATAAGAACATTTTATTGTGGCAAATACGATGTTCTTATAAGCAGGCTGCACTGTACTTGCCATGGAACCTCTTTCTGTGTCCCTACGTCAATCCGGTACAATTAAAGGCATTACTATTGGTAACTCTCACTATACTTCACTCTCATATGCAGATGATCTCCTTATTTTACTTGAAAACCTCAAAAGTTCTGGGCAACCTTTAGTTAAATTACTGAATGACTTCACCTCCCACTCTGGACTAGCTCTAAACCTTATCAAATCCGAAACTCTATCACTGAATACCCTTTGTAGTCCCCTCATGAACAACTCATTAGGCTTTCATTGGGCCCCAATATTCTATATCTTGGCATCTGGATCACCCGACATTGAATAAATTATGGGATGTTAATCTTTCCCTCTGTTAACCAGTATCCAAACAACACTTGATAGATGGAAGCTACTTAAACTTTCTTTTAATGGTAAAATGTCCGCCATTAAAATGTCAATAACTCCTAAAATATTATACCTATTTTCCAATATCCCTTTGATACTTCCCTCTAGTTTTCTTACTAAAATAGACAAAATTATCAGCAGCTTCATTTGGGAAGGCAAAATACCTAGATTTAGTTGTAATAAACTTAGATCCCATTGGTCAAAAGGTGGCTTTGTCCTTCCTTGGTTCCAAGCCTACTTATGGGCTTTCCGTTCATCTCAAACAATTAAATGGTTTAACAAACCCAACATCCAGCCTCCTTTATGGGTCAATATGGAAACATCCTTATGTCCTGGTAATGTGGTGACTTCTTTCCTTTATAACACCCTTACCTCTTCTTTAAAGTTTCACCCTACCATAGCTGCTTCTATATTCTATTGGAAAATCATTCACAAGCATATTAAATCTAACCCCAAACCCTTAGCTTACACCCCCATCTGGGGTAACCACCATATATCTCTTGATAATCACCTCATTTTTTGTCGTACCTGGAAAAATAAGGGTATTCTCTTTTTGCAGAATATACTTGAACCCAAGTCATTAAAGTTAAAATCTTACACCAACCTATGAGGCATATGGAATCTTCCCATCAGGATTTTTGGAAATATCTACAGCTTCATACCGCATGCAACTCTTACCTCACACCCTTCTCTATCAACTCTCTGTATGATAAGCACATCTCTAAATGGATAAAACAACATCCAATTTAAATAGCACTGTTTACAAAGATATTTGTGATACCTTCCTGACTACTCTGTCAATGCTAAAAACAGATGGAGTACTTTGCTACAATATAATATCACCAATGCACAATGGTCCAGATGTTGGCTCTCCTGTCACAAATCTTTTAATGATAAATGCAGTTCCTCATTCAAACCAGATCCTTCATTTGTGGTACAGAACTCCTGTTGTATTACAAAAAATGGGTTTATTGAACAATAACAATTGCTGGCACTGCAGTTCCCCCAATGGGGATTTATTGCATATCTTATGGCACTGTCCCCTCATACAAAAGATTTGGCACTGTACTCACAGATTTGCAATGAAAGTGGTAGGTCAACCTTTTACACTAGACCCTAAACATTGCATTCTTTGTATTTTTAATCACCGATCTTATAAAATTTCATATTCACAGAGCAGATGGTTAAATATACTCTTCCTTCAAGTTAAACGCACAATCCTCATGCATTGGAGATCCAACATAATCCCTACCCTTCCCGGTATCATTAACCAACTATTGCAATATGCCTCTCTGGACCGTATGACATATATCTTGTCTGACCGACTCATGTTATATAACAATTGTTGGCAGGGCTTTTTTAATTTTTTGGAATCAACTAAATCTTGCAACACCAATGTATGGACTTAATATATATGGATTGTTCCCTTTTACTGATACATCATTGTAGTCTCACTTTTTCCCCCTTTTTTTATAGTTTCCCTCTCTCTCTTCTAAACTTTCTTATATATCTTTTCTTTCCTATACTCTGTTCTCAATCGTTCTTTATTACTCCACAATCCTTTTACGAATGTACTTTTTTCCCTTTTGCAGCATCGTATATAATTATGTAACATTTTAATATAAACCGTATCTAATCATACTATCTGCTTTAAGTTCACTACAAATGTCAAGTATATGCTAATTACATGACCTGTATTGTTTATTATATTTTAAACCAAAAGCTCCTTGTATCATTGTAGCAATGTTCTTATTATATGCTGCCTCAATTTCTTTAAAAAAAAAATCCTCACATTGTACTGTACTGTAAGAGGTTTGTCTGTATATCTTACGAACAATTAATAAAAAAGTTTAACTGCAAAATAAAGTATGATGTTAGCACTTTCTGGGTTATTTGTGCTTGTTTTAAGTACTGGATGTGACAGGCAAAGTGTAAATTAACATTACAGCAACTGATTTGGTCCCCTGAATAAGTGTGGCAGTCTATCATGAACTACATTACTAGTATTTGTGCAAAGTAATGTGATACTAATCCTTTATATAAGGAACAATGGGCTTTTTATATAAACCTAGCCTAAAATGGGTTTCAACTTCTGTTCCACTAAGTTGGAGGATGTTATACTGTATTGAATGATTTGAGTGGGAGGGGGTGAGTGACAAATGAATGTGTTTTGTTTGATTGTATTCTGACTCATTAAGAAAATGTGTGTGTTTTTGTTGTGTTATATGTTTTTCTTTCAATAAAAACACCTCTACTCTACTGTAGGGGGCACTGTGACTGGTGCTGCTATGGGCAGTCTTCCCTAAATGGAGCAGAGGAGGACATCCATAGGGCTGAGGAGCGGGTCTCCTCATTGGTCTCTCTTCCAATAGAGACTGCTATGGAAACAGAATCAGGCATAGAAGAAACCTTTGTACTGGTGGCAGAAGTCATCGAGAATCTGAAAACTATTAACCTGGAGGAAGGCATGGTGGTGGATAACCAGGCTGTGACTCTGGTGAGTATCCAGATGGTGGAAGAAATCCACAGGCTAATGACAGAGGAGGTGCAGAGGTTCCAGGAACATAGGAACCAACTGGAGAAAGCACTGCAGTTGCAGGGAAGAATTACGGCAATGGACGCATTAGTCTGACAGTAAACAGAGGTCAAAACAGTAGAAAATGACCAAGAGCAAAACACAGATATCAAGGAGTATGAAGGACTAATAACAGGACCAAAAGATCGGGAGAGCTCTCTGAGGATGCAGGTAACTAATGTTATGGTGGCAAATGACTTGGATTGGAGCGGGGAAAGGCTGAGAAATAAAATGCAAAGTGCAGCTACTGAAGGAGGGGTTATGGAAGGGAATCCTCAGCAAACAAGTGCTGGTGAAAGGCAAAGATCATCAACAGAAGAGGAACAGAATATATTGCAGAAACCCACTGCAGTTTTAATATTGGAGTCTCCTCTGGGGGCACTGGAAAGAAACAAACAACAAAAGAAAATACAGGAAAAGCAAAAAAAAGGTGTTTACTGTGTAAAGAGGGCATGCAACACACCACAAATCAGACTAGTATTGGGTTAATGGAACAGGTGGCTGGGCCCTCAACAGAACCCTGTAGGGTGGGTAGCAAAGGTTTTGGAAGCAGCCAGTTTGGTTAAAAGATTGGATGGATCAGGTTGGGATGGAAACCTCCCCATTTCACTAGGAGGAAAAGAAGCATCCTCAACCCATATGAAATCAGACACTAACAAAAGCCCTGATAGAAGAACTACCCTGAAAGCCCAAATTGTTCCTGGGCAAAAAAGTGCAGGGGATAATGTGGACCTGACTGCAGAAGATAATCAGAATAATGTTATAGAAGTTTTAAAAGAATTAGAAGAGGAAGCACAGACTGCTAGTGTGAAAGAAATGATTCCACCTCCCCAGCAGAAATGATCACTGTACCTCCTGAGCATGTAGGGGACCCTGCCCCAGAAAATATGGAGGAACTAGAACTGTCTGCAGAGACAGCAGGAGTAAGGTAACACCCTTCCCCAGTTTGGAACTCTAATGTGAGGGAACGATTATTTCTAGACAATGTACACCAAGCTTCTGAACCAGCCACTAGAAGGAATGCAGTTCACTGTAAATATAGAGGCGATATGTCTGACATTACAGATGGCTCTTTGTTGGAAGAGCCTTATTAAAAAAACAGCATGAAGTATTATGCATACAAAATATATGCCCTTAAACACATGCCAGGTGATACCATCTATGACATAAGCTTCAAACACCCTGCTGGTTTGGAGCATTTTTGAAAGCAATATCAAATGCTCAAAAATACAGCCCCATGGAAACCATTCTTGGCAATCCCCCTGACAAAATCCATGTACAAAACAATCACAGCACTCTTTTGAAATAAAGGATTTAATGTAGTGGGCATAACATACTGGCTAAATCAAGGTAGCACGTCAAAAGGACGAACCAAGAATGTTGAACTGTCAAAAGGGCAAAGGAACAGTGGTGCCAACACATTAGAGCAACCTTGGGTTTGCCCCATCCCTGAGCTGCACGCCCCAGAGTAGGAATCTCAATAAAGAGGGGTGGAGGCAAAGCTCCCCACAAGGGGGTGTGGGGACGAAGCCCCCCCCACCATGGGAAAACACTTTCTGAAAAGTATTTGCCCTGCGGGTTTGGCACCATTGTGATGGGTCGCCGTTATTCATTCACCCTTTTGACATGGAACCCTAAAACAACACTGCACTATAAATGGATATCCAGAACCCATTTTAGATTATGAGAATTTGTGGACATGGGGTTGGAAGTACAAAGTCACCCAGAGACAAAAGAAAGGAGTGACTAAACATCTCCCCAGCTGTTTTTTCTTGGGGAGGGACAGAGGGGTTATTTTCTATCCAGGGCAGCCTTGAACCTGCTATAAATTTGGGGGAAATAACATTTGTGAGAAGCAAAAATGTGGCTTATGTGGAGAAGTGGGTCATATTAGTGCTCAATGTAAGCAGCCTCTCAGATGCAATTTATGTGAAGAATCTGGGCACACTTTTTAAAATTGTGCCTGGGCTTCACATAACAGCCTGGATCAAGCTCTGCGTGCTGAGCATGATGTATATGTGGCTACAGCTCAAAAAGAAAAAATGAGGGTGCAAGAACTGATGTCACAGATAAATGCATCTGATCCTAAAGCCGAAATCACAGAGAGCTGCTCACCCCAGAAAGGAAATTTCAGAACAGGTTGTGGTAGATGTTCACAAACCTGACCCCCCAATCTATGGAGATACAGAAAAGGGTACAAAGTACTGAACCTGAGCAGAACACTTTGGAAGTTGTTGAAGTGCAGGCAACTACTGAGAGAGGGAAGGAGGACGCACCCTACACTAATGTGAATATAGAGTCTTCTATGGTAATGTCAAACACTTCAGGGGAAATGTACACAGTACCAGAAATGCCACCCCCTGGAGCAGCAACTGACCCTCCAATTAAGAGGGTTAAGAGATCAAAAGCTGCAAAAATAGCCATGGAACCCCAGACCTGGAATAAAGAACCAGACATAATTCTTACACAGAACACCTATGAGGTGTTAATGGATATGGAGGAAGAGGATGTGGGGTTGGGGATTGGAGGTTTCTTCAGTTTCGTCCTCACAGACAAAAACTGTAGTGGAAACTGGTTTGGGAAACAAACCCAAGCCAAAGAAGAGGAAAACACAGAAGAAAATCAGATGTCATGCAGATTTTACTTCTAACCATATACTTTTAACGTGGATGTTGGCATTACATTGATAGCAGCAAACATTAATAGTATTAAGTCCCAGGAGAAAAGAAAAATTATCTTTGCAAGTTTAAGCTCGGGGGTGGCAAGTGTTTTTTCTACAGGATTCTAGAATACATACCTTATCTGAAATTGTAACTACTCAGAGAGACTGGAGATGGGACCCCTCATTATGGTCAATAGAAGAGGAACCTTGCACAGGTCTAGGAATTATGTTGCAAGTCTTAAAGTGGATATTTTGAAAGTATTAGATACTTATCTGGGAAGAGCATTATTGATTGATGTAATATTGCATAACCTGACTTATAGGCTAATAAATACATGTGCCCCCCCAATCGAAAGCAGAGAGATCATCCTTAAATAAAGCTATAAAACCCTTTTTAAATACCTCCAAATTAATTTTGCTTGGAGGGGATTTCAACTGTGGACTTAGAGAAACTTTACTGCAATACAAACACATTTCAGTCTATCTTAGTGAGGAATCTTATGTGTGATATATATGACAAATTAGATTTACCTCCTGATCATACCTTTCATAAAGAAAGACTTTCTACTAAATTGATTTTTGGTTCGTGTCAGATAGGATAATAGGAAATACAAAACAAATTGTGCCTTTGGAGACATCAGATCACTTGACAGTACAAACAGTAATAGGTCAAAAGTATAAAATCACAATAGGACATAGTTATTGGAAGATGAACATATCTATTTTACAGGAAGATCAATACAGAACAGAAATACAGGTACTATTAAAAGCATGACATGACATAAGCTTTCTGTATGATAGCCCCTTAGATTAGTGGGAAGACACCAAAAGGGATATAAAAGAACTTTTAATACACATTACCAGTACTACAGCAAAAAATAAATATATTCAGTATTTAGGGCTAAGAGTTAAGTACCTGAAAATAATAACACAGATGAGGCTAACAGGGACAAATATGATGGACAAACTAAATAGTATTAAAGACAAGGGCATAGATATTCAAAAGAGTTGAGCCATGCGCAATAGGGTTGCTCCTGCGCAAGTCCGAAAATGCGCCATTCTGCGATATTCAGCAGGAGGCAGTTGGGCCCCCCAAATCACACTGAGCAACAGCACAATGATAATGAATGCATGCACAACTGAAGGGGGAGGAACCATGTATAAATGGCGCAGTGCAATATTCAACAACATGCGCCATGTGCAATAGGGGAGTCAGCGGAAGTTGCGCCATAGTGGAAATGAGCCAAAACAAAATTGAGCAAGGGAGAGGTGCAAGAATGCTACAAGGAAGCCTCATGAGGGCAAAATCCAGCAGGAATCACTGGGCAACAGGGACACACAGGGCAGACCAGGAAAGGGCACCTGAAAGCAACAGGCACAGGGGAAGGTGTGGGGAGCCACAGTGCAGAAGGGGGAAGTACACCACACAGCAGTGAGGCCAGCACAGGCAGATGTTCCCGGTGCAGGGGAAGTAGCAGCCAGGACAGTGGGGGGAATACAGAAACAGCTGCCGGGGGGGTGAACACAAGCCAGAGACATGGCCAGTGCCACCATCCAGATGGAGGCAGTAATGAGGGGAGTGAGAAGGCGGGCAGCAGGGGAGGTGTGGCCGTGGAAGGGCCCATGGGTGGTATGCCCCCAACAGGCAGTACCGAGCCCGCACCAGGTTTGAGCTGTACAGTGATACTGAGATTGTAGGCTGGTACTGCCTGAATCAGGAAATTCTGAGGCAGCTCTGTGAGCTGTACAGTGATGTGATGCAGGCACCCATATGTCGGAGCCATGCCCTGTCAGTAGAGATGAAAGTGACAGCTTGCATGTGCTTGCTCACCATGGGTACCTTCCAGAGACCAACTGGGGACACCACAGGCATAACCCAGTCAGCCACGTCATGCCACCTCACCCAATTCTTCAGCACACTGCTGCCACATGCTGTGGAGTACATCCATTTCCCCAGCACACCGGTGGAGTGCACAGCAAACATACAGGAGTTATACAGGGTAGCACGTATGCCTGGCATGCTAGGAGGAATAGACTGCACCCACGTGTCCATCCTCACATCACTTGGCCTCGAGGGGGCTGCATATATAAATTGCAAGGACTATGCCAGCATCAACTGCCAGATGGTGTGTGATGCCAGGGGGTGCATAATCAATGTCTGTGCCACGCACTCTGGGGGAGCACATGATGCCTTCATCTGGCACCAGTCAGCACTGTGCCACAGATTCGAGAATGGGGATATCCCCACTGGCCACCTAGTGGGTGAGTATGCAAACCACATGGACAATCATAGGGCCTGGGGGGGGCATGGTCAGAGGTGACATGGGTAGTGGCCTAAATGGCCCGGATCAGGGTGATGCTGATCACCAAACTAACCTCCACTCTCTACACACAGGTGACAGTGGATACCCACTCTGTCCCTTGCTGCTCACACCCTACTGGCAGCCCATGACCCCATTGCAGCAATGCTACAATGAGGCACACGCCACCACAGGTAATGTCATCGAGCGGGTGTTCGAGATGCTGAAGGTACATTTCTGTTGCCTGGACACCTCCGGTGGTGCCCTACAGTACAGCACCTCAAAGGTCTGTGGGCTATTCCTGGCATGTTGCATCCTGCACAACATGGCCAACGAATGTGGGATAGCCATACAGGTCGAAGAGGGGGACAGCGATGGGGGATGATAAGGACGCCGGTGACAATGGTGATGGGCAGTCCCCCTTGGCCCATGGGACCCCCAACTGCTCTGGCTGCCACAGCTGCACCGGGATACTATCACAGAGGAGCACTTCAGCTAACCCAGGTAAGTCATGGGGCCATGTGCAACCAACAGTGGCTAAGGCACAACCCACAAACACGCATGGACACACACCAGGAGTGCATTCATGGACACACACACACACACACACACACAAAACACACCAGACATGCACAAAGGGTAGGAGGCACACTGAACCAGAACACCACCCCTAGCCACACACGTGTCCACAGACCACCACGCCCACTGCCTGTCCTTGTGCATGTTTCAGATGCTGAGCACCATTGCACATTGGTGTACAGTGCAATGCAGGCATCATCATGCACACGCAACTGTGGACAGCAGCCGGGAGGGTGTGCAGATGGACTGTGTGTCCACGTGCAGGGCTGGGTACCCACCCGTGCAATGCCCGCTGAATGACACAATGCACACAGGGCAGCACCAGACAGTAGATGCTTTGGGAGACAGGTCAGTCACGCGCCACAGTACCCCAGCCACCATGGATGCGTGGGTGGCCCCACCAAGACCTGACAGCACTGACAGGCTGACCACTAGCCTCATTGGGTGGCACCGATGGTCCCCCAGGAGTTCCACTGCATGAACGCGACCATGCTCAGGGGTCTGCAGCACACCAAATATGCCTGTGCCAGGCATGCTTGGGATGCCCACAGCTGAACCCGGTGTTGACAAGGAGGGTATAGCATGACTCCGGGAATGGGGGGTGGACAGTGCACTGCGTGGTGTCTGCGATGCATGGGCACATGACTGTGTGCCCATTGTGGCCATGACAGCAGTGAATGCCTGTGTCTGCCTGTCAATGGCAGCGGTCACATCCTCCCACAACCAGTCCATCCCTGCCAGGATCAGAGCGGTGTCTCTGCTTCAACATTCCTCTGCCCGCTCCAGAGCCGCACGCAGTGCATCCACCGACGTCACAAGCCACATCTGCTGGTTGACTGATGCTTGCAGTATGTGGGTGTGCTCATCCAAGAGGTCATCTGCCTCCTCGGCATCCTGTCCCTCAGGGTGTGCGTGACCCTGATGCCCAGCACCAGGATGCTGCACACCAGGACCAGGTCTGGGCATGTCCACAAGTGGTGCACTAACGCCGCCCTCTGACCCTGTACCCCCAAGCCCATTGGCCCACTGCTGATGCTGCCCTTCCGGCTGCTGCTCACCAGGGCTCACTGGTGCCACCGCAGTGGCTGCAACAGTCCCACTGTCCCATACACACACCAGTGCTGCCCCACTGGTGCTATCAGGCACAGGCTGGGACTGTGATGACACGCAGGCCTCCACGGCGGCAACACCCACAGCCATGGCTGCGATGTTACCTGCTGTGTGGCCATCCCGTGGCACACACGTGTCACTGCCCATGCCGTTAGTGACATCATCATCAGTGATGGACCCAGCACCAGCCCAAGTCACAGCATGCTGGCATCCATGGACGCTGGCACACTGGGACACAGGCAGGGCCTCCTCTGCACCTGTTCCAACAACATCAGTCTGGATAGCCAGGCGAGCCCATTGTTGCACTGAGCCACGTATACCTGTGGAGGTAGATGGGCCCTCCTCTGTCTCCTTCTGACTGTCCTCAGTGGACAGGCCCACCATCGCTGACCCATGTAGATGCTCAGGATCTGTAAGGGAAAACAAAGTCACATTACTGCATGTAACCTACCCTGCCCCCACACTAGACAGACCATGACCTACCATGCAGTGACGGGCTACCACCCGTCTGGAAGCCACCACCTGGTACACCCTCAATGGCACAACACTGCATGCTTCCAGCAACCTTCTCCTCTTGTGGGGTCAGGTGTAGCACCTCTGGCTGTCCCCCACCTGTTGCAGCTCATGCTGTCCTGATGGCAGCCACCTTCTCCTGTCTGTGCCCATCTTCTTCTTGCACTCATGCACTGAGTGCTGGTGGCAGCCATGCAGGTTCACTGCACACTCCACCTTCTCCCATGCAGCAGCACAGGCCTGTGGTGTTCCCTGCCATCCGCTGAGAAGCAGCTCCTGACCTAGGAAGGCCTCAAACAGGGCATCAGTCTCGGCCTTGGTGAAATTAGGCCTCCTCCTCCTCCCACCACTGTGTTCCTCCTCTCCCACAACTTGCTCGGTCATTATTTAGCCTGTGAGAATGAAAGTTGTTACCTGTGACTGTGCAGTCCCATGCATGTCCTAGAATCCACAGTCCGCACTCCCAAACAGCATGCAACTCACCAATAGACTGCAGTAACTGATTATGGCCAGTGCAGCCCAATGTTGCACTTTTATAGCACAACCCATGCAAATGAAGTGAGGCGCAACTTTAAGTGGATGCAAATTGCAGTGCTGCACCACTGAATGGCTGATTAGCTGATTTGCATATGATGATTGAATATTGCGCTGTTGTGCTTTGCGCAATTGTGTTGAATGTGCTAAGCCAAGGGTGCAGTTCTGTGACATGCGCGGTACACACCTCACTGTGCATGCCCGAGTTGCTGACGCAGGCATCTGCCACGCTGCTGTTGTGCTGTGCGTGGGAGGCAATGCAGGGCATGGCCACCATTGTGCCAGTGGTGCTACAGTGATGTTCACCTATATGGTGCTGTGGCACTGGGCCATCATAGGCACACTGGGGCAACATCATGGTAGGCCGCTACTGGAGGTAGCACACAGGCATCCAATCACGCTACATGCATTGGGTTCCAATGGCGCTGTGCCTGTCCATGCGCCACAGACCCTTGACCCTGTGCCTGACCTTTGCCCCCAAGGCGTCATGCATCAGGCATGGGTGCACCACTATCGTGCTGTTCGGTGATAGCGTGATAGGGAATGGCAGCGCTGTACCATGCAGCATCTGCACGTGGTGGAGCGGCACTGCAGAGCGCCATTTTGAGCTGACTGAGCAAGTGAGATGGCACGGAGGAGGGCTTCCCAGTGGACCCAAATTGAACTGGCCAACCTGGTGGCCATTGTTGAGCCACTTTATGGTCCACTGTTTGGGGAAGCATCCCTGGACAGGTCCAGGAGCCAGGTGTTGGAGAAGATGGCCAATGCCCTGGAGGAGGCCACAGGAAGGGGGCAGATGGTGGAGCAGTGCCGCCACAGGTATGGCAACCTAAGGAGGAGGGAACTGGACCTGCTTGGCCGCCTGTGGGGATGTGCCAGGAGGGGCATGGTGCCATGGACAGGTAGATGTTATGTCCACACACCTTTATCTTCCATATGGGTATCACAGTTGTTTGTGTCCGGAACATGGGGAGGGACCATCTGGTGTTGGCTGTGGTGGTGTTATCAGGGTGTGGGGTGGGTGGTCTGGCTGGGTGGGAGTGCACACATATGGGGGCAGGGGGACTTTGCTACAGGATTGTACTGATGTTCCTCTCTCCATGTTTGCTCCACAGGGCTGGAAGAGAGGCGTCTGGCCAGGGAGATGCGGCGCCAGCAGGACAACAGGGCCGGTAGGAGGGGCGATGGTCCACAGCACCCAAGGGACCGGCCTGATGATGGTGAGTGCCATACCTCCATGATTACTATTGCATGCTGTGTAACAGGGTGGGTAGCAGGGCCTGGCCACCATCCATTGACACCACTGCCATACATGCAACTTGTTACAGTCAGCACTGTCCAGTGGCACTGCATGTCTGGGAGTGCATCGATGGTGGTCCATGCATGCACCGGGTACATGGCTGTGCCACTGCCTTCGCACCACATAGCCATGTCACTAAATGGCCATGGTGGTGCTGTGCATGACCTGGCCAGTGGGTGTGTGCAGTGGTCCACATGGCTGTATGGGCTTGGGTGGGCAGGTCTTGTGGACGTGATCACTGTGGGTGGTCACACACCATCACAGAGGCATGTCCCATGGCTGTATGCCATGCACAGTGGGTGGGCTGTATGGGGCTGTGCATTCACACCTATTGACTGTGCTCCCTTGTCCTCGGTGTCCGCCAGCTGCAGGAGATAAGGGAGGCATTGCAGGAGATCCTCAATGTGGCCCTGGCATCGTTGGAGATCCTGCAAAGGATTGACTGGCTTGGGTTCTCCCATTGATCATCCCTCTGCCCCTGATATCCTCTACCCCCCCGGACCCACCCTCACACCCCTCCTTTCCTGTCCCATTTGTTCACCCTTACCCACCCCACCTTGTTTGTGGCCCTCCATATTTGTACATAGTATTGTATATAGTTCTTTTTGATATGTCTGAATACAAATCTTTTGATATGAATAATGCAGTGGTCTCTGATTTGCAGCGGGCTATAGGTGCTCAGCTGCAGTGGTGTGTATGGCGTCGGGGTGGTGCAGTCATGGGTATGTGTGTGCCCATGGGGAGGTGACAGTGGTGTGGGAGTAGCTATCAGTCAGTGTCTGTGGTGTGTGTGTTGTGCCCTGTGCACTGGATGACTGTGTGCAGTGGTCCATGGTGCATGTTCTGTGTCCATGGCACCCTGTCAGCCCATCCATGGCCTGTGCAGCTGACACCCTTGCATGTCTGTGACCTGCATGGTCTGCTGGCATGTCAGTGGTGGCTGTCCATGCAGGGCAGTCAATGTACCAGTCACAATGCTGGGTTGCCTCCTGTCACTGGTGTGGTGCATGTCTGCCTCGGGTGACACTGTGGCCTCCGCAGTTGTTGTCCCACCTCCATGCTGTGGCTTGTGTGTGTGTGTTGCAGGGGATGTGCACTACTGTCTGTGACTACTGCTCCAGGCAAATGATGGTGGCGTACAGGTCCACAGTGCCTGCGCAGGGTAGCTGGCACTCCTGTGCCATGGAGGACTGCAGGCTGTGTGTACACAGTTTCCATGGGCCCATGCTGGGGGCTTGGTTGCTCTGCTACTGCATCCCTGTTTTGTTGTGCCCTTGGGTATGGGTGGGTGTTTGTCTATGCACTGTGTTGCATCCGGTGTGGTGTATGCTTCCACGCACCACTGTGGCTGTTGTGGCCAGTGCTGGGTTGGGGTGTGTCCTTGGGAGGGTGTGCAGGGTGCTGTACCACTGGTGGTGGTGTCCAGGGCATGCCCTGTCACATGTGAGGTACCTCATGTGCCGACGCATAGTCGGTCTCTCAGCTGTACCTCGGGGGGGGGGGCTGTGCGTGGTGGCACTGTCTATGCCATTGTTGCATCACTGTGTGCTGCCACCCACTGATGGGTGCTCGTGGTGGGACTGCCTTGCATAGTTCTGTGCTGCACAGGGTTGCATTGTCACAGTGGGGGTGGTGGCATGCATGGGGTTTCCTGCAGTGGTGGGCGCTGCTCCTGGGCAGTGTGTCTGGGGGTCATAGTGCAGGGTGTGTGCTGCATTGGGGGGATGGTGTGGCATGGGGTGGTCAGCCCTCCTTGTGTGCCAGTCACAGCTTGCCAGGAGGTGTGATGGGGCACCATGGCCCTGCTGTGGATTGGTTGCTTGTCTCCATGGGCCAGTGGTTATTCCAGCCTTCCCCCAGTTGTGCAATGCATGGGGTGTAGGGGGATGCTGTCTGTTCTGCTGTGTGTTCCTCTGCCCATTTGTGGCATGAGTGGTGGGCCCCTACATCCCTGGTTGTGCAGTTGCATTGCTGCACTGCTGCTGGGAGGCATTCCTGGTTGCGCTATGGTGCCTCTGGACTGCTCAGCTGAACATCCCTTGTTGCGCTATGGCACATCAGATCTGCTCAGTTTCCCTTCCCTAGTTGCGCTATGGCGCAGGTGGTGCGATATTCAGTCGTCGGCTCTAGGCGCATCTTGGATGGCTCAGTTTTTGAATATCGCGCCTCTTGCACATGGGCTCAATAGACTTGTGCTTGCTCCTGCTATTGCCTACTTTTTGGATGCAGTTTGAATGTCTGGGCCAAGATGTATAAATACCAGAAAGAGAAGGAAGGTACAGCAGCAAAGCATCAGCAGTTCACTACTGGAGGAACTAAGGCATAGGTGAATCCTTATGATGCTGCCCTACAATGGGATTCAGAAAATAGTTATTAATGCATTAGAAAATTAACAAGGAAAGTTGGCAGATGATTGAATGGAATTTCAGCAAATAGTTCAAAAGCATATTAGTAATACATTTCAAAAGGGTGGAGCACCTAGTCAGACCCCTTTCTTTGAACATATGGAGATACCGAAATTAAAAAAAGTGGAAAAAAAATTATCAATAGCTCCTATAAAAACAGAAGAAATCAAAGAGGCAATAGACAAACTAACTACCCTTACAAAGCCAGGGAGGGATGGAATCCCTAATGATTTCTACAAAGAATATGTAGATGTTATAGCCCCTTGGCTTCAAAAAGTGCATGAAGCCATACAGTCAGAAGGTAGACGAATGCCCAGTATGAATGACGGAGTTATGAATTTTCTCTATAAAAAAGAGGATCCACACAGTATAAGAAATTGGAGGCCTTTAAGTTTATTGACATTTGATTACAAAATACTTAAAAATATTGACTGTACGAGTAGCAAGAGAAGCAAGACGACTGATTCTCTCAGCTCAAATATGTGCTATACCAGACAGAAATATAAATCAAAACTTGATATTTATCAGAGAAGTGGTAGAGCAAGGGTTAACAATGGACTTAGAAGGATAAATCCTTAATATGGATCAAGAAATAGCATTTGATGCTATAAAACAGGAACACATATGGGCAGTTCTTCAATATTACAGTATTCCGGAGATACTTATAAATTTTATAAAAATATTGTATAAAGAAGAACAGGTGACACCTCTAATAAATGGGCATTTTGGAATCCCTATTTACTTAAAAAATGGAGTGTGACAGGGATGTCCCATGAGTCCCCTATTATATCTTTCTGGACTTGAACCTGTTCTAAGAAAAATAGTTGCAACTGAAGCAATAAAACCCTTACAAAATAAGAGAGGGGTAAAATTCATGGAAGTCATAGCTTATGCAGATGCAGATGACTGTATTCTCACAATTGCAGATTTAGAGTCAGGATGGAATGCGTTACACTTGTTAGAAAGTCTTTACAGCACTACAGGCGTAAAAATTAACAAAGAAAAAAGTTTTCTTAATAAAAGTTTACATAGCTCCAATTTTTGTTCATTTCTCATGTATATCCCCTTCCATATGGTATGCATACTAAGTTTATGGGTCTTTTTTTTTTTCCTACTCTGGGAAAGTAGATTGAACCCTGTTAAAAGGGTACATACAGATAGGCCCTGGAAGGCAGGAGGTTTGAATATGTGACAGCCATTGGTATTTTTTTACTGGGTAACTTCTTCTATAGTAATATTAGGCCACTGGTATTAGAGAAAGAAGGCATAGGGAAGGAATGTACGCAGCTTTGGGGAGAAACCTTCTGCACAGCATGGGGTTGAGGCAAATGGCATGTAACAGAAAAAAAATTATGTCCAGACCACATTAAAATATATAAGAATATGAAAAATAGAACTTAGCTGGTTTATCGCTAGTGACAAAAAGAACTTTTATAATATACTAGCGGAAAAATGCTGTTTTGAGCAGCCAGTTTTAAAAGTAGGATTAGAAATAGACAATACAGTATTATTAGAAAGTATGATAGAACCTAGGATTCCTTTGAAAATGCAAGATACTATATGGTTATGTGGACATCAAAGCTAAATGTTAGAGGAATCCAAAAGCACAAAATACAGGAAGAGAGGGTATGTATGGTGAAAGGGTGTATTGGACAGACTGAAACTATGAGGCACCTTTTCTTCAACTGTTCTTATGTACGCAATTTATGGGATTCCCTGGCAGCTTTATGGAATGAAGAATGTTTCTCAAAAATGACTTATGAAATATTAGTGTTGGGTCAACTGCCAGTGCAATGGAAAAAAATTAAAAAATACAAAGGGCTGGATATTCAAAAGGGTTGCACCATGCCCAATAGGGTTGCGCCTGTGCAAGACCAAAATTGCGCCATTCTGCGATATTCAGTAGGAGGCAGTTGCGCCCCCAAGTCATGCTGAGCAACTGCGTAATGCTAAAGAAGGCATGCTCAACCGGAGGGGGAGGAACCATGCATAAACTGCACAGCCCGATATTCAGCCCGACTGTGCAGAGTTGTGCAGGCGCAACCCCCTACTTGTGCCTGCACAACTTTGAGCCAAAAAAAAAGGAGTAAGTCAAGGGCCACCCACAGGTGAGCTGCTGCATTGCAGGGCACAATACAGCAGCTGCCACCTGTGGGTGGCCCTCCACTTGTTCCCTGTGCCCCCCCCGCAGCCCGATCGTGGGCAGATGTCATTCCCCCCCACTGGCCTGATCACGGGCATAACAGTACTGAAACCCCAGACTGACTCATCGCGGCATAAGACCAACTCCCCAAAGACCAATATCCCTGGTGGTCCAGTGGACTGTGAAGCCCGATCGTGGGCATAAGGTCAACCCCAAGTCCAATATCCCTGGTGATCTAGTGACCCCCACCCCACCCACCCACTCACAGAGCCCCACCACCCCGCCTCCCCATCAGCCAGCAGGCGGAGCATCCCACCCGCCTGCCGCCCGCCACTGACTGCTTAGGCTGCACGCCATTGGTTCAGAGCAAGAGCCAATGAGCCGCAGCCCATACTGTACAAGGCAGTCCAGAGCGGGAGCGGGTGGTGGGGCTCATGGGAGGTGGGGTAACTACCAGATCACCAGGGATATTGACTTGGGAAGGGTTTGACCTTATGCCCGTGATCGGCTTCATGGTCCACTGACCACCAGGGATATTGGGCCAGTCATGGGGAGGGGTTCACTACTGTTATGCCAGCAATCATGCCAGTTGGGGGGTTCACTACTGTTATGCCCGCCGATCGGGCCAGTCGGGGTTCAGTACTGTTATGCCCATGATCGGGCCAGTTGGGGGTTTCAGTACTGTTATGCCCGCGATCGGGCCAGTGGGGGTTCTTTCACATTATGCCCATGATCGGGCTTCACAGTCCACTGGACCACCAGGGATATTGGACTTTGGGGGTTGACCTTATGCCCGCGATCGGCCAGTCGGGGGTTCACTACTGTTATGCCCGTGATCGGGCCAGTTGGGGGTTCAGTACTGTTATGCCCGTGATCGGGCCAGTCCGGGGTCGGTATGTTATGCCCGCGATCGGCCAGTGGGGGGTTCTTTCATTATGCCCACGATCGGGCCAGTCGAGGGGATACTTCATGCCCGCGATCGGGCTGCAGGGGGTATCGGTCCCCGATGGCTGCTGCCTGGCAGGGCGCCAGGCGCAAGTTGTCGGGGATGGGCGCACCTGCATGCTAATAGCATGCAAATGGTGCCATAAGTAGATGCAAATGGCCCCCCTATGCCTTGCATGAATTATGGCCCCATTTGCATGTCACCTTTTGAATATCGGAAAGTTGCGCATGGTGCAATGGAACTTGTGCCACCGCATCTTGAATGCTCCACTCTGACCACTTGCGGCGGAGCAAGTTCCAGTGCGCCATGCACAGTGGCTGTGGCCGGGGGGCGATATTCAAAGGAGTTGCTCAATAGCGCAACTCCGTTGAATATCGCCCGGGCCACACCCCAGCGCAACTTTTTTGAGCAGCACAAGGGCTTGCGCCACAGAATGGTGCAGTTTGAATATCCAGCCCAATATGTGTAATATTGGCATGCATTAAATGGCCTATATGGCAGGCTAGGTGTCAAAGATTTTTACAGAATGAAGCTATATTAATGCAGGATGTATTATTAAAATTCAAAATGAATCGGATATGAAAAAATACTATTGGGGACAATGTATGTAATCAGTTATGGAAGAATATAGAATGGGTTGGATAATTTAAAAATGTATAGATATATAACCTTTACAAGAATATTGGAGAAGTATATATAGAGATAGATTATGTTTCCTAAAGAATGGGGTTAGAAAACAGATGTGTTCAGAACAACAGAGAATTAATTAGCAGTACTTTTCTTCTTGTTGTTAACTTATTTATGCTTTTGTATGAAAAATTATAAGTATTACATTACTTTATTCATTTGGGCTACTGTAATTACTTTTTTGAAATATTTTCCTTTCGTTCTTATCATTTGATTTCATGAAAGTATATGAAGTAATATGCTATTCGATGCTTGCATTGTTTACCTTTGGATTTTGTTTTTAAATATCAATAAAAATGTCCCCTACTCTTTTCAAGAAGTGCCATGGGATCTTTAACATCCACCTGAACAGGCAGACGGGACCTCAGTTTAACATCTCATTTGAAAGAAGGCACTGCAGGAGTGCAACACCCCAATCATGCTGCACTACAGTGTCAGTATTGGGATTTAATTCAAGTTCCTGGTGTGGGGATAGAACCCACAGCCTTCTGATCTTCCCACCTCAGAGGCAAGTGTGCAACCTGCTGAGCCACTGACACTGCGTTTTAGGTATAGATAACCAGGTGAAAACTGACAAGTCTGATAGATTTCCACAGAGGCAAATGACAAAGTTACCATATTTAAGGCAAAATGTTCTCAAAAGGGGTGGGTCATTTGCCTTTTGATAAGGAGCACCGTTTATCTGTCCAGTCACAGAACAGGATATACAGAAAATGCACACTGCAAAACCTTAAAGAGCTGTGCACAACAAGAGATCTCATCTTTGTGGAAGGTTGGCCATGGGCGGAAATCACAGACATCAAGAAAAGTGGCTTGGGAAGCAGTGCAATATGCTCACTGCTAGCCAAAGTCATAAAACAGAGGAACAGGGAGCGTGCAAGTGAGCCAAGGCCTAGAACTAGGTCAACTGAGGCAGCTGTGCAGAGAGAAAGGATGCAGCTGGAGCTCACTCTGGTTAAAGTGAAGGCGGATGCTGAGCAACAATGGGCAGAAGCTGAGAAGCACAAGGCAGGGGTGAGAAGCAGAAGATAGAGGCAGAGATGCAAAGCACAAAGCTGGAAGCTGAGAAGTGAAAGAGAGAGAGGATTGAGAAAGGTAGCACCATGAGATCTAGCTGGGAGAACATGAGAGAGAGAGAGAAAACAAGAGGAGCGACAGCATGATGATGAGAAGCAGAGGGAGATTTTGTGCCAGAAGACAGTACCAAAAAACTATAAGAACAGGTATCAAGGTTTTCTATTTAATTTATACCTGGAGCATCTCCTTTTAAAAATCCAACAAAACCTGGCTGTTAGCTAATACTAGTGGAAGGGTCCAGGTACAAACTGTCAGCTTATATGGATGACCTTCTTCTCCATGTAGAATCCCCTGAACCTTCACTTCCTGCAGCCCTAGAGGAAATTCAAAAATTGTTGGTTGCAGCTGGGTATAAACTTAATCTTGATAAAACTCTAGTTCTGCCCTTGAATGTTCAGTTTCTAAGCAACAGATCCTGGATGTGGACCTTTTCTGGAAATCTAGTGCCATTATTTATTTATTTATTTATTTATTTATTTATTTATTTATGTCTTTGGTAACCAGTAGACAAACTGATTCAAAGGACCATTTTCACCTGCGACCCAGGCCATACAGTGGCACAAACAATAGGTGCACGTTACAATTAGTGGTTAACACATAATACAGACAGTGCAGTGGCAACTGACACCTGTGATACACAAGACATCAACATCTTAGGTTTTAGGATATAAAAAACAAGTTCATGACAAAATAGCAATGTTATCCTACTTATAGAGACATTGAAACATACACTTACAGCAAATCAAGACAGTATTTTGCGGTCAAAAGATACAATACAGTGAGAGATAACACGTAGCAAACAGCATTTTCACAAGGAGTCAAACATGTCAAATCATTTCCTTGGTAGCCAGTACATTGGAAGTAGGGAAAAATTGGTTCACAGTGCTCCTAAGGTGGATTTCTGGCAAGGGTGTTTCCTAGGAAGCAGGTAGAGGTGGCCTGAGACCTGAGTCAATCTCTTAACTTTGATTTGAAGGACTGATATGAGGGTAACGATCATATGGCAGGTGGAAGTCTGTTCTAAAAAGAGGGGGCAGAAACAGAGAAAGCCTTGCTCCTTATGACAGTGAATACATGGGGAACAGCCGGGGGGGGGGGACAGAAAAGATGCTGAAGCATTGGGTTACCATCCTGCCAGTGATACATGAGGAGTAAGGGGATGTTTGTGAGTTACTGACAGAGTTGTCAACTAGACAGTCCATGGCATATTCAAAATGGCCCTGCAGAGAGAGCCAGCCTAAGGACTGCTATAGAGAGCAGTGATGAGTGGAGTAGGGGACCTGAAGGGCAAAGCTACAAAGTTGTATGTGGTATTTAGATGTGCAAGAAGTGAAGAATACATGAATGAAAAATACTGGGGAGCAGTAATCAAGTAGTGGGAGAAGATTTCCCTGGGCAATTGCAAGGTGAGCCTCTGGGGTCAGGAGGTGGTGGGCTGCCCCCAGCTTCTGATGGACTCTCTTCATGGTGTTTCAAATGTGGTTGCTATAGGTGAGGGAGGGATCAAGAGTCACTCCTAGTTATTTGAAGGAGGATACAATGTCGAGAGGTGGGCCAGCAGTGGTGGCTATGCACAATGAGGTTTCAGATTTGGCGACTTTTGCAAGGTACGGTTTGGAACCAAAGAGCATGGCCTTCATTTTGTTCTTATTCACAAGAAGTTTCTTGGAGAGGAACCAGTTCTGAGTGGCTGCAAAGTTTGCAGTGAGGGTAGAGGATATGAATTCTAGGGATTTGGCACTGTGGTAGATGACGAGGTCATCTGCATAGAGGAGCGCATTGCAGTTTATGCTTTCTGAGGGGAGATCATTTATGAACAGTGAGAAAAGTAGAGGCCCCAGTATGAAGCCTCGGGGAACACCAGTGTGGATGAGCAGTGCATCTGAGGTATATTTACCTATCAGAACAGACTGGGACTGGTTAGCAAGGTAGCAGCTGAACCAAGCAGTGACGTCAGTGGAACAGCCTAGGTTTAGCTGGGTGGATTTGAGAAGGTGGTGGTCGACAAGGTCAAAGGCCTTGGGTAGGTCCAAAAACACTGCATCTGTAGCCATACCCATGTCCATGTTTCTAATGACATGGTTGGAGACTAGGACCAAGGCCGACAAAGTGCTGTGATGTTTGTGAAAGCCATGTTGGAGGGGGCTCAGGAGGTTGAAACCTATCAATATGCTCAGATAGCTGATGATGAATGATTTTTTCTAGTAACTTGCTTAGATGTGGGAGGAGGGAGATGAAATGATAGTTTTCAGGGGCAGGGAGATTTCCAGATTTGAAAATAGGCACCATGTAAGCATGCTTTCATGAATCAGGTATGGTAGATGATGAGAGGGCAAGGTTAAATATGTGGGATGACGGCCCGATAAGGGCAGGGGAGAGGATTTTCAGAAAGGTGGGATACAGACCATCGCTGCCTGGGCTGCCCCTGGTGGGTAGTGTCTTAAGAAGTTTGCCAGTGATGCTATGGCCAATGGTTCTGAAGCAAAAGGCAGGGCTTGATTTCTGTGGGCAGCATGGTTGGTTGTTCTGGGAAGAGAAAGGCTGTGGAGGGAGTTTGCTTGTGTAGGATGTAAGGTTTCTAGAACAACCTATTAAAAATGTCAGCAATCTAGCCTGGGTCAGTAATGGGACCTGAGAGAGATTTTAGTTCCATTATTTGTTTATTTGATTTTGGACTTAGGAAGGAGTTTATTGAGGCCCAGAAATTGCAAGGGTGGCCAAGAGACTCATATTGTTGGTTAGCATAGTGTTTATGCTTTTACAACTTCACAGCCTGCTTGCAGGAGTTTCGAAGTTGCCTGTAAGCATTACATGATTGGGGGGAAGGGGATGCCTTGAAAACTTGCCAGATTTTGTCTCTTTTTTATTTGGGCCAGCAGTTCACTTAATAGCCAGCGGGAGTTGCCACCTTTCACTCTCCTGGTGGTAATAGGGAAGTGTTTATCCTGAAGGTTGCAAAGAGCATCAGTGGAAATCTTCCCTGCGATGGAGACATCTTTGAGTTGGTAGAGTAAGGACCACTTTATGGCCCAGGCATCCCTAAGCACCAGGTCATAATCTTGACATGTGAATTTCCTAAAAGATAGCAATTTGTGTGGAGGATGGGATGATTTTGTGGTTAGAGTGATACATGTAGGGGTGTGGTCACTGATAGAGTCAGCCATAGTGCCTGCTTTGATGACAATATTCGCAGTTTGTGTCAATCCAGTCAAGGGTGGTGTGGTTTGGGGAGTGGGAGATATATCTGGTAGGGGAGGAGATGACTTGTTCAAAGTGATGTGTCTTTAGCAGTGAGCATAAACAGGTACTGGGGATTCCATCCAGTGTAGGTTAAAATCCCAAAGTATGATGGTGTCTCTGGAGTAGGGGGCAGATGCAAGACCATCCAGGAAGTGAGATAATCCCTGTACACCACCAGAGGGAGGATTGTAGCAGCTGCTTATGTAAATTATTTTAGATGCACCCAGGATAATTTCAGCAACTAGCCATTCGCTTACCGAGGAGGGGGTGGAACAGGCAATAGTGGTGGCACTGATAGGATCTTGTACAAATAGTACAACGCTATCACCCCTCTTTTTGCCAGGCCAGTCAAAGGGCAGCATATTTGGGGATCCGTATTTCTGTCTCTGTCTCAGAGTTGGCAAAAAGGAATCCTTCTCCCTTACTCTTAACAATCAAAGAAGACCTGAAGAGGTGGTCGGATCTCCCTGTCACCCTTTAGGGAAGAGTTAATATTATTAAAATGAATATCCTACCCCACATTTTATACCCACTGGGTATGCTTGGCCTTTTTTTCCCTAATGTTTGGTTTTCCCACCTTCAAAGCTTTATGTTGGAATTTCTATGGAACAAAGTGGCTGTTCGATGGGTGTACTTTAAATTGACTCTCCCTAAGGAGAGGGGGATCTTCAACTACCTAATAATTTCTTATATTACTGCGCGCTTCATAGCAACAAGATTTTTAGATGGAGCCAGTTCTTAGATACCCTTTTGGATCAGGTCTACTCCCTCCCCCTGTCTCTCTTTAGAGTTCCAAATGTGTCTTAAGTATGACTTACAACTCTCTAGCTTGTTATATTTGACTCCTTTCCCCCTCCTGTGACAAGCATATAATACTCCCTAGGTGTGAGCACTTAAGGCCCTTAAACAGCTGTGCTCATGTTGAAAAGCTGACTGGTCTAGAGATTTGTCACAGGCTTTATTAGGCAATCAAAATATCAGAATAACCAACCTCCTCATTCCTTTTAGATGCTGTCCTCCACTCTGACATGCTTCCCTGGAGACTTTTCTCATTAATGGCAAGGTGGGCTCTGCTGAAATGATACAGTAACAATTTCCATTCCAGTTTACCACCAGTTTGAACACCTCCAACTTTCTAGGGCACTTGTCAGTTTTCTGGGTCCACAGTCTTTGACCGCTCAATCCAGCCCCCTTCTTTTGAGGTCTTTGTCACTTGCTGAGCAACCCCATCCCACATCTAATTTTTATATCTGTTTCCAGCCTTAAGATCCCGGAAGTTTGCAAGGGGTTTGCTTCTATTGTCAACAAGCTCTGAATTTTCAACTGGACCCCAGGGAGTGGCAAGTGTTATGGAAGCAGCTTTATAAATACATTAAACAAGATAGGTACCATGTCACACAATTTTGCATTTTACATAATATCTACTACACTCCTCAAAATTTGCATAGAATGGGTCACAGACCCTCAGCAGAGTGCTCCCACTGTGGATCTGGGGTGGGTTCCCTTAAACATATTCTTTGGGATTATCCCAAGGTGATTCCTTTTTGGTCAACTATCTGTAATTCTCTTGACCCCTGGTTGGAATTGGATTCCTTCTTCCCTCCACAGATCTGTCTTGTTGGTGTTTTTCCTGATGAGCTATTTGACCTCCACAAGGTGTATATGGCTTTAATCTTGATGACCACCAAGCTAGTCATTCTTCACCATTGGACAGATGATATTATACCTTCATACTGTGAATGGAAACAGGAAATATTACAAGCCTTGGAGGTCGAGAAACATGTAGCCCACCATCAGGACAGATCTGAGTGGAACAGAAAATGTTGGGAACTCCTTGAAGCCCTTTTAGCTCAATAGTAAGTTTTGTGACTTGGACATTTTGGGAACTTTGCCTTGTCTCTTTGCTTTGATGTTCTTTTAACTGTGCTCCATAGGGAGGGGGTAGAGGGGTGGAGGGAGGGTAGTCGGGGGGGGATGAGTATATCTTTTTTGTGGATTGTGCTCATTATACCTGATGTTTTTTTTTTTATTTTATTTCTTTGTTTTGTGTGTTGTTTGTGTTCTGTATTTTCTGGAAACTTTAATAAAGTATATTAAATTGACAAAGGAAAAAAAGAACAAATATCAGAGTTTGCCCTAGGAAGTCAAAATCCATCCCAAAATGCTTCCCAAGTATCAGGAGGTTGATGATTTTGATTTATTTCTAAAATCTTTTGAGAGAAGTTGTGGGCAATTTGAATTTGACTGGGTTTCTTAGGCAACTCAACTTTTGCAAATTCTTACGGGCAGGGCATCAGAAGCCTTTGCTAGGATGGACAACAAGGATTGTTTGGATAATAAATATTGTTAAAATGTTTTAAAAGGACTCCTGAGGCCTAGAGACAAACATTTGGATGGTTGAGGAAAGTACCTGGAGATAGCTATTCTGAAATGTGTGTACAACAAGGCAGTCTGTTAGAGCAATGGTCAGAGGGTGTAAAGGCTAGCTTTTTGGAACAGTTAAAATATGTGTTCCTCATAGAACATTTGCTGAAGACTATACCAGAGGACCTGAGAATATGGTAGCCAGACAGAACTCTGAGCTCCATGTAGGGAGCAGCCAAGAGGGCTGATCAGTTTGCATCCAACCAGTCATACAATCAGTGCAAAAATAATGGGGGAGGGAATCAGGTGGTTTTAAGAGAACACTGGGGGCAACTTAAAGGGACACTGTCAGCTCCCTTAGGCATCAAAGTGTCCCTAGTTTAAAAAGCATATTTTATGACTGTTCACATTCTATAGAGACTGCTGATGCAGTGGGTAGTTTGACTTGGATTCCTTTTTTCTCTTAAAAAGTGAAAAACTGAGTGCCCACCATACTGGTGTTATCACACCAAAACAAGTTTGTTTACATTACTTGACCAGCTCCCACTTCAACTCTCCTGGACTCAGGAACACCCCCAACACAATCCAGCCACTCATTATGCAGTGGGAACAGATGAGACTATTGTATCATGAGTAGATGTACTGTTTGAGGGAATTTCTAATGTTCAGTAAATATGCAACAAGAGTAGTTCAATGATCTGAAGCAAAACAAGGCTGGGTATAACTATACATTACCATACATTTCAGTTCTAATAGGCAAGGAGGCAGATAAAACAACCAGTGAGGACATCACTGAATTTTAGAGAAGATAAACAATAATGAAATGTGTGTTTTTACATAGGAATAATATGATGAAAAAGAGGTTGACAGTGTCCCTTTAAGGAAAGCGAACCTGTACCCAATCAAAAATGAAAGTCAAATGAGTTGAAAAGTAAGGGGGCAGGGGAACACAGTTGCTATGTCTGCCAGAAACTACGACTTCTGTCATATGACTGTCCAAAAATATGGAAAAGGGGATCTATGATGCCGGTTTGATAACTATTTTGTCAACCGACTTTACAGCGAAAGATTTATGTTGACCACAATTTGTGGTCAGCATAAATCCATCAAGTAAACTGTCTTCATTTCAGGGAATTTTTCCCCCAAACCCCCCATGCAGTGGGCTGTGCCCCCTGCACTCCCCCTACTTTAGGATTATCAACTCTGAGTCAGAGTTCATTCGGGTGTGATGCAATACCCGGTAAAAGCAGTGCCAGGGTCCTACGGGTACATTACAACGGCAACAGCGAATTGCTGCTGCAATGTCATTCACTGTGTAATTGCTGGTGTTCGAACAGCATACTTGGCAAAGGTGTGAGTGCAGCTAGAGACCGTAGCTCTGGAAGCTCCCAGCAGCTATTGGCCCGTACCCAAAGTCAGTCCCCACTAACTCTGGCACATATGGCACACCTGCACCCTGTGTTGCTAAATGGCATGATATCCCAGGCAAAGAGGCACACTTGTGCCTCCATTTCCATGGTAAAACAGGATTTAATTCACAAGGAATAAATCCTACCCGGTCTGTTTTCTAGAATTAATTTATAATCAGACAATGAAGATATCCATATCTATATCAGTAACCTTAGAAAGCTTGTCTGAATAATCGTGTCTTGAGTCTAGTTCTAAAGACTGTTATCAACAGGGCAGAGTGAATGCTCATGGGAAAACTGTTACAAAGCAACAGGGCAGCTACAAAGAATGATCTGTCTCAGCTGATTTAAACCTTGATTTTGGAACAACTGTGAGGCCATTTCCAGTAGAACATAACTCATGGACGTTGTGATGAGTTAAAAGAAGCTCACCAAGGTACTGGGGTCCCAGTGCATTTAGGGCCTTAAAGGTACAGTAAATACCTAAATTAGGGAGAAAGGTGTTGCTAAGGGTTCAAAGAAAAGGGAGGAATACTGGAAGAATGGGCTTCTACATCATGAATGGGTTCCAACAGGAGAACCAGAGTTGGGGGGGGGGACTCTGGTAGATAGTAGTTTCTAAGAAGTATAGGAAACAGTTTCTGGGCATAGCCTATGATATACGTTTTTCTGGACACTTAGGGGTCAGCTGTAAAAAAAGGGGACTGACTAACAATTTCAGCTGGCCCAGCATCTTTAAGAACGTGGGAAAATACTGCTAGATTTGTCTGCAGTGCCAGGGGGTGAGAAAGGTTAGGGACAAGGATAAGACAGCTTTGATTCCCCTGTCTATAATTGAACAGCCATTTCAGGGTGTTGCTGCGTATAGTGTAGGGCTGCTCCACACCACAAGCTGCATGGGAAAGAGGTGTATTTTGGTGGTAAATAAACTACATTACGAAATACCCATGGGTCATGCTCTTGTCTTCCACTGAGGTGGAAAAAGTGGGCAATAAACTGCTGGGGATATTCAGCCAGATGGGTTTTCCCCAACAGAGTCTGTTGAACCTGGACACCAACTTCAAGTCTGTCCAAATGGCTAGTCTTTGGGAAAAGTGTGAGGGGTGACAGTTCTGGGCCTCCTCATACCCTCCCAGACTAACAGTCTGGTTGAGCAATTTAATGGGTCTCTTAAGTCTATGGTAAAGGCATTCCCCAACCAGTGTGCAAGACAGTGGGACAAGTACTTACCCCAACTCATATTTGCCTATAGGGAAGTCCCCCAGGAGTCCATAGGGTTCTCACCCTTCAAGCTCCTATTTGGCCATAGGGTAAGGGGTCCCCTTGAATTGGTAAGGCATGAATCAGAGGGTGAACTTGCTCCTCAAGAGGAATCTGTTGTGGAGTACATCCTGAATTTAAGGTCATGGCTGAAGGAGCTCATGGAGTTCACCCAGTAGTACCTAGCCACTGCACAGTAGAGAAAGAAGATGTGGTATGACCATGGGACCAAAAGCCAAGATTACAAAGTTGGGCAGTGAGTGATGGTACTCATCCCCATCCAACAGAATAAATTATAAGCAGCTTTGGAGGGTCCTTACTCAGTGACCAGAAGGGTGAATGATGTTAATTATGTGGTAGAGCTACCCGACAGGGGTATCCCAACCAAGGAGTGGAGTCTTCAGAGACGGTAAATTACAGTGGGGGAAACAGGGTGCAGTGAATGTGCTCAGATGTGGCTTTGGAGCTTAGGCATGTTTGGTCATTGTAACAGGAGGCAGGTATGGGGGCCTTCAGTCATTGTGCATTCTGTAATTTGTTGTATATAGTTGGGGGTGTGTGGGGGGCAGATCCCTCGCAATCATGCAGATATGTATGCCACATTGAAACACTTCTGTACATGTAGTCAGCAGGACACTCTCGTATATGGTTGTTATCTGGGTGGCATTCGGAACTTGTGACAATATGACCGTTTGCCATACATGCATGTGATGTGTTTGCCCCTGTATATTGTCATTCTTCCAAATTGTTTCCACTCTAATGTGGATAACCCCTGACAGGAGGTGCAAGCAGTAAATCTACCATGTAAACACAATGAAGCACTACTATGACTGGGATGAGATTATTCTGACTGTGAGTAGCTATCTGAAGAAGGTACAAGCAGACTTACTTGTGGATCTCCTGGGAGAGGTTAAGGAAGGATCCTCAGTGGCTCTATCACCCTATTGGAGACTCTGCCACTGGCCCAAGATGCCAAAATGTGTGGGTTGCTGTACTCATTTGGGGAAATGTTCATGGGGAAACCAGGGTATACTGCAATGGCATAGCACACATGGATGTAGGGTTCCGGGCCCCATTGAGGCAGCCACCCTACAGAGTTACTAAAGGAGTGAAACATGCCATTGAGAGGGAGATCAAAGACATGCTGGCTCTTAGGGTAACCCAGGAGTCCAGTTGACCCTGGGCCTCTCAGGTGCTACTGATTCCCAAGAAGGATGGAACCATGGTATTTCGCATCAACTACTAAAAACTTGGCAGCTGTTCAGAGTCACACATCTACCACATGCCCAGGATAGATGAGGTTCTAAAGAGGTTAGGAGAGCCATGTACCTGATCACCATTGACCTGAAAAAGGGCTATTGACAGGCACCGCTTACCCTATGAAGCCAGAGAGAATTTGGCCTTTGTCAATCTGTTTGACCTGTTGAAGTTTTGAGTAATGCCATTTGGAATGAAGAATGTACCAGCCATCTTTCAATGTCCTGTGGACCACATTCTGACTGGGACAAGAGGCTTTTCTCTAGCATATATGAATGACATTGCCATCTACAGCCAGACATGGGAGGATCACATCAGGCACATGATTGAGAAGCTCTGCCAACAGCAGACTGCAGGGCTGACAGTGAAAGCAGTGTAATTCCAAATAGGAATGGCATGGGTGTTATCCTATACATTAGGTATAGGGTGCAAATTGGGTACATCCAGCCTGAATCAGTAAAAACAGAGGCCATACAGGGATGGGTCATGCCCACAATATAGAGAAAAGTATGGGCCATCCTAGAGTGGCGGGTTATTTATGAATATTTGTGCCAAATTTCAGTAGCATGTCCAGTCCCTTCCCCTGTCTGATCTCACAAGGAAGAAAAGGACAGAAAAAGTTCAGTGAATGGATCACTGTGAAATAGTGTTCCACCAGTTTAAGGAGGCATTGCGTCAGGCACCTGCAGGGCCACAGTAATGGGGGGACAAGTGGGAATTTGTCCTGGGCCCCAAGCTCAAGAGGGGCCCACCTGAAGAGTTGACATTACCCCTGGCATTAGTTGGTTTGGGAGACAGGGACCCATTTCAAGTGACTTGTCCTGGGCCCCAAAATTCTTTGCTGCATCCCTGGGCACCTGTGCTCAAGAGCCATGACTAGTCTCATAGAAACATAGAAGCTGACGGCAGATAAAGACAGCAAGACCCATCTAGTCTGCCCATTTCTTTTCCTACCTTATGAATGTGCCATAGGTCTTTACTCTGTCAATGGCCTATCTATTCATACTCATCTGTATTGCTCCCTTATGCCTATCTTATGTCTGTTCAAAGCCCTGCACTGTATTCATATCCACCACTTCCTGAAGTAGGCTGTTACATGTATCCACTGCCCTTTCTGTGAAAAAGAACTTCCTCACATTACCCCTTAATAGGCCTCCCTCTAATGTCATGCTGTGTCCTCTTGTCCTACTATTTTTCTTATATTGAAACATGTTAGACGCTGCCACCTTGTTAATGCCCTTAAGGTGTTTGAATGTTTTAATCATATCACCTCTCCCTCATTTGCTCTAGGGTATACATATTGAGCTCCATTAATCTGTCCTCATATGTTTTCTGAAGCAGTCCCTGCACCATTTTGGTTGCCCTTCTCTGGACTGCCTCCATTTGTTTAATGTCCTTGTGAAGGTGTGGCCTCCAGTACTGCATGCAGTACTCCAGATGGGGCCTAACCAGTGTCTTTAAAGAAGGATTATTATCTCCCTCTTAAGACTTGTGATACCCCTACTAATACACCCCAACATCCCCCTAGCCTTACCTACTGCTTTAGTGATCTGCTTGGATGATTTCAGGTCATCTGTGATGATGATGCCTAAGTCTCTTTCTTCCCTTGTGACTGCCAGCAACTCCCCTCCCAACCTATAGGTGGCTTCAGGGTTTCTCTTCCCTATGTGCATGATCTTGCACTTCTTTGCATTAAACCCCAGTTGCCACTCTTCCAACCATTTTGCCAGTTTATCCAGATCTCTTCTCATTCTGCCCACCCCATCTGTATCATCTACTCTGTTGAAGATCTTGGTGTCATCTGCAAACAGACAAACCTTACCATCCAGTCCATCTGCAATGTCACGGATGAAGATATTGAAGAGGACTGGCCCCAGGACTGATCCCTGAGTTACTCCACTTGTGATTTGCATCTCTTCTGACTGAATGCCATTTTCCACCACTCTCTGTTTTCTGCCTGTCAACCAGTTTGCCACCCAGCTGCCCAATTTCTGACCCACCCCGAGCCTACCCAGCTTGTTAATCAATCTTCTGTGTGGAACTGTGTGGAAAAGCTTTGCTGAAATCAAGGTAGATGACATCAACTGCCCCCCCACCCCCTTGGTCCACCACTCTGGTTACCCAGTCAAAGAAATCTATAAGATTAGTTTGACAGGACATTATTGTTGTAAACCCATGCTGTCTTGGATCCTGTGCTCCTATGGATTCCAGGTGTTGCACTATCCTTTCTTTATGGAGTGCCTCCATAATCTTGCCCACTACTGAGATAAGACTGACTGGTCTGTAGTTCCCTGCCTCCTCCCTGCTACCATTCTTGTGGAGTGAGATCACATGAGCCCTTCTCCAGTCTTCTGGGACCTCTCCTGTGCTCAGAGACTCACTAAACAGTTCTGATAATGGCTCTGCTAGTTCCACCCTTAGCTCCTTTAGTACCCTGGGATGTATGCCATCAGGTCCCATTGCCTTGTCCACCCTGAGCTTATCGAGCTCTTGTAGGACCCTTTCTTTTGTGAAGGGACTAGTGCACACTTCCCATCCCCGTGTCCATGGTGCTGAGCTGTGGGCTCTGCCCCACCTTCTCCTCAGTAAATACTGAGCAGAAGTATCTAGTTAGGATAGATGCCTTCCCATGGTGCTCCTCCTCACACTTCCCCTTATCCCCTTTGATCTTAGCAATACCCCCTCTGGATTTTCTCCTTTCATGAATGTATCTACAGAAAGTCTTGTCCCCTTCTTTTACTGTTTGTGCTAGTGTTTTCTCAGTTTGGGCCTTTGCCTGCCTTACTGACTTCCCTGCTTCCATTAGGGAAGTTTGGTATGCCTCCCTATCTTCGTCCTGCAGCGTTCCCTTATATTTCCTAAAGGCCTACCTTTTGGCTCTGATCTTTTCTGCTACTGTTTATGAGAACCAAAGTGGTTTCCTTCTTCCAAAGTTTACTGTGTATGTGACTGTATCCTATCATGGGCTAGGGGTAGATTTGAATCAGGTCACATGCACAGGGGAGGAACAACCAGTCATGTACTTGAGCAGGAAGCTGCTGCTCAGAGAACAGGCCTCTGCCACAGTTGACAAAGAGTGTCTGAGTATTGTCTGGACTCTGCTGAAACTGCAATCATATTTGTAGGGGAGACCATTCACTCTGGTCATTGACCACAAACCCCTCACATGGCTCCATAGGACCAGTAGGCAAAATCCCAAAGTGTTAAGGTGGAGCCTGGTGCTTCAGTCCTGTAACATGGACATCAGGCACCCCAGTAAGTCACAGCATGGCTGTGTTATGGTTTGTCCAAGCAGTAACCTGTGACCAAGTAAGGAAAGGAAGTGCTTTAAAGAATTAATTAATTGTTAAAACAGAAAGAACTGTGAGTATATCAGGTTGAGCAATCCTGCTAACATGAAAAACATTTAAGGTTGCTAAAATAAAAAATGTGTTTATAATTTGTTTTCAGAGGAGGGAGATGTGACAACTTGAAGTAATTTTTTTTGTTTGCTTTTTGTTTGTTGTGTCTTTTTTATCATTATCTATGGCTTTATAACATATTTCAGCTCAGGCAGGAGGTGTGCCAGAAACTGAAAATTACATTCCACTGTAACCCATGCCTAGGGGCATTCAGCTGGGAAGGAGCTTTGTGTAAGCAATCTTTTTCTTTTGCCCTTTAAAAAGGCTTTTGTTTTGGTTACATTTCAAACAGCAGAGGGCTAAGGCAGAGCAAGACAGCACCCCACTGATTTAGCCAGCTGGGATAACAAAAAGACCAGGCCTCAGTCTACAAGACCAGTTTGGATCTGTTCTGGAAATGGGGGTTTTCTTGAGATCAAAGAAAATTGTGCAGCGTGTGATGACAGAGAGGCATTTATGAAGATACAAGTGTAGTAGGCAGGCAAGCCAAAGATATTTCTGTGTGCATTTGGTCTTAGACTTTAGTTATGTTTTATGATTTCAAACCAGCAACATCACAGGTTTGAGTCTGCCATAATTCACCAGTTCCCAATTTGGGTAAGCTTCTTCTACTCAGAATTTAAATAGCTTTGAGTTAGATTATTCTGTTTGTGCTCTATCTCTTTCAAATTCATTTACTTTTATCTCTGTAGAAATACTGTATTCCTCATACTCTTTAGTGTGTATTATCCTGTAGCATACGTAAATATCAAGGAGTACTTAATGTTATTTTTATATACATCATGCTTTCTGTGACTGAGTCATTTCAGGTACAGATAACCAGGGGTAATTTGGCAAGTCTATAAAATGATTTTGCCCTTCTTCACATTGAATCTTAGTTGCCACACTCTGGACCATTCCTCCAGTTTAGCTAGGCCCTTCCTCATTTTTTCCACCCCTCCCAGAGTGTCTACCCTATTGCAAATCTAATTGTCACCTGTAAAGAGGCATCATTTCCCCTCCAGCCCCTCTGCAATGTCACTAATGAAGATATTAAACAGTAATGGCCCCATAACTGATTCATGTGGCACCCTGCTAATCACCCTCCCTTTCTCAGATTTATCTCTGTTTACCACCACCCTCAATTTGACCACACCTGGAGTACTGTGTCCAGTTTTGGTCACTACAGTACAGAAAGGACACTGAAAAAAAAAATAAGAGGGTCCAGCACAATGCCACCAGGCTGATCAGTGGCTTGGGGGCAACAGCAATGAAGAGAGACTGGACATACTCAGATTAATAACCCTAGAGAAAAGAAGGCTAAGAAGGGACATGATCACAGTGTACTGAAGGCTAAAGGTGACAGAGTGAAGTAAATGTAATACAACATGCCAGTGCATGCAGCTGCACTCCAAAACTGTATATGTACAGTATGTATTGGTGCAATGTGAGTCACAAAGTGTAGCCAAGTGGCTTCAGCCATCCAAGAAATTCATATATTGGGGGGAGCTATACAACTACACACCCTAGGTATGGTAACCCACTTATAATATGGATATGTGGCTCAAGGCAGATATCTCAAGGTAAATTAAAAATAATAGCATGTGTTTTTTCTAGTAATTTGATCAACAAATATTGTTTTAATAAACAGACTGTGGAGCCGTGCCGCAAACTCTTAAGCCCCTCTATCAATTTATCCCCTTCTCTATCCTACCATGTTGACAAAAGATGCCATATTGATTGAAAATTATCCTCTGCCCCAACCAACCTCTGAAATACTAGAAATTGTACCATCCCACCAGAGCTGACCAAAACTGCCACCATCCCTATACCTCTCTTAGCTCTTTATGAACTCTGAATCAGCAGCTTAGCAAAGCTGGCCTGTAGTGCATGAGCCTTTTTATAGTCATGTTCAGGCACATCAGCCGGGCCCTGCCAAGACAATGACTTGTAGCTGGAAAATTGCCTAGTGAGGAATTGGGATGACAGCAGTTTGGGTCAGCTGCAGTGGGAGAGTGGTCTTTTGGCAGCTGAGTAATCAGGGTTGGGGAGTGGTTTTCAAAACACACACTTTCTGACTCCCTGGGGGACTAGAGAGAGGGGATGAGTTTCTTGGGGATGAGACATCTGTTTGCTTGAGAGAGAAGCATTTTGAGAGTTGGTTGAACAGGACAGGATGGTAATGTAAATACTTGTGGCACTTTGGTGAACTAAAGGGGTACTCAACTTAATAATAGTCTCACTTAAGCTGGTTCATATAAAAAAATGTCTACCACCAAAGAGACACTGAAAAATTTGAAGGAGAATGTTGGGGTTCCAGAGATGTGCTGAGGTGAACCAGATGAGTCTCTTCAGTCACTGGATATTATACCATGGCTGCATGGTCTTATTCACAGTCACGTCATTCATATCATGCCACAGTCCAAGACTCATTTCATAATCAGATATTGGAGCTGGTGAGTGCATGCAAATCTATAGGATAGGCACTCACACTGAGAAGACAGAATAAGGCGAAACATAAGCATAACATCAGACGCTGAGCAACATGTGAAATAACCTACCCAGTGAGGTGGTGGAAACTAGCACACTTTAGGCTTTCAAACCAGGACTAGGCAGATTTATGATGGAGAATGGAATATTCAGTGATACACATAATAAGAGTTGCATTCCTGTTAATAAGCTAGGATGTGTGTCCATACTAGAGCTTTTCAGGATTCTGCTGGCAAAAACTGCAAGGAATAGCAATTCTGATTCTGAAATGCTTTTTGGAATTTCTTTTTGAATTCTGTGGAATTCTGAAAAAGGTTTTCTCTTTCTTTTTTTTATAAATAGTTTTTTTGAGAAGAAACTGTACATTTACATTTATACATTTCTTACTGGTAGAACATCAAAAGTAATACATTATACATAAAAAGCATGAGAGTTTTAGATAGAAACATAGACAATGATGGCAGGAAAACACCAAAGGTCCATCCAATCTGCCCAAATTCCCTATTTAGTCCTGGGCCCTACTGTTTGTAAAGGGTTCTAGCTCTCTCCATCCCACCCTTCATTCTCCTCCCCAATTCTGATGCTCTGAGCAACCACTATGCCCTTCATTCTGTCCCTTAAAACCACTGACGGTTTTTGCACCCATGATCTCTGCTGGCAGCCTGTTCCATGGCTTCACCACCCTTCCTGTAAAATAGTATTTCCTCCTGCCCCTCCTGAACCTCCCTCCTGTTAGCTTTCACTCATGACCATGTTACTGTAAGGTGGTATTCAAGTTAAATAGTTCTCCACAGTTCACCCTGTTAATTCCTTTCAGGAATCTGAAGCTCTCTATCATATGCCCCCTCTCCCCTCTGGTTTCCTGCAAGTACATGTTCAGTGCCTTGAGGGACTCCTCATGGGACCTACCATGCTGGCCCTGAATAATTTTTGTTACCCTGTGCTGCACTGTCTTGAGCCAATCCCAATCCTTCCTGTGTTGAAGACCCCAGCACTGGGTACAGTACCCCAGGTGTGACCTCACCAAGGATCTTTTCAGAATAAGTAGTATCTCTTTTTTTCCATTATCAGTACCCCTCCCGTTACATACAGGCATCCTATTTTCCTTGCTATAAATCTTGCTACACTGACTAAGTTGCTTTAGGGAGCTGCCAATGATAACTCCAAGGCCTCATTCCTCAGCCATGGTACTGAGTCTCACTCCTCCCATCTAGTACTTTGTCCTGGGGATCTTGTTCCCTAGGTGCATCACCTTGCACTTTTTGGCTTTGAATTTCAACTACCAAACCCTTTATACTGTCATCACTATCCACCCACCCATTAGAGCTTAGTGTAATCTGCAAAGAGACACAGCCTGCCCTGGATCCTCGCCTCAATGTCACTGATGAACCTGCTGAAGAGGACCTAACCCAGGACAGACCCTTGTGGAACCCTGCTCATGACCTCCCTCTGTTCTGATTTAACAATGCTGACCACTACTCTCTGCTGTCTCCCCTTTAGTCAGTTACTTACTCAATTTACTATGACCTCAGCAACACATAGATCCTCCATTTTTTTAAGCAGGTATACATGGGGTACTGAATCAAAAGCACTGGTGAAGTTGACATAGAGCAAATCCACAGTATGGCCCCTATCCAGTTCCCTCTTCACTCAGTAAAAGAAATCTATCAGTTAGTCTGGTAAGACCTCCCTGCCATGAATCTGTGCTGTTTACTATCTTAAAGACTGTTACTGTCTAAGTAGTCCAGGAGATCCTCTTTGACCAGTGATTAGTTTTCCTACAATAAAGGTAAGACTGACAGGTCTATATTTCCCTGCTTGTTCCTTGTACTCCCTTATGAAGCAGAACTACATCTGCCACCATCCAATCCTTCAGAACAACCCTGTTCTTAGAGAGATGTTGAGCTGACCTACCAGGGGATCAGCTAATTCCACACTGTCAATTCACTGAGTGTTCTCAGATGTAATCCATCTGGTCCTGGAGCCTTGTCAATGTTTAGGGCTGCCAGACCTTTCAGGACTGTTTCACTGGTAAATGGTGGCTGCCACATCTATGGGACCCCCTTAATGACTACTTTGATGCCACTGTCATACAAGGGACCACTGTCCTCCTTACAGAAATCTGAGCAAAAGTGATTGTTATAGATGGCAGCCTTTTTACTGTCCACCTCAATCATACTATCCCTCTCTGTTAGTCTCCAAATTCCCCCTTCTTTATACCTTTTTTCATTAATATACCTGAAGAACTGTTTTTCTCCACTCTTGACTTCCTCTGCAATACACAGTGCTGTGTATAGAATTGCTGATATTTCAAGTATTACCATAATGGATGTTGAGTTATTAGTTTGAAGAAACCTAGTAACTAATTAAAATGAGCTTTTCAAAATGAGTGTGCCTTTTTGTATTATTGCATGGAATAGTGCCCAGATTTTATCAAAGGCTGCTTCATTACAGTTTTTAACATACTATACTCATTCCAGTTACATAATTTCTAACATAAGATTTAATCAAGTTATGCAAATTGGCAGATCTTTGTCCTTCCATTTAACAGTATGCAGTTCCTGGCAATTATAGAGCCCAATGTATTTAGCTTACAAGCTGAATGATCAAGTAATATTGATGATTCTACAACTTCTGATGTTACAAAAGTTAGTGGGCCTGATTCACAAACATGTCAGGAATGCCACGAGCCCCTGTTGAGCTGAGCAAAATGCGCACGGAACTTGCGGCATTCCCCAGCCAGCAATCGGGATTCTCGATCCCATGTGCTAATTGGCACAAGCTTTTTGCTGGTTTAACTTGCATTAATCTTGGTGCCCTTTTTATGGGACTTTTACCAAATGTTTGGTTCAAGCTGCCATAAAGTGGAAAAAGTGTTGCAAATGCACCCACTCTTCTTGAATTAGATGCATGTTGCAGCAATGTGTTTGGAACAGCTACACTAAAAATGGGTTTGACGCAGGGCTTGACACAAGTCCTGTGACAACCTTCGTGAATCAGGATGAATGAGTTTAATATGATAATATTGGTTGTTGTGGAGAATGTTTCTAAACATTTTTTACCAAAAGTTGGATAAATATGGGAAGGAGTGAAAAAGATGGCTTAGGGTTCTGTTTATACAACTGCATCTTGGACGCAATGGTGATACAGTGGGGTTCATTTTATTTAATCTAGATGGAATATAATATACACAACATATAGTATTGACTTGTACATGTTGTATTTTAGAGGTTTTGGTGTTTTGTATTGTGAATATTTCTGTCCAGACTGTGTCAGGAATTGTGATGTTTAGGTCTTCCTGTTATTTGTTTTTTAACCTTTCTAAATTATTTGCTAGTGAGCATATAACTTTTTTTGTAACTGATTGATCATAGTTTAGATTTGGTACCATGGTTCTGAATAGTTTCTTGAATTGGATTGTATTATGGTGGGTTAAAAAAGTTCAATGTTTTGTTAATGAAGTCTCTAACTTTTAGATATCAGAAAAAGTGTAAGTTTGGAAGGGTGTAGCACTTTGTAGTTTACTGAATACTATTAACGTATTCTTATAGAAGAGCTTACCAATTTTGTATAAATTCTTTCCTTGATATTACTTATAAGATAAATCTGTTACTGAGGGAGGAAAGAAGAAGTTACAGTAAACTGGTGAATCTATGTAGTTTATGCCAACAGACAGCAAATGTACCTGTTGCTGCATTTTTTGTTTGAAAGTTTTCTGGTTATAATAATCTGAAAATAAGATCTTTCTCATGTGTGTATATGGATATACAGTATCTCTTGTTCCATCAATAGATCCATATCTGTGGTGGGGTTGCCTTTGAACCAGTTTTGTAACACATTTATTTGTGCAGATAGATATTAAATCCCCTTTTCTGTTTGTACTGCCATTATTCCTGCTGCTTGCCCTTTCTCCGTGCAAGTATGTACCTCTTCTGATTAAACTGCTGCTACTCTGTTGCCTGCTCTTACTGTCGTACTAATATGCGTCATTGTAACCAAACTGGCTTCTCTGTATAACTGTCTTTATCACATGTTCTTGCTATCTATGTAACCCATATCCTGGAACCTATAATGCTTGTATATGTATTTGTCATGTTCATTGTCACATGTGCCTGCAAACTATGTTATCTATATCCTGGAACTGAGAATGCTTGTATTTGTATTTGTCCTCTATGTGACGAGATACCTTTGGAAATAAGCCTCTGGTTCAAAGGTTGTAAACCGATGTGCAAATAAATAAATAAATGTCTGGTAAATCTAATCCGCCTCGATGTGTTGATTGTGCCCGTTTATCATAACTTATTCTAGTTTTTTTTTTTATTCTAGGAGATAAAATGTGTTATTTTTGATTTTGCAAAGAGTTTTGGTGGAATTTGGATAGGTAAAATTTGAAAAAAGGAATAATCATTTTGGCAAAATATTCATTTTTACGTTCTCTTGCGTGCATGCGCAAGGAACGTCTTGGGAGAATGGGACACTTTGGAGGTGTGCCCCTCCCCTGCAATCCCCTGCTCCATTGAGCAGGCGTGGCAGTCCTGCACCAATGGGATGTGGTGCTGTGTATGACAGTGGTGGTCTTCTCTTCAAAGAAAACCACTGCTGTCGTATACAGCACCGCATCATGCTGCTCCCCCCAAATCTTTGCTGCCACGCTGGGAGCCCACCCCAGCATGGCCAATGTACCGCATCATCTGCTGACGGGGGTTCCCAATCCCCCGTTGGCTCGAGGTCCCCCCCAGCCATCCTTCTACCACACTGGGAGCCCACCCCAGTGTGGCAAATGTCCCACATCATCTGTTTTTTTAAACCTGTAAATTAAAAATGGTCCCCGCGCGCTTCTCCAGGTCCCCTCCACAACCCGCACCCACCCACTGCGCACTCGCCTCCCCACCCCCTCACCCCATACTTACCTCCGAGCTTGTCACAATGATCTTCGTGGACGGGAACACGCCTGCACTCTTCAAATCTGACCGCGAACTGAGGAAATGCCGGTAAGCTGTATAATGGGCTAGATAGGGGTTTCAACTGTGTTGCATATCTCACGCATTTTTGGAATTTTGCACCAAATTTTCAACATGGGGTTTTAGGACCTGTTTTTCATGAATGATGTCACTGTCATGGCGTTATTCGGACCTGAAGGGTGATTTCGCAGTCACTGCACAGTCACTGTGGGAAATCACCTTGGGCCTGAATAATGCCATGACAGTGACATCATTCATAAGAAGGGGTCCCAAAAACCCCATGTTGAAAATCTGGTGCAAAAATTCCAAAAAATAACTGTTTTACGAGCGTGCGTTGCACAGTTCCTACGCAGGCTCATAAGTTCGCGAATTTTCAATATTTTCACTCCAGATTTTCAACATTGCCATTTTATCACACCTACTTGTAAGCAGTACAGCTGTCATTTTTCACATCCTGCCCAAAATGTGTTTTCACCCATGTAGCGCACAATGGCACAGTCGGTGTGCGAAATCAATGTATGGAACACATTAAGAAAATCACTGTGACACTGTTCATTAGCAGAGGTCTTAAAATTGCTATGTTGAAAATGTGGTGAAAAAATTCCTAAAAATGAGTGTTTTACGAGTGTGCGTTTTTCATTTCCTACGCACGCTCGTAGGTTTGCAAATTTTCAATATTTCCACTCCACTTTTCAACATTGCCATTTTACCACACCTTCATATGAGTAGTACACCTGTCATTTTTCACATCTCACCCAAAACGTGTTTCCGCCCATGTAGCCCACAATGGCGCAGTCGGTGTGCGAAATCAATGTATGGGACACATTAAGAAAATCACAGTGACACTGTTCATGAGCAGAGGTCTTGAAATGGCTATGCTGAAAATTTGGTGAAAAAATTCCTAAAAATGACTGCTTTACGAGTGTGCATTGTGCAGTTCCTACGCATGTTCGTACGTTTGCGAATTTTCAATATTTTCACTCCAGATTTTCAACATTGCCATTTTACCACACCTCCTTATGAGCAGTACAGCTGTCATTTTTCACATCCTGCCCAAAACATGTTTCCGCCCATGTAGTGCACAATGGCGCAGTCGTTGCGCAAAATCAATGTATGGGACACATTAAGAAAATCACAGTGACACTGTTCATGAGCAGAGGTCTTAAAATGGCTATGTTGAAAATTTGGTGAAAAAAATTCCTAAAAATGACTGTTTTACAAGCATGCCTTGCGCAGTTCCTACGCATGCTCATAAGTTCACGAATTTTAAATATTTGCACTCCAATGACTTCCAAATACCTAAACAGCACATAGAAGCAAGCAACATTTGGCATTGACAAATGCTTGTATTTCTTTGTCACTGATTTTTTAAGCCATACCCAAGTGCCAAATACCACTGCAAATACCTTCAAGTGAACATTCAGCATTGACAAATGCTTGTAATAACACTGATCCTCCTAATCAGTATTAGTTAAAATGAGACCCATTTTTCAAGGTCAGTGTCAACCTGTTTTATTTCAAGTTGTGTAGGTTGTTTAATTGTACAGATCCTACTGTGTCTATATATTTGAATTTTCTGGCACATTTGTTATGTATTTCTGGGGGCATTTGGATACTTGGTGCTAAATCTCAAGTAGCCTAATTGTCTTGTTCCCAGTTGATTTTGTAACCTAATGCTGTACCACAATATTGTGAATGATGAATAGGTTGTGTATAGTACTGACTGGGTCAGTGATGTATATTAGAGCATCTTCGGCATGCAGAATGATTTTATGAGTGATACTCTTATCTGAAGGCCTGCAATTCAGTTGTTTGCACTGATTAATGTTGGAAACAGCTGTATTGCATGAGCAAAGATAAGTGGAGAAAGGGGACATCCTTGATATATTCCTCGTGTGTGTGTGTGTGTGTGTGTGTTTATGTGTGTGTGTGTGTTAGTAAATGACATGTCAGAAAATACTGTATTAAAAAGGGGCTTCATTCTTATTGAATTGTATTGTTCCCTGCAGCACACTGTAGCATTTCATGATATTGTAAAGCATTACTGTGTTGCACTCTGTTTAGTGCTGCTATATGTAAACTGTGGAATAATTTTCTGTGGAGTCCCAGCTTTTCACAGTTTTTCTGAAACTTGAGTTTCAAAGAAAAAATATTATTCTGTGAAACTATTGAGCTTTGTTGTAAGCCTTTTGGAAGGCGGTATTTGCCAGTAAAAATATGGACTAAATATTCTACAGTTCAGCAGCATGTGAAAAATTTAATACACTCTGCTGTAAAGAGAAAAGACTACAGGAATAAAAGATTTGTACAGTTCATAGGCGATGAGAGATAAGTAGGCATTAGGTGTTTGTCTAAGAACATCTTTTCTATAACATTTATTCGGTTTCAGGATCCTTAACTTTACATTTCTGATTATATTTGTCTGTTTTCCGATTTGTCTCATACGTACATTAATATAAAAATGTAAGCTATAATAAAATGATTTCAAATAGTCCAAGGTTGAGGATTTCTTTGAGGGCATGCCTGTAAAAAGGTTGCATATAGTTTAACATTGGTTGTGGTTTTGTCATGTGTCATATTGTAACTGTTAGATGTTCCTTTTGCTGTGCATCAGTTAGAGAACTGAAATGTTTTTCTTAATTTAACACTGCTTTTTACCTCTCACTAATAAAACATAACTGGTAAAATTGTTCATCTTTTTAATTAGTGTTGTAGCTTTAGTTTAAATGTATGGGAGAGTTTAAAGCTGATTAGGCTATAGGTGAAATAACGTTAGTCAAAACCATTTAAAAAAACAAACAAAGTCTGCCAATGGGAAAGCTTCAGAATGCTGGGATAAACAGCAGAAGTAAGTAAGTGATTGCTGTGCAGTTATAAACAGCTAACTGGAAGGTATAGAGGGTAAGTAAGTACAATTTTGTTTTCAAAGCACCCTATCCTATGGGGTCAGGACACCGTACATAAAATTCAACAGAATGAAAAAGATCATAGCCATAAAATACAATAAATGGAAAAAAATACTGGAAAATAATATAAACCAAACTACTATCAATACTCATGAATTGCCAGGGTGAGCAAATTACCTTTTAGTGATTTCTTAAAAACCTCCACTGAGAAGATATCCCTGAGGTAGGATGGAAAAGTGTTCCACATCCAAGGCACAACCACAGGCAATGCCTTGTCTCCCAGTGATCTGTAGTTGGCCTGGGGAACCTCTAGGAGATTCTTCCCAGTATAGCAGGGAGGACAATATGGAGTGTATGGGTACAGAAGGTCTTTAATGTAGCCAGAACCCAGATCATAAAGGGCCTTTAATACTATAAAGCAATTCTCAAAGGTAGTATACCATTTAATTGGAGCCAGTGCAAACTCTGCAGCACAGATATGCTATGCTGGATATTGCTTGCACCTGAAATCAGCCTGGCCACAGCCTTTTGCACCTGCTGGGGATGATGCACTAAACCTCCAGAAAGCCCTAGATACAGAGCATTACACTTGTCAAGATGTGAGGTCACAAAGGCATTAATCACAGTCACCAGGTTCTCAGGTTTAAGAAAAGGCTTCAGCCAGGTGATATCTCATATAAGGAAAATCACACAGTGGAAGACAGCTGAAAACTGTGCTTCAAGTAACAATCTGTTGTCTACTATGACACCCAGAGTTTTAGCCCTATCCACAACTCTGAAGAACTTACCCTACAAGGAGCGGCATGCTGATAACCTCCCTCTTCAGCATTGCTTCATGAGATCCTGGTTCTAGGAATAACAACTCCCTCTTGCTATGATTAAGGCTCATCCAGCAGACAGATAGCCATCCACTCAGTTCAGATAAACATCAGTTAAGCATAGGTACTCTGGTTCAGTACAAAGGAATGATACACCAGATTTCACCATCTCACAATCTCACCCAGTGGTAACATGTGCACCGCAAACAGTAAAAGGGACAAGATCAAGCCTTGAGGGACACTGAAAGGGATAGCAGCCACACTGGAAAATAATTTCCCCAACGATACCTTCTGCACCCTTCCGTCCAGGAAGGACTCAATAAAATGCAACACTGTACTGTAGAGTCCACTGCAGGTCCTCAGGTGACAGATCAAACCTACAAAATCCATGCTGTTAAATACCAATATTAGATCAAGAAGAATGATCATCAAGTATTCCTCTCAATCACTCACTAAGAAGAAATCAGTTGTCACCTTCACCAGAGCAATCTCCATGCTATATTGAATATGAACTCTTACTGGAATGGCTTATAGATTTCGTTCTGCACCAGATGAGCCTCTAACAGTGATGCAACCACTTTGTTAATTACCTCCCTTAAAAGAGATGGTTTGAGACAGGTCTGTAATTTGCCAGGATCTTTGGGTCCAGAGATGATTTCTTAAGAAGAGGGATCCCAACCCCATTTTTCCATGTGGTCAGGAAATAACCTAATCCCAGAGTAGCCCATACAATCCTAGCAACTTTTGCAACCAGTGCCTCCCAACAGTCAATGACCAGCGGGTAGGTCCCATATCCAAGCTACCTGTATAATAGGTCAGTCACACAGCAGATATCACCTGAGAACCCTCCTGATCTGAGATTTGCTGAAAAACTGTCCAGAGCAACAGAGTGCACTCATGACCACAAACTCTCACTGTCAGGACTTGACCCAGCCCAAGACGTTGCTGTTCTGATGGAGGACACTCAGCAGAGAAGAAAGAACCAAATTCCTTGTATCTGACTTAAGAAATATTTCTTCCATACTGCACACACTCATGATGTAAAAGACTGTCAATAGTGCTGAAGAGCTGGAAATATATATTCCTCTTTGTAGCATTCACTCCTGACAAAAAATCAACCTTTTCTGGGGTGATTGCCCACTGGTACACCCCAAAATGTGCCCTCAGAACCAATTTTTCCTCAATGGAGGACAATCTCAGCCAAGCCCATTCCAGTCTCCACCCTTGTGTCTTTACCTCCCACAGCTCATTGTTGTAGCATGGTGGAATGTGGTGGGGGAGTATAGGGCAGATATGAAGAGGTGCAATGGTATCACAGTGATCAAAACAGCCTTATTATAGCCCTACATGGCTGCATTGACATCATCTTTGCAGGCAGTCAACATGCTCGAGATGTCAGAAGAAAATCAAAAACACGACTGCTAAGATGACCCAAAGGAGGGGCCAAAGAACACTATCAGAAAGCTAAGCATGCAGAAACTTTTGGCTGCAATCTCAACCGTCAAAATCCAACTCTAGGGTACGTTAAAAAAATACAAGTTTATTATAAATAGTATGTAGCCCCGGGTCAATGTACATTACATCCACAGATACTTTATCAAGACACTGGCACCACCAAGTGTTACCATTTAAATAGTACATTACCATATAAACCATACTAAAATGACTACCATATTGATACTAAAAGGATGTGAAATGTACGTCGATGGGGGGGGGCTACATATTATTTTATAATAAAACTTGTTTTTTTTTAACATACCCTAGAGTTGGGTTTTGATGGTGGAGATTAATTCTCAAGATGTCCAGGACATTGAGAAATCTGTCTGAAGTCAGGTTCCTTTGAGAGCAGTACTGTATCATCTCCATAGGAGGAATAGTCACTCAGGGGCACTGAACTGGAATTTGACCACAAAATGTTCTGATGAAGCTGTCAGGTCAGTCTCAGTATTGGAAATATTGAATCTCAGGGTGAAGACCAGGTCCAAGATGTGGCAATTTTCATGAGTTGTGGAGGATATTACCTACTTGAGGTCCAGATCAGATGTCATCTGGAGGAATTTATTAGTAGCTGGTTAGGCCCTATCATCGACCCAGAAGTTAGTCCCCTGAAACCAACGGTCTGGGAGACTTCAATGTTGGGCTGGCAATGAAGTCCACAAATTCTTGCAAAAATAATGCCTTGTACCTCAGAGGCAAATAGACGAGGAAGAGGATTTTGCACCCCATGCCCAACTTACCCCAAACTGTTAAGCATTCAAATGACCCAGATTCCTTCACCTGGATTGTGGTGAAACCCAGTTCATATCTAAAACAGATAGCCATCCTGTCACCCCTGTGCTTCAACCTAGGGTGGAGCACCATAAAGTAACCATTTGGAATGGAGGCCTCTAGCACTGGGCTGGAGTCAATACTGAGCCATGCTTCAGTGACACACACCAGGTCAGCCAAGAATTGCAATAAAATACCTCGTTACCACCATATTATTCATGAGTGACCTGACATCACAAAGAATCCCCTATGCATCAGAACTATCCAGTAAAATGGTTATCATCTCCCTTTCCAGGCAGGGATCTCTGGTAAGCAGAATAAGATAGGGACTATTACTGTCAGATGGCAACCTATGTCCAGAGTTTCTGCTACCTTCCATCTTGAAATCAGCCAGTCATTCTCACCCATTCCCCGACCACTACTTCCACCTTTGCAGCACCTCCTGATAATGCAGAGGCAGAGGTCTACAAATCAATATATTGCAGTTTCAGTTCTCTCAGGGACACAGATCATACAAATCATCTTGTCCAAGAAAATCTGAGGTAATGTGAGCTGAAGTTATCATTTTTTCAAAGCATGCTATTGCTATAGCTTAACAAAGCTTAGAGATATAAAAATTATCCAACTTTTTCCTGGAAAATTCAAGTGACAGTACCATTGTAGCTTTTTAAGCTTTACCTTCTATCTGAGTTCAGGAAAACATCAGAACTGCTGGAAATGTTAAGTGTTTTCCAAGCCAAGTCTTTTCTTGATGTTCTGAAGATTTTTCACATAAAATTAGCAAGGGTAGAAAGATTCAGGCTTTGAAAGCAGAAATAGGCAGATCCCTGAGACAGAACAGCATCAAGGTTTACACAGCATGAGAAGAGGTAACATTTCTGTTGACAGCCTTGGATGTGCACCAGTCCTCAAACTGAGGTATTTATTTGTTTATAATGTATGGCTGAATGTTGTTATCGATGAAAATGTAACTTTTCACAGGTTTGTTATACCATCGATGTAATGTCATGATGTTGTTAACACACTGATGGCATGTCACATCGATGGTTTAACAAAGTGGATCGCTATGTGCATGTGCAATTCTTGAACAAACCGCCTTCTTGAAATGGCCGTGGTGGTGAGAGCATGGCAGGGAGTGATGGTGACTGGAATGATGGAGCAGCTGACAAAAGTGAGGATCCTGCTTCATTTTAGTTCTCTTTTTGAGCACCATAAATTATAAAATATAATGCATGCTACATTAATCGGCAACCAGTTTATTAAACTATTTTGAGGTTGCCAGGGTGATATAAACCTCTCAAGCTTCACTCTTGAGGTTAACACAGCCATCCTGGCAACCTCTCGATGATTAACAAATCAATTAGCAATCGATGACCATACATTATCCTCTATATTGTATTTATTTAAAAGTTGATAACCCAGAAAGGCACACAGAGCTGAGGCTCGTTTCCTGGTGCTACCAGGGGAGGAGGCCGTAGGGAGAATTAACTTACAATACAAAACGGAAGCATCATAACAATAAAGGAAACAGGTACACACAGAGGCATCAGTAAATGTCCTAGCATGATAAAATAACAACTTTTATACAGCAGTGAAAGGTAAACAAAACACGTGTATGGCAAAGTGCACAATGCGAGTTGGGTTAGCTGTAAAATGGTGAAAGGCAGAGACTATGTGACTGAGCATATGAGGGTCTAGGGAGAGGATACAGAGTTAGGAAGGGAGCAGGCAGAAATAGGAGGATGCAGGAAGTTGCTTTAGGTGGAGTCTAAAAGCAGGGAGAGTAGGGGAAAGGCAGAGGGGAAGGGAAAGATTCTAGAGGGGGGGGAGGTGGTTAGAGAAGGCTGCTTGGCCAGAAGAGTGAAAGTGGGAAATAGAGAATGTGCAGGAATATCTGGAGCAAAGCAAGTAGGATGAGTGGGGAGTAGGGGATAACAGTGAAGAAAGACAGAAGGGGAGAAACCCAAACCAGTACTTGGTTATAAAGACTGCACAATGGGCCTGGTGATATAATGGCAGGGAGAGAACGGAGAGAGAAGAGTAGAGGCAGCACTGATGGGGATAGAGGGGAGAGTCGGTGGCAAAATGGCAGAAGACATTGCACAGGGTATTCAGTCTGGTAAGGGAGTAGGAGGAGGGGGCAATGCCATAGACTATATCTGCTGTAGAGGGCAAATTTGTAAATATTATATTATATTGTGTGTGTGTGTGTGTGTGTGTGTATATATATATATATATATATATATATATATATAAAATCTTTGTATCATTTTGTATAACTTTTATACTACCTTTATTTTTAATTCCTTTTCATAAAAGTTTAAGGACATCCTTGTAAGTTTTAAGTAGGCTTGCTCCAGTTTCAGCTGGTCCTACAAGGCCAGATCTTCTCATACTGAACTATTGTAACCTTTCTCTAACAGTTTCATTTTGGATTCATATAAGTATCTTACCTTAGTTCTACTGCAGTAAGACTCAGCTCAGACAGGATGGTGTGTACCATGTATGTCTTATATAAATGTTTGCTAAGAGATTACTAAATCATGCTGTGGTTTTTGTCCTTGTGAGAACTTGTTTATAAATATGGAAGGAAAAACTTTGTTAGCAGAGCTAGACGGGGGAGGGGGGAGAGAGAGAACAGCCAGGCTGAGGGCAGCAGAGCAGGAATCCTATTAGGTAATACCTATCTGTATCTTTATTTTGTGCAGTTTGATAATAAGTGTTTTATTTGTGATATCTGTGGTGTCCACTCAATTTGCCTAGGTCTCATTTCCTGCAACACTGCATAATGAAAGACTAGGAGAACCATTTTGCTTACTATTTCCTTGCGGACCTGGAGGGAAAGGCAGTCTTTATTGATAAGGGCACATATTTTGGGATGGAGTTTGGCATGGCTGGCATCTTTGTGGACAGAAATCAAGCTTGCGGTTGAGCCATACTCTTAGGTACTTGAAAGTGGGGACCGCTCCCAAAAGGGTATCATCTAAAGTGGTGAAAAGGGGGGGGGACGAGAGCCTGGCCAGTTTCTGGCAGGTGCTGGAGTTCATTAACACTGTTTTTTTGGTGTTGACCTTGAGATGGTTTTCATGAAACCAATGCAGCACGTTGTGAAAATCCTGCTGGAGCAGCCCAGTCATAGCAGATGCCATAGGGTGGGAAGTGTAGATAACCATGTTGTCCTGTACATATGGATGTGTGAGGAGATACACAGAGGGGAGGCCATTAAAGAAAATAGAGAAGAGGACAGGAGCCAGGATGGAGCCCTGTGGGACTCTGGCTAGAATGGGAAAGGGGAGCCAGGATGCCTCCAACCAGTATAGACTGTTGACAGCCACAGAGATATGACCAGAACCAATTAACAGCATCAGCTGATTGACTAGCAGAGCACAGTTTGTTAAGGAAGAGGCGGTGGGACACCAAGTCAAAAGCTTTGGCCAAGTCAATGACTATAGCTCAGGTGATGTGACCAGGATTTATCCCAGTGAAGATAGAGTCAATAACAAACATTAAGGAGGCTATGGTGGAATGGTGCTTCCTAAATTCAGACTAGAAGGGGGAGAGGAAACCAGAAGAGTAAAGGAAGTTAGTGAACCTGGAGTAGAGGAGGGTCTCCTGGAGATTAGCCAGGGAGAGGAGGAGAGAGATGAGTCAGAAGTTACCAGGAGAGGAGGGTGAACCCCTTTATGCAGATGCAGGGGAGTATCTTAGCAACTTTCCAGGCTTGGGGGCAGTGCAGAGGGAGGAGAAAAGGTTCAGAATGTGAGCTAGTGTGGAGGCAACGGCTGGGACCAAGATATGTAGGAGTTTGGGGTCCATCCCTTCAGAGCTAGACTTAGAGGAATTGAGTGAGGTTAGGGTGAGGAAAACTTTGTGGTGGAGACTGGTGGAAACAGAGGCCTTTGGGTGATGGTGTAGGAGCAAAAGGCAGAGGGGGGCTGGAGGGGGGCTAGAGGAGGGTATGACACAAGTAGTGAAGAAATTATTGAGATGAGTAGTGACAGAAGAAGGGTCAGAGATTGGTGAGCAATTCACCATGAGGATGGGTGGAGTGGAGTGGATTGGGAAGGGGGTCAAAACTGGAGTGGATGACTTTCTAGAATTTTGCAGGGGAATTGAGATTAGTTTGGAGGTTATTTTTGAAATAGAAGGCCTTAGTCCTTAGCAGAGTGGATGACTTTGGTACATGAATTCATGAGTGACCTGAAGAACAGGTGATCAGAATGGGTTTGGGAAGGACTGGGAGGATTTAAAACATGCCCATGCTCACTCATGGGATTTACACAAGGCAATGATGTCAGGAGTGATCCATGATGGTGAGCACATTTGAACCTTGATTTTCTTAAGGGGCAAGAAGGTTTCAGGAGTGAGTAAGTATGGCTTGGAAGTCAGATAGGGCAGTATTAATATCAGGAGCATGATAGACAGGTGACCAGTCTGAGACAGTAAGGTCATATAGTAGAGCATGAGTGCTGAGAGATATGAGAAATCTAGACCACATGTATTTAGGGGTGAAGTAAGCAAGCCACACTTTTCTGACCCAACAGGTCATGCTGTGATCATTGAAGACATCCAGCAGTGTATTTGCTGTAATGATGCAGTGGCGGTGGGAGAAAAGTACTAGGAGGGAGGCATTGAGGGAGTGAGGGTTGAGTCAGGTAGGTTTGGAAATTATTTGGATGAGGTTAAATGACTTGATTCTTTATGGTGTGGGTCTGATGGTGGGAGACCAACTAAAGTTGAAATCACCCAAGAAGATAAGTTCACCAGTGGTAGCACGGGAAGCAAAGTAAGGCTGGATATCAAAAAGGGAGGTGGGAGAGATCTCTGGAGAGGCATTAAGGACACCTACATAAATGGGAAGGGTAGAAGGGAGTGATAGCTTGGCAACTAGGAGCTCATGAGATGAAGGCACTGATACTTTGAGGACGACTGTGCAGGACAGATTCTCACTACATATAAGGCTACTCCACTGCTGTGCTTTCCATGGTCCTGTCAGAAAAGATGGAAATCTAGGAGAGCCAAGTTTGAGTCCAGTACCCTAGAAGAGAACCAGGAGTCATATATGCACAGGAGGCTAGGAAAGTACTGTGAGGTCCAAATGTAGTGTAGGTTGAGCTTAGGGAGTAGGCTCCTGGTATTTAAGTGGAATATCTGAAGGCCTTTCGGGAGTGGTGTTAGGGGCAACATCACCAGCCATGAGGAGAAGAATGAAAAGAAGGACGAGGAAAGAGTGAGACTTGTGCCCCCTTAAGTGAATGGGGGTTGGGGGAGAAGGAGATAGAGGAAGAGAGGAGGATATAGTGGAGAAGTTCCAGATTGAGGGAGGGAGAATAGTAAAGGCCAGGGTAGAAGGCTGGGGTAGAGCAGGAGGGGGAGGAAGGTAGGCATGAAGAGGAGAAGGGAGGGTTGCAGCATCTGGGGCTGGGGGAGTAGAGAGAGAAAGAAAGAGTGGTAGTTTGAGAGGAGAGAGAGTGGGAGAGAAAATGGGGTTGTGTGTGAAGAGGCCAGGGTGATGGAGAGGAGGAAGCGGGGATGGAGGTAGGAAGGAAGGCAGGAAGATACAGATGGGAAAGATTAGGGGCAGTGCGAGGGAATAATAGAGTTAGGTGATCTAATGCCAGAGGAACAAAGACTCCTGACCTGGGGTTGGACTATGGGCATCATGCCATCTTGTCCCTTCCTCCCAACAACTACCCACCTCCTGCTGCCTGCATCTCCTTTTTCCAGCACCAGCTTCTTACAGAACTTCCACCAACTGGGTGATGCACAGGCATTTCCAGCAGCTGAAACATGATTTTCAAAGTGCTTGGAAAGCTACCTGTTTAACAGCCACTCCTGTGAGCACAGAGCAGAGGATGCCAACAGTACAAAGACTCCTGACCTGGGCTCAGACTATTTGCACCAAACCATCTTGTCCCTTCCTCCCCCCAGCTATCTACCTCCTGCTGGCTGCATCTCCTTTTTCTAGCACCAGCTTCTTGCACGATTTCCACCAATCAGGTAGTGTGTGAGAGTTTCCAGCAGCTGTAGCATGATTTTCATGGCATTTGGAAGGCTATATGTTTTACAGCTGCTCTTGTGATCACAGTTCAGAGGATGCCAGCAGAACAAAGACTCTTGACCTGGGGTCAGACTAGGGACACCACACAATCTTGTCCCTTCCTCCCCTCAACTACCCTCCTGCTGCTGCCTGATTCTCCTTTTTCTAGCACCAGTTTCTTGCAGGATTTCCACCATTCAGTTGGTTTGTGGGTATTTCCCACTTAGTAGCTAATTAATAACAGTCCTCTGCAGTTGTGGTCTGGACCTCTAAGAGCCACAGTACAAAGGGTGCCTGCTATGGGTGTCAGCTCTGGGAGTCAGATGATGGCTGGCCATGCTGCCCTTTTCAGCACACCCTCCGTATCCAGATCTGGACTTCTCTTCTAATTTCTGTCTCTCTCATCAGTTTGTACAATCAGCACCACTTAATCACTGACTTGTGTCCCAGGTTAAAACCTTTTAATCATTGCATTTACTTTAACTACTGTCTCTAGCGTTTCAAGTTGCCTGCAATTTTTAGGTGCTTGCCCTTAGTTCTGTCTGCTTTATGTAAAACTGTTTAATTGTTGCAGTTGTCATTACTATTCTGGTCTACAGTAGCAATAATTTTGTCTGCTCTACGGGCCACCAGTTTTTAAGTAGTCATTCTGCCTGTTAGTTATGTGTTTGCCTGTAGCTCTGCCTGACTCGTCCAAAGTAGGTTCCTGTATTTTAACTTATCCAACTGTAGCTTCAAGTTTGTTTGCTGTACCACTTACCAATTTAAAGTAGTCCTTGCTGCCTGTTAATTAGCTGTTTCCTGTAGCTCTATAGCTCTGCCTGACTTATCCAAAGAAGTTTTTGTGCAATCCAACTGCAACAATAATTTGCCTGCTTAGCACTTAATTTAAAATAGTCATTCTGTCTGTTAGGCGGTTGCCTATAGTTCTGCCTGACTTATCCAAAGTTGTTTAGCTATTGCACTTATCTTTACCACCACGGAATTCTGTGTGGTTTCCTGCAATATTTTGTTTATCCTACTGAGGCTATTGTCAGAGCCCATATTGTTTGCACTTTTGTCCACATAAACAGGTATTGGGGTATAATCAATACCATGCAGCAAGAGGGGCAAACAAGATGGACCTGAAGTCACTGTGTCACATTGTTACTAAAAAGGGCTCTTGATGAGTGAGACTAGTGACTACCCACCTTGTGGGCCACATATATTAGTTAGTGCATTCAACCTTTTTAATATAGAACTGAAAGGCTTAATTGACTAATAGCATGACAGATGTATTTAAAGGCAAACCTTGCTTAATATGATTGAAGTCAATGATCCAGCTCTCATCCCAAAACATTTTCTGTTTCTGGTATTGAAACCACTGCAAATAAAGAAGAATATGAAAAAAAAACTCAATGTGTAATTTTTAGTACGTCTGATATTGGCACAAACAGTAGGTCATTAACACTTACAGATCACAAGAAAACTATAACTGCCATCAGCCACTGCTATCCACAAAAACTGTTGCTGCAAGCCTTTTTGCAAAACATTTTTGCAGTTCTATCATGCACATGAATGAATAAGTGTGCATTTATAAAAATATATGTTTTTAATATTAACATTTTGAATTGTCACAGAGAACATGAAAAGCACTAGAGATGCTTGGATATCAACAAATCTGATGCAACAAGAATTTGCTGGATAGTTAGGAAAATCAAAAATCTAATCTGAAATTTAATCTGAAGTCAGATCAGAATTTTGGTCACAAATATCTGGATCTCATTCAACTACAGTGCACAATGAGATCCCCTAAATTAAACAACTGTCCCTGGTGTCCACTGGTATCCCTCTCCCTCACCTTGCTCTGTGCAAAAAGTCCCTGGCATCTGGGGGCAACTCCCTCCCTCATCTCATCCCATCCCATGTAAAATTGCTATCCTTTGTTACCAGTGGCATGCCTCTACCCCCGCTCGATAACTAAGGCCACTGATTTTCGGTTCTTACCAGAATACTCAGTAAAATTTCATAATTTGGGCTGCCTACACACTGATGGTAACAAAGACTTTCGTGGACTTTGACATTTTAGACCAGATCAGTAAATTTACAGAACTTGTATTTTTCTTATAATTGCTTCCTGTACAATTTCCAATTTATTTCATTTAATGCTCTGCATTATTATGCCTTCTTTTATTCTGATAATTTATACATATACAAAAAGAATGACAGTAGAATCACAGTAAAATCTGAAAAATAGACTAACAATCACTAGTGAAATTCCCAGAATTTCAAGTTTTGAAAATGGAATTTCATTATTTAAATAACTATAAATCAATGGCCTTGTTCATAATCCCCTTAACAGCAACCGTCACATCACCCTCTCATCTCTTCAGCCACCTGCTGTCCAACCCCTTATTGCAAACAGAGGTTGCAGAAATACATATACATAGTGATGCATGTGTTGTACACAATGGCCAGAATATTTGCAGCTCCTGGATTGCCCCACTGTATACTGGGACATGATGAATTACATTAAAAGTAAAACATGCTTCAATGTGCCAGCCTTGCACTATCCCGATTGTGCTCACAAAACCCAGTACAGTCCCTTACTGGCCTCGGGAGGTATGTGATCAACAGGGTGGACAGGTCCTGCAGGTGCAGTCTTGCCATTCAGACCCACAAATGGCAATTACTCCTCTGGAGCAATCTGCCATATGCACACCATTATATGCAAATGAACCCAAAGCACTAGTAAGGTGCTCTGGGGTCATTTGCATTCCATTAGGGCCTCATTACATGCCCTAAGCAAGCAGAGTTTGCAGCACCCCCCACACACAGTGCCTGTCAAGGCTGCAAAAGGCCATATTGCAGTGCCTCTGTCAGCCTGCTGTTATTATTACATTATTTCCCTGGTGCCCAGTGGTCCCCTGCCCCCAATCACTCTGATGGTAATTATAACATGCCACCCTGGGGCCCAGTGGTTCCCGCACCCCCAATCACCCTGCCACTGTTTATAAAATATGTATTTGGTATTCAGCGGTCCCCCAACTCTCACAGACTGTATACAGAGAGGATGAATTAATCTGTCAACAGTGAGGAAGAGTTGAGCTGGACAAGTCATACCTGAGGCAGTCAACCATGACAGAAACTCAGAATTTTAGGGTGATCATCATCTGATACTTTTCATAATGAGTTTTCAGAGCCATCTAAAATTCTACTGAGCTGGTCCTCATTCAAGAATGATCCAGCTTCCCCCATATTGCCTTCAACTGTATTAGTTAATCGTTATACAGTACCAAGACAATCTGTGATGAGAGGTTATCAGATATAATTGTGTCCAAAGCAGTCAAGATGACCATATTATATCCATCCATGGCTGCATCTGCATCCTCCTCATACATAGTTACCATACCAGCATGGCCTTGAGCATATCAGTCTAAAGATTACATTTAGGTCAGCAGCAGACCATTTCTACAGAGAGTAGAGACAATTGGAGGGTCCCAGCAAGAAACTGCATGACATGGTAATCTCACCAACAGATTGGATCTATGGTGGCATCCCAAATTTTCAGAGAAGACAAGGCCCAAGTAATAGTTTAATTCATGGGTAGCAGTAACTTCCTGTGTGAGGCCCACTAAATTCTTTAACAGGAGGAACTGCTGAGCAAATTGAGAGTTGTCATCATTCACGCATGCTAAATTCCCACAGGAACTCATGTTCGCATCCCAGAAGACATCACACCAGCAGAATACTACATCTCACACCTGTTTCCTGGGAAAGCAAACTGGCAACCCACCATTGGCTTATTTTGATGAGTGAAAACTAATGTGAGGGGTTGATAGTGCCTTTAACACAGAACTGAATGTTGTAAGACATTTCAGCAAGATTCAGTTTTTAAAACATTAAAAAACCTTAGGCACAATATTGCTGTAATGACACCAAAACACAGGAGGCCCATTGACTTGCATTGCATTCACTCCCATCATATAAACAGTATCAGTAACATTCTACAGTGTTACAGCATAAATATATATTATAGTGGCGTTGCCGCACCACTATAATTAGGGTTGTATGGGCACTTCATTGTTAAACTCTAATATTTACACTATAAGAACTCCGCAACCATTCAATGGATTTGCATGAACATTTGCATGTGTGGTCTTGTGGGGTATATCTCTGATGTGCCACGTTTAGTTCTGGTCAGATGCATAGATTCTGAGATACAGATACTGCAAAAATTTAATTTTTTGAGATTTTTTTTCCTATTGGTTTGAATGAGTTTTCTGTCAGTTTGGTTAATCGTTTGGAATTGTGGCCTAAAATTCTCTGGATAGAAAGGGGACGGCCAACACATGTGCCTTTTGCTTGTTTGGTGAAAAATTATTAACCCTTTCAAAGTTATTTAATTTTGAAATTTTGAATAACTGGTTCTGAGCATGCTCAGTAAGCACTTAAAAATAGCTGTATGAAATGAAAAACATATTCTTTTTTCGTATGGGACCAATCCTTTTTTGTTAGGGGAAAATCATTGTTTTCTTTGCCACCATTTTGTCTGTTTTCCTATAAAACTTCGAATTTGAAAACCCAGAAAAATTACATTCTTGAGAGACACCAATACATATAAATGCTTATTGGGACCCCCTTAGCTGGATTCTACACTTAACTATTACAGAAATCCCCTTAAAATGTTTTTTTAAGATTATAAATCTTGTTTTGTGACTTGAGATATGAAACAAGATTCTTGTTTCATATGACGACTCATGAAAAAAGATCTTCAACTTTGGTGCATAACTTTGCCATTTTTTAATATTTTTTCACCAAATTTTAAACATTTTGAGACACCAGCTCATGAACAATGTTGGAGGAATTAAAGAAATCTGGCTGGAAAGGTGATTTTGCAGTTATTGGCAAAATCAACTTTTGAGCAGGATTTGAGAATTTTCACCACATGTGTTCATCAGGTGGGATCATAAAAAGGATATGTTGATATTTTGGGATCAAAATATGTAAAAATGCCAAAGTTATGTGCATACATTGAAATTTTGCTATGCTCCCTTGTAACTTTGGCATTTTTAAATATTTTGACTCAAACTTTTCAACGAAAGCATCTCTTTACACCTCCTCATGAACATGACAGCTGTCAGCTTTCAAACCCTAGCCAAATTGTGTTTTCACACCTTTGGTGTGCAATGCCATTACGGTAGTACAGAATCATGTTTTGGGGGGATTTCAATATTTTCATTACTGGGTTCATGAGATGGGGTAATAAGAAGGCTATGCTGACAATTTCATCCCTGTTTTACTACAAAAGCAAGCGCAGGTCCAAGAGGGCCTTGCACTTCCACACCATCATATAAATATGCATCTAAAGAGGGATGGGAGCGCAGGGCCCTCTGGGAAATGCACTCCCACAGACAAATGAGGATGCAATTATATTACAGGTAATGCAAAAGGTAAGGGAATTCTTTGCAAAAACTTCGTCAATGCATTAGTTAGGGTTGAAGTGGCAAAAGTAGGGAAATGTGGCATTAGGGTTTCCAACTCTAACACCCCAACCCTATACATCAAACAGCAACAGAAAAAACATTACTGTTTCACCTCTCCTGTGTCTTTGATAATCAGGCATGGGATGTGCCTTGAGGTTGTCAGCCCTAATGCTCACACCATTCTCACATTTTCTATATATCTCAGCTTCTTTCATGGTTGAATGGGTTGAGCGTTAGGGCTGACAACCCCAAGGCACATCCCATGCCTGATTAGCAAAGACACAGGAGAGGTGAAACAGTAATGATTTTTCCTGTTGCTGTCTGGTGGTTGGGGGTGGGGTGTTAGGGTTGGAAGCCCTAACACCACATTTACTTACTTTTATAGCTTCAACCCTAACTAGTGCATTAACAACATTTTTGCAAAGAATATAGATAAATTCATAGTAAAAAACTACATTAATGCATTTATTAGGTTTGAAACAAAAAATGTACAAAATAAAGAAATGGAAAATTAGGGGGCAAAGTCTCATGGGGCTTGATAAATCAGTGATGCGATATACCTGTTGGGTTTAAGCCCTTAATGGCCACCCCTAATCCTCAGCTTCTACCTTAGTAACTCCATGCCAAACTATAGAACTGGGGCCATGTCCAACAGGTCTGCTGCTTCAAATATCCATTGTCCAGAACCTATAGGACCAGGGCCATGCCCAACAGGTCTGCTGCTTCAAACATCCATTATTCAGAACCTATAGGACAGGGGCCATGCCCCACAGGTTTTCTGCTTTAAACATCCATTGTCCAGAACTGTACAGTGGAAGTCTGATGCTCCACATAGGGCCCACAGGATTAGCCATACATTTCTTCATACATGGCCCTGTGAGCTCTGATCTTTACTTTTATTTATTTAAAAGTTTTACTAGGAAAGGTTCACTGAGCAACAATTGCTCATTTCCAGATGTGTCCTAAGGGAGGAGGAGATGGGAATAATACAGAATACTGCAGCAAAACATTACAATAAGGACAATGCAATTAAGATTTGATACAGAGGGAATAGACTAGGAAATTAGCACAGTCAATTGGTTAAAGAGCAGCTGATGACTTTATGACAACTTTAACAAAACATAATATTCAGCCACAGTTTGGCTGGTATTTCACATTAGTTCTATATTCCTCTTCCCCATTATTTATTACTGTTGTAATCTGCATGAAAACAGAATCTTTTTTCCTTAAGAGTGCATTTATTCTTGTTGCTTTCTTCCTACCTGAGGTTATAGCACACTGCTTGCGACATCACAGTTATTCCAATAGCAACAGGTTGTGATGTCACAACACAGGATTATGACTTGAAGTAGAGATTAAGCTACAGAGGCAGATGCACTCTAAGGCATAAAAAGCATGTGTTTGTGCAAATTTCCCCAGTAATAAATAATGGGCAGGAGAAATCTATAGAATACTATATATATGGAATGCAAGTTGAATTGTACCTAAATATCATGTTTTTCAAAGTTTTCTTTGAGGTGTCAGCAGTTCTTTAAACAAAAATAAAAATAATACAGTATATACAAAACGTTTGCACATAACAGTCTAAAACAAAGAAATGCATTATTACTGCAGCCAAAATAATTGAGAGGATGAGGATGAGAAGGGAGTTAAAGGCAGTTACAAATTGAGGAGAGGAAGTTACATAGAATGAGGAGAGGGTTGAAGGGGAAGTGACATGGTGGATTGTCAGAGGGAGGGAGGAGGGAGGAGTTCCACAGTTTAGGGAAGTGATGACAGAACACAGACTGACTAGCAGTGGAGGATCTACTGTAGTAGGGACAACCAAAGAGCATGAATCATAGTTTTGGAGGGAGTGAGGGTGAGAGAGATAAAGAGGAAGAAAGGTAGGATGGTAGAGAATCAAATAGAGAGATGAAGGAGATGCAGTGAGAGCGACACCTGTCATCAAGGGAGAGGAAGGAAAGAGATTGATAGAGGTCACAGTGGTGAGTATGAGGAAGGCTTTTGAGGATGAAGTGGCAGAAGGAATAATAGAGGGTGTTCAGTCTGGCAAAGGAAGTTTTGGAAGCAGCACCATAGACTACAGCTCCATAGTCAAAAACTGGAAAGATAATTTTCCAGACCAGAGCCTGACAGGCAATCAGTGGGATACAATCATGGTTTCTGAAACATGCACCTAACATTTGGTGCAACTTTTTGATGATGACATCCATATAACCAAAAAAGACTAAGTGCTGGTCTAGCCAGACACTAAGATACCAAAAGGAGGAGGTATCCTCCAGTTTCATCCAATCAAGGGTGTGGAAGGAGGGGAGGGAAGGAAGCTGAGAGAGTATCTGCCTAGTGCCAAAAGCCAGGAAGATGGCCTTCTTGGCATTCAGAAAAAGTTGGTGCGAGAGTAACCGGTGCAACAGGGCCATGACCAGAAGCATGAAATCAGTTATAGTTTTTTTGTGCAGGGCCCTGTTGGCCCTGTATGATGCAAAAGGTCAGTCATAACTTTCTTCATGTAGGGTCCTCTGTGAAGAAAGTGAACAATCATTACTTTCTTCATGCAGGACCCTGTAAGCACTCGCAAAGCACAAGATGAGTCATACATATCTTTGCACAGGGCCCCAGAGCTGTAGCTTCATGTGGTAGACCCAAGGGGCATGGCCCTGGACCTGTAGCTTAATCTTGAGCCATAAGAGTATAGGCTGGGAAAGGGGGTGAAATATAGGATTGAAAACACTGAGGAACACAATACCACCAATTTGCCAAGGCTCATGAGGCTTTAACCTTTAATCTTTCATTTTCTTACTCTGTCTGCTTTGTGTTCAACATCTAATAGATGCATTTATGTAGGTTGTTTTCAGTTATTTCCCTTCTGCTTTGACAGAGATATGTAAAAGCATGTTTGTAATAATATTGTCAGACCAGTAGCTTGCTTCATGAGTTGCCCACATTGCCAGTGTTGGGCAGTAACATGTTTCAAGTAACACATTACTGTAATTAGATTAAATTCCATGATAACATACATTAGTTACTGATTAGTTATAAGAACATGTAATTTTGTGTAGTCACTATTACATTTTCTTAAAAGTAATACATTACTATAATATGCTCTGCATATTACTGGGGTGCAGTCACCAGGTGGGAAAGGTTAGGGAATTGCCACGGTCACTTGACTTTTTTTTAGTGTTTTTCTGCCCAAATCCTAACTCTTTCACAAAACGTGGACTCCCAAGTGTTGTATTTTAATTTGATTGGCTGGCATTTGATGGCAAGAACTGGTAAGAGTGACAATGTGAACAGCACAGCATTTTGATTGGCTACTACAGTGTGTGCACCACCTGGCAGCTGCTTATTCAAATGCTCTGCTGCTTGGAATCAGAGTGGTGTAATATGGGATGTTGGTCGGTTGCACAGCACTCGAGTAGTGCCAGTGGCTTACTGCCGTTTTGAGCCCAGTGGTGTGCACATGTTGTTATGGACTCCAAGGGACAAACTGACACCCAGGCCAGCCCAGGTCACCAAGAAAGGTACTGACCAAGGAAAACCAGCTAGGGAGGGAAAGTAACAGTAGCAGTTGAGCCAGCTAGGGCTGGATGGGCATTATCATGGGGGGTAATTAGAAAACAGCAGGCATTCTGCAGAAGCTGAGCTGAACTGAACCCCAATTATGACTGACCAATGACCATTCAGGCAGGAGAAATAGCAGGCAGCCCTGAGCCAGGCCTACCATGCTGCCAGCAGTTTTGAGAATTGAGGGAAGGGGGTTAGACTCCGTGACTGTCTGCCGAATTGTACCCAAAGTTAAAAAAAAAGGTAGCTACTATGCAGTCAGGTGATGATGATGATGATGATGATGCTGGCAGCCACAGCAACCACACATGCACAGATGAACTGTTGTGGTCAACCCTAATGCCCACACCCAAGAGAAGTCAGACAACCACCGGTCCAGTACCATACAGCTCAAGGCCCCACTCAGCCATACAGCTTTGTGAGGATCCATCGTAGGAGTCTGAGGATTCTATGGCCCAAGAGGTCTCTGTTTAGTAAAACAGACAGCAGTTAGTCAACAGCAGCTCCCTCCAGGTGGATCTGATCTGCCTACCAAAATAAAGTAAGAGCAATTTTGCAATTAATTTTTGACTTCTTCATTCACTAAGTTATACTTTCTTAATTTTCTTATTTTTGAGACCAGTGGATTGGGTGTGTGGGTGTTGGTGGTGTGGAGGGATGACTGAGGCCTAGCTTGGCTTAGGTAGGGCTTTGTAAGATTTGGGGGGTGGTAAGTGTGGTGGTGGCTAGGTCTCTTACTATTACTGGTCAAAAAAGCTTCCTGTGATGGTGGCAGAGCTGGGAACCTGGACCCAAGCACAGGTCTGCTGTGATGGGGGACAAAGCTGTGAACCTGGATCCAGGACAGAGGCTTGCTGAGTTGTTGGGGGGCACTGCTCGGGATAAAGCTGTGAACCTGGAGTTGGGTGGAGGCCTATTGTGTTGTTGAGGGTGGGGTGGGCATTGTTGGGGGGCAAACCAATGAACTTCGATTTGGAGTGCAGGCCTGCTGTGTTGGGGGTGGTGTTGGCACTGCGAGTAAAGCTGTGAGCCTAGAGCTGAAGCAGAGGCTAGCTGTGTTATGGGGGTGCTGTAAGCAGCATAGCACTGGGGGAAAACTGAGAACAGGGAGCCGGAGCGGAGGCCTGCTATGTTGTTGTGGGGCAGGATGGGCATTGTTGGGGGCAAAGCTGTGAACCTGGAGTCAGAACAGAGGCCTGCTGGGATGGGGAGGGGGAAGAGCTGTGTGAAGCTGAAGCTGGAGAGGAAACCTGCTGTGTTGAGGAGGCAGTGTGGGCACTGGGAGCAAAGTTGCAAATCTGGAGCTGGAGCAGAGGCCTGCTGTGTCCTGGGGGTGTTGTGAGCTGTGTGGCACTGAGAACAAAGCTGTAAACCTGGAGCTGGAGTGGAGGCCTGCTGTGTTGTTGTGGGCTGGACACTGTTAGAGGCAAATCTGTGAACCTGGAGTCAGAGTGTAGCCCTACTGTGATGGGGGCAAAACTGTGTGAACCTGAAGCTGAGGCAGAGGCCTACTGTGTTGTGGAGGTGGTGTGGGCACTGGTGGCAAAGCTGTAAACCTGGAGTCAGAGCAGAGGCCTGCTGTGATGGTGGGCAATGCTGTCTGAACCTGGGTCTGGAGCAAAGGTCATTGTGATGGGGGGAGGAGGCAAAGCTATGAACCTCGAGCCAGAGTGGGGGCCTTCTGTGTTGTTGAATGGCAGGGTGGGCCCTGTTGGAAGCGAAGCTGTAAACCTGGAGCTGGAGCAGCAGAGGCCTGCTGTCATAGAAACACAGAAACATAGAATTTGACGGCAGATAAGGACCACTTGGCCCATCCAGTCTGTCCATTTCCCTACCTAATGGATAAGCTGCAGATCCTAGTTAACCAGCAGCCTACTTCTTCCTACCCCCACCCCCTAGAATTGCCTTATGACTGTCCCATGCATGCTTGAATTCCACCACTGTTTTTGACTCCACAAGCTCCTCCAGAAGGCCGTTCCATGCATCCACAACCCTCTCTGTGAAAAAATACTTCCTTAAATTACCTCTGAGCTGCCCCCTCTATCTTCAAATTGTGCCCCCTTGTTCCTGCACACCTCTTTTTTGAAAGATGCTACCCTCTTGGACTTTGTTGATTCCCTTGAGGTACTTGAAAGTTTCTATCATGTCCCCCCTCTCCCTCCTTTCCTCGAGGTTATACATATTAAGCTCCTTAAGTCTCTCTTCATATGTCTTCCGGTGCAGACCCTGCACCATTTTAGTTGCCCTCCTCTGGACAGCTACCATACTGTCTATGTCTTTGCGGAGATTGGGTCTCCAGAACTGCTTGCAGTTCTCCAGATGGGGTCTTGCCAGCTGTCTGTACAGAGGGATAATAACTTCCTGTTTTCTACTGGTGATGCCTCTCCTTATGCATCCCAGTATCCCTCCAGCCCTCCTTGCTGCCCTCTCACATTGCTTGTCCACCTTTAGGTCATCTGATATGACTACCCCCAGGTCCCTTTCCATTTTTGTTGTTGTAAGTACCTCACTCCCCATTGTGTACTCTTCCCCTGGGTTTTTGTTTTCCAGGTGCATTACCTTGCACTTCTTAGCACTGCCATACATTTGACCATTCCTCTAACCTTGCCAAGTCCCTTCTCATCCTTTTCACCCCACCTTGTGCATCAACTCTGTTGCAGATCTTTGTGTCATCTGCAAAGAGACATACTTTTCCTTCCAGTCCCTCTGCAATGTCGCTTATAAAGACATTGAAGAGGACCGGTCCTAATACTGAACCCTGCAGTACCCCACTAGTAACCCCCCTTTCTTCAGAGTGGACTCCATTTACTATTACCCTCTGTATCCTATTCTCCAGCCAATTCTTTACCCAGGCTGTCATCTTGGGACCCACTCCCAGGCTGGCTAACTTATATATTAATCTTTTGTGTGGGACTGTGTCAAATGCCTTGCAAAAGTCTAGGTAGGCCATGTCCACAGCCCCTCCCTGATCTACTACTTTGGTCACCCAATCAAAGAAATCTATCAGATTTGTCTGGCATGACCCTCCTGCTATGAATCCATGCTGCCTTGGGTCCTGTGCCCCTCTGGCCTCTAGATGCTTGACAATTCTTTCCTTCAGAAGTGATTCCATCATTTTCCCTACCACTGAGGTTAAACTAACAGGTCTGTAGTTTCCTACTTCTGCCTTGCTCCCACTTTTGTGAAGGGGAATCACATCTGCCCTCCTCCAGTCCTCGGATACCACCCCATCCTCCCATGATTTGTTAAAGAGGGTAGTCAGTGGTGTCACTAGTTCTACCCTTAGTTCTTTTATAATCCCATCAGGCCCCATTGCTTTGTCCACCTTCAGTTTTAAGAGTTCTTTCAGAACACTTTCTTCTGTAAATGGGCTGGTATCAACTTCTGTATCCAGAGTGTTACTACTGTTTGTTTTAAGTACCTCCCCCTCTTCCTTTGCAAATACTGAGCAAAAATATTTGTTTAGTATCTCTGCCTTTTCACAGTCACTCTCTGCCCACCCTCCCTCCCCTTTATTAAGCCTCACTATCCCTCCCATAGTCTTCCTTCGCTCCCTGATGTACCTATAAAAGGTTTTATCCCCCTTCTTAACTGAGTTGGCTATCTTTTCCTCAGTTTGGGCCTTTACTGTTCTGACTGCCTTCCCAGCTTCCTTTTGCTTTAACTGATACAGTTCTCTGTCCTGCTCCTTATGTGATTCCTTGTACTACCTGAATGCTTTCTTTTTCTCTTGAACCTTCACTGCCACTTCCTTTGAGAACCATAGTGGTTTCTTACATCGTTTCATTTTGTTTATTTGCTTCACACAAAGGCTTGTTACCTCTGTGATGGCAGTTTTATTATTCCCATTGTTCTTCCACCCCTCCTTCCTGCCCATTTGCTAGTGTATTCCTTAGGCACTCACCCATTTTGGCAAAGTCAGCCCTCCTGAAGTCCAGTACTTTTGCCTTTGTATGGCTTGACTCTATTGCTGTGTTTATTGTGAACCATACTGTTCGATGGTCACTAGTTCCCAGATGGCTACCCACTTCTTCATCTGTGATCCTCTCTTCATCTCCATTTGAGAGAACCAGGTCTAAGATTGCTCCCTCTGGAGTGGGCTCCAATACTAGTTGTCTAAGGCATGCCCCCTGTAGGGCATCTAGAATAACCCCACTCTTCGAAGTGGCTGCTGCAGCTGCACTCCAGTTAACATCTGGCATATTCAGATCACTCATCAGCAATACCTCCCCTTTTGTCTGCCATTCTAAGTATACTTTCTATCATTTCCTTGTCCATGTCCTCCCCCTGATAAGGGGGTCTGTATACAACCCCTGTGCGGATTGTGGTGACATTGCCCATCCTCAAATTTACTCACAGTGCTTCTTCTCCTCCTCCCTGTTTACCCTTTTGTTCTGTTGCTTTGATTCCTTCCCTTATGTAAAGAGCTACTCCTCCTCCTCTTTTACCCTCCCTGTCCCTCCTATAGATAGTGTATCCTGGTATGTTTACGTCCTAGTCATGGTTTTGTTTGTACCATGTTTCTGTGACTGCCACGATATCCAGATGTTCCTCCTCCATCAAGGTCACTAATTCAGGAAGCTTGTTACTCAGACTATGGGCATTGGTACTCATTGCTCTCCATTTTTTGATGGCTTTACCTTGTGTTGCAGCATCCCCCACTGACCTTTCTACCTCAGTCTTTTTCTCATTTAGTACCCTGTTTTGTAGGGAGAGGCTGGGATTTTCCCGCTGCTTATCAGTGCCTCCCCTTTTGACTAGTTTAAAAGCTTGCCAATGAAGCATTTAAACTGATCGCTCAAAAGACTTGTTCCCTTCCTGGACAGATGCAAACCATCTTGCCTATATAGGCTGGTGTCCCTCCAGGTGGAACCCCAGTCCCTAATGAAGCCAAACCCCTGTGCTCCACACCATTTTTTAAACCATTCACTAAACTGCATGGTACAAAGTACCCTCGCCTCACTCATGCCATTGACAGGCAGCACCTCTGAGAAGGATACTGTGTGTGCTACTTGTTTTAGGCCCCTCCCCAATTCTACAAAGTCCTTCTGCACTGCTCTAATCTCATTATGAGCCAAGTCATTTGTCCCTAGGTGGACAATGACGTCCAGCTCAGACTCCTGTGCAGCTGTTCTCGTGATCCTGAGGATGCGCTTCCTGTCCCTCCAAGCCATGGCACCAGGCAGGCACCTTACCTCAGTTTTCCCTGCTGCCCCCAGTTCTATCCCCCTAATAATTGAGTCCCCCACCAGGAGCTGCTTCATTTCCTTGTGGTGTCCTCTGCCTCCTTCCTGTGGGCCTCCCTTATGACAGTTGTCTTCAGCCTCCTTAGTCTCCTCTGCAGGTGCATCCATAGGGGAGCTATGCTCCCCCAGAATGTTGTATGGATTGTGGAGTGGAACAACTGACTGGGTGTGCCTCTGTTCCATCATCCTCACCCTCCCTGAGCCCACTGTGGTCCAACTGCTGTGCTTTCTTCACAACCTCTGAGGTAGTGGTGGTGGCTCTGGTGCTCCCTGGATGGAGGAGGTTCCCTTCCTACCATCCAGTGTGGCCTGGGGGAAGATTCCCTTACTACTGTCCAGTGTGGCCTGAAGACGGGCAACTTATTCCCTCAGGGCAGAGAGTTGTCTGCAAATAGGGCAGCATCTCAGGCTCCAGAAGAACTCCTGGAAGACTGCTGCCCCACAGCCATTACATTGCACTTCTCCCCACATGTTTATCTACTATTTTGTGTGTGTGTGATTGGTTTGTTATATAGAAATATATATATTATACAATGTGTATGCTTATATTGTCAGTGCAGTGTGCTAGAGAGGATATGACAGTGATATGCACCTTGCACTCTTGAGGAAATGATGTCAGAACCCCAGGTATAAAGGTGGGGTGAGGGGTGGTAAGGGGTTGGGCCTAAACTGTGCCCTCACAAAACAATCAGCTAAAAGCTCTGACCCACCACTGCGTTGAGTGCCTTCCTGTCAGCAAGATGCCCTACACAACAATTTGACAGAGAAAATACCCTGCCAATCAAACAGAGAAAAATCCAGACGTCCAAGTCAGACACAGGTAAACCTCCCCAGCCCCAAAACAGCCTGGTGGTTTGTGCTCTGAAAGCAGTCAGCCCCAAAATAAGTCAGCTGTGCTTTAAACTCTTCCTGCACTGAAAATCTTGAGAATTGTAACAAAAGTAAAGCTAGATCCATCTCCCTCTGTTGCTTGAAAGACTGTCTTTTCCTGATAATTCTAAGTTCCTTATTTCACCTTTCAGTTAGAAGTTGCGTCCACCTGCAGAATATCTGCTACAAACCAAAGACAATTGTAAGGTTCACCTCCCTCTGTTGAGAGCACAACTCACTTTCTTGCAAATCCTATGTTCGGTATTGCAGCTTTCAGCCAGAGGTAGTTTCACTTGAAGAATATTAGCTGTTCATGGGGGGGCAAAGCTGTGAACCTGGACTCAGAGTGGAGGCCGACTGTGATGGGGGAGGCTGGAGGCAAATTTGTGAGCCTGGAGAAACCAGGGAGGGATTGGGTCAGCATCAGCAGAAGAGAAGATAGCCAGATAGCAGTCACATCAGTCAGTCTTCACTGTTGCATTTGCAAATGGCCAACTGGGCAACTGCAATGGTGTTGTTTCATTCCTTCCAACACCTGCTACTATGCTGTTGTCTATCTGATACTACCGCTCCTCCTGTCACTGTCTGCCATGTACTGACTGTGCTCAACTGGGTAGGGAGGGGTCTCAGTGTCCCAGGCACTGAGGGGTGAGCTGGAGCCTTGCCTGGGTCTGAAAGTCTGTCTATTTGGGGTTTGGCTGTATGTTCAAGCTTGACTAACTCACATAACAGCCATCTGCAACAGTGTGTCCACTCTGGACTCTTGCATTGTGAAGTGTGTTGGGGATTTGGTGGGGAGCAGATACAGCGGTCTCTGCCTGGGCTGCAGCTTGGGGTTGGGGGGATGAGTGTGGCCTGCTCATCACACCATTTTGTACACCACCACCAGATAGATAGATAGATAGATAGATAGGTAGATAGATAGATAGATAGATAGATAGATAGATAGATAAAAACTGTATTTTTATACAGGAGAACTAGTCATTAGGATTTATACAATCCTGTTCACAAGACAGTCCTGTTTTTCAATGTACTTAAGTTACTCTAATAAAAGACATTATGAACATAACCATAAACATAGACAATACTAATAGATTGCCGAGCGGAGTGGGTTCCACCTGAAGCCAGAAGCCCTCCCTCCGTCTCACAAAGAACTTTTTTCTTCTTTTTTCCAGGGTGCCGGCTTATAGTACTAGAACTTGGGCATCACAAGAAGATTGTGATGGAGCCAATTGGTTCCAAGAAGATGTCCCCCACCCTTCAGGCAGCAAATCAGAGTGTGGCTTGGAGAAGTAAGAAATGGTCCATGGCTTTAAACCCCCAAGACATCCCAATGAATTCACCATGCACCACCACCACCAGATCGCTAGGAGGAGGAGGAGGCTCCTCCTGAAACCATGATCCCTTCCTACCTCTTACAAGGAGATTTTTTTTTTCCTAGGGTCTCTGTCTTACAGTATGGGAGCTCAGGTGACACAGAAGGATTGTGATGGAGCCAATTGCCTATGAGGAGATGACCCCCCCGTGCCCTCCAAAAATCAGAGTGCTCCTCCAGGTACTAATCAGTCTTTGATTGCTTTAAAAGGAAATAGCCACCAAGCAGTCCCCTTCAATGACACCTCCTGCCCAAAAACCCCATGTGCAAAGAACGTCAGAGTCTACCCACTGCAGTCAGCTGAATGAGGCAACCAGTGGCTGACCACACTGATCCCCTGCTGACCCAAGTGGACCAAGAGGACCCCTGCTGTTTGGATCCCAGTTACACTTGTATTATTAGTGGGTTGCATGGTTGAGAGGAGCTAAGCACATCTGTAGATTGATGGCTGCTTTGTGATAGACAGTTAATCCCTCCAGTTGTTGGAGGGTTACATTGTAGGGGGAGTGATTCATTGCATTGTCTGTGAGGTTGCATTGTGGTGGTGAATTTCCTTCAGTTGTTTGGGAGGTTTCACTGTGATGGGGTTAATTCCATCATTTGTTTTGTGGGTTGTATTGTGTTGAAGAATTATTTCCTTCAGTTGTTTGGGAGGTAACAGTGTGGTGGGGAGTGAGTCTTATGGTTGTTTGGGGGTTACATCGTGGTGAGGAGTTAATTCCACTAGTTACTTTCATAGTTCTCAACATTGGTTTTCTCATATCTGTATCTGTGGTACAGCCTGAGTACCTGATAACTATAGGTCATATTTGTGACACTTGAATCATACACTGTCTGTTGCCTTATCTTACATGGCAACTCACACGGCTGTAAAAGCTGGTTGGTAGTAGATTCACCCCGTCTGGGTGTGGAGTACGATCTAAACCAAGTTGATTATCAGTTAAATTTCCTTCTCACCAATACAGTTCCTTGCAGGATGTGGCTCAGGGATGAGGCATTGAGTTGTGGGGACTGTGGGGCACTCTTCTACAGGGATGTGCTCTGGAGGAGGGGACACTGCCCCTTCTGCAGGACCATAGCAGAGCTCCATGCTCAGCTGTTCGAATCAAAGACAGAGACCTAATTTGTTTATTCAGTTCAGCAAGAGCTCACTCCCCACTCCCCCAGAGACCCAGTGGGGTGGAAGGTGGTTAGGAAAATGAGGGGTGAGGGACAGCCATAAGGAAGTTGTCTAGCCCAGTACCATGCAGATGGTGAATCATTTGGCCCCCTGGAGGAGGTTCAGGGTCCTGACTCCACCGGGGGGACTCTGTGTCAGTTGAAGGGAAAGGTCAGGACAGCACGTTGGCACCCAAGGGGGGCAAGACTGACAATAAGGTCCTAGTGGTCAGGGACTCAATTATCAGGGGGATAGATAGGGTGATAGAAGAGTGTTCGGATGGGAGGATGTTGGTCCGATGACTGCCTGGAGTGTCAGCCAACTGAGATTTAGATAGAATAGGGAGCATTGCGGAGAGGGAGAGGCAGAGCTGGGGGCACTGGTACACCTGAGTACCAACAATCTGACTAAGCATTAGTGGAGATGGTGAAGCAGAACTTCCATAGACAGGGTTAAAGATTGGCAGCACACTCAGCCTCACTGGCCTTTGCTGATGTTTTTCCTGTGTGGGCCAGGGAGGGTAGGCAGGACATGCTAAGGAGTGCTGAAATAAAGGAGTCTGACAGTTGTCTTAAGGTGTGGTGTTGAGACATGGGATACCATGGACTGGGGATTTCTGAGACAGGAGACTCTTCAAGCATGACAGACTTCACCTGATGAGAAGGGAGCCAGCTTAATGGGATAGAAGTTTACCATCTATGTCAGACATTTAAACTGACTGCAGGGGAGTCTGAGGGGTAGAAAACATGGAAATCAGAAGGACAATAGCAGAGTTAGAGCAGGGGCCAAATGGAAGAGGATATGCCTTAATGCCAAGAGCCTATGTAGCAACCTCAGTGAGCTTCAGGCACTGATGACAGACACTGAGGTGGGTCTTGAGGACATTACAGAAATGTGGCAACAGATAATAATGAATGGGAGATGACAGTCCCTGTGTATTCACTATTCAAGAGGGACAGAAAAACTTGTAGAGGAAAAAGACTTGCCCTTTTTGTCAAGGAGGGCATTGGCGAGGCCGAAGATGGATGCATTAGGGGTAGCAATGGGGAGGCTGAGTCAGTATGGGTGCAACTCAAGGCAGCCTCAGGCAGGAAAGTACACTTAGGTATGATATATAGGCTTCCAGGGAAAGGGGAGGGAAAAGGATTTAGAATTCATGGAGGAGTTTAAAAGAGGGATAGCAAAGGGGGAAGTAGTGGTGGTGGGAGACATGAACCTGCCAGACATCAATTGGGAGGTCCCAGTGGCCAAGAGTGCCAGGAGTCAGACATTGCAGGATGAATTAGGTGACTGTCTACTATTGCAGCTAGTTAAGGAACCCACCAGACACACTGAAATCCTTGACGTGGTGCTTACCAACTTAGAGCTGGTGGATGTTGTGGGAGTAGGACAGCAGCTAGGAAAAGTGACCATACCTCTGTGTGGTTTGAGCTGACCTTCCAGATTGGCAAACCACAACTGAGAACTGAAGTCCTTGACTTTAGAAGGGTGGACTTCAATAGGTTGAGGAAACTGGTCAGGGATAAGTTAGTAGGGGTGGAGGACATATGTGGGGTGGAAGAGAGATGGGGCAGCTAAGGGAGCCATGCTTGTGGCATCAAAGGCATGCATAAGAACAGTAACAAAGAAAAACAGGTTTAAGAGACCACTGTGGTTCTCAGTTAGGGTCTGGGAAGTGATTAGGGCCAAAAGGAAGGCCTTCTATAAATACAAGGAAATGCAGGGGGAGGTAGAATGGGATGATTTTCTATAGAAAATAGGGAGGCAAAGAGGGCCGAAAGGGAGATGAAGGCAGAAACAGAGCTGCATATTGTGGAGGAGTCAAGAATGAAGAAAAAAACATGTTTTAGATGTATTAGTGGAAAAAGGAAAAAGGGGGAGAATCATACAGCTAGTTGAGGGGGGTAGGGTGATAGAAGAGGAAGTGCAAAAGGCTAGCATCCTGAACGACTACTTGTGCTCAGTATTCACTAAGGAGAACTGCGGGTCCATGCCAAAAAGTGGCAGCAAAGCGGCCACTCAGAGAGTTCCAGAAATCAGACAGCTGTTTCTTACTAGTGAAAGGGTCCTGAAAGTGCTGGTAGCCCTTAAGATAAATAAGACCCTGGGACCAGATGGGTTGCATTTGAGGAGTCTTAGAAAATTAGCAGCTGAACTGGCTGAACCACTGGCTGGGCTGTTCAACAGCTCACTTAGGTCTGGGGAAGTTCCAAGGGTTTGGAACATGGCAGACATGATTCCATTTTATGTGACGGGGGCATAAGAAGCATCCAAGGAACTACAGGCAGTCTGACCTCTATCGTGGGGAAGCTGATGGAATCACTTATCAAAGAGGATGTCATAGTCTACCTGGAGAACAATGGACTCTAGAACAGTAAACAGCACAGTTTTGTGACAGGAAGATCATGTCAGACTAACCTGATAGTTTTCTTTGACAGGGTGACAAAGGAAGTAGACAAGGGCCATGCTGTGGATTTGCTGTACTTTGACTTTCGCAAGGGTTTTGATTCAGTACCACACAAAAGATTACTCAAGAAAATGGAAGACCTGGTTGCATCTAAAACCACATTGAACATTGACACAGTCCCACACAAAAGATTAATAAACAAGTTAGCCAGACTGGGAGTGGGTCTCAGGGTGATTACCTGGGTAAAAAATTGTCTGGACAATAGGATGCAGAGGGTAACAGTAAATGGAGTCCACTCTAAAGAAATGGGGGGATTACTAACAGGATACAGCAAGGTTGGAGGAATAATCAGAAGTATGGCAGCTTAGATTCAATGCAAAAAGTGCAAAGTAATGCACCTGGAAAACAAAAACCCAAGGGAAGAGTACACAATGGGGGGGGGACATTAACTGCAACAAAAATGGAAAGGGACCTGAGGGTAGTCATATCTGATGACCTAAAGGTAGGGAAGCAATGTGAGAGGGCAGTAAGGAGGGCTGGGGGGATACTGGGATGCATAGGGAGAGGCATCACCAGTAGAAAACAGGAAGTTGCTATCCCTCTGTACAGACAGTTGATGAGACCCCCATCTTGAGTACTGCATGCAGTTCTGGAGACCCTATCTCTGCAAGGACATAGACAGGATGGAGGCAGTCCAGAGGAGGGCAACTAAAATGGTGCAGTGTCTACACCAGAAGCCATGCGAAGAGAGATGAAAAGAGCTTAATAGGTATACCCTTGAGGAAAGGAGGGAGAGAGGGGACATGATAGAAATTTTCAAGTACCTCAAGGGAATCAACAAAGACCAAGAGTATAGCATCTTTCAGAAAAAGTGATGTGCAACAACAAGGGGACACAATTTGAAGATAGAGGAGGACGACCCAGGGGCAACATGAGAGAGTATTTTTTCACGGAGAGGGTGGTGGATGCACGGAATGGCCTTCCTGAGGAGGTTGTGGGATCAAACAGTGGGGAAATTTAAGAATGTATGCGACAGACATAAGGTAATTCTAATGGGAGGTAGGAGGAAGTAGGCTGTTGGTAAAACTAGGATCTGCAGCTTATCCAATAGGTAGGAAAATGAGCAGACTGGGTGGGCCAAGTGGTACTTATCTGCTGTCAAAGTTTATGTTTCTATGGTGGTGGGTAACTGGCTAGAGAAGAAGTAAAAGATGGGAGTGGTCAGTGGGGTTAAATCAGAAGGAAGGAAGGGAGGTTACGAGCGGGGTTCCACAGGGATCTGTCTTGGGTCCGGTCCTCTTCAACATGTTCATTAATGACACTGGTGAAGGAATCAAGGGCAGGCTGTGCCTTTTTGCAGATGACACAAAACTACAGTATATGGGAGGGTGAATAGTGGAGAGGGAATAAGGGATATGCAGATAGACCTACAAAAGAGAGAGAGGAGGTCAAAGAATGGCAGTTGAAATTCAATGGCAAAAAGTATAAGGTAATACACCTAGGGAAAAAGAACCTCAAGATTCAGTATCAGATGGGTGGGGGGAGACTAAGTACTACAGATCAGGAACAGGATCTGGGTTATCATCAGTTACTCCCCTAAACAAATAAGGCAGTGCAACAAGGCCTATAGCAAGGCTGGCTGCGGGAATGGTGTCATACCAAGGGGTATGGGTTAGTAGGTGTCTGGGGCAGAACCTGGGACAATAATGACCTGCATGCAGGGGACAGGCTACGCTTGAGCAAGAAGGGGAAGGGAGTATGAAAACTGGGGTATAGAGGTACATAGCATCAAGGGCAGATTCAAACTAGGAAGGGGACTGGCAAGTGGACAGCTGGTAGGCAGGGTTTCCAGAGAGGGGAGCCAGATGAGCTTACCCCCCAAGCTATAGAGGAGGGCATCAGGGTAGGGACAAAAGGGGGGGTTGCTTGGGGAGAGGAAGGGAAAGGAACAGGTTGGAGGGTGGTGTCACTGAATGTGAGGAACCTAGGAAACAAATCAGCCGAGTTACAGGCTCTCTTGACAGTAGGGCAGGTGGACATAGCCGCCATAACAGAGATTTCGGCCACCCAGTAGCAGAACTGGGATAAGATGATCCCAGGGTATAGGATATTCAGAAAGGACAGGGCAAATTGGAAAGGTGGGGAGGTGGTGATCTATGTATGGGAGGGAATAAGATGCATAAGGGAAGAGGGGGAGAGGAAGGTGGGAGAGAGGCCCTATGGATGCAGTTTCAGGACTCAAAGAGCAGGGTACTGATGATGGGGGTAGTGTATAGGGCAGCAGATCAAAAGGAGGAAATGGACAGGGAATTGGCAGAACAAATTAGGAGGGTTTGCAGGAAGGGGAATACAGCAGTGATGGGGGACTTCAACCTACCTGGGGTGGACTGGAACATACCAACCACCACAAGTGCAAGGGAGCCGGTTATATTGGGGGCATTTCAGGACAGCTTTCTGGTGCAGTTGGTACATGAGCCAACTAAGTTAAGAATGACTCTGGACCTTGTACTATCAAATGGGGAGGCCATAAGGGACATGGTGGTGGAGGACCCTCTGGCTGGGAGTGAGCACCACTCATTGTGGTTCATACTCAGAATAGGGACGCAAACTGGAGGTTCGGGTACCAGGGTGATTGATTTTAGGTAGGCAGGCTTTAACAAGATTGGGGAAAGTCTGATAAAACATCTGGAAGGAATCCAGCCAACCATAGATGCCAATCAAAAGTGGGATATTATTAAGGAAGGGCTGGCAGAAGCTACTGGGACATGTACTAGGACACAAAGTAAGAAGGGAAGGTTAAAGAAGCCCAGTTGGCTGACCCAGGAGGTAATAGAGGGAGTGAGGGCCAAGAGGAAAGCTTTTCTGACATTCAAGAGATTAGGAAGGGGGGCTGACAGGGGGGAGTATACGAAGAAGTCTAGGGAGGCTACCAGGCTAGTCAGAGCCACCAAGGCATCCAGAGAGCTGAGGCTGGCATAGGGCATTGAGGGCACAGAGAAGGATTTCTTCAGATACATTAGTGAGAGAAGGAAGACCAGGGACCAGATAGTGAGAAATAAGAAGGACAGGCAGTGGGTATAGAAGGGGAAGGAGCAGGCAGAGGTACTCAGTGAATACTTCTGCTCTGTATTCACAGAAGAGAGGGGGGTCAGATACCTCTAGGAGTGGTGGGGTGGGTGGAGGAAGGGAGTGACAGATGGAGAAATTACAGAGGACAGGGTACTGGAAGGACTGAGGGCACTGCGGGTGGACAAGCCACCAGGACTTGATGGCATTCAGCCTAGGGTACTTAAGGAACTGGCAGGCTGCCTGGCAGGACCACTGGCTGACCTGTTCAATACCTCTCTGGACACAGGATTGGAGGTTGGCCCATGTGGTGCCCATTCACAAAGGTGGCCCAAAGGATGATCCAGATAACTACAGACCAGTGAGCCGCACATCAGTTTTGGGAAAGCACATGGAGACAATGCTTAAAGAGAGGCTGGTGACATTTTTGGAGGACAATGGTCTCCAGGATAAGTGACAACACGGGTTTGTCTCAGGCAGATCCTGCCAGACAAACTTGATTGAGTACTATGATTGGGTGACCAGGGAATTGCACAAGGGCCATGTAGTGGATGTCTTGTACTTAGACTTCAGCAAGGCCTTCGATTCCATGTCGCATGGGAGGCTAGCGGTAAAGCTGGAATATGTAGGGGTGTGTACTAAGATGGTCAAATGGATCACTAATTGACTGAAGGGCAGGCAGCAAAGGGTGGTGGTGAAGGGAAAACTCTCATCACCAAGAGCAGTAACAAGTGGGGTGCACAGGGATCGGTACTGGGACCAGTGCTGTTTGGGGTATTCATAGCAGATATCTCACGCAGGACCCACAGTAAGATCAGTCTGTTTGCAGATGATATCAAGATGGGAGCTGTGGTGGATGACATCGAGGGGTGGAGAATACTGCAGGAAGACCTGACTAAACTACAGGAGTGGTTGGAAACATGGCAGTTGGGGTTCACTGCCAAGAAGTGCAAAGTACTGCAATTCAGAGATAAGAACCAGGGGAGGAGCTATCAGCTGGGAGGGGTACAGTTAGAGAGCACAAAGGAGGAAAACGACCTGGGGGTGATTATAACAGGGAATATGAGCAACTCAGCTCAGTGCAGAAGGCAGCAGTGAAAGTCAACAAGATGCTGGGCTGTATAGCAAGGAGGATCTCCTCTAGAAGTAGTGAGGTGATCCTTCCACTGTACAGGTCACTGGTCAGGCCACACCTGGAATACTGCCTGCAGTACTGATGCCCATTCCTGAAGAAGGACATCAGATTGTTGCAGAGGGTGCAGCGCAGAGTGACTTAGATGATCCAGGGTTTGGAGGGGAAACCCTACGAGGAAAGGTTGAACATGCTTAACATGTATTCCCTGGAAGAAAGAAGGGATGGGGAGATATGATCGAAACCTTTAAGTACCTGAAGGGGATAAATAAGACTAACACAGGAGAGATATTCCGAATCAGAAGAGGGAGGGATACAAGATTGCATCAACAGGTTGGAGGGGGGAAAATTCAGGAGGGAAATCAGGAGACATTTTTTCACTGAACGGGTGGTAGACAAGTGGAACACTTTACCTGAAGAGGTGGTTTCCTGTAGGACAGTGTGCTGTTTCAAGAGAGGATGGGACAGAGTCGTGGGTGACTGTGAGAGGGGAGGAAAGAGTGGGGCAGCTGCAAGCTGAGGGGCTAGCTGCACAATTGAACAGACTCGATAGACCATGAGGACTGTTTCTGTTGTCATTTTCATATGTTCATATGTTTGTAACAGGATGCTGGGATATATCGGGGGAGGTACTGATAGCAGAAGAAAAGATGTAGTACTTCCCCTCTGCAGATACCTGGTGAGGTCTCACCTGGAGTTCTGCACCCAGTTCTGCAGTCCTCACCTCAGAAAGGACAGATAGGTTGGAGACAGTGCAGTGCAGAGTAACAAAAATGATTCAGGTCCAGCAGAGCAGGTCCTATGAGGAACACCTCAAGGCACTAAATATGTACTGACTGTAAACTAGAATGGAGAAGAGGGAGATATGAGAGAGACCTTTAAGTTCCTTAAAGGAATAAACAAAATGAACTGGGAGGAATTATTTAGCCTGGATACAAACTTGCGGCCATGCAGACATGAATGGAAATTAAACGAGGGGAAGTTCAGGAGAGACATGAAGAAGTACCTCTTTATGGAAAGGGTGGTCAAACCTTGGAACAGTCTGTCAGCCAAGGTGGTGGTCTCGAACACAGTCAGGGGATTGAAACAGGGCTGGGATAGCATGAAGGAAATAGTGGTTGCCGGAGGTGGCAGAACCAGGGAGGAGATTGGGGATAAAATGGGAGAGTTAGTACCCTGGAAGAACAATAGGTTCCAGGGATTATAAGGAATTTGGGCAGACTTGAAGGACGTCTGGTGTTTTTCTGTCGTCATTGTCTATGTTTCTGTCTCTACGTTTCCTTTTTTGGGCTGGCAGTATAGCCTAGAGGGTTAGAGGAACAACATGTGAACGAGTTTGGTACATCCAACAGACCAGACCTGAGTTTGATTCTCACAATCACCACTTGCATATTGTGTGACTCTGAGCAAGTCACTTAACTGCCTAGTGCTCCCAGGTTGCCCCTGAAAACAGGCACTTACCTGGTTACTGAAAACAAAATATATGTTTTTTTTCTTATCGCTCGAGTCTGGACCTGATCCCCAGTCACCAGCCCACTTCAGTGATTCCTGTAGCTTCAGCTCCTACACTCGCCCCCACTGTGCTCCACCACTGCCTGAAATAGGCACTGTTTCAAATCTGTTCTGGAAAACTACAAATTGTATTTAAAAAAAGCAAAACACAACGTCTTTCTCAAAGTGCCACTAGTCATTGTCACGCGGTGTTCCGAGATGCACTTACCCAGCTGTTTCTCCTTGGATCTACACACAAAAAAATGGTACTGCTTCTGTCCTAAAAAAAAAACAAACTTTGAAAGTGTGTAAAATTTAGTGACTGAAACAATAATTCAGCCAATCCTCCTGTTGAACCCGGAAGTGACAGTCCAGGTTCCCTCCTCATTATCCAAAACAGCAACCCTTTTTTTTGTTCCCTACTAAATTAATGCTGCTTTGTTTTTACCTACTAAATAAACACTGCTAAATGTTTTGCCGTAACTCAAAACAGCTTTATCTTATACAACTGCAGACTGAAAGGGAGTGCAATTTCCAAATTTACCACGCGGTGGTCAGCTTCAGGTCCCAGCTCACCACAGGCAGATACAAGGAACAGAGCAGGGTACTTCAAACACGATGCTGCTGAGTTGAAAAAGGACACAGAGTAATCATAATACAAGTCAATGAATGAGTAACATTTGGGGGAGGGCACACAGAAGCACTGACACACACACAGACCCTAAGACTGAAAAGAGTGCAAGCATACAGCACCAGTGCCACCTGCTAGATAAAACAATGGACTCTTTTTCCACAAAGTATACCTGCCCTAAGAAAAAAGTGGGAGAAAAAATCATTTTAAACATATCGTCCCCCAATTTCTTTTCTTTTTTAAATAAAGGAGCCATTGTATAATAGGAATAATGCACTCCAGGGTGTGTGACTTACTGGGATAACACCAAACCTTGGCTGTTGGACGCATTCGGCCTGCAGCCTCGTGCCAAATCACCCGAGGCGTGGTGTTATCCCAGCACAACACACACCCTGCCGTGCATTGTTCCTTTAATATCCATCTCTCTCTTTACTCTATCAGTTTATTCTAAATAAAATTTGATTAAACTGAGAGATTCACCTCTCGGTGTCATGCATGAGTCCATTGTGTTGAATGAGTTGCTATTTGCTTGCCAGTATTGATAAATAGCTCATGCTTAAACATGTGGGGATTATTGTCACATATTTGGGAATCTCTACTGTTAAAGCTAGTCAAACAACCACGAGGGGGCAATTTTCCAAACAAGTTTGCTAAGTGAATAGCCCTACAGGCCACAAAAACAGCAGCTTCAGAGTGAGACATTGTGCCGCAGAGCACAAGTGACTGTAGTAGTTCTCCCCATTTCAGTTTTCCGACACTGAGTGCCCAATCCCAGTGCCAATCGCCTCTCCCTGAAGATGCAGGTGGTGCAAAACCATTCTGGGTGTTTAATACCCACTTGCTGCCTCAGTTGTTACCAGTATGTTTTTTTTAACTATGTTTTATACTAATTAAATTAATTGCATTTCCATCAGTAATGTCTGGTGCAATTTTTTGTTTAACCAGGTATAGCACACTAAAATCAAAGCTTTTTTACAGGAGCGACCTGGGAGCACAAGGAGGTTAAGTAATTTGCCCAGGGTCACACAGTATGCAAGTGGAAGCTGTGGGATTCAAACCCAGGTCTGGTCTGCTGGATGTTACCAGATTTGCAGCTCAGAGCCTTAGACCACTGCGCTATACTGCTCCCTTTTTGCTGTCTGCTATGTCATTTTTGAGTGGCAGCACAGACTTCACTGAGTGGAGCAGGAATTGTCTTTGCAGTCATGTAAAATCCAACTTCCCCACCCAGTAGAACCTGCCACCCTCCTTCCCTGATGCAAGAGAAACACACTCCCCATACCCCCAGCCCACTTAGCACCCATACCGACCCCAGCCCTACTGCTGCAACCATTGTTTAAGTAAAATCAAGCAATGGACAACTGGCACAACTCTCCCTCCACCTTGGTCAGCCACCGTCTTCTAAAAAAATGAAAACAAGTCTAAGATGTGTGTTGTCAGGACAGTTTTTTTTCCAGTCTCAATTCTTTTGCTCATAACAAGGCCATTTTGAGCCACATTTACAAGAAACCACTTATGTGGTTGTGAGATGGGATGGCAACTTGGCCATCCTGAAAATGTGGGTCCAAAAATGACCAAAATGAGTACGTTATATTTGCAAAGGAAAAAAAAAAACTGGAAAAAATCTAATTCATGAAATGCATGCCCAGTATTGTGCATGCATGTGGACTTATTTTCAGTTTGTTTATGTTGGTTTGTGCGCATGTGCAAGCAACATCTTGTGGTAGTAGTACATTTCAGAGGTGTGTCAGTGTTGTGGCAAATGCAGGGGATGCTTTAGTGGGTGTGTCTCTCTGCCGCCAATCAGTGAGCATGCTGGCGATGATAAAAAAACTTCAAAGAGAGCCAAAACTTGAAAGAAATCTGCTGCTGCATTCAGGTGCAGTTTCATAATTGCAGCTGCAGATGACAAGACTCCAGCCATGCACATTACAATGCACAGTAATGTGCATGACTGGAGTTATGAGCAACATGTTTACTCAGTGTGCCTTTCCTAGTGAATTATTTCAATAAATAATGTAGCCGCAGTGGCTTTCCACAATGGTGACTCCTACTGCCTGCCACACAGTCCCGCAAAGCCGACATTGGGAGTGCCCAATTCCAGTGTTGTCATGTAATACCCCCCATTAAATGTGGCCCACTGGGAGTCCACCCCAGTGTGCTGAAACATGGTGGCTCCAGCCTCCCACCACACACTCCTGAAAAGCCGACATGGGGTGCCCATCCCTGTGTTGGCATGTCTCCCCCCCTTCCTCCCCAATTAATGTGGCACTCTGGGAGCCCTCACCAATGTGCTCACATTAATAAACAAAAAATGTCCCTGTAAAAGAAGAAAAATATTTTTCACTGTTTTTTTTTGAACCTGTAAAAAGAGGAACTGTCCATTGCCGTGTCGCTGTCTGCCTCCCCCATCCCCCATCCCAACCCTTCCTCTGTGCATCCACCTCCCTGCGCCCCCCTCACCCCGTAATTACCTCTGGAGATCAGACACTGTCATCTTCTGTGGATTGGGACACGTCTGCACTCTGCAAAGCCGAACCGCAAAATGAAGACTCGAAAGTAAGCCATATAACAGGAGTCAATGGGGTGGTCAACTCATGTTGATATCTTAGCCATTTTTTGGAATTTTGGTCCCAAATTTTCAACATGGGGTTCTTGGGACCCCACCTCATGAACACTGGCACTGTCATGTTGTTTCATGGTCCTGAAAGGTGATTTTGTGGAGGCTGTGTGGAATCACCTTTTGGGACCAATTAACAAACCAAAAGTGCCACTGTTCATGAGGGGAGGTCCCAAAAAGCCCATGGTGTAAATTTGGTGAACAAATTCCAAACAGTGACTGCGTTATGAGTGTCCATTGCACAGTTTCTATGCACATTCTTAACCTCGCAAGTTTTTAATATTTTCACTCCACATTTTCAACATTGCCATTTTTTCACACCTCATTATGAATAGTATAGCTGTCATTTTTCACATCCTTGTTTTTGCACCTGTGGTGCAGAATGGCATGGCCACTATGGGAAATTTTTGGGGGGACAGATTAACACAATCACAGTATCACTGTTCATGAAAGGAGGTTCTGAAATGCCCATGTTGAAAATCTGGTGGAAAAATTACAAAACATGATTGTGTTACGCAGTTTCTATGTACACTTTTAACTTCGCCAATTTTTCATATTTTCACTCCAGATTTTCAACATTGCAATTTTTTCACACCTCCTCATGAATAGTAAAGCTGTCATTTTTCAAATCCTGCCAAAAATGTGTTTCCACACCTGTGGCACCAAATGACGCAGTCGCTGTGCTTAATCACCTTTCAGGATTGAGTAATGAAATAATAGTGACACTGTTCATGAGGTGGGGTCCCAAAAAGCTCATGCTGAAAATCTGGAGTGAAAATACCAACAAATGTCTTGGTGCATTAGGGTTTCCAACCGTAACATCCCACCCTGTAGAGATTGACAGGCGTCGGCGGTGTGACCTGGGTTCATCGGCCGTAATGCTCATGGCATTCCACCACCACCCTGCAGCCATTGATAGGCACTGAGGTGTGCCTTGAGGTCTTCAGCCCTAATATTCACCCCTTTCTCCTATATTGCACCCATCTCCTGAAAGAGCTTCTGGTTCCTTACAACCCCAGGCAATAGTTTTGCTCAGCTGGCGAGGGGTTGCTAGAGATTCCCAGAGTATATTTAAAATCATCTTGGGCCTGGGCTTTATGCATTTGACCTCCTCTCTTTGGAATTCTCTACCTCACCAGCTTCAAGAGTGTGCGACTGTGGAGGGATTTAAAAGGGGTCTGAAAACTCACCTTTGGTATTATGCTTTTGGTGACTGATTTATTTGTTTTTGCTTTATTTAAATTGCTTATTGCTGTATTTTAACTAAGTATGCTGATTGCGATGTTTTAAATTTGTGAGGCGCCTTGGTTTTGGAAAGGAACCATAAAAATAAAGTTGTATTTATTTATTTTATTCTCAGCTTATTTCCTTATGGAATGGAGTGAGCGTAAGGGCCAAAGACCCCAAGGCAGACCGCAACACCTATTGCTGTCTGCAGGGTGGGGTGAGGTGGAATGGCATAAGTATTATGGCTGATGACCCAAAGGCACCCAAAGGCACACACCAATGCCTTTCAGTCTCTGTGGGGCTGGCATTAGTTCAATACAGTATAACCTAGTTTATCCAGACCTCAATTATCTGAATCTCGGATAATCCGACCGTTGCTGTGTCCCCCAGTTCCCCTTTAAAAAATGGCTTTTTCAGATTCCCAAAGAGTTATTAGAAAAAAGTCAGAATATTTGTTAATCACCATGCCTGCAGCACTAGGCCTCTCACTACCACAGCTGCTCTCTGCATTTCAGACCAGAATTAGGAACCCTTGGCACCACAATATCAAAAACAAATTCACCCCTTACCTCAGTAGACGGGGGGAATAGGCAAACTCCACAACAGGCTATGAGGACCTTAAAGGTTACAATATGTTCAGCACTCTCCCTTCTCCTCCAGCAACCAGGAGAGCAAGCACGCTGGATAACAATCTGCAGGAAACCTTTCTGGGTCACAGTGAGTCAGAATCTCCCTCCCCACAATGGTCTGGGGGAGCACACATGCCACAGAAGTCCAAGGAAGCCTCTCACCACTCCCCGCCTAGTCCGATCAACCACCTACCAGTAGGACACCTCACTCTTCCTGTGTCCATGATCTGCAATGTCAGGAGTCAACAAAAAATGTCGCCAACACCAGAGTGTCCCACACAAAATCCTCTCCTCCTGACGACACTCCACGGACACTGAACAGGACACAAAAACAGCTCTGCTGCTGCCACTCCTGGGTACAATCCACACTGCTGCTCTCAGTTCAACAGGTGCATGAATGCCACTGTACAGATGAACCATCACTAAATTAAAAAATATCTGACTCCTAAATCTTACTCACTCATATCTCTAATTAATAAACCCCTCCCTACAACTATTCGCTAACTAAACTGTTAAAAATGAGCACAGAGATAATAAAAATAGCCAAATAAAACTCCCCTTACTAACAGTCTAATAAAGTTTATTGATTTGCGCAAAACAGTAATGTTTCAAGTGGTCTATTTATTTATTTATTTATTTATTTGAGAAATCGGTTCACAACCTTTGAGCCAGAGGCTCATTTCCAAAGGTACCTCGTCACAGTGAGGACAATACATAACAGACTTACATATGATGTAGAAAAAACAACTGAATTTTGGTTACAGCATTTGGATTAATGGTAGCAAGCACAGGAGACAACTGAATTTAGGTTACAGCATTTGGATTAATGGTAGCAAGCACCAGTGACTACATCCGGTCAGCAGATAAGCAAGTTTGCAAGATGTAGCAAAGTCAAAGCAGTATAAATAGCAATGGCTGAGGATTAGTGCAATGTGGAGAGGATGCTGCCCAGTGGGCATTGTCAGGGTAATGTGCGCAGCAACTCAGTTATATACAGGTGCAGCCTCGCGTGTTAAATAGTTGGCTGCAAAGTGCGAGTTTGAATTTGGAAATTGTGGGGGCATCTGAGATGGGGGCAGGGAGGCGAGTTATACCAGGGCGGAGCTCTAAAGCAAAGGATCTCTGTCCATGGGATGTTCTGGATCTTGGGACCAGAAGAGTGGCCTTGGAGGAGGACCGTGTGCAGACCAAGGTTGGGCTTGTCGGAGCAAGGCTGTCAGCCCAAGTGGGGAAAGTCCTAGAAGGGTTTTTTTTGTTATTAGGCAAGTTTGGTAGCGAAGACGTTCGTCCAGATTCAGCAGATTAGCCATGTCATAGAGCTGGCAAGAGTGCATCATCCTGGGGGACCCAGTGATTAGCCTGCATGCTTTATTTAAGATGAGGTGAATTTTATTGAGGGCGGTTGTGTCAGCAGCACCATATACTGGGAGGCCATAGTCGACCAGGGATAGTATAGAGGAAGTGACCACTATCACGGAGGGCAGTCAGGGGAGACAGTTTTATGTCGGTAAGATGCCAAAGTCGCACATTAGTGGCTGAGGCAAGTGCATCAATGTGGGTGTGATAGGTGAGTGCTGAATCAAAGGAGACCCAAGGTACTTATAGGGTGGACCTGCTCAAGAGGCTGCTTGGACCCAGGGAGGATATGGAGTGGGAAGTTGCTGGCTTTGTTTGAGGGGTGGACAAGAGCATTGTCTTTGTTTTTGAGATTAATGACCAGTCTGTGCTCTTCAAACCAGGTTTCAACATCATTAAAGGATAGTTGTAGAGAGTCCTGGAGGAGATAGGGTTACGGTGGGTGGCAAATATGACGGCATCATCTGCATACAGCAGAATTTTCCCGGCGCAAGCACTGGGCAGGGTATTAAGATAGAGAGAGAAGAGTAGAGGTCCCAGGATGGATCCCTGAGGAACTCCTGAACGGATGGGACTAGTATTGGAAAGTGCCCCATTAATTCTGACACATTGGGAGCGGGCAGATAGGTAGCTGGTGCACCATGCCAGAGGCCCAGTGGCGAGCCAATGTCGGCAGAGGGCATCCAGCAGGAGGGGGTGGGAGACAGTGTCGAATGCCTTTGAGAGGTCGATGAACACTGCTCCGGCTAGGGAGCCAGAGTCCAGAGAGGAGTGTAGGAAGGTTGAGAATTCAAGTAGTGCAGTGCCGATGCTGTGGCCAGCACAGAAACCGTGCTGTTCTGGGCTGAGAATGTTGTATTTGGTCAGGTATTCAGAGATTTGTGTGGCAACCAGCTTCTCTAGTGCTTTGGAAGGGGGAGTATGGAGATTGGACGGTAGTTCCCTGCAGCGGACCTGTCACCACCTTTGTGAATGGGGGTGACAATGGCAGCCTTCCATGCAGTTGGGAATTGCCCTAGACAGAGGGATTTGTTGAGAAGGCTAGTAAGTGGGGCAAGAACCTGATCCAGAACCAGACGGAGAATTCTGGGGTCAAGCGAGTCTGCACCTGGATTATTGCTTTTTAGTGCTCTGACCAGGTGGGGTCTGGCTTCCTGGGCAGTTACCCTACGCAGGTGGAAGCAGGGGCACAGGAGGGCTGGAGCAGGTAGGGAGGGTGGCGGGTCAAAGAAATTACTGGGGAGGACGGAGCTCAGGTCCGTAAAGGCTGTGTTGAGGTAGTTTGCGATGTTTACTGGGTCCGTAATGGATGTGCCATCCATGGTGATCTGGGATGGGGAGGGGCGTCAGTCCCATTTAATTGTTTGACATTGTCCCAGAAAGTATGGGCACATCCCCAGGAGGAGGTGAGAGTGGCCTGGTAATGATCAGCTTTGGCTTTACGGATGGCCCGGGTGCACTTATTCCGTGCAGCATTATAGGCCTGTCTGTCAGCCATCCGGCCTGATTCTAAGGCATGGTGCCATAGGTTATCCCTATGCTTGAGCTGTTGTAATAGGGCAGGAGTAATCCAGGGCACATTGTGTTTTTTGGTCCAAGCAGCCGTGATGGGTGCGAAGAGGTCACAGGCTTGGTTAAAGGTTTGGGAAAAGAGGGCAAGGGCAGTATCTATGTCAGGGGCATGGTGAATGGGGGACCGGTTTATCTGAGTAAGAAGTTCCTTGAGATTTCTCAGCCCACCTGGTCTGAAATGCCGGCGCTGTGTGGGCGGAGCTGTGGGTCTGGGTGAGAGGGTTACCCAGCGGAATAGGATAGGGGAGTGGTCGCTGAGTGAGTCGGGGAGGACTTGGATGTCCAGGATCTTTTTGGGGTGGTTGGTGATGATTACATCTAGGAGGGTGCTGGTGCCATTCTTAGGGTTTACTCTAGTGGGTTGGGAAACGAGCTGTGTCAAATCAATAGCTGCGAAGGAGTCCCGGGCGGAGGCTGAGGTGGCATTGAGCCAGTTCACGTTAAGGTCCCCCACAAGGACTTGTTCTGCCTTGTGAGGGAGGGTGGCAAGATAATCCATTAAGGATAACAATGCTGGGTTTTGGTTCTTAGGGGGAATGTAGGCAGAGGTGAGATAAAGGGGGGCCTTGGAGGTGTCTGGAATAAGTTTAAGGGTAAGGGCCTGTGCCCCGCTAGCAAGGGCTGGAGCAGGGAGTGCTTGGCTGATGAGTGTATCCTTGGCATAGATTGCACAGCCACCCCCACGTTTGCCCGCACGATCCTCCCGGTATAAGGTGTAGCCAGGTGTATTTAATACATCTGCTTATTCTGCTCGTTGTTCATTAATTTAGATATGACACTCATTTATCCGAACCTCTCGTTTATCCGAACAAAAGTGATGTCTACCTCTAGGTTCAGATAAATGAGGTTATACTGTATTTCATTGCCATTCCTATTATGAACGTATATAACTTCTGCACTACCAATGCCAATGCCAGCAAGCCAACATTCAGCATTGACAAATGCTTGCTTCATTCAGCCATAACTTGGCAATTTGTGGCCATTTTGGGCCCACATTTTTAAACAAAGAAAAACAAAAAGGCTATTAATAAAGATATCCAAAACATTAAAGTGTAAAACAATAAATATGGACAAAGTTAATTAAATGAAACCACAGTCAAAAGTTTAAATCTATTATACAGGTATATTAACAGTGTTAAAAAAATCAAGAAGCTACCATAGAAGCAGCAGCTGTTGTTGCTTTAGTGAACAATTTCAGAGGGTGGTACCTCGGAAATTTATAAACATGGGGTGAAGCCTAGAATTTCATAACAGTCCCAAGGTTTTAATGAGTCCAATGAATAAATCCATTTGGATTCCTGTTTATGCAAGGCCACCAAACAAGCCTCACCACTAGCTCCTCCGGCCCCATTTTACCTTGCTACTCCTTCCTACATATGCTGCATGCCCATTTCTTTTGTCTCTGCTGAGCTATTCCCAGTTCTTTTCTTTCTTTTGTATTCCCTCCCACTACTTGCCACTACTTAACCTCTCTCCCTTGGTCTAACCTGCAGGTCACCTTACAAGTCCACCAGGGCTTTAGATCCAGAGTCAGCTCCCGGCAAGGCTCTACCAGAACTCACTGATACTACCGCCATTCCCCTGAGGCTCCCCCCACATGGGGCTGGAGTGCTACGCCACAAGGTACCTCCCCGAATAAAGAACCATGAGCCTGGCTGCATTTTTCTGAAACGGGCGGCAAAGCCATGACAAGGTAGCAAGGTACGTCTTCTCGGCTCTAAGCGCTCCATTGGGATTTTTGGAAGAAGGTGCCATTTATCTGATTGGCTGTCCTTTACTTCTGTGGCTTTCTGATTGGTTCACCTTTCCACGCTGCCTACTGTTTGGAGTACCTTCAATCCCTGCTTTACTTAGGGGAATCTTAGGTGGTTAACTGGGTCAGAGAGCCTAAATTGGCTGGAATGCATGCCTTTTTCTCTATCTGGACTAACATATACCTAAAATAGCTGTTTCATGTAATTGTTGTGAGCGCTCCCTCTGGGGCCTTGTCTGCTATAGACAGTGTTACTGGGGAAAGTGATTCACAGCAACCAGCTTCCCGTCGACGCTTTGCCCCGGCTCCCCACCTGCCCCCCCACCTCACCCACCTGGATGAACACTTGATTATATAGGACTCAGTCTGTCATATGTCTAAGTCCCTAAAATCCCACTGGCTCCTTATACTATAGTGCCACAAGGGGGCAAACAATTGTATGTCCAGCATTCAGCTTGGTTATTCAAAGCTTGCTCTGGCTACTTAGCCTTGCTAATCGTCACGTTTCTGGGTCATTGTTATCCCTACTAACTGAGTCTACTCGGGTGACTGCTGCACAGTTCTCTCCCGGCATTTTTCTTTGGTGCTCCAGTGGTATCCAAGTATACTGCTACCTAGTACTAGCCTTAGCTTCCTCATACTGCTGTTATTAGATCCCTCCTCAAATCACTTGATCTCTTTGAGACCTTTGCATCTAAACAATGTCTCTCAGACCATCTGCAATGTCATATACTAGTCCACAAGCTATGACTCTCCTTTATCCCAAAGCATACCCCAAACCAGTAATTATGGGAAAATACTGCCTATTAGCTCCACTCAGTATGAATATATTGTCACTCCTTCCCTGTGACCACCTTAGCACTGGGTCTGACACCCGGGATTTTTGATTCTCCAACCTAATTGTTACCAAACATTGGCCAGTAGGTTCCTGGCAATTTATCCTATACCCAGAGGGCTGTACTTATTATATGCTCCTAAGCCTTGAAAAGTGGAGTAGGAGGATTGTCCATATCCAAACCTTTTACTCAGTAAAGCTCTGCTTCTTAGCCTTGCTTATACTCCTTCTGACAGGTGACGTTGAGGTCAATCCTGGCCCCCTACTCACTTTTCTGCAGAAGACTTATCTGGACTATCTAGAAAAGGGCTCTTTGTTGCTCACATGAATATCAGGAGTCTAACATGCCACAAGGATGAACTTGAGGTGTGGATTTATTTTATTTATCTTTTGTTGACCAGGTAAGTCCACTAGACAAATCCTGCCTATTTTCAGGCACGACCCAGGGGAAGGAGATACAGATGAATGCCAACTGACCTTGAACCAGATTAAGCTGTTGGTGGTATTTTTAGTGAATGAGGGAAATTTGGCCAGGACACCAGGGAAATTCCCCTACTCTTTTGTATAAGTGCCTTGGGATCTTTAACATCCACCTGAACTACCACCAACCCAGGCAGATGGGACCTCGGTTTAACGTCTCATCCGAAAGACGGCACCTCAGAAATGCAGCACCCCTCTCATGCTGCATTACAGTGTCAGTACTGGGATATTAACCCAAGTGCCAGATGTGGGAACTGAACCCACAGCCCTCTGATCTCCCAGCCTTAGAGGCAAGTGTGCTACCTACTGAGCCACTGACACTGCTAAAGAATGAAAGAATACAACCCAGACATCCTTTACCTGTCAGAAATGTGGCTAAAACCCAGTGTACCTGACACTTTCTGCTCAACAGCCAACTATTTCCTGATACGAAGGGATAGGTTAACAACCAAACATGATGGTGGTGTGGCCATCTATCACAGAGCTCACCTCAACCTAACAGCTGTCCTCGACCAGGCCTCTCCCATGCTATGTGAACATTTATATGTCATTGTTACATTAGGTGTAAAGAAGCTCTGTATCTTCTGTGCCTATAATCCCCCTTCTGGTGGCTTGACTGGATTGCAGGACCTACTCGGCACTACTTTTACAAATATAAATCAAAATAACATTATAATCCTTGGGGACATTAACCTAAATTGACTGGGTCCTACTCATAGCTCCTTGGTATTAGTGGCAAGCAGCTATGACCTACATCAGATGATTGCTTAACCAACTAGGACTCCAAGTCCAACCAGAACTGGTACCCTTATAGATTGGCTACTTACAACCTGGCCTGAGCATGTGACCATAACTGGGATCCTTACGGATGCTATAACCAACAGTTCTCCAATTTGCTGCCTATGGGCCTGTGGAACCCTGCCATCTCCTCCACCTCGTTATGTTACCTTCACAAATTTTGGACAACTAGATGAAAAGGCGTTCTTTCAGGACATATGTGTAGATTGGATGGATATCTACTGCACAGACCATGTAGAGGAGGCTCTGCTAATCTTTCTCAATAAATTTACTGCTATTCAGTCTAGGCATGCCCCTTAGCTCTCCAGGAGAGTAAGAGATAAACCAACTAGGTGGCTACAAAAGGACCTCCTAACTGAGCTATGTGAGAGGGACAAGCTATGGAAGCACTTTAAACAAACTGGACAGCTGGCTGATTTTAACACCTATAGGGCTTGCTGAAATCTCTGCAAAAGGAAAATAAGGTTAGCCAAAAGTAAATACTGCCAGGACCTGCTCGTGAGCTCAGCGTCAGACTCCAGGAAATTCTGGGTCCATAGCAGGACCTTTTTGGGATCCTTCCAGTCATACACCCAAAGGATATGATACTAAATGGGTCTCACTGTAATGGCCCGAAGACTACTGCAAATGCTTTAAACCAGATGTTCTTGAATCTGTCCCTGTACCTTTCCCACCACAGGCATCTCACCCCCAGTACAGAAGGCAATACAGGACACTTGGCTCCTCTACATCTCCCCAAATATCTCTACATACCCCTCCTTTCTACTTTAAGGCTATAACTGCACAAGAGGTCTTTAAACTTCTCATATCTATATCTGATAATACTAGTGTAGGGTTGTACCTCCTTGAACCTCACCTACTCAGACTTGTTGCTGCCTATATAGCCTCTCCATTGGCAAAAATATATACATTATCCCTGTCTAGTGGCACTGTCCCGGTCCTTTGGAAAGTGGCTCAAATGACTCCTGTTTTCAAAAAAGGGGACAAAAAAGGTATCAGCAATTACCAACCTCTAGCTATTCTCTCAGTCTTGTCCAAATTACTTGAGAAGACTGTCACCACCCAAACACTTGACTTCCTTTCAAAGTGGGGTATCCTCTCCGATGCTTAGCATGGTTTCCAGAAAAAACATAGCACATCTACTGTGCTACTAAATCTTACCTCAGATATTCCTTCAAACATGGACTCTGGTAGACTTACTGGTGCTCTTTTCATAGACCTTACTAAGGCCTTTGACCTTGTGGACCACCCCTTACTTCTATCCTGCAAGCTCAGCCGAGGATTCTCCACTCCGGTTGTACACTGGTGTAGCAGCTATTTATCCAACAGGTCACAAGCAGTTAAATTCAACTCAGCTATATCTGAGGTTGCATCAGTAAATGTGGGTGTACTGCAAGGCTCCATCCTGGGACCTCTCCTCTCCTGTCTCTTTATAAATAATGTCCCTTGTGCACTGAAAAGCTGCTGATCTCTCTTGTACACAGGTGATCTTGTTATTTATACTAGCGATAACAAAGTGGAGAATCTAAACTCTTCCCTCTCAATTGATTTCAAAAATATTCAGAACTTGCTGTATGAGCATACTGTGAGCATAAACTGGTTCTAAATGCCAAGAAAACGAAGGTCATGCTTTTCGGCTCAGTCCCTAAACTTTGTAGCTGCCCCTCCTCCCTTATAGTTCATGACCTAGAAGGTACAAAACTTGAAACTGTCTCATCTTTTAATTATCTTGGTGTCTTGCTTGATCAATCCCTTGATCTCAGCCCACACATTCAATCCATCTGCAAGACTGTAAACTGCAAACTGTGTGCTGCGTACAAGTCTGGTTACTTGCTAACGCCATCTTCTAAACAGGCCATTGCCAGGGGTATACTACTACCTTCTCTAACCTACAATGCCCCCATCCTGGCTGGTGCTCAGAAAACCACCATCCAGAAATGGGATGTCACATACAATAACATATGTCGATATGTGTCCTCCTCCTCCTCAAGACTAAAGTACCACTGTCAGCTTTATGATGACCTAGGATGGCTCTCCCCTTCAGCATCAAGGCAATATTATCTTGGTTCCCTTACTAACTCTATTGTAAGGCTCAAAACAACAAAATCTCTGACAGAGCTGCTAATTCCCCATACAGTCTCTCACGGACTGAGGTCTGCTGACAAATCTCTACTCAGTGTTCCCAGATGCTGTACCATGAAAGGCACTGGGGCTTTCAAGTATGTGGCTCCCTAGTTCTGGAATACTCTTCCCCCTGAACTCAAATTGGCTGGGTCCCATCAGTGCTTTAAAAATGAGCTCCGTCATTATCTATCGCATACTGGCCCCTGCACTTGTTTTGACCCCACCTGATAGTTTTGGTAAAATTGTATGCCCTAATGTTCTCTTATCCTTTTCTATTCTTCTCTGTATGAGTCCTGCCCTCTTTCCCTAGGTCCTATAGGCTTGTCTGCCAGGCAAGACTTTTCCTTCTCCCAAAACCCTATCCCACCACCTGTATCTCCACTCTAGCTCCTTTCTGCCACAATCCCTCTGTTCTGTCCTTCTCTTGCCTGGTTCCTCACCTTTTCCCCCTTTCTACTGTACATGTAGAGGTGTGTCAGGGATGTCGTCCCTTACTCCTACTACTCTACATTCCTTTCCTTACCTACTTCTCACTGTCCTACCTTGCTGTCTCCTCCTGCCCTCCTCCTCCTCCTCTTTTATCCTATAGATTTTATTTTCAGAGTTAGATCTGACAACCATTTTTTCTACTATTTACTGTATTTTTGCCTGTATTATCATGTGTCTTATCCCTACAACAACTGCTACTTATTTTGCGTCTTGCTTACCATTGTTTACTGTTATGTTTCAGTTCCCTGTATTAGTACCACTTGAAAAATATTTTCACTACTATGAGAACCTGTAATTCTGCCCACTACTTCTGTTATGTTGAATTTGTCCCTTACGGTTCTTGCACTTTTGTACATTTGTTCCTTTCCTTGAAAAGTGTATTAGTTTGCTTCTCACCTTGTTGAAATGTACTTGTATTTGTTTATTATGTTGTACTCTCCCAGGTCATACCTGAAAATAGTCATTATGTTGGCCAGTGCACTTATTGGTAAACAAAAACTAAATAAATAAAAAAATGTACCCACCTCATCTCTCTCTGGCAAGCTGTTACTGGTGTCCATCCAGTACAGCTGACTCCATGACCCACCCTGGTGGATAAGCCAGGGAGGCAATGCCAGTAGGTTCTCCCTGCCAGCACCCTTGTGCCAGCTTCATGAGGGTCCATGTCTGCTCAATGGCCTCACCCTGGGAGGCAAGCCAGGGGGATCACTGGACAAGGTATATCCCAGGAGTGAGGTGGGGGTTTGGAGGGTGCAGGGGCTGAGCCTTTGGCGGTCTGTCATGTAAAAGCAAAGTAAATGAAAAAAAGAACCATAATTTGAGTATGGAACAATTTCTGTTATGAGCGTCATCAAAAATGGGCCCCAAGAGCATTTTGCAATGGTCCTTTTTTAATGGCCCGTATATTGTTCTAAGCCTTATCTTGACTCTTCCCACTGAATACTCAAAAAAGGAGGCAGTATAGCACGGTGGTCTAAGGCTCTGAGCTGCAAATTTGGTGACATCCAGCAGACCAGACCTGGGTTTGAATCCCACAGCTTTCACTTGTATACTGTGTGACCCAAAGCAAGTCACTTAACCTTCTTGTGCTCCCAGGTCGCTCCTGTAAAAAAGCTTTCAGCTTAGTGTGCTATACCTGGTTAAACAACTAATAATAAAAAAAAAAAAAACTTACATATGAGGACAGGAGCAGCAGGCAGCATGTACTACTTGTGTAGTGTTCCAGTTCATGCACTGGTCATTCCTGTCCCAGACTCAAATTAATCACTAAAGATGTAGCAAACAGTCACTCCTGTATTTGTGACATTTAAACTGCCATTGCTTTTTGGTGCCACCATTCAGTTTGTACTTGTCTCTGAAAATGGCTATTGACTAAAGTGCTCCTTGGGTTTCTTACCCTTGAAAAACTGACTCATGGCTGAGGGCCAATGGTTTTAGAAATAGTGAAGCACTTCTCTAGTGGAGTGAGTGTACCACAGTCTATGCAAAGGTCTATGGGACAGAAGACAGCTATGGAGCCCGTTTGTACTGCACCCCCACTGCTCACTAATAGTACCTCTGAATATTCTCCAGTACAGTGAAGTTGTCAAGTTTTGTTCAAAAAATTTGATTTCTATGACTTGCTACTATATCTTCTGGTAACTCATTCCAGTGACCCACTATTCATTGAATAAAGAAAACTTTACTTTTAACAGTTCAGAATGCCATGTTTTTAAGCTGTTTGTTATGCCCCCATGTACAGTGGGTCTCTTTATTAAGTTCCCTTAGTAATGAGGGTGTTGTCCTTTAAAAATGATTAGGTAAAAAAAAAATCTCCTATTGTTATTTTTTTCTCCAAACTGTGTCTCAGCCATCAGTGGATAGACTGTTCCAGTTTATAAAAAATCTGAGTATGAATCACACGACACTTTCATTTGAGATTTATAGTAAAACAATATTTTTCAAAAGTGCTGACACCTATCTCTTGCTCCTTACTTTTACAAAATACCTTTTTACTAAAAGTGATGAATGAAAGTGTGTCTAGAAGAAGGAGTGGGGGCTTTAGCTCCATCCACTTATCCTGCACACTTCAAGATGATAGATGGCAGGCCATCCTTGATGACAGAAGAGGTCACATGATGACAGCCCAATCTTTTTATTACATCTCTATGGTTTGGAAGTTGAGAGGTCCAGGTTGAGAGGCATGCAGAGTTTACAGGGAGGTATGAGAGTGCTAAAGATATACAAAAGGGGTCATTATCTAGCAGAACTGTAATTAAAAGCATCAAACATAAAAACATAAGGAAAATTAGTTTTTTTCAATTCAAAATGGTGAATGCACTTGTAGCATGCTTGTGGATTGCTACTTGCTTTTAAGACTTCCATGCTAATTGTACATCAAAGGTGCTCAGTGCTGTCAACAGAGCTGAAACTGCTGTATTAGCAGCAGGACCAGGAACTATGCTATACAAACACAAGAACTCATCAAAAAGGTGCTTCATCTATGAAATGCAAGCCAGCAGTTGATGGAATGTAGAATAAACAGGAATCCATCAAGTAATGAACATGAAACATGAACCGTTGTGTCTCAGCACTTCCCCCACTCCAAAATTAGATAAACCACTAACAGGAATATGCTCATCAAGTAAAATTGTAACAGTTCATAGTCAGATGACTGATGTCACAACCTCAATGTCCCCATGTGCTGCCTCTCAGTCTACCTTAGATGTACTGCTGCTGCTCCTTTCTTCTATAAATAGGTCTTTTCAGTGAAGAGGAAGAGAATCCTGTCCTGAATTGGGTGACGTCCAGTGCCTCTGAACTACAAGCTTTGGCCAAAGCCAATATGACTGTGGAGAGCTTTTAAGAGTGGCAAGAGCATGGAAAAGAGTATGCATGCTTTTGCTGCACCAGTATCAACAGTAAATAATACTGCAGCAATTACAATACTGCAATGCGTGATACTCGTACATGTGAAGTTTTCTCCTGTAGTCAGCCCTGCACAATATGGCGATGCTGACATAACTATGTATGCACGATAGTCATGCATGCTCAGTTTAAGTCAATGTCAACATGTTGCATACAATGGCTGTCAGTACTGCAGTTGCAGAACAGAAACGTTATGCGCCGGGAAGTGATATGTTTATGCGGCCTGTGGAGGGGAAGGGCTGCATAAACAGAATCACTGGAAACTATGTCACAGCACTGTGGCAGCACATCAGACAGAAGTCCAGTTACGTGCTTCCACAGTACTGTTATATAAATCTGATGATGACATAACATCCATGGAACTTGACCCATGCAACTGTACAAATCAGATTCAGGAGGAGTCTGTTAACAAACTAGAGATCTGGTCTGGGACTTGCTCGTCATCACAGTCACTTTCTCATTCTTTTCTAAGCAGTAATTTCTGGCAAATGTGCCTTAACCATATTGATCTCAGTACTAGTAGACTACTTCTGGTTTTCACAGATTGTATTAAGAAGGGGTAGTTGCAGTCTTGAAATGGTAGCTGCCGGTGGAGGCATGCTCTGGAAAAAAGTGGCCCCCATGCTTATCTGCACATTTTAGAAATGATGCCTCTCCTTGTTTTTGCTGTAAAGAAACTGATCCCTTTAACACAAAAACAAGGAGTCAGTTATGGCCTCCACTCCCATCCCTTTTTGCTTCAAGTGAGGAATGTCATTATGGGTTTGCATCAGATGTACACTGGCAGCTATAGATTCAAGCTATTGTTAAATAGTAATCAACTGTATGTAAAAGCTATGTTTTTTGGAATGTGTGCTTTCCTAATGTTGTCAATACCACTCCACCCATGTGTAATCTGCCACTAGATTTTTGTACCTCAAGTGTATTATTTTACATTTTTGTGTTCAGGGCAAAAATGCCTTTCAAATGAGGGTAGTCACTAATCTAAATTCTTCACAGTTTTTTATGTTTCCTTGCGCTTGTGCAAAAAAACATCTTGTGGTAGAACATTCCAGAGGTGTGTCAGGGATGAGTCCAATGCACATCAATCTACACTGGGCTTGTCCCTGGCAGACCAATGAACATGCAACCGGCCTGTGACACTAGTCACGGCTTCACATCTGGAATTCGTTCTCTAGTTGAAAGAAATAAAGTGCTAGAAAGAGAGGGCTTCATTCCTTTCATTCATGCCCTTATTGATCTTACTGCTTGTCTCCCCACCCATCCTGCAGGTGTCCAGGTACCCAGCCATACACTGCAACCCCCCACTCTCTATGCCATAAGCAGTAAACAGTCCTAGCAGTAAAGAACAGATAAATAGCTCCTTGACTTGTTACTAGGCCCCGCAACCAATACTCTCTTTTGACTTCCTTCTGTGTCTGGTTGCATTTGCATGTTTTCAAACACCCAATAAACATTTTTTTTCTAGTGTCTACTTAGATACAGAATATTAAATATATCAAAATAAAATATAATTGCTTTGAAGAAGATGGAAGCCTTTATTATGGCTCAGCTTCAATGTATAGTTGGAGAACGCTGAAATCTCATCTTGATTGTTTTACTCCTTTATTGCTATTTTGTATTTTCAGGTTATATCAAATATAACAAAATATTTTTTTTTTTGAGAAGATAGAAGCTTTTATTATGTTTTTTTTGTTTGATCCACACTCATTGAAGCATTGAAGCAGTGAGAGCACCACGATTTTGGCAGCCTTGCACCATTCCTCTGATCCTAAAAATATGTATCACAATGGTTGTATAATTGTAGGTCCATATTCAAATGGCTTTAATTCATTATTTATTGTATTTATTGTGATCTCAGATTAACACCTTTGAGAACAAGCTCATTACATAGGTTCCACATCAGAATTACATTAACAGGGATTTAAAAAAAGACATTTAGGTATGCAGTAGAACTGTAAGTGCAGGCTAATAACAAATAGGAGTCTAAGTATAAATCTAAATATAAACAAGAAGACAAAGACAGTGGACTAAGTCAACAGGCTATTATAAGAACAAAGTGTATCTGAGAGGGTTAAGGAAGTTTAAGGGAGAGAGGACAACTCAGACTGGGGTGCCTGAAAGGCACAGAGAGAGGTGCTACAGCAGTCTGTGTTGTCAGGATGGAGGGCATTGTACAGGGATTATAGCAGCCCCAGGCAGCCACACCAGCTCAAGAGATAGAGAAACATCAACTCAGGAAGGCATTGTCAAAACTTATTTTGGAAGGAGATTGGGCTGAAGACAGATGGAGAGGATTGTAGGAGAAAAGAGGGGTGGGGGTAAGAGGAGAGTTTGATGGAGGAAGGGTTAAGACACAGGACAGGGCAGAAACAAGTGCAGGATACTAGGGGCCATGTGGTCATGAGGGAGTGCTGCCTAGGCACGAGGTACAGCAGCAATTGAGGGGCTATGGGAAGCAATCACAGCTGGCATTAGTATTGAGATATTTTCAGAGCTCACGTTCGAAGGGGCCTAATGCTGTTATAGAGGAGATGGCAGAAAGAAGGTTATTAATCTATTTGGGAACAAGGTGGACAAAAGCTCTTTATCCAAGGGAGGTGCGACACTTAGGAATTTTAAAGACTGTGCTATCTGAGCTTTTGGTGAAATGGCTGTTTTCATAGGGAGTAAGGAGCTTCTGGACACCAACTTGCATGAGGCTGAGACACACTTTCTTGGCCAGGAGGCATGTTTGGAACATGAGCCTACCTGTGAACTGGAGCCAGTTAGCCTGGTCATATAGGTCACACATGTGTGAGCTGTGCAGAGCCAGTTAAGAGTTGTTGGGCTTTATTTAGAGTGACTTTTATATGGTGGAGTGCTATGTCCATAACTGAGCCATAGATTACTGTGCTGTAGTCAACAAGAGAGAGACCACTGTACTCTGGATAGCAAGTTTTAAGGCCTCAGGGTAAGACTTTGCTTAAGTCTATGAAGCCAACCAATACGGATGTTCACAGCCTTTGCAACATTTTCAATGTGGTAGGCATATGATATATTGCTATCTATAGTGACCCCCAAATATCTGAAATGCTGGATGAGTTCCAATGTAGTTCCAGACCTGCTTGTTGTATTGAGTGAGTATGAACGATGCCTATTCTGGGAACTGGAAAACAGCAAGGTCTTATTTTTTTGTAGTCCATAATGAGTTTTTGTGCTCTGAACCATCTTTCAATGGTAGTAAAGCTGTCTTGGAGCTTGTGTTCCAAGGTAAAGCATCATCTGCATAGAGCAGAATTGGACAGCTACTGGTGAGTGGAAGCCTGTTTAGAAACAAACTGAATAAAATGGGGCCCAGGATGAAGCCCTGGGGCACACAGGAGTGAACGGGTCTACTGTCAGATAGGACATTATCAATCCTAACTTGCTGAGAGTGATTCATGAGGTAGCTCTTAAAATTACACACTAAGAAGAATGGTCTTAATGAGTTAATTTAAGGTTTCATAATTTGACCTTTTGCAATTTTAATGACCTCCCAATCCTGGAGTTTTCAATTTGTTTTATTTAAACATTTCTTTGCTCAGTTCATCAATAGCCCAATAAGATTTAGAATAAAATTACTTTAGAACAAAAACTGTACAAACTTCGGGTTTGATTTTGAGAAAATATTAACTTCTCTCAGAGTTGAAAATGCACAGGAGATTAGCTGTACACACTTTTGTTTTTCTCCACACTTTTGCTTTGGACATTTGTAAAAAAAAAAAAATGAAAAAAATAACACTCAGCAGTACACTAAGATTTAGAATACAATAACTTTTGAATAAAACTGTATAAACCTTGGGTTTGATTTTGCATAAATAGTAACTTCTTTCTGAGCTGAAACTGCATAGGAGATTAGTTTTTATATCCTTTTCTATTTTCCACACTTTCACTGTGGATATTTGTAAAAACAATATGAAAAAATAACTCTTGATCTTTTGCACAGGTATTGACCTCCTGTAAAGGGAATGGCTTAAAACATATTTAGGTGTCATTTAAGAGTTATCCCAAGGTCAATGTTTAGTAAACTTTACATTTAATGCATTTAATAATAGGAGTTGCCAAAGAGGACATAATAAATGAAAAAATCAGTGTTGCAGCATAGATGCCTAAAAGTTTTATAGACAGCCACTGATTTTCTTCGCTGTCTTCCTTCTTCTGCCTATTTGGTCAGTGTCAGCTTCACATATAGATCCCATAGGATATTGCTGGCTAATAATTACTAAAATTAATCTGCTGCTTTTGTTTTGAAAAAATTTAACATGATCCCATCCTGAGAATATCTAATGTGACCCCAATCAGCAGATTATTTTGTTTCAAGTTGGAAGCACTAAAGAATTCCATTGAAGTACTAGTAAGTCATGATGATCTACTGTTAAATTGGGCATGACAAGATGGTATGGTCTCATTGTACTTAAAGCGATGCAGTGCTTTACAGAAATGAGGCTGTTATAAGTTTAATAGGAGTTATGGCAAACAAATGTAAATATCTCTAAAAGTATACAACTTACAGTATGTATAAACCATCAGCATGAAAATTATCCAGGACAAAACAACCTTTCAAATGAGTTTATTCATTAAGCTGCACTAATTATATTTTTTAAACTATGACCATTTGATTACGTGAATTTTCATTTTTCTTCACAATTCACACCTTTCGGATGGCTATGTTTAAAAAAAATCTAATGAATTCAGATTAGTGACTACCCTCAATAGAAAGGTCATTTTGCCCTGAACAACTTTCATGTTGTTTGTATATGGGTAACTTGTATACTTTCCGAGATATTTAGATTTGTTTGCCATGACTGCTACTGTGTTCACACAGAGAAAAAAAAAGTGAGGTTGTTTGGAAGACCATATTTTACAAAATATAAAGAATTCAGATTAAAGACTACCCTCATGTGAAGGTCTTTTTACCCTGAACAACTTTCATGTTGGTTGTTTTTGCGCACCTTGAATAGTTTTAAAGATATTTAGATTTTTTTGGAAAGTGTGCACATTTGCTCTCAGAGAAAAGCAGCCTTTAGTTCTGTGTCCATCATTCTAAACAGAAAGAAGGGAGTATTTTTTAACTGCCATAGAGATTTGCAGTGTTATGGAAGGATACACTGAAAACTACTAAAAAATGTTTTCCACGGAAACCCCTTTTCATGCTAAAGTGATATGGCTGTAGGCTTCGCCCACAGCCATAAAAAAACTAGTATACAGACAAGACAACCATGAACTGCCCCCCCCCAGCTCTACCTCCCTCTATATCCAGAGTTAATATAGGGGTGGTTGGGAGTAAAACTGCCTTTTGAACTGCAGCTTGGCAGTCATGTTTGCTGCCTTTTACCTGCCTTGCCTGGCAAATGAGTTGAAGGTTAATAGGCCAACTAGTAAGGAATATTTGCCAAACTCAGTAGCCATGGGAGTTATAGACTACTAGTGAAACTCATTAATTCCAGCATTATTTCAACCACAGATTGCCTGTTGAGTGACAGACCTACATAACTACCTGCCATGACTGATAGCTCAGTTGATGAATCAGTGCTGCCTGTTCCCCATGAACAGGACGGAATGTTCCAGACCCCAAGCCAGTTCTGTCTGAACTCCTGAAGAGATCTGATCATCATGAGATCGCAGCTGAGCAGTACTGCCAAGTGCTGCAAAGCTGTGCTGCAACAGACAGTGTGTATATCTGTGATGAACTGTAAGCATTTCAGGCAGGTCTGCTGCATGCAGAAAAGGAGGCATTTGCAAGCTGAACAGTGCCTGAATGTAAAGCCACTAACCATGGCTGCAGGAGGAGAAGGAGGAGGAGGAGGAGGAGGAGGAGTGTACAGAACTGCGGCCTGGGAATGCTCCTGGATCTACTCAGTGGGTACCATAGCAAAGTGGCAGACTATCACCAATGCATGGGATGCTTTGAAATGAAGTGTGTTATAGATTCCTAGTGGTCTGATCAGTCAGCAGACAGCTGGACCTCAGAACTGCACCACCATCCCTTCTGAGAAATGACAGCATGAGAAGTAGAGACCACAGAAAGCAGATGCCTGGCAGAGAGGGACTGCTGGAGCTACAACATCAAGCCCATGCACAGAGAAAGAGATCCCCCTGTGAGTAAACCCAAGGCTTTCCACTATATCTTGCAACCTGCAAAATATTTGAGAAAGCATTTACTGGACTTGACCAGCCAGCCAAGAGTTAACAATTACCTCGGTGGAGGTTTCCTTTCCTTTACAGTTACATGGACTTTGGGTTTAGGGTTTTCTGTTTGCACAGCATTGTGGTTATATTTTAAGTGCCACTTAACTACACTGTTGTACACTGTAACTGCATTGCAGTTGCAATGTAGTTGCATGCAACAAAAATGTAAGTGCAGTGTAATTACCTTGTTGCATGTAATTAATGATTAGTTATATTGAAAATAGACACTTAAAGTGTAACCAGCATGGTTACACTTTAAGAGTCACTTTGATTAGTTACATTGAAATAGACACTTAAAATAAAGTGTAACCAGCAGTGCTAACTATTTTAAGTGCACCACCACCACTGGCCAACCACATGCAACAACATTGTGCCTCTGACATTTCCATGACTTGGTGCCCAGCAAGGCCCTGAGATCTCCTTATAGTATTTAATGAGCAATATATCGGTACCAGTGGGGCAAGGGTAGTGCCCCAGTACAGGGGGGCTGAAAAAGTACACTGCATTTTGCACTGTGGTGTGGGGTGGGCAGTGTTTAAGGTCTGAGTCAGAGATGGCAAGTTACTATAGTCCAGGGAAAATTATTTATTTGACTGTGTCTGGGAGGGCACTGGAAAGTGGCTATGTGTGATTCAGGTTGGGCCTACAAGGGCATTAGTATACCAATCAACTATGCACTGTCTACCTCAGTTGCTGCTAACCCCCTTTTCCCCTTTAGGGTTCATTCCTTAAATAAAGTTGTGTTTACTTTGTTTGAATCCCTTGTCCATAACCATTTTGTTTATAGATAAGTGCAAGCTTAGTGGGGACTGTCAAACCAGTGTGTGGATCCACAGAAGGGTTGACCATAGTGGGGAGGTACTGCAGCTCAGGGAGTTGTACCACACTTATACAAGGACCATTATAATCTTTCTCTGTGTGGAGGCACCACACTGTTTTCTAACTATGATTGGATATGGACCCCCGTCATCTTACATAGAAGATGAAAAGTATCCAGGAGCCACCGTGACATCAATGGGACTCGGTGGTATTGTAGAGTTGTAGTATTCTACACCCTTAAGGCATCCTGGGAGGACACTCAGGGGAAACCAGCCTTACTCAATTAATAATATGTTTTGAATTAAGAACAAAATGAATACACTGTATCCTCATTTTCACTCACAGTATAAAACCTCGCAGTTCCAACGTTCCCTACTTTTTACAGCCACATTTTAAATCCATTTCCATATATGTATGTGTCTGTGGGTTTGTGAGAGATGCAGGTTTAATTGAAAGAAAAAAAAAACAACATGAAGCCTACCACTACTATCAGGAAGAATCCAGCACAGACTAAAGACACAGGCACTCCAATTGCAACCTTAACAGCAGTTGTCATCGGACATTCCCCACAGTCAGCTGGACACGTGGAGCAGTTTTCATCCTCTTCACAATCACCATCTCCACACACTAAACACAGAAGACAAAAATATAATGGTGTTTTTGTCCATGAGGGCTTGCAAGTTACCCACAAAAGGCAAATGGCCAGTTTTAACAAGGCTTTGGAAGGACCAATAACTTAATTTACTGCCTTGTATAACCCATCAAAGTACAAGACTGAAGTACATTATTCCATTCTCAGTCACATAATCTGTCTGTTGTAGTAGGGCATTCAGGTCTTCATTATAAATGAGGGTTACAGGTAGGAAGGATGGACAATGTCAAAGGGGGGTGCAATGCAATATTGGAGTAAACAAGACTGTCTCACTGCTGTAGAATATGCCTTCTGACTACCACTATAACACCCATCTCCCTCTACCTCCCAATAAACATTGGAAACTTTCCACTCTGGCCCACTGAACAAACAAGAGAATCTACCTTGACTATTTCTAGATTATTTCTATGGAAGCAGAGGTATATTTGACTTATAACATGCAAATAAAAAGGAATGCATATGTGTTTAAATGTAGTTGTTAATGAACAGACAACTACCCTTTTAAAACTTTACACAGTAAACATGTAATAATGTTTCAGTTTTCAGCTTGTTGTTTGATCATTTAAAAAATCTAGAGGTCAAAAAAGGGTGAGAAGGAAGTCGGTGCAATAATTTTCAAGACTTTTTTAAGCTAAGGTATTCCATGAAGACTTAATGTGTTGTGTCTACAATTCTAGAAAGAAACAGTCCCATACCCAAAAGCAATGAACCTCAATTTTGCTCTATGTGCACTATTGGAACAGTTAAAGTAAAGGGACATGTATTTAAAGATTTGCATATCCTCAGTTTGGCAAAAACAGAATGTGTGCTCTACTCAGTCACGTTAGAGGTACTCATGCAGGGCGCTTTTATCCACAAATACCATGCATATCCTTGATGCTTCTATGGGGTAATTGTGTGTCCTTAAATGGGAGTGAAAAAAAGGGGTAGACATACTGCTTTACTTCACCTAAGCCCTAAAAGCTTGTGAGGGAGCTTCAGTAAAGTGTAGACCTTATCTTCGTTGGAGGGAAAATCTAACATTATACAGCCCCTATGAAATTGGAAAAAAAATTAAAATATTAAATTCATAGAAAGGGTACAGTACATCCCCTTGTTACATGAGAAGGATTACTCTGGGATGAGCATGGACTCCAACTGGAAGCTTGGGGGGGGGGCGGTATCTGATGTAGATGCAAGCTCCTCTAAGCTGCATACAAATTGGGATTTAGTTTATTTCCCTATGTCCAGTTTTTTATTGTTTGGATACAGAGTGACTTCTATTTAGATGTATGTTTGTCCAATGGACCCAAGCCTCCTCAGTCTTGATGGGCTTGGAGTGCTAGTCAGCTGTAAGGGATGTGGTGCTGCCATGTTCCACAATCTGCTCTGGATGCATAGAGGCTGCCATTAATGTAGGAGGATTGGCAGCCTTGCCAATGAGGGTTTTGCCTTCAGGTCTGAAATAAGATTACTGAGAAGCACCTCAGGACAAAGCCCTGTGGAAGGGTGCAGCTCCACTCCTTGAGAGACCCCAGATGGACAGCACAGGTGGAAGAACTCTGGTGGGGGGGTGGTGAGGGGTGGAAAGAGTACTATGGGGGAGAGAGCTAGAAACCAGAAATGGATTCAGTCTCTGTCAGAAGCCATTCAGATCACTGAACCCAAGGAGGAAGAAGCACTGGAAACCCAGTGTGGCATGGCAACACCTGGAAATAGGATGGTAAAGGTGGTGGGGCATGATAGGAGAAAGAAGATGGCAATAGTGCTGACAGGCTCTATAGTAGGAGGAACAGGGAGGTTGGTGCACATCTTTGACAGGGAGGAGAGATCTGTATGATGTGAGCAATAGTGAACATGGTCCTGCCACAGATGGAGAAGTTCATCAAAACAGGGAAGGAGAAACTGAAAGAAATGATTTACCTAGCAACCAATGCTCTGTTGATGCACAATGATGAATGAGACAAGTAAGAAATCAGGTGGAATGGCAGGCACACTGGAGTGGGATGCAGCACTCAGCAAACAGAACCAAGGCCAGAGCAAACAAAGGTCTGAGTGCACAAAAAAATGAAACAACCAAGATGGATATTGCTGCAAAAGGATTTATTGATGCACAATAGAAAGGAAAGCACAACACCACAGTGCTTTGAACCTAAGCCAGGTTCTTTATCAGAGGCAGGTTCTTTTCACTTTTTTTGTGGACTCAGACCTTTTGTTTGCTCTAGAATGAGTCAAGGACAGCTTTAGAGAACTAAGCAGGAAGCGGAGGTTAGTTGCAGAGATGGTAACATTCTCCAAGGTGCTATTGTTGTTAAGTGAGGCTAAGGACAGGCTGGATAAAATAAGGGAGTGTGATAAATGGCTAATGGGCTAGTGTGAGGAAGAGGAATTTTTCTTTTTGGGGGACAGATCATTTTTCTAAGAGCACTGGTTGTTTGCCTAAGGATGACTGGCATCTGAGCAACGATGGCACCAGCGTGATGGGGCATAAGATTAAGTTTGGAATTAGCAAGAATTTAAAGGGGGACAGGAAATCTCAGCTAATTGGCAGCAGTTGGTATTATTCCTAGTAAGAGAAATGAAAGATTCAAGTCCAAACAAGCCATATTTAACTGTACTTTAATAAACACTGATGTGAAAAAATGTATTTTCAATTATTTTCATTTCATGGATAATGTTCTGCACAGTTCTCTTCATGGAACCAGTAACTTGGAATTTTTACTATGTTACAGTTTACGTACAGAATGCTAAACATGAGCTATTGTCTTATCAGAACTATGCTTATAATTCTGTACACAAAGTATGACATATTTAAAACTCCAGATCACTGGTTCTGTAAAGAGAACTGTAACAGAATGTTGCCCATAAAAACAATGCAAAATGTAGTCTTTTACATCACTTTTTATTCAGTTATGGTTACATATGTATGCTGATGGATATCATGTATTTAAATGGCTACATTAATAATTTCCTGTCCTCTTTAAACTAGGATGGAAGGAGGGGCTGTGCTATGGTACATGACACAGACACAGACACAGACACACAAACACACACATGCACGCATGCACACACATACCCTTAAGGGCTCTCCCCCACCACATAGTAAATGGTAGGGCAGGGAAAGTGAAAACTATAGCACAGGGGAGAGGGCAGATACTGGATTCAAGGGAGTAAAGAGCAAGAAGAAGAGGGACCTAGAGCAAAGGAATAGTAAAGGGACTAGAGAAGGGACTCAGAACAGAGGGAACAAAGAGAAATGTGGGGGGGGGGGGTGAATCAGTCAAGAGGGTAGAGGGGCCAGATAGGAGGAAGACAGGGGAAAAGTTGAAAGCGGGAATTTTGAAGGCAGTCTCTATGAGTGCAAGGAGCTTAGGGATTAAAATGGGAGTGCACCAGGCAGTAGCAGAGGCACAATTAGATTTTTTTCCAATAATAAAAATATGGGCAACACAGTACTATGACTGAAATCTAGCTATTCCTGTGTACTCACTTTTCAGGAGAGACAGGATGCAGGGCACATGAGGGGGTGGCTCTGTACATAAAAGAACACACAGATGACACAGAGAGCAACACCCTAAAGTGGAGAGTGCAGTGGAATTGGTATGAGTACAGTTAGTGACACTTAACGAGGAGGTCATTAGGGTAAGGGTGGGAGTGGTTTGCTGGCCACCAAACCAGACAGATGATATGGATAGAGTGCTGGGAAGGAAATGAGGAGAGCAATCACAAACAGGAAGGTTGTACTAATGGGAGACATCAACCTACCATATATGGACTTGGAACTCCAGTAATACAGCAGTGCACACAGCTAGGCATTGGTAGTGGTACAGTAATGCAGGAGTGCCTGCTCAGACAGTGGGTTAGGAAGTCTTTTAGGGAAGGGGCTATACTGGACTTAGTGCTCTCCAGTGGGAAAATCATAGGAGAAGTCAGAGTAGAGTAGCCCCTCAGGACCAGTGACCACACCTCAGTGTGGTTTGGTATCATACTGGAAACTCAATGCTCAACTTCAAGGACAATGGCCCTGGATCTCAGAAGTGCACATTTTGGAGAGCCAGGACAGATAATTTAGAAGAAACTTGTTGGGGGTGAGGGAAGCATAGGGAGTTGAGGCCAAATGGGGAATTATAAAGCAGGGAATTGCAGAAGCAACTAGTTCCTGTTTGAGGCAGAGTGAAAAAAAAACACCACCACAAAAGACCACTTTGGTTTTTGAGGGAAGTGGCATAAGCAATAAGAAGGCAACTTGTATAAAGTATTACACAAAGGAGACCAGCAAATAAGAAATAGAGAACTCTATGTGGAGAAAGTTACGGAGGCTAACAGAGTGGTAAGGAAGTCAAGTTGAAAATAAAGATGGTATAAAGGAAAGAGACAAAACTTTGTTTCATATAGCAAAGAACAGCAGAGCACAAAGATGAAAATCAGCCAACTGAATAAAATAGGGAAACAAAGGAAGACGATAAGAAGAAAGCAGATATTCTAAACAAATACTTCTTCTCTGTCTTAATGCAGGAGGAGAAAGGACTGCTTCTATAATGAGAGATTCTAGCTGAGGGAGTGGGCATGGATCAGGGATTGGAAGGATTGAGTCTGAGAAGGTACTTAAGGAATTCAAGACCCTAAAGATGGAAAAGTGATCATGCCCAAATGGTCTGCACCTCAGGGTGCTGAGGTAGATGGCCCAGTTCTTGGTGGAAATGCAACTGACCTGTTTATCTGCTATATAAAAAAGGGGTGGTACCAGTGGATTGATGTGAGGCCAGTGTGGTCCCACTGTACAAGAGTAGAAGTAGAGAGGACCTGGGATCTACAGACCAGTCAGCATGGCTTTGATCCTATGGAAACTGTAAGAAACCATTATAGCAAAGCATGTAAGGGAATGGCTAGAGGACAATAGGCTCCAAGACAAGAGGCAGCTTGGGTTGGTGTCAGGCAGATCTGGACAGATAAATGTAATAGACTTCTTTAATTGGGTCACAAAATCAGTCAATAAGGACCAGGCAGCAAATGTACTATATCTTGACTTTAACAAAGCCTTTGACTCTGTGCCCCATAGAAGGCTTGTTTAAAAACGGAGTGATTTGGGGATGGGAGACATATTAACTAGGTGGATTAGTAACTGGCTGGTGGGAAGAACACAAAGGATAACTGTCAATGGGGAATACTCAGTGGTTAGGGAGGTCACTAGTGGGGTGCCACAGGGGTTGGTCCTTGGGCTGGTCCTTTCCAACATATTCATCTGTGTTATAGGGAATGGAATCCAGGGTTAAAGCTATCCCTTTGTAGATAATACCAAAAGTGGTGGCAGGGTGGATACAGTGGAGGGAATTTGAGGGATTAAAATGGACATGGACAGACTGGAAAAGTTGTCTAAAATATGGCAACTGAAATTTAATGCCAAGAAGTGTAAAGTCATGCATATTGGCAAAAAATACTCAACAACAGGGGATTGGTTGATAGGATTGAGGGTAGAGCAGATGTCAGAAAAAAAAGCACCAGGGGATCAGTCGAGTGGTTGGAGGAGCAGAGCAGAGCCACAGCTGGAGCAAGAGTTTCAGGTCAAGGAAGCAGCATCGGGGAACAAGAGTTTTGGGTTGAGGGATGGCATCAGGCAACGCTGTAAGGGTGGCGCAATACAAGGGGGCACTGAAAGACACACACAGGATTTTTTGGCCTTCCCCGCGACCCCAACCCCGCCCAATAACTAAGTAGAACAAGAGCACACGTGACATGAGGAACAAACCAGAAGGGCAGTTAGGGAGCAAACCAGGGCAAGGAAAAGATAAGTAATAAAACCTTTTCTACCTGAACATAAGTATGTGTAAGGGATTGAGAGGGGGAACAAAGCTTGGTGAAAGGGGAGTATGCATATTTTTATTTTCCCTAACAAAACATTTGCTTGTTGTTGCAGTGTTAAAAAAAGTGTCAGAAGCAATTGCCACCAAAATCTGAGTAAGGTAGGGATTGAGTGACTAAAGGTAGAGGCTGGGTGAAGTAGCAATTGTGTGGCTAAAGCTTATTGAAAAAGTCTGTGTTTTTTGACGGTTTTATTTTCCTGGTGATTCACTGCCAATAACGAAAGTCTATACAGGGGAAGGTAAACAGCAGACATGATGGGGTGGTGCAGTCCAGTGGCTGTAGGGTGACAGTCTTAAGGGAGACGTTCTGGAGACTGTTGTGCTGCCCCATTTGCAGGCACCTCTCTGGGTTGAGGGAGGAGGTTGCTCATCTCCGGGCTGAGTTGGCCAGGGTTTGGGAGGTCTCCACCCCCACCCAGGGACCACCGAGTCCACACCTGCTGCCTCAGTGGATGCCAGTAATGAGGAGCAGGTGGATGAAGGTGAGCTCATGGAGGGTGAGGGAGGTGGGACAGAGGCACAACCAACCTGAGGCTGCACTCCACAATTCCTATGACATTCTGGCTGGGCGTGACTATCCAGAGCAGACACCCACAGTGGTGGACAAAGTGGATGCAGGGATCCTCTGCAGTGGAGAACTCCTGGGGATGGCACAGGGCCCCAGAGGAGAAGGAAGCAACTCCTAGTGGGGGACTGTATTGTTAAGGAGGTAGTCCTGGGGGCAGCAAACAAGGAGGTCAGGTGCTTACACAGCGCCATAGCTTGGAGGGATGGGAAGCAAATCCAAAGGATTGCTGGGACAGCAAGATGGGAGGATGTGCTAGATGTCATTGTCCACCTGGGGACAAATGACCTGGTTGGGGATGAGGTGAGGGCAGTGCAGAGGGAGATCACAGAGTTGGGGAGGGGTCTTAGACAGGTGGCATGCATGGTAACTTGTTTGGAGGTGCTACCTGTCTACAGCATGGGTGAGGCCAGGGTGCTCTGAACCAAAGGATTCAATGAATAGCTGAAAAACTGGTGCAGAGCTGAGGGATTTGGCTTCAGTGGGTACTGGGGGACCACCTGGAGGGATGTGGGCTTGTACAGCAGGGATGGCCTGCATCCATTTGGGGGGACTGAGGTCCACAGTGAGAGGTTTAATGTTTCATTAGTAAGCATTTAAGCTAGCAATGGGGGGTAGCGGAAGTAAGCAGGGGAAAAACCAACTGCCCCCCCCCACAGGTTAAGGTAGACAAACAAAAGATCACTAGGGCTGAAGAATCAATAAAAGAATCCACAAGTGCGAGTAAAGTCAGAGAAGACATAGAGGGAAGGCATAGGGACAAGGAGGAAGCTGGTATCGCTGAAGGCAGCAAAACATGGAAAGTTATGTGTACAAATGCCTGTAGACTGGGAAACAAGATCCCAGATCTAATGGCATTGATGGCGGAGGAAGACCTGGACATTGTCACGGTCACTGAAATGTGGTACACAAACATGATTGGGATGTTAACATACCAGGGTAAACAATCTTCAGGAAAGACGGGGAAGGCAAAAAGGGGAGAGGGATATATAACTACATCAGGAAGGGGATCAAAGCAATGGAGTTAAGGGGAAGACAGGAAGGGGAGGAGGCACTATGGGTCACCTCAGAGACAAAAAATAGCACTACCATCCGCACTGGAGTTATTTACAGATCTCCAGCACAGGGAAAAAAAATAGACAGGGTATTAGTGGAAATCATCCATAAAATGGCAGAAAAAGGGGAGGTGTTGCTGATGGGGGACCTAAACATGTCATATGCTAAATGGAACACCTATGTTGCAGCCACTACCAGGAGCAGAAACATCCTGGATGCCCTGCAGGGGGCATGCCTCAGACAGCTAGTGGTGGGACCCACCCTTGATGGAGCAATATTAGACCTGGTCTTCACAAACAGTGACAGAATAACATACCCATCAGTGGGCAGCCATCTAGGGTCCTCCAGCAATCACCATTTAGTGTGGTTTAAGGTGAAGACTGGGGTAGAGTCAAGTCATACAAATGTAAGGGTCATAGATTTCAAGAGGACTAACTTTGCTAAAATGGGGGAGCACCTCAAGAAAATCCTGGCAAAAAGGGAAGGGGGTGGGTAGAGGAACAGTGGGAAAAATTCTAAGGAGTCATAGCAGAGGCAATTAACCTCTCTGTGAAGCTAGTAAACAAAGCAAAAAGAAAGAAAAAAACACTGTGATTTTCAAAAGAAGTGGCAGGTAAGGTTAGGGGAAAAAACAGTCATTCAGAAAGTACAAGGGAACACATAAGGAAGGAGACAGAGGGTAGAAACGCACATGGAGGAGAGGTGGACACCAGTCCATTCACAGAGGAGACAGTCCTAAAGGGACTCTCACAACTAAAAGTGGACACGGCAGTGGGGCAGGATGGGATGCATCCCAGAATACTGAAAAGGTTAAGAGAGGTACTAGTGGCACCACTGACAGCCCTACTCAACACATCACTGGAGGAAGGATTGGCACCAATGAACTGGAGGATGGCAAATGTGGTACCACTACACAAGAGTGAGAGCAAGTTGGAAACTGGGATTTACAGGCCAATCAGTTTGACCTCAGTGGTGGGAAACATAATGGAATCCATGCTGAATGAAAGGATTGTAGCATATCTAGAGGCCAGCGGGGCACAAGGTCCAAGGCAACATGGATTCACAACAGGTAGATTTTGTCAAACAAATCTGATAGATTTCTTTCACTGGGCAACCAGGGTGGTTGATCAGGGAGGAACGTTAGACCTGGTCTACCTAGATTTTTTTCAAGGCATTTGACACCATCCCACAGGAGGTTACTAAACAAGTTGGGCAGTGTGGGAGTGGGACCTAAGGTGATAAATTGGGTTAGACATTGGCTGAGCAACAGGACACAGAGGATGGTGGTTAATGGAGATCAATCCCTGGAGAGCAGGGTGGCCAGTGGGGTGCAGTAAGCCTCAGTGCTAGGGCCTATCCTCTTCAATGTCTTCATTAGTGACATTGTGGAGGGGCTGGAAGGGAAGGGAAGCCTCTTTGCTGATAACACCAAGATGTGCAATAGGGTGGACAATCCAGACAGGGTGGAAAGAATAAGAAGATACCTAGGCAAGTTGGAGGAATGGTCTAGAGTGTGGCAGCTTAAATTCAATGCAAAGAAGTGCAAAGACATGCACTTGGGGCACAGAAATCCTGGTGAAGAATACACAATGGGGGGGGGGGGAGATACTAACGACAACAAAACCGGAAGGGACCTGGGGTTACTCATGACGGATGACCTAAAAGTAGCCAAGCAGTGTGAAAAGGCAGTGGGAATGGCTGAAGGGATGCTAGGGTACATATGGAGAGGCATCACCAGTAGAAAAATGGAGGTGGTGGTGCCACTATATAGACAATTGGTGAGGCCACATCTGGAATACTGTGTTCAGTTCTGGAGGCCACATCTATAGAAGGACATAGACTGAATGGAGGTGGTCCAGAAAAGGGCAACACAAATAGTGATGGGAATGCACCATAAACCATATGAGGAAAAATGAAAGACCTCAATATGTATACTCTGAAGGAAAGGAGGGAGAAGGGGGGATATGATACAGACATTCAAATGTCTTAAGGGGATAAACAAGGTACAGGAGTGCAGCGTTTTCCAAAAGAAGAGATGTGCAATAACAAGAGGTCACAATATGCGGATAGAAAGGGTAGGCTCAGGGATAATGTGAGAAAGTGCTTTTTCACAGAAAGTGTAGTGAATGCATGGAACAGCCTCCCTTCAGAGGTCATGGGGCCAAAAACAGTGGGTGAATTCAAGAATGCATGGGATAGACAGAAGGCAACCCTAGAGGTAGGAAAGAAAAAGTAAGCTGCAGATCAATTAAGATCTGCAGTTTTAGGTAGGTAGGGAAATGAGCAGACTAGGTGGGCCAGGCAGTCCCTATCTGCTGTCACATTCTATGTTTGTTTCTATCAGTATTAGTGACAGTCTAAAGTATCATGTCCAATGTCAAAGGCTGCAGGGAAAGCAAATAGGATGTACGGGTGCACAGGGAGGGGCGTTGCGAGCAGCAGGAAGGAGTGATCCTACCCTTATACAGATCCTTGGTGAGACCTCACCTGGAGTAATGTGCACAGTTCTGGAGCCCACACCTAAAGAACAACAGGGACCTCTTGAAAGCTGTGCAGAGGAGGACCATGAAGATTATTCAGAGGCAACAAGGGGAGACGTATGAGGAGAGCCTCAATATGCACACAGTGGAGTCCAGGAGGGAGCAGGGAGATGTGATAGAGACCTTTAAGTGCCCAAGGGGTATCAATAAAGTGGACAGCAGTGCTCTCTTAACAAGGAGATAGAGCAATGTAACCAGAGGCCATGGATGGAAACTGTCGGGGGGAGCTTCAGGAAGGAAGTTGTTCTTCACAGAAAGAGGGGAGGAGAAGTGAAATGCATTGCCAGAAGAAGTGGTCAGCATGTAGTCCACTGCTGGCTTCAAACACAGGTGGGGTAGGCACAGGGGGATGGTCCAGATCAGAGGAGGGCAGGAGGGTGGGTGGGCTGTTGAGGGAAGGGGATGATTCTGAATGGACTAAGGAGGGGGGGGTGGCAAAATATAGTCAGGGCCCTAAGTAGACTAGCTTTGGTTTAGTATTTGACTGGGTGTGATGCAGGCATGTACTGGACTGACTCACTGGGTCCTTTCCTGTTGCCAACATGCATGTTTCTATGTGGATGCAAGGAGGAGGTGGAACTATAAAAAAAACATACTGGCAGGTGTTTCTCTTGTGTGAGCTAAAGACGCTGTTAAGCCAATGAAGTTTGGGATTTCTACTGTAGCTTAATAACAAAACCAATAACATACAATTTTAAACTGTTAGACCAACTGTGAGTGTTGAAAATTTTCAATTACAAAACCTCACATACATACATACACCTGAGTGGGCCAAGAGGTCCTTTTCTGCCAACAAATTCTATATTTTTATATAGAAACACTGGGTGCTAGGCGTTGCTTGTGTCCAAAAAGTTAGGGAGGCATCTCAGTCCTGATGTGGATGCAAGCCTTACAGAAAATATGGGCATAAGCAGTTACTGATGCAAGACCACACTGTATCAAGAAGTGTGGATGCAAGCCAGTCTTGTGTCCTAGTGCTTGGAAAATACAAATCCTGCATCTGATGTCTGGTCATGCTCTGCTACCATTGTTGACTCTCCTAGCTTCTTGAGCCTTTGTAGGTACACTGCAGAGGGGGTGATGCAACTAAGAATACCAGTGGGAGTGAGGAATAGAGAGGGTGAGTACATTTGTGGCTAATTTCTGTGCTGGGCTCCATACAGTAGACTATAGTACGTTAAGAAAAAGCCTTCAAATGCATTACTTATATTTTAAGAAAACTGTAATATATTTTTTTAAGGTTTTCAGTACCTACTGCAGGTATTACTGTGGATTTGGCTTCCAGAGCAACTTGCATTTTTCCTACCCTGATGTGGGCAATAAGAGATGTCACACCTGCATGGACCAGAACTACCTGCAAATAAAGACCAACAAAAATCAGTAAACATTAATTAAGGTAATTAAGGGAATTTACTCTAAAATGTGCATTTTTCTGGTAGACATATGAATGCAAATCTCAATGTGATGTTATGGAAAGACCACCCTTGAACACTGTGCTAAAGGCTGATGGGACCATTAGTAAACAAATGGGAAAATAATATTCAAGCATGGCAATTAGGCAATTATTTAACTGTTAGTGATAACCTATGGCCTCTTGTGGTTGCACCACGATGGTAATGATAGCTACATGCATACTGTATACAGTATATGTATGTAATATATTTAATCTATGTATGTATGTGTGTTCTTTATGTATTGTATGTATATATGTTTATCTGTACATGTGTACTATATGTATGTAATGTACATATGCAGTATATGAATATTGTATGTATACACAATGTATTTTTGTATATATAAGTATACTACATGTATGTTCTTTATATATGTATGTACACTATCAATACACTGCATGTATGTACTGTACGCATGCATGCATGTGCTGTATGTATGTAAAGTACATACTCTATGTATGTGCTGTATATATGTACATACATATATGCAGGTGTGTTCTGTATGTGCAGTGATGTCTGACAGGATCATATGCAGTGTCACAGTGTATACCTGCATGGCAACTATCACATGCACTGTTTCCTGCAGAATTCTGCAAAATCTTACAGAATTTTGCATAAGCTGCATTGCTTTATATGTCTCCCAGCAAGCAGGACACCAAGCTCTCAAATACAGTATCAATGCCTCCCAAATACTTTTACAAAAATTCATGGCAGCCATATTGATATAGAGAGAAAAATCTATACCTCTTTTACCTACCATTACTCAAAAATATAACACAGTAAACATTTCTATAACCATCCACCCCAAGCAACACACATATACACACATGCACAAATGCACGCACACATGAATGCACATATGCAGACACAAATACACACATAAATTAAAAAAACACTGAAACCCCTACACCTACTTTTTTTGTCCTTTGATCTTCTTTCTAAGATCTATGAAGCTCTGGATCAGATCCTCCAATGCTGATAACTGTTACCTCCCAGGTGCTGTTTACTACTTTTAATCTCCCCCTCACCTGGCTGCTCTTCTCTCCACTACGAGTAATCCCCCCACCTTTCATTCATGTTACTCCCTTCAGAGCAAACAGCCCACCTGCCTTTTATTTTCAGATATGTTTCATGGAGCGAGCACAGTACAGCCAAATACCAAACATATTTTCTCCAGAGCACAGCACCTTCACCTGCTGTAAAACCAGTTTCTGTATTACACTCCCCACTCCACTGCAGAAGAAAGCTGGCTTTTTTAAAATAGGATCCATGGCCATACAGTATATCATTCCCTCTGTGGTACAACGGGATTGCTGGATGAAAGCACAAGCCAAGGGGACCTCACACCAGCCTATAATAAGGCAGTGGGAGATGCCTTGAACTTGATTGCTCCTGTGCATGTTCGACCACTCACTCGTTGCCCAAGGTCCCCTTGGTATTATGGGTCCTTGAAGGAGTTGAGGCGGGTTGGTCAAAGGCTGGAAAGAGCATGGTGGAAGTCCAGCCTGATGCTGACAGGCTTAGATTGATGGAACATTATAAGGGCTATCAATCAGAAATCACCCATAAGAAGGCAGAGTTCCTGTCGAGGGAGATTTCTGCTGTGCAGAACCGACCGGCTCAACTTTTTTGAACTGTTGACAGATTGTACAATCCAGTCTGTATCCAGTCTGGAAGAGCATTTTCACAAAATAAGCGTGATGAGCTAGCTCGGTTCTTCGCAGATAAGATTGCCAGCATCAGGTCCAGAATCAGCCCGGCTCTCTCCATGAGGGGTTGCAGAGGTCGATGAGAAGTGGTGAGCACCCAGTCTGTCTGGATGGACTTCAGCCGACTGGAATTCATGGACATTGTGAAGATTGCCCAGACTTTGTGCCCAACCTGTTGCAGTTTGGATCCAGGCCCTACACTCCTTTTAGTGGGGTGTGTAGATGTCATCTGCCTGATCCTAACTGAAATTGTATGGAGATCCCTAGAGCGGGGAGTCTTTCCAGACCCCCTAAAGTAGGCGGTCATTCGACCACTCCTTAAAAACCCTCCTTGGTTCCCGTCAATCCAACTAACTACTAACCTGTCTCTAACCTTCCGTTTGTGGGGAAGGTTATTGAGAAGGTGGTTGTGTTGCAACCTTGTAACTCACATTGTCTATGAAGCTCTTCAGTCTGGTTTCAGGAAGAGGCATAGCATGGAGACTGCCCTTGTTCAGGTATTAAACAATCTCCTAATGGTGAAAGATCGAAAGGCTCATACCATCTTGGTCCTTCTTGATCTCTCAGCAGCCTTTGACACTGTGGACCATGGGGTGCTGTTGGAGAACCTGCAGCTCCTTTGTGGACTGTCGGGTACAGTCCTCGAATGGTTTCAATTGTTCCTCGTAGGCAGGTCTCAGAGGGTGGTCACTGGAATTTATTCCTCTGATGTTCTTCCCCATCCTGTGGGGTGCCGCAGGGCTCCATATTTGCACACATGTTGTTCGCAGTGTATATACTGCCATTGGGAGATATCATCAGGTGATACGGCTTGAGCTTTCACTGCTATGCAGATGATACTGAGCTGTATATGTCCTTCATGCCCAGACAGGTTGATGCAATCTCTATGCTAAATAGTTGCCTCTCCGAGATCAAAGACTGGATGAGCTTGAGTTGGCTGAGATTGAATCCAGATAAGACTGAGATATTGGCTGTGGACCCAGATCACCCGGGGGCAGGTTTGGGGGCTGCGTACTTGTCTGGCCTATGGCTTGATGGTATCCAGCTCACTACTTCAGATCAGGTGCATAACCTGGGCGTGATTTTTGATGACAGCTTGACCCTGAAATTTCAGGTGTCAGCTGTGGCTAAATCCTTATTTTACCATCTGAGGAATATTGCCTGGGTGAAACACCTGGTTCCACTAGGCGACCTTCCAATACTGGTCCACACCTTAATTACTACCCATCTTGACTACTGCAATGCCGTCTACCTAGGACTATCTGGGGTTGATATCCGCTGCTTGCAGCTAGAGCAGAATGCTGCAGCCAGGCTGTTGACTGGTACTTCTAGGACCAGCCATATTATGCCTGTGCTGCATGAACTGCACTGGCTGCCAGTTCAGTGGCAGATCACCTACAAGGTAGGCTTGTTTACCTTTAAAGCCCTACATGAACAGGGACCCTACTACCTGAAAGATCTCCTGACTCCCTACTCCCCCAATCATCCTCTCCGATCTACTGATGAGGGATTGCTAGAGATTCCCAGGGTTCCTTTAAAAACATCTGGAGCTCATGCTTTTTCATTTTTAGCACCAACCCTGTGGAATTCTCTACTTTGTCGGTTAAGAAAATGCCTGACTGTCAGTAGTTTTAAATCTATGTTAAAAACGTATTTATTTTCCTTGGCTTTCCCTGACTGATTTTAAATAATTTATATGCTGTCTGTTTTTAATATCGTAGTCCATATTGTGCACAGAGCCTTGATTTTGAAAGGCGCTATATAAATAAAGATGTGTTTGCTTGCTTGCTACAATAGTTCATTAACAGCTTTACTCACAGCTTTCAGAGTAAAAACACTCTAATCTTCAAATGATAAACTATTTGTTTCTCAAAAGGAAATCCTTGGTTCAGTTCATGCACTGCAATTACCAGCCAACACTGTTACACAGAGGCACTGTACTATGACCCACACTACTACCAAGACTCTCAAAAACTAAAACCATAAAATTTCTCCAACTCATAAGCACACAGAGAACAGGCACATTTTTAATTTTAGGAGAACAACAGTGGGGGGGGTACACTAAAATAACGGTCCGAAAACACAGTTCTAAACTAAAGGCTCACAGCTCCCTCCGACATCCAACCCGTATCCCTCAAGCCTAATGAATGACAGCTTGGATGACTTTTTTAAATATTGTACTATTTTTCTCTAAAATATTTTTAAAAATATATAATTTTACTAAAATATACCCTTAACATTTATTTTTTTCTTCTTAGTTACCCATTTTATAAGAGCAATAAGACACTCAAGAGTGTGGGTTACTATTCTTGAGCCACACTTCCTGGTGGTTGAAGGCATTCAAGGCAAGTACCAAAATGCTGCACAACCTATCTGGGCATGCAAGACAGAAAATGTAACCTATACCCTGTTATATCTTACTACTTATACTATGTTTGTAGGTATGTGTGTATATACTGTATGTATGCACAGTATACATGTAGGTATGTATGTATATACAGGTATGCATATATGTACAGGATATGCTGTATTGATGCATGTGAGCCAACCTGGACATAACAGTATGAGTTAACAAACTGATCTGTAGTTTGCTTCTATGAGTCACCTCAGACTTTTTTATTTGTTTTTAAATAACAACTATAAAATAGGCATAAAAAGTGGTGCAGTCCTGTTGGCCATTTTGGGTCTTTACCCATGAGTAGATCCAGCAATGACCCATGGCAAAAGGACCAGTCAGCATCATTATCCACATTGAATTGAACTGAATTTGCATTTTATTTATGTTTTAGCAGGATAAGAGCATTGGGTACAAGACCCATTTTCAGGACTGTCCTACATAGATCAATGTTACATAATGTAGTACAAATATTTTAAAAAATACAAGACTTTTTATAAAATAAACACAAAACAGTAACATCTGAACAGGTACTGTACCTCTGAGAATGTTCACCTATTAAAATACTTTGAAATGCAGACGTTTTCTCTCACTGAAGACGTTCAACTGTGCCTTTAAAAACTAATACTCCCTTAATTTAAAAAACAAATTTCAATTTTCTTTTCCCACATCGTCCCCTCATTACATATAAACAGAATATGAACAAAAATATGCAAAAAATGAAGTACTACTCAATTTTCCTGTGTTCCTTTGCTTACTGTACCAGGAAAAATAAAACTCCTATCTTTATTTGCTTACAAGTGAAATTTCTGCTGCTTACCCTCCCCATTCTCCAGTTATCCATGTTTTCATGGATAAACATGGTCATCCCTGCTGTGACAGTGATTTTTGTCCCTCATAAATCCATTTTGGAAGATATCACACCATTATATCGGTCGTATGTCAGGCCACAGACTGATTACTGCAACTAGTTCTGGAGACCAACAACAGCCACCAATAACAACAAAATAGAAAAGATTCAGACTGAAGGGCTACCAAGTTGGTTGGTAACACAAAGAACAAGTACGAGGATGGACTAGCATACCTAGGACTGCATAACCTTCAAAGGCGAAGGATCAGGGGAAACCTTAAGATTATTGATGATAACTTATTATCATCTTTTAGTAAAATGCAAAAGATGGTTACATACAGTATGGGGGAACATAGCAAACAACTAACAACTACAAATTTTTAAAACGAATGTTAAGAAACTTTACTTTATGAAAAGGATCATAAACTTATGGAACTCTCTAGCAGAACATTTGATAAACTGTGCAAATATCAATACTATCAATATAAAAAATATCAATATCAATACAAAAAAATTACTTGATCGATATATGGACCAGGGGAATTACACAAACTACTACCATTGAGAAGCGGGGGAACAGATAAAATAAACTCATGTACCTACTTTCTGTCCCAAAGGTTACAGTATGATTTGTCCTTGATTCATGGACAAGGTTGTCCATGGTTGGTGAACATGCACATTTGCCCAGAAATATCAGACAATCACAAGAAAGAACAGGGCAACTAAATCTATTTTCATTTTGGTAAATGAAAAAAAGCTGATAGAAACAAAAAATATTTTATATTATTTTGAGTGGCAGCAATGATGTTTGTTTTAAAGGGGCTCAAATCTATGTTTCAGTTACAAACAGGGCCAGTAATTTCCAGAAATGGAATTTCTCAAATTTCAGTGATTAAAAAGATGCAATTTTGGATAATTCTAGGTATAACAATTACCATGGATTTGTTATCAATAATAAGTATTCAACTGCTGTTTAAAAATACATAGTGTCACCGAGTATTCCGATGACTAGGTTATGGCAGTCCAGCTAAACATAAATTAGTATGGCCAATATATATATATATATATATATACACACACACACACACACACAGTAAGAGTGTATGTGAATGTTATGTTTTGGGAGAGAGATTCTAAAACATTCAGGAGCTGAAAAATGTGGGTCCAATGTTTCCTCAGATGTATTCAACAAAATCTAAACATTTGTTTTAAAAACGGATTAATTTAAAAGAAAAAATATTCTTTACTGAATAAATCAATGGTAGGACCAATGCAGGAAGCCAGACTACTATAAAACTGTCTGAACAGAAACAAGGGACTAGAGCAAAGGTGGGACCTAATTCCCATTCACCTTAATGAGGTACTCACATCAAAACCTTTCAGCTATTTAAATACTGTGCCAACAGTGTTGAGTTTTATCTGAAGTTAGAGCACTATCAAATATATCTGGTAGCACAACATAGCCTCTCTGAACATTTGAAATACACCAAATTATAAGATGTGAAGATTTACATAAAATGTATGTTGTTATAGAAGGTGATGTAGGTTTTATTAAGGAATTAAAAAGGACAGAAGAAGGAAAAGCAGCATTTTGGATGACATTTTATTCAGAATTGCAATTTTGGATATACTGTGCTATCCAACTTTAAGCAATTTCTGATAAAAACTGCAGCAGTATTAGCAATGTCCAGAAACCACTGGCCCTGGTTATAAATGTCTTTTTGGACCCAGGAGGGTTGACAGTGTCTCTTTAGATGAGATAGGATGACTGCATTCTAATAAACTGTTTAATATAGAAAGGATAATTTAAACAAATAGTTGAAATGGTAGCATGTGTTATGCTATTTACCTTAGCGGTCCAGTTTGTCTGAGTCATCTTGCCTGCAGTGGATATGGTGTGAGTGAATATCTGCCCATCATCCGGGATCCATGGCCCGCAAATACCACCTTTTCCCTTCCAAAAACAAAATTAGACTATATAAGCATTCCATATGACCAAATCAAGAAGAAACAGTACCCTTAAATATAATATATACTGTTCCTCAAAGTCAGTTTGATAATCTATGCAATCATAATGAATGTCCTAGGGTCTAACAGTTGAATCACAAGATTGGGAAAGTGGAGATTACAGGCTTAAGACCCATTACAGCCATTTACTCACCCTATAGTCTTGAACAAGTCATTTTCTCCCTATGCTTCTGTCCTCACAGCTGTAAAATTGGGTAAGAGCAGCAGGGCACCACCAAATGAGATGCTGCCTCTCAAATGGGCTATATCATGAATAAATAAATGACACAACTAAAAATAATGTATTTATTCATAAACAGAAAAAGCACTAATACAGTTACAGCAGCTGACATAGTCAAAGATTTCTTAAAATTGTTGAGATATTTCTAGAACAATTCTCTGTTTGCCTGCAGTATCACTGTATTGCCACCAGAGAGAATCTCTTTAGAAATATTGTGAAATATCTGGAAATATCTGACCATGTCTATTGCTGCAACTGTATCTTCGACCATTTCCAAAATAATTTTTTGTAACTTCAGAATTTTATTGATCTATGCAACAGTTGATACAAAAAAAATCATTTAGTGCCCCAATCATCTGCCCTTGTTAATAAAGAGTTGATAACATAGAAAAGTTAATCCCCAGGATCTCCTGCATGGCATGATGGAGAAGATTCAAATATACAGTTTACAGAGAGAATGCCCATAGGATGTGAAAACGGATACCCACCCCACCAATGCACTGTCTTCAGAACACAACTGTTTTCATGGATTTAAAATGTTTTATGATTGTGAGCATAAGGAAAAAAATTACAAGACTTTTCCAATTGTATTCTCTCCAAACTCGAGAGGCCATTACCATCTGCCCTTTCTCCAATCTGTGTGCCCAACATTTCTGAAAAATGGGTTTCTCTCATTCTTCTTCCCACTTTAAACAAAAATATGTTCCGGGCTGGGGAGGTCTCCAACAGTGGCATTCTTTATAGTTCTGAGTTATACCCAATTTTAGCTCTCAAAGTAATTTACACTGTGGGGGAATTTCTCCAGCTCTGTCTGCTACCTGTTTAAGTGAGGGAGGGCTGATGGTTGCTGGATAAAATGTCACACTTGCAAGGACCAATAGTGGTCCTCTTTTCTCAAATTAAATGTACTCTATGATGTTTCAAATTACATGCACTCCTGTGTGGACAGACATTGTGCAAAAATGCTTAAACCATTCCTTTTCCAATGAGTGTAGACCTTAGAGGTCATAAGAAACAAATTAAAGGTACATACTTTAGAACAGGCAAAATAAAGTTATACTAGAAAGAATAGTGAGCATTTGGACACATTGTCAGGAGAAAGTGGGCTACAAAGTGATAATATAGCAATGGAAGTGGAAAATGCTATAGAAGTGCATGATATGGAAACTAAAAGAGTGTATGTTGTAGGGGACTCAATAGTGAAGTACACTAATGCTTATATTATACAACAAAGAGTCATAAAGAACTTGTAACAAGTACCTACTTGCCTGGGGCCAAACTGTTGAATGTGTCTTCTTTACTACCAGAAATAGTTAAAAAGAAAGAAGACAGGCCCATAGGATTGATACACACAGGAACAAACAATTTGAAATGTACTATGGAAGTCCAAATGTTTTTGGAGCACATGAAAACTGAACACATAATACAGAACATTAGTGGCATCTTACTCATCTCTGAGGTCCTACCAGTTCCCAGGGCCAGCGCAAAAATAAATATACAAGGGTATAATATCTTGGGAAGTTTTTAATAATAGTCCTTCATTTATAGTAAAGACGGACTGCATTTGAATAGAAAGGGAAGCAGCGAATTGGGACAGATGTTTAGAACACAAATAGAAGATAATTTAAACTAACGTCTGAGGGGATACAGGCTACTGTAGAGAATGTGAGTGATATCAAAGTGAAAAGGAAGCCTGTGAATATTACACATACCAGGGTTACTAAAGGTCAAGAAATTGAAATGTTACTGGTTAATGCCAGAAGCACTAATAAGACTGATGAGCTAAAACCTATAATGTTCAAGGATAATTTTGACATTTGTGGCATAACAGAGACATGTCTTAGGGAGGATGATTGCGTAAATGAAATTCAAGGCTAGAATTTCTTCCACAAGGCAAGGGAAGATAAGAATGGGGAAGGGGTAGGCTTATACATAGCCAGTCATTTAAAAGCCCATGTAATCAATCTTCAGGATATAGGTAACACAAAGTTAGAACAACTGAGGACTACATTCAGTATGGGGAGAAAAACAATAACCCTGGGATTGTGTTACCATTCCTCAAATCTAATGGAAGCTGAAAATGCAACTTTTATGAACTTGATCGATAGTATTGAGATTAGTGAAAATTGTATTATGATGGGTGATTTAAATTTTCCCAAAATAAATTGGGACCTCCTACAGAGCAGTAGCAACATGCAAGACAGATTTCTTGAAGTATGCTTAAATAACAGTTTGGAACAATATGCATTGGAAAACACTCAAGAAAAGCATGTGCTGGACCTAATATTTAGTAGTATAGATGGGGTGATAAAGAATGTCACTGTTATTCAACCTCTGGGAACCAGTGACCACAACATGGTCACCTGCTCTGTTTCAGAAGAAGTAATAAAAATAGCTGGTAAAACTAAAATAAGAAACTTTTCGAAGGCAGATTACACTAAAATTAAACAGGTCCTGCATAATTGGGATTGGAAATATGAATTAGAAAATCTAACCTTGGAAAACACTTGGGAAAGAATAAATGACAAAATATAGACTTGTATAACCAAACATGTTCCGTTAATAGAGAAATATAATAGTAAGGGAAGAATCCCTAAATGGTTTACAAATAAAATACTCAAAATTGTAAATAAGAAAGATAAAGAATACAAGAAATATAGGACCAATCAAACTCAGGAAAGGTAGGATAAATATAAGCTATTAGCTCAAAGATGTAAAAGGACTATTAGAAAAGAAAATGCAGAACCAAAATTAACTACTAATAAAAAGGACAACTGTAAGCAGTTTTATAACTACATTGGTAGCCTGAGGAATGGGCAAAAACAAATAGTTAATCTAAAGGAGGGTGACAGGATAATTGATAAAGAGGTGGATATGGCTACCAGTTTCAACAAATATTTTCTGAGTGTTTTCCAGGATCGGGGGAGTAAATAAAAAAAAAGAAGGATATGTTGGAAACAGTGGATGGCATACAGACATCACTATCACTCAGACCTGTGATAAATTTAAAAATCTAAATAAACATAAATCATGTGGTCCTGATGGCCTTCATCCAATGTTCCTTAAGACTCTTGTGGAGGAACTGGTTGACCCGTTATCAATGCTTTTCAACACATTACTAAGGGAAGGGTGAGTGCTGAAAGAGTGGAGGATAGCACATACAGTATTACCCCCATTCATAAGTCAGGAGATAAGGCAAAGGTTGAAAATTATCACCCAGTTAGCATTACATCAGTTGTGGGAAAAGTCATGGAGAATTTCATCAAAGATTTCTAGAAGAAAATCTAGAGCAATTGAAATCTGTAGATGTCTCACAACATGGGTTTGCCCCTGGTACATCCTATGCAAGTAATCTGTTACACTTCTTTGAGCCGGTGAGTCAGGCACTGGATCAGGGTTTACCTGTGGATGTAGTATACCTTGATTATACGAAGGTGTTTGATGCTGTATCACATGAGATGTTACTCAAGTCCCTTAAGGAACTTAGGGTAAATAGTTGTCTTATGGCTTGGATAAGTTCATGGCTAGAGGATAGAACCCAGAGGGTTTGAATTAGAGGTTATCTATCTGATTGAGAAAGGGCTGCCAGCGGGGTGGCCCAAGGATCAATATTGGGACCACTAATATTTAACATCTTTGTTTCTACAATGCAAGTGTCTGGGGGGGGCTTGGCTCTGCAAGTATACAGATGATACGAATGTGGGGGCCATCGTGAATGATACAGAATCAATAACAAGCTTTCAGAATCAGTTGCATATATTACAGAACTGGGCAATTAAACATAAACTAAAGTTTAATGAAAACAAGTGCAAGGTTATGCACTTTGGGTATAATAACACCAAAGCACAATACACAATAAATAATAAGATTATCGCCTGTACTGATAATGAAAAAGACCGTGGAGTAACAATCTCCAAAACATTAAGCTTTGAAAAACATAATATTGAAGCTACAAAATGTGCAAATAAAATTATAGGAAGCATCTTAAGGAATATTAGGAGTAAAAGTGAAGAGGTTCTGGTGCCTTTGTTCAGATCTTTGGTCAGAGCAGTACTCGAGTATGGTGCCCCTTTTTGTGCCCCCCAAAGTGTTAGCAATAGCAAAATGATTGAGAGAGTCCAGAGAAGACTAACCAAGAGAGTACAAAAAGTAAAAGATAAAGCATACCAGGTCAAGTTACAGGAACTAGGAATGTACTCTATAGCTTATTGCAAAACAAGAGGAGAACTTTGTTATGTACTGTATATAAGGCACTGAGAAATGAAATACTCTGATAATCAGCTGGATTACACAGAAAAAAAAATCAGGGTAGGGCAACCAGGGCTCATCCTTTTCAGCTACAGGAAGAAAAGTATAAAACCACCAAAAGTGGAAGGTGGTTTAACCAGAGAATTGTGGATGTATGAAATAAACTTCCTACTATGGTGGTAAGTGCTGACAGTATGACATCCTTTAAGTACCTTCTTGATCAACATATGGGAAATAAAAAAATGGGAATGTTTCCATTGATAAGTGGCAAGTCCACACATGGCTCTTTTGTGGCTACTGGACTTATATTCAACACCTATGAACCTATCACCTGAAGCAGTATTTAACTCTAAGACAAAAACTCAATTTAAAACAAAATTGGATTTATATCTGGACTTAAATAAACAGGAGGACTGCCACTGAGAAGTGTGTGCGTGGGGCAATTTAAATGGGCTACATGGCTAAATCTTTGCCCCAAAAAACAAGAGTATGAACAAAATAGTATGAACAACATTATGAACAATAGTATCCCTGATCTAGCATGATGGGGACAAAATTTTCATGATGCCTAATTAATAAAAGAGGCCCAATGTAATTTGGTGTGGCTATGATCTTTCTGAGTTTTACTAAGACCCATAATGACTGCTTCATCCAGGGGTTACAAATCCAATGCCAAATATGAGAGGGTAAACACAATGTTGGTAATGTCCATGTAGCCTTTCCTGGTAGCATATCTGTTTCTACTGTGTACCAACCCAATGCACTGCATTATTTATCCCATGTGCAAATGAAGGCCCCCTGGTGCCATCCAGTAGTATCTATGAAAACTAGAAAGTCTCAGTTCCCTCCCTTTCCCTTGATTCCTGTAGAAACCTTTCTGCCACCCATGGTCTTTTAACCCCCCCCCCTCAGGAATCTATGCATATCTTTTAAGAATTGTTTCCAGAAGCAGAGTGGTATCAGAATGGGAGCATCTGGAAATAAAACAGCATCTGGGGTAGAAGATTCATCTTCACAGTCTTGGACCAACCATGTTGGGACAATGGCAGAAGGGTCCACCTAGCCATAACTGACTTAAAGCTTTTATGTAATTTATAGTACATGTTTTTAAGTAGTAGTGATGTGTCTACCAATACTTGGACTCCTAAATATATGAAGGTGTTATTTTTAGCCTATGTGAATGGAAATCATACATAAAACCCCTGTGGTGGGGACCCACTCAACAGCATGGCTTCTCTGATTTAGACATATTATTCTTGTAACCTGCCAGGGAACTGAAATCATGTTGGGTGGTAAGGAGGCTGGGCATCTACTGTATGTCATTGGGTATCCTATAAAAAAACAAGGAGTCATCTGCATATAGTGATAGTTTTTGTTCCAACCCTCCAGCCATGACTCCTTTTATGTTGATGTTTGACCATACTGCTACAGCTAGCAGTTCAAGGTTCAGAGCAAATAGCAAAGGCAAGAAGGAACAGCTCATTGTGTGCCCTGCTACAGGTAAATCTTTCTGACAGATGCCCATTAACCCAAACTGCCACTTCAGGGGAGTTACATAATGACGTTATTACTTGTATAAAGTGGGGACCTAACCAAAACCTCTGCAGGATGACATAAAGGAACACCCAATCAACCAGATCAAAGGTCTTCTCAGCATCCATACTAATGGCAAGCTGAGAGGCCCTCCTGTTCTTCTATGTATTGTTAATATGCAGCAGTCTGTGGATGTTACCTTGGAGTAACCTCCCAATGAATAAATCCAATCTGATTATGGCACACCACTGAGTTGGTACAGCCCTGCAATCAGTCCACCAGTATCCCCATGAAGATCTTTAAATCTACTGGCAGCAAGGAGATGGGTCAATAGGACCCAAACTCCTCAGAGTCTTTGCCTGGCTTTGGCTGAACTGAAATTTGAACCTGGTGTCATGATGGGGGCATCAGACACCCCATCTCTCAGAATGTAATTAAATACTTCTTGTTACAGGCGGGCCAGTTCTAGAGCAAAGTTTTTTACAGTACTCAGACAGATATCTGTCCATACCTGGGGATTTTTTTAAGTTGCTTAATTTTGGTTAAAACTTCTTGTAGTGTAAATGGAGTGTCCAGACCCTTGCTGTGCTCATATTAGAACTGTGGAATATGCAAGCTCTCCAAATATGCCTGTACCTTCTCCTAATGCTCTTGCCCCTTTCTGCCCTATATAAATCTGAACAGAACTGTCTGAAAGCCATTTGGATTTCATACAGTTTTGAGATACGTGCCTTCATAACGGGATTCTTAATGTAAGGTATAGTCCTATTCACCTCCTGTTTATGGAGCTGCCAGGCCAACAGGCAGCCTACTGTACTGTCCTGTTCACAATAGTGCTGTTGGGAATAATGCAGCTGCCTCTCAATCTAATACTCAAGCAAATGAGTGGGTTGTTTCCTTTTAGAGTCCAGCTACATCTTAACTGCCTCATTTAGTGCCACCTTATAATGGAACTCGAGGTCCACAGTTTCACTTTCCAATGCTGCCCCTCTTTGTACTCACTCCCTCTTTTCCTGATAGGCATACTGAAAAATATCTCTCCAGAGTGACACCTTTAGAGCATCTCACAATATCTCCAGAGAGGAATCATCCAGAGGGTTTGTGGCTAGAAAGTTCCTGATTTTATATTGCATTCTCTCTCTGTTAACTCCTCCAAGTTTAGGAGACTTACATTTAGTCTCCCTACTGTTTTTTAAGGTATTTGGGACAAGGATAGCCATAACTCCACTTGGGTATGGTCCAATGTAGTTATGGACAGAATATCACATTTTGTGACTGTATGGACCCAGGTCATGAAATAAAGAAAATAGTCCTTTCAGGAATATTTTGACATTGGGAATAGCATGACAAATCCTTCTCCTTGTGTTGCCAAATATCAGGTAGTACCAGCTCCTCCCCTAATCTGGATATAAGATTGCCCATTCTTTAGGGCAACAGTCCATGCCCATCTGACCCGTGGGTTAAGAACTAAGTTGAAGTCTTCCCCTATCACTGTCAAATGGTGTGCTTATAGCAATGTGTTTCCAATTATTTGCTATGCAGAACAGAACCTGCTGACTCAATGTTTGGAATGTATAAATTCAGAAAAACACATAGCTGACCCTAGCACTCACCCCAAAGCTATACAAATCTTTCCTCTGGGTCAAAGTCAGTTTTTTCTACTGTGAAGAGGGTATTTTCCTTAATCAAAATGGCAAAATCTTTATGGCATGCGATTCAAAGGATGAGGAGCATACCCCTCTCCTACCAACATTCTATGGAGTTAAGCATATTCTAGGCTACTTCAAATGCATTTCCCACAGGAACATCACCCCTACTCTGTGCCACTGGAGCTGCTGAAGCACTCATGATCTTTTCACTGGGCTATTGAAACCACATTTTAAGACACAATGGTTAATTCAGTCATGAGGAAAGCAAATTTAGCTTCAAAATGGGAACTCTGTGACAAGAAGCTGTGAGCATATCTAACCTTGAAACCTTCAGTGGTATGAAAATGTACAACTTATATGCAATCATGAACCAAGACACCTGTGAAATGTTTGAGAATGTGTGCCTAATTGGGGTAACAGTTGTACCATATGGCAACTACACCCAATACAAACCCACTGCTCATTTGGGTCTGTGGGGTGTGGCAGGAAACCCACTTTGACTGGGATCCAACTTTGTAGGATGTTACCCTATACAGAGCAGCCTCAGAGTGGGTAGTGTCTGAAAAGAAATATGAGGGTAGCTGAAAGAGGTGGCAGGAGCCTCAACTAGGCCCCCTGGACAATGGTACAAATCTCAACTCGCCCTTCTCTTGCACTCTAACACCTGTTATGTATATCATGCCAGAAGAGTGACATTACAGGAGAAAACATGGAAGACCCAGGCACCAACAACCTGATTGTTGTTTCATTGCCCAAGAAAGGCCCACTCACCTCCCACCTGACCTGTGACCCAGGACCACAGCCATCCCTCCAGCCCCCCTTCCATGATGCCAGTAAAGGAGACTAGAATCCTCCAGTGGAAACATACTGTCTGTATACATTCCCCCACTGGGCACCACCAGAGACTATTGCTATCATGCTGAGAGATTATGTTTCCTAGCAGCAGGATATGTACAATCATGTTCTGCCTCCTCAAGGTACCAGAGCATGGTACAAGCTGTTTAGGGAAGCACCATCAAGACTAATAGTGAGTTAAGTCATGCACAACCAAACACAGAGAACATCATCATCCACTGCCTTCTACTGCGTGTAGCGACACACCCATTGCTTCACGCAACCTCCTAGGCCACCTGTGTCTTCCCAAAATATAGGCTGCTCTTCCCTACCAGTGAATGTGTGTCAACTAGATCAAGATCAGCTGTTGTAGCCCAGAGCACTAGGCCCTGAATCCCTCTGAGTCTGTTTCAGGTAACATTTATGCTGCTGCATGGTACACAACAGCCAAACTTGTGCTGTCTTGAATATGTTTGATGGTTCTGGTGCCCCAGCAGAGAAACTCATTTAAAGTTTTGGCCCCAGTCTTGGCACTGTACAACAGCATGTACCCAAATGGAGTAATTAAGGGATTATGTCATTGAGTTTCTGTGTATGGTGTACAGACATGCGCCAAATATTGGCGATTGGGTAACTCAAAGTTATGAGCCTAGTCCTTCAAATAATTCTACCTGACTTCCAGCATTACCTGATGGCTGCCATAATGGCTTATGATGCAAATACTACACCAAGATACAAAATACTAGGGCCTTCAGTAACTCCAGTGATGGCATAGTAATTAAGATTAAGGGTTTTAATAGGTGTGATTCCACACATGTGGTGTATTTAGCTAACTGTAGTTGTGGAGCATACTATGTGGAGTGTACTAAAAGAAAATTAAAGGAGAGAGTAGGAGAACATATCAGGGCTTTTTCTAATGTCTATTTGGTCTATGTTACTGCTTTTCATTTCTGCTCTGCAACTAATTCATTTTTACACATCTGGAGTTTCGTGGTGGCAATATTGAATTACAGCTTGCACATAGGGAACAGTATTGGAGTTTTAAACTTTGTGACACTATATCACCTGGTCTTAATGATAGAACTGAGCTGTCACCATTTCTGCAGTTATGTATTATACCTGGTACTATAATTATGTATCCGTATATACCTCTTATAGCAGTTTTACTCTGCAATGTATGGTTCTTTATTATGGGTACATAAGTTGTCTCTATTATGTTTTTAATTCACTGCACTTCAGCTTTGTAATGCTGAGCGCTTGGCAATTCATTGTATGAATGATATTACGTTCTAGCCCTTTAAGGGGGGACACTATTTAAGGGTAACTATTGTGCAGTTCATTATCCTCTTGCCAAAGCCCACAAGCACAGAATACTGGGGGTTTGTCCTGAGTCAGTGACTGCCTACACATCTGTTCACCAGTTTGCTGAATTTTATAGCCATTGTGTCCTTGGTTTTATTTCCAGCTATCATCAGTGAATTGCGTTAGTGTGTGCATGCATTTTTTTGTTTTCCTTTAATATAGGGAGCTATTAGAAGCCCCCTATGAAAGGTTTATGGTACACTTCATTGGACAGGATAGTGGGAACTTGGAGCACCCCAGCTGATGTATGGATCCTCAGAGGTGTCAGCATGCCCCCTTGGGGCCATTGGGGCTTCAAGGCTGAGAGACCAATGCACCCCTCCCCAGTGTAGTTAAAGATACTCATTTCCTCTATTGCCTTTGTAAGCCACTCCCACCCCCATCCTAATCCCCCTTCTTCCTACCCCTTACCAGAATATCCCTATCTATCCTGTTTGATAAATCCCTGGCACAGGGTGAGGTGTTCAAGGACTGGAAAATGGCCATAGTCATACTGATACATAAAAAGGGAAATAAGGGGTTAGTTAATAACTACAGACCCATCAGTCTGACCTCTCTATGTTGTAAAATCATGGAAAGATTAATAAAAGGTAGAGCAGACTTGGAAATCCTCTCTAAACACCTAACTGACAACAAGCAACATGGATATAGGACTGACCATTCATGTACTACTAATCTGATATCTTTTTACAGTGAAGTAAGTTCAAGCCTAGACAACAACATCCCAGTGGATGTCATCCTGTTGAATCTTGCAAAAGCATTTGAGAAGGTTCCTTATTATGAGCTACTGTCCAAATTAATACATTTGGGGCTTAACTACAATATAATCAGACGGATAATAACTGGTTGGCAGATCATATCCAGTCTGTTCATATCAATTGGATGCTATCCAACCTAAGAGCAGTTACTAGCGGTGTTCCACATGGATTGGTCCTCAGACCTACCCTTTTTAATGTGTTTATAGCTGACATCAACTTAAACATAAATAACATCCTCACCAAATTTGCGAATGGCACAAAATTGGAAGGAGAGGAACAAAATCACTGATTAGATGTCTATGGTCAAGGACTTAATGCTCATTAAATCATGGGCAGAGTCTAGTAAAATGACTTTCAATCAAGAAAAGTGTGTGATACTGCATTTTGGGAGGAACAACACAAATTGTATGATAAAGCTCATACCCCAGTAGAAAAAGAATGTGACCTTGGTATCCTTGTAAACAATAAATTAACACCCAGGGATCACTGTAAAAAAGTTGCATTAACTGCAAATAGAATCCTGAATTGTGTCAAGTGCACATTTACTAACAGGAATGAGTGATGTGTTTTGCCATTATGTAGGTCCTACATTTGCCCCCATCTTGACACATGATCACCATTCTGAAGCCCACACCTAAAACAAGATATAGAATTGCTGGAAAGGGTTCAGAGAAGAACAACCAATTTAATTCCTAGGCTAAGAAATTTGAGCTATGATGAAAGATTAAAACATAAAGGACTGGTAGCCTTGTGGAAAGGCAGAAAAGAGGGGATTTATTGGAACTATACAAATTCTTAAAAAATCCTGAGTTAAAAAATCAGTGTGATTTTCAATACCTCAATCATCTGTTAAACCTTAGAAGCCATAATCAACAACTGCTAGTACCAAAGGCCAGTACTACCAAAACAGATAATTATTACACTGTTAGAGTAATAAAAACTTTGAATAGTCTACCACAATATGTTGTTGACACAACATTAGACATGTTTAAATCTAGACTAGACTCATTTCTTGGTTGGACCCATACAAAACCTTGATACAACCACAATGTCATGGGAGACATTCTAGATGGGCGCAAGCCTACTTATGTCTCACCTAACCAGGTAACCGAGTAATAACTTCCATCCTTAGGGTGCAACAGTACATACCCTATTCTTTGCCCCTTCTGTTTCATCAGTCAGAGGGACTACATCTGCAGTCTCACCAAAGGTACCAAAGTAAAACACTGCCAGTGTACTTAATTTATTAAAAACATTTATTAAAAAAAACAAAGAAACAAAAACAAATCTGGGCCCCATTAGGGGACACAGTAGTGTCTATCCTTAACTGCCTGTTATCATTTGCTTCTCCTCCAGATGCCCCATCATGTGTGTGTGTGTGTGTGTGTGTGTGTGTGTTGGGGGGGGCAGCATGGTATCCGATATAGACCAAGAAACTGTTCCAGGTGGTAGAATGTTGGTGATGATGTAGGTTGGGGTGGGATACATACTTTGGAATTAGACCTCCTTACATCAGCTCCACTCCAAACTGCATCATCAGGGATGCTCTTCATCCCAGGACGCCTGCCTCAACTCATGTTGGATACTGTACTGCTTCCCCGTGTAATGGGACACTGGGGGAAGCAGCTAAGGAGAATGGATAACAGATGATGGAGTACATGTTGCTGTACCCTCCAAGACTGTGCCATAATTTGCTTTTTTACATTAAGTATAGTAATCATGTTTCAGTGTGGCATCCCTGGTTGTACCATAGATACTTTCCTCCCTCATGGATGCAGAAAAGAGAGGGCAGAGAATGGGGGAATACAATGTACCCCTGAAAGCATCAGTTATGCTGGTCAAGGGCAGGGTTGTGTGAGGGTTTTGTTTACAAAGGAAGGAGTCATATCTCAGGTAATGGGTGGGGGGACTTCTATTTTTATGTAGATCTTAGAAATAGTGTTATTGCATATCAACATTCTCACAATTAAAACATTTATTTATTTTTTTAACCCAAGTGTTTACTCTGTTGTGGCTATTTGTCCAGGGTTTACAAGTGAGCTTAATGTGCCCCTTTAACATGGAGTATTTTTAACAAGTCAGGGGGACAGGTGCAAAATTGTGCCAAAATATGGTTGGAGCAGCCAAACCCCGATTCTGATAATAAACCCAGAAACATTTTGGATCTCTTCTCTCCCTTCACTGTAGACTCAGCTTTTAATTATACTCTACATCTGGTGCAACTGATGTGGAATAATGAAACTATGAGTTTTCTTTTCCAGCACTCTTAAAATTATGTGAGCATCCTTTGGGTTTCCTCTCTGAATCTTTTGCTCTACAAAAAGAGAAAATAAACTGCTCTACAGAACTGCCCTGTCTGATGACAGCACTGTTTTTGTTTACTTTTATCTTCTTATGCTTTTGCAGCTGAAAACTGTGAAAGTGAAGAAGAATTGGTACTGCTGGTGAGGAGAGTGAAATGTAGCAACGCAATTTAAGACATAAGATGAATGTTTTGGGGTATTACATATAGAATAATGCATATATGTGTGTGTGTGTGTGTGTAACCAGACATTTACACACATCCAAGGTGTGGGATATAACATAAACCCCAAGAACAAAGCTCACAGGGTTTATACAAACATCCCACATCAAGTGTGTTTGTAAAATTCAGGTTCTACACACACCCACCTATGTTTTATTTTTTTTATAATTACTGGTGATCATTTTTAATCAGTGTGGGTTTGCATGTTTGAGATAGTGTAAGCAGCAGTTGTTTTGGTTGCGCTCGTGTCAATGTGAGGGTGAGACTAATCAACAGCTGATGATTACAAACACCTGGTTGTAATGCAAAATAACAACTGGACAGTTGTAATGCGATTTTAAGATCTGGTTATCCAGATATTAAAAATGATCACTAGTAATTATACTTCTACAGATAACAAATTATAGTGACTAATACCAAAATTCAGAAAGAAGTGCAAAAAAAATTTCATAATTTTATTTTTTTTAAATCATCATGACATTTTCCATGTTGAAATTAAAAACATACATCAATATAATTTATTGTTATGGAAAAAGTATATTAATAACATTTATTTTCCAAAAAAAAGTTCAGTCATGATGCACATATGTATATTGATATAGCTAGAGAAAACTACTTGTTGTTAATATTGATAACAAAATTATTTTTATTACATGATAATGATATAATATCGTCACCATTTCCTAATGGCTGGACTCTAAGCTTTCATTTAAAAAAAGTTTCTAACCCCAACAGTTCCAGATTTAGACCTTTTAAAATGTATTTTCTTTAAAATGTGAGAACTTTCGAACCATTAGGGTTAGAATGAAAGCCTGGAGTCAGGCAAGTAGTTATATTGTTACTATATCACCACAGTGACCATATATCAATATAAAAAAAGTTTCATATTGATATAAAAACATAAAACAGTTCACTGCATTTTTAAAGTCCTGTCATTTTTACCTCATTATATCGACATGTATATGCATGTAGCATCACATGATAACTGTATTAACTGTCCAAATGTTACAACTTTCAAAATGTAGTTTTAAGCATTATAAAAAATGTCATATATGATTATTTTTGGAAATGGTCGGAAGATACACATTGCACTAGTGATTGTTCTATCTAAGAATAAACACATTCCTTTATAGTTTAGCTTTGTCAAAGTCGTGCATTGTCATCTCACACAATAGTCTTTTCACATCTCTTTGTATATCTCTGAAGTTAATTTACAGTGTCCTGATCAAGGAGGCCCAGTATATTAATTACTTTCTCAAATCTGGTTGCACAAGTCATGCAGTGTCATTTGGAACAAGTACATTAAATAAATATTTTACTAAACACAAAGAACAGCTGACTGCCTTAGCCTTTTACTGCTAAAATTGTCAAAACCTGGCTGATTGAGTGATCAGGAGGCTGCTGCCATTACACTGTAATCCTGTGAATGACATTATGGGCTTGTTTCCCAAAGGGTGCTTGGAGCAGCACAAGCTGTGGCAAATAGCAGCTTGTGCTGAAGCCCAGTGCGCCAGGGACCCTGCACCAGATTCTGGTACAGAAAGGGTCCTGGTACCTAAGTCCCCACACTTGCGGCAACCCCTTCCATGTGACAAACACATGGCACATGGGAGGGGTCTGCCATAGCCTCCTGCAGCAATGTCAAAAGGTCCCCCATCCTGATCCCTGGGTCAGATAGATAATATACCTTCCCTGGTGTTCTAGTGCCCCCCCCAGTCCCTGATCTCTCATTATTTCAGTATGCATAACACCACCCCTTCCCTGGTAGTCTAGTGAACCCCCTCCACGATCCCCGATCTCCCATGGAATGATTTTCCAGCCTTTTTCCCCATTAAATGACCTACTAAAATACCTGGTGTTCTACTGGACCCCCCCAACTGGCAGTGCCCTACCACTCTGCTCCCCCATCCCGTTACTGAGCTGGCCACTGGCAGAGCTCAATGCTCATCACCACGGCCAGCAGCCAACTGAGCTCTCAAGGAGTGCATACTATACAGTATGTGCTCACTGACAGCTCAGTCAGCTGCTGGCCATGGTGATGAGCAGTGGGCTGTGCCAGTGGCTGGCTCAGTTATGGGACTGGGGGAGCAGGGTAGTAGGGCACTGCCAGGTGGGGAGTCCACTAGACCACCAGGTATTTTGGTATGTCATTTAATGGGGAAGGAGGCTGAAAAATCATTCAATGAAAGACTGGGGATCAGGGAGGGGAGCCACTAGACTATGAGGGAAGGGGGTATTATAAATACTGTTGTAACAGGAGATCAGGGACTGGGGAGGGGGCCACTAGACTAACAGGGATGGGGTTGTTATGAATACTGATGTAATGGAAGATCAGTGATTGGGGAGGGGGGCCACTAGACCACCTGGACGGGTGGTTTTCTTCAATATCAATAGAGCTGACATCGGGGCTGTGTAGGGGGGACCACGGCACATTGCCAAAAACAGGACAAGTCTCCCAGAGGAGAGATTTCTATGTACCCTTAGACCAGCCCTGGCTGGTCTAAGGGTACTTAGAATTTCTCCCTCTGTGGCAGTTCTGAGAATCGGGCATTAGGAAGTATGGCAGCTTCTGTCTGCCACAAACCCCCTAGTACCATGCCATAGCCCATTTTTTGGCACAAGGGTGGCGCAAGCCCCATTTGATGCAGGCAGTCCTCGGTGGATGCAGGCTGCAATTGAGAATTGTTCCTGGCGCATCTTTTGGCACAAGGGGCACTTTGCACCATTCTTTTTGGCACAAGCCCCTTGCACCAAGTCAGTAGTTTTGAGAATTGAGCCCTATATGTTTAAAAGAAAACTGCTGATATGTAAGAGCACTGCCTCTCCTCTAACTAAGCCCCGATGAGTTTGTTGAGGTAATATACTGTTTTCCATCTGGTAGATAGTTTGCTGTAACTTCTGCCTGACAAGGTTGTCCATAGTCACCTCACAGACAGCTGCACATGTCTCTCTTTCTCTCTGTCTCTCTGCCAATCTATGCTAACATTCTAATGTGTCTTAGTCATTGATCATCAGGGCACATCAGTGAAAAGGGAGCAGCCAAAGCATGCAGCAGTCCATAGGATGGCTATAGGTAGAATTGAATGGAAGTTGCAGCAAACTACAGTATTTACAAGATGAAAACAATATTTTAAGGTACAAAGTAATGCAGAAAATTGTTTGATGGCCACTACTAGCTGTGTTTAGCTGTCAGTGGGGGAGGTCTCTTACATGTCAACACTTTCAATGTAAGCATTTTCTATGTACTGGGAACAAAATGAAACAGTAAGGTTTATTTTCTTGTATTATAATTTTGTGTGGGTGGATTCTACTATTTGAAATTTGCCAAAATAAAATGCCAAGAAAAATTCAGAGACAAACAAAATGATTTTGTCAGGCATATCACTTCTGGGTCATTTCCTCTCATCTTTAAAGTACAAGCTCAGTCAGCATGATGGAAAGTCACTTGAAAACACTACTAACCATAAAGGCCAGTGGACAGGAGTGAATATTGGCATGATGGACACAGCAGTTCTCCCAGTTTGCATCTTTCCAGTTAGAAGGACACTCCTGGTGTTCACAGAATGCCTTTGCAGTGGCAGCATCCCTAGAGTAGCATACAATGTCACACAATGTTTAATGAAAATTAGAAAAACAGGAGTATCATTATCATTTCCAACCATCAGGTTGTTTCCTAAATCATGAACCCACTATTTAAAAACTGAGCAAATCTCTTCTACAGTTACTAAGCTCATAGTTCAGATTCCTTAAAAACGGTTTAGGAAGTGAAAACTAGAACAAAACAGTAACTTAAATGTAATTTATCATACGGCATTGTCAAATTAATATTGGTGCTCTTATTTTTGAATCATGTTTTTTTGGGGGGGGCATAGCTAATGACATTGGCAATTTATATTTTAACATGCATTCACAGTAAAGACATACATTATGAACTCCATTTACTGAAGGGGCTGGACTACTAATGACCTGGATGTATTCCAGCTGTAGAGCATGACACCCAGATGCCTGACCACAATGGATGATGTCAACATCCCCTTTTCTCTCTGCTCTGTGTATGCAGTGCCCTGTACAGTGGCAGGGCTTGGCAAGGGGGACACAGCTGTACAGAACACTGGACATCTAATCACATATTCAGGTCAGCACTGCGGTGGTTCCCCCTTTCTACTTGGAGCAGAGGACTATGTTATATGACAGACCCTGAGCCAGTCCTCTAAGGAATGCAATATACCTGTCAGGATATCAATGCTTTTTGCTGTGGTAACTGGCCAGTGCTAGACTAACCTTCAGCCCTCTGAACCTGTACAGAGGGCTGCAGGCAGATGTAGAGGGGCTGATTGGATCCAACAGAGAGTCATGTGGACTGCTGGGGGGGGCTTAAGAATTACTGCAGCCCCTCAGGTTGTGTGGCCTCTGCCCCCTCTACTGGCCCTTCACAGTGTAATGTATTCTCCCAGGAGCAGGTGCATGCACATCCTTGCCCCAGGCATGGTCAGGTGAGTAGCAGTGTGCATGACAAGGGATCAGGGATGGCGAAGCACCAGTCAGGGCTGATGATGCATAGAAGACTCTGAATGTGCAGGGCAGGACCTCTTCATACCTCAAGCCCATTTAGGCACCTCTCCATGGGCATGGATCCCTTTGTGGAATGAGCCCTGTGTATGTAACCCCTGGGATTCTAACGGGTTCCCAAATACAGTGGAACCTGCCAGAATGCAACACAGTGTCTCAGTTTAATGCATGACAAAAGGGGTTCACTGCTACTGGAATTTCTTTATTACCTGCAATAACTCTGCTGCAGAATGCTGCAGTACTATGTTGCATCCTGGTGGGCTGCACTATAGGTATCTAGGTTGCTTCCACACCTAATGGCTAAACACTGGACTTCCCCTTGTTCCCAGATTTTTAGAGACACTGATGCTAAGGTGTGAGGGGCTATCAGTGGATGCACATGTGCTGAGCTACTGGATGTGGACAGACTGCTGCTCAAAGGAGTGCATCAGAGGGAATGGACCATCAGCCTTTTTCTTTTGCCCAGAGACACATCTTTTCTCCATAGTTACTGTATGGTGAACAGTAGGCATGATCATGATGTAGCAGTGGCCAGGTCCCGGTTGGGGGGTGGGGAGTGGAATCCAGATAGATACTACTGGAGATACTTGTGAGTACTTCAAAAAATAGTCATATCATATGCTGTGTGTTTATCAGTGGGCATTTTGGACATGTAGTAACTTCTATTATAGCATGCTTTTCTCATCGCTGATTCTTACAGTTTGGAAATTCCAAATATTCTTCTATGGATGAGTTTGGAGAGGGGCCCAGTAGTCTCCCTGATCCTGGCCTAGGGACAGATGGAAGACTCAGGCTTAATGGAGTAATATTGTGGCTATTTCAAGATCTACGTTGTTTGAATAGGTGGATGGTGGCCCATTCAGAAGTGCCCCTTAACTGAGAGTCCAGCTCCTCTGGGGTCCTTCCAAAGTGCAGGCCCCCTCCTGTGGTAGGGTTAATTCTCAGTGTGAGTAATGTGAAATGAATGATCAACTAGAGCTATCTACTGAACATGTTGCAGCATGATATGGGTGTGCAAGAGTTGCTCTCTGGAGCGTGCCCCACCTGAGATGAGATTGGGGTCTTAAGGAAGAACCTTCAGTATGCCCATGTAGCTGGTGCTTTTAAGCATTTCCTTGGTGATGGCCAGCAGATTGAAAGGGGATAGTCTAGGACGCATCTCCCTTGCTGACTCCCACTATGAACTAGACAGCTTGTCAGCCCAGAGATGGAAGCTATGTCCTGAACTACAATGTTTCTTGTATTGTATGTGAAGAATACTCCTGCAGTTCTTGCTGGGACTGCCTTACTGAAGTGTAAATATGTAAGGACACCAAATAAAGATCAGCTACTTGATACTATTCTTGCTTGTGGACATTTCTGTCCCTGTGCATTTCTTGGGTTACCCCTTGTGTCCTTTTACTCTGTAATCCTTGCATCCATAGATCTAGGATAAATATAAATGTTCATGCTGGTTACCCCTTCCTCGGAGTCATGCCTGCTTTAATTTGACTAATTTGTTTATTTATTCTGGTTAGTCCATGGGCCAAAGACTCGTTGTCATGGTTTACCAGAGTGCAAAAGTATAATAAACCCCTTTAAACCCCAAACGGGGAAGGGGGTTACACATGTGGGCTCATCCAGGATCTAGGAATAATGGCTGAACTGGGCCACAGGTACTTGAAGGTCCTCAAGGTGGTGGGCTCTAGGACACCAAAATGCTACCAATTTTTACAACTGAAAATTCAAACAGCAAGGTTTCAATTGAGGAAACAAGATGTGCCAGAAGCAGCTGTGCCCAACAGCACGTGTGACTGAGTCTCAACGATCATTAGCATGGCTTTTAGGGATTGTTGCAAAATCACTGAGGCTCCATCTGATGGCCTCAGACTGGAACAGGATGAGCTCCACCAAGGTAAATCAGTAGTGCTGGTCGAACACACGATGTAGCACATGACAGCAGTCTGACTCTGTTTCTGAAGGCAAGTAGCAAACTAAGCTGTGAATAAGAACATGTCAAATAAAGGTAAACAAAATTCATACTGACCAAATTATCCCAGAGAGAGTGATTGTATGGAGTGTGTGTGGTAAATTACCAGCATCTTGTTTGTGTGCAGAACACAGATATTGCCCCACAGGGGACTACGGTCAGGGAAAGATCAGACAAACCTTGTGTACTGTAACTGTAAAGGATTATGGAAGAGTAATGAGGTATATCGCATCCCTGTCCAATAGTACTTGAAGTAAAGCAGTAATTCCTATGGGCATCAGGCCAGTCAGCCCTGATGCCCCTGAATGCATGAGTGGGCTGCATGCCCAGAAACCCAAAGGTGAACTTGACACAAGACAGCCCATCACAACAACCATTTGGCAGCCACGTGTTTAAGGCAGTACTGTTCCAGCTCTGAAGGTGACAGTAAGATGCCATCTGCTGGTGACTATACACTGCTAACTCCTCATCAGGAGAACATCCATTTCTGAATGACTGAATGGGAAAGATACTGTGCTAATATGTCCCCACTCAAGATAGTGCTGGGGTGCCCCCATTGCTTATGAGGCTGGGGTGGTTTCCTCAATGCTGTGATATATGCTGGGAACAATATGAGGGTCTTTCTGCTCTGTACTCCTTGTCATTTGTTACTGGCTATCCACTCCCAGGGTATGCCCCTAAGACAGCTGATTTGCCAACTCTTCAGTAGAGGAATCCTGCTGTGTGCCAGACCAGTCGCCCTCCAAAGAAAAGAAGGGACCACAGGATGTAACCTATCAGCTGTCCCTTGAGCTAGCTGCACAGAAGGGCATGGTAGTTTCCAGCTCTGTTAAGGATATGCCTTCACAACCCATGCCCAACAAACTCTAGCAAGAGTCAATACAGCTGCAAAATTATGGTACTGTGGGCAGCAAGAAATGTGTAAACTAGCAATTTTTGCACTAACAACTGAGCCACATAATAGCACTTTCTAATTGTTATCACACACACACACACACACACACACACACACACACACTGACTAATACATATACACATGCAGTATATGCATATATATTCCAGTGTACTGTCTACACACATTTTTACAGATTAAAAATAAGACATTGAGGGACCGTTTTCTTCTTTTCAGGCTCTGGGGGACATTGGAGGGTGGGGGTTGCCATTAGACACCTCATTTAAATTAGCAATGACATGCATAAGGCTGAAACTGATCTAGATAGTGGGGGGATGTAGACTAGCAAAATTTCCACTAATTACTGAGCCACCTAACTGCACTTTCTAATTAATGTAATACACACACACACTGACTTATACATATATACATATATGCACATATATTCCAGTATAACATAGCAGTGCACTGTCTGCACACATTTTTACAGATTAACAAAAAAGACATAGAGAGTCTGTTTTCTTCTTTTCAGGCTCCAAGGAACATTGGAGGGTGGGGTTGCCACTAGACACCTCATTTAAATAACAATGACATGCATAAGGCTGAAACTGATCTAGATAGTGGGGGAATGTAAACTAACAATATTTTCACTAACTACTGAACCACCTAACTGTACTTTCTAATTTTTGTGATGCATACATACTGACTAATACATCTACACATATATGCACATGTATTCCAGTATAGTATAACAGTGCCCTGTCTACACACACACAGAGCATTGCCACGCACACAGTAACACACATACACTGCCTTATATGGCATTTATTTACTTATACATCTAACCGTAACTTTTACTGTATTTAGGATAAGCACTGGGTTATGCACAAACTCATTGTACTAATCTACTACATGACTGGGTAACTAACGTAGTGAACCAGGGAGGTGCGGTGGACATGGCCTATCTGGACATCATAAAGGCCTTCGACACTATCCCCCATAGAAGGCTAATTAACAAATTGCGCAGCCTAGGGGTGGATCCTAAAATAGTTCTGTGGATGGAGAACTGGCTGAATGCCAGGAGTCAGAGGGTTGTGGTAAACAGTGAGTACTCTGGAGAGGAAGTGGTGACGAGCAGGGTGCTGCAGGGGTCAGTGTTGGGGCTGGTCCTCTTCAATGTCTTTATTGGAAACATTGCAGAGGTACAGAGGGGAAGGTATGCCTCTTTGCAGATGATACAAAGGTATGCAATAAGGTGGACATGCCAGGGGGTGTTGAAGGATTAAGGGAAACCTTAAAAAATGGAGAAATGGTCTGAAGAATGGCAGCTGGGATTCAATGCAAGAACTGCAGCATCATGCACATAGGCCACAAGAACCCAGGGGCAAAGTACGAACTAGGTGGGGAGGTACTGATAGTCACGAAGCAGGAAAGGGACATGGGAGTTATCATCTTGGAGGACCTAAGAGAAACTAGGCAGTGTTATAAGGCAGCTGAAAAGGCTAGCCAGCTGCTTGAATGCATAGGGAGGGATATCAGAAGTATAAAGCAGGAGGTCATCTTGCCCCTGTATAAGACACTTAGGAGACTGCACCTGGAATACTGCATCCAGTTCTGGAGGCCCCATCTGAGAAAGAACATAGACAGGGTAGGCGGTACAGTGGAAGACAACTAAAATGGTGCTGGGCCTGCTGGATAAGACCTATGAAGAAAGACTAGCCAAGCAGATATTTAAAATATTTATTTCATTTTGGTAAAGCATTTAACCCATTTTAAATATTGAATTTTTACAAGATATGCCAGTTGAGGTGCGATATGTCATTTACAGTGCGGTCATGCTTTTACCCATTTTTTCTAATGTATTTGCACAACACAGATCTGCTGAAAGGCAATTTCAATGTGGTCTTCCTTTAACACATTTTTCTAATGTATTTTCGTAGAATGTTCTTGCTGATTGCTATATATTTAGACTGGATAGCTCACAGAAGATGTGACGTCTTATTTTTAGTGGGGTTCTATAACAACATAATATTATGCTGCATTACGTAAAATCAGAACACACTGATAACAATATTTTACATCTGGACTAGGCTACCCTGGATAAATACATTGTATAAATGGGTAAAATCATGACCCCACTGAAAATAAGATGTTGCATCTAATCTGGGATATCCTGAGTAAATACAGTGCAAAAATGTGTCAAATAAGATCCCTATGAGAATGAGATGTAGCATCTCCCCTGTGCTATCTAGGATACAAAATATAGGATAAGACATTTTTTAAGGAACTCTATAATTCTTTCTCTACAATCATTATGTAAATCATGTAGTCGAGATGTTGTAGAACTGGGGATGAGGCTAAGTTGATGAATATGTTATTTTAATCATTAAACAGCTAAATGTAAATATATAATAATTACATCTACCATGGTAACAAATTCCACATTGTACAGTATACTGATCTTCACCGTGTTCAATATAACCAAGATTAACATAAACAAACAGTTTCTTTATCGTTTTATAATATATTAGTCTGCAGTATTTATTTTGAATATTGTGGCCATGTAGATGGTGTGTATGTGTATGTGTGTGTTTGTTTGAGTGAAAGGGGTTAAAGAAACAGCTGTCTTCTGATATAGTAAACTATGTCTGAGACAGTGCTAATCAAATAATGTCTTAAGAGGTTAAAAAAACAGTGTAAATCTTTTTAAGAGATTCTTTGCTGGGAAAGGGTGACTAAGCTGACATATTTATGAGCTATTAATCTTTCTTCTACCCACATTGAAGCTTAACACACAAAATAGTGCATTGCAAAACTGCTTAGCTCAATGAATACAGCAGAGTGGAGGAATAACGCAAAACCTCCAATTTTAACTAGTCAGTTAGGAATCTTCAGAACTCCCTTTTTCTACTGTAATCACAAAACATCTGCAGGGCTTCACCCTCTGCAGCTGTAAAAAGGGAGAAATGCCAGACAAAGCCAATGATAAGACTCTTCATAAGCCCAAATGTTTCAGTTAGCAGCTTTCTGGAACCACCCACCTTGTTGTTTAAGAAAATTAACTTGCTTCCACCAGCAACATTTGAGATGCTGGCTGCACACTGGGAAGACAAGACAAAGCCAAGGTAAAAGCCTATGCCTACAGAGTCACTTTGGTCCCAGTGTACAGCCTACTACTGAACATAAGTTCCATAGGCCTTTGCACATCAGCAATACCCCTGTCATAGTCAGACTGGGATGGCTCTTGATTTGCAAAACCTCAGAACTAAAAACTACACCAAGCAACCCTGGGGGCAATGGTACCATGACAATTGCAGCCTACTCTTCTGATTGGGCAGTGGGCCTGTGTCTCAAAGAGCTCTGAATTCCCTGGAAAGGCTCTCTTGTTTTCTCTAAACCTAGTCACCTCCTGAATTCTCCACTCAAGCTGAAGCACCATCCCAGACTCAGACCAGTGTGGGAGGGTGTAAGATTAAAATTAAACTGCTCACCAATATGGAGCAAGCCCACATAGTAGCTGCACTCAGGGCCCAACTGAGTCATGACTGATATCCATGAAAGCTCAGGTGGCTGGCTAATATATGGACCCTGCCCAGCAGAACTTAGGGAAGGAAACTGTCCAAGGCCAACCAGGCTGAATTAATTTTCAAATGAAGGGTGGAAAACAATATGGGATGCATCTAACCCTACCTGACTGGGCACAGTTGGACAATTTGGATTCAGACTAGCAGGACTGATTAATAGAAGTATCCCTTATGATGAAATTAAAAGGTCACAGCATCACTGGCCAAGACTACTGCTGCATCATCAAGGTGAAGTGCATCATCCCTGCTATGGTAAAGGAAAGGGATGAAGGACACAGTGCTTTAAGACATGCAATGATCCTCACTGCTAAAGAAGGTCTTCACAGGTCATTCTCATGTCCAGCAGTGGCCCCAGATAGCTCCATGTTTATGAAGCTGGACACCCATTTCTACTTGTAATGGACTAAACACCCTAGCAGCCTGAAAGCTGAGGTCTATCTCTTCGCCAACTGCTCATAAAGGGATGAACACAACTAAATGCACTGTTGCACCTGGTGGCCCCAGTATACAACTGTCCCCTGAAGCCCCGGTGACCAGTTGCTGCTGGGTAGAAGAGGAAGAAGCATCACTTGCCCTCAGATGAGAAGGAGGTAAACAATAGAGCAAGCAAGACCTGCCCTCAGATGGGAAGGAGGTAAAACATGGACTTCAGACCAAGATGAAAAAAGCCTGTTTCCTGGAAAGGGTAGTATCTATTTATTTTTTCTTCCAGTGTTCCTGGTCCAGAGGGTTCCACCGAGACAGTGGTTCAAAGGTCTGAGGTCTCCTATGTGCCCAGCAGCTCTTGCCAAAGGAAGGGGTGTCAGCTGAAGTACATGTAGTCCACAGCCTGAGGCCTCTGATAGTGAGGTGCCAGTGCAGCAGCCACATCCAAAAGCAGGGCCATTCTTGATTCCCTTCAAGTGGTATGCCTCAGACAGCTAGTTTTGGAACCTACTCATGAGGGAGCAATCTTAGACATCATACTCGCAAATGGGGACAGTGAGAAGATCTCAGATCTAGAAGTGGGTAGCCATTTGAGAACAAGTGATCACCAAACAGTGTGGTTCATGATAAACTCAGCTACAGAGTCAAGCCATACAAAAGTGAGGGTTCTGGACTTCAGGAGGGCTGACTTTGGCAAGATGGGAGAGTGCCTTAGAAAAGCACTAGCAAACAGGCTAGAAGGAGGGGTGGAGCAACTATGGGGAAATATCAAAACTGCCATCACAGAGGCAACAAGCCTTTGTGTGAAGCAAATAAACAAATCAAAATGAAAGAAAAAGCCACTATGGTTCTCAAAAGAGGTGGTGGTGAAGGTTAGGGAGAAAAAGATAGCATTTAGGAAGTATAAGGAAACACAGAAGGAGCAGGACAGAGAACTGTACCAGTTAAGGCAGAAGGAAGCAGGGAGGGTAGTCAGAATAGCAAAGGCACAAACTGAGAAAAGATAGCTAACTCAGTTAAGAAGGGATAAAACCTTTACAGGTATATCAGGGTGTAGAAAGACAAAGGAGGATAGTGAGGCTGAATAGAATGGATGGTGGGTGGGCAGAAAGTGACAGTGAAAAAGCAGGGATACTGAATGAATACTTCTGTTCAGTATTCACAAAAGAGGAAGTGGGGGAGGTACCTAATCCAATTAACAGAAGCACTCTGGAGAGCGGGGTCGATCCCAGTCCTTTCACAGAAGAAAGGGTTCTGAAAGAACTCCTAAAACTGAAGGTGGACAAAGCAATGGGGCCAGATGGAATTCACCCCAGAATTCTAAAAGAATTAAGCAGAGAACTAGTGACACCACTGACTACCCTTTTTAACTAATCATGGGAGGATGGTGTGGTACCTGAGGACTGGAAGAAGGTGGATGTGATTCCCCTTCACAAAAGTGGGACCAAGAGAGGGGCAGGAAACTACAGACCTGTCAGTTTGACCTCTGTGGTAGGGAAAGTGATGGAATCACTTCTGAAGGAAAGAATTGTTGAGTACCTAGAGGCCAGTGGGGCACAGGACCCAAGGCAGGATGGGTTCACAGCAGGAAGGTCATGTCAGACGAATTGAATTGATTTCTTTGACTGGGTGACCAAAGTAGTAGACCAGGGAGGGGCTGTGGACATGGCCTACCTAGACTTTAGCAAGGCATTTGACACAGTCCCACACAAAAGATTAGTAGTCAAATTAACCAGCCTGGGAGTGGGTCCCAGGGTGGTAGCCTGGGTAAAACATTGTCTGAACAACAGGACACAGAAGGTAATTGTAAATGGAGTCCACTCTGAAGAAAGAGGGGTTACTAGTGGGGTACCACAGGGTTCAGTACTGGGGCCAGTCCTTTTTAATGTCTTTATAAGTGACATTGAAGAGGGACTGGAAGGAAAAGTATGCCTCTTTGCAGATGACACACAGATGTGCAACAGGGTTGATACGCAAGGAGGCGTGGAAAGGATGAGAAGGGACTTGGCAAGGTTGGAGGAATGGTCAGAAGTATGGCAGCTTGGATTCAATGCAAAGAGAAGTGCAAAGTAATGCACCTGGGAAACAAAAACCCAGGGGAAGATTACACAGTGGGGGTGGTAACAACAACAAAAATGGAAAGGGAGCTGGGGGTAAACATATCAGATGACCTTAAGGTTGGCAAGCAATGGGAGAAGGTGGTAGGGAGGGCTGGGGGGATAGTGGGATGTATAGGGAGAGGTATCACCAGCAGAAAACAGGAAGTTGTTATCCCCCTGTACAGACAGTTGGTGAGACCCCATCTGGAGTACTGTGTCCAGTTCTGAAGACCCCATCTCTGCAAGGACATAGACAGGATGGAGGCAGTTCGGGGGAGGGCAACTAAAATGGTGCAGAGTCTGCAAGAGAAGCCATACAAGGAGAGACTAAAGGAGCTTAATATGTATACCCTTGAGGAAAGGAGGGAGAGGGGGGACATGATAGAAATGTTTAAGTAACTCAGTAGAATCAATAAAGTCCAAGAGGGTAGCATCTTTCAGAAAAATAGATGTGCAAGAACAAGGGGACACAATTTAAAGATAGAGAGGGAACGGCTCAGGGGCAATGTGAGAAAGTATTTTTTCACAGAGAGGGTGGTGGACACATGAAGCCTTCCTGAGGAGGTTATGGGGTCTAAAACTGTGGGAGAATTCAAGAATGCATGGGACAGACATAAGGCAATTTTTTTTGGGGGGGTAGGAAGAAATAGGCTGTTGGTTAAATGGATCTGCAGCTTATCCTCTAGGTAGGGAAATGGGCAGACTAGGTCGTCTAAGCGGTTCTTATCTGCCATTAAAGTCTATGTTTCTATGTTTTTATGTAAGCAGTGGGACTTGTTTTCTTTATTACAGAACCACACTGAATACTGAATATTGAACACTATACTCATGGTATATGAGACAGTGATAATGCAGATGGGCCTAGACCAGAGACATTTACTAATCTTCCTAGATGTCCTATTAGGGCCTCCTTTCCCCAGTTGTCTTGCAATTGGAAAACATTAAAAGCAACAGTTTTTCTCACAGGTATCAAAGCAAAGAGGAGCTACTTAAAGTTCATTGAGCACAGGTGGCATGTTATGCTGAGTGATGTTACTATTGAAGAATGTGTGGCCTATGAGAGTCAGGCATAGTAAGTGCCAATAGTACCCGTGGGGTATAATGGCTGACACCTACGAACATATGAACATATGAAACTTGTCAGCAGATACAGGCCTCATGGTTTATCAAGTTTGCTTGAATGCGCAGCTAGCACCCCTATACTGCAGCTGCCCTCCCATCTCCCCCTCACCCTCAGAAACTGCTCAGCATTGTTTATCCAGCCTCCCTTGCCCTGTCCCATGCTCTTTTGAAACTGCCCACCATCCTGCATGTCACCACCTCCTCTGGTAGAGCATTCCATTTCAGCAAAACCCTCTTAGTGAAATAATGCCTCCTCATCTCCCTCCTGAATCTGCTACCCTCCAGTCTTAACCTGTGCCCCCTCGTGTCCCTTCACTTCCTCAGCTTAAACAACCCCTCTGTGCCAAATTTTCTGATCCCACTTAAGTATTTGAAAGTTTCAATCATACCCCTCGATCCTTTTTCTCCTGCAGGGTGTACAAACTCAAGTGTCTCAGCCTTTCTTTGTAGGTCCTGCCTTCCATTCCCTATATTATTTTTGTCACCCTACACTGCACTGCCTCAAGCAGCCTGATATCCTTCATCAGATATGGATGCCAGTACTGCATGCAGTACTTCAAATGTGGCCTAACCAAGGACCTGTACAGGGGCAGGATCACATCCTTGTGTCTGGATGAGAACCCACACGCAATGCACCCCAGCATCCTATTGGGCCTTTGCCACAGCCTTCCTGCACTGAGCAGAGTTGTTCATGCTCCCCATTACTATAACCCCTAGATTCTTCTCCTCAGTGACACCCAACTGCACCCCACCCAATCAATATTCCCTCCTCGGGCTCTTAGCTCTGAAGTGCAAAACTTTTCACTTCTTTGCATTAAAACCCATTTGCTACCTTGCCAACCACTCCACAAGTCTGGCTAGTTAACCTTGTAGCTTCTGCCACCCCTTTATGTCATCCACAACAGCCCCCATCTTGGTGTTGTCAGTGACCAAACTCTGTGTGCAATATTCAATATAAACAGACCAAACAACACTGGCCCCAGGACAGGGCCCTGTAGCACACCACTGGTCACTGCCCTAGAAGATGAGAGTTCCCCCTCACAACCACCCATTGCAGTCTATCTTCCAGCCATTTCTTGATTCAATTAGCCATCTTAGCCCCACCCCTATGTATTTCAGCTTGGCCCCCAGTCGCCCGTGAGGGACCAAATTAAAGGCCTTCCTAAAATCCAAATATAGGACATCTGCTGCATGACCCTTGTCCAACTCCCTTGTGACCCAGTTGTAGTATTCTATTAGACTGGTCTGGCATGATCTTCCGGAGATGAACCCATGCTGCTGCCCATCCTGGAGCTCATTGACCTCCAGGAAGGTTACCAGTCTTTCCTTCAAGATTCCTTCCATACATTTACCCACTATGGAAGTGAGACTGACAGGTCTGTAATTACCCAGTTCATCTTTGGGCTGTTCCTGTGGATAGGCACCATATGAGCCAACCTGCAGTCCTGTGGCACACACCCTATGTCCAGGGAGGTGTTGAACAAGTTAGCCAGTGGCCCAGCCAACACCTCCATCATCTCCTTCAACACCCTAGGGTGAATGCCATCTGGACCTGGTACCTTATCCACTTTAAGTGCCTTCAGACTTTCCAATAACTTGCTTTCCAGAATCACCCCATCAGTCACCTCCTCCACCTCACCTCCACCCTCCCAGTCCACGGAGGTAGCGGATCTCCTACCTCCCTCATAAACACAGAGCAGAAGTGTTCATTCAGCACTTCTGCCTGTTCCTCCTCCTTCTCCACCCACCCCCCATCCTTCTTGATCCGGACTATCTGATCACTGCAGTTTCTTTTCTCCCTTACGTATCTATAGAATTCCTTCTCCCCCTCCCTGATGCCCTGATCTGGTAATTTATGATGGTGTATTTTTTATTGAAGGTAAAGGGATTTAGCCCAAATAAAGGCTCGATTGTCTAAGAGGCCCTCAAGTGAGGGACACAACTGAAGTCTCTAATATTTGTTGAAGACTTCGATGTATGTTGGTAATCAATATCCCCTTGAGCAATTATTTTTTGGGGATTCCCTATAGTATCCCATCTATTGCTATGGGCTGGCCAAAAGTAGCTACATATTCCTCGTGAGAGTTCGGTCTGTGTGAATTACAGATTAAAGAATGTCTAACTACCCTTCTCCATAGGGACTCTTGGAGGGCAAGTTCATTGTTCAGAGCCTTTGCTGAGGACAACAAGTATTTAAAGAGGGAAGTGTGTAGCCTCCATGATCTCTGCAGTTTCTAAGAATAGGTATCTAGGTGTAGCTTAGGCACCAAAGGGTTGAACTCCAGACATCTCTTGGCTCCTGGATTGATAGAGACACTGGTACATGGGAGGGGCTGTTGGCAGCTGCATGTGTGCTAAGCTGCTGAATGTAGAGAGAATGCTGTTTGAAGGAGCACCCCAGATTGAGAAGACTATTAGCCTCTATTATTTTCCCAGCAACCCATCTTTTCAGCATAGTGAGGAAGGACATTAGGCCTGCTCATGAAAAGGTAGCTATCACTTTTCTATGTAGGTCCTAACTAGGAGGAAGTAAAATCAGGAAAGATACTCCTGGAGGTATAATACTTGTGAGTACTATTCAGAATCAGGCTCATAGAACATCATATGATGTGTTGACATTCCACACAAGGGAACATTTTAGACATTCCATAACATCCATTATAATATGCTTTTTAACTTGCTGACACTTAGACTTTTGAAATTCCAAATATTTTTCTATAGGTCGGTGTTGGGGGGAGGGCATTAGCCTTCCTTTTGCTGGTCCATGGACAGATGACAGGCCCAGACTCAATGGAAATACTATTGTGGCTATTTCAGGAAGTATTGAGAGTGCATACTGTAGGTGGCTGGATGGTGACTCCTACAGTGCCTCTTAATTGAGGGTCAGGCTTGCTAGTGTGCCCCTTTCAAGTGCAGGTTCCCTCCTGTGCCAAGGTGAGAGTAATCTGAAATGGGCCATCAGCCAATTATCCCATTGAACATAGTGCAGCATGATATATGTGTGTCAGAGTTCTTTACTGCTACATGCCCCACCTTAGTCAAGAGTGGGCGTCTTGGTGCAGAGGCTTTAGTATCGTCAAGTAATTAGTGCCCCTGATACTTTTCCTCTGTGGCAGCCAGCAGAGTGAAATGTGGTAGTCTATGACCTGTCTCCACTGCTGTCCCCCAGGAGCCAGTCACCTTCTAAGCCCAGTGTTGACAGATACTATATGGCTAAAAGTTACCCAAACAATATTGTTATCTATGTATAGTATGTAAAGAATACCCCTGTAGTTACTGCAGTGCTGGGGCTGCCATGATGATGTGTAATTATTATATGAACAAACACTTCTGGACTGTCTCACTCACCAATCATTTATCTATCAAGTAAATGCAGTATTTTTTCAGTTGCCATAAAGATATATTCAGTATTTCATAATTGAAATTACTTCATCAGGAATTGGCATACATCTATAAAACATAAAATGTCTCTTTTTGTAATTTGATTGTTATTACAAACAATATAAGTTTACTGAAACTAATATCAAGATAATGGACTTACAAGTGGACCAGTCTGGTAGTCTATAAAAAAGGCGAGTATCTTCACTATGCAAACATTTTTCTTACAAGTCCAAAGATACTTTTAGCAAAACTCATATGTACATATGGGTCCTTATAACCCTCTCTGTGAGTGAATCCCTCTTTGATAAAGATTTTCACCATACACTAGCTAAAATAAAAAAAGTGACTTTAAGGACAATAAGTATGTTTGTTTATAATAACAATCAAATCACAAATATATATATATATATATATATATATATATATATATATATATATTATAGATGTATGCCAATTCTGATGTAGTCAATTGTGATTATGAAATGCTGAATATATGTTTTTGGCAACTGAAAAAAACTTTATTTAATAAATAAAAGATTGATGAGTGAGGCAATCCAGAAGTGTTTTTTCATGTTGGAATTTCCAGATCAGGACAGTCCCTTCTACTTAAAAGACTTTTTTTGTTAACTTTAACAGGATCTTTGCTCCCAAGGCCTGCAATTTTGTTTTTGAATATGTATACGTCAATCACAAATGGTCTGCTACTTGACACTATTCATGACTGTAGACAATGTTGTGTCTCTGTGTGTTTCATGAGTCCCCTTTGAGCTCTTGTGGTCTGTAGGCCCCCACATCCCATACATGTAGTAAATATAAATGTTCATGCCAAGCACCCTCCCTTGGAGCCATGCCAGCTCCAAACCCCAAGCAGGTGAGGAGGGGCTACATGTATACAATCCTTCATCTACAGTCATTGATCCAAATAAGATGGGAATTGTCTGTTTACACAGCATATTTTAGTACACTGTGTTTTAGTACACTCAGGGCATGTTTTCTACTCAACTCAAAAGAATACCACACCCATCCATTCTTCCAGATCTTGGGTACTTTGAGACCATTTATTTCTTTATTCAAACATCTTTTTCATTAACATGTGTTTTCTGGGATAGTCCTATGAGTTGTGATATCTAATTTTTGCAGGCATTCCAGGTTAGCAGCAGATCAAGAAATGACACAAAGTTGCACACTAAATATCTAGACTATAAATTCAATGGGTGTACACAATCAGAGTAGTGTTATGCTTGTGCAACTGTGATAACTGTTTGGCCATTCGCATTCTCTATTCCATGAGGAGTTACCATCCTGTAGGGGTGCCAAAGGCAAGGAACCCTCAAACAGGGTTTCACTCCTAGCTGTGCTGCAGGAAAGATTTCCTTGGCTAAAAGTACCTTAGGAAGGAGCCCCAAAAACAGCATTGAGCAGTAAACATTGACTAAGAGGTAGAGAAGCAGACTGACAGCAATGAGACAGCTTGATGAAATACAAATAAGATGCACAGGTTGTCAGAATTGTACTGAAAAAATGGATTGCACTGATGACATCAGGGGGTTTCCTAAAAAAGAGTGGGAATGGCAAGTAGGGCCATCATCCATCTCCATCCAACAGCGGAAACCTATCTAAGGAAACTAGGGAATATACTATAAACAACTAATTACTTATTATGGCCTTTGGCATGGAGGAGAGGAAAAACCCCACTTTTAAAAGGAGGAAACCTTTGGGGATGCAAGGCCTAGGTCACCTTCCCTCTAGGCTGGGGGTAATTTATTTAGTGATGGCTCTGCTGCTGCAATTTAGAAACCCAATACAAGGGAAGGAAATATTGCAAGTTGGTAGAAAGCTCTCACGATCCCTCTAATGGGAACGTCATGAAGGGTTTTGAGAAGCCTCTGCAACAACAGGTACCCTTGAAATGAGAGTAGACTCCCAAGGTTGGAGGAGGAGAGCAATAACCACTGAGGCACTCAGCTGGCCTACCAACTAAAACACACCAGGTGAACCAGAGGCAGTCATAGAGAGAATACCTTTTGAAGTGCCATGGTATCACCATAGCCAAAGAGGCACCTTTGGGCTTAACTCATTCAGGCCTAGAGACGTCTGTAGGCGGCATCTGAAAGCAAAGCCACTCAGGACAATAACGCCTGTAGACGTACTCAACTGACTTTCACTCAGGCCTAGAAACGTCTGAGGAAGTCAGCAGTTTTTACCTAACTATTAAACAAACCAAATTGCTTAGAATTGAATGCATAGCACCATTAGAAAGGCAATTTTGCTCTGAACAATTTTGCCCCAGATACTTTGTGTCTATCATGTATACTTTAGGAGTTATTCATATTTGTTTAAGGTATGGTGTGCATGGCTAACATTTGTCTCTCAAGCCTCACCTAAGCACATTGAATAAATATGAAAAAAAACCAGTTGTTTGGTATTTCACCTACTATAAAATAAAAACTAAATGGATTACAATTGATTGCATAGCACCATTAGAAAGGTTATTTTGTGCTGAACAATTTTGCCACTGATACTTTGTGTCTACCACATGTACTTTAGGAGTTATTTGCATTTGTTTAAGGTATGGTGTATGTATGGATATTTGTCTCTCACGTACACCTTAAGCATCTTGAAAAAATCAGTTGTTTGGTATTTCAGCTAGTATAAAAGAAAACTAAATTGATTACAACTGATTGCATAGCACCATTGGAAAGTTAACGTTATGCTGAACAACTTTGCTACTCATACTTTGTGTTTAGCACTTACGGTTCAAGAGATATTCACATTTGTTTGTGGCATGCTGATTATGGCTTGATTTTGCTTAGAAAGGTCCAGGATGCAGTGCTAAGAGTATACAGGGCACAAGTGGTGGAAGTCTCAAAGAGCTCTTGTGGTGTGAATGAGTTAAGGGCCCAACCCCCTCAGCAGCTGAAGTCTTAAATTATACATCAACAGGTGCTGCTGATAAGTTAGATGACTGAAGTTCCACCTGGAGCGAGGACATTCCCACTATGGGCCAGATGAGAAAGATCCCTCCCTGAGTTTCACATGCTCAGAATGAGGACTTTGTGGATGCAGAGTGAGACTGTTGGATACAGGGGCAAGCCCCAAGCCAGAAAAGGTAATGGTCATGGTTAGCGTGCCCCTGATTTATGAGTGAGTGCATGAATCAACTTCAATGTGCTAGGCAGAAGGAGGCTGGGTGAAGCCAGTGGCTGTAGATCAGGTAGCAGGTTATTGATGAGGAGGTTGGGTGGAGCCAGCGGCTGTAGATTAGATAGCATATTAGTGATTAGGAAGCCTTGAAAAGCCAGCTGACTGGGTAAAGTAGGAGGCTGTAGTGTGAGCCAGTGTTCGGAGGTTGATAGTGGTAGCAGCCAGTGGAAAGCAAGCCAAGCAATTCCATTAAGAAAGCCAAATTAATGACATAGAAAACATGTGTATAGGTAGTGAGAGGCTGAGACACCAATAAATGAATCAATGAGGTGTAGCATAATGAATCAATGAGGTTTAGCAGTTGATTGCTATGGTTTTAGCTTGAACAACGAATTGATATGACTGACATGAATACCTTAGATGCCATTAAGGTAGAGTTAGGTTGTTCCAGTAAAGAGCATTTTCAATGCAGTAATGAAACGCAGTGAAAATCTTGAAAGCCATGAAGGCTGTAAGGATAATGTATTTATGCATGGATAACTTAAAAGCCATGTAGGCAAGGATCAGTAATGTGCAGGGTGATTTATATAAATTATGTAAAGCATGCTCCTGTTACCTGGAGCCCTGGTGCCCTGCCATGACACCACAGTCCACACCATAAGAATAACAGGGTGCCACAAGCAGAGCACCATGAGATCAGGCTGCTAATGTAATAACTGAAACTTTCAGTATAGCAATGCAGTTGTTGGCTGAGTGGGGCTAGCACTGAGTGAATTAAGGTGCAGAGCTGCTGAACACACATAGCACAACAGGGAGTGGCAGGTAGCTGAGCAGGATGAAGCCTGTACCAGGTGCAAATAATTAAGGTGGAAAGCACAGAAGACAGCAGGCAGGGAAACAGCAGTGTATGCTGAAGCATACAATAACAATGCAGTTGACTGAGGGCTTGCAAAACCTAGTGAGTGAATAGGAGCCTGAGAGCACAGGCACAGGGCAGCTAAGGGTAAGGAAACAACAATATGTAGCCTGAAGCACAAATACGCAATGTATACACAGGGCTCTAGAAAAATAGAAAAGTCCAAAAGAAACAAACAAAAGCAAACACAAGTACAGGGACAGGAAGGAAACAAGCACATAAAGAAGCACCACACACAAGGAAGCATACAGTAGCCAGAGGCAAGGCAATACTAACCAAAGCAGGAGAAATACAACAAACAGAAGTCCAGCATGATCTATGCAGAGTCCAAGCACAAAGAAAGGAGGGATGCAAATGCTGGGGGGAGGGGCAAAGCCCCAGCAGGCCCAACAGAGAAGGCACAGATGGACAGAGCCTCTGGCCACAAAGAAAATGTGCTTCAGAAGGAGGCTGGGAGGAACTGCTTACATAGCTAAGGAAGGGGGCATGGCTGGTTGCTCATCCCATTGAACTACAGGCATAACTTTTAAAAAATAGACAGTGATGATACAGTTGTCTTTAGAGGAATGATAACTAACAAACCTATAGGTACTGGTGTTATTAATGTAATAAGGAATTGTGTAAATCATGCGCTAGTTGAACATGGCATGATGCAGCAAGACTTTACTCACAAAGGCTCACAGATAAGGATTACATTATCACAGAATGTCTTGTCTTGTCTACTGTTCAGTTTCTGATGTATTTTGCAAAAAAAGCTAAATTCAACAATTTCTTAAACTTTTACTAACAGAAATGTGAGTCTTGTACAGAAGTAACATTAACACTGGTCTTAACAAGTGTTACTTTTAATGGACAAAAAAAATCTTTATTATCACCCTTAATTTTCAGACACTGGCCCTCACATAGACTCTAGTTTCTATTTGCAAAATAGATGGCATTGTATTCCTCCTCTGGTTGAGTAAAACTATAACACTGAACATTAAGGCTGGTTCATACTAACTGTATAAATACATTATCATACTAACCGTATAAACATGCTGCAGACTGCCATATCCTCAATAAATTTATCTGAACCTTTCATATTAGGAATACCAGTCCTCATCAATGATTCAATCTAGTAATGCCTATATAAGGCTTCTAATCCTTTACAGAAATATAGGTGTGCCGTGTACATCCAGAATGCATGTCACATGCTTGATTGTGCAATGTTTGCATGCAGTTCGCATACACAAAGTGATCCTAAGCAAACCAGGTCTAAAAAGCAAATCAGGTTTGTATGCTGCAAGCTTGATATTTGCACAGCAGGTAAGCTGGTGTGAACATCTTCTAAAAATTACATCAGGTTCACGTGCTACATGCTTGACATGAGTGCAGCAGTTAAGCTGGTGTGAACATTATTTAAACATCACATCAGGTTCGCATGCTGCATGCTTGCCATGTGTGCAGCAGCTAAGCAGGTGCAAATCTCATCTAAAAAACACATCAGTTTCAATTTCTTATACAACTGCTAGCAATTAGAGTTATTAAAATACATTTTAATTGAATTCCCATAAAAAATAGGTAAACTCATTCATTCTGATCCTTCTGCAAGTTGTTTAATAGCTCTTGATTATTATTATTAAATCGCCATTAAATTGTAAAGTATTGTTTGCTTACTGCATTAAATGCCTAGGATATAGCCAGTCAACATCCCCCATTCCAGATGTATGAAGAGGGGCCTCTGTGTTCTCTCACACAGCAGTAGTGCAGAAGCAGACTTAGTTTGGCTCAGATAGATTTACCTTTCTGTTGCTGCTAAGTTTGTGGAGCAGCAGGAGTGAAGGATTTAGTTGCTGATAAGCTTGGAACTGTTTGTACTTGTTTGAGTCTATTACCTTCAGGGCAGGTCTCATTTTCAATGAATTTTGGGGGATCTGTTTTTTTTTTGTTGTTCTTCTTTTTTTCTTTTCTGTTGGGGATTGTCCTCTGTGAACACAGGATAAAGGGGTCCTCAGCTGATTGTTTCTGGACTCAGCCAGAAGGCAATCCCACCCACCCCGGGCTAGTCCTCCTTTTATAGGATGTGGGCCCATAGTGTTACACCTTCCTATACCACACAGGAAGTTTCACACTGAGGAAAGGGAGGAGCATAGGAGTTCATCTAGGGGGCATACCTAGATTATATTGCAGGCCAGGTCACCTCAGACGTGATAGGAATGGTGCAGTGCAGTGGCTATGGAGCGGCAGTCTTCAGGGAGATGTTCTGGAGGTTGCAATGCTGCCCTATCTGCAGGTACCTCTCTGGGCTGAGGGAGGAGGTTGCCTATCTCCATGCAGAGGTGGCCAGGTTACAGGCAGCATCCACCCTCAGAGACCACTGGATCCATAGCATCAACCTCAAAGGTTGCCAAGGAAGAAGGATGACTGGACCACAGTGGACTCAGAGAGTATAGGGAGGGGTCAGACACACATCCCCTAACCAGTCCAGCTTAACAACTTCTACGCTGTTTTGGAGGAATGGGACTGCCCCACACAGGCATCCACAGCTGGGACCAGGAAGGATGGTCTGGACCTCCAATCTGGAGTCCCAGGGAAGGGGTGCAAGGTACCCTGGAGGAGGGGGAAGCTTCTCCTAGTGGGGGACTCTATTGTATGGGGTGTGAAATTAGGGACAACTAGCAGGGGGGGGAGAGGGAGGTCAAGTGCCTCCCAGGAAATGCTGCATGGAGGGGTGGGAAGTGAATCCATAGGATCACCAGGGCAATAGCCAGGAGAAAGGAGCTGGATGTCATTGTACACCTGGGGACCAATGACTTGGCGAGGAGAATGGTAGAGTTAGCCAGAGTCTAGGAGGATTTCAGTAAGCTAGGAGAGGACCTGAAATGGGTAGCACATTCAGTGTCATTCTCAGATGTGCTACCTGTCTAAGGCATGAGGGAGGCCAGGGCACTCCATATCCAAATCTTCAACTTCTAGTTGAAGGATTGGTGTGGAAGGGAAGGATTTGGCTTCATAGGGGACTGGGGCCCAACCTAGGCAGATGCAAGCTTGTATCAGGAGGATGGCCTGCATCTGTCTGGGAAGGGGACCTCGGTCCTTAATGAGAAGTTGGAATTCTTCAGCAGAGAGCATTTAAATTGTCTGAGGGGGGAGAGCCAGGAGAGACAGGTGGCTTAGGAACCCCCCCCACAAGAACATGCAAAAGGATAAACTGACAACAGGAACAACGCAAGCAAGCAGTGAGGGACAGGCAGGGGAAATTTCTATAAGGCGGGATAAGGGGGGGGGGCAAGAGCACATCAACATGAATACCGGGCCGGGGGGAAAGGCAAAGTAGAGAAAACAGGAGCAGAGGGAAGGCAGGAAGTAAAACATGGAAGGTCATGTTCATAAATGCCCTCAGTCTGGGAAATAAGGTTCCAGACCTGGAAGCCTTAATGACGGATGCAGACCTTGACATAGCAGCAATAACAGAGACATGGTATTCTGCTACTCACAGCTGGGATGTCAATGTACCAGGCTATACACTGTTCAGAAGGGAAAGCGAAGGTAAAAAAGGAGGGGGGTGGCCCTGTATGTCAGAGAAGGCATAAAGACTACAGAAGTATAGGAAAGGCAAGGGGAGGCTGAGCAATGTGGGTCACCCTTGAACCAGGAAATGGCATAGCAATACATGCACGGGTGATCTACAGACCTCTGACTCAGAGGGAGGAAGTGGACATGGTACTAGTGGAGGAAATTCATTACATGGCAGCTAAAGGTGAAATCCTGTTGATAGGAGATTTCAATATGCTGGACGAGGATTGGACTTCCCATGCAGCTGCTCCAGCCAGAAGCACGGCCATCCTGGAATCCCTGCAGGGAGCTGGACTCAGACAGCTGGTGCATGAGCCAACCAGGGACAAATCGATTCTAGACCTGCTATGGACCAATGGGAACAGAGTCAAAAGAATCCAGGTGGAAGGAGAGCTGGGATCCAGTGACCACCACATGGTGTGGTTTGACATGCAGACAGGGACTCAATTAAGCCACACAAGGGCAAAAGTATTAAATTTCAGGAGGGCAGATTTAGATGAAATGGGTAAATGTTTAAAAGCAGCCCTGGAGAAGGTAGAGGTAATGAAGGGGGTGGAGGAACAGTGGGGAGACTAAAAGGAGCCCCTCTGGAGGTAACTAACCAATGCATTAGGATACTGGCCACAGGGAAAAGGAGGCAGTTTAGCACAGTGGTCTAAGGCTCTGAGCTGCAAATCTGGTGACATCCAGCAGACCAGACCTGGGTTTGAATCCCACAGCTTCCACTTGCATACTGTGTGACCCTGAGCAAGTCATTTAACCTCATTGTGCTCCCAGGTCGCTCCTGTAAAAAAGCTTTCAGCTTAGTGTGCTATACCTGGTTAAACAACTAAACAAAAAAAAAAGAAGAAAGAAACCACTATGGTTTTCTAAAGAGGTGGCAGACAAAGTAAGGGCTAAAAGAGCAAGTTTCAAGAAGTACAAGGGGATCCAAAGGGAGGAGGGCAGGGAGGTATACCTTGAATGTCTCAGAGAGGCAGGGAAGACTGTTAGGAAAGCCAAGGCACAGACAGAGGAGGGTTTAGCGCAGTCTGTGAAAAAAGGAGACAAGACATTCTATAGGTATCAGCAATAGAAGAAAAAATGGGAAGGGGGATTGTGAGGCTTAAAGGGGAGGAGGAAGAGTGTAAGGAGGGGGATCTAGACAAGGCAGAAATACTGAACAAATACTTCTCTTCAGTATTCACTGAGGAGGGAGAGGGTCAAGGACCACAGTTGGGGAGCAGAGGCAATTGGGGGTGGGGAATGGACATCAGTCCATTCACAGTGGAGAGAGTTCTGGAGGAACTCACAAAGCTGAAGGTAGATAAAGCCAAGAGGTCAGATAACATACACCTGAGGATATTAAGGGAATTGTGGAGGGAACTAACAGCACCTCTGGCCACCCTGTTCACAGATCCATTCAACACAGGCATGGTTCCAGAGGACTGGAAGAGGGTGCATGTAGTCCCACTGCACAAAAGTGGCAGTAGGGTGGAAGCGGGGAACTACAGGCCAGTCAGCCTCACCTCAGTGGTGGGGACAATCATGGAGACACTGCTGAAAGAAAGGATAGCTTCACACCTGGAATCCATTGGTGCCTAGGATCTGAGGCAGCACGGATTCACATCAGGAAGGTCTTGTCAAACAAATCTAATAGATTTATTTGATTGGGTGACCAGGGAAGTGAATCAGGGAGGGTCCATAGAGATAACCTACCAGGATTTCAGCAAAGCCTTCGATACTGTCCCACACAGAAGCCTGGGTAACAAGATGAGTAGTCTGGGCATAGGGCATAAAGTTATACAGTGGGTTAGAAACTGGCTGACAGACAGAAGGCAGAGGGTGGTGGTAAATGGGATCCAATCTGGGGAGAGAGGGGTGACCTGCGGAGTGTCACAAGGAACAGTACTGGGACCAGTCCTGTTCAATGTCTTCATTAGTGACATTGCAGAGGGGCTATAAGAAAAGGTCTGCCTATTTGCAGATGACACCAAGATCTGCAACAGCATGGATACTCCAGAAGGGGTGCAAGTAATGAAAAGGGACCTGGAGAAGCTGGAAAGATGGTCAGAGGTGTGGCAACTGAGGTTCAATGCAAAAAAGTGCAAGGTAATCCACCTGGGTAGGGGGAACCCTGTGGAGTCCTACAGGATGGGGGGGGGTGCTGACCATCACCAAAGAGGAGAGGGTCATAGGGGTTATCATATCTGATGACCTGAAGATATCAAAGCAGTGTGCAAAGGCTGCAGGGAGGGCCAGTGGCATGCTGGGGTGCATAGGCAGATGTATTACTAGTAGGAGGCAGGAGGTGGTGATGTCATTGTATAAAACACTAGTAAGGCCTCACCTGGAGTACTGTGTGCAGTACTAGAGACCACACATGCGTAAGGACAGAAACATGATGGAGGCTGTCCAGAGAAGGGCAACATAGATGGTGCATGGTTTGCTCCACAAAAGATATGAGGAGAGACTAAGAGACCTCAATATGTACTCACTGGAGGAGAGGAGAGGAGAGGAGAGAAAGGGGCGACATGATAGAAACTGTTAAGTACCTCAAGGGCATAAACAAGGTGTTGTTGGGAGATCTTTTCCAATGTAGGAAAGCTACCAGAACAAGCAGGCACGATATGAAATTGAAGGGGGGAGATTAAGAGGTAACGTGAGGAAGTTTTTCTACATGGAGGGGGTGGTGAACGCTTGGAATAGTCTGCCACAAGAGGTGGTAGGGGCAAGCACAGTGGAGGGGTTTAAACATGCCTGAGACAAGCAAAGGGAAACCTTGGGCAGGAAGGGAGTGATGAAAAGCCATTGAACACTTAGGGTGATTGGATGCATACATGTATAGAGCCTTTGGGCAGACTGAGATGGGCCTAGCGGTCCTTATATGCTGACAATTTCTATGTTTCTATGTTTCTACGTGTTGTGAAGCCTATCATTTTTGATTTTGATCATGCAATTCCCTTATGCACATTTAGTGCTACAAATGTGTTTCTCCATGACTGTTTCATCTCATTTACTTTTCCCTTTGTCATTCTGTATTGATCATATACACTATGGCCATGCTCAGCACTCTTTGTTCTGAGTAAGGTTTTGGAAGCATGCACCATACCTCACATTTTGTCACTGAAATGAAGGACATAGACCCTCAAAATGAGGGAGAATTAGGGACACTAACCCACATGATGAGCAGGACACATCATGAAACATAGAGATACGGTACCTCAAAACACAGTGGAAACCATTGCATTAGCACCTGAGAATGAATTTCTACCATTAAGCAGGGGTGCCATTTAGGTAGGGCAGAGGGAGGCAGTTGACCTTCCCCTGATATCTGTGCCTAGGTTGTTCTTATGATGTGGCAATAATGGCATTAAATTTGGATTTAATCTTCTGCACAATAAGTGCCCATCTGGCCTATGTGTGCTGATGCTGTAGGTACTCTCCAGACTCGACTGTATCTGTATTGTGTTGTCCACTCTCTCCACCTATTAGCCATGGCACAATCACATGTGATGTGGATGAGCTCCAGCCAAGAAAGAGCGCATGAGTCTTGCAAGTGCGACACTGTCTTTCCTGCCACATAGTAGACAGACTGCACACTACAGCTTGGAGGAGTCTGTGAGCACTGAACTCTCAATAGCAGTGTTGTGGCAGCATATTTTTGTTGGTCTGCACTTAGTGGGTCTCCATCTTCACTGGTGGCTGAAGGGGCAGAGGGTGAGCTAGAAGCTAACTCAAGACTAGGCTACCTACTTACTCTACTAGGCTCACCTTGCAAAAAAAAAAAACAGCACAGATCCCCCATGGGAGCAAGCTTGGCTTAGCAGCAGTGGTGACAGCGGTGTGGGTGGCCTTCATAGGCCTTGATCAGTGCACTGCGGCAGCAGCCACAGCAGCAACCAAGCAAGAAGCAAGCAACTCAGGTTGGCTGGGTTCAGTTGGTGAGGTAACTTGGTCGTGGACCACGTTGGGGACCTTTGATAGTCAGTTCTAGCATCCAGTTTCTGGTAGAAGGAGAGAGGGGGAGTGGACTGAAAACTGGACTGGTGTCACACTGTGCCAGGCAGCAGGTTCTGGCCATATGGCCGGGTAAGTAAAAGTAAATAATTTTTTTTACAGGGGATTGGGGAAGGAGGAAGGACTGAAATATTGCTGTGTTTTTCACATTTCTTCACCTTTGGGCAGCTTCATGACCCATAGGGGATAGGTACTGAATGGAATGGAGTCAGGGAGAAAAAGCAAGATACATTTCTTTTTGGGGGTGGGGGTGCAGAACTTTAGCCAGGAAAAAAATTGGTTAGTAACTAGGTGGGTTTAAACCCAAATCTAATGCACTGCTCTGGCGTATATACAGATGAATCTTATACATTTGAATTATCCTGATTTGCATATCACTTTTCAATCAAAACAAATAAGCTGTACCTTTTAGAGATGTTACAGACATTCTAGAGCTGTCTCTTGCATTCATGAACAGTTGAGCGGTATGGAATGCACAGACTGTTGGAGCCCCACTATAGTCAGGCTTATGACCCCCCCCCCCCCCCCAGTGAAGCAGACTTCCACATCCCCACACTCAGGCACATTATGACAAAGGGCAAAGGAGACTGCAGGGGTGTGCACCTTTGAAATGAATGGGGGTATTTTTTTATTACTATTTTGTACTTTATTGATGGAGAGTTGGAGTTTAATGAAGGTCACTGCTCGACTAACAAGGGCCTTGTTAGTAGAGCAGTGGCCTTCGTTATTCTCCAACTCACCATCATAACGTATAAAATAGTAATAAAAAATAACTCCATTCATTTCAAGCGGTTACACCCCAGCACTCTGACCCATGGACATAATCTCTTAAAGACTCCGGGCCTCTGGCTCCCTAGTACTCAAGTAAGAGACTTTTTACTTATATCTATACTTGGCGGGTTGTCTCTAGTAGCATGTCCATACCTGCTACAGTGTGTGTGTATGGAAGGGGGGGGACTGACCATGTGGGTGTGTGTCAAGTTATTGCTGCTTTTGTGTTCACATCTTAAAGTCTGTTTGCATGGAAGCATTCAAAACTATGGAGAGAAAATAGTAGGAGTACAGGCCAGACAGAAGTAATTAAGTGGTTTTGTGGATAAGATTGTTTATTGAGGGTGGGAAAAACTACATGTGTTTCCATTGGTATGTGTGATACTGATCAATTGTGAAACTGAGATAAGTAAGAGAAGAAAACTGAATAGCATAACAGTGGCTACAAGCATGCTGCATGCATGCAGATGTAACCATATACAGTATGTATTGAAGTACAAGTGAGCCATATGTGTGCAGACAGTATGGTTTAGTGGTTAAAGGCACTGAACTACAAGCCAGGAGACTTGGTGGCATGAAGACCTGGCTTTGAATCTCATCAACCCCCACTTGTGTATGGTGTGATCCTGAGCAAGTCACTTAACTTTTACGTGTGCAGTTATCAGTGACCACTTGTTTTTTGCATTCATGCCACATGCATGCAGTATTTCCCAATTTAACATAAAAATCATGGTTTCCACACTTGCTTGCTGCATGCATATCATATGCATGCAAACAGTTCCAATTTAATATTTAAATCATACTTGCAGGACGCATATCACTTGGGTGGTTTTATGTGTGCAGCATGAAAACATGACATATAATTATTTCTGTAAGGGATGAAAGCCTGGAACTGTTAGTTAACAAAGCTGGCTAGTTTTACAGCGTTGCAATTAAACATTTAATTGCAAAGCATCAGTGGCAACCATAACCGCTCCTGGCCCTAGCCATCATATTATAGCTAGTTACTGTACAACTATGTGTCATGATTAGCAATAACTATATCTAGAATAAAAGATAGAGAAGTGTGTGACATGAGAATTTAATACACACCCAAGGTGTGGGATGCTACATAAAAGTGGGGTTTATTAAAGCATCCTACACTGAGGGTGTGCATTAAATTCGAGTTTCACCCACTTCCCCATCTTTTATTGTATGTAATTGCTAGTCAGCATTTTTTTTGTTCTGTGACCTTATGTCACACACACACACACACACACACACACACAGTCTGTGTCTCCCTCTCTTTCCAGAATTAGCAGTTTGTTTTTTTGTTGCTTTTTCTTTTTTTACTCAGAGTTTGTAGTCTGGATCATGCCAGTCATCCACGGACCCATTCCTGCTCACACTCTCTGTATCCGAAGTGGATGATGAATTGTAGGATCAACCAGATAAACATCTGTTTTTACAATGTAAGGTAGGACAAACCAGATAGAGAATGAAAAAACCCACAAAAATTACAAGGAGAGACAACTGTTTTTGTGGTGGCTCCTCAGTAACCGAGGGACAGAGCTGCAATGTTTTCTGAAGTGTTCAGCCTGCCCACATAGAGAACGAGAGCCAATGAGGGAGCACTAGGTTTTGATGACACAGCATGGGAATGCCATAATAACCTGTGGGGTATTACGGCAAATATCAACTCACTTTTTCTATACAAAAAAATTGCTGACCAGTAATTATAGTGTAATAATATGAATTCCTGCATATTCCTATGTGTGTTCTCTACAGTCCATATGTTGCACCCAGGCATGTCTGAACATAGGCTTGTCTCAGCAGTCCATGTACCTGGTAAAACAAATTAAAAAAACAAAACTCACCAGAGCTGAATGAAAAACAGCTTTATTTAGGGCGCTCAAATGTGCTTGCAAAGAAAAGCAATATCATGCCATCTATAGCATTAAAGTTACCACTACGAATCACCAAGGTTGACATAAACTTTGCCAGGTAGGAAATCAGAGATGTGTTGGTCAAGAACAGCCATGTCTAGTTATACTGTAGAAATCACAATGAATACCACAGCAGGACAGACAGAACCATCACCATGGCTCTAGCATGGGTGGTCTAGACCACCCTAATCTAGATGATCTAATCCTCTACCTTGCCATCCCGCAACTCCATGATTTATACAATTTTGGATGGAGCATACAGTGGCTCTGTGTGCTGATTAGCTGAAATCACATTAGTGATTTATAATCGTCATAAAAGTGTGATGGGACAATTTCACCACATAAGTCGTTCATGCTTAATTGCTGTTTAGTGGATGTGCATTCAGATGTTCTTGTCCCATTGGTTGTAAGACAGAAGATCCGAAGTCCTTTATGGGTGAAATAGCTAACATTTCCCCGGATACATGAGAATAACAGTGACCGTAAGTCCTAGAGCAGAAGATGGTATTTTTTTCCAGTTGGAGGTATTCTTACATTGTCTGTTCCATTCCATCATTCATGGAGGGAGGTAAGTGCCAGATGCAGTGTTTAAGTTGCCACTAGCCAAATAGCTTTTTCCTAATCATTTTGGTGTTTTTCTACAATTCTCATTGTTAAAGTAGTAGGGCTGGGTGAACGTTGCAAATTCTGCTTTAGCAGACCTTTTGCAGAATTTTCCAAACTTCCGCCTTTAGCGAAATTGGAAATCTTCCAAATGTGTTTGGTGAATTTTCACCCTGTTCTGCAGAATTTCTCACTGAACTGTGGAAGAATACACATGAACTGTGGAACTAATACATTAAATCCTCAATTCATGTGATTATTCTCCAGTTCAGTGAACAGTTCTGCACCATCTCCAGTACATAAAAAAAAACAACTTTACCTGATGTCCTGTGGCAACTCCCACCCTCCGATAGCTCACCCATATTAATTTAATATGTTTTCCTGGTGTCTAGTGGCACCTCCATCTTCTGATCGCTCACCCTATAATAATTTAACATGTTTTCCTGGTGTCTAGTGTCATCCCCACCCTCCGACTGCTGGCCCTGTATTAATTTAATAAAATGTTTCCCTGGTGTCTAATATCACCCCCACCCTCTGATCACTGGCCCTATATTAATTTAATTATATATTTCCCTGATATCTAGTGGCATCCACCCACACTGATCTCTCACTGCTGTTTAAGTCCCATTTAAGTCCCTGGTGTCTAGTGCCCCCCCGCACCATCCACACCAGGTTAGGTACACCAACCTGCCACCCCCCCTTTCCATACTCTTCAGTCAGGTGCTGGGGAAGCATATTAAATTAATATAGGGCCAGTAATCAGAGGGTAGGAGGTGCCACTAGATACAGTACCAGGGAAACATTACATAAATACTGGGCCGGTTATCGGAGTTTGGGGGTACCACTAGACTCCAGGGAAACATATTAAATTAAAACTGGGCCAGCAATACATAATGTATACATTCATTCCACAGTTCAGGGACTCTCTGATCTATGGAATGAATATATGAATTGTAAAGTAATGCATTAAACTGTTGAAAGAAATTCCACAGAACTGACCACTGACAGTGATCAGTTCTGCGGAATTGTATTCTGCAGTTTAATACAATAATCTGCAATTCATACATTTATTCCACAATTCTAAATCAGAATTTCCATGAAAGTTCCAAAATATAAATCCAGCTTCATGCAAATTCTGCCAGTGAAAGTCCTCCCCCAGCCCTATAAAGTAGCCAAATTGCACATTGCAGTTTCATTACAGCAAATCAAAATTTTAGTTTTTAAAGGTTTGGCTAAAGTTTGTTGTTCATCTAAAATGTTTAGATGCAAATGATCCCAAATTCTATAGGATTATACACTTCCAGTTTAAACACTGCAGGTGAGCGACACCTTTCTACATGGCAGTACTGATTTGTTAATAAGAAACAAGGTCCAGTGATCCTCCCCACTGATACTTCCCCAACTGACCTGTTAGCAAGGTTTTTTAATATTTATTTAACTCATTTCTTCTTATTATCATACTTTAGATAGTGGTTCTTAGTTAAATGTCAACTAAGATTTGTAACTACTTCACCACCACTTCACGGTGACTCCCCTTCAGTCAGGTCCTACAATATGTTATATTAATTTCTGTACCTACCTCGCTGCTATGCGTTGAAGTCTTGCTATTTCAGTCTCCTTTTATGCTTACACCACCCTCCAGCTTCCAGGAAGTATTTAACTGTTTAAAGTATGATAGCAAGAAGAAATGTGTTAGATAATTATAAAAAACAATCTCAGTTATAGGCCAGTTGGGGAGGTACTGGGATAACAGTGACCCTTCTTTTTTGATTCCGATCAGCCATTCAAAAAGAGCCCCCTAAAGTGTCTAAACTGATTCAACTAGCCAGAGTTGAGCAGGTTACATCTTGTATTAGTACTGACTGGCTACTCATGGCATGTATGCAAGTCCCTGGATGTCCTTTGAGAGCCTTGGCTAGCTGACATCAATCTACAGGCAGGTCTGCAGGCCCATGAACAGTTAGCAAGAGCTCTTGAGAAGCTGGCAATATCTTGTTGAATTATTGGGTTTTAATGATTGTGGCCTAGTAACCCTATATTATGCTCAATCATAATTATTGGTGGAAGTCCCTCCTGGTGATGCATTAAAAACTAATACAGAATCTTTCATTCGGATTGTTTATGAAGATACCTTTGAGAAAGGATTCCATTTTTCACAGCATAGTGGTAAAAGTCATCTGATGCCATTACTGCATAGGTTACATTGAATTCCACACCACTAACGGCTTTTTCTGGAGGTCTCTGGACCCATGCCATCTCCAGACCTGGGGACAAAACAAACATGTGCTTAGGTGTTACAGTGTATGTTTCATTTGTGTCTGAAGGAAACAAGTCTGTAGATATTTTATGAAAGTGGTGGCACCATTATGGGTTCAGTAGCACAATAATGTTACCCTCTATCTTGGCCACCTTGAGACCTAGGAACCTGCAAATTGGCAAGCATGCTTGTTGTGGCAGGGTCTGATAACCTGACAAGCATGGTACAATTTGATGCAGTAGTTTGTTTGTTTGTTTTTAATTTAATTAGCTTTATTAAGGATGATAAAATTATGTACACAGGGTAAAACAGGTATACAGGAATGTGAGAAGCAAATGAGCACAATTACATATACAACCCCCCAACACTCCCCCAAACCCTCCCCCTACAAAGGCCAGTTGTAGGGTACCTGAACCAAGCATACATTCTAAGAAACAAGTACGTTCATGGACCTAATGAAAAGTATTTAGACTGCTAAGGTGGACAGCCAGGCATCTAGAGGGCCCCAGTGCCTAGCAAATGTGTGAAGGCAATGCCTCATGGAAGCTAATGTGCGCTCTATGTGCATTATCTCCACCATTTCCTTGTTCCATTCCATGAATCTTCTTTATTGCCATAGTGATTAAAATGAAGTGATAACACCTGGTGCCCTTTTAGAGCCTGGATGTCCAACCCTAGGCTACAATTATTCTTTGTAAAAGCCTCAGACAGACCTAAATCAGCATCTAATGCCTCCTGTATCTTCATGCAGAAAAGACAGGCCTTGGAACAGTCCCATAAAATGTGGCTAAGGGTACCCCCACTAGTGCCACATCTAGTACATGTTGATGAATCTAATTACCCCCTCTTATATAACTTCCAAATAGTGTGATAAGTAGTATGGATAATTTTAAATTGAGTGAATCTATATCCATCGTACTTAATATAGTGGTAAATATTCTGCCATACTGATTCCCACTGTTGTACATCAGGTCTTCATTCAAGGGTTTTAGGCCAATATTTAGGGGGTGGACCATACTTGTGTGACAATGCCTGTAAAAACACCCAATATAACACAGAGACAGTGTGTCTGTTGATGCTAAGCTCCCCCAATTCCACCAAGGTAATATCTTGGTGGTCTAGTGAAGGCATGTTTTCCAGCTTTTGCTGAAGTACTGTAAGTACCACACTTGATAGTAGAAAAAGCTATCTTTAGAATCTAAATCATAGGTTTGCTGAAGAAATGAGAAAGAGACCCAATTTTGTCCCTATCATAAATGTGAGACCTTTTCTATACCCTTTCCCACCAGTTTGTGTTATGGAGTGGATGGCTCCTAATTGTAAGGTTGGGATTCAACCAGAGGGGCTGTTCTAATGGGTTACTCAGGGGAGATTTTAAAAGTCACATCAACTGATTGTAAATCATGACTGAAATGCCCACTAGATTATTCATAAGGGATTTCAAAAGGTTTGCCTGTGTAATATAAAACAATAGCTGTAGGCTAATGTCCTTTTGGAGGCATAATTCTTTCTCTATGGTCCACCACAAAGGAACATACAAAGGAGGCTGTTCTGTTAGTGAGGTTATCCAACTGAAATACTTAGATGCATGGGCTGCATGGAAATAACCAAGGTAATCTGAAACATTTAACCCCCACCACGCTTGAGCTCTGCCAGTTTACTGCATCAAAGCCTAGGCTTTTGCCCTTTCCATAAAAAGGTAGAGAGCACAGCATGAAGGTCCTAGAGCCATTTTGTAGGGAAACTGACTGTCAACATAGTTAAGAGGTACAGCAAATGAGGTAAAATGTTCATTTTAATTATACTAGCATGACCCCACAATGATAGGGGGTAACCCTTTCCAATTATTTAAATTGGATTGGATCATGCAAAAGAGGTCGGTGAAATTCTTATGTAGCAACTGGATTGTGGATGTAGTTAATTTGATCCCTGAATATGTAAGATCCTTAGGTACCCATATAAGCCCAATATCAGTGAAATTTCCCTTCCTAGTATAGTTATTGAGTGGAAGAACTTGCATTTTGTCTATGTTTAATTTATATAGACAGATATGGCCAAATTTCTGAATCTCTGCTAAAGCCATTTTAAGTGAAGTAACATGATTCATAAGATGCAAAAGAATATCATCAACATATACAAAGATTTTATATGGACGCATACCTCATCCAAACATTATTCCCCAGACATTAAGAAGTATGGCCCCATCTATCTGCTGCTAGGTCAGGCCTCCAGTTTTGGGTGGTCTGTTTTTATATATGTCTAATAGATTTGTTTAATTGATTGTTTTATATTTTAATAATAGTATTTTAACTGTTTTTTGATTTGTGATTATACGGTGCCCAGAGCCTCCAGGATTGGGCGCCTGAAAAATAAAATATGCCTTTTCTTGTTTTGCCTACCTAGCAAGATGCCCTTTATTGAAGGTTAAGCTGAACACACTACATGAGGGGTTCCAAATATAAATTAAAAAGGTAGAAGGAAAGGGGCCAGCCCTGATGGGTCCTGTTTTGCAGAGGAAAACTGGAGGAAAGGACCTTACTGCAAGGCACCCAGGCGGTGGGACGTGAATATAGTAATTGTACCCACAGAATAAATTGATCTGGGATACCAAACTTATGCAGAACCCTAAAAATATATTTCCAGGAGACTCTATCAAAGGCTTTTCCCACATCCAGAGAGGCCAAAATAGCTGGCGTCTTGCCCTCCCTGAATACAGAAATAATATGCTGGAGCTTGCGTAGATGATCCAACATGAGCTAACCAGACATAAAACTTACTTGTTCTGGGCAAATCAGGTCTGACCACACCTGTTGTAACCTTAGGGATAATGCCTTAGCGAGTATCTTCAGTTCAACATTTAATAGTGAGATAAGCAAATAATTTGAAACCTTGGTAGGATCCGGACTGGGCTTAGGAAGTACGGAAATGAAGGCCTCTTACAACAGAGTCCTCCAGTTCACCCTCCTTGTATTCCTCCCTATAAACACTCAGCAAATAAGGGAGAATATCTCCTGCCAGTACTTTATAAAGAGAGATTGAAAGCTGTCAGGGCCAGGTGCTTTGTCCGAGGCCATCATTATCAGGGTGGTCTGAAGCTCCACAACCATAAGGGGTTGTACTAACAGAGCTTGAGCAGCATCATCTAACAGGGGAAGGTGTACTTGGGCAAAGCTAATAATTTCCCAGTCTGTTCGCCTGAGGAAACATTAGTGACTTTGGCTTTAAACAAGGCCAGTTCAACCTGAGTATGGTTGAGTTCATGGTATTCATCCCTAGCCAAGTTTAACTGCAAGCCAATGTGATCAAAGATCCCAATGTTAACTGTTCCAGTGATCTGATATGATGCAAAAGCTTTGTTGCTTTAGCTTGTCGCTGTTATTTAGCTTTGGTGGAATAATGTCCCAGCGAATGGCACATTTGTAGGCCCCCCCATAAAGTAGCTGCTCTAGGGACCATCTCTTGGTTTTCCTGAAAGAAACCAACCATAAATTCCCTCAGTTGGGTGACTGCCTGAACATCATTGAGTAGGGATTCATTCATTCTCCAGGTTTTATCTAAAGTCACATCCAACAACAAGGTGCTTGCACTGGGGAGAGATCAGAAATAACTTTAGGGAGCATCTCCACTGTCCCTAACCCTCATAAAAACAGTTGACTGATAAGAAAATAACCTATTTTGAACTGTGTACAATGAGATTATGAAAAAAAGGTATATTCCTTGGAAGTAGGATGATGAGTCCACCATGGCTTAACCAGGGCATGGGTATCAATTAATTCCCTGAGAGCCCTCTGATTTGGAGTGAGAGAGTATCATGGTGGGTCTGATCTGTCAAGATCACTATCCAAGGGAGCATTCCAGTCATCCACAATTATAAGAGGCTGGTCGGGCCATGTGGCCAGGTATAAAGAGAAAAGAACAATAATTTGAGGGTCATCCTTAGAGGGACCATAAAAGGAGGACAAGTGGAGGTCCTTACAATTTAGGGTGCCTTTTATCAATATGTATCTACCCTGTGGGTCAGTAATGGTGTGGTGTAACAGAAGGTCTACATGTCTGGCTATCAGAATAGCCACTCCTGCCTTTTTTTATCAATGCCCACCTGGTAGACTTGGCCCACCCATTGACTCCTTAAGAGAAGTACATCACCCATTGAAAGATGGGTGTCCTGTAGAAAAACAAATGATGGCCCATATCTACGAAGGTGGGTTAAGATACAAAATCTTTTCATGGGAGAGTTTGCATCTTTGACATTCCAAGTTATAAAAGAATGTCTCTACATAATCATGGGTTCCACAGTATGTTTTGCATGCCCATCTGGACATAGTACCCTGAACAGAGGCCCTGTGATCTAACTGCTGTCCCATACATAAAATAAAGGAGAAGTGCCTGTTGCCAATAAACAAAAGGTTGTGGTACTAGTCCTTGCCGAATCCAAATTGTGTGCAGACTCTACCTTTTCTCCGATCACCCCAAAGCACCCTATCCCATCCCCCCCAAAAATGCTAGCTTTTGGGAAAAAAAAACTCTCTCCCACCCGGCATCTCCAGAGTCCAAACCCCTTCCCCCAAGCCGTGACTGAGGTAAAGCCATCAGAGGACAATCGCAGATATGGTCCATTTAGGGTCACAATTACTGTACAAAGCAACAAAAAGAAAACCCTAAGAATACAGCCTTGCCAAGCCCCACATTTTGAGGATGGCTTCAATCCAGACCTGTGAAGAGATGAAATGTGCCTGTCAACCCAATAACAGTTAGTATTAAAACATGCCCTGAGACAAGAATGCGATAGAACTATGGATATAAAGCAAGCCAGACACTAAAACACAAAAACAGTAATCTCTCTGTGTTCTGTCTACCACACAGAAACCTTCCCTTAAAGGAGGATAGTAAGAACACTCCAGAAAATTCAGCAGGCAGTAAGGTAACCATATTCCTGATGAGCCCAGCAAAAAGCACTCTACCCTACAAAAGAACAAAGGAAAATGCAAAACTACATTGGGGCAACCTTTAGAGAAATAAACTCATAACATCCTTATAAAATTTGTGAATGATATAGAAGTTCTAATTGTGTATGAAACCATCAGCTTAAGGAGGACAGCAAGAAGAGCCTACAGGTATTAAAAGAGTTGCTCTCCTGAGGAACCCAAGAAAAATTCAAGATCTCGTTAAACAACATAATAAAATACAAGGCTATAGTGAAGTAACCAATAAGTAAATAAACATAAACTGTCTTAACGAAATTAGTGAACTATAAAAAAGTAAGCAGGCGATGCATGAAAATTCCAGTTAATAAATGACTTGTGCATTCACCAGTACTTGCGGCATAGATATGAGCTGTATTTCAGCAAGGGAAAAAAGAAAAAAAAAGAGGAAAAATGCTAGCGCTCAGTACTTGTGAGTCATGTTGGTCCCAACAAAAGCAGGAAAAGGCAGTGTAGTGAGCCTATTTCCAGGCTATACCTCTTGAAGTCCATTGGTGCAGATCTTGGCAAGCCTTCAAGAAACTACACAAAAGTGTGCCCTGAGAGCAAGCCAAAGATCAATGCGCTTGAAAGTTCAGTTGCAGAGTAAAATAGCAACTACTCTAAAGGATTACATTAAGTACAGTCAACCCATGATCTGGCTGTAAAGTGCAAAGGCAAACCATGGTATTCAGAGTTCAAAATAACTGTTCTCCCCATTATTTAAACCAGAGCAATATAACTTAAAGTGTCAGCTGCGATGGACTCTTTTCATACTTGCACATGCCATGAGCAAACAGATCACAGATCAAAGCTAAACACTGGAATAGTGGCTTCTAAATTTCACCGCATTAATGGTTATGAGCCCAATATAGAAATTACTGGTCCATCTTCACCTGTGGCAATCTGGACTACAGGTTAGAAAACTGGTCGGGCAGAACTTTAGGCAAGTGTTGTTTTGCCGCATCTGTGGAATCAAAGCTGAAGATACCATGAGGGAGTGATAAAATGAGCTTAGCAGGGAACTGAATCCTAAATTGTACCCCCCCACACACATACACACAATAGAGCTGGCATTTGATTTCTTTGTAAGCCTTTTGTTTCTCCCTCATTGGCTGGCTAAAATCATTGAAAATAAAATAACAATGGTTCTGTCAGTACAGAGCTTGTTGTGCCCATGCTGCTTTTTGGATTCTCAGCTTGTCCTGGAAATTAAGGAGGCAGCAGATGAGAACATGGGGTTTTTCCACAGCCTGAGTTGCTGGGCGAGGGGCTTTATGAGCATGTTCAATGGCACAACCCCATCCATTCTCCAGTGAGCCTGCTAACTGACAGAATAGGTCACTGACAAACTACACTGGACTTGAGCCCTCCACACCTTCTGGCAGTCCGAAGAGAAGCAGGGTACTCCTCCAGCTCCTATTTTCAAGATCATCCACCTTCTCATTTAAATGTGCCATTTTCCAACACAGTGCTATCAGCTGCCATTCTTCTACCTGCATTCTATCTTCCAGGGAGCTAACCCTTGCTTCCATATCACCCAAAGACTCCACCGATAATGAGAAAAATTTAACATCAATCACTAGCTCCACAACGATTGATGTTAATGATGCAAATTCCTGCATGTAGGAATCCATTTCTTTTTCTTGGGGTTGTTCCGATACTGGAGAGAGTCAGCTTGCACCAAAATCAAGCTTATGCCATTTAGGAGGTTGGGGCTGCTCCGGGCTAGAGACGGGCGAAGTGGATGAAATTTGCTCCACAAATTAATTCGCAAAGTTGGTGAAATTCATAAAGTGCAGACTTCGCAAAGTTTTTGCAAGGTGAAGTTTAAAGAAGTTATAAGATCAGTCTCCATGCAGCACAGAATGGGCCCTGTTATAAAATAGACTGCAACTGCCAAGTTTGTACCAGGTAACCCCACCCCCAGAAACAAGTTAAAGTCAATAACCTCTACATTCACTACATATTTTCCCTGTGGGCAGCACCTCTGGGCCCTCCATGGAAGGATCCACTGTGGGTGGAGGCACCGCACACTAATTGAACCAGCATCTTGTACCATCGAGAATCCAGCCCAGTCCCCTCAGAGTGTGGGGACGTATTCCCTTTAAGGGCTTTGAAGTAATTCACTTTACAATGGTGGCACTGCTGTGATTAGTTTTGCATGCAACTTTATATGCCCAAACGTCTTCCCACCCCTGGGGGACAATGGATTTACTCAAGGGAGGAAGGCTTACTATGCTTTGTATAAGGCAGCACAGAAAATGAATGGCAAGGACACAGTTGTTAAGTGTGATTAGATTTTGCTGTGAATAATATGTTTGACTGAACATGGTGGCACCATGGACGTAATAATTGGGCAACATGGTAAAGGCAACATATACTCCACAGAGAGTGGGGCAGGAGGAAGTGCACGTACCATCTGGACAGTTGGCGCTGGAGAGTGTTTGATCATGTGTTCTCCTCATATACTGATGCTGGTGGTGGAACACTGTGTATGACCATAGGAGGGTTTGGGTTTTCCCATAGCAAGCCTTAAAGGAGCATGCACCTATCGACACAAAGGTCCCAAACACGTTGCCAAGAACTGGACTTAAAGAGAATGAGAATTCTTTGGTCAAGCAGGTGGAGGCAACCAAGCAGAGACAGAGTCTGCTGGGGTATGGTGAAAAAGCTTTCACCAATTTAACCTCTCAAGCTCTCCTACCTTTTGTGGCTCACATATAGTGAAAAAAATACAAAAAACTAAAATCCCTGTCTCGGTCTTATTTTATCTCCCAGTAAGGGCTGTGGTAAGGCAGAGGCTTCTGGTGATGATAATCCTTTAAACAACACCAAGGTCTGACATGTAGCCAAAAGTATCACGGCAAACCTGATTCTCTGTCAGCTCTACCCTGTCTACCTAAAAGAAGGCTAATCTATGACTTTGTATTGTTTTACAAGTATTCCGGTGTACTTTGTTGATCTTCACTGGCTGGTGAGTTTGAGAAGTATTGAACACCACTTCCTGTTAACAATCTGGGGGGTGTAAATAACTGCATGAGTTACTGTAATAGGCATTTATGGGGCTGTTAGGCTCGCCTGAGAAGTTTATTTTACATTTTTAATTCATCTCAGGGTCAAGGGAGTAAGCAGGAATTTCCATTTTTGGGGGAGTGGGAAATACCAGAGTCCAGGGTATTACTGCAGCCCTCCCCCCAATTGCATCAGCAAGCAAGCTGAGCTGACCAGGCAGAGGAGAAGTCGACCTGCAGTCCACCTGGGAGAATGCTGGGAGCTGGATATTTCTCCAGTTAACAACACTGGTTGCTAACCAATACCCATAAAATGTGATACAGATAGGAAAGATGGGGCTAGAGAAACTGTGACAGTGGACAGGATTGTGGACATACCGATATTTCGCATCTGCTATCTGGTTAACATAGGGTTATATATTTATCTCCCAAACTTACCCATGGTCTGTGAAGAACTACTGATATTCCACATAATGTTAGAGCTTTCTAGACATACAAACTACTGAAGTATTAAACTACTGTAACTTGATAGAAACATACCTAAACACTAAATAATGATACACTTTGGTTAAGCATCTAGAAAATAAGAACAATGAACTGAAGATCAAACTTGGAAAAATGCATGAAGTACGAAAGCTGGAGGTCACTTGACTTGAATGAGGCAGGACTGCATGATGAACCCAGCAAATAAATGAAAATAATGAAGGGAGGGATAATAATGACCTTAGGTAAAGCAAAAGGCGAATAAATGATAACTACATAGAAACACAGAATTTGAAGGCAGATACCGACCACTTGGCCCATCCAGCCTGCCCATTTTCCCCTATCTGCAGTATCACTGTTCTCTCTCTCTCTCTCTTCCAATACTAAAGGCCAAGACCGCCTCACGGCTGGGTGTGCTAGTGGAGAATCAACTATAGCAAACCAACACTCCAGCACCACCCACTGACAAATAAACACCACAGATATTCAATATAGATGAAAAAAATGGTACTTTAGTTCATCAAAAAGTGTGCTGACCTCTTACCATGAAACTGGGAGAAACATCAGCAGGACCCCACCAACTCCTACCAGTTTCACTACTGCGTCATCAGGTCGGCACACTTTTTTAAGAATTAAACTACCAGATTTTGATCTACATTGAATCTCTGAGGTGTTTATCTGGCCGTGGGTGGAGCTGGAGTGTTGTCTTTCTCCTTTCCCTCATGCCTTTCCACTAAGATTCCCTTATGCGTATCCCATGCATTCTTGAATCTCACCACTGTTTTCACTCCAGCCACCTCTGCTGTACTGCTGTTCCAGGAATTCACAACTCTCCTTGTGAAGAAGTACTTCCTCACACCTCTTCTGAATCTATCCCCTTCAGCTTCATATATATGTCCCTTGTTCTTGAGCTCCTTTTTCTGAAATTACTCCCTCCTGTACCTTATTTACCCCTGTGAGGTATTTAAAGGTCTCTATCATATCCCCACCCCCCCCGGCCTCCTCTCTTCCAGGGTATACACTGAGGCCCTTTAATCTCTCCTAGAAGGATTTTGGTATAAACCCTGCACCATTATGGTTGCCCTTCTCTGGACTGCCTCCACTCTGTCTACGTCCTTCCAGAACTGGAAACATTACTGTAGGTGGGGTCTTACCAGCAATCTTTACAGAGGCAACACCACCTGGTGATAACCCCCACGCACCCCAGTATCCTACTAGCCCTCCTAACTGCTTTATTGTGCTGCCTGACCACCTTTAGGTCATCAGATATGATTACCGCCAGGTCTCTTTTTCACTTGGTGGTCATCAAGACCACTCCATTCATTTTATACTCCATCTCTGGGTTTCTGTGCCACAAGTGAATAATTGTGCACTTTTTTGCAATGAAACCCAGCCCCATACCCCTGATCACTCCTAAAGTTTTCTCAGACCTCTGCTCATCCTTACACACACACACACACACACACACACACTGGAGTTTTCACCCTATTGCAGATTTTGGCATCATCCACAAAGCAGTAGACCTTCCCTTCCAGCTCCTCTGCAGTATCGCTTATAAAGACATTGAAGAGGACCTTTCCCAGCACCTATGCCAGAGGCACCCCACTGGCCATCCTCCATTCCTCAGAGTGAACCCTGTTTACCACCACCCTCTATTGCCTATCTCCTAATTTCATATCAGGTTTACCACCTTTGGACCCACTCCTATGCTACCCAGCTTGCTTACTAGTCTCCTTACTGAAATCTACATAGACCACATCCATTGTTCCACCCTGATTTAATTCCTTGGTCACCCAGTCAAAGAAATTTGTCAGATTCATTTGACATGACACCCCCCTCACCAAAATGAATCCATGCCTTGAGTCTTGTAAACTATCAGATTCAAGATATTTCCACAACCCTCTCCTTCAGCAGCGATTGGATTAGCTTTCCCACTATTGATGTTAGGCAGACGTAAGCAATAATACACGATGGGGTGAGTGGTATTGAGCTATACCAGACCACTCAGGGGCATAATGAATGGAGGGTCCAGAATAGTCCATTATTGCCCACCCTAGTGGGTATTATTGCTTTGAAAATGGGCCATTGTATTATATATGTTTGAAAAAAATAATGTTTATGTTTACATGTTAAAACTCAAGTGTTTAGTAATAAAATAGTTCTTCCACCTGCGTTAGACTGTTGTGTTTTTGTTTTTTTGAGCTAGGGATTTTTGTTCTAGTGGAGCCTCCATAGTTGTGACTTTGGAGCTGGTTGTCATGATTACCCCACACACACACACACACACACACACACACACACACACACACACACACACACACACAAACCTGTTAAAATGGTTTTGTTTTACTGTTTTTTTTTTCCCTGAGTGTCAGCATGACATCAATGGCAGGATCAAGAGAGTGACACGCACTGTTTAGGGCTATGAGAATATGGTGTATAGTGTACCACACATTAGGGAGCACCAGGAATGAGGTAGTGGGACTTTTCTTTTTTCTTTTCATTTGCAGACCAGTTAATGAGGTGCTCGCTTGATACACAAAGTAACTTGGCTGTAAAATTACAAACTGAGTTGAATGAGACAGAGAGAGCATTAGCTCTGGTAGTGCTACTACTGCATGTGTGAGAGGAGCAGTACTTTCTTCATTTTCCATACGACAGATGGACATCAATCTGTGGTACAGAAAATGAAAAGTTTGTCACTGCCGTCATACACAGCAGCGCTATTGGAGCTAGCACTGTGTATCTCGCTCAACTTAGTTTGCGCTTTTGCAGTGGAGCTTCATTTTCCCGACATTGTGGTCACTTTAAAATGTTGATTGCAGATCTTGCCAAGAGAAAAGGGGGAGATCCACCACTAGTTTTCGGCTCACTTAGCAAGTGGAAAAAAATGACGGCTGGAGAGTTTGAAAATTCAGCGTGGCCCAAGGATATCCTAAGTAATGGGGCACCTTGAAGTGGCATTCATTTTTTACCAGGCAATGTTGAAAAATAAATGCATGGCTGGACATGGCTTTCAGCCAATCAGCATGCTTTATTTTTCAAACTCATTTTCTAATGTCCTATAATTGCCAGCCTCCTCCCTGCTACCACTTTTGTGAAGTGGTACTACATCTTCTCTCCTGCCATCCTCCAAAACCATTCCTGTTTTCAGTGAGCTGTTAAACGGGACTGTCAGAGGTGCAGCTAGTACCTCCCTAAGCTCCCTCAGTACCCTTGGATGCTCCCTGTCTGGTCCCATTGCTTTATCCACTTTCAGACTAGTGAGTCCCTTCAAGACTCTGCCCTTCAAAAAAGGACTAGTGTCCACATCCATCCTGTTGCTTTTTTGGTCCCCCACCTTCTCTTTCTCTGTGAACACTGAACAAAGTATTTGTTCAGAATGTCTGCCTTTTTCCTGGTTCCCTCTGCACAGTCCCACTTTCCTTTTTAACCTTACAATTCCTCCCCAACCTTCCTCTTTACATACCTATGTAAAAATGTCTTGATCCTTTCATTACCACCTGGGCTATTCTCTCTTCAGTTTGCACCTTCACCTCCCTACTACTTTCCAGCTTCTCTCTGTTTCCTCTGATACACCTCCCTATCCTTCTTCCTCTGCATCTCCTTATAGATTCTGAATTCTACCCTTTTTTGCCTTTACCTTTTCAGCTACCTCTTTCAGGAACCATAGTGGCCTCTTATTTATTTATTTCGGAAAGACCTTTGAGTGCAAGCTCTTTTACAAAGGTTCCACGTCAGGGTAGACAATAAGGCAATACTCAATACAGTGGTTACAGTGGCCTGTGAATAAGGCATCATGAGCAGTTACTTGAAGGTTAGACAAATAAGAGAAAAAAGAAAAGGAGCAAATTCCGATTAGAATACATTACTATTGTTAATTGATTGCCCATGGAAAAACTCCTGGTCAAGTGTTGTTTTAGACTGGGTAACTTCAGGGGTTAGGCGAAATTGAGGTAACAGTGAATCACAAAGGGAGGAGAGGAAGCAGCACTGTGCAGGCTTTGTCAGTGGGGGTGGTTGTGGGGAGGGTTTAGGTGTGGCAGGGTTGGCTCTTGCTTTTGCTCACTTGCTTGATGCAGAGGGTTGTTGCCTTCACTATGCTCCCTTTTAGCTTCACCCACTGTTCCTCCACCCCACCCAGGCCATCACCCCCCCCACAAGGTCATCCCTGAGGCATTCACCTATCTTTATAAAAATTACCCTCCTGAGGTCCAGGACACTTGCTCTTGTGTTGTTCCATTCCACATCCATCCTTATACTGCACCACACTGTACAGTGATCACTGGTCCCCAGATGGCCTCCCACACTGATGTCTATAAAACTGTCCCTGTTAGCAGGTCCAGTATTGCCCCATCACATGTAGGTTCATTAGCTAGTTGCCTGAGGAACTCCCCTGCAACCCCTGCAAGGAGTCCAGCATGTCCCTGCTTCTAGCTGAAGCTGCAGCTGGGAGGCTCCAATCTACATCCGGCAGATTGAAATCTCTCACCAGCAGCACCTCCCCTTTTCTGCCATCTTGCCAATGGTTTTTACCAGTACCTTATCTGACTCCAGTTCCTGTGCTGGTGATGTGCAGATCATGCCAGTATGAACAGTGGCTCCATTCCCTGTCTTAGGGTGATCCCCCCCATTTGCCTTGTATTTTCATAGCTTTTATACTTTCCCTCACATAAAGTACCACACCCCCTCCTACTGTATCTGTCCCACTCTGTCCTTCCTGAACAGAGTATAGCCTGGTATAGACATGTCCTAGTCATGGTTCTCAGTGCATCGTGACTCAGTAATGGCCACAATATCCAGGTTTACCTCTGCCATGATGGCCTCTAGGTCCAGAATTTTACTTCTTAGACATCTAGTATTTGCACACATGACATTCCAGATTTTGTTACCATTTTGCTTGTTACCCTCCTTTTTTCCTTTCTGCCCTCTGTCCTTCCCCCTCTCTTTTTAATACTCCTGCTCTCATCTCCCTACATTTCTACCACCCTGCTTCCTTTATTAATTTGCACCCTGGGGGATTCCTCTTCTCTCAGGTTCTCTCTACTCTCTACTTCAGCCTGTTGGGGGGTGCAGTTTCTGCCTCCCCAATTCTTTCCACCACCCCCTTGGCAAGTTTAAATGCTCATCAAAATAACATTTAAACTGTCCACTGAGCACTGCAGTTCCCCTTCTGGATGGATGGAGGCCATTACCCCTGTGTAGGCCCTTATCCCTCCAGGTGGGTCTCTAGTCCCCAATGTCACCAAACCCCTCCTCTCTGCACCATTCCTTCAACCATGAGCTGAATGTCCTGGTGCAGAGATCCCTCCTTCCCTGTTGTAGAAAGCCAGCACCTCAGCAAAAGTCACTGAGTGCGCTAGCTCTCTTAGACCCCTCCACAATTCCCTAAACTCCCCCTACACTATCCCTGCCCCATCCCTAGCCAGGTCATTAGTCCCCATATGGACAATGACATCCAGCTGTCCCTCCCATCCTGTTGCCCTAGTGATCCTCAGGATTCACATCCCATTCCTTTGGGCTATGGTGCCACATAAGCACCTAACCTCTCCCCTCTGTTCTTAAATCTATCCCCTCATGGTTGAGTCCCTCTTCAGATGTTGCTTCCTGTCCCTCTGGGAGTCCTCTACCACTCTCCTTGTGGTCTCCACTATGGAAGGATCCCCCACATCCTCCCTGGTCACTACCATGGGTGCCTCCTCCTGGCAGTCCTACCCCACCAGAGCAGTGTAGGAATTACATAGTGGTACTGGTTGAGTAATGTACCTCTGTGCTACCACCCCCGCCCTTCCAGATCCCACCATACTCCAGCCATTGCTCTTCCCTGGCATCCTCTGAGGTAACAGCAACAGACTTTGTGGCCCCTTAGTGGGGTAAGAGGTCCCCTGAATCCCTACCAACTCAGCCTGGAGGTTTATGACCCCCATGCTCAACCCAAAGAGGTGAGTGCAGATAAGGCAGCACCCCAGTCACCAGAAGGTTTTCTGTAAACTGCCACTTCACAGCCACTGCCTACACCACTCCCAGTATTCCCAATTTCTATTCTCACTGTGTTAACTGAAAATACTTTTGTACCCTAGATTAGGCCAGAAGACTAGAACAGTCAAATGTGTAAAATCCCAAACAAGTCCCTTAATTGGTATTTCAATTATTAGATTTACAGATTCAGCAATATGTAAAGTAGCTAGGAAAAACACAATAGTCACTTATCCCACAGGAGCAAAAGTGTCAGATGTAAAAGAAAATGCAAATAGACTTAGTAAAGGGGTTGGAAAAGAACCAGTAATTGCTGTACAGTACATGTAGGAACAAATGACATTGGATGAAGAAGTGATGATGACATAAGAAAGTTTTGTGGACTTGGGTAATGATCTTAAAGGTAGAGGCCATAAGATCATTATCTCAGCAATACTGCCTGCCCCAATAGCAAGTGTGGGTAGACATAGAGCAATAAAAAAAGACAAATGCATATCTCGGAAACTGGTCAAACAAGGAGAATTCCTCTCCCTGAGAAACTGAATAATTTCGAAACTAGGACATACCTTTACAGATGTGATAAATCTGCATTTGCAAAAGATTACTGAAGCAGCTAGATGATAAAAGCAGTGAAGGACATAGTAAGATGGGTGAGTAGTTGGTCAGAAGGGAGACAGCAGAGGGTAGTGGTAAACAGTGTCAAATCTAGGGAAAGGGAGGTCACAAGCAGGGTGCTGCAGGGTTCATTCCTGGGTTTAGTCTTTTTCAGTATGTTTTCAGTGACATGGGAAAAGGAATCAAGGACAAGATGGGTCTCTTCACAGATGACACAAAGTTCTGTTATAGGGTAAACAACAAGAAAGGGGTAAGTGAGATGCAGAAAGACGTGCAAAGATTGGAGAGGTGGCTCAGGGTTTGGCAGCTGAAACTCAATGCCCAGACATGCAAAATGATGCACACAGGGAAGAAGAACCACAGGGTAGAATACTGGATGAGATAGGATAAGCTGGGCACTTCTACTGAGGAAAGGGACCTGGGAGCCATCATGGAAGGCTCCCTTAAATAATCTAACCTATTTAAGAAGATCTCCAGCAAGGCAACTGGTATGTTATGGTGTATTAGGAGGGGTTCTGATAGCAGGAAAAAAGAGGTTTTACTACCTTTCTGTAAATCACTGGTGAGGCCTCACCTAGGGTACTGTGCCCAGTTCTGAGTCTTCACTTCCAATAAGGAAAGACAACCACCAACTGGAAAGGATGTGATGTAAAGTAACCAAAATGATTCATGGCCTGCAGGACAGATGCTATGAGGACCGGCTTAGGGCACTGAACAAGTTCTTGTAGGAATCAAAAAGGAGAGGGGCAATATGACAGATGCCATCAAGGTCCTGAAAGCAATGAACAAAGTAAATTGCAAGGAACTATTCACCAGGTGAATTGTGTCCAGAACACAGGTTTATGAGTGGAAGCTCACAGATGGGAAAGTCAGGAGGAATGTGAGAAAGATCTGTTTCACTGACCGAGTGGTAGAACCGTGGAACAGCCTGCCAGCTGAGGCAGTGAGCATCAAAACAATGAATGGCTTCAAGCACAGTTGGGTCAGAATTAAGGGCTTAATAGTGTCCCAGTGGGGTTGTAGTAAGGCAGACAAAATGGGGTGTGGTAGTATGGTCAAAAATCCTACTTAAACAATAAGTGTCATGATAAGATAGGGCATTACGGGCAGACTAGAAGGATCAGTGGGGTCTTCTAACATTATTTTTCTATGTTTCTAGTTAAGCTGGAAAGGGACATTAATTCTGGGGACATGGTTACAGAACATAATTAACAGAGCTTTAAACAAGTCACAGAAGGGTGAGCACACGAATCCTACAAATGGTGTACCATATACAGTAGCAATGCAAAACATAGATAACAGAGAAATATGGGGAAGGAATAAGCCAAGTGAGAAATACTGAAAATGCTTTCTAATAAATGAAGAAGTGTTTGAAATAAGGTAACCAAGCTGGTGTTATATTATAAACACATATAAGATTGACATACAGCAGCTGGAATCACAGAAACCTGGTAGTCACCTGAGGACACCTGTGGGAAGAAAACCAGTGATGACATCAGACATAGACATGATAGGGAAGGTAGAACAGGTGGTCAAGTCACAGTACATGTAAAAAATTACATATCATCCTCATTAGTAGGTACCATCACAACCAGAGGCAGAGTGTTGAATTGGTTAGGCTTAAATTAAAAAGAGCAGGAGGGAGAGACTTGTTCTTGGGACCTGCTAGAGGCCGCCATATTGCAATAAGGTAATGGAAGCTAAAATGAAGTGAGAACTGGAAATGTTTTTTTTTTTTTTTTTTTTTGCAGATAATCTTTTTATTGAGTATATATGGAACATCAATGTACATAAACAGTCTTTTTATACTGGTTTTGAAAAAAATTATAGAACTATAACAGCAGTAACCACATTGGTTTCTTAATGTCAAACTCCATACATAAACCGAGGAAAGACTGGCACAGACAATAAAGAAAGGGACAAGGCATTCTATAGATACATTAGTGACAGAAAGAAGGCCAGGGCTGGGATTGTAAGGCTCAGAGGGGAGGAAGGGGTGTGTGTGTGGAGGGAGACCTAGAAAAGGCATCAGTACTGAGAAAATTCTTCTGTTCAGTATTCACTGAGGAGGGTGAGGGACAGGATTCACAGATGGGCATCAGAAACAACGTAGGGAGGGAGGTGAACACCAGTCCATTTACAGAAAGGAGTGTCCGAGAAGAACTCACAAAACTGAGGGTGGACAAAGCAATGGGACCAGATGGTATACACCCTAGAATATTAAAGGAACTATGGATGATGCTAACAGCATCGCTGGCAGCCTGGTTTAGTGAGTCACTCAATGCAGGAGTGATTCCAGAGGACTGGAAGAAGGCACATATAGTCCCTCTTTACAAGAGTGTAAACAAGGAGGAAGTAGAAAATTATAGGTCAGTCAGCTTTACCTTAGCAGTGGGCAAGATTATGGAGGTACTGCTTAAGAAAAAGATTGTGGAATCCAGTGCAGTACAGGATCTGAGGCAGCATGGATTCATAGCAGGAAGGTCATGTCAAAGAAATCTGCTAGACTTTTTTGACTGGGTGATGAAGGAGGTGGATTGGGTTAGCGGTGGATATATTATTTGCCTACCTTGATTTCAGCAAGGCCTTCAACACCGTTCCACACAGAAGACTGGTTAACAAGTTGGGTAGCCTGGGGGTGGGCCACAAAGTGGAGAACTAGGTTAAAAATTAGTTGAGGAACAGAAAAAAAGAGGGTGGTGGTTAATAGGATCCAATCCAAGAAAAGGGGGATGGTGACCAGTGGGGTGCCTCAAGGATCAGTTCTGGGGCTAGTACTTTTTAATGTCTACATTAGTGACATTGCTGAAGGGCTGGAGGGGAAGGTTTGCCTATTTGCCGATGACACCAAGATCTTCAACAGGGTAGACAGTCTTGGGGGAGGGGTTTGAGAAAATGAGGAGGGATCTAGGAAAGCTGGAAAATTGGTCCAATGTATGGCAATTGAAATTTAATACAAAGAAGGGCAAAATGATGCACCTGGGGTGCAGAAACTCTGCGGAGAGTTACAGGATGGGGGGAGGAGTTGCTGATGGTTACCAGGGAAGAAAATGATTTAGGGATAATCATCTCAGATGACCTAAAGGTGTCCAAACAGTGTACCAAGGCTGCAGGGAGGGCCAGTAGCATGTTGGGGTACATTGGAAGGGGTATCACTAGCAGAAGAAAGAAGGTGGTGATGCCATTATACAAAACACTGATGAGGCCTCATCTGCAGTACGGTGTGCAGTTCTGTAGGCCACATCTTCATAAAGACATAGACAGGGTGGAGGTAATTCAGAGAAGTGAAACAAGATAGTGCAGGGCTTGCACCAGGAGACATACAAGGAGAGATTAAAAGACCTCAATATGTATACACTAGACGAGAGGTGGGCATTGGGAGATATGATAGAAACCTTCAAGTATCTTAAGGGCATAAACAAAGTGCAAGTGGGTGACATCTTTTATTATAGGAGGTGTACAAGGACGATGGGGCATGATATGAGATTGGAGGGAGGCAGGATAAAGGGGAATGTGAGAAAGTTTTCTTCTCAGAAAGGGTGGTAGATGCATGGAATAGCCTATCCAAGGAAGTAGTGGGAGCTAGCACAGTGGGGGGATTCAAACATGCATGGGATACGCACCAAAGGAACACTAGAGATGGATTGGAAAGGCTAAAGTCAATGACTAAGTAGGGTCACAGACCACTGATGCAGGCAGGGAATACAGGCAGATTGGGAGGGCCTAGCAGTCCTTAGGTATCGGGTTAATACTGCGCAAGAAAGACAACTCAGTATTAACCACACTGTGTATACCATGCCTGGAATTACAGCGAAAACCGTAGAACAGCAGTAGGGAATTACTGCTACCCCTTTCACTGTACACTGAAAATGTGGAAGTATCAGGTTGCTGTGTGGTTGGGTGCTGGTTGAGATGCTCCCATGGTGGAGTCACCCACAATTATAAGAGGCTGGTCGGGCCATGTGGCCAGGTATAAAGAGAAAAAGAACAAAAATTTGAGGGTCATCCTTTGAGGGACCATAAAAGGAGGACAAGTGGAGGTCCTTACAGTTTAGGGTGCCTTTTATCAATATGTATCTACCCTGTGGGTCAGTAATGGTGTGGTGTAACAGAAGGTCTACATGTCTGGCTATCAGAATAGCCACTCCTGCTTTTTTTTAATCAACTCCCATCTGGTAGACTTGGCCCACCCATTGACTCCTTAAGAGAAGTAAATCACCCATTGAAAGATGGGTGTCCTGTAGAAAAACAATTGATGGCCCATATCTACGAAGGTCGGTTAAGATACAAAATCTTTTCATGGGAGAGTTTGCATCTTTGACATTCCAAGTTATAAAAAAGAATGTCTCTACATAATCATGGGTTCCACAGTATGTTTTGCATGCCCATCTGGACATAGTACCCTGAACAGAGGCCCTGTGATCTAACTGCTGTCCCATACATAAAATAAAGGAGGAAATGCCTGTTGCCAATAAACAAAAGGTTGTGGTACTAGTCCTTGCCGAATCCAAATTGTGTGCAGACTCTACCATTTCTCCGATCACCCCAAAGCACCCTATCCCATCCCCCCAAAAAATGCTAGCTTTTGGGGAAAAAAAACTCTCTCCCACCCGGCATCTCCAGAGTCCAAACCCCCTCCTCCAAGCTGCGACTGAGGTAAAGCCATCAGAGGACAATCGCAGATATGGTCCATTTAGGGTCACAATTACTGTACAAAGCAACAAAAAAGAAAACCCTAAGAATACAGCCTTGCCAAGCCCCACATTTTGAGGATGGCTTCAATCCAGACCTGTGAAGGGATGAAATGTGCCCTGTCAACCCAATAACAGTTAGTATTAAAACATGCCCTGAGACAAGAATGCGATAGAACTATGGATATAAAGCAAGCCAGACACTAAAACACAAAAACAGTAATCTCTCTGTGTTCTGTCCACCACACAGAAACCTTCCCTTAAAGGAGGATAGTAAGAACACTCCAGAAAATTCAGCAGGCAGCAAGGTAACCATACTCCTGATGAGCCCAGCAAAAAGCACTCTACCCTACAAAAGAACAAAGGAAAATGCAAAACTACATTGGGGCAACCTTTAGAGAAATAAACTCATAACATCCTTATAAAATTTGTGAATGATATAGAAGTTCTAATTGTGTATGAAACCATCAGCTTAAGGAGGACAGCAAGAAGAGCCTACAGGTATTAAAAGAGTTGCTCTCCTGAGGAACCCAAGAAAAATTCAAGATCTCTCTAAACAACATAATAAAATACAAGGCTATAGCGAAGTAACCAATAAGCAAATAGACATAAACTGTCTTAATGAAATTAGTGAACTATAAAAAAGTAAGCAGGCGATGCATGAAAATTCCAGTTAATAAATGACTTGTGCATTCACCAGTACTTGTGGCATAGATATGAGCTGTATTTCAGCAAAGAAAAAAAGAAAAAAAAGAGGAAAAATGCTAGCGCTCAGTACTTGTGAGTCATGTTGGTCCCAACAAAAGCAGGAAAAGGCAGTGTAGTGAGCCTATTTCCAGGCTATACCTCTTGAAGTCCATTGGTGCAGATCTTGGCAAGCCTTCAAAAACTACACAAAAGTGTGCCCTGAGAGCAAGCCAAAGATCAATGCGCTTGAAAGTTCAGTTGCAGAGTAAAATAGCAACTACTCTAAAGGATTACATTAAGTACAGTCAACCCATGATCTGGCTGTAAAGTGCAAAGGCAAACCATGGTATTCAGAGTTCAAAATAACTGTTCTCCCCATTATTTAAACCAGAGCAATATAACTTAAAGTGTCAGCTGCGATGGACTCTTTTCATACTTGCACATGCCATGAGCAAACAGATCAAAGCTAAACACTGGAATAGTGGCTTCTAAATTTCACTGCATTAATGGTTATGAGCCCAATATAGAAATTACTGGTCCATCTTCACCTGTGGCAATCTGGACTACAGGTTAGAAAACTGGTCGGGCAGAACTTTAGGCAAGTGTTGTTTTGCCGCATCTGTGGAATCAAAGCTGAAGGTGCCATGAGGGAGCGATAAAATGAGCTTAGCAGGGAACTGAATCCTAAATTGTACCCCCCCACACACATACACACAATAGAGCTGGCATTTGATTTCTTTGTAAGCCTTTTGTTTCTCCATCATTGGCTGGCTCAAATCATTGAAAATAAAATAACAATGGATCTGTCAGTACAGAGCTTGTTGTGCCCATGCTGCTTTTTGGATTCTCAGCTTGTCCTGGAAATTAAGGAGGCAGCAGATGAGAGCATGGAATTTTTCCACAGCCTGAGTTGCTGGGCGAGGGGCTTTATGGGCATGTTCAATGGCACAACCCCATCCATTCTCCAGTGAGCCTGCTAACTGACAGAATAGGTCACTGACAAACTACACTGGACTTGAGCCCTCCACACCTTCTGGCAGTCCGAAGAGAAGCAGGGTGCTCCTCCAGCTCCTATTTTCAAGATCATTCACCTTCTCATTTAAATGTGCCATTTTCCAACACAGTGCTATCAGCTGCCATTCTTCTACCTGCATTCTATCTTTCAGTGAGCTAACCCTTGCTTCCACATCACCCAAAGACTCCACCGATAATGAGAAAAATTTAACATCAATCACTAGCTCCACAACGATCGATGTTAATGATGCAAATTCCTGCATGTAGGAATCCATTTCTTTTTCTTGGGGTTGTTCCGATACTGGAGAGAGTCAGCTTGCACCAAAATCAAGCTTATGCCATTTAGGAGGTTGGGGCTGCTCCGGGCTAGAGATGGGCGAAGTGGATGAAATTTGCTCCACAAATTAATTACAAAGTTGGTGAAATTCATAAAGTGCAGACTTAGCAAAGTTTTTGCAAGGTGAAGTTTAAAAGTTATAAGATCAGTCTCCATGCAGCACAGAATGGGCCCTGTTATAAAATAGACTGCAACTGCCAAGTTTGTACCAGGTAACCCCACCCCCAGAAACAAGTTAAAGTCAATAACCTCTACATTCACTACATATTTTCCCTGTGGGCAGCACCTCTGGGCCCTCCATGGAAGGATCCACTGTGGGTGGAGGCACCGCACACACTACTTGAACCGGCATCTTGTACCATCGAGAATCCAGCCCAGTCCCCTCAGAGTGTGGGGACGTATTCCCTTTAAGGGCTTTGAAGTAATTCACTTTACAATGGTGGCACTGCTGTGATTAGTTTTGCATGCAACTTTATAAGCCCAAACGTCTTCCCACCCCTGGGGGACAATGGATTTACTCAAGGGAGGAAGGCTTACTATGCTTTGTATAAGGCAGCACAGAAAATGAATGGCAAGGACACAGTTGTTAAGTGTGATTAGATTTTGCTATGAATAATATGTTTGACTGAACATGGTGGCACCATGGACGTAATAATTGGGCACCATGATAAAGGCAACATATACTCCACAGAGAGTGGGGTAGGAGGAAGTGCACGTACCATCTGGACAGTTGGCGCTGGAGAGTGTTTGTTCATGTGTTCTCCTCATTCACTGATGCTGGTTGTGGAACACTGTGTATGACCATAGGAGGGTTTGGGTTTTCCCATAGCAAGCCTTAAAGGAGCATGCACCTATCGACACAAAGGTCCCAAACACGTTGCCAAGAACTGGACTTAAAGAGAATGAGAATTCTTTGGTCAAGCAGGTGGAGGCAACCAAGCAGAGGCAGAGTCTACTGGGGTATGGTGAAAAAGCTTTCACCAATTTAATCTCTCAAGCTCTCCTACCTTTTGTGGCTCACATATAGTGAAAAAAAATACAAAAACTAAAATCCCTGTCTCGGTCTTATTTTATCTCCCAGTAAGGGCTGTGGTAAGGCAGAGGCTTCTGGTGATGATAATCCTTTAAACAACACCAAGGTCTGACATGTAGCCAAAAGTATCACGGCAAACCTGATTCTCTGTCAGCTCTACCCTGTCTACCTAAAAGAAGGCTAATCTATGACTTTGTATTGTTTTATAAGTATTCCGGTGTACTTTGTTGATCTTCACTGGCTGGTGAGTTTGAGAAGTATTGAACACCACTTCCTGTTAGCAATCTGGGGGGTGTAAATAACTGCATGAGTTACTGTAATAGGCATTTATGGGGCTGTTAGGCTCGCCTGAGAAGTTTATTTTACATTTTTAATTCATCTCAGGGTCAAGGGAGTTAGCAGGAATTTCCATTTTTGGGGGAGTGGGAAATACCAGAGTCCAGGGTATTACTGCAGCCCTCCCCCCCAATTGCATCAGCAGGCAAGCTGAGGTGACCAGGCAGAGGAGAAGTCGACCTGCAGTCCACCTGGGAGAATGCTGGGAGCTGGATACTTCTCCAGTTAACAACACTGGTTGCTAATCAATACCCTTTAAATGTGATACAGATAGGAAAGATGGGGCTAGAGAAAATTATGACAGTGGACAGGATTGTGGACATACCGATATTTCGCATCTGCTATCTGGTTAACATAGGGTTATATATTTATCTCCCAAACTTACCCTTGGTCTGTGAAGAACTACTGATATTCCACATAATGTTAGAGCTTTCTAGACATACAAACTACTGAAGTATTAAACTACTGTAACTTGATAGAAACATACCTAAACACTAAATAATGATACACTTTGGTTAAGCATCTAGAAAATAAGAACAATGAACTGAAGATCAAACTTGGAAAAATGCATGAAGTAAGAAAGCTGGAGGTCACTTGACTTGAATGAGGCAGGACTGCATGATGAACCCCGCAAATAAATGAAAATAATGAAGGGAGGGATAATAATGACCATAGGTAAAGCAAAAGGCGAATAAATGATAACTACATAGAAACACAGAATTTGAAGGCAGATACTGACCACTTGGCCCATCCAGTCTGCCCATTTTTCCATATCTGCAGTATCACTGTTCTTTCTCTCTTCCAATACTAAAGGCCAAGACTGCCTCACGGCTGGGTGTGCTAGTGGAGAATCAGCTATAGCAAACCAACACTCCAGCACCACCCACTGACAAATAAACAACACAGATATTCAATATAGATGAAAAAAAATGGTACTTTAGTTCATCAAAAAGTGTGCTGACCTCTTATCATGAAACTGGGGGAAAGATCAGCAGGACCCCACCAACTCCTACCAGTTTCGCTAGTGCGTCATTGGGTCAGCACACTTTTTTAAGACTTAAACTACCAGATTTTGATCTACATTGAATCTCTGAGGTGTTTATCTGGCCGTGGGTGGAGCTGGAGTGTTGTCTTTCTCCTTTCCCTCACGCCTTTCCACTAAGATTCCCTTATGCGTATCCCATGCATTCTTGAATCTCACCACTGTTTTCACTCCAGCCACCTCTGCTGTACTGCTGTTCCAGGAATTCACAACTCTCCTTGTGAAGAAGTACTTCCTCACACCTCTTCTGAATCTATCCCCCTTCAGCTTCATAATATGTCCCCTTGTTCTTGAGCTCCTTTTTTTCTGAATATTACTACCTCCTGTACCTTATTTACCTGTGAGGTATTTAAAGGTCTCGATCATATCCCCCCCACCCGGCCTCCTCTCTTCCAGGGTATACACTGAGGCCCTTTAATCTCTCCTAGAAGGATTTTGGTATAAACCCTGCATCATTATGGTTGCCCTCCTCTGGACTGCCTCCACTCTGTCTATGTCCTTCCAGAACTGGAAACGTTACTGTAGGTGGGGTCTTACCAGCAATCTTTACAGAGGCAACACCACCTGGTGATAACCCCCACGCATCCCAGTATCCTACTAGCCCTCCTAACTGCTTTATTGTGCTGCCTGACCACCTTTAGGTCATCAGATATGATTACCGCCAGGTCTCTTTTTTGCTTGGTGGTCATCAAGACCACTCCATTCATTTTATACTCCATCTCTGGGTTTCTGTGCCACAAGTGAATAATTGTGCACTTTTTTGCAGTGAAACCCAGCCCCATACCCCTGATCACTCCTAAAGTTTTCTCAGACCTCTGCTCATCCTTTACACACACACACGCACACACACACACACACACACTGGAGTTTTCACTCTATTGCAGATTTTGGCATCATCCACAAAGCAGCAGACCTTCCCTTCCAGCTACTGTGCAGTATCGTTTATAAAGACATTGAAGAGGACCGGTCCCAGCACCGATACCAGAGGCACCCCACTGGTCATCCTCCATTCCTCAGAGTGAACCCTGTTTACCACCACCCTCCATTGCCTATCCCCTAATTTCATATCAGATTTGCCACCTTTGGACCCACTCCTATGCTAACCAGCTTGCTTACTAGTCTCCTTACTGAAATCTACATAGACCACATCCACTGTTCCACCCTGATTTAATTCCTTGGTCACTCAGTCAAAGAAATGTGTCAGATTCATTTGACATGACCCCCAAAATGAATCCATGCCTTGTGTCTTGTAAACTATCAGATTCAAGATATTTCCACAACCCTCTCCTTCAGCAGTGATTGGATTAGCTTTCCCACTATTGATGTTAGGCAGACGTAAGCAATAATACACAACGGGGTGAGTGGTATTGAGCTATACCAGACCACTCAGGGGCATAATGAATGGAGGGTCCAGAATAGTCCATTATTGCCCCACCTAGTGGGTATTATTCGCTTTGAAAATGGGCCATTGTATTATATATGTTTGAAAAAAATAATGTTTATGTTTACATGTTAAAACTCAAGTGTTTAGTAATAAAATAGTTCTTCCACCTGCGTTAGACTGTTGTGTTTTGGTTTTTTTGAGCTAGGGATTTTTGTTCTAGTGGAGCCTCCGTAGTTGTGACTTTGGAGCTGGTTGTCATGGTTACCCCACCACACACACACACATATACACACACACACACACACACACACAAACCTGTTAAAATGGTTTGTTTTACTGTTTTTTTTTTCTCTGAGTGTCAGCATGACATCAATGGCAGGATCAAGAGAGTGACACGTGCTGTTTAGGGCTATGAGAATATGGTGTATAGTGTACCACACATTAGGGAGCACCAGGAATGAGGTAGTGGGACTTTTCTTTTTTCTTTTCATTTGCAGACCAGTTAAGGAGGTGCTCGCTTGATACACAAAGTAACTTGGCTGTAAAATTACAAACTGGGTTGAGTGAGACAGAGAGAGCGCTAGCTCTGGTAGTGCTACTACTGCATGTGTGAGAGGAGCAGTACTTTCTTCATTTTCCATACGACAGATGGTACAGAAAATGAAAAGTGTGTCACTACTGTCATACACAGCAGCGCTATCGGAGCTAGCACTGTGTGTCTCGCTCAACTTAGTCTGCGCTTTTGCAGTGGAGCTTCATTTTCCCCCGACTGTGGTCACTTTAAAATGTTGATTGCAGATCTTGGCAAGAGAAAAGGGGGAGATCCACCTCTAGTTTTCGGCTCACTTAGCAAGTGGAAAAAAATGACAGCTGGAGAGTTTGAAAATTCAGCGTGGCCCAAGGATATCCTAAGTAATGGGGCACCTTGAAGTGGCATTCGTTTTTTACCAGGCAATGTTGAAAAATAAATGCATGTCTGAACATGGCTTTCAGCCAATCAGCATGCTTTATTTTTCAAACTCATTTTCTAATGTCCTATAATTGCCAACCTCCTCCCTGCTACCACTTCTGTGAAGTGGGACTACATCTTCTCTCCTGCCATCCTCCAGAACCATTCCTGTTTCCAGTGAGCTGTTAAACGGGACTGTCAGAGGTGCAGCTAGTACCTCCCTAAGCTCCCTCAGTACCCTTGGATGCTCCCTGTCTGGTCCCATTGCTTTATCCATTTTCAGACTAGTGAGTCCCTTCAAGACTCTGTCCTTCAAAAAAGGACTAGTGTCCACATCCCTCCTGTTGCTTTTTTTGGTCCCCCCACCTTCTCTTTTCTCTGTGAACACTGAACAAAAGTATTTGTTCAGAATGTCTGCCTTTTCCTGGTTCCCTTCTGCACAGTCCCCACTTTCCTTTTTAACCTTACAATTCCTCCCCCAACCTTCCTCTTTTACATACCTATGTAAAAAATGTCTTGATCCCTTTCATTACCACCTGGGCTATTCTCTCTTCAGTTTGCACCTTCACACTCCCTACTACTTTCCCAGCTTCTCTCTGTTTCCTCTGATACACCTCCCTATCCTTCTTCCTCTGCATCTCCTTATAGATTCTGAATTCTACCCTTTTTTGCCTTTACCTTTTCAGCTACCTCTTTCAGGAACCATAGTGGCCTCTTATTTATTTATTTCGGAAAGACCTTTGAGTGCAAGCTCTTTTACAAAGGTTCCACGTCAGGGTAGACAATAAGGCAATACTCAATACAGTGGTTACAGTGGCCTGTGAATAAGGCATCATGAGCAGTTACTTGAAGGTTAGACAAATAAGAGAAAAAAGAAAAGGAGCAAATTCCGATTAGAATACATTACTATTGTTAATTGATTGCCCATGGAAAAACTCCTGGTCAAGTGTTGTTTTAGACTGGGTAACTTCAGGGGCTAGAGTGAGAATTGAGGTAACAGTGAATCACAAAAGGGGGAGGGAGAGGGAAGCAGCTGTAGCAGGCTTTGTCGAGTGGGGGGTGGTTGTGCGGGAGGGTTTAGGGTGTGGCAGGGTTGGCTCTTGCTTTTGCTCATTTGCTTGATGCAGATGGTTGTTGCCTTCACTATGCTCCCTTTTAGCTTCACCCACTGTTCCTCCACCCCACCCAGGCCATCACCCCCACAAGGTCATCCGTGAGGCATTCACCTATCTTTATAAAAATTACCCTCCTGAGGTCCAGGACACTTGCTCTTGTGTTGTTCCATTCCACATCCATCCTTATACTGCACCACACTGTACAGTGATCACTGGTCCCCAGATGGCCTCCCACACTGATGTCTGTAAAACAGTCCCTGTTAGTGAGCTCCAGGTCCAGTATTGCCCCATCACATGTAGGTTCATTAACTAGTTGCCTGAGGAACTCCCCTGCAACCCCTGCAAGGAGTCCAGCATGTCCCTGCTTCTAGCTGAAGCTGCAGCTGGGAGGCTCCAATCTACATCCGGCAGATTGAAATCTCTCACCAGCAGCACCTCCCCTTTTCTGCCATCTTGCCAATGGTTTTTACCAGTACCTTATCTGACTCCGTTTCCTGTGCTGGTGATGTGCAGATCATGCCAGTATGAACAGTGGCTCCATTCCCTGTCTTAGGGTGATCCCCCCCATTTGCCTTGTATTTTCATAGCTTTTATACTTTCCCTCACATAAAGTACCACACCCCCTCCTACTGTATCTGTCCCACTCTGTCCTTCCTGAACAGAGTATAGCCTGGTATAGACATGTCCTAGTCATGGTTCTCAGTGCATCGTGACTCAGTAATGGCCACAATATCCAGGTTTACCTCTGCCATGATGGCCTCTAGGTCCAGAATTTTACTTTAGACATCTAATATTTGCACATGACATTCCAGATTTTGTTACCATTTTGCTTGTTACCCTCCTTTTTTCCTTTCTACCCTCTCTTCTTCCCCCTCTTTTTTTAATGCTCCTGCTCTCATCCCCCTACATTTCTCCCACCCTGCTTCTTTTATTAATTTGCACCTTGGGGGATTCCTCTCCTCTCAGGTTCTCTCTACTCTCTACTTCAGCCTGTTGGGGGGTGCAGTTTCTGTCTCCCCAATTCTTTCCACCACCCCCTTGGCAAGTTTAAATGCTCATCAAAATAATATTTAAACTGTCCACTGAGCACTGCAGTTCCCCTTCTGGATGGATGCAGGCCATTACCCCTGTGTTGGCCCTTATCCCTCCAAGTGGGTCTCTAGTTCCCAATGTCACCAAACTCCTCCTCTCTGCACCATTCCTTCAACCATGAGCTGAATGTCCTGGTGCAGAGATCCCTCTCCTTCCCCCTGTTGTAGAAAGCCAGCACCTCAGCAAAAGTCACTGAGTGCGCTAGCTCTCTAAGACCCCTCCACAATTCCCTAAACTCCCCCTACACTATCCCTGCCCCATCCCTAGCCAAGTCATTAGTCCCCATATGGACAATGACATCCAGCTGTCCCTCCCATCCTGTTGCCTTAGCAATCCTCAGGATTCACATCTCATTCCTTTGGGCTATGGTGCCACATAAGCACCTAACCTCTCCTCTCTGTTCCTAAATCTATCCCCTCATGGTTGAGTCCCTCTCCAGAAGTTGCTTCCTGTCCCTCTGGGGGTCCTCTACCACTCTCCTTGTGGTCTCCACTAAGGAAGGATCCCCCACATCCTCCCTGGTCACTACCATGGGTGCCTCCTCCTGGCAGTCCTACCCCACCAGAGCAGTGTAGGAATTACATAGTGGTACTGGTTGAGTAATGTACCTCTGTGCTACCACCCCCGCCCTTCCAGATCCCACCATACTCCAGCCATTGCTCTTCCCTGGCATCCTCTGAGGTAACAGCAACAGACTTTGTGGCCCCTTAGTGGGGTAAGAGGTCCCCTGAATCCCTACCAACTCAGCCTGGAGTTTTATGACCCCCATGCTCAACCCAAAGAGGTGAGTGCAGATAAGGCAGCACCCCAGTCTCCAGAAGGTTTTCTGTAAACTGCCACTTCACAGCCACTGCACTACACCACTCCCAGTATTCCCAATTTCTATTCTCACTGTGTTAACTGAAAATACTTTTGTACCCTAGATTAGGCCAGAAGACTAGAAGAGTCAAATGTGTAAAATCCCAAGCAAGTCCCTTAATTGGTAATTCAATTATTAGATTGTCAGATTCAGCAATATGTAAAGTACCTAGGAAAAACACAATAGTCACTTACCCACAGAAGCAAAAGTGTCAGATGTAAAAGAAAATGCAAATAGACTTAGTAAAGGGGTTGGAAAAGAACCAGTAATTGCTGTACAGTACATGTAGGAACAAATGACATTGGATGAAGAAGGGATGATGACATAAGAAATAGATTTGTGGACTTGGGTAATGATCTTGAAAGTAGAGGCCATAAGATCATTATCTCAGCAATACTGCCTGCCCCCAATAGCAAGTGTGGGTAGATATAGAGCAATAAAAAAAAGACAAATGCATATCTCAGAAACTGGTCAAACAAGGAGAATTCCTCTCCCTGAGAAACTGAATAATTTTGAAACTAGGACATACCTTTACAGATGTGACAAATCTGCATTTGCAAAAGATTACTGAAGCAGCTAGATGATAGAAGCAGTGAAGGACATAGTAAGATGGGTGGATAGTTGGTCAGAAGGGAGACAGCAAAAGGTAGTGGTAAACAGTGTCAAATCTAGGGAAAGGGAGGTCACAAGCAGGGTGCTGCAGGATTCATTCCTGGGTTTAGTCTTTTTCAGTATGTTTTCAGTGACATGGGAAAAGGAATCAAGGACAAGATGGGTCTCTTCACAGATGACACAAAGTTCTGTTATAGGGTAAACAGCGAGAAAGGGGTAAGTGAGATGCAGAAAGACGTGCAAAGATTGGAGAGGTGGCTCAGGGTTTGGCAGCTGAAACTCAATGCCCAGACATGCAAAATGATGCACACAGGGAAGAAGAACCACAGGGTAGAATACTGGATGAGATAGGATAAGCTGGGCACTTCTACTGAGGAAAGGGACCTGGGAGCCATCATGGAAGACTCCCTTAAATAATCTGACCTATTTAAGAAGATCTCCAGCAAGGCAACTGGTATGTTATGGTGTATTAGGAGGGGTTCTGATAGCAGGAAAAAAGAGGTGTTACTACCTTTCTGTAAATCACTGGTGAGGCCTCACCTAGAGTACTGTGTCCAGTTCTGAGTCTTCACTTCCAATAAGGAAAGACATCCACCAACTGGAAAGGATGTGATGTAAAGTAACCAAAATGATTCATGGCCTGCAGGACAGATCCTATGAGGACTGGCTTAGGGCACTGAACAAGTTCTTGTAGGAATCAAAAAGGAGAGGGGCAATATGACAGATGCCATCAAGGTCCTGAAAGCAATGAACAAAGTAAACTGCAAGGAACTATTCACCAGGTGAATTGAGTCCAGAACACAGGTTTATGAGTGGAAGCTCACAGATGGGAAAGTCAGGAGGAATGTGAGAAAGATCTGTTTCACTGACAGAGTGGTAGAACCGTGGAACAGCCTGCCAGCTGAGGCAGTGAGCATCAAAACAATGAATGGCTTCAAGCACAGTTCGGTCAGAATTAAGGGCTTAATAGTGTCCCAGTGGGGTTGTAGTAAGGCAGACAAAATGGGGTGTGGTAGTATGGTCAAAAATCTTACTTAAACAATAAGTGGCATGGTAAGATAGGGCATTACGGGCAGACCAGAAGGATCAGTGGTCTCTTCTAACATTATTTTTCTACGTTTCTCGTTAAGCTGGAAAGGGACATTAATTCTGGGGACATGGTTACAGAACATAATTAACAGAGCTTTAAACAAGTCACAGAAGGGTGAGCCTACGATCCTACAAATGGTGTACCATATCAAACAATACAAGAAACATAGATAACAGAGAAATATGGGAAGGAATAAGCCAAGTGAGAAATTCTGAAAATGCTTTCTAATAAATGAAGAAGTGTTTGAAATAAGGTAACCAAGCTGGTGTTATATTATAAACACATATAAGATTGACATACAGCAGCTGGAATCACAGAAACCTGGTAGTCACCTGAGGACACCTGTGGGAAGAAAACCAGTGATGACATCAGACATAGACATGATAGGGAAGGTAGAACAGGTGGTCAAGTCACAGTACATGTAAAAAATTACATATCATCCTCATTAGTAGGTACCAACACAACCAGAGGCAGAGTGTTGAATTGGTTAGGCTTAAATTAAAAAGAGCAGGAGGGAGAGACTTGTTCTTGGGACCTGCTAGAGGCCGCCATATTGCAATAAGGTAATGGAAGCTAAAATGAAGTGAGAACTGGAAATGTTTTTTTTTTTTTTTGCAGATAATCTTTTTATTGAGTATATATGGAACATCAATGTACATAAACAGTCTTTTTATACTGGTTTTGAAAAAAATTATAGAACTATAACAGCAGTAACCACATTGGTTTCTTAATGTCAAACTCCATACCGCAAACCGAGGAAAGACTGGCACAGACAATAAAGAAAGGGGACAAGGCATTCTATAGATACATTAGTGAAAGAAAGAAGGCCAGGGCTGGGATTGTAAGGCTCAGAGGGGAGGAAGGGGTGTGTGTGTGGAGGGAGACCTAGAAAAGGCATCAGTACTGAGAAAATTCTTCTGTTCAGTATTCACTGAGGAGGGGAAGGGACAGGATTCACAGATGGGCATCAGAAACAACGTAGGGAGGGAGGTGAACACCAGTCTATTTACATAAGGGAGTGTCCGAGAAGAACTCACAAAACTGAGGGTGGACAAAGCAATGGGACCAGATGGTATACACCCTAGAATATTAAAGGAACTATGGATGATGCTAACAGCACCGCTGGCAGCCTGGTTTAGTGAGTCACTCAATGCAGGAGTGGTTCCAGAGGACTGGAAGAAGGCATACATAGTCCCTCTTTACAAGAGTGTAAACAAGGAGGAAGCAGAACATTATAGGTCAGTCAGCTTTACCTTAGCAGTGGGCAAGATTATGGAGGTACTGCTTAAGAAAAGGACTGTGGAATCCAGTGCAGCACAGGATCCGAGGCAGCATGGATTAATAGCAGGAAGGTCATGTCAAACAAATCTGCTAGACTTTTTTGACTGGGTGATGAAGGAGGTGGATCGGGGTAGCGGTGGATATATTATTTGCCTACCTTGATTTCAGCAAGGCCTTCAACACCGTTCCACACAGAAGACTGGTTAACAAGTTGGGTAGCCTGGGGGTGGGCCACAAAGTGGAGAACTAGGTTAAAAATTAGTTGAGGAACAGAAAAAAGAGGGTGGTGGTTAATAGGATCCAATCCAAGAAAAGGGGGGTGACCAGTGGGGTGCCTCAAGGATCAGTTCTGGGGCTAGTCCTTTTTAATGTCTACATTAGTGACATTGCTGAAGGGCTGGAGGGGAAGGTTTGCCTATTTGCCGATGACACCAAGATCTTCAACAGGGTAGACAGTTTGGGGGGTTGAGAAAATGAGGAGGGATCTAGGAAAGCTGGAAACTTGTCCAATGTATGGCAATTGAAATTTAATACAAAGAAGGGCAAAATGATGCACCTGGGGTGCAGAAACTCTGCGGAGAGTTATAGGATGGGGGGAGGAGTTGCTGATGGTTACCAGGGAAGAAAATGATTTAGGGATAATCATCTCAGATGACCTAAAGGTGTCCAAACAGTGTACCAAGGCTGCAGGGTGGGCCAGTAGCATGTTGGGGTACATTGGAAGGGGTAACGCTAGCAGAAGAAAGAAGGTGGTGATGCCATTATACAAAACACTGATGAGGCCTCATCTGCAGTACGGTGTGCAGTTCTGTAGGCCACATCTTCATAAAGACATAGACAGGGTGGAGGTAATTCAGAGAAGTGAAACAAAGTTAGTGCAGGGCTTGCACCAGGAGACACTGGAGAGATTAAAAGACCTCAATATGTATACACTAGGCGAGAGGTGGGCATGGGGAGATATGATAGAAACCTTCAAGTATCTTAAGGGCATAAACAAAGTGCAAGTGGGTGACATCTTTTATTATAGGAGGTGTACAAGGACGATGGGGCATGATATGAGATTGGAGGGAGGCAGGATAAAGGGGAATGTGAGGAAGTTTTTCTTCACAGAAAGGGTGGTAGATGCATGGAATAGCCTATCCAAGGAAGTAGTGGGAGCTAGCACAGTGGGGGGATTCAAACATGCATGGGATATGCACCAAAGGAACACTAGAGATGGATTGGAAAGGCTAAAGTCAATGACTAAGTAGGGTCACAGACCACTGATGCAGGCAGGGAATACAGGCAGACTGGGAGGGCCTAGCAGTCCTTAGGTATCGGGTTAATACTGCACAAGAAAGACAACTCAGTATTAACCACACTGTGTATAGCGTGCCTGGAATTACAATGAAAACCGTAGAACAGCAGTAGGGAATTACTGCTACCCCTGTCGCTGTACACTGAAAACGTGGAAGTATCAGGTTGCTGTGTGGTTGGGTGCTGGTTAAGATACTCCCATAGTGGAGTGGCTAAAGCACCAGTCTCGCACACAGTGGAATCGGAGCCCTTGGACCATGGTTCAGTTCCTACCAGGTCTCCCTGTGCTACAACTTTTTGTGGCTTTTATTTATTTATTTTTTTTTTTTTAAACGTTCCCCTTCCTGAGCTACTCCCCATCCCTGAAGTCCACCCCCCTCCTGGGGTTTGTTATAATAATTCCTGGGGGATGTGGGGGGAAAAGCCCCCATATCAGGGGGTGAAAAACACAAAGAAGCCCATTGTTTTAAAGGGCATGTGTTGTTTGTGTTGGGTCTGCATTTTACCTGACAATACTGCAGCTCACGCCCTTTTGCTTGTGGCATTCGTTGCCGTGTGGTTTTTGCTTTCGGCAGAATGACCCCATGCCCAGTCCTTAGCTGCCATCAAATACTATGTTACTATGTATGTATACTTTCATTTGGTATTCATCCAACAACAGCAATAAGGAACCATACTTTCAGCAGTCCACATATGTTATCTTCCATGCCTACAAAGGGGTAGCCTCACTACTTTCACTACCACAGCCACCTTTGTAGGCACATCTGATGCCATACTTGGGAGTGACAGGCTAGCTACGTTAGCTATTTGGACCTAACTGACCATCTTAACAGGAAACCCACAACAGGGGGGTCTTAAAGGTCCTTGCTGTGGATGGGTTGGGTTAGGGACAGCTTATTCTGGATGTATGTTAAATAAGGGGCCCAGATCATTTGAAACTTGACTTGTATTTGCAGATAAAAGAAGCATTCTCAAATTCATAGCTAGAGTCTCCGAGGCCTGGTACTAGTCTCCAAATTCTGGGGGATCCAGAGATCTCCATTTTCTCAAAATTAACCTCTTTGCTTCTACAGTCACTTGCAGCAGGCACATTAGCTGAGGAGCTTTCAGTGGTGTATTCATCCATGGGACACCCAGTACCAGCCAGGCGGGGGACATGGGAAGATTGTGTTGCAATGTATTTGAGCAGTATATCAATATTTTGATCCAAAAGGGCTGTATCTCTGTACAATGCAAAATGATATGTAACAAATCTGCTACTAGGGCATCACACCTCTAGCACTTATCATGGTTTAGCATACCCATAGTTTTGAGCACTACTGGCATGTGATACCATGGGTGCAGAATTTTGTTTTGGATTAAGAGACTACGTTGGTCTCAACAAGCCCTGTGTGCTAGAGTCCAGCATTGCTGCCACTCCTCCGCTGAAATTGTAATACATCTTCTACTATTTTGCCTTGGCTGGGATAGAGGGGTCTGGGGCTGCATCTCTCATCAATTTCTATATTTGGCCCACTAGGCCTTTTGGTGTTTTTGCCCAGGCTTATAAGGAAAACCTATTGTGGTTTCTCTCAGCCTCTGCTTGTAAGACTGGTATGTGCACCTTTCCCTCACCTATTTATTGTATAGACTTCTCAGCTGGAGAAATCTCCAGAAATCCTCCTTAGGTATGTTGCACTTCTCTTGTAGTCCTTGAAAGGATTCAAATGATTTCCCTTCTGTGGCCAGCACATCCTTAACTTTATGTATATGCCTGCCTTCCCATTATTTCCATAGGATGGGGCTCTGTCTTATAGAGAAATGAGGTTTACTCCACAGGGGTGTATAATCCCTTGGGTTCTGACACAGCCTAGCTATCTTTCCCACCCTGTTCCAAGCAGCGTGTGCAACTTTTATGGTGAGCCAACTCTGAAACTGCTTTGGGAGGGGTGGCCAAAATACGCCACTGGGTGTGCTCCCTGTAATGCAGCTGACTCCATCACTACCCATGCCAGTGATTCAGGGATGAGCCCCTGAAACAAGCAGCATGACATGGCTATCCAAAAGGCATCTGCATAGTATGGGAAGTGTGGTAAGTTTCATCCCCCTTTTGCCCATGGAGCCCTCAGCTTAGCCCTGCTATACGTGTGGGGGGGGGGGGTTCCCAAAGAAACTTCTTTATAATGAAGTTCAGTATGTGAAACCATTTATCTGGAATCTCTACAGGGAAGTGTGACAGAAGATAGAAGACGTTAGGTGTGCGCATCATTTTTATAGCTACTATCATACCAGCCGTGGGTAAACTCCGATGCTTCCATCTCTCCACTTCTGTCCAGAGGCTAGCTATCAAGGGATTGAAATTCCTAGCCACTAGGTTATGCAAGTCCTGAATAACCCAAACTCCCAAATACTTAAGTTCCTTAGGGGCCCAGGCTAACCCTGAGGTGCCTACCAGTTTCAGAGTTGCAGCCATATTAAGTGGGAGTATTTCTAATTTGTTTGTTTATACGGAGCCCTGATATTGCCACAAAGGCCCTTAGTGTTAAGAGGATGTGAGGCATGCTACTTCCCAAATCACTAGTGAGGACGAGACAAGTCATCAGCACACAATTTAGTACAATACTCCACTTGCCCTACTTTAATCCCTGAAATTTGCCTTTGTGACCAAATTGTAGCTACCAGAGGCTCCATTACGATGACAAACAGCAAGGAAGTAAGAGGGTGGCCTTGCCTTGTGCCTCTAAATAATGGAAATGGGTCAGACATAGTGCTGTTTTTGAGGAGTTTTGCCATCTGTCCCTTATACAGTGTTTAAATCCAAGTGCGGAAGTTCACACCAAAATTGCAATGATCCAGTACCACATACAAGTATTCCCACTCGACTGTATCAAAAGCTTTTTCTAAATCCACTGCTGTAGCCACAGCCAGAGTGAGGAACTTTGCAGTGGTCTGTCTGACTGTAATAAGGACTCTCAAGTGATCTGCATGGGCCCTACCCTTCACAAAGCCCACCTGTGATAGATGAGTAATAGATGGGAGAATTCATTCCAAATGGGTAGCAGTACCTTAGCCAGGATTTTGGCATCCGCATTTATTAGGGATAGGGTCTATAACTGACTGGCATTGTGTGGTCATTTTCCTCCTTCAGAAGTACAGTAATAATGGCTTTCTTCAGGGAGTTTGACAGTTCCTCCCCGCTATGGTGCATCCTGCAGCGTATGGAGCATCGGTTGAGCTTTGCTGTCTTACACTCTTTAGTAAATGTCCGCCAGGAAGCCATCACTCCCCGGGAACTTGTGAGGAGCCATATTCTTGGTTGCTTGTCAGATCTCCATCTCTGTGAATGGAGACTCCAGGTCTTTGTTTGCACTTCCGACAGTCTGGGAAGGGCTAGGCCAGCCATGAAGGCTGAGAATTTATCCATCACACACTGGATATGAAATTTGTATAGATATATAATCCTACCATGGTTTTATTAATATCCTCTGGAGATATACTGACCCTGCCACTAAGAACCTTTAGCTGTGCAATATACCTCTTGGCCTGTTGCTTTCTCAGTCCATAAGAAAGAAACTTACTAGCTTTTTACCAACTGACCCCAAATTTATATTTCATTCTCTGGATTTGTAGCTCAGCCTTTCTGGTGGTTAACCAGTTAAGCTGTATCCTAAGAGATGTAATTTCATACACCAAATTGGGGTTAGCAATCTGACTGGCATCTTTTTTGTATACAGCTTCTTTTATTTTTAACAGCTCTTCTAGCTTAATAGCCTCTTTTTCACACTGACGGTGATGGCAGGTAGCAAAAGTTAAGATTTTGCCCCTTATCATGGCCTTAAATGTCTCTCATATTATTGCCGTGGCTGCTGACCCCCTGTGGGTTGTCCAACAAGTAGTGCTTAGTTTCGTGTGCCAACCATATTTGAAATTCTGTGTCTTTCAATAGGAGGGGGTCCAGCCACCAATTCAAAGATTTATGGTGGAGGAGGGGTCAAAGCAAAGCTCTAGCACTATCGGTGCAAGATCTGAAATGTAATGTGGTGTAGACCGTACCCCTGTACTTTTAGGAATAAGCTTCACTGATGTGAACCAGTAATCCAACCTGCTGGACAACGCACAGGCTGCTGAGAAGTAAGTGTAATCTCTCACTGCAGGGTGAACTAGTTTCCAAATATCTGTTGGCTGGTGCAATGTTAGGAGATCCTCAAAGTGTGGATGGACTTAACGTGGGATTCAGGTTCAGAGTTTGATCTATCTAGGAAATGGTCTAAGAGAAGGTTAAAGTCTCCCACCAAGAGAATATCTGGATTATCAAATGCCATGTCTATCAACTTTTGGGAGATCTCATTAAAGAACATGGGGTAGTCCTCACTGGGCGTGCAGATGTTGGTCAGAATTAATAGGCCTGTTGGTGTGGACATCTTTGCTAAAACCCACCTCCCGTTATCATCTGACTTTATTTCTACAGGGTTTGCAGACCTGGACACCCCATATACCCCATGCATGCTGCAGCCCTTATTATTGCATCATAAGGTACATCTGTATTTCGTTACATTTGTTATTGTGTACTTAGGTATCATTATCTGGCATGATTATTTGGTAGTACCTGTGTGCCATCTATAGCTTTTTGCCATGTTGTAATAGTCAGCACATTTTATGAATCGCTGTATTGTTGCCCAAAACTAGCTTTAGCCAGCTTTATTTTTATTAGTGTGTACATGCAAACCTACTTTCCTAGGTGACCAATAGAGTTGCTGTATTCTGATATTCTGCCTCTTTTGGAGAGTCCGTTACCTAGTAACGTACTTTATTATCTACAGTATAAGAATGTGTAAGATTGTTTTTCGCTGAGTTTGCATGATGACATCATGGTGTTCAGAGGTTTCCAAACTTCCAGCAAGTATGCTGTTTTTCTGCATGTTTTGGAATTAACTATTTTCCCTGCAATATTTGGACTTCTGTGTCATGTTTTGCCAACAGGTCTAGGCTCCTGCCAGCTACAAATTGGTGACCGTGGCGGGACCTGCTTGGATGTAACCAGGACAGTACACCAATAAATACACAGGTGAACAAGAGAGGGATCACACAGGTGTTCGAACCTCCGCCCCTTGTTCAACTTGCGGCACAGTCCAGTGGGACCTCTGCAACCAGAAAATGCAGCTGTCTAGCTGTTAGATTCAAGGTAAACCAGTAAGCCTTGGACTTTCAGTCAGCGCAATAAAGGGAAATCTCAAACAATGGCCATTAACACTGAGCTTAAATTAGACAACTTAAACTTTCTGACCTCCCATGGAGGTTGAGATGATTTCGCGCTGGATGCAAAATCACAGACTAATCAGGTACAGTTTGTTAGCAAATTGTACAATTAGGTGAAATCTGTAGCCAAGAAACATGACCAGAGAGATGCCATGGTTGCATCCTGTATGCTTTATTCCAAGCAATGGAATCTGAAGTTTTGGCTCTGAGAAAAGAGTTAGGCTCCAGATCCAGAGAAGTGAGCGAGTAACAGAAGGATTTGGAATGAGAAATTGAAAAGCTTAAGAATGAGAATTAGAATGAACTTGATTGTGTTGTACAGGAAAATGACAAGGAGATTGTTAGGTTACAGGAAGAAAATGAAAGGTTAGAGCAGGATAAGATACATGTGTTACAGTTGAATGGTTTGCTTATGAGTATGAAAGATTTGTTGAGGAGTGAGTATGAAGAGTTTGAGCAAGAGTTTGAGAGATGTCAGAATGCACTGGAAAAGGAGATTTGGGAAAACTGCAATGTAAGCGCCGTGTATAGAGTTTTGCAGGATCATGTTAGTAATGGACTGATCAAAGGCAGTGTGGACCATTCGGTGTGTAGAATAAAGATGACAAAGTTACCTCAGCAGTTGGCAGTACTGAGGGGTCAGGTAAAAGCTATGCCGTTTCCCCACCTATCGCATTGTCATCATCGGAGGATGACGACAATGACAATGATGGAGGTCCTTGGGATTCTGGAGGGTTGAGGCCTCACCCACTGGTAGCCACATTAAAGAAGGCAGACAAGGAGGAACTGGAAGGCCTGATCATGAGGGTGACCTCAAAAGCTGGTATCTCTGACGCATAGGCAAAGGTGTTGAAACAAGCAGTCAGTGAAACACTGAAGAAGGAGGTGGAGAAACAGATGCTGCTTCAGGGCATGGCTACCACTGCAGCAGAGGTGGTCGCTAAAACTATTGTCAGTCAGGGAATGGGCCACAGCACCCTACAGTCTGCGCAAGCCATTCAAAACATCATGGACAAAACTGGTTTCATGACCCATGGCAACAAACTTAGCTACCACCTGGAAAAGGTACAGCAACACTGCCAAATGCTCTGCCTCTCACCTGAGTACCAAGTCCAGGTTTAAAAGCAAACCATGGACCCCAGGTTGTGGGTAAAGCTGCTGGAAAGCATACATAATGACATCAAAGCTCCTTTTGATGTAGTCATGGCTCACCTGTTAGTGGCACACAATCATAACATGGTTGGCATGATGCTAGTGACCCTGTGAAGCAGGGTGTTAAATAAACCCCAGCCCAGTAAGAGAGTCATTTGTGGCTTGCATTCACTACTGGCAAAGATTTCGCCGGTGAGCATGCAGACAGGGATGCCACTGAGTAAAAATGCCTGTTTCTGTGAAACCTACAGCCAGCTATCTGCAACAAGATGGAAGCCATCATATTCCCTAAACAGGACTGCATATGTGAAATCATGAAGCGTGTGGAGTGTGTGTACTAGGTCCATGCAAGGGACCTTGGTTTGGGCTCCAAGTCCAAAGTAGGCACTGTACAACACAGTGCAGATTCCTCTACTCGGTATGAGGAGGAGGGGAAATCAAAAGACCCTTAACAAGACAAATCCTCATACCAAAGGCAAGGGGGATATAACAAACAGAAATACTGACCAAAGTCGATCCAATCAGATACAATGGGAAATAACAGTCAGAAACAGCAATCCAGACTTCCGTACAACAATTTGTTAGACAAAGTAGAGCAACTTCGGGCATACAAGTCCAAAATTGAATCAATTATGTCCCAGACCAAACTTGAATCGACAAGGGTCATCACAGCCATCTCTGGGGCAGATTCCACTTCCCCTACAGTACAAGATTATGATGTGGGTGGGCAGTCAAACTCCCCGTATTCCAAAGTAATACAGATGCTCCAGGAGTTAGATTCAACACTCTACAATGCCTTGCAAGATCATGAGGCATCAGACTCACGGTGTCAGGCCCCGGTCCAAATATTCACTTCTCTGGTTACCGATGACTCTGGATATCCATGAGTAGAAGCACTGGTTGGGGGCTGCCAGTTTGAACTACTTCTGGACACAGATGCCGCCATCTCAATTTTATATCAGGATGATCCCAAGCACTTTCACTGGTCAATGGCGAAGGTCATTTCCACCCAAACCTTCAAGGGAACCGTAGTTACAACCTACCAGTCCAAACCAATACCCATCACCATCTGTACCTTAGAAAATCAACATTGCTTTGACCTCATGACTCTCTGTCATCATCAGAGCATCTTGGGTGTAGATTTTCTCTCTTGATATGGGTGCGTGCCGGACTAAGCCAATAGATTACTACTCCAGGTACCCGACTTTAATCATCTGCTACTCATTTCTGATTCATATGTCACAGCAGCAGTGAAGGCAAATGACGCAGAATATGATAACACCCTCATGTTCCAGCAACATTCTCTTTTCGCTCAATTGAAGCCTATTTTTGAAAAACACCAGGATGCCTTTGCCAGAAACAAATGAGATTGTGTCAGAATGAACACCCATATACAGGTTACTGGTGGGGACCCACCACACCAAAGGCAATATCCCTTTCCAGTAGAGGCAATCCCTTTTCTTAGGGCCACTGAAGAATCCCTTCAGAAACAAGGGGTCATTAGGCCCTGCATCTCCACAGTGAACTCTCTGGTTTGGCCTGTAATTAAGTCCAATGATAGTTGGAGGTTGACCATTGACTACAGGAAGCTCAATCAAGCAACCCCAAGCTGTGTACCTATTGTGGCATCTGCCCCAGATGTGCTCAAACTCCTTAAGCCTGAGCACAAATGGTTCAGCATCCTGGACATTTCCAATGGTTTTTGGTCACTGCCATTGGGTCCTGAGAGCCAGTACAAGTTTGCCTTTACCTTTGAAGGGCATAAGTACACTTGGACCTGCCTCACCCAGGGTTTTCATAACAGCCCCTCCATCTTTCACATTTACATGAGGGATGCCATACAAGGTTTTTCTTCCCATGACTGATTCTTGCAGTATGTGGATGATCTTCCTTTGGCCACTGCAGACCTGGGGAAACACCTACAGCTCCTAGAGGAGCTCCTTGCACTTCAAGTGCAGTTCGGCAAAGGTACAGCTTTGTCTCCCAGAAATGTCCTTTTTAGGCCTGCATATTACTGCAGAAGGCAGGAGTCCTGCCTTGGACAAGATCAAAGGTATTCAGAATTTGCCGTCTACTAGTGTCTCCACTCTTAGGTGCTTCCTGGGCATGGTCAATTACTCCCAAGACTTTATGTGTGATTTTGCACAGAAGGCCACACCCCTGCATGAGTTATTTGAAAAAGGATGTTCCTTGGTCATGGGGACCAGAACATACAGCTGCTGTTACTTCCCTGAAACAGGCATTGACCTCAGTCCCAGTTTGTTTTTTTTAGTTTACTTTTTCCTCCTCTTGGCCCCCTGATCGGCTCCTGCCTCCTGGCATCCTATTCTTCTGGCCGCCATCCATCCCGCACCCATTCTCCAACTCAGGCCATCACCTTGTTACCCCACAGCTTACCCCCAATGGCAGGGTGGTGGGGAGCCCAACTCACCCACCAGGACTGGATCCAGTACAGGTGTTGCCCTCTGGAGACGGTGCGTGTGTCGTACGGCCATCAAGCTGCTCGACCTGAGCTGCCATTTTCTGTGTTTTCTTTTTGGCTGTGGAGCATGCAGTGCTGACAGTGGGCATGCCATGTGCATGTCCACATGCAGCGTGCCCACCGGCTGCTCCACCTCTGTGCCCCACTGTACTGGGCCAGACGTGCCAACACCCAGCCTCCACTAGGTGATAGGCAAATGCTGGCCTCTGTTTCACACCCTCCCTGGGAGAGGAGATCTGTCCTATGGATGCTTGATCCTCTCCCACTCTGGCTGGTCCCTGATGACCAGCTCGCACTGCGAACATGGGTCGCCAGCGTGGCAGGAGGTAAGACATCACTGCCTCAGCCCTCCATGCCACTAGGCCGGTTCTCAGCCCCAACTTTGGTCAATCCTAACCCAGAATTGCCATTTCATTTGGAAACTGCTACTTTTGACACTGCAATGTCTGCAGTATTGGCACAAAAGGTGAATGGGACCCTTAGGCCCATTGCCTATGCTTCCAAGGTACTATCCCTGGTAGAACAGAAGTATTGTCTCTGTGAGAGGCACCTCCTTGCTACTTTCTGGGCTTTTAAGCACTTAATTTACATCATAGGCATCTGTTCTATCATGATATCATGCTGCACACTAATCATACCCCCACCAATTTTCTGTTAACAGACTGAGTCAAAGATGGCAATGTCTTAAGCACCAGACTTACCCACTGGTCACTCCTCCAACAGGATCAATATATCACTGTACACCCAACAAAAATGCCATCTATCCTGGCACATGGACTTCTTTACCAAGGAGATCCACATGAATGTGGCTTACAGCAGCCCACTTTGCCAGACCCAGGCCCTTTTCTACCCGCCACTAAAACTACCTTGGCAGATCCTGCTATCCACCATATTTTTTTGGATGGCTCCTCTTCCTAACAAAAGGGAGAATAAGTGGCAAGGTTCAGGGTTCTAGTCATTTGTCCAGGGGGTGACACCATTGAGGTATCCAGGCAGTGTACCTTTCGATCCTCACAGTATGCAGAACTGGCAGCCATTGCCTGTGCCTTGGAAATCATCCACTACAAAGAGGAGGATGATACCATCATTTTACCACAGGAAGAGTAGAAGCACTCACCATTGAAGGCCTCCTGTAGGGTACGTGATCTTGGTGTGATCTTCGACAGTGAATTGACATTTGAGGCCAAGGCGTCATCCGTTGTCTGGTCCAGCTTTTACCATCTGAGGAATATTGCCAGGGTCAAGTCCCTAGTTCTGCCCCTGGACCTACCCACCCTAGTACATGCCTTTGTGATGTCAAGGTTAGACTACTGTAATGTGCTTGACCTCAGGGTCTCAGGAGGCATCCTCTGCAGACTGCAGCTAGTGCAGAACATGGCTGCCAGGCTGCTGATGGGTCAGTCAAAATACTGCCATGTCACCCCAGTGTTACACAAACTGCATTGGCTGCCGGTCAAGTAGAGGGTCCTCTTTAAGGTGGGATTACTCACCTTTAAGGCCCTACATGAGCTGGGCCCTGGCTACTTGTCTGACCTTCTCACTCCTGCTACCTCAGTCCATTCCCTCCGCTCCTTCGGTAGGGGCCTCCTTGTGATTCCCAGGACGAGGTTAAAAACTGCTGGTGACAGAGCATTTAGCATTGGCAGCCCCATCCTGTGGAATTTGCTTCCATCATCTGTATGGGAGGCCCCTCCAGCTGAGGCATTCAAAACCCGCCTAAAGACCCACTTTTTTACTCAGTCCCTCCTGGACGTTCTGTATTAGATCTTGCCCTGGGTTGGCCCCTTCTTTCTTTTCTAGTTACAGTTCTTTTAACTATAGTTTTTAATGGTGTCTTCTTTCTTTATATTATTTACTTACAGTATTGCTGTAATTTTATTGTTTTATGGATAGTGCTTCTGATTGTACAGAACCCTGAGCCTCTGGGATTGGGTGTCTGGAAAAACAAAACTTGCCTTGCCCTGCCATTCACAAGAAAGCAGACTCCAAACTAGTTATAGGTTCAGTTTCTCAACAGTTTATTCACAGCCAGTGAATACACAGCGATCAACCAGGACTGTGCAGATGCACTATACCTGTGCTTACATTTCATCCAGCTCCCTGGGTTTCATCAGAGCTAATGCAACTAAGTGGAAGTGCACTTTTAAACATTTCAAATGGCGATTGGTTAACTAATTAAAATCAAGCAGTAATTAACTGAATACCACTTCCCAAATGAAGACATACTTGGTGAAAAAAAACTTAAAAATAAATGTAACATTTATACATTCTCATACATTTCTACTACATTTCTACATTCTCATACATTTCTGTGTTCTCTGTGCCACCAATGTGAAAGTCAGAAAGTCCTTTTAAGTTTCCACAGAATCTTGAAAAGGAGTTTCTTCAAATGCAAGAACATTCCTTGTAAAGTGAAGCTCATGTTCCATACAGGGGCACATCTTCACTCTCTTCCATAAAGACTTCAGTCTTTAACTTGAAATCTGAAAAAACGACATGAACAATTTTTAATGAGCAACTTTTTACTGTTTACTCTTAAAAGCAACTAATTTTCTAAACTCTTTGAGCAATAGGGAGGTTAAAAAGGTCACATAGATTATACCAAGGGTGTTACACTCTCCTCTGTAAACAAGAATTAACAATATTAATAAACGAAAGATAATCAGCTTAAAAATGTGGCCTGACACCATGGGAAGTCAAAATGTCACCCCCATGAAAATCATGTTCTGTAGTTTTTAAAGGTCACTGAAAGTCAATCAGTGGTATTTTACTTGCTATACATTCAGTATCTAAAAGCAGAGTAATGTGGAACTCATCAAACATGGGAGGTCAGAAAGGTCACCCCTACAATACTGACTTTATTTCATCTTTTTCAAGAAGGGGGTTAGTTCAAATTTATCATTGAGACCTCCCCCTCTTAATGCTCCCTCTCTATAAATCCATGACTCTTCTCTGCAATTTAAAGCATTTTCTAAATTATCTCCTCTCACATTTTTGGGAATAGCTTCTAACCCAAAAACTGTCACTTTGTGATTCCTCTCAGGATGTAGATGCACATGATTAGCAGTTGCATAAGTTAGATTGTTATTTTTTAATAGCTAAAATATGTTCATTGATGCTGAATCAGTTTTCTTTTTGTCCTACCTACGTACAAGTTACCACATGAGCACTGTAGCAGGTAAATGATCCCTTCAGTATTGCAATCATTATCACCTCTGATGGTTTCTAACTGGCCACTGTTAGGGTTAGTGAATGTTTCTTTCTTCTCCACATAACTACATGTTTTTCAAAACCCACAAGGTCTGGACCCCCAACACTTTTTGGTTATTTTTGTTATAAGGTCTGGGTGGTAACTATTAACCAGCTGGTCCCTAATATTCTTGCCTCTTTTCTAGGCCACCCGTAATGGTTTGTCCACGATATTTTTTAGTTTTGCAACATTCCATAGTATTGTCAGATTTTTCTTTATAATGTCTACAATTTCTTTTGTACCTCCTCCAAAGGAGGTAATAAATGTAAGTGGTAGTGATTTTTTATTTTTATTTTTTGGCATGAACAGAGACTTACTAGGTAATTTTCTGGTGTTCTGTGCTGCTTTTTCTAGTAAGGTCTCCCTATCAGCTCTCTGTTTAAGTTCTTCTGTTAGTTCTTTGGCTCTTTTTTCAAACAAATCTATGCTAGTACAGTTATGTCTCACCCTGAGAAACTGTCCCTTTGGCAGATTTCAAATTAAGTGGAGGGATGACAACTAGTACCCATAAGCAGGCTATTTCTGTCTGTTGGTTTGGTAGCAAGGTCCACAATCAGGTTCCCATCTGGATTTTTCTTTATAGTGTTGTCAAGAAAATCTATGGACTCCCTACTGTAGGTGATCTTAAAATGGAGATTCTCATTACTCCTTTCCAACAGTGCTATAAACTCCTTCAATTCTTATTCTGTTCCCTTCCATACAAGAAAAATGTCATCAATACAGTGCTTATAGACATCAATTTTCTGTAGAAACACATTCACTCCGTCATTATACACCACTTTGTCCTCCCACTCACTGAGATTCTTAAGATTCATAAGATATAACAGGTCCAGTAGCGTTAGCCATATTGACCTGAGCCAAACTAAGTACTCACTTGAAAGCACTTGCAGTCATTATGTTTATCCAGTGCAGTTTTGAATTCATTCATAGTGCTACTTGAGACTGTAGCTGTGGGCAATGAATTCCAAAAAGACACAACCCTCTGAAAGAACCAACTTCATCTATAGTTTTTGTTAAAGTGTTCACCTCTTAACTGGAGATGATGGCCCATGGCATTTATTACAGTAGATCATGAAGTCAGTCTTAAGCTTTGCCAAAGATCTTTATTAGAGAATGCCCTATACACGAGGCACTTGTCACCCCAATATCTCCTGTATTGGAGCGAATAGATCCTTACTGCCTGAAGTCTCTCCACATAAGTCATATCATGACACTCACCCACCATTCTGGTAGCCCTTCTCTGTATGCCTTCAATTCTCCCTTGATTCCTCTGTAGATACAGAGATCAGAACTGCCCACAATACTCCAGATGGGGGCACACCAAAGAACAATTCAATGAGACAATCACCTCCCTAGTCCTGCTTTTGATGTTCCTATTAATTGCTGCAAGGATCCTATATGCTTTCTTTGAGACTCCAGAGCAGTGATCTGAAAATCCCAAGTCCCTTGATATTTGAACTCCCAGGTCCTTTTCAGAAATAGTACTGTACAAATTAATTCCATTTATATAGTAATCTAATTTACAATTCCTCCTTCTCAACTGCATGACTTTGCTCTTGTTCAAGTTAAACCTCAGTTTCTTAGTTCTTGCACTATCAGTGAATTTGTCAATATTTTCTTGGAACAGCTTAGCGTCCCTTACATTTGCCACTAGTGCCCCTAGTTTAATGTCATCAGCAAATGTAGATAACCACACATTGCTATTACAGCCAAGGGATGACACAAGAATGTTAAACAGTGCAGACCCAAGAATGGATCCCTGAGGGATCTCACTGGACACCCCTGCCCTGTTTGACAGATATCCTCTAATGCACTCACGCTGTTTCCTATTTGTAACCCATGATATAATCCAGCATATTATTGCCCCATCCAAATTTATCTTGATCAAGGCATTTATCAGTTCAGTGTAGGAAATACTGTCAAATGCCTTCTCAAAATTGACATATAGAATGTCCAACAGGATGTCATTGTCTAGAGTTGCACTCACAGGATCAAAAAAAATTAACCAAGTTAATCAGATAAGATCGTCTCAATCTGAACTGTGCTGATTTGGATCTACTATACCCTTGTCATGAATGTGATTTTCTATTTCTTCTTTTATTAATGACTCTAATGTTTTACCTATAATACTTGAAAGGCTAACAGGTCTGTAACTAGTTCAATCTGATTTTGATCCTTTTTTATAGATAGGTATAACATGGCCAATTGTCCAATCATGTGGGACCACCCCTTTCTGTAATAATTTCTGGAATAGTGCCTTAATTTGTTTACACAGTACTCCTGTTAATTTCTTCAATAGTCTAGGGTGAATTCCATCGGGGCTTACTGGCTTTGTAGGGTCGAGTTTGTTGAGTTTGTCCCTTATTTTCTCTGAAGTAACTTCCATTTTACTCCCCCTTAGCTCCTTATTGTCATAGCTAGTAATATTGCTTTGCTGATGAATGTTTTCAAAGTACTCGTTAAATGCCTCCACCATCTCTTGGCAATCTGGTATCTGCATGTTCTTCTTTACTAATGGGCCTATGTCATTGATACACTCACTGAGATACAAATTATCCAGGCTGGGAGCCAATGTAGCCTCCATTGCCACACCCTTAATTATTAAGTTGATTATCTCTCATTTATTAATATTATTAATTCTTGTTTACAGAGGAGAGTATAACACCCTTGATATAATCTCTGTGACCTTTTCAACCTCCCTATTGTTTAAAGAGTTTAGAAAATTAGTTGTTTTTAAGAGTAAATAGTAAAAAGTTGCTCATTAAAAGCTGTTTGTGTTGTTTTTTCAGATTCCAAGTTAGAGACTGAAGTCTTTATGGAAGAGAGTAAAGATGTGCCCCTGTATGGAACATGAGCTTCACTTTACAAGGAATGTCCTTGCATTTGAAGAAACCCTGTTTCAAGATTCTGTGTAAACTTAAAATGACTTTCTGGCTTTCATATTGGTGTGCACAGAGAGCACAGAAATGTATGAAAATGTAGAAATGTAACAGAAATGTACAGTATGAGAATGTATAAATGTTACATTTATTTTTAAGTTTTTTTTCACCATGTATGTCTTCATTTGGGAACAGGTATTCAGTTAATTACTGCCTGATTTTTATTAATTAACCAATCACCATTTGAAATGTTTAAAAGTGCACTTCCACTTAGTTGCATTAGCTCTGACGAGGCCCAGACAGTACATCTATACTGTCCTAGTTGATTGCTATGTATTAACTGGCTGTGAATAAACTGTTGAGAAACGAAATCTATAACCAGTTTGGAGTTTGCTTTCTTCTGAATGGTGAGTGCTTCCACTCTTCCTTTAGTATCGGTATCTTTTGGAGTGCACCACCAGCCTAGTGCTCTACTCCCTGATTCTGCTTAAATACCATCATTTTCTCTGACTCATCATCAGTGTGTAACTCTCTTACAGAGGTTCTCCCTTTTTGGAAGACCCATGAGTATGCTTCCTCAGAAGAAAAGTACAGTTACTTTAGAACTTACCGTAACAGTAGATCTTTTAGAGGAGCTCTTGCAGCAGGTAACACATATAGGACTATGCCCCAGGCACTAGGACCCCACGGAAAACTTCTAGTTAGCAGTCCCAGGCAGGGGACTGCCCCCTGACATTGGCACTGCCCCGATGTCCCCTATGGTACAAAGGGGCGGTCCCCCGGCACCACCTCAGTTTACCTGCTGGAGACCCAGTTGATACATAGGATGGGGAACTGACGAGGATCTCCCATCCCCCAAAGAGAAGTACAGTTACATAACCCCAGGGGCAGTGGGTTGGAAAACCACCTGCTGCAAGAGCTCCTCTTGAAGATCTACTGTTATGGTAAGTTCTTACATAACTGTACTATCTTACTTCGAGAAGGAGCTCTTGTAGCAATTAACACATATGGGACTGAGTCCCAAGCAGAACAAGGAGAGACCCAGGTCAGAAGGGTGGTGGACTAGTAGAAAACAGAGTCCCTGGCACTCCTTAGGAGAGTAGTCCCTGGAAAACCGCAAGGCCAAAACCTGCTCTCCTGCTGGAAGCAGTGCCCAGACTGTAGTGCCTAATGAAAGTGTGGACTGAACTCCAAGTAGCAGCTGCACAGAAATCTGCTGCTGACACATTTTTGAGGGATGCAAAGGAGGTTGCAACTTCTCTTGTGGAATGACCCTTAACCAGTCCCGGCAAGGGTTTGTTGTACTTTTAGTAACAAAAAGTAATGCAGTTGACCACCCATTTTGCCAATGTCTGCTTGGTCACTGGAGCCCCTAACTTCATGTGGGCAAAGGAAACAAACAACTGGTCTGTCTTTCTTGATGAACCGGCCAGTTCTATATAGTAACAGAGGATTATATGTACATCCAGAGAAGTAACAAGGCCTTCCCTCTGTTAGAGTACTCTGGGTAGTAAATAGGTAGTTGGATGTCCTGATTTAAAGTGAATGTGGACACCAATTTAGGAAGAAACTTAGGATTTGTATGCAGGGCTACACTGTTCCTGTGAAAAATAAGATAAGGATCTTTAAACATCAGGGCCAATAGCTCAGAAATCCTCTGAGCAGAAGTAATGGCAACTAAAAACAATGCTTTCCAAGAGAGAAAGTGGAGCTCGCAGCTTGTGACTGGTTCAGAAGGAGGCAAGGTAAGTTTTTCTAACACAAAAAGAAGGTCTCAAGGAGGAACAGGGTCCCTCCTGGGGGGTTTGATGTGCAAGATACCCCTTAAAAAGGCCTTGTACAAGTTCAGTTGTGCCAGAGCTTTCCTTTCCTGCAGTGCATGATAAGCTGAAAGCACAGAGAGATGCACTTAAGGGATGAGTAGTTAAGACCCCTGTCAGATAGGGAAAGAAGGTACTCTAGCACAGATTCCACCAGACAGTGGAAGGGATCCAAGGAATAGGGGGATGCCCACAAACAAGCGCTTCCACTTCATGGAGTATGTTGCCCTGGTAGAGGGTTTTCTCACTGCCATGAGAACCTCTGCCACTCTGTGTGATACCCCACATCTGTCTCTGATTAGGTCTGCAGGAGCCATGCATACAGATGCAGAGACCAGAGATTCATATGTACTAGGGCCCAATGCCCCTGAGAGAGCAAGTGAGTGGACAGGGTAAACGGGATCTGTTGTTCCAATGCCAATTGTTGTAGCAGTGGGAACCAGATCTGTCAATGCCAGAAGGGCACTATCAGAATCATGTGAGCACCTTCTGCCTGAAATTTGAGCAGTACCTTCTGCAGAAGCAGGAAGGGAGGGAAGGTGTACAGAAACCTCCCTGTCCAAGAGAGGGACAATGTGTCGCACCAGAAAACACCAGGTCCTGGATCTAGCGAGCAGAAATTGGGCAGTTTGGCATTGTGTGGGGATGCAAAGAGGTCCAGTTCTGGTTGACCCCATCTTTCGAAGAGGTCATCTATGACTTCCTGCAATAGCTTCCATTCATGACTCTGAGACTAAGAGCAGCTTAGGCTGTCTGCGAGGGTGTTGTGAATCCCTGGTACATAGACTGCTGTGATTTCCTACCTGTGATCCACTGCCCAATGCCAAACTCTCATGGCCTCTCTGCATAGGGGTAAGAATGAGTACCACCTTGCTTGTTGAGAGAGAAGACTACTGGAGTTTTGTCTGACTGGACCAACAGGGGACCTGGCGAAAGCACTCCTTGAAATGCCTGCAAGGTGTATAGGACAGTTTTCATCTCTAGTATATTGATATGGAGAGCATGTTCCATCGAGGTCCAATAGCCTCTCATCTGGTAGGATGCCAGGTGTGCCCCCCAACCCAGCCCCGAGGCGTTTGTGTTCAGAATCTGCTGGAGATTGGGAAATTGAAATGGAAACCTGATGTCTAACCGAGAAGAGGTGATCCACCATTCCAGAGACCAAAGAACCACACTGAATATTTGAATCAGGTGATTGAGATCATCCATGTCTTGGTCCCACTGAACTCTGAGGTTCCACTGTAAGACCCTGATATTCAGGCATGCAAGGGGAACCATTGCAATGGCTGCGTCCATTTGACCCAGAAGTTGGAACACCACTCTGGCTGGAACTAGATTGGTAGCTATTACCCTTTGAGCAACTACCTTCATCCTGTCTGCTCTGTCTATAGGAAGAAAAGCCCATCCCTGGATGGTGTCCAGGACTTCCCCATGCGCTGCAGCCATTGGGTAGGCCAGGGCATGACTTGTGGAGATTCAGGGTGATGCCCAAGTTGTGGAACAGATCGAAGGTCTCCCCTATTAACTGATGCAGCAGGTCCTCCAATGAGGCTGTAAGAAGCCAGTCATTCAGGTAGGGGTGAACATAATGACCCCTTCTCCAGAGGGTTGTCGCCACTACAGCCAGGTACTTGATAAAGACTCTCAGTGCCGGCGAAAGGCTGAATGGTAGCGCCCTGAACTGATAGTGCTCTTCTTGGAAGGTGAAACGAGGTGCTTCCTGTGGGAAGGCAGGATCTTTATGTGCATATAAGCATCCTGCATGTTCAGGGAGCAGAGCCAATCTCCTTGGTGGATCATGGGCAACAGGCCAGGTAGTGTCACCATCCTAAATCTTCTGTACTCGATGAAAGTGTTCAGTTGGCTCAGATCGAGGATGGAACAGAGGTTCCCTGTCTTCTTCGGGACTAAGAAGACGTGTGAATAGTACGCCCTGCCCCTTTGACCTGGGGGTACTGCCTGAATTGTTCTTTTCTCAAGCAGGGCCTGGATTTCTGCCCTTATAAGAGCTGCATGGAATGGAGAGCAGTGGGAAGATATGGGTGGGTTTTCTGGTGGGATCTCAGTAAACTCCAGATCACATTCTCTTTCAATGATCTGGAGAACCCACTGATCAGTTGCAATGTTGGACCATCCAGTGAGGTAGAGGGAGAATCTCCCACCTATCACCTCCCCTAGAGACTCCGACTGAGATGGGGGGGCAGGCAGGGAGTCATGCTGAGGCGGAGGGGATAGACAAGGGAGCTCTGGCATTTTTGACACTTTTGGCCCCTGGGAGTCTGAAGGCAGGGGAGGGCCCCTTTGCTTGAAACCCCCCTTTTGTGGTTGCTGACACCTTCCTTGGTGACCTTGGTTCTTATGAAAAGGATGGTGCCTAGTGGTAGCTGGCTCCAATTTATACATCCTATGGCCGTTGGAGACAACCTTTCCAGAATCCTGCCGCCTGGTAATCAATTTTTCGGTATCAGGGCCAGAGAGGAATGACCCCAAAAGGGTGCATCCAGGATAGCATCCTGTAGGTCCTGTTGGAACTCTGAGACCAGCAGCCAGGCGTGTCACCTCATGCACACCCCTGTAGCTGCTGCTCTGGCAGCCATGTCTGTTGAGTCATAAGAACTTCTCAAGATGTGTCTGCCAACATCAATGCCAGATTGTATGATGGTCATGAGTTCAGATTTACTGTCTGAGTCAGGTTGAGCCTTGACTAAGTCTAAGGCCTTGCATCACAAAGATTTTTGGTACATCATCATATGTGCCAAAAAAACTGAGTGACCGGACTGTGTAGGTGACCGAGAAGTAGACTTTTCAGCCCATCTGGTCCAGCTTTTTTGATTCAGGGTCTGGGGGCTGGGAACTCACGTGCTTCAGCTGTTGCACCCTGCCATGTGCTGCTCTCAATACCATGGAGTCTACCTTCGGTTGTTCACTGAGGTGAGGCTCCCCCTTAGGAGTTTTGTACAGGTGGTCTGCCTTCTTGGGGACAATTGCAGTGGTGGAGGAAAGTTTCCAGGCTAATTTGGTAATATCCTGAAAGGGGTCGATGAGTGAAGGAATGACCAAAGGTTTTGGGTCATTTTTACCCCCAGGAACTTAGCCAATCAGCAACGATCGGGGTGGGTCAACTCCCTTGTGCCTACTGGTTGAGGGCCTGGATGTGATGCATCATGTCCAGGAAGGACGGATCATCCAGGGGGAGACCTGCAAAAGTAATTTTTATAGTCCAGGGGGGCAAAGGTAACTTGTCCTCAGAAGACTAGTAGGAGGAGGAGTCCCCTGCATCTTACCCCAAGAAGGAGTATGAAAATCCCTTAGAGGAGGGAATGGATGATGGGTGCCTCCTATGGTAACTTGGAGTTGGCAATCTCCAATCACCATCCCCAGATGATGGGTGGTCTGGCATCAGAGGAGGTCTTTTTGGCATATAAGGTGAGAGCTCCTTGGGTGGAGCCAGAGGTGGGAGTCCTCTAGGGGGTGGGGATGGCTCCCGTGGTTGGAGCAGCCAATCTCCTTTTATAGTATTCCACCAGGAACTGAACAAAGCCCCTACCTCTGCCAGTGGAATGACAAGTTGTGCCGCCGGCGGGGTGGTGATGTTTGGAGGTCCTGGCAATGGCTTTTGTGATGTGCTCTGTACTGTTGCCTGATCCCAGGTTCTTTGTCCTTGGGTGTTGGATGTGATGGGACCTTCCTTGCAGGAGCATGGTCCCCCAGAGGACAGGTGTCCGGCTTCTCTGGAGGAAGTGAAGGGCTTGACCCACGGTCGATAGGTCCGGGTGCCCAGTCTTTAGGCATGTGACCTATTGCCTGATCCAATGGATACTCTTTTGGAGCAGATGGCCACTTGGGTGGTGGTGCCTGGTCCATCTCTGATGTTGAGTCAGAAGGCCCTGTGGTCTGACGACCTTCTGTGGTGGATGACGCCCTTTCCTTGGGCAGAGGAGGCTTCTGATGGTGATCGGAATCCTGGTGTTTGGAGGAGTCGCTCAACCCTTTCGACCTGTCAGACAACCCTGAGGTCTTGCGGGCAGTAGAGTCTGACTTCCCAACTGAAGAAGATGCCTGTCATTCTGGCTTAGACCCAAGTGATGACTTGTGGGCCTTAGAGCCAGGGACACAGGAGTGGATGAATGCCCATGGCTAGAAGACTCTTTTCCCTGTGGCTGATAAGAGGCAGTCATTTTCCTGGTGGTTAACCCAGGAAGGGTTAAGGAACCGAGGGGAATGGATTCCAACCTCCCACTGGAGGTGGAGGATGCAGAGGTCTTGTGAGGGGACCTAGGGAGGGATTCTGACCAGGCTCAATCCTTGTCCCTGTGGTGGTGTTTCCCACCCGATCTCTTCTCTCTGGGGGAGGGGTCCCTGGCTGAAGAAGAAGAGTTGTGTCCAGACTGGGTCCTCTGCATAGCAGCCACTTGCTGTTCCAGGAGGTAGGTCTTTGAAGATCTGAGGTGGCAAATGTGAGTCTTCTTATTACATTTTTGGCAATGCGGGCAGTCGTCCGGCTTGTGGCCCAGGCCCAAGCAGATTACGCAAGCCGAATAGCTGTCTCTCACCTGGATCTGGTTGCTGCATGCACACTCAGACTTCTGCCACTGTGCGGATGGAGAAGACATGCACTGAAAGTGTAGAAAGGTGAGGAAAACAAGAAAACAAATGATAACTGCGTGAGGTGCAAAATGGTGGTCGACTGCGATAGAGGCGTCTGTGGAGCTGATACTAGCGGGTTGATGGCAAGAAAAGAACTGTGGTGCCGCCTTGGACTGCTAGCTAGAAGTTTTCTGTGGGGTCCTAGTGCCTTGCGGCATAGTCCTATATGTGTTATTTGCTGCAAGAGCTCTTTCTCGAAGTAAGAGCTCCTGTTAAATACAGATACCTATTTAGGTACATTAACAGCCTAGCTGAAAAAGTACTTTCAAGCTTTATAGTCACAAGGTCAAAGCTCATTCAAAGTCTAACCCATACCAGAAGTACAATGATCGAGTGGATACCTTGGCCATGGCAGGTGCTTGAGGGGGGAGGTATGGGTGATGCAACCCCAAACTGAAGCCCACCCAGTGGCCACACAGAAGAGGACCCATGTGGTCCCACTGGATCTGGCTGCAGCACAAATGGCAGATCCTGAAATAAAAGAGGTACTGTATATGAATACCTCTCCAAAGAGATAGAAAAAGAAATGTCTAGGAATAACCCTTCAAGAGACACTCTGAAAATCTCCTGCTCTCTGCAGACCAGAAGATGGTCTTATACAAATCTGGGGACACAAAATTGTGGGTGGTCCCCAAAGAACTCCAATCAGAGTTCATCTAGCAGGTACATGACACACCCACAGGTGGACATAAAGGTGTAGACAAAAACTCTACAACGAATGAAAACCACGGGTTGGTGGCCTAATCAGTCAGCAGACGTCCAACACTATGTGGACAACTGTATCACCTGTGCCAGAAAAATCCCATTTCTGGCTACAGGTTCCACTTAAAGTTTTTATGGCACAAAATGGAAACCCCACCCTTAGCCTTTCCTAAGATACTGTGTGTTTTCCATTCCACCTATTCTCTAGTTAGCTTTAGGGCCTTTTGCTTGTTTAGCTTTGTCTCCTGCAGGAAGGCTATCTGTGTCTTCAACTGCTTCAACCTGGATAACACCTTCCTCTTGACTGGTGAGTTTAGACCCCTCACATTACAGGAGATAGCCACCACAGACATCATACTAGCCATTATCAAGTAATTGCAAGCAAACATATGCATGGAGCAGTGTTATCCTTGGTTGAAACTTGAAGCAGACATAACAGACCTCTCTGGCATCAAACAGATACACACCCCTGAGTCTCCTAAGTAGTTCCCACTCCAAATATTTACTGCTAAAAAAGGTACCAACTTGCTGTCTTCATCCTAGTATCCATAATACTTTTTTTTGCAAAACTCCAACACATAAACCATGTGTCCTGAGTGTTTCCCTGATACAAGGTACCATTGACAAAATACAGTAACCTGATCCTTGGGGAATGCCCAGAACCTTACTGTTGTTACAGTCATCCTCAAAAACATTATTACAAACATATAACTATGTAACTGTGTTATAAGAACTTTAAAACACTTTCTGTTGAAAGGAGAAACTTCCATAATAGATCAGGCAACCAGCACCTCCCTGGGCTACCAATAATCCTGGGAGTCCCCTGTAGGGGTATCAGCCTACCACTGTGTTCACCCTACAGCTCCCTTTGGGGAGGATCTAGGTCATAGACACTCACAGGGTGGCATATGGGGCCCCTGGAGACCCACTATGGCTCCCAGTATGGAGAAAAAGAAGGGAGGGGAGAGGTCACACAGAATCCCCTATCACTTTCTAGCAAAATTGTTTCAAGTGGGGTGGGATCAAGGGTCATATATCCCAATAACCATATTGCATATATGGATGTCACTGCCCCTCTTCTCTTACTCCTCCTCCTCCTCCTCCCTACCATGAGCTCATCTTGCTTATCCCAGTTCCCTAGAAGCAGTCCCTAAATGGTGGCCTTCCCTCATGGTTTAGGTCACCCTGGGATATGTGTCGGGGGGGTATCCCAAGTTGAGCTATGTGGTTTATTTCAGCTTTATCATCTGGACAGTGATGAGATCGGTATAGTACCCTCCCCTCTGCATGATATGGGCCCATGATCCCTTGTGATCCCATTTCACTATGCCATCTTATTCAGTACTGCTTCTAATGTACTCCCCCAGTTCCCTTTCAGTGTTAAATGTGCCGGCCCCCTCACCATTATACAGCCATCAGTCTCAGCTATGGAAAAGGAAAGCCACAAAGAAGGGAGATTTTATGATTCCTTCATGCCTTTCACCACTCGACCTCCTCTAAGAGTTTGCATCCCACTATTTATACCACTTCCCCATGAAAACCAGGACTTGGGCATTGGGCTGTATAATATCTCCTTTTGCATATTTAAAGCTTCAGAAATGACAACTAGTTGCAGAAAAACCTAACTACAATTAACTTTGCAGGGTCTAGTACTATATTCGTACCCTAGACCCCTAGAACCACAACCATTTGTTCACTTTTTACTCAGCTTTGTTCTGCATCTCACTAAGCTGCGTAGAACTTGCCTACTCCCAGTGATGCTCAGATTGGCCGCTGTTCATCCTGTAAAAGAGAGACTGTGTTATTAAACATAGTATGCACATTTTAATGGGCAAAGTGAAATGCAGCTCTCTTCTGCCATTGGAGCAGTCCGTTAGTCAATAGGTGAAGTTGTGCTCAGTCCAGTCACTCTGCAGTGAGCACTCTCCCTGACTTCTGTACCTCCCCATATAAACAAGGGAACGGACAGTATGTGTGCAGGGTAGAGAGAGGTTTCTATGAGGGAGTAAACTGCAGCAGATAAGTCTGTAGATGGAAGATGACAGTACTCACCCCCCAGTAGACCCCGTAAAAGCATGTCTTTCAGTCCATAGGCAGATCACTGCTTTATATTCATCTTCACCATGCAGTATGAGTACAAAGAGGCAGTATAGTGCAGTGGTTTAAGGCTCTGAGCTATAAATCTGGAGACCTGGGTTTGAATCACACAGCCCCCACTTGCATATACTGTGTGACCCTGAGCAAGTCACTTAACTTCCCTGTGCTCCCAGGTTGCACCTGTAAAAAAGCTTTCAGCTTAGTGTGTCTCACCTGGTTAAATAATTGGGAAAAAAAAACCACTTCACTCGGCTCTAGCGGCAGGGCTCCACACTCACATTAAACATGTATACTGTCTTGGTCTTTCAGTGTCCTTTATTCTGGGCAATCCAGTCCATACAGGCTTCCAACTCAAATTAATGATGGTCACTAACCTCTCTTCCGAACTAAGTCAGAGCTTGAAAAGATCGTGCAGGCTGAACTGGCTCCTCTGTGGATTCCACTATACAGTCAGCCCACTCATGACAAATGGGGTCCAGTAAGCAAAATTAGACTCTAGCAGATGATTGGCACCCTCTTTACCTACTGTTCTACCAGACGGATCCAGGGATGTTGGAGCCAGGTCTCAGAGGGTTCAAACCTGTGGATACCTTCATTGATGTGTCTTCTGGAGTGGTGCTGCTTGTTTCGAACAGATGATGTTGACATTGGGTACTCCTGGACCTGCCACTTGTTTCTGTGGAGGAACCTTGTTTTTTCTCTTTTGTCGCCCCATTGCAGCTGCTGCCATGCTTCAGCAGGAGATGGATCCTCGTTTGGCGGTATCTCGTGGGCTCCCGAGTCGGCCAACGACACCCCATGCCATGGTGTCTGGCACCAGAAGGCATCAATGGGGGCAGATATGTTAGCTTTTTGCCACCACATAGTGTATATACATCAAAAACAGATCTACCTCTGCAGGAGTGTTGGACAACAGACATTCACCTCAGTACTGCATTCGTAGCATAGCCAGGTATCTGAGCAAGGCAGGAATGTTCAATTTGTAAAGTTCATGTTTTACCCCAGCATACGCCCTCCATTTTTGTGACAGCTCCTGAGAGTAATCCTGGAACACCTGGATTCTGTTGCCCTCCCAGATCAGTTCTTCTCTTTCCTGAGCAGTTCTTAGGTACAGTTGCTTGACTGGATCAGAGAAACTTGCACAGAATCAGCCGGGGCATTCTTCCTGTCTTGGTTTTGTTACCATGGACCTGTGGGCCCATTCCAGCTCAGAAGTCACCCTGTTGTTGAGCTTCAGGAGGGTCAGCAGCATAGTTTGTAAAAAGGCTACGTCTTTACCCTTTACTCCCTCTGGCAAGCCCACTATCCAGAGATTTTTTCGACTGGCTCTGTTTTCAATATCATCAGTCTTATGAAGCAAGTACTGTATTTGCCTGTGATGTTCCCACAACTCTTCATGGTGAGCATGTAGAATTTCCTCATGGCTCTTTACAGTTCTTTCAGTGCCCATAACCCTTGCTGTCAAAACTTGACTGGTCCAGGTGGTCATTTCTTTAAGCTCTGCAGTATCCCTTAATATTTGATTCAGCAGCTTTGTGATGTTCATAAGTTCATTGGCTGCTGAGGGAAGTGTGGATTGAGCCGTCTTCGAGTCAGTATCCAGCACGAGTTGATTCATTTCCATGACGCTCCCTGCCAGCTGCACCCACTACTGGAATGTCGGGGACTCAGACCTTATCATTTTTTTTGTCCCACGAGATAAGTGCCAGCTGTTTTTTTGTCAGTTACTCTACCATCTCCTGGACCTGCTTCTACTCCAAATTAGTATTGTTTGACAGCTCTGGAACCAAAGATGCAAGCTCTGATCTCGATTTTAATCTTTATGTTAGTGGTGCCATTGGATGGGCTTGATTAGGATCCCAAGGGCCCCTCTGCTTGAATTATGCTGCCACCATCTTAGCTGGCTAGCTATGCCCCCGAAAACTGGAAATGTAAGTGAGTTAGGCAAACTAGCAGTCACAGGTGACATGAACTATGGAAACAATAAATGAGCAGCAAAACCGACAAGAAAACAAAGGTAAAGGCATCCCTTACTGTAGTTAACAAAAACAATATGAAGTAACATTTGAAGGAACCTAGCAGGAAGTAGAAAGCTAAAGATACCTAAGACCTTTTCTCCTTTTGGATAAATGGGTATCCGTTACTATGCCGCTGTTTCCTGGAATAAACTGGGAGTAGCCTTAAGATGCAATACTTTAGAACAACATCAGAGATAGTCAGAAATGAACTAATACATGTTTGTAAAATGTTTTTATAAATTGTAAACCTCTGTTTATGCTGTATTGTAACAGTTTGTATGTAACTGCATAACTAAAATACAGGAATGCAGCTGAAAATAGGCCTTTAGCCTGAGACTGTATATCAAATTTACAAAATAAAATGGTATACTACTACTACTGAGAGTCAGGCCATCCTGGATGTTGTAATTAGCAATCAAGAAGAAAACCTATTTGGCTGTGTGAAAAGGGATCCATTCAGGAGCAGTAGCCACTACTGTATAAGGTGCATTCTAAAATAAAACAAATTAGTAAGGTCACTGAAATGGGCAAAACAGTTAACTGCCACCATGGTTATCACAAACAAGTAACAAATTCTGGCCAAGGCTGATACGGCTGAAGCTGAGCTGATTGAAGTCCTGGCAGAACACGGCACTGTCTGCCATATCCAAGATGGCTGTGGGAATTCATTGTGCATGTGTGAGTCATAGCACATGCACACTGGGCTCCAGTGGCCATCTGCATTGGCTATATGCAGGCCCGGAATTCCCTGTGGTACAAGGGCACAAATAAGCCTCACCTGGGAGGCATATGAAGGAAACAGAAAGAGCAAGAGGGAGAAGCTAGGGGCTTGAGAGAGAGAGAGAGAGAGAGAGAGAGCAGGGCTGCTATGAACCGGAGTGCTGAATCAAGCTAAGAAGTACTGTGTTTCACATTTGTTCTGCCAAAGTAAGCTGTTTTGGACCCTTGTTTGGTGCTGCAGTACAGCAACTTTTTTGTTTCATTGAACTTTGTTTGCCTGGAGGCTTTTTTTTCTGAGGGCACCCCCAAAAGTCTTGGCTTGCTACAACACTGTTATACTATGTTGGTTTCAGCAGTGGGATCGAACTTCCCCTTGTTTAAATAGGGGTAAGATGGACATGGACAAAGTGCTAAAATGGCTGACAGAACAGCAAACACAACAGGCCCAGATGCAAAGGGACTTGATGGCTCAGCAAGAGCTGAGTCAGAAAGACCAGCAGCAGGTGCAACAGCAGGCACCAAGAGACCAGCAACAACAGGAGTTTATGAATTCGGTGCTGCAAGCACAGAAAAAAATTGTGCCCCTGCTCCAGGTCACAGGGAATCCAGCTACTGTAGGACCTCACCCAGTGCTAACAAAAATGAGTACGGGGGACAACCTTGAAGCCTACCTTATGACTTTAGAGAGAGTTGCCAGTACCACGGCCTGTCTACAAGAACGTGGGGTCACTCATAGTGCACCATATCTGACTGAAGATGCACAAGATACTTATCAGAACCTAGACAATCTGGCTACCAGAGACTATGACCAGGTAAAGGTGATTATCCTCCACTGGACTGGGAAAATTGAAGAGAACTATTGATGGAACTTTCACACATTTTGTTTTAAAGCTGGAACCCAACCTAGAGTGGTGGCTCAAAAAGTGAAAGACTTGGCTACCTGGAAGTTAAAAGCAGAGGTATGCTTTAAAGAGGACATTTTTGATTTAATTGTGTTGAAGCAGTACCTGAACATTTTGCCAAATCAGGTATGTGATTGGGTAAGTTATCACAAGCTAACAACCCTGGCTGCTGCTGTCAAGTTCACAGAGCATTATTTGGAAATGGAGAGACCAGAGGCTGCTAAAAGCAGAACCCATAATGTCTCTCAGGTTGCAACCTGTGGGGAAAATCACCATAGAAGAGGGGAGAAAGGACAATGGAGGGTGGGAATAAGCATGTTGATATGGGTAAGTGGTCATGTGGTGAAATAATGATTAACATCCATCTCCAAAAAGTATAACCTCAGAATCCAGTGTAATTCTCCCAGTCCTAAGATCACGTTTCCCACTCACCCAAATTGGGGGGGGCACAGGTTAATCACCTGATAGTACTATTGCATGTTTTTGCTGTGGTAAAGTGGGTCATAGCCATACATTGTATGACAGTATGGGCTGTGACATTGTGGAATGTGTAGCTACAGACCACAACAGTACAGTAGATCCCATTCCAAGCCTACATATATGGTCCTGGTGCAAGTGGCGGACCAAATAGGTATGGCTCAGATAGATTTGGGTTGTGAGCAGACACTGGTTAAAAACCTGTAGTAGGATCCAGTTTAGGTGACAGGAAGAACCCATAAAACTTTTCTGGGTACATGGGGATATCCGTACATATCCTACGGCCCCAGTGTGGTTAAAAGTGAGCAACTACAGTAGGTAGGAATAATAAAAGTGAGAATTTCAAAAACACTGCCTTTGCCAGTAGTCCTAGGGCAAGATTCGAAAGGTCTTAAACCTACCTACGAAATAGTTCTGAAAGTGTATGCTCATGGGAGGAAGAAAACCTGGACGGATTAGAACAAATAATTCCCTACATTGATGCTAAACTGTTTGGATCAGACAGGAAGCCCAAGAAGTCCCAGGGACAGAAACAGAGGGAGAAAAACAAGGGAATCCTTCTGTTCAAGGTTGTAGTGGATGGGAACTGCAAAGACCTGGGTCTAAGGGAGGTAAGAAGTGGCTTCAATAAGGCATCCACATTAATGGGAGGTCATGAGGCACTTCCGGAGGTCAGGCTAGACATGTCTCAAAATCCTGCCAATATCATTTTTGAACAAAGAAATGATGAGGTCTTTAAAAAAGCTTATTACAACCCAGCTGTAGTAAATGGTACTGCGGCTGATAAACAAAAAGCACAAATGTTTCCAAGGTTTGAACTGGTGTAACAGAAAAACATTCAGGAACTGTACACTATCAGCTTTTCATTTCCTGGTCTGCAAGAAGAGAGGTATTAAAACTTGCTCATACAATACCTACTGTGGATCACTTGAGCTGAGAGAAAACCAAAAAGCACATGCTTTTCCATTTTTTCTCGTCAGGTACATGGAAGGAAGTAGCAGATTTTTGTGCTTCCTGTCCACAATGTCAGTTGCAACATGGCAATAAATGTTAGACACAAAAGAGCATTTTTCATTGGAGCAATAGCAACAGTCGACCAAGGAGCAACCAGACATTAATTCCCTCGTAATGCCCTATTGCTCTTTGTGACCAGAATAAATTCTTTGTTCAAGTGCAGTTCCCATGGCAGCCCAACAGACGGCTATAAAACAGGGCTGTGCTGTTAGCATTGTTTCATAGCCATCTGTTGGCCTGCCAAGAGAACTGGAGGAACAAAACATAACAAGCATTTGTCAATGCCGAATGTTTGCTTGCTGGCATTGGCAGTAGTAGTGTAGAAGTTACAGAGCTACGTAATAGGAATGGCAGTGAAGTATTGAACTGAAGCCAACCCCATCACCACCCTGCAGAGAGTGACAGGCATTGGGGTGTGCGTTTGGGTCGTCAGGCATAATGGCCCGCGCCATTTACCACACCCACCTGCAGACACTTACAAGTGTCACGGTGTTCCTTAGGGTCTTTGGCCTTATCGCACCCATTTCATTAGAATCACGGTGAGATGGGTGCGATATAGAAGAATGGGTGAACACTGGGCGAAGAGTCCAAGGCATACCTCGATGCTCTCACTGACTGCAGGGTGTGGAATGGTATGAGCATCACAGGCAAGAATCCCAAGTCACACCCCTGATGCCTGTCATTCTCTACAGGGTTGGGCGTTATGGTTGGAAACCCTAATACCTCAGGCATTGTTGGTATTTTCACTCCAAATTTTTAACATGTTTTTTTTGTGACCCCCACCTCATGAACAGGGGGAATATCAGTTTGTTAGCCGAAAGCTGCTTATGCACAGTGACTACGGCATTTAGCACCACAGGTGCAAAAACATTCCGAACAGGATGTAAAAAATGACAGCTGTACTGTTCATGGGGAGGTGCAAAAAATGGCAATGTTGCAAATCTGTAGTAAAAATATTAAAACAAATGATGAAGTCATGAGCGTACATAGAAACTGTGCAACGCACACCCGTAATATAATTAGGTTGGGGATTTTTTACAGCAGATTGTCAACTCAGGCATTTTGGTGCCTCCGATCATGAACAGTGTCACTGTGATTTTCTTTATCTGTGCTGAACAATAATTTCCCACAGCGACCACGCATCTCTGCGCTGAAAGTGTGAAAACACACTTCAGCCATGTTGTAAAAAATGACAGCTGCACTGTTCATAAGGAAGTGTGGAAAAATGCCACTGGTGAAAATCTGGACTGAAAATATTACAAAGTCATGAACTTACGAGGGTGCGTGGAAACTGCACAATGCTCACTCGTAACACAGTCATTTTATGGACTTTTGTCACCAAATTTTCAACATAGCCATTTTAAGACCTCTGCTCATGAACAGTGTAACTGTGATTTTCTTAATCTGTCCTAAACATTGCTTTAGCACACCAACAGCACCATTGTGCGCTACATGTGCGAAAACACATTTTGGGCGACATATGAAAAATTGCAGCTGTACTGTTCATAAGGAAGTGTAATAAAATTGCAATGTTGAAAATCTGGAATGAAAATATTAAATTCACAAACTTACGAGCATGCATAGGAACTGTGCAACGCACACTCATAAAACAGTCATTTTTAGGAATTTTTTCACCAAATTTTCAACCTAGTCATTTTAACATCTCTGCTCATGAATAGTGTCACTGTGATTTTCTTAATGTGTCCCATACATTGATTTTGCACATCGACTGCGCCATTGTGTGCTACATGGGCGGAAACACATTTTGGGCAAGATGTGAAAAATGACAGCTGTACTGCTCATAAGGAGGTGTGGTAAAATGGCAATGTTGAAAATCTGGAGTGAAAATATTGAAAATTCGCGAACTTACGAGTGTGCGTAGGAACTGCGCAATGCACCCTCGTAAAACAGTCATTTTTTAGGAATTTTTTCACCAAATTTTCAACATAGCCATTTTAAGACCTCTGCTCATGAACAGTGTCACTGTGATTTTCTTAATTTGTCCCGTACATTGATTTCGCACACCGACTGCGCCATTGTGCCCTACATGGGCGGAAACACATTTTGGGTGAGATGTGAAAAATGACAGCTATACTACTCATAAGAAGGTGTGGTAAAATGGCAATGTTGAAAATATGGAGTGAAAATATTGAAAATTCGCGAACTTACGAGCGTGTGTAGGAACTGTACAGCACACGCTCGTAAAACAGTCATTTTTTGGAATTTTTTCACCAAATTTTCAACATAGCCATTTTAAGACCTTTGCTCATGAACAGTGTCACTGTGATGTTCTTAATTTATCCTGTACATTGATTTCACACACCGACTGCACCATTGTGCGCTACATGGGCGGAAACACGTTTTGGGTGAGATGTGAAAAATGACAGCTGTACTACTCATAAGAAGGTGTGGTAAAATGGCAATGTTGAAAATCTGGAGTGAAAATATTTGAAAATACATGACCTTACGAGGGTGCGTAGGAACTGCGAAACGCACGCTCGTAAAACAGTAATTTTTAGGAATTTTTCACCAAATTTTCAACATAGCCAATTTAAGACCTCTGCTCATGAACAGTGTCACTGTGATTTTCTTAATTTGTCCTGTACATTGATTTCGCACACCGACTGCTCCATTGTGCGCTACATGGGCTGAAACACATTTTGGGTGAGATGTGAAAAATGACAGCTGTACTACTCATAATAAGGTGTGGTAAAATGGCAATGTTGAAAATCTGGAGTGAAAATATTGAAAATTCGCGAACTTATGGGCTGTGTAGGAACTGCGCAACGCACGCTCGTAAAACAGTCATTTATTTGAATTTTGCACCAAATTTTCAACATGGGGTTTTGGGACCTTCTCATGAATGATGTCACTGTCATGGCGTTATTCAGGCCTGAAAGGGTGATTTCGGCGCAGTGACTGCTGAAATCACCCTTCAGCCCAAATAATGCCATGACAGTGACATCATTCATAAGAAGGGGTCCCAAAAACCCCATGTTGAAAATTTGGTGCAAAAATTCCAAAAAATGCCTGAGATATGCAATAAAGTTGAAAACCCCTATCTAGCCCATTATACAGCTTACCGGCATTTCCTCAGTTTGCGGTCAGTTTTGAAGAGTGCAGACGTGTTCCCGGTCCACTGAAGATCGTCGCGCCGAGCTCTGGAGGTAAGTATGGGGTGAGGGGGTGTGGGGAGGCAGGGTGCACAGTGGGTGGGTGCGGGTTGTGGGGGGCAGGGAGACTACGTGGGACTGTTTTTCTTTACAGGTAAAATAAAATAAAGGGCGATGCGGGGCGTTTGCCACGCTGGGGTGGGATCAGCATGGCACAAGGACGGTTGAGGCGTTCAACTGGCGGGGGATTGGGCACCCCTGTCAGCCAAAGCATTGATTGCCACACTGAGTGGGCTCTGAGCGTGCACCAGTACCGGGGGTGAGGACAGTGGAGCCGACGAGATTAGGCACCCCCGTCGGCTATATCGATGAATTACCTGCGCTGGGGTGGGCACCAGCGTGGCATTTGAAAACTTTCGGGGTGAGGGAGTGCAGCACAGCCGCAGGGGATTGGGCACCCCATCGGCTATACATGTGTGTGTGTGTGCATGGGTGGGGGCGCAAGCCTGCGTAGGCGTGGGGGGCTGCGCGCAGGCAGAAGATATCTTATCGCTGCTCACTCAAGCGTAGCTCCCCTTTGAACTGTATGCCACTGCATTTTGGAGCTTGTCTGAGACAGCTCCAGCATGCATTGGCTTACAGGGGCCGCGCCTGCCAACACACTGACTGAATTGGAGGAGGAGGTGACACACCTCCGAAATCTCGGATGATGGCACTATGTTTCTTGCACATGCGTGCAAGCAAACATAAAAATGTACCCTAGCATGGTCTCATCATGCAGTGCAACCCATATCTTGTAATATATGCGGACAAAAATCAAAGTGCATAGCACCAATTCTGACAGTAAATTAGGAGAAAAAGTACCATATTAGTAAATGTAAAGTTAATATGTAAAGAATTACTGGTTGAAAATCATTCAGTTTCTACTCACAATATTACAGTTATCAGCAATCATAGCCATCTGTTGGTCTGCCAAGGGAACTGCAGGAACAAAACATGAAAATGTACCCTAGCATAGTCCCATCATGCAGTGCAACCCATATCTTCTAATACACACAGGTGAAAATCGAAATACAGTACCTAGCACTGATCCAGACAGTAAGTTAGGACAAAAAGTACCATAATAGTAAAAATTATAAAAGTATATTTGGCAATAATAACACCATGTACTTAAATCAAAATGTTGTAAAGTAATGCCTTCCTATACCCACAATATATGTAAGACAGGTTACATTCAGCACAATGTGTACTATCAATTCATTGTTAAAGATAAGAAATATAATAACTCTGTCTGTGTCTTTATTTGCATTACAAGCTAGCAGTACAAATAATAAATCTGCTTATTTCTGGAAATGCTTGCCATGTTACAAGAGTATTAAGCCACTCCAAAGGAGGGTTCTACTGGGGAATTAATTACTGGTTCGGTGGTTAGAGACACTCAGCCTGTGGCCTCGTGCACCCCAAACCAGGCATTAATTCTGCAGTAGAATCCTCCTTTGGAGTGGCTTAATGCTTACTTGGTTACCCCCAGAAGAAGCAGGCCCCGTTGATCACTCTGCCCATAATAGATATACCATTTGAAAAATTTGGGGTTGATATGGTAGGACCCCTAGGAAAAAGTTCAGCAGGGTTTCAGTTTATTAAGGTGATAATGGATTATGCCACCCGGCACCACAAGGCTATTACCATGTGCTCCACTACAGCCCAGTCAGTAGCCAAAGAATTGCTAAAGATATTTTCCTCAGTTGAGCTGCCAAAGGAGAGTTTAACTGATCAGAGCACCAACTTTATGTCAAAGCTTATGAGGGAGGTGTGTGCTTTACTGAAGATTAAGTCCATCTGTACACAAGTGCACCACCCTCCAACTGACAGCTTAGTCAAAAGATTTAACAAACCCTTAAATGGTATGCTGCCTAAATTTATTTCAGCTGGGGCAAAAAAATCGGATGAGCTGTTATCCAATTTAATGTTTGCAGTTTGGACAGTGCCACAATTGTCCACGAGTTTCTCACTCTTTGAATTGCTATACAGGTGACAATCCTGAGGGATGCTGGAGCTCATGAAAGAGATATGGGAAGAACAGGCATATAGACCCATTAACATGCTCTAATATGTAATGTAAATGAGAGAAAGATTGGACATGATTGAAAGATTTGTCAAACAAAATTTATTCAAAGCAAATCAAAACCAGACAGGTCACTGAAATCAAGGGACCAAGGTAAGGGAGTTCAAACCCGGTGATAGAGTGCTTCTTCTGTTCCCTAGCTCTAAAAGTAAACTCCTGGCTAAATAGCAAGCACCAGATGGGGTCCTGAGAAAGGTGGGTCCAGTTGATTATGAGGTATTACAACCAGTCCAAAAAACCAACCCTGGCGAGACAGGGAAGCTTTGCTAGTTGACCCAGAAGAGTTCAAAGAGGCCACCAGCCAGGTGACAGATGAAGACACTGAAGATGGAATTCATGACTTAGCCTCTAAAATTTTAAAAGAACCAAGTCCAGTCCCATTGGACAAATGGCTCAACCTGATCCAGAAAAATGAAGTCCTGTAATTGGTAGGAAATTTGGGGGATGTATTCTTCCTAAAATAGGGATGAACTCATGTGATCCAACACTGTACAGACATAGACCCAGGTGTCCAGATCCACCAACAGCCATATAGGTTCCTGGAAAAAGTTTGAGAGATGGTATAGGAGGAGATCTGCTCTATGTGGAAATAGAAGTCAATGAGGAATCTGAGTGGCTGGTCTAGCCTTATATTACTAATCTTAAAACCAGATAGATCACTTGGTTTTATATTGACTTCTGGAAAGTCAATCCAGTCTCCAAGTCTGATGCATGCCCTATGTCTAGGGTGGATGAACGTCTGGACTGGGTAAAGCCCAGTACATAAGTGCAATAAACCTGACCAAGGGGTATTGGCAAATCCTGATAAACCCTGAATCCTGGCAGAAAATGACGGTTGCCACCCCATTTGCTTTATGTCAGTTTACAATGTTCCCCTTTAGGATGCATGGTGTCTTGGCCACATTTCAGAGAATGATAGATGGAGTCCTTCATTCCCCCATGTTACATGCAGCAATTAACCTGGGCGATGTTGTTACATTTAACTCTGATTGGGATACTAACCTGTGGGCTTGTGGCTGTAGTACTTCAGTTGCACAGTGAGGCAGGTTTCACAACCAGTGCCATGAAATGTACCCTAGGGCAACAGGAAAACTAAATATCTGGGATACATGGTTGGGAATGGCCATGTACATCTAGTTGCTGATAAGTTAAAAGCTCTTGCTGACTGCCCCGTATTGACTACCAAAAAGCTACTTAGGTCCTTCCTTTGCTTAGTGGGGTACAGTATTATCACCAATTCAGCAAACAGTTTTCGATGCTTGCTGCCCCACTGTCTGTCTTGATGAAAAGGACTGCCACCAATAAGGTTCAGTGGTCCTCAAGGTACCAGAAGGTCTTCCAAACTATCAAAAATGTGTTGTGTAAGGGATGGCAAGCCCACCTTGAAGAGGATCCTCCACCTTACTGGCAGCCAGTGCAGTTCATGAAGCACAGGGGTGATGTGGCTGTATTTTGACTGCCCCGTCAACAACCTGGCTGCTGTGTTCTGCAGTAGTTGCAGCTGGCAAAGGTTTCCCCCAGGGTAGAGCACATTACTGTGGTCAAGCCTCGAAGACATGAAGGTATGCACCAAGGTGGGGTGGTCCATGGGTGTAACTAGGGGCTTAACCCTGGTGATGTTCCTCAGATGGTAAAAGCTTGTCTGGACAATGAATGACAGCTGAGAATCAAATGTCAATCCACTGTCAAAGGTCACGCCTAGGTTACGCACCATAGAGGAGGCCTTCAACCACACAGATCCCAGAAACAAACCGGTTTCCGCACCAGAGGCCAACCTGTTCTTCCCTCTGTTTGACTGTATCACCAGCACCTCCATCTTATCGGGGTTCAGTCGCAGCCAGCTGGAGACCATCCAGTCACAGATCTCAGCAAGGCAATTATTTAGTACTTCCACCACACTAGATGTCCCAGGTGCAAAGGAAAAATACAGCTGGATATCATCACCATAGCAATGAAAACCCAAGCTGTACTTCCTAATGAGCTCTCCCATGGGCAGTATATACATGGCAAACAACACTGATGACAAGACTGAACCCTGAGATACTCCAAACATAAGGAGTCAAGGGGAGGAGGAGAAATTCCCCATCACTACCTGTTGTCTCCTATTTGTGAGGTAGGACTCAAACCAGCAGATGACAGAGCCGGTGAGCCCACAGAATTCCCTCAGGCAATCAAGCAACACACAATGGTCTACAATGTCAAAGGCTGAAGAGAGATTAAGGAGAACGAGAATTGTCCCGGCCCCCTGATCTCTAGCCCTGAGGTGGTCATTATGCACCCGAACAAGTGTGGTTTCAGCACTATGCCTCACATAGAATCCAGACTGGAATGGCTCATAGAGATCAAAGGCCATGTGTTGCTCCTCCAGCTGAAGCACCACAACTGTCTCAACAACCTTCCCTAAAAATGGGAGGTTAGAGATCGAACTGTAATTTGCCTTGACATCAGGGTCTAAAGATGACTTTTTCAGGAGAGGATGCACCAGTGCTTCTTTCAAGGCATCAGTGAAAACCCCCTTAGATAAAGAACACCGGACAATCAAGGCAAACACGGGGCCAACGGCGTCGACATGTCCCATTGAGAAATGAGTTAACACAGAGTCCAGGTCACAGTAAGTGTGCTTCAACTTGGACGCAACCCCAATGACCACTGACACCTCCACTGGCTTAAACTCCCCCAACTAGGCAGAGGGCTCTCTGGTCACCTGAGGTGACCACTGTTGTCTTCAGTAAGGCTCACTGGCAGAACTCCCTGCCGGATGGCAGGTACCCTGTCTGAGAAGAATCGAGCAAACTCTTCGCAAAGGGTGTCTAAGTTTTTTTTTGCTGAAAGGCTGGGTTTAAGAGCCTGTCCACAGTCCAGAAAAGCACAGTTGGTCAATTTTTCCCAGAAGCAATCTCCCTGGACAGGAACTCTGCCTTCTTACAGGTGATTGCCCCTGATACTCACCATAATGGGTAAGCAGGGCCAGTCAATCCACCTCCAGGCCGGACGTCCGCCAGCAGCGCTCCAACCTCTGACCCATAATCTTCATCACCTTGAGCTCCCCATCAAACCCGCAGGACCTCAAGTTAGAGGATTTGCGTTGTACATGGGCTAGTGCGAGAGAGTCTAGTGCTGAGCCATCACCCTATTATAGGTGGCGACCATTTCACCTGAACCCCATATGCATGCACTACCCACACTAGATAGATCAACTACTGAAAAGAATCCCTCCTGGGTCAAACCCCTCAAAGGGCAGTAGTTGATCATCTCAGTAGGGGTAGGGCTTTCAGGGGAGGCCCCGAACAAGATCTCCACCGTGCAATGATTGGACCAAATGACCTGATCAATCTTGAGGTTGGTAACCTTAAGCCCCATTGTGAAAACCAGGTCCAACATGTGACCACCCTGGTGAGTCACAGGCCCAGAGAAGACATAGTCTGGAGGAGGTTGAACCCCAGCCTAGACGATTCATCGCTGGCTAAGATATTGAAGTCTGCCAGAACTAAACACCAGGAGGACTTCAACGTCTCACTGACAACGAAGTTGGCTACCTCCTGTAGGAATTCACCAGCCATCCCAGGGGGGCGGAAAATCAGGATAATCCTACAACCTGCACCAGGACCATCACATATGGCCACACATTCGAATGAACCCGGCTTTCCCACTGAGTGCATGGAGAAGCCAAGATTATATCTAAAGTAGATGGTCAGTCCCCAACCCCCTGCATTTCACTCTGGAGCAGTGCACTACTGAGTACCCAGAGGGGACAGTGGCCTCTTAAACTGGACCAGCATCCTCTCCTACCCAGGTCTCAGTGATGCAAGCCAGATCGACCATGGAAACTAAGTCCACAATAATGGCCGTCTTTATCTGGCATTGCAAAGCACCACCCTCAGGGGATTGATGAATAGTGTAGCCTTTCTGGCTACCAGCCCACTCGGTCTGGTAGAAACTCAGGGGACAGGAACCAAATATGTCTCGCTTCTCTCAATGGCCTGCCTGTACCTAGGGCACCTTCTGCACCTGAAAACATCAATCCTAACCCCCTCCATAACTCACGGGGCACCCCGCCACAAATGATTGATGCATCACCTCTTAATCCTGACCTCCCAACAGCGATGTTCTGTAGTGGCGGAAACAGGGAGGTCGGTTAAGGGCCACAGATCGAGCAGCTGGGATGCCCCATACTCTATCCGAGCCTGCCTCCAGCCACCCAGTCCTCCCAGACACATAATGTCTAACCAATAAGCCCCCAAAACACACTAACTAGCCACAATCACTCTTAAACAGTCACACCACTAAACAAAAACAGTACTAACCACTACACTCACCAGACACACAACTAAATCCTACAAACCCAACAACAAATCCAAAACCCATGCCCACCACCCAAGGAAGTAGCAGAGGCAAAAGAGAGCAGATCTGATAAGGAGAGCCAGAGTCCATGGATCCCTTCAGTCACAGCCCAACTTGTCGGGGCATAAATTATAGTAATAAGTATTATAATTCAAGCAAATAGCTAATTAATCTTCAAGCCCCAGGATTTCCTAGCAGGAGGATTCTCTCACAAGCCACCTCCTCAGGACATGTCCCAGGAGAAGATACAGAAAGTCTGGTGCAAAGAAGAGGCAAGTTCCTCATAAGAGATTACCAGCAAGCTGCAGGGTCTGAGGGTCCACAGTTTGACAACCCCCCCAATGATAATCCAGTAGGGAGGGGGAAAGAAAGGCTGTAACTGGCCCAGATGGTAAAAGCAGCGGTCGGCACTGATGGCAAGCCGACTAATATAAGGTTCAATTGAATACACACTTGGCCAAGAAAACGTTTATGGTCTCCCAGGAAATGAGCTGGGCAATGCCAGCTACACCCATGCTGTCCTGGGGGAATATCCATATTACAAACAGTACAGCCCAGAAAGGTCCAGATAGCCACCATGCCTGATGCTGAGCAAGGCACCCTCAAAGGCCAATCGAGCTGCGGTGCAACAGCACCAGAAACGCTGCCCAAATAGACCAAAAAACAACTGGGTGGTCTGAGGACAGTCTTCAGATGATTTTCTCTGCAGCTAACCTCCGTAAAATGGTGTTCCGTGACTTTTATACAAAGTCCTCAAATGGTTGCATGCCATGCAGGACATTAATTCCCAAGTCACCTGGTGGTACCTGGCTCTGCAGCTGTTTTCATTCCAAGTGCACCATAAGGCAAGTTCCCTGTATGATAACACTGACTTTTTTACCTGGGAGAGCAGCTCAATGGTAGCCAATGCTGAGTGTGCCATGGGCAAAGCTCTGAGGAGGAGAGTAAGTAAAGTGTTCTATGCAAGCAATAATACCCAACAGAGTGGGTGGTATTGGGAAATACCGGACTGCCCAGGGGTGTAATGAGGTCCAATGCCATAGGCAGAGGGCCTTATAGCCCCTGGAAGGTCCGGTATTGCCCACACCGCCCACCCTGGAGGGTATTATTGTGCTTACAACATTCGTGTAGTATTCTGCATGGGATTAAATTAAAAAGAAATTAAAAAAAATAATAGGGAAGAAATTAAATTGAAGTGTGTCTGTTATAAAGTAGTCCCTTGTGTCTGTGCTGTTTTATTGCCATTCTCTTGTACTCCCACCCTCCCCTCCATGATTTTCTTAGCAAGGCACTACATTTTTGGCAGTTTCCCCCAATACTTGTTTTTGAAAAGTAAAAAGAAACATTTGTTTTCATTCTGTCCTTCCTGGTAGAGACGTTTTTTGTTTGTTTGTTTGTTTTGGACGTTGCAATCTTGCACGATCAAGTCACGTGCAAGCAGGAAGTATTGAGAGGGAAGTACTAGGTGGCAGGGCAAGCAGGCTAAATGCTTTTTTTCTTTTATGTTAAAAGCTTGGCATTAGTTTTAAATTTAAAATGCGTCGAAACACACTGCAACTGCAAGCGGTGTTGAGTTTTCATCAGTCATGGGGAACAGAGAGCCAAGGAGGGAGAAGTACTTTTTAGAGGTAAGTTACCAGCTTGTTGGAGGAGGCTGGAGCAATTACTATGCTTAACAGAGTTTTATTTAATATGGGGTGATCGCTTTGTTGGACAGTTTTTTTAATTCAAAAGTTGAAGTGAGGGACCGCTCGCTAATGAAGAGAGTGTCCCACTAAATGGAGGAGGCATGAGAGCAGCATTGGGAGAGTGTTGCTCTTGCCAGAGGGCAGTTTGCAGAAACACTCATTTTTGTTTTTGCATGATGCCACAATAAAAATACACTGTTAGTGGTTACTTTATTTCTTTTTTTTTATAGATGCTCCTTCACATTTGGTGGGCATTCTGTTAGAGGATCATGCCAGCCCAGTATCTCTCGCTTAGTGAGAGAAAAAAAATGGCAGCGATTTTAAAAGTTATTTGTTGGTTTTGACCAATTATACAGCAGGGTGGGCACCATGATATTTCACAGGTTTGGCATGGCTGGGACTTTTAACTTACAGGGCTCTCACTGTAAGTTAATGTATCCCATGCCAGCCAATCAGATTACTTTATTTCTAAAGCTCATTTTCTAAACAACCTTCACCAAGGACCCCCTCTCCACTAAAATACTAGCAGAAGAACAGGAGAATTAAAGCCCAGCCCTGTTGATTTGTGGCCTGGCCCCTTAAAGGACATCTACATTGGCTGTATGCAGGCTTGGAATCCCCTGAGGGGGAAAAAACACAAATGAATATTTTGTTTTATATTTGCTCTGCCAAAGTAAGCTGCTTTGAACCCTTGTTTGGTGCTGAAGTAAAGCAATATTTTGTTTCATTGAACTTTGTTTGCCTGGAGTTTTTTTTTTGTTTGTTTTTTTCTGTTGGAGCAGCATGGTCAGCCTATGGCTGACTCCACAGCCAATGCCCACAGTGTGACACCCTTAAGCTACAACTCTTGTGCTACAGACCACAGTGCTGAGAACAGCTGGCATGAAACAGATTTAAATAGTGGTCTCTGGGCACCTTTTTTTGTGTGTGTGTGTATCTCTGGACATGTCCCCTTCAGCTCCTGTTCCTGACTGGAGCAAACTGCAGGCCACACAAGTTATATCTGACAGAATGGCAAATTAGAAGGAGGTAACACAAAATCTTTTTTTAAAATGCACAATGGCCCAATTGGCTCAGCCTGTACAGATCACCAGTGCAACTGCACCTAGAATACCGCATAATGTGGTGGAGTCCACACCTGAAGAAAAACTGCCACACTCTAGATTCAGTACCATGCAGAGCAATTAAGATGGTCTATGGACTTAGGTTAATGACATATGATGAGAGGGGTCAGGACTTAAACAAAACATGTACACCATTAAAAAAAGGAGGGAAAGGGGTGACATAGTTGAGACCTACAAGTACCTGCAGAGGATAAATATGATGGACATCAACATATTCTTCTTCCTGAGTTCAGATACAGGGATGAGAGGGAATTCATTAAAGCTGGCAGATGGGGGATTCAACAAGTACAGTATGTCTGTAAGCACTTCCTCACAAAGAAGCTAGTGGACAAGTGGAATACCATACAGAAGAAGGGGTACAGGGAAAATCAATCAGCAACTTCAAGCAGGACTGAGACAGGCATGTGGATGTAGTTAAAAAAGGGGGGAAACAGGTTACCCCAATGGCCCAACAGCAGCACTTCATGCTGCCATGCTGACAACCCCAGTTCAGAAGCAAGCCTGGAATGTCACATCAGGAGGCAGACCATGGCTGAGACAGCTGCCACTCAGCACTGCATCTCAGTCAGAGAGGGTATGCAGCAGACACCACCACCATGGTGACCCCTGCGACTGGGCCAGGGAGCTTTCTCCTGCCACACGGAGGATGCTGTAGCTGTGCATGGCTGACTCAGGCACTTGTTCTCACCAGGGGAGAAGGGAGGACAAACAAAAAAGGGGAGAAAAAATGGTAGCCGTCTGAATGATGATCAGTTTTGACTGAACAGGGTACATATCTGAACAGGGTATATCCCTGTGACAAGCCACCAGCCGGAAGAAAAATCTTTTGGAAAAAGGTGTGTGTGTGTGTGTGTGGTGGGGGAGGGATGGACAGTAACAGAGGAGGACTGGCACCAGGGCAAGGCAGAATAGTTGGGTAGGATAGACAGACAGGATGAGCCAAGAGCCTTTTTCTGCCATCAGCATCTATGTATCTGCCCTCACTGATCCCAGTGATTCTCTAAATAACGTAACTGTTGTTCAACTTTGAAGACATGTTAACAACCTTAACTTTGGAAATGCAACTGCTGCTCTGCTCCTGACCTTGCCCAAGATCCTTTTGCAATCTAGGTGCTCACTTAAATGAGGCTATCCCATTGTTGCTGTTTTAAATAAATAAATTAGGGGAGACAGCTCAGAGGTACAGAGTGGCTGTCACTGTTTTGGATGTGACACATACATAGGTGAACCTGCCTTTTCCTCCTGTGACTGCCCAGTGGCTGGCAGTCACACCCCATAATTTAAGTTTAAAAACATAGGAACATAGAATTTGTGGGACCCTAACTGGTCTTCGGTGGCCCTCCCTCCTCTCTGCCTATTTACTAGTATTCCTATATATCTATCCAATGCATGCTTGAAGTCCCCTATTGTTTTTGCCTCTACCACTTCCACTGATAGTGTCTTCCAGGCATCTATAACCCTTACAGTGAAGTAGTACTTCTTCACAACTTCCCCACCTCTAGTTTCATTGCATGCCATCTGGTTCTGGTGCTCTTTATCATTTCAAAGACACCCCCCCAACACACACACTCACAAACACACACACACACACACACACACACACACCCACACCCTGCTTACAACTGTGAGGTGCTCATGTCCCCTATTGCTCTCATCTCATCCAGAATGTACATGCTAATATCCCTCAGTCCTCTCCTTGAACAGAGACCTAATCATGGTGGAGAGGCTTGTGTGTTCCAATGACCCTCAGGGCTATGTCGTCCGGAGTCTCGTACTCCTGGCAGGGTCACCCATGGTGAACAGGCCTGAGGCGAGGTCCCAGACTAAGTGTGGTCCAACCTCCAAAGTCCTCAATGGTGGATCGGGTGGAAGAAGATGTTAGGATCTCAACGGCTGTGAAGGTGGATGAAGGCTGCAACAAGATGGGGATCTCCAATCATCTTGGACTCTCCTTGCCACTGGGCACTAGATCTCCTGCTTGTCAAGTTTGTGTGGTTGCAATAGGTGCACCAGCTTCCCCACACTAAAAGAAGTCACACGCAGGCTTCTACCATGGGAAACAACATCCCCACAACCAACCTTCCAAGCCCTGCGGCAACAGACTAGTGGTGACAGGGACAGGACCAGTGAATCTGGCAGTCTCTAGCCACAAATCTGCATGTAGGTGGTGGTAGTTTTTTTTTTTTACTTTCTCTTTATGCCCCTTTCCTCACTGCGCTGAATTCCTTTCTTCGGGGATCTCCTAGGCTGTAGTTTCCCGTAGTCCCACCCCAGATACCTCCCTCTGGGTGCCTGGCCAGCTTTCCCCATCCTGCCGCGGTTTACCCCCCAGGCGGGGAGGAGGGGAACCCCCAGATAGTCCCCCTCTCACACCTAGAGACTGTGTTGGAAGGCCTCGTGAGCCCCGTCTGTGGAGCCTGGTTAAGGGTTTTCTTGGGACAGCTGGGTCCCATCTACAGGAGCCCAGAGCAGGGTTCTTTTTCCACTTTTCTCTGGTCCCTACCCCTCAGATGTCTGCATGCAAGGGGGGCCAAGGAGTGATGCACGCCTCGACATGCTTACGCTCCGGCTCCCAGCAGATCTCTGCCCTCCCCTTGTATGCTGTCTCGCTGCACCTCCACCCATGGTCACCCAGGTGGCGGTATCGCAGCGGGACTCGCATCCCCACCCCTGCCGGAGGAGGAGAGCAGCCCCTGGGTGCTCAATCCTCCTCCCCCCAGCCAGCCCTCCAACCACCCGAGTCCGTTCCCGAACCCAGGTCACTGGCACCACAAGTGGTAACTCTACCGCTGCGCTGGTGGGCCGGCTAGGTGGTGGTAGTTTGATGGTCATCTGGCACATGGACTGGGACAGGGGTGCAATTCAGCAGCTGCTACTGTGACAGAGCAGTCTTCTTTAGGATCCCCTCTGCTCACCCCGCATGGGGAAGGGGTCAGAAAAGGTACTCTAAACCTAGGCTGTCTCACCTTCTCCTGGCTGGATAGCTGCATCCAGCGAGATCACTCTGTGTGGTCGAAACAAGAAACAGACAATGATTTTTGCCACATGAAACATTCATACTGTGATGGACGACCAGTATAGTGAACGACCAGAAAGATGAACTGCTATTATCACCAGGGAACTTGCAAGATGTAATATCAATATTGCTGCCCTAAGCGAGACAAGATGACCAGATGAAGGCCAGTTGAGAGAAGAGCGTGGAGGTTTCACCTTCTTCTGGAAAGGGAAGCCTGCTGAAGACAGATGCATTCATGGTGTTGGCCTTGCCATCAAGAACAAGCTCATCAACCAGCTTACAGAGCTCCCATTTGGCATCAATGAACGCCTCATGACCCTTCATCTTAAGCTCAGCAACAATCAGCATGCCACTGTCATCAGTGCATATGCCTCGACTCTTAATGCTGATGAGGATGTCAAGGAACAGTTCTACTCCAACCTTGACAGAGTCCTGATTATCACCCCTAAGGAAAACACAATCATTCTCCTTGGTGACTTCAACGCCATAGTCAGGCATGATTCAGATCTCTGGAATGGTATCTTCAGGAAGGAGGGGGTAGGAAAGACAAATTCCAATGGCATCCTACTCCTGAACAAATGTGCAGAGTATGGTCTGGTCATCACAAACACCATCTTCAGGCAGTGCGACAAGTATAAGACTATTTGGAGACAACCTCGATCCAAGCGCTAGCACCTCCTTGACTACATCATTGTCAGAAGCCGTGATCAAAAGGATGTCTACATCATGAGGGCCATGCGAGGAATCAATTATGCTGGACAGACCATCATCTTGTCAGATCTGTCATGAACATCTGGCTCACTCAGAAACTTTGAAGGCAGCCAATATCAATGCAAAGCAAATTCAACACCAAGTCCCTTCAAGACCCAGTGGTTCAAGAGGACTTCCAGCAACGTCTCCAAGAAAGGCTCTCTGCCATGCCTGCAGCTGATGATAACATTGAGAGATACTGGAAGGAGTTCAAGACCACCATCCACTTGGCATGTGCTGATTCTATTGGCTATGTCACCTGGCATCACCAGGACTGGTTTGAAGAAAATGATACTGAGATTCAAGACCTGCTCAACTGGAAAAGAAGAACTCACTGCACATGGCAAGATGACATCTCATGCCAGCAAAAGAAAGAGTCATACCAGCAGCTCAAGGCAGAAGCTCAAAGGAAGATCCGAGACAACAAAAACAAATGGTGGCAAGACAAGGCCAATGAGATCCAGCTCTATATTGACAAACATGACTTGCGGATCTTCTTTCAGGCTACAAGGGCCATTTATGGTCCAAGCTCCCATGGTCCCACTCCCCTACGATCTCAAGATGGCTTGATGCTCCTAAAGGAAAATGAAGGCATTCAAGCTAGATGGAAGGAGCATTTTGAGACACTTCTGAACCGGGAGTCATCTGTGACAGATGCCACTATCAATTCTGTCCCTCAACACCCTGAAAGAGCATCTCTCACCAACCTTCCTACCATCAAAGAAGTAAGACATGCCATCAAGCTGGCCAAAAACAACAAAGCTGTGGGACCAGATGGCATACCGGCTGAAGTCTACAAGGCTGGGGATGAGGAACTGGTACTAAAGCTCCATGAACTCATTCTCTGAATTTGGAACAATGAGGAGATCCAGAGGACTTGAGGAATGCCAACACTGTTACCATCTTCAAGAAAGGAGACAAGTCGGTGTGTGGAAATTATCGAGGCATTGCTTTACTCTCCACCGCAGGGAAAATCCTCACCTGTATTCTTCTGAACCGTCTCCTTCCCATTGCCGAAGAAGTCCTGCTGGAATCTCAGTGTGGATTCAGACCATCTTGCGGGACAACAGACATGATCTTCACTGCCAGGCAGATCCAAGAAAAGTGTTGGGAACAACATCAGAACCTGTACATGGCTTTCATCGACCTGACAAAGGCCTTTGACTCCATCAATCGTGAAGCCTTGTGGAAGGTACTGGCCAGATTTGGCTGCCCTACAAAATTCATCAAGGTCCTGGAGCTTCTGCATGACCAGATGACTGCCAGTGTTCTCCATAATGGTTCAAAGACAGACCCGTTCATCATCCAAACTGGGGTCAAGCAAGGGTGTGTCATCACTCCAACCTTGCTCTCTATCTTCCTAGCTATCATCCTAGTCCTCACCAAAGGCCACCTTCCAACTGGAATTGACATCGACTACAAAATGGATGAAGGGCTCTTTAATCTTGGATGTCTCCATTCAAAGACCAAAGTTTGCAAGGCATCCGTCATTGACCTCCAGTACGCTGATGACTGTGCCATCCTTGCACACACCAGGAGCATCCTCCAGTCTGCGCTAGATCTCTTTGCAGAAGCTTACCAAAGTCTGGGACTGTCACTTAACATCAAGAAGACCAAGGTGCTCTATCAGCCTGCCCAAGGCCTTGTAAATGACCCTCCACAATTCACCATCGAGGGACAGACCCTGGAGACAGTCGAGCACTTCTCTTACCTCGGTTGCCACGTCTCCCTAACAGCAAACATCGACAATGAGATTCAATACAGGATCCATTGCGCTAATACCTCATTTGGGAAACTGCTTTGGTGCATCTTCACTGACCGTGACACACGAAAGGACACCAAGATCCAGGTATACAGTTCGGTTATCATCCCTACCCTTCTTTATGGATGTGAAACTTGGGTGACTTACCAACATCATCTAAAGAGCCTGGAGAGGTACCACCAATGATGTCTCCAGAAAATTCTCTGCATCAAGTGGAAAGACCACCGCACTAATGTCAGTGTTCTCGCTGAGGCCAAGGTCACCAGCATTGAGGCAATGATCCTCAGACATCAATTCCGCTGGACCGGACACTGTGTACAGATGCCCGACTCTCGACTCCCCAAATAAATTTTACACTCCCAGCTCAGTCACGGCCAGAGATCCAGTGGTGGTCAAAGGAAATGCTACAAAGACACACTGAAGGCATATCTCAAGAAAACAGATATGGACATCACGAGCTGGGAGGAGCTGGCCACCAACCAATCTCAATGGTGCCAGAACCTCCATCAAGAGGGGGCCTGCTTTGAAGAGAAATGCCTTGCCCTCGAAGCTGAAAAGAGAGAGCATAGGAAGGAAAGGGAAAGAAACCCCAGCCAGCGGGCAGTTCTCCCACATGGCAACATCTGCAGTTTTTGTGTATGAATCTGTGGCTCTAGGACTGGATTACTGAGCCACCTCAGGACCCATCAGTGAACCATGGTAGAGATCATCCTCGAATCGAGGGATCACCGATGATCCCTCAGTCTTTCCTTGTACGGCTTTTGGAGAAACCCCTGCACTATTTTATTTACCCTCCTCTGGACTACTTCTACCCTATCTATGTCCTTTGTGAGATGTTGCCTCAAGAGCTGGACACAGTACCACAAGTGGGGTCTCACCAACAACAGATATAGTGGCAACATCGCCTCCTACTTCCTTCTACTGTAGATACCACTCTCTATAAATTCCAGTATTTCACTGGCACTACCCACTGCTTTGTCACACTGCCCTGCCACTTTGAGGTCATCAGATATGATAACCCCAAGGTCCCTTTCCTGCTTAGTGACTGTCAGTACCTCACCCCCAATCCTATATTCAGCTCCGTCACCTGCAAAAAGGCATGCCTTCCCTTCCAGTTGTTCTGCAATGTTGCCTATGAAGACATTGAAGAGAACAAGTTCCAGTACTGAGCCCTTCTCCACCCCACAGGTCACTCACCCATCATTATTGTGAGTGCTGCTAACCACCACCTTCTGTCTTCTATCCAGTAACCAGATTCTAATTTAATACACCACTTTGGATCCCACCCTAGGCTACTAAATTTCTTTACTGGAAAATTCAAGAAAAAGATGAGGGGGCCACTCAAAAAATATTTCACACTTTTTACTGTGTCTTGTTTCTTATTTTAATTCCCCTACATTTTGCTCCTTGTAGAGCTTGTTCACGGGGTAAAAGTATTTTTTTTTCTGTTGATACATAAACATTTTTGGTTTTTTAATATTGCTGTTTGCCATTCATATTCTCTGTGTTGTTCACATTGCATGTATTTTTAGCAGCATATCATACCTTATAGGTAACACTTTTTCAGCCTTATATTGTACTCAATTTCATTTTTATATAAGGCCCAACACATCACAAAATTCAATCCATTATACCCTGGAATACAATAAATTTGTTTTTGAGTAAATCAGTCATTCTAACTTCAGGCACATGTATTGTGAGACCCACAAGGATATAATTTTTACTGCTGCACTAATGTGCATGACCCCACCCTGTATCGAGCAAACAGCATACCTTTTAATAATTTCAGGCATTTTTATGTTTCAGTTTTCTGCACTGGTGTATTCTGCACCTGTAAATACTCCAATTATGTGCTCTTTTGTTTCTGTTGCTTTTACTTTAATTTAGTTGTGCCTGAAACTCCAGGGTATTTGATTGATGTGTGTGCAAAAGATTGCTGTGCAGCTCCGCTTTCAAGGCAAACATTGTCTGCTCCAAGCCTCTTCAGCCTGTTTTGCAAGTCTCTCAGTCTCTACAAAATGTTCTCAAAGATTATGACTCTACACCCACTCCACTGTACCACTCCCATGCTGTTTCTTTCATTTACTTTAGTGTCTTTTGAAACTTTTTGTACTTTACTGTCTCCGTTCTATGCCCATTGGATTCCTACTGCTTCTTTGCTTGCTTGAAATTCATTTGGTATCCTACCCTAGCTAGGGCGTTCTTTATTTTTCCTTTTTTAGCCTGGCTACCTGTGCCCAACTTGCTCTGGGTGTCTACTACTTCTTACCCCATTGCCTGAACCTTATCAATTACCCCAAAATCTACATAGTGTGTCCCTAATTTCCCTTTTCAACCCTTCTAACCATACTTAGCTTATCCTGGTGACTACTACTCTTGCCCACTAGATGTTAACACACTATCTGTATCTACCTACACTGAAGCCGACTGTTTCAGTATACCAGAACACAGTAGTGTGCTCTCTCCTATCTTTTCTTTGTTGACTCTATTTATGCACCACTGCCCTGGAACTCTCTCAAGCTGCTCCTTCTCACTAGTACTGCTCTACCGCCCACCTGGTCCCTTGCCTCCTCAGAGGATAGCTGCCGTCCACCAACCTCCTGCCCACAGATACCCCAGCTCTGAGCCTCCTGAGGTAGGGCCACTTCCACTCCAGCACTCTGTCTATAATCTAATTTACTGGTCAAGGTGGTAGACGTGCAAAGGGGCAGAGGCAAGGCCCAGTATTTGGCATGTGGCATTGCAGTCCTGAGGAGAGTTGTCACCTATCCAGGCACGGGGATTTTCTTTGTTGTTTCCAGAGGAGCAGGGGCATACAATGACATCTGCATGGCTGAGCCATAGACATCTGCCGCACTCCTCCCCCTGCACTGCTCCATGCTAGTTGTGCCCCTGGTCTCCACCAGGAGTCCGCACTGCAACAGAGACACCCATGATCCTTCCCCAGGGAGAGGAGAGCAGTCTGCTGGACACTCAATCCTCTCCCTCCCCGCCACCCTCCTGGTGCCCAAGCTTGTTCCTGAACTTGGGCCTTCAGTGTGGTGCAAGGTGTGGTGTCCAGCACCTCAACCCTCAGCATCCAGTGGGCTGGCTTCTATCTCATATCTTGGCCTTGTGTTCCTCCTGCAGAGTTTCCTGCAAACTGCAGACTATCTGTAGATGCCTGCAGATGCCTAAGGCAGATGCCCCATTCTTGTGCTGTTCCACTCACATGCAGGGAAAAGAGCATGATGAGGCATGCTGGGCAAGTGAATCTTTTATAGTGCTCTTCTTAGAAAGCACTAAGCCTCTTGCAGTATCATCCTCAAATCACATGCATGGATTCACAGAGTTTTCTTCATCTACTCACCCCCAAGATTAATTCCCTGAGCTAGGTTCCCCACACTACCAGTTATAAATTTAAAGACAGATCTCAAAGAGCCCAAACACTGACTAAAAATCTCTTTTCTTTCCATCACCTACCACTTACTTTGCTACTTTAAGCATGGAGAGACTATATATATATATATATATATATATATATATATATATATTAGGCAAAAACTCCATTTAATGCATTAGTTAGGGTTGTTCCAGCGACAAAAGTGAAATTAGCTGTTAGGGTTGAAAACCCCCTTGGACCCCAGGACCCCCCAACCGGCATTGGGTGCGCATTGGGATAGTCAGCCTAACTCTCACCCCATGACATGTGTAAAGCAGCAGAAGTATAGGAGAATGGGCGAGAGTTGGGACCCACGATCCCAATGCACCCTAATGCCGGTTGGGGGTGGGCGGGGGTCCAAGGGGTTTCAACCCAACAGCAATTTCCTCACTTTTGTCGCTGTGGAACAACCCTAACTAATGCATTAAATGGAGTTTTTGCCTCTAATTTCCTTCTTTGAGAATGATAACGAGAAATAGTGAATGTAATGCATTGCGGGGTACGGGCCCTTTGGGCCCGCGCTCCACTCCACATAATGTCTTGTGGCATACTAACAGGGACAGCAACGCAAACAGAAATGCTAACAGTGGCGCACATGGTAACACAAGCACGAATGAGAACAGAAAGAGTACTTGCATGGTGGCGTGAGCGGGAATGGTCTGCCACGTGATGTGTTGTCACATAGTAACATGGTGCCTGCAAACAGAAATGTCAATGGGCATGGTGATGTAAAGTGAAACAGTAAGATAAACAGTACTGTAGATAGAAATGGCAAAAATAACAGAAAGCATAGCGCAAATGAAAACAAAGGATAACGACATGTGTGGCGAGACGCCAATGGTAAGTGAAACGGGTATGGATCTGCAAGCGGAAAGGGCAACAGTAACAGTAATGTAAGCACACAGGCTGGTTTTCCCCAAAACCTGCATTGAGAAAGACAGTGAGTACAAATAATGTATGCAAAATAATGAGTATCGGCGCAGAAAATGAGATCTTGGAATACTAAATACATTATATCTCAGGAACCGTACGACGTAGAAAAAAAATTTAAAAGTCATATTATTTACAACTGTCCTGGCTAATTTAAATCTTAGCCCCATTGTGAGGCTAAGAAATTTTCCTATGAAAAGTCCGTATCTCGCACCGTTTCCGAGATACGGGCCCTGAAAGACGCAGCAAACGCCGTAATGTTATCCTATGGGAAAAAAAGAAAAGTTCGGAGCACCATAACTTTGCCTCCCTGTAATGTTTTTTCACCAAACTACTGAAAGACACATCTGTGGGCTGTTGGCTGTCTTCCTTCCAAATTTCAGGAAAAAAGACCAAACCGTTATTTTGCAGCAAGGCTCCAAATGATTTCTGTTAAGTGTCGGGTGCCGTAATGTTATCCTATGGGAAAAACCGTCAATTTTGGAGTGCCGTAATTTTGCCGCCATGTGATATTTTTTCACCAAACTACTGAAAGGCACATCTGTGTACTGTTGGCTGTCTTCCCTCCAAATTTCAGGAAAAAAGACCAAACCGTTATTTTGCAGCAGGGTACCAAAGGATTCCTGTAATGCTTCGGGCGCCGTAATGTTATCCTATTGGAAAAACTGTCAACTTTGGAGTGCCATAACTTTGCCGCCATGTAATATTTTTTCAATACAACACTGAAAGACACATCTGTGAGATGTCGGCTGCGTTCCTTCCAAATTTCAGCCTAAAACTCCCAGCGGTTATTTTGCAGTGCAGTGCCAAAAAATTGCTGTCATTTTCCCACAGACTAGAAAATTACTGTCACACTATAAAGCTGTACTTATGACACTTTCGTGAGCACGAAAGTAATTTATGGAAAGTACTTTTTCCAGAAATTTGAAAAACATATTTCTGGGGTGTTTTACCACAAAATAAAGACATGGCAAGCATCCTCAGGGCCCGACTAGGTGAATACAAAAAAATTAGGTTGCTAGAGGGTCCCAAATTTAAATGCCAACCATTTTTCTGATCACCAACTGAAAACAAAATGGCCGATTTGCGAAAGTAACAGGCCCATTTGCGAAAGTAAAAATGCATTTGCGAAAGTGTTGAACTTTTTGTTAACTTTTCCCATTGACTTATAATGGGAAACTGTTTTTTGAATAACTTTTGAACCGTTTAATATTTTTTCACGAAATCTTCAAAAGGCACAACGGGGACCCTGGCTGCACATTCCCTGAAGAGTTCGGGCCGGTCATGCAAACTGTACGACCTGTAGGCACGACCACAGAATTCCAGAAAAGCGTAAACGCGCGCACAGATCACACTTAATAACTCCGCAGCCGTATATCCGACCAGTACGAAACTTGGCAGATCCCAAGGCCTATGGTTCTTGATCATAAATTCCAAATTTCAGGCAAATCCATCAAACAGTTGCAAAGTTATTAAGGTGCAAAGTTTTGGGGTTTAACATAGAAATGGCTCCTCAACCCTAACTATGGTAGCACTACCGTGCTACCATAATATATATACACATATGTATATTCATTGCAAAAAACTCTGTCAATGCATCCATTAGGGTTGAAGTGACAAAAGTAGGAAAATGAGGCATTAGGGTTGAGACCTTGACACCCCCACCCTACCACCACCCCACCCCCACTCTCCATAGACCAGCAGACAATGTGGTGTGCCTTGCTGTTGTCAGCCCTAACTCTCACCCCATTCCATGTGTAAGAAAGCTGACATGGTGCAATATAGAAGAATGGAGTGAGAGTTAGGCCTGATGACCCCAAGGCACACCCCGTCACCTGTTGGTCTGTGGAGGGCGATGGTGGGCTGAGGTGGTAGGGTGGAGGGTGTTAGGATCTCAACCCTAATGCCTCATTTCCCTACTTTTGTCACTTCAACCCTAACTGATGCATTAACAAAGTTTTTTTGCAATTAATTTTCTTACTTTTTGAGAAAGTGTAATCTTACCCTTATATGGTTTGGGGAGCACAGGGCCATGGTATCAGGTTTTTGGAGCATAAAACCCTATGGGCCCTGTGCTGTCATATATCCATAAATGTACAGACATTGTAATGAACTGTCATCTTCCCATGGGAGTCCAGGGACCTGCAGGCCCTGTGCTCCCAGTATTGCATACTGGATGGCGCATCTATCCCATTACTGAATAGTGGTATCCATATGTGGGATCACAGAGCTCAGAGCACTCCCAGCTACCTATAATTGTAGAGGTGCAGAGCAGGCCTAGACACATTCCAAGTAAGTCTTGTGCTGCAGATGGCACAATATCTCAGTAACCATAGCAACCTTGGAAAAAAAATTCCACTGCAGTTGTAATCATGGACTGGTAACCTGCACAAATACTTAGGTTTTGTTTGGTGACAAATCTGTATCTCAAACTGTTTTTGAAGTACAGGCACCTAAAGGCACCGTGTTTGCCACAGTGTTATCCTGTGGGAAATGTATCAACTTTGAAATGCCATAACTATGTAACTGATACAAATTTTTACACCAAACCAGCATAAGTCACATCTCTGGGACATCCCCTTTCTACCTTGCAAATTTGAAGCCAAAAGTCCTGTTTCTTTGCTGTGAAGTGGCAAAGAAACAGCAAGCTTTAAAAATCCCTGTTCATGAGCCGTCAAAATCCTTGTTCATGAGCCAAATCCCTGTTTGTGAAGTGTCAAAATCCCTGTTCATTGGAAATCCCTGTTTGTGAGATAGGGCCATCTGACTGCCAACTCACAAACAGGGAGTTTGACAAGCAGCTCATGAACAAGGATCAGCTCGTGAACAAGGATCCTGACACCTCACAAACAAGGATTGTGACAGCTCATGAGCAGGGATTTTAGGGCCATCTGGTCTTCATCTCACAAACAAGGATTCTGACAGCTCATGAACAAGGATTTCTCACAAACAAGGATTTTAACATCTCACAAACAGGGATTTTGACACCTCACGAACAGGGATTCCTTTTTAAAATCCCTGTTCATGAGGTGTCAAAAAAACCTGTTCAACAGCCAAATCCCTGTTTGTGAGGTGTCAGAAACCTTGTTCGTGGGAAATACCTGTTCGTGAGATAGGGTCATCTGGTTTTCATCTCATGAACAGGGATTTTGACAGCTTACAAACAAGGATCGTCTCAAACAAGGATTTTAACACCTTATGAACAAGGATTGGAAGTGAGTCATGAAAAAGGATTTTTAAAATTTCAAAACCTCATTTCGAGGCCAAACTAAAGTAAACCAAAGACCTGAGTTTGTAGAGAATGTCACCCTGAACAAAACCCATGCTTGGTTTACCCCACAAGATTTGTCCCTGTGTCAACTTATATAACGTTTTGTTTGATGAGGAAAAGTGAAAACAAGATGGCGGCTCATAAACAGGGAGTTTTTCCTCACGACCAGGGATTTTATAAATCCCTTTTCATGAGCTGTCAAAATCCCTGCTCATGATGCAAATCGTTGTTCGCAATTTTTACACCTATCTAAAAGACTGAACTGAGCATGCTCTGAACCCACAATTTCAAGATTTAATAACTTTGAAATGGATTAATATATTTTCACCAAACCAACATTGGCTCATTCTTTTGGGCAACCTCTTTCTATCCTGAAAATTTCAGGCCAAATTTCCAAATGGTGTGGTTGCAGCACAATGGGCAAAAATCAGCAAAAACTGGCGAAAAAAGCGAAAAAAACACTTTTCACTATGCACTGTACATAGAAACATAGGAACATAGAATTTGACGGCAGATAAGGACCACTTGGCCCACCCAGGCTGCCCATTTCCCTACCTACTGGATAAGCTGCAGATTCTAGTTAACCAGCAGCCTACTTCTTCCTACCCCCACCCCCTAAAACTGCCTTATGACTGTCCCATGCATGCTTGAATTCCACCACTGTTTTCGACTCCACAACCTCCTCCGAAGGTCATTCCATGCATCCACAACCTCTCTGTGAAAAATACTTCCTTAAATTACCTCTGAGCCGCCCCTCTATCTTCAAATTGTGCCCCCTTGTTCTAGCACACCTCTTTTTTTGAAAGATGCTACCCTCTTGGACTTTGTTGATTCCCTTGAGGTACTTGAAAGTTTCTATCAGGTCCCCCCCTTACCCTCCTTTCCTCGAGGCTATACATATTAAGCTCCTTAAGTCTCTCTTCATATGTCTTCCGGTGCAGACCCTGCACCATTTTAGTTGCCCTCCTCTGGACACCTTCCATCCTTTCTATGTCTTTGCAGAGATTGGATCTCCAGAACTACACGCAGTACTCCAGATGGGGTCTCACCAGCTGTCTGTACAGAGGGATAATAACTTCCTGTTTTCTACTTGTGATGCCTCTCCCTACGCATCCCAGTATCCCCCCAGCCCTCCTTGCTGCCCTGTCACATTGCTTGCCCACCTTTAGGTCATCTGACATGACTACCCCCAGGTCCCTTTCCATTTTTGTTGTTGTTAGTATCTCACCCCCCAATGTGTACTCTTCCCCTGGGTTTTTGTTTCCCAGGTGCATTACCTTGCACTTCTTAGCATTGAATCTAAGCTGCCATACCTTTGACCATTCCTCTAACCTTGCCAAGTCCCTTCTCATCCTTTCCACCCTATCTTGTGCACCATCTCTGTTGCAGATATTTGTGTCATCTGCAAAGAGACATACTTTTCCTTCCAGTCCCTCTGCAATGTCGCTTATAAAGACATTGAAGAGGACCGGTCCTAATACTGAATCCTGCGGTACCCCACTAGTAACCCCCCTTTCTTCAGAATGGACTCCATTTACTATTACTTTCTGTGTCCTATTCTCCAGCCAATTCTTTACCCAGGCTGTCATCTTGGGACCCACTCCTAGGCTGGCTAACTTGTATATTAATCTTTTGTGTGGGACTGTGTCAAATGCCTTGCTAAAGTCTAGGTAGGCCATGTCCACAGCCCCTCCCTGATCTACTACTTTGGTCACTCAGTCAAAGAAATCTATCAGATTTGTCTGGCATGACCTTCCCACTGTGAATCCATGCTGCCTTGGGTTCTGTGCCCCTCTGGCCTCTAGGTACTCAACAATTCTTTCCTTCAGAAGTGATTCCATCATTTCCCCTACCACTGAGGTTAAACTAACAGGTCTGTAGTTTCCTGCTTCTGCCTTGCTCCCACTTTTGTGAAGGGGAATCACATCTGCCCTCCTCCAGTCCTCGGGTACCACCCCATCCTCCCATGATTTGTTAAAGAGGGTAGTCAGTGGTGTCACTAGTTCTACCCTTAGTTCTTTTAGAATTCTAGGATGAATCCCATTAGGCCCCATTGCTTTGTCCACCTTCACTTTTAAGAGTTCTTTCAGAACCCTTTCTTCTGTAAATGGGCTGATATCAACTTCTGTATCCAGAGTGTTTTGTTTTAGGTACCTTCCCCTCTTCCTTTGTAAATACTGAGCAAAATTATTTGTTTAGTATCTCTGCCTTTTCACAGTCACCCTCTGCGCACCCCCCTCCTCTTTATTGAGCCTCACTATCCCTCCCTTAGTCTTCCTTTGCTCCCTGATGTGCCTATAAATGGTTTTATCCCCCTTCTTAACTGAGTTGGCTATCATTTCCTCAGTTTGGGCCTTTGCTGTTCTGACTGCCTTCCCAACTTCCTTTTGCTTTAACCGATACAGTTCTCTGTCCTGTTCCTTCTGTGATTCCTTGTACTTCCTGAATGCTTTCTTTTTCTCTTGAACCTTCACTGCCACTTCCTTTGAAAACCATAGTGGTTTCTTACATTGTTTCATTTTGTTTATTTGTGTCACACAAAGGCTTGTTACCTCTGTGATGGCAGTTTTTAGTATTCCCCATTGTTCTTCCACCCCTCCTTCCTGCCCATTTGCTAGTGCATTCCTTAGGCACTCATCCATTTTGGCAAAGTCAGCCCTCCTAAAGTCCAGTACTTTTGCCTTTGTATGGCTTGACTGTATTGCTGTGTTTATTGTGAACCATATTGTTCGATGGTCGCTAGTTCCCAGATGGCTACCCAGTTCTACATCTGTGATCCTCTCGTCATCTCCATTTGAGAGAACCAGGTCTCAAATGGAAAAATGGAAAAACTGCATATCCAATTAAAACAAAATGTGGCACATCAAGAGATCTACACCACAGAACAGTGCATGCAAAGTTTTGTGCAAATTCATTGAACGGTTGCAAAGTTATTAAAATGCAAAATCTGGAGTTTAACATTAAACTGCTTACTAAAAACCTTAACTATGGTGGTGCTATTGCGCCACTATATATGTGCGTGTGTGTGTATATATATATACTATATATATATGTATATATACAGTATATATATATATGGAATACGCAACACCTACAGGAAATATTGTTGATATTTTTAGTTTGAGTGCCAGTTGACTCGGTAACATCATGAGTGGCAAAGCCAAGAGTGATGTTATTGGGTCAATCAGTATGAGAATAAAAAATATCGACAATATTTCCAGTAGGGGGGTTGCGTATTACATTTATGCCATATCGCCAAAAAGTGAAAAAAAATTCATTTCTTGCCATTTTTTGCCGATTATAAAAAATCAAAAAATAGTTATGAATGAAACATCACTCATTTTGCAGATAATTTTGTCCTGATCAACTTTTGTGCTCAATGAACCATTCTATCATTTTTCATTTTAAAGTTATTCACATTTGTTTGTTGCAAAAAGTCAAAAAAAATTCATTTCTATTGTTTTTGACTAATTATAAAAGACTAAATGGTAGCTATCAATGAAACACCACTCATTTTGTAGATATTTTTCATTTTATAGTTATTTTCATTTGTTTGTTGAAAAAGTGAAAAAATCAATTTTATTGCTTTTTTTGCTTATAACAAAAAATAAAAGTTAGCTAGAAATGAAACACTACTCATTTTGTAGATATTTGTGTGCTGAACAACTTGTGTGCTCACAGCACCATGCTATCAGTTTTTGTTTTAAAGTTATTCACATTTAAATATGGTTATTACTGCTACTGAGGCTGAATATGCAAATGAGCTCCGAATGAGCCAATCACTGCCTACTGTGTGGATAAATTTAATTGCAGTGAGGATAAATGCTATATTACATAGAAACATAAAAATAATCAGCAGATAAGGAGCACTAGACCCATCCAGTCTGCCTGTAGACCTTATACATTGTATGTGGCCACTGACCTTATGTGATCAAAGGCTTTTCATCACTCCCTCCCTCCCCTTTCAAGCTTCCCTTGTGCCTGTCCCAGGCATGCTTAAACCCCTCCAGTATGCTAGTCCCTGCTACCTCCTGTGGCAGACTATTCCAAGCACTGACTACCGTTCCTCTTTAGAAAAGCTCCCTCACAATATCTCTTAATCTGCCCCCTTCCAATTTCATATTATGCCCCTTATTCTAGTACTTTTTCTACATTGGAAAAGGTCCCACACCTGCATCTTGTTTATGCCCTTGAGGTACTTGAAAGTTTCAATCATGTCCTCTCACTGTCTCCTCTCCTCCAGTGAGTGCATATTGAGGTCCCTTAGTCTCTCCTTATATGTTTTGTGGTGGAAGCCCTGCACCATCTTTGTTGCCATTCTCTGGATAGTCTCTGCCTTATCTACATCCTTGCACAAGTGTGGCCTCCAGAACTGCATGCAATACTCTGGGTGAGGCCTTACCAATGTTTTATACAATGGCATTACCACCTTCTGCCTCCTACTGGTGATAACCCTGCCTATGCACCTCAGCATGCCACTGGCCCTCCCTACCACCTTTGTGCACTGCTTTGATATCTTAAGGTCATCAGTGATGATAAATCATAGGTCCCTTTTCTCTTTGGTGACAGTCAGCTCCTCCCCCAACCTGTAGCTCTCCCCAGAGTTCCCTCTACCCAGGTGCATTATTTTGCACTTCTTTGCATTGAATCTCAGCTGCCACGTCTCCGACCATCTTTCAAGCTTTTTAAGGTCCCTCTTCATTTTCTGCACCCCTTCTGGAGTATCCACCCTGTTTCAGACCTTGGTGTCATCTGCAAACAGGCAGACCTTTCCTTCCAGACCATCTATAATGTCACTAATGAAGACATTGAACATGACTGGTCCTGGTACTGATCACTGTGGTACCCCACTGGTCACCCCCCTCTCCCCAAATTGTACCCCATTTACCACCACCCTCTGTCTCCTGTCTGTTAACCAGTTCCTAACCCAGCTCACCATTTTGTTTCCCATGTCCAGACTACCTATCGTGTTAATCAGCCCTCCATGTGGGACGGTGTTGGAGGCTTTGCTGAAATCTAGGAAGGTGACATCTACTGCATCTCCCTGATTTATTTCCCTAGTCTCCCAATAAAAAAAATCCATTAGATTCATTTGACATGACCTTTCTGCTGTGAATCCATGTTGCTTCAGATCCTGAGCACCACTGGATTCCATATATGCCACTATGATTTCTTTCAGCAGTGTCTCCATGATGTTTCTCGCCACTGAGGTGAGGCTGACTGGCCTATAGTTCCCCACCTCCTCCCTACTGCTGCTTTTGTGAAGTAGAACTACATGTGCAGTCCTCTGGAACAATACCCATATTGAGTGACTCTGTGAACAGGGCCACCTGAGGTGCTGCTAGCTCCCTTCACAGTTCCTTATATATCCTCAGGAGGATGCCATTTGGCCCCTTGGCCTTATCCACCTTCAGCTTTGTGAGTTCTTCCATAACTCTCTCCACTGTAAATGTATTGGTGGTCATTGCTCCCCCCCTCCATTGCCTCTGCAACCCAACTGTGGTCCTTGGCCCTCCCCGTCCTTAGTGAATACTGAGTGGAAGTATTTGTTTAGTATTTCTGCCTTGTCCAGATCCCCCTCCTTACACTCTGCCTTCTCCTCTTTGAGCCTCATAATCCCCTCCCTGTTTTTTCTTCTTTCACTGATGTGCCTATAAAATGCCTTATCCCCTTTGTTTACAGACCGTGCTAAACCCTCTTCTGTCTGTGCCCTCACCCTCCTAACAACCTTCTCTGCTTCCATTAGACATTCAAGGTACACCTCCCTGTTCTCCTCCCTCTGAATCCTCTTATACTTCCTGAAACTCAGCCTTTTAGCCTTGACTTTGTCCCCCACATCTTTGGAGAACCATAGTAGTTTCCTTCTTCTTTTCCCTTTGGCCACTATCCTAATGCATTGGTTTGTTATATCCACATTGGCGCCTTTCAGTTTCTCCCATTGTTCTTCCACCCCCTCTATTACCTCTCCCTTTCCCAGGAAGATACATATTCTCACTGTAGGTCTGGCCACCCTGAGAAGATCAAAAATATTTGCCTTTTTTATCCTCACAGGTATGGCATTAATAGATATATATAACGTGTGTGTATATGTGAATATATATATATACAGTATATATATATATATATATATATATATATATATATATATTATATATATATAGAGAGAGAGATTCATTGCAAAAAATTCATTCAATGCATCAGTTAGGGTTAAAGCAACAAAAGTGGGGAAATGAGACATTAGCGTTGAGCCCCTAACCCACACCCCATCCCCCCATCCTCCACAGACTGACAGATGCCAGGGTGTGCCATGGGGTTGTCAGGCCCAGCTCTCACCCCATTCCATGTGTAAACAGGTTGGCATGCTACAGTAAAGGAGAATGGAGTAAGAGTTAGGCCTCACAATCCCATGGCACATCTCGGCATCTGTCGGTCTGTGGAGGATGGGGGTGGGGTGGGGGATTAGGGGCTAATAGCTTGGCAGAAGACACCAGGAGAAAGGACTGCTGTGTGACTGAACTTCTCTGCTGGGACTAAAGTAGAAGAACTTTTGTATTTGACCTTTAATTTAGGGTAAAAAAACTAACATACAAAAAAAAAGTGTGTGTTTGGGTTAACTGAACTGAATGTGTGTCTGAAGAGTTATCTAGGTGTAAATCTCAGGTGACTGAAAGGAATTAACTGCTGTGAGGTTTAAATTACTTGTAGAAAGATCTGGTAAGTAGGGGGAGTGGCTTAGCTAGAAGGAAGCTACATTTAAAGACTGCCTTAGAAAGTTTCTGCTAATAGCTTGGCAGAAGACACCAGGAGAAAGGACTGTTGTGTGACTGAACTTCTCTGCTGGGACTATATTGCCCTCCTTCCCTCCCCACCCAAAGCTAGTTCTATTTTTATAGGCACAGAATTTGACTGACAACAGGAACTTCCTGCCCCTAAACAGGGGTGAGTGATCACAGAACCACCAAGGACCCACCATCCTAGAAGGGCAAGAGTATCTCTCCGGCCCCTCTAGCTGCTGGAGGTCTGCCTCTGAGCAAGTAAGTGGTCTATCTGAAATATAGGATATTCTTGTCTCAGAACAGGACAATCAGGAGCTTAAAGGGCACACAGGCAGAAAGTAAGGAGAGAGAGAAAAAAAACAGAGGAAAGAGTAAGGATTGCAAACAGTTAAGGGGTCATAAATAAGACATGATTGGAGTGGTACAGTGCAGTGGCTGTGGAGCAGCAGTCTTCCTGGAGATGTTCTGGAGGATGTGGTGTTGTCCCATCTGCAGGCACCTCTCTGGGCTGAGGGAGGAGGTTGCTCATCTCCAGGCTGAGTTGGCCAAGATTTGTGGGACCTCCTCTTCCATCCAGGGACCACCAGTGCCACTGCTGTTGCCTCAGAGGTTGCCAAAAGAGGAGAAGTTGGACCACAGTGGGCTCGGTGAGGGTGGTGGAACAGAGGCGCATCCCTCCCATTGTACCTCTCCACAATTCCTATGCCATTCTGGCAAAGTGTGGTTCCTCTATGGAGGCACCCACAGTGGAGACCAAGGAGGATGCTGGGAACCTCCACAAAGGAGACCCACAGGAGGGTGGCAGGGGACCCTGCAGGGGAAGGAAACAACTCCTGGTGGGGGACTCCATTGTTAGGAAGGTAGAACTGGGGGAGGAAGGGGAGAGGGAGGTAAGGTGCCTGCCTGGTGCCATGGCTTGCAGGGACAGGAAGCGAATCCTCAGGATTGCCAGAGCAGCTGCACAGGGGAGGGAGCTGGATGTCATTGTCCACCTAGGGACAAATGACCTGGCTAAGAAAGGGATTAGAGAAGTGCAGGAAGAGTTTGTGGAATTGGGGAGGGGCCTTAGTCAAGTAGCACGCACGGTAACCTTCTCAGAGGTGCTACCCATCTATGGCATAGGAGAGGCTAGGGTGTTCTGCACCATGGGATTCAATCAGTGGTTGAAAAACTGGTGTGAGCTCAGGGATTTGGCTTCATTGGGACTGGGGTCCACCTGGAGTGATGAAAGCCTATACTGGCATGATGGGCTGCATCTGTCCGGGACGGGAACCAGGATCCTAGGTGATAGGTTTAAATGCTTCATTGGCAAGCTTTTAAACTAGCCAAGGGGGGAGGCACTGGAAAGGAGCAGGAAAATCCTCGCCCCCCCAAATAATCATGGTAGTAAGTGCGGCAAACACCAACATAGAGGTGTCGATAGGGAGAAGGGCAGGGGTAAATGGAGAAAGTGACAAAGGCAAGAAGGACAGGGATGGGGCAAAAGGGAGTAAGGCCATCAGGAAATGGAGGGCAATGAGTACCAATGCCCGTAGTCTGGGCAACAAGCTCCCTGAGCTGATGGCCTTAATGGAAGAGGGATGCCTGGATATCATAGCAGTCACAGAAACATGGTACACAGAGAACCATGACTGGGATGTTAACATACCAGGGTACATAACCTACAGGAGAGACAGGCAGGGAGAAGAGGGGAGGAGTAGATCTCTATGTAAAGGAAGGATAAAGCAACTGAACAAAAGAGTAAACAGGGAAGAGGAGGCACTGTGGGTCACCTTGGAGACTGGAAAGGCACCACAATCCGCACAGGGTTGTGTACAGACCCCATGTCAGGGAAGGAATGGACAAGGATATGATAGAAGGCATTCTTAGAATGGCAGAGAAAGGGAGATACTGTTGATGGGAGACCTGAATATGCCAGATGTTAACTGGAGCACATTTTCTGCAGCCACATCCAAGAGCAGGGCCATTCTTGATGCCCTACAGGTGGCAGGCATTAGACAGCTGGTTTCAGAACCCACTTGTGAGGGAGCAATCTTAGACCTCGTACTCTCAAACAGGGGCAGTGAGAGGATCTCAGATCTAGAAGTGGGTTGCCATTTGGGGACAAGTGACCATCAAACAGTGTGGTTCACGTTAAACTCAGCTACAGAGTCAAGCCATACAAAAGTGAGGGTACTGGACTTTAGGAGGGCTGACTTTGGCAAAATGGGAGAGTGCCTCAGAAAAGCACTAGCAAACAGGCTAGAAGGAGGTGTGGAGCAACAATGGGGAATTATCAAAACTGCCATCATAGAGGCAACAAGCCTTTGTGTGAAGCAAATGAACAACTCAAAATGAAAGAAAAAGCCACTATGGTTCTCAAAAGAGGTGGCTGTGAAAGTCAGGAAGAAAAAGATAGCATTCCGGAAGTATAAGGAAACACAGAAGGAGCAGGACAGAGAGCTGTACCAGTTAAGGCAGAAGGAAGCAGGGAGGAAGTCAGAATAGCAAAGGCCCAAACTGAGGAAAAGATAGCCAACTCAGTTAAGAAGGGGATAAAACCTTTATAGGTACATCAGGAGCGTAGAAAGACAAAGGAGGGATAGTGAGGCTGAACAGAATGAACAGTGGGTGGCAGAGGGGATGAAAAGCAGGAATACTGAGCGAATATTTCTGCTCGGTATTCACAAAGAGGAGGGAAAGTGCCTCATCCAATTAACAGAAGCACTCTTGATAGGGGTCAATCCCAGTCCTTTCACAGAAGAAAGGGTTTGCAAGAACTCCTAAAACTGAAGGTGGACAAAGCAAAGGGTCCTGATGGAATTCACCCAAATTCTAAAAGAATTAAGGAGGAACTAGTGAAACCACTGGCTACTCTTTTAATAAATCATGGGAGGATGGTGTGATACCCGAGGACTGGAGGAAGGCGGATGTGATCCCCTTCACAAAAGTGGGTCCAAGACAGAGGCAGGAAACTACAGACCTGTCAGTCTGACCTCTGTGGTAGGGAAAGTGATGGAGTCACTTCTGAAGGAAAGAATAGTCAAGTACCTAGAGGCCAGTGGAGCACAGGACCCAAGGCAGCATGGGTTCACAGCGGGAAGGTCATGTCAGATGAATCTAATGGATTTCTTTGACTGGGTGACCAAAGTAGTAGACCAGGGAGGGCTGTGGACATGGCCTACCTAGACTTTAGCAAGGCATTTGACACAGTCCCAACAAAAGATTAATAGTCAAATTAACCAGCCTGGGAGTGGGACCCAGGGTGGTAGCCTGGGTAAAACATTGGCTGGACAACAGGACACAGAAGGTAATTGTAAATGGAGTCCACTCTGAAGAAAGGGGTTACTAGTGGGGTACCGCAGGGTTCAGTATTGGGTCCAGTCCTTTTTAATGTCTTCATCAGTGACATTGCAGAGGGACTGGAAGGAAAAGTATGTCTTTTTGCAGATGACACAAAAATCTGCAACAGGGTTGATACACAAGGAGGCGTGGAAAGGATGAAAAGGGACTTGGCAAGGTAGGAGGAATGGTCAGAAGTATGGCAGCTAGGATTCAATGCAAAGAAGTGCAAAATAATGCACCTCGGAAACAAGAACCCAGGGGAAGAATACACAATGGGTGGGAGGTAGTAACAACAACAAAAAAGGAAAGGGACCTGGGGTAATCATATCAGATGACCTTAAGGTTAGCAAGCAATGTGAGAAGGCAGTAGAGAGGGCTGGGGGTATACTGGGATGTATAGGGAGAGGCATCAGCAGCAGAAAACAGGAAGTTGTTATCCCTCTGTACAGACAGTTGGTGAGACCCCATCTGGAGTACTGTGTTCAGTTCTGGAGACCCCATCTCCACAAGAACATAGACAGGATAGAGGCAGTCCAGAGGAGGGCAACTAAAATGGTGCAGGGTCTGCAAGAGAAGCTGTATGAGGAGAGACTAAAGGAGCTTAATATGTATACCCTTGAGGAAAGAAGGGAGAGGGGACATGATAGAAACTTTTAAGTACCTCAGTGGAATCAACAAAGTCCAAGAGGTAGCATTTTCAGAAAAGACTTGCAAGAACAAGGGGACACAATTTAAAGATAGAAGGAGGGCGGTTCAGGGGCAATGTGAGGAAGTATTATTTCACAGAGAGGGTAGTGGATGCATGGAACAGCCTTCCTGAGGAGGTTGTGGGGTCCAAAACTGTGGGGGAATTCAAGAATGCATGGGACAGACATAAGGCAATTCTTGTGCGGGGTAGGAAGAAATAGGCTGTTGGTTAACTAGGATCTGCGGCCTATCCTGTAGGTAGGGAAATGGGCAGACTAGATGGGCCTAGCAGTCCTTATCTGCCGTCAAAGTCTATGTTTCTATGTTTCTACCCTAAAGTCTTATTCCACACTTTTGTTGCTTTAACTCTAACTAATGCATTAAACAAAGTTTTTTTGCAGTGAATTTCCTTACATTTTGAAAAAGTGCAATATAACTAGTAAACAGCATGTGTCAGGCTCCGCACTCCCACCAAATTGCCCATTTCTGCATAATGATATGTATTTGTGGGATTGCGGGCCCTATGGGCCCTGTGCTCCCACTTACACATAGCTACAGAGCCATACAGCAGCCCTATACTAACATGCTAACATACTAAAATGCCAGCAGAATAGGCCTAAAGGTCTTTTGTGTCTGCTCGTTTGGTCAGCCCCCACCCTGGGTACTGACCTTTCTGCCTCCCTAGCCTTCTCTGGCTTCTCTCTTCCCAGTTCTGGATATTCTTGCTGCATTGGATTTTGCTTCCAGAACCCTTCCCCTGTATCTTTCCTACCCCCTCTTGAACCCCTCCACCGTTTCTGCCTCCACCAGCCCCCTAGGCAATGCATTCCATGGCTCCACCACCCTCTCAGTGAACTAGCACCTCCTCCTTTTACCCCTGAATCTCCCCCCCAGCTTCCACCCATGCCCTCTAGTGGCACCCTCCTCCTTCCTTCGAAGCACCCTGACTGTTCCTCCCCTATTTACCCTCTTCATGTACCTGAAGACCTCTATCAACTCCCCCCGGTCCCTTCTCTCTTCCAATGTGTACATATTTAGCTCTTCGAGCCTCTCCTCATAGGTCCTGTCCCCCAAGCCCCAAATCATTTTGGTTGCCCTCTTCTGGACTCTCTTCAGGAGTTTAATGTCCCTCTTTAAGTGTAGCCTCCAAAACTGCACGCAGTACTCAAGGTGCTGCCTCACCAAGCAATTATACAGAGGGAGTATCACTTCCCTCCTTCTGGAGGTGATCCCCCTAGTGATGCATCCCAGCATCCTGTTGGCCTTGGCTGCTGCCCTCCTACAAGTCTCAGAGTTGATAATCTTGACATCCACCACCACCCCCAGGTCCCTCTCAGCCATCGAGACTTGTAGCATTCCCGCCCCGGGTGTACACTTGGCCCAGGTTTCTGGCCCCCAGGTGGAGTACCTTACATTTCCCTGCATTGAACCTCAGCTTCCACTTTCTAGACCATCTTTCCAGAGCCTCCAGGTCCCCCATAGGGTCATGAACCCTTGTAACACTAACTTGCTGATATATTGAGAACCATAGCAGCTAGAAAACAAATTCAAGTGTTGTAATCATGACAGTGAGGACTATATGCAACATACATTGATAAAATCTGTATCTTGCACTGTTTACAAGATACAGGCACTGAAATGCACTGTGGCTGCTAACTTTGAGGATGTAATTCTGTCCCACGGACCTGAAAATGAGCAGTTGGAATATTATTTTCCAAATATCTCAGTAACTGTATAAGGTAGAAAAAAAATATGGTATTCATGACTTTCCAACATACTACTGTACTTAGCCCCTCCTATAGGGGGACTAAGAAGTTTTGCAATGAAAAATCCGTATCTCAAAATATGGGAGCTGAAAGGCATAATGGCCACTGCAATCTTATCCTATGGGAAAAATCTCAACTTCGTAATGCCATATCTATGGAACCCTTAAAGTTACAGCACCTAAATAGCAAAATTCACATCTCTAGGGCCTCCCCTTAATACCCTGCAACTTTCAAGTCAAAAGACCAAGCCATTAATTTACAGTGCAGTGGGAAAGTTTTTTTTAAAGTTAACAAAATTCCTAGTTCATGAGGTAGCAAAATCTCCACCTATCAGATTAATCTCCATTCGTGAGCTGTCAAAATTGCAGTCCATGAGAAATCCTTGACCATCAGATTTTGGCCATCTGGTTCCTAAGTGTAGGTCAAGGATTTTGCTACCTCATGAAAGAGGGTAAGGTGGCAGACTAGGATTTTGACAGCTCACTGACAATGATTTTGTTAACTGATGAAAGAGGATTCAAAAAACCAACCCCTTTTCATGAGCTGACAAAACCCTAGTCCGTCACCCGATCCTCTTTCGCGAGGCAGCAAAATCCTTGACCATGAAGCAATCCTTGTCTGCAAGAAGGGCCATCTGGTCACAAAGTGGCAGTCAAGGATTTTGCTGCTTCATGAAAGAGGATCGGGTGATGGACTAGGATTTTGACAGCTCGCGGACCACAATTTTGTCATCTCGCGAAATAGGATTCATAACCCCAATCCTCTTTCATGATCTCACAAAATCCTAGCCCATGAGCCGATCCTCTTTCATGAGGTAGCAAAATCCTTGACCGTCATCTTAATCCTCATCCACGAGAAGGGCCATGTGGTCATAGAGCAACGGACAAGGATTTTTGTCACCTCGCGAAAGAGGATCGTTAGTGAGTCACGGTCAAAAGATTTTTAAAATTTCAAAACGTCATATTTTGGACAAAATGAAGCAAACCAAAGGTATGGGTTTGTAGAGGCCATAACCCTGAACAAAACCCATGCACCATTACACCAAAAAGTCACCCGTGGAGAAAGCTATGACATTTTGTTTGTGGGGAAAACATGAAAACAAGATGGTGGATCGTGGACAAGGGATTTGTCTGATGGAATAGGATTTTTTAAATCTTTATCTGTGAGCTGACAAAATCCATGTCCTTGAGCCCAATCCTAGTTCAAAAAATATACATATAAATCTTGGAGTGAACTGATCATGCTCAGAACCCAAACATTAAAAATTAAATAACTTTGGAACAGATTAATATTTTTTAACCAAACAAATGCTGGATTGTTCTGTGACCCACACTCTTTCTATGTTCCAAATGACAAACCAAAACATCAAACAGTGTGGTCACAGCACCATAGGGAGAAAATGTGTCAAAAGTGACAAAAAACACATTTTACAGTGCTTAACTGCACAAAAACCATAAGTCCGACTGAAACACTGCTTGGCAAATCAAGAGATCTACTGTACCAGACCATATGTTCCAAATTTTATGCAAATGTGTTGAATGGTTGCAAAGTTATTAACGCGTAAAAATTGAGGTTTAACATTAAAGTGCTTACTCAACCCTAACTACAGCGGCATGACCACACCCCTGATATATATATATATATATATATATATGTATCTTACTTATTTATTGAGATCTTGTATTAAACCTTCGAGTACAGGCTGATTATATAGGTTCCACATCAGGGTAATAAAGTACACAAATAAACTACAGCTTACAGATATGCATAAGAAAGTCAGCAACAATTAAGGCAAATAAGCAACAAGTTACATGTCAGTGACTATGAGATAACACTAAATTCAATGGGACTAGCAAAACACAATGGAGAAGGGAGGGAGAGACAGTGACAAAAGGAAGGGTAGGCTCAGGAAGAGGGGAACAATAGAGAGAAGACATACCTCAGAGGGAATATACAGGAAATCAGCCCAGATGGTGGGCCTCATCAAGGTGGTAAAGGATGCTTATTCTAAGCATACTAGCAGTACTAGTAGCAGGAAAGGGTTTAGACAGAGGTTTCAGGTGTAGGGGTGGCACTGGATCAGTACAGGAATGTCTATACAAGTATGGGAGGAAGGAATTGGAGCAGGCGTGGAGTGATAGAGTGAGGATGAGAGGAGTTATTGTGGAAGAAGGGAAGGAGGTTGGGACAGTTAAGGGAGGGAGAGAAGCAGGGGCTAGGGTAGTGCCCAGCAATGCTGTAATGGCCTACAGTCAGGGGGAGCTGGAGGTCTTAAAGGAAACAGTCACAAATTGCCGTGGCAACCAGATGAAAACTTAGCCCACATTTGAAAGGGCTAGCATTGGTATAGCACCGAGGCTTGGAGGCTGGTTGTTAGTCTGATTTGGGCACCTGGTGGGTATAGGCCCTTTGTCCTAGTGAGGTGTGACATCTCGGAACCATGTAGACTATGCTGCCAGAGCTCCTTGTGGGGCAGCTGCTTTCATAGGGGTGAGGAGCTTCTGGATGCCCACAGGTAACAGGCCTAGACTTGTTTTTCTGGCCAGCAGGCTGGTCTGTTACTGGAGCCTGCCCTTGAACTGGAGCCAGTTGGCACGGGCATAAAGGTCACATGTGTGGGTTAGCTGTTCAGACCTGGTGGTAAGGCGGCATGCCTTATTTAAGGTGATTTTGATATGGTGGAGGGCTGTGTCCATTGCAGAGCTATAGATTAAAATATTGTACTCCATAAGAGGCACCTGAACTGTGGACAGCAAGGTTTAGTGTTTCAGGGGTAAGACTGTGCTTATGCCTATGAAGGAGGCCAATTTGTATGTTGAGTGATTTTACTATATTGTCTATTGGTAGACAAACAACATGGTACTGTCAATTGTAACCCCTAGGTACTCAAAGTGCTGTACCTGGTCAAGTGGTGCACCTTCTTCATTGGTAATGGTGAGCGAGTATAATCTGTGTCGATTCTGAGGGCTGGAGAACATCATTGTCTTTGTTTTTTATAATTCATGATAGGTTTGTGTGCTTTGAAACACTTTTCAACTGAGCTGAAACTGTTCTGTAGGGAGTGCTCCAGAGAGCTAGGGTCAGTGCCTTTAGAGAAGAGGACAGCATCACCTGTCTAGAGAAGAATTTTGCTGCAACAGGAACTTGGAAGCTGATTTAGAAATAAGCTAAACATTTAGGGACCCAAGATGGAGCCCTCTGTGACACCTGAGTGAACTGAACTGCTATCAGAATAGACATTGTCTAGCCTAACTTGCTGGGATCTGTCTGAGAGGAAGGATTTGAACCACGAGACAGAATTGTCAGAAAGACCAATAGCAACTAGTTGCTCAGCAAGGAGGTCATGGTTGACCGTGTCAAACACTTTTGACTAATTGATAAATGCCACTCCAACAAGTTCATTGTGTTCAATGGAGTTATGAATAATGCCCATGAACTCAAGTGGGGCTGTGGTGGTGGTGCTATGGGCTTTGTGGAAGCCATGTTGCTTAGGGCATTGAATGCTGTATTTCAGATATTGAACTAACTGGTCCATGGGAGGAGGAGGAACAGCTCCATGCTTGCATGCTGTGGAGCAGAGTGCAATGCAGAGAGCAGAGAAAAGCTTGACATATATCTATAAAAGGTATGCTACCGCTGCCTTTATAGAAGATACTGTTTTCCTGCTCTTTTCCAGACTATCTTGTGCTGCAGAACAGGACTTTGTTTCCTAGCTTTGTTCTATTTTTTTCACCAGGTTGGAGTTCAAGTGCTGGTGAAGTTGGCTGAAGTGGGAAGTCTGAGACCAATGAGCCCCATAGGGGGCTGGACAGAGTCTTCGCTGAAGAGAAGAAAGGGGGACTGTTGGAAGAGCCAAAGAGATACCATGGCGCAGTTATCAGAGCACCATGGAAGGTGATCTGTAGAATGGCATATGGTGAAACGGTGAAGTGGAAGAATAGAAGAATAAGAATACTCAGATACAGCTGAAAACAGGACCCTGGGGAGTGAAGCCATCAGTGAGGAAACAAGAAATTGTGATTTGCACAGCATATAGTTTCTCACCAGTCCTCACATGTTTTTTCCTTTTTAAGTTGATTACTTTTGTAGTTCTCAACTTTAGGATCAGAAGAAAAAGGGAAAAGCAGAGTTTTGATAAATTGTTGAATTGGGAGAAATCTCCCCCCACCTCCATGTTTGCTGCTTGTTTGTATTTTGCTAAATATATTGAAGCTTCTGTATTTATTTTTCACTGATGGCTCTGTTTTAAAAATGGGGCTTATACTGGGGATTCCAAGGGGGGGAAGGTATATTCTGTGAGGATAGGGTGAGGTTGCTGCAAACATTTTAGTTTTTAAAAGTCAGGTAATAAAAATATAAGTTTATGTTGAGTTACCCATCAAATATTCTTCCTCTAAATCTGTCACGTATGGAGACAGACATCTTATATTTGTTTTAAGCTTTCTAAGATTTTATAATTGAGGGGTTTAGTTCAGACAAGAAAAGGCATTTTTAGGGTTTAAAGAACTAAATTGTTTTAAAAGTTTCACACCACTAGGTCACATGACTAAGAAAACCAACTGCAATAAAGGCGCAGGCATGGCATTCTTACAGCAGATCACCATTATGCTGCAAGCAGAATAGAAGCAGCATGACAACATGAAACATTAGACTTGAGGGGAGCAGAATATTTCTGGCTGCTGTCTACTGTTATAGCTCTGATATAGTTTTACTATTTTACTAGTCTGCTCTTTTCCCCTAAAACCTGCAAAAAGGAAAGGAATTTTGATACATAGCCAGAATCTCTGGTGGTAAAATAGTCAACTGGCAAGCTCTTTCTGCTTTTGAGACAAGAAGCTGATGGTCTGGAAAGAAAAGAGGCAGGGTGTAATCAACTGAAAGAAAGGAGTTTTGAGGTGATGTGTAGTTAAGAGATTATATATGGAACTAAGTAAGTAAGAATTGTTTTTTTTTTAAATAAAGTGGGTAATATAAAAAGAACTTGTTTCCAATTTGTAAGGTACATAAAGAAAGTATATTAAACAATGAGGAAAGGAAACCAGTTAGTAGATAGGAATTTAGACAGTTCCTTTATATTTTATAAATCAGTTAGATGCTAATGTGGCTATAAATGTGAAAGTTCCATGCATGTTTTGTATTAGATTATTAAACTAAAAACTTGAACTGTTCCCTTTTTATAGAGCGGTCTACATTTATTGAGAGCAGGACTAGACATGTTGGTGTTCTGAGTTGTCTGTATGCATATTTCCTGAGAATTTATTTGTGTGGGAAGCTGGCAGATTTGGCTTTGACCATCTGGAATTCTACCTGGAATTCAACCAATTATAACACTTCAAGCTGTATAAGAAAAGGATGGGAATCTATATGTAGGTTTCCAGTGCAAAGAAAAGTGGGTGAGGCTGAAACAAATAACAAAGAATTGCATAGATCGAATATATATAAAGGAGACACCTGAGCTAAGAGAGACTGTATTTTAAGGACATAGTAACCACAAATTGTATATTATTTATGAGATATATTTTCTACTTGTGACCTGTAGAGCTGATTAAGTTTTACATTTTTGAAGAGAGTTAATTACTATTCTGGATAACAAAACTTGTAAACTGTGAATTCAAAAGCATATTTAGATGCAAATTTTTGCTGATATTCTTAGAAATGTTAGGACATTTTGGGAAACAAAGCGCTGAGAGGAATTTTTTCCCAGTAAGTGTAACTATCTTGAACCAGCTGTTAGTCATATTAATTTAATATAAAGTGTCTATCTGACAGAAAAATTGACTGTCACTATGAAAACAAGGCTATCAAAAAAATATCTACTACAAATATTAAGACATATAATAGGAAGCAAACTAAAGAGCCAAAACATATTAAGGGAGGTCAAAGGAGTAATAAGACAGAGCAGGGGGAAAGGAAGATAACAAGTTGTATCCTAGCACCATGAAGCCAAATAAATTTATTAGTCAGAAATAAAGTTTTGAGAATACAAAGTTCTACTTTACCACCTTTAAGCTCCTCATCTATAAGGTCAATTAAAGATATATCACATTCAGTGGGGAATGTATCAGATCATCCACTGTTGAAAACAATAGGGGATATGGAAAAAGGTGAAACTCAAAATATTGGAACAGAAAAGTACATTTAGGCTGTAGCATAGATTGCAGTGAATAATGAAGTTACAACAGGACAACATAAAGAAAAGGATAGGAAAGGACAAAATCAAAGTCAAAATGAGGTGACTGGTGGAAAGAAGGAGGATGGGCAAATATCAGAGGAGGAAAATGTTGGAAAGAAAAATGAATGTAATGATAAATCACACCAGTTTCCTAGTAGGCCACTTTTAAATGACCTTAATGCATTTCTAATCCCTTATACCAAAAAAGTCAACTTAGACCCTCCATCTGTACAACTACCAGACATCTCACACATACTGACCTCTACTATAGGAAATGGTGGAGACATGGTACAGATGGGTCTAGAAAGTATTAATGAAAGTGGAAATGACATTAATCACCAGAAGGAGAAATAGTTTATAAAACTATTAAAGGAAATAAGGGATGGAATTAATCTAAATAATGAACTACTACTAAATTTTACATCATTATTACATAAAACATTATTTACAAATGGACATCTCCAGGAAAATAATATAATGGAATTTGGAGGAAAAGAATGCAGGATCCAAGAAGAAAATGGGAAAAGATAAACTTAAAAAGATTGAAAAGGTAAAGGAAAAATCAATATGAACAATAACAGAGAACCTAGGAAATAGGGAAGTGAGAGAAACAGCTAACATAGTGCAAGAATGAAAGAGAATCAGAAGGTTGCTAGAGTTAAAAAGAAAAAGGTAGGAAGTCCCAAGAGGACAACACAAGGAAATAAACCACAAGAAAAGAAACCAGAGGAAAGTGGGGGTAATAGAAAAATTATTACCATGGAAGACACTGGGGTACCAAAAAAAAGTACTAATTGGTAGAAACTATCCCTGATTCACTCATCATATCACAACAAAGAGAGGAAGAAGAAGGAGAAGTAAATGGAAAAAGATAGAAAGTAAAAATAAAGAAAAATTAATAGAGACAGGAGTAATACTTCCCATAGTATACATAAAAGGTATACCTAAAGATATAAATGAAAATGCAATGACAGTGAAAGTAGTAGTATATAAGTTCTGCAAAGGCATATTAAGAAAGGGCTTTGCATGGTCTGATATAAGCTCTGTGTATATACTGTATATATATATATATATATATATATATATATATATATATATATATATCAGGCAGGAAAAGAAAAATGATGGCTGTGTCTTGTTGTTAAGTCTATCAATGTGAGACGTAAATTGTTGGTAGAAAAAGAACAGCCTTTAGAACTCAGAATAAAAACAGAAACAACTACAATAGTGTCTACCCATCATGGAAAACAAGAAGATCACAAAAGAAAAAAAAAAGACATAGGGCTGGATATTCAAACTGCGCCATTCAAAGGCGCAAGTCCTTGCACTGCACAAAATAGATGCACAGGGGTGTGTCCCGTGCGATATTCAAAGGAGTTGCGCTATTGAGCAACTCCTTTGAATATTGCTCCCCAGCCATAGCCACTGTGCATGGCGCAGTGGAACTTGCATAAGTGCAAGTTGACAGAGTGGAGCAGTCAACTTGCGGTGGCACAAGTACCATTGCGCCGTGCGCAAAATCACGATATTCAAAAGGTGACATGCAAATGGGACCATAATACATGCAAGGCACGGGGGGCATTTGCATGTCATTATAGCCCCATTTGCATGCCATTAGCATGTAGGTGCGCCGATCCCCGAGGACTTGCACCTGGCGCCCTGTCAGGCAGCAGCCATCGGGGACCGACGCACCCTGCAGCCCGATCTCGGGCAGCAATGTGGCTCCCCCACCTCCTCCCATACATCTCCCTGGTGGTCCAGTGGACCAAAATGCCTGATCACAGGCAGAAAGTATACAGAACCCCCCACATCCCATGTGCCCGATCGCGGGCAGAAAGTAATGCCCCCAAAACATCTCCCTGGTGTCTAGTATGGCCCCACCCACCACCCATGAAGCCTACCACCCCACTCCCCAGCAGCCCGCGGGCAGCAGCATCCACCTGCCTGCGCCCGCTGCCCGCCAGACTGACTGGCGGTGGGGCTGCATGCCCGATTGGTGCAGAGCTATAGCCAATGGGCGTAGTCGATAACAGATGTGACAGTTCAGATTTGTGAATGACATCTATCCACAAAATCTGGACTGTCATGTACGGTAAGGGCTGCATGCCCATTGGCTCTAGCCTCGCACCATTGGTATCAGCCCTACCAGCCAGTCAGTCGGCGGGAGGGCGGGCGGCAGCGGTGGGATACTGCCGCCCGCCGGGCTGGTGGGGGGAGCGGGGTGGTGGGGTCAGTGGTGGGTGGGGTGGGGCCACACTAGACTCCAGGAGATGTTTGGGAGGCAATTTACTTTACTGCCCATGATTGGGATGTGGGGAGTTCTGTATTCTTTCTGCCCGCGATCAGGCACATGGGATGTGGGGGTTCTGTATTTTTCTGCCCACGATCGGGCATTTCAGTCCACTGGACCACCAGGGATGTGAATGGAGAGGGGGCCACATTGATGCCCGTGATCGGGCTGGGGGCACAGGGACTGGGTTGAGGGCCAGCCACAGGTGGCAGCTGCTGTGTTGTGCCCTGTAATGCAGCAGCTCACCTGTGGGTGGCCCTCAACTTAAGCCTTTTTTTTTGGCTCAAAGTTGTGCAGGCGCAGGTTGGGGGTTGCGCCTGCACAACTCTGCACAGCCTGACTGAATATTGGGCTGTGCTGTTTATGCATGGTTCCTCCCCCTCCTGTTGAGCATGCATTCATTTGCATTGCGCTGTTGCGCAGCCTGTTTTCAGTTGTGCAACTGCCTTCTGCTGAATATCACAGAATGGCGCAATGTAGGACTTGAGCATGCACAACCCTTTTGAATATCTGGCCCATAGTACACAAAGAATTAGGAAAAAAACAAGAAAAAGGCAATATAAAGATATAGCAAAGAATAACAACTTATGTGATCTCAAATGAACAGGAACATGTTCTTCTACCAAATGACGGTGTGCGCCATCTGGATCAAAGAAAAACTGTACAAGGGAGCTTACAAAAAGGGCCTAGTACAGTCCTAATGCATGAAGAGGATATAGATTCACTGGAAAGTGAAGAGGATACAAACCCAGGAATAGTGTACAGTTCCCATGTACAAAACAGTAATCACTTCTACGTTTTGGAAGATTCTATAGAAGCATGTTGACTGACGGAAAAAAGTGTAGACTCACTACAAAAAACTTAAAAGTCCTGAGCTGGAATATTGATGAGGTAGTGGATAAATTTTGAGATGTAGGTTGCATAAAATTCTTAAATAGATTTCCAGTAATAATGCTATAAGAGACATGAGCTGATACACAGGATGAATGTATAATGGAAGGTTATCAGTGTTGGGATATTGCAGCAAGAAAAAATAACAAATATGGAAAATCAGCCAGGAGAATCCATACTTTTATAAGAGTTGGACAGGAACTGAAAGGAAAATGTATTATCAAGGACATTAAGAATTGTATTCTAGGCCTGATTGTATTATGGAAGAATGATATTGTTTGTATCTTGATAAATGTGTAGTTCCCTCTGCACACTTCTAAAACTTCTATTATAACCTCATTGGAGGCCCCAAAGCAAATTGTTTTACAATTGGAAATTCATTATCCAGGAAAAATTATCTTAATAGGCATGGTTTTAATGCCCGCACTGGTGCAGTCCTAGAAGAAAAAACAAGAAATTGCAATTTGGATGATGCTACGTCAATCTCTATAAGAAATTCATTAGATACTAGAATTAACAAGCAAGGATAGTTATTGTTAGAATGTCTAAATACATTCAATATGTGAATACTAAATGGAAGATGTAGAGGTGATAGGAGTGGGAATTTGACTCATAACCATCAAAAAGGTGGAAGTACACTGGACTATGTTGTTGTGGATGCCTTGTCCTATAAAAATATATTAAGTTTGAAAGTGTTAGACAACTGGGACAATGACCATAGTCTCATAAAAGTGGTTGTGTGTGGAAATGGTGAAACAATAACTGAAGATGTGGAAATGGTTGATTGGGTAGGCAATGATATGCTACTCTACAACAAGAAGAGAATAAAATGGACCCCCCTAAATGTACAAACACTTATGGAGCTTTTAGAAAAAGAAAACATTAGAGATTAAAAGTGCAACCTTTTGGAAGAATACTGGAAAATGGAAAATAATTTGAGGTCAAGTAACATGCAGGAATTGTATCTGGATGTAGAAAACTGGATATTTGAGAGAATAAGTAAATTACAAAAAGAAAATAGAAAGCATAAATATTATAAAGCAAAATAGTTTGATGAAGAATGTGATAGGAAACAGAGATTAATCAAACAAATAGGGAAATGTATATCAAAATACAATCAACTAGAAGATATGATTGCCATTAAACATTTGAAAAAGGAATATAGAGATCATTTAAAAAAATAGGAAAGAAACATTTAACCTTAATCTATGGAATAAATTATAAATATCTATAGAAAATAAGGATAGTGTTATATTCTGGAATCTTGTAGCATATGGTTTTCACAAAGCCAAATACAATTTAGGAGCTGTGATTCCCCCTGAGGTTTGGAAATTGCACGTTGAAAACATTTTGGGTGTAACAAATATATCTGCCTCGACAGAAAATAAGAGCATTAGCAGAGATAGGGTTTGTAGTATTAACAACATGCAAATTACCAAAGAGGAAGTAGTGGCAGCAATTAAATCTCAAAAGAGAAACAAAGCTCCAGGTGTGGATGGTGTAAGTACAGAAATGTATCAAGCCAATCCAGAATAGCAGGCTGATATTCTGGTTCCATTATATGAAAATATAATACAAACAAATACTGTTCCAGAACTCTGGAATATAGGGGTTGCTGTGCCATTATATAAAAAAGGAGCATTGTTCCCAGGAAATTATAGACCAATAACTTTACTAAATATAAATGCAAAAATGTTTTCAAGACTACTCTTAAGTAGATTACAAATGTGGATTGAGGATAATAATATACTGTCCAAAAATCAGACAGGTTTTTGTAAGGGAAGATCCACTATTGAACAGATCTTTATTTTGAGGTATTTATTAGATATGTCTGTTACTGAAAAAAAGACAAAAATCTATGCAGCATTTATAGAAATCAAAGCAGCATTCGACTCAGTGAATAGGTCAGTTCTATGGGATATTCTAGAAAGAAAGGGGATAAATAAAGATCCACTTGATATAAGAAAATTACTACACAAAAATACAAAGATAGTTATAAGATATAGTAAAGATGGAGCAGTTACAGAGTAAATAAAGGCAATTAGAGGTGTCAAGCAAGTGTGCATAGTAGCACCAACTTTATTTAACATATATGGTATAGATACGTTAGTAGAAAATCTAAAAAGTGTGGAATCATTCCCACCCGAGGTGAACTCTGCACCTGTTAAGATATTATTTGCTGATGACACAGTTTTAATCTCCCAGACCCCATTAGGACTGAGAAGAGCTATGACATCAGTAAAAGAATCACTTAAAAATTGGAACTGCAACTAGATACAGAAAAGACAAAAATAATAGTCTTCGGGGGAGGAAAGAGGAATATAAATAACTGGAAAATAGAAGGAGATAATATAGAAGAAATAACAGACTTTCACTATTTAGGAGTTATATTGAGTAGAAATATGAGTTGGAAGCTGCATAGAAATAAAATTCAAAATAACTTCAGAAAAACAATGTTAGGGATTAATAGATTTGCAAATACTTCCACAAAAAATTCACATGTGGCTCAATATCACTGTTATGACTCTAAGGTAAACTCTCAACTCTTGTATGGATCTGAAGTGTGGGGTTTGTTTGTAATATTATGGAGACAGAAACAGTACAAAACCAGTACTTGAAAATTTTGCTTGGTGTTCCAAAATCAGCATTCAGTGCTGTGGTTCATGCAGAATCTGGAACTCTTCCAATTGCTACAAAAGTATTAAAAAGATGTGTAATCTTTTGTAGGAAATTAATTACATCACTACCAGATAGTCTATTGCATCAATGTTTTTTGGAAACCGAACAGGGAAAATTGCTATACACAGAAGGTTGGTTTGGCAAGCTAACCCAAGAACTAAATAACATTGGTTTACCTTATAATTATGTATATAAAGAATTTTTAGATCCAGGGAGACACATGGACATAGCTTGCCAATGACTGGTGGATGTAGCAATGCAACATGATATTGGAAGTATAAAAGATGCTTGGGAATATACCCCACTTAAAGTGAAACAAATCTTTGGCAAGGAGAGATATCTTATTATATCTGAGAACATAAAACAGAGAAGAGCTATGTCTAATTTGAGAATGGGAATTTTAACTAATAGATGGTCAATTGACATGGGGGCACAGAGCAGAATGTGTGGATCTGAAGAAATGATAAAATTAACAACAAAACATCTACTGTTAGAATGTTTGAAATTTAAGGCTCATAGAGAAAAATTACTATTGTATGGCCGATTTTTGATATCTCTGGAATATTAGACAATGTCAAAAAAATGGAAATGATGCTAAATACAGGCACAAGAGTGAGCATTATCTGTAGTTGCAAGATTTGCACAAAAAGTTGTTACAGAACTAAAAAAGAAAGCTTATTAAGATGTAGCACATTGGTTTAAAATATATCCTATAAATACAAGAAAACTAGATTAATTATAAAGGATAAAGTTACACATGAATATGTAAACTCTATGTCATTGTAAACCTGAGTATGTTCAATATCTATGTATGTAAATTGTCTGTATTTTTCAAATTTCTGTGTGTGACAGAATTGCTTTTTATACATGCTGTACAAACAAACTGAACTGAACGTATCTGTGACAATCCTTTCCAGCACCTTGGATGGGGGGCAGAATTGAAATGGGTTAGTAGCTTCCTGGCAAAGAACCATCACCACTCTTGTAGACCGGGGTCACTAATACTACCTTCCATTGTTGTGGGAACTGGGAGAACCTTAGTGAGGCATTGATTATGTAGGTTAGAGGCTCTAAGATGACTTCCAGGGATACAGTTACAAATTTTAGGTGAAGGGAATCACCACTATAATGGGATTTTCCCAGGACCTTTAGTAGGTACTTTCTGGCTTCATTTAAGGAGATGGTTCTGAAACAAAAAGGAGGGTTACTAAGTGTGTGGTTCACTGTTTGTGCTGTGTCAGAGGGGTTGGAGAGGGTGGAAAAAGTCCAGGGGTAGCACTCCAGTGAGACTGGTAAATGCTTTGTTGAGTCAGTTTGCGATAGTTACCAGGTCAGTTGTAGGTACACCATCTATGCTGAGCATCGCTGGGGCAGACTTGCTAACTTTCCCTGTGACCTCCTTGAGGTTAGCCCCAAATTTTTTTCCATCACTCTAGCATCGAGTAGCATATCCATGTAGTATAGTTTGTTTGCCATCCGAATTGCCCTAGTGCAATCATTGCAGGTGTTTTTGTAGAGTTGAATATTGGCCTGCTTGCCTGTCTCTCTCTATATATATACATATATAGTATATATACATATATATATGTGTGTATATATATATATATATATATATATATATATATATATCATACAGCTGTGAACAGTATTCGAGAGACAAAGTGTGACATTCATATACTCAAAAAACATTTTATAATTTGTCATGACTCCACCTTAATTTTAATGTCTATATGTGGTGGTTGCATAATACAAAATATAAAGATAGTTCTGTATTTCCAAGTTTGGAAAAATGGTACAGTTAGTTATGACATGGCAACTACTTTTGTGGGTTACTCGATGTCCATTATGATTTATTTACCATGTCTAGTAATAAATTACATTTTCAAATGCAGTATTTCTGTCTTCTATTTAGCGGTATTATTTTACAGCATTTAATGATTTGATGTTCTTCAATACCTATGTGTCACTATTTATCCTCCAACATAGACAGCACTAAAAACACACAAAAAAGGTTACCAAAGTTTCATTACTTCATCTGCATATGCTCATTCTACATGCCTTTCACAGTTAAGCTGGACCTTAAGCAGAAAGATAAACAAGAACAAATCACTTGGTTGCACTTGATTTACTATTTGACCATCTCTGTCTTATACTACTACTGTGGGTAATGTGGACACTGCAGCAGCAATGTAACACGCGAAATACAACGTACAACTTTTATCAGTAGCTTATTAACAACCAAACAGCCCAAAACATTGATAAGTACCACACCAGTGGCAAATACATTAGTTAAATAGTTTTATCTTTAGATATTTACAGTGTATGCATTAGCAGTAGTAAAGCGGGAGTCAGTTTGACCCTCTGCTTCAAATGTTGGTGGTCACACCAAAAAATCTTGGGTTCATAAATTTCTGGATTGGCTTTGCACCACATTAATCAATTATTTTTCTGCCAGTGTTAACTGTGGAAATCTTTCAGTATGCAATGATGTTGCTGAAGCTCTGCTTTTATTTATTTTTTTCTTCAAAAATACACAAAAAATTCCATTTGAGGACTTCAGTAGGGTTAAGTAGGGGTTGGGTTAATGCAAGGAAATATCACGGTACCACATCTGCACTGGCCCATTTCATTAACCATGTTTTTAGAAACATGGATATACTGTAGGATCTCTCACAGATGCCACTTTCATTGAGCTGACCAAGGCCTCAGTTGCTTGGTGGGGACAGCTACCTGTTTTCAGAGTTACTTCACTGGGCAACACCAGACAGTTAGCATTGGAGGGGCCACCTCTATGGCCATGGCAATGTCCTCTGGTGTTCCCCAAGGCTCCATCTTGGGTACACTCCTCTTTTCCCTATTCATTAACTCACTACCAGCTGACAGCCTCTTATGTGAAGCAATATTGTATGCAGATGACCTAGTATTGTTCCACAGCACCAACTAACTGACTTGGCTCTCCTCCATACAAACACTAAGCTATGGAGCAGCCCACAAATGGCTTTGTATGGGGTGTCTGATGTACAGTAGCCCATTTTAGAACTGCAAGAAGATACTCCTGGGGCATGCACTGAACCAATATCACTGCACTTCCCTCGGATGAAGGCACTTGTGCCTCACTATGCCTGGCTATGTGGTAATATCTGTTCAGTGCACACACCCCTAGTGTCTTTTTGCTTACCTAATATGCAAGAAAAAACACAGCTTCACAACATTCTGAAAATCTGATACAGTATTATCAGCATTGTCCAGTACACATGATATACCACAGTGACAGGTTAAACAGTTACTCATCATTTGAACAATATTCTATATTCTGACATTGTAGAAGTTAATTGCCTGAAGTTGTCATCGGAAAACAACACACTTTTAGAGTCTGATTTTAAGGGATCACAGAATTTCCATATAATGACATCCAATGGTTGTGTGAAATATTCAACCATGTCTTGATCAGCATAAGTGTATGTGTTGCCTCTGAGCCTCAACAGGTATTGAACTGTGACTTTTGCAGTGGCGGATGACATCACCTCACCAAGGTAAACTGCAATAATATTTTTCCCCATCAGAAACTTGACACCAACAAAGCTCCCAGCTTTGAGGTTCCTGCAAAAAAAAATGATTGTACTGAGTAAATCTCACACTAGCAAGACCCCTCTGCTTCAGTCACTCAACCCTCCCCTCAATCAAAACAGGAATAAAAATGTTTGATTAACACTTACCATTTTGGTGACTTTGACATGTGGGTTGCTTTTGGAGCTTTTGTGGCTCTACTTGACTTTACATGTGCCATTGGGATACCTTTGGCCTTCATTATATTCTTCTTTGATGACTTTGTTATTATTTGTGACATTGGTACAGTCTCTGAACTTGAAAATGCTTCTTCTGATGCAGGTGAGGGTGGTATTGGTGTTGGTGATGGTGGTGAGGGTGGTGGTGGTGTTGGTAATGGTGGTCAGGGCAGTGGTGGTGTTGGTGATGGTGGTGAGGGCGGTGGTGGTGTTGGTGATGGTGGTGAGGGCGGTGGTGGTGTTGGTGATGGTGGTCAGGGCAGTGGTGGTGCTGGCGATGGAGAGGGTGGTGGTGGTGAGGGCAGTCTCAGATCTGTTGCCAATATAGCCATCTCTTTCCCAGATTTTAAACAATATGTTTTCCAATCTCTGGTTAATGTTGCATTTTCACATTGTCCTTCATTGGGTATGCATTTAGCACAGAAGCAGCTCCTTTCCTTCACATACATGTCATATGGCTCAAAACCTCTGACACACTGAGTCACGCGTGTGTTTGGTAAAGTTTTATCGTTGCTTCTCTGTGTACGTTTGTAATTGATTTCCCTTTCTTTAACGAAGATGAATGTTCTCCAAGCATGCACGTGCTCATCCTCCGACTTTGGGCAAGTCAAATTTGACTTCCCATACATAAATAAGTCATGTGCATTGCTAATCACAAAGTGTCTTGCTGTTACAGTTGTGTTAGCACTATTTTTGAGCACACCAACTTCCCCGTTACACAGACCCTTTCCATGCCAACTTCCAAAGAAGTGCTTTTCTATTGAAAATCCAAAGTCTGTCACTCCAAATGATGCGTCAGTGAAGCTCCCCTTACTTTTGTACTACATTAGGGCACTGTCAGAAAAATGAATTACATTTGATATCTGTACTCCCTGATTTTTCAGATATTCTGTTGCTAAATGCGAGAAGTGATGCATCGCACGAAAGTCGTGCTTACGATCATCAATGATGAGGATCAGCTCATCATGCATTACCTATCACACAGTCTGGTTGTGGACACCTGTAGTAAGCAATGACTGGATGAATTGTGGCTTGATTGTAAGCCCAGTGAGCACTCTGTGCCTCATCTTGGAAATGGCAATTGTAGTTTTTGTCCAAAATCCAAGCAATATACAAGCCATCCATTGGGCACATTTCTTCTGATATACTCAAACTGTTTGGCCTGCCATTTTTTTTCTATATAAATCATTTTTGTTGGATATTGAAAAATACATTCCGCTTTTAGATACACATATGTACTTCATATTCATGTTGTACTATTAAACTGTCAATTCAACATAAGAAAATAAATATTCCTGCCCCTCCCTCCTCCCTTAATGTCTGCTGCTAATATGAAATTCAGAGTGTATGGCTTCATACTATATATGTATATATACATATCTACTGAAATTTTATCCAAGATACAAACTGAGAAAATAATAAATAGTAGAGATAGAGTGAGTCCTAAAGATGGAAGTCATAGCTTAAGCAATGGAGGTATATATATATATATATATATATATATATATGTCTATTTATTACTCCCTCTGTCTCTGTAGGTTTTGCATCATCAGAAGCATCAATGAAGTCTTCCCCCGCTTCAGCCCCCTTACCTAGAACCTCTGGTCAACCCCCATGGAGCTGCGGTTCTTCCCTCGGGCAGGAATGATGTGGGGCGGCTTGCACCCTGAACAATTCTAGTTTCATCAGGGACCATGGGACCAGGCAGGTGGGAGCAACTAGGAGTCTGTCTCAGCACTCTGTCTCCCTGAAGCCTGCAGAGTATTTTCTGATGTTCTTTTTGAGGGGGTGGCATGCACCCAGATACCTAGGCATCACCACTGATGTCACCACTCCTCCTCCCCACTACATCCACTCTGCACTTGCCATGCCTCTGACTTCAGCCAGAGGCTAGTCAAGTACCAATCATGGACCCCCTCCCTCCCGGGAGAGGAGAGCTGTCCTCCGGATGCTCAATCCTCTCCCTCCCCTGCCGACCTCTGATGGCCTGGGCTTGTTCCTGAACCCAGATCACCAGTGTGGCATGAGGTGTGGCATCCAGCACTTCAACCCTCAGCACCACTAGACCAACTGGAGGTATATTTTTTAGTATCTCACTCCATACTGTACCCATAGGAGTGCCTAAATTAGAGTCACCTGTATATATATTATCTCTTCATACCTCAATGTTTTGTAAAGTATGAGCCACCATTTGTAGTAGTCAAACTCTGTTAATGTATCAGATTTCCAGTTTTATACTATCCTTTTCAATGCCATAGTAGTCAACATAAACATTTTTTCCTTAGATGGAAATCTTATATTATGCTCTATGTTATTGAAGAGTAATGTATCAGTTTCAAAGGGTACAAGTATGTCCAGTGACTTAATTAATATATCATACACAGACTTCCACCATTGGTGTATTATGGGGCATTGTCATAAACAATGAATTAGTGTAGCTTTCTGACCACACCTATGCCAACACAAGGCGGTGTATTCATTATTAATTTTATTTATTTGGACAGGCATTGCGTATGCCTGATTCAAAATCTTTATTTGAATAGATTTATTTTTGGCAGAAGTGCATAGTTTATTGTTCTTTTTCCTTATATTTTCCCATTGTTGATTGTTCAGGGATAAAATTGTTTCTTTATGCAAACTTTGGTTTTGCTTTTTGAATACATCTATTTTATTAAAGGAACTGATGATATTATTATAAAATCTAGATAAAAGCTTTTGTATTCCCTTCTGTACCATCTCCATGTGTTGTTTCATTTCTAGTTTCAAACACTGGAGGTTGGTTCCAAAGATATTGGTTATCTTATGGAACTTAGCCTGTAAGGTAGAATATATAAAAAAAACTCTACCCTTTACCTTTCCATCATCATCCAAAATCATCATATGTTAGTATTTCACCATTATGAATAAGGTCTTTCCACTTATTAATTTGGTTATTTCTTAAAGACTGAAACCAATTTTTTGATAGTCTCCCCAGATCCTTTGATTGTAATTAACTGGGAAATATAACCACGTAAGTTTCAATTTATCTGGATGGTCTATATATATTTTTACATATGGAAACCACATAGTTAAGGGATGCTTGATTTTGTTCTTATGTAATTCTTTATCCATAAAAATGCTGTGGATCTGAGATTGTGATTCGGAAGGGTACACAAAAGATTGAAATAATGTCAAGTCATCCTTTGGGAAAGTAGTCCATTCATAACAGTTGGCTAATATGTTCACTTCCATATATTTTTAAAAGTGTGGACAACCTAAACCACCGAGTTTGCAAGGTGTGGTCAGTATTTTCCATGCTATATGGGGTTTCCCTCCACACCACAAAAACTTAAAAAACATTCTTTTGACATCTTAAAATCATTGATTTCCAGGTGCTCCTAGTATGCTTTTTAATACAAAGATGAAGTGAGGGATAGCCATCATTTTTACAGCATCTATTTTCCCCAAAGAGAAAGAGATAGATTTTGCTAAGTTTCTAACATGCTCCTAATTTTTTGCTTAGCAGATTTAAAATTTATTTTGATATTTTGCTCCTGATTACTGATTAATTGTATTCCCAAGTATATAATGGATTTTTGTTGTAAAAAACCTTCAGAAGTGATATTAAATGTCAAGTCTTTTCTATTAGATAGTTGCATTATAACTGATTTTGATTTGTTAAGCTGGTATCCTGATATGGAACAGTATAAATTAGTTAAGTACAAAAAATGCTTTGGTGATACATTTATGTTTTTTAGCATTTATAAAATATCATCAGCGAAGACGCTTATTTTCATCTGAGATTTATTTATAGAAAAGCTTTCTATTATAGAATCATTTCTAATAGCCTGCAAGAAAGGTTTTAGTGCTAAAATGAACAAGGTTGGGGACAATGGGCAGCACTATCACACACAGTTCAGCATCTTAAAGTTCTCAGTTAGATAGTTATTAATTTGAAACCTGACTTGTGTATTGTAATACCATTTCTTAAAATTGATTAGTGGATCAGGGAATTCAATTTTTTTTAATGACACATACATATAATCTCTATTTATCACATCAAATGCTTTAGTAGTATCTATGGCCACTGCATAGAATTTGTCTGTTTGATATTTTGTATGTATCCTTTTGTTCGCCTGATAAAGGTTCCCTCTTTTCATAAAGCTATACTGATCTCAATGAATGAGATTATCCAGCTGATCTTGAATTTTGTTATTAATTATTTTTGCCAATATCTTATAGTCAATAGGTAATAAGGCTATTGGCTGATAACTATCAGCTAGTTCTGGTGATTTTCCTTCCTTCGGGATTAACACTATTCTAGCAGTTTGCATAGAATCAGGAATATTTTAGTTGTTTTTATTCTTCAGATAGTTCATCTGTCATCTGTTGTAGCCACAGTTTTAAATCATCTATGAAGACTTGATAAAACTCATTGGTGAAGCCATCGAGTGCAGGTGTTTTTCCTCTAGGGTGTGTTCTAATAGCTTCACAAATGTCAAACTGAGTAATTGGACCTAATGGGAAGGGCCTAAATTGTGTTTTGGCTGACTCAAAGAATTCTGCAACCTTCTCTACTTCTGGTACAAAACCAGTTTGATATATCGTTTTATATATTTTACAGAAACATTCAGCTATTTCTTCATCAATTGTATATATATATATATATATACCTTGTGCAGCCTTAATATTTAAGATTATATTTCTATGTTTCTCTGCTTTAAGTAGATTAGCCATTAACGTCCCTGCCTTATCTATATGGCGATACCTGATTTGTTTTATATATGTACTTGTCCTTAAAGTTTCCTGATGGATTAGCTCTTGTTTTTTTATTTGTAATTGACGCCACTCATGATGATACATTGAGTAATCCTTAATGACCAGTCTATCTAATTGTTGTAATCTCTGTTTTATTAATTCTCTTTTTTGGTTTTTTATTTTTTTAATTTTGATCTGGTACAAGATGATTATTCCTATTAGAGTGACCTTCATCACATCCCAGATGGCCAAGACTGTAGTCTGGCCAGAATAATTAAAATACCAAAATTCCTTTATTGATCTAATTAGTTGAACAAATTCTGGGTCTTTCAATAATAAATTGTTGATATCCATATTTTAGTATGTTTTCTTTCCTTGTTTGGGATCTTTATGTCTAAAGATATTAAGGTATGATCTGAAATATATAATGAGTCTATTGATGTTCTTAATGTTGCCTGTGAAAGATTTTTAGTTATAAAAAATAATAAATTTTGGAAATTATTTTTTTTGCCAAAGTAGGTATACATCCTATCCATTGGGTTTCTATCCCTCCAGACATCAAATAATTGTTCTGCTTGTAAACAATCATTTCATTTTTTCTGAGACATAAATATTGCCTCTTGTTAATGCAGATATTTTAACTAATTTTGGATTTTTAAAGCATTGAAGTCACCAGCTAATATAACTTTATTGGTTTGAAGCTGTTGTAGGCCTTCCACTATCTTAGCCAAGAATTCTGCACAGTTTTCAAAAGATGCATACAGAGACCCAACAGATAAAACTGTTCCATTTATTTTTATGTTAAGTATTAGTATTCTACCCAACATATCTTTAAATTGGTCCAGAATTGAGATATTACATCCCTTTTCAATAAGATGGCTATCACTCTACTTTTTCTAGTACCAATTGAGTAATATACATCAGAGATCCATTTCCTCTTAAGCTTTTGGGTTTCATCTTTGAGAAGATGCATTTCTTGTAACATCATGACATGCATATTTGTTTTCCTCAAATAGGTCATTAAAGGATTTATTTTAATAGGGGAGTTAATCCCGTTAACATTAATAGAAACACATTTTAATTCTTGAATTATAATTAAGATAAAAAGTCATGACATATATAAGTAGTCCCCTTATTTCTAATTTATATATCTCTATATCTACTTGTGAAAGGCTATAGTGCATAATATCAAATACATTTATTTTCTCAACTAGCTGTTCTATAGTAGCAGACAATCCCCTATTCATTGTATACAAATTAAATAACAAAGTGTCATTTATGGACAATCCCATATCATGTTGTTGCTACCAAATTTGGATGCCTCCCCTTCCCTCCCCACCCTTATAATCAAATTTCTACAATAAAGTCTGTTGAGAAAAACGTTTAAAATGTTAGAATTCCTATTGTTAGGATGTCTATATTACTTTAAGTTTGGAATTCTAACTGCTAAGTCAGACCAGGCCTCTTGTACATTGTCATAAGTAAATCTTTTCCTGATTACAACAACCCACAGTTTAGCAGGCTACTGCATCATTGCTCGGAAGCCTAAAATCCATAATTTATTTCATAAAGAGTCAAATTTCTTCCTTTCTTGGACTATTTCTTTGGGTAAATCATTGAAAACAGAGATGTTTGCACCTAGGATAGTAAGTCTCTTTTTTAGATACGTTCATCATAACAGTCTCTTTGTCTTCGTAATTGAGAAGTTTAACAATGACTGGTCATGGGGGTGCATTCCCTTCTGGTCTGGCCCTTAGTCCTCTGTGGATTCTTTCAATTGTGTAATTTATATTCATGGGGTCAGTATCCAGATATGCTGCAGCAATAATTTTAAACAAATCCTGCAGAGATCTTGTATTATCCCATTCTTTGGAAATACCCAGAAGTCTCACATTATTGCATCTGGCTCTTGCTTCCTGATCCACTAATTTTGATTTAAGTTCATTATCAGCAAGTTCTAAAGATTTTAGTTGCCTGGCATATGAGGCTGTTTCATTAGATAATGTTGTCAAGTGTTCCCGAATTTCTGTAACTTCTTTTTTCAGGCATTTAATCTCTTCTATTAGGTATTGTGTTATTTTAAAATACTGCTCCATTTTTGTTTGTTGTTTTGCCATTTGGTCTAAAGTGTCCGAGATGTTACTAATCTTAGAAAAAAGTAACTTCGCCCATGGGGAAGGGAGTCTTCTACACCTATTCCAGACCCCCTTGCTTCTTGTTCATCCTAGGAAGATGGTATATCATAGTGCTCTGAAGTACTAATTGCAGTGAGTACAACATTAGAAATAGCATTGTTTTCAGATAATAAGCAAAGTTGTTGTTCGATAAGTTCAGTCTGTGAGGTTGTTTTAACTTGCCCATAAGTATCAGTATTAGTTAAGGACAACTCTTTGTTCAAACATTTAAATTTCATTTGTTTTTGTTCTTCAATATGCATTTCATTGAGCTTACCTTTGTGAGTGTCAATTAAAGGTTTCCATACAGTGGCAGGTAACTGCTTGTTCATCTCTTCTGAGTTCTGTTCGAATTGAGTAGGTTCTGTTGCAACTGCCGAATCAGGGTTGGCATTGGCCTTGTTGCTCCATTCAGCTGAAGCATTCTCTGGACATTGAGGGGCTTTACATGGATCCCTTGGGGATATTTCCACCACAGCTTGCTGTCTCTCCTAGAGTTCGCTAGCAGCAGCTTCTCTCGGCTCCTCTGAGACATCTAGGCAGCCATCTGAAATTACATCTCCCACCATTTATATTGGTGCTGGTCTTTCCTCTAGAATGTTGTTGCATTTGATTAAACTGTCCATTTGTAGGTCTGCCACAAGTAAGCTCCTTGAGTAATCATCAACATTGTTTACCGTATCTTTCTGCTGTTTAAACAATGGCAAACGTTTTTTCTCCCTAATAGTTAAAGCCATGCTGATGTCTAAGGTATTTTCTGTTCCTGCTTCTGTTCTCATTGCTAAGGCTCTTCATGCACCTCTGATTGACTTCAGTTGTTTCTGGGATTTGTTTTTGCCATTTATGTTTTTTTTTTTCATTTTACTGCCAGTAGCTTGCAGAACATACTCCAGATATTCAAAGCATTATGCCTAGTGCAAATCCATAGTGCTGGAATAGTGCTGGATTTGCACGAGGCTGCAATATTCAAAAGACCTATTAGTGCCAGTGCTGTGTGGTAGCATTGATGCTAATAGATAATTGTATGCCAGGACAGGGATAGGGGAGCACCCAGGAATGCCAGCAGCATGGCATATTAAAAAGTATAGTACCGTGCTGCAGGCATTAGTGCGACTTGTAGCACGGCACCAAATACCACTGACAAAAAGCTGGCAGTAATGCAGTGGTGCCCCCATGAATCCCGACCCCCATGTCACATACAAAAACAGACTTGTCCTTGGTAGTCTAGTGGTCCCCCACCCACCAGCATGTATCCTGATCCCTGTTTCATGTAAAAATAAGAGTTACTCCCTAAGTCTAGTGATCCCCAGCATGTTGTACCCCCCAGCATGTATATTACCCCATTTCACATAAAAATAAAGAGATTTTCCTGGTTCTAGTGGTACCCACCAGCAGTGACACCCTGCTCATCCCAATAACATCCCAGAACAGAGCCAGTGACTGACGCAGCCCTCCTCTGATCACCATGGCCAGCCACTGACTGAGGTACCTCAGTCAGCGGCCAGCTGTGTTGGTGAGAGGAGGGCTGAGCCAGTCGCTGGCTCTGTTCTGGGATGTTATTGGGATGAGCGGAATGTCACTGTGGGGTGGGGGGCCACTAGACTACCAGGGAAATCTCTTATTTTACATGAAACAGGGGTCAGGATACATGCTGGGGTGGGGGACCACTGACTACCAGGGGGAAACTTTTATTTTTGTGAAATGGGGTCAGGATACATGCTGGGGGTGGAGGACCACTAGACTACCAGGAAAATGCTTTATTTTACATGAAATGGGGGTCGAGGGACATGCTGGGGGGACTACTAGACTACCAGGAAAATGCTTTATTTGTACATGAAATGGGGGTCAGGATAAGTGCGGGAGGGTGGGGGGACCACTAGACTACCAGGGAAAATTGTTGTTTTACAGTGCAACAGGAGTTGTGATTCATGCTGGGGTGTGGGGGGACCACCTTACTACCAGGGTCACGGGTGTGTAACAAGCTCACATATGCACGGGTGTATTGTATGCACCCATACCTATTGACTGTTCCTCCTGTTGCCTCACATATCCTCTGCCCCTCATAATATTTGTGTTTGGGACAGAAAAGTGGGGATTAAAATCACTCTATAATGTCACACATTAAAGTTAAAGATTTGTTCTTCTGAAAATGCATCTTATCACATATCCCTTTATTCTATCAGCATTCTGAGTGAATAGTACCAATTTTTAAGATGTGTCCCTGATTTTTGGGTCTTAGTCCCTGATTTTTTTAGTTTGTGTCCCTGATTCAGGACACAAGGGGTTGAGATGTATGTATGCACTGACTGTGCTTGTCAGCACACAGTTCCTGCTGCTTCCAGCCTATACTTCTATTCTGACCAACAGGGGATGCTGTGGGCATGCCTTGGCCTGCAGAGTCCAGCCTGTACTTTCATTCTGACCAAAAGGGGGTGCTTTGTGCTCCAAGCAGTAGCACCGGGCTAACTGCATGGTAATGTATGCTAAGCAGCAGTTAATGAGATGCAAATGTACCTGTTTGCCCAAAGATTACCTAAGTAGGCTCATTTGCATGGGAGCTTTGAATATAGCTCCAGTTTGCCCCAGGCTAACCAGTGTGCCCCAGGCTAATGTGTTAGCACTGTACAATCAGGTTAGCCTGGGCAAACCTCACTTCAGCATAGCACAGTTCTGCAGTGCGTAGCCTACATTGTTGTTTGCAGTAGATGTCAGACATCGCTGTGCAATCACACACAATGTTCTTCACCTGCAACATTGGCTTTCTCCAGGGTTTAATGAGCTGCAGTAGCAGTGTGAACTTCCCTGTTGCTGTATTCAGTGCTGTCTTATTCCCAGGCTATTTTTGCACTGCACTCCTGGCCCTGTTTTCCTGGCTTCCTTTGCTTGCTATATTCAGCTGGGTGCACTGGGCTATTTCTTTTGAATATAGCTTGCTTTTCGCTCCGGGCTAGGTTTGCTCACCGGGAAGTGCTAATTTAGCCCTGGGGCAAAGTTTTGAATATCTGGCCCCATAAGTGTAAAATAGTTTGGGTTCTTTTCAGCAATCAGCTTCTTTTAGCCTGGGCAGCTCATAGCTCGTCACCACTCTTAAAAAGAAGGGCTAGGAAGCAGAGGTCTTAGGCACCATTCAGCAGATGCTGCCTACTTGCTGAGAGATGATCATCACATAGCACCTCCCTCCTCATGGGCTGTGACCACTATTTGGCCTGCCATTTGGAATTGAAAAGATGCTTTGCAAAGTTTTCCAGTTCTTCTTCTAGTTCTTTGACCAATTCCACAATGGATCCAGTATGTTGTTTTAGATGCATCCATTTATATTCTTTTACCTTCCCCTCCTTTCTGTTTATCACATCCTCCAACTGCCATTTTTGCCATGTCACTGTAGAATCAGTATGATCACTTAATAATGGCAACAGTTTTCTTCTAATGCCATTAATGCCACAATTGTTACACTCTCTGTCTATGCAATTCAGTTTGTAGAATTCTCCTTCCTTGGGACAAAATGTAAGTGAAGAGGTCTCAGATTTGATCGTGATGGATGACTCCGGAATTTTGAACTGAGTACATTTAATGGCAATGCTTTTCAACTTCAGTTCAATATTTAAACAATATTCACACAAAAATTGAAGCAACTTATGTTTTGACACTGAGCTGATGTTCTTAGGATGCATTGTCACAAATTTGCTGTACCCGATTACCACCTCAAGATGTTCGTTTTTGAATTGTTCATATGTTGCTTGTAACGATGATTTTAGAGCCTTTTTTGGAAGTATTTCTTCAGTACCAGAACATGTGGAATACGGCAGTTCTCTTACCGCATCTCCCCTTTGTTAAAAATTGTTTAAAGCTGCAATAGTTGACAGTGGTAATGAATCACTTCACTTTTTCCATTTTATTAAATAGTCTTCATCAAAAATTGAGATGTCACAGAGTACGTTCCAGCTACATCTAAACTCCTGGTGCAGCTGTAATTTTTTAAACTTCTTTTTGATTTGGATGGATTTATGTAACAGTCTTTTTAGTCATACATTGTCCTTCTTCCATGACATCTTGATGGGTTCGAGTACTGATTTGACTGTTGATTCTTCACAAAAATGTAAGTGCTTCTTTGTTGATGGTGCAAGGATGCCATTCTCCAGCAATTCCTTCTGTCTTCATGGAGTTGTGTTTGATATTATTGACAATAGAACCTCCACAAACTTGCGTGGACTTCTGGGCATGGCTCTCACTGATCGTGACACAGCTTTTCACTTTGCAACCTTACTGCTGTATGACATTTGTGAGACAATGATGTCCTGCCTAGTGTCATTCAGAGTTGTTGAGGTTGATGGCAAAGTAGATTCAGTGTCAGTGTTGGGGATGTCAGTGCCTATTTCAGTAGATTTATTTATTTTGGTGGTCCCAATTTCTTCAAAGCATAACATACGCACCGTCATTCTTTTCTGAATGGTTAGTTTTTCCTCTGTTCTGTTTTTTATTCTCTCCACTTTGCCCTCAGTTTTTCCATTTCTGCCCTTGTCTGCTTTCTAATGTCATTGCCTTCCTGGTTCATTCTTTTCATTGCACAATAGTTTCGCATTTGAATCTGCTTTTTCCTTGTACTGTAATTTTTTTTTCCACAGTCATTGACATCTTATACTGTGTAAAACATTCATTTTCAGATTGGCAGAACAGTTTATATGTATCAGGATCTGCCTTTATCCGTGCACGGTACCGTCTCATGAATTCCTTATTAGAGCATCTTTTTGAACTCTCAAGATCAATAGAATTATTTGCTGATGAAACAGATGGACTTACTTCCAGTCCAACACCGACAACACCACAATCTCTACTTGAAGAAGTGACACAGTTGTCTTTTGATGGTCATTTCCTTAGGCTAATTCTTAGGAAATCCATTTGAAATGATACCATGAAATCCATGCTGTTGATGTCAACAAGATGCCATCAGATATACAGTCTGTATTCTAAGTCAGTCATGGCTACAATACTATATAACCAAGATTTCATTAGGGCAGCCCTAGGAGGAATCACAGGTAAGTCACCTGGGGGTAAGCAGTGGTAAACAATTAACTCATTACCACCTGCAGAGCTTTTTGAAGTCCGAGTTTTCCGTTGCTTAACCTTGATACAAAATGGCTGCTGAGGTATAATTGAGTTAAGGCAGCCATAGAGAATGCAACAAAACTCTGTCAAAGAGCTAACCAAAGTAGAGAGAAAAAGGGTGCCACTGTGGTTCTCTGGGGAAGTGGCTAGAAAGGTTAGAGATAAGATGGTGGTCTTCAGGACTTACAAGCAGACTCAGGCAGTAGAAGACAGTGAGAGTTACCAAGTAAGGGAAGACAGGTTACAAACAGGTGCAAGACCTGGGTGTCGTTATCTCATAGATCCTGAGGAAGGACAAACAACGAGACAAGGCAGTAGCAAGAGACAGCAGGATGCTAGGTTGAATAGGTAGCGGTATAACCAGCACAAGGAGGAGGGTTATACTTGCACTGCATAGATAATTGGTGTGGCCTCACCTTGAGTATTGCATCCAGTTCTGGAGAACCCATCTCCAGGGGGACATACACAAAATGGAGGCTGTACAGGAGGGTAAGAAAGATGTTGGGAGGTCTACACAATAAACACTAAGGAGACAGGCTGAAGGAGCTGAACATGTACTCATTAGAGGAGGGAGGGAGAGGGGTACATGACTGAAACATATAAATATGTCACAGGAAGAAAGAGTACAAGAGGATGAACTTTTCAAAGGACAAAATTCTCCAGCACAATAGACCACAACATGAAATCAGAGAAGGAACACTAACAGGAAATGTGAGGAAGTACTTTGACATGAAGAGGGTAGTGGATAGATGTGAACAGTCTGCCAGCTGAGGTAGTGGGGGCAGAAACTGTTACAAGTTTCTAGGCTTTCTACTGTGCAACCACGTGCCACATTCTTTTGGAAGCCATACCAAGGCAAGGCTGAGCCACTAAAAACACACAATAGTAACACATGCATAAAGCCCCCTGGCAACACATGACAGCTTTTGGTGGGTGATGCCAAAGTTACAGAGGGACCCACTCCGGGATCACCACCACATGCATTACAGGGATGCCACTGCTGTAGGGTTCTTGTAATGCATGTGAAATGCCACCTCCAAACTGCTGTATGAGTCAAAACATTATTCCATAGTGTCCCATGAACAACCAAAGGCATACCCAGAGACAACTGGATGATACATGGCAGGCCAGAGCCACATCAGAGGTCATTTTGATATTGCTGTATCTCCACTGAGCCAGACCAAGTACAGGCCCAAGCACAGTCAACACCCAGAAAGCACCCATGCACCATGTTCAAGGCTGGTACCTGTAGAGAGAAGGACAGCATAATGCCTGATTGCAACACAGTGGCAGCTTTTAGGGGAGAGATGATGCCAAAATTACACAAGGACCCACTCCAGGCTCACCACCACACACATTACAGGGACACAGCTGCTGCGGGGTTCTTGTACTGCACATGGAATGCCATCTCCAAACTACTATATGAGTCAAAACAATATGCCAAAGTTCCCCATGAACAACCAAAGGCACGCCCATAGACAACTGGATGTTACATGGTGGGCCAGAGAAACATCAGGGGTTATTTTGACATTGCTGTACCTCCGCTGAGCCAGACCAAGGGCAGGTCCAAGCACAGTCAACACCCAGAAAGCACCCAGACACACTGTTTGGAGCTGATACCAGTAGATACGAGGGCCACATGATGCCTTTCTGCAACCCCATGCTGATGTTTGGGGGTGGAGATGATGCCAAAATTACACAGGGACCCACTCCAGACTCATCACCATGTGCAGTACAGGGATGCTGCTGCTGCTGGGTTCTTGTACTGCATTTGGAATGCCACCTCTAAACTGCTATATGAGTCAAAACAATATGCCATAGTGCCCCATGAGCAACTGAAGGCACACACAGAGACAGCTGGATGATACACGGCAGACCAGAGCCACATCAGAGGTCATTTTGACATCACTGTACCTTCACTGAGCCAAACTAAGGGCAGGCCTAAGCACAGTCAACACCCATAAAGCACCTAGGCACGCTGTTCGGAGCTGATACCTGTAGATATGAGGACCACTCAATGCCCACCTACAACCCTGTGACAGCTTTTTGGGGGGGAGATGATGCCAAAATTACATAGGGACCCACTTCAAGCTCACCATCACTTGCATTACAGGGATGTCAATGCTACGAGTTCTTGTACTGCACATGGAATGCCACCTCCAAACTGCTATAAGAGTCAAAACAATAAACCAAAGTGCCCAATGAACAACCAAAGGTACACCCAGAGACATGTTACACGGTGGGCCAGAGCCACATCAGGGGTCATTTTTACATTGCTGTACCTCCACCGAGTCAGACCAAGGGTAGGCCCAAGTACAGTCAACATCCAGAAAGCACCCAGGCAAGCTGCAAAGCACTGATACTTGTAGATATGAGGACTGCATGACGCCCACCTGCAACCACATTCCAGCTTTTTGGGAAGGAGATGATGCCAAAATTATACAATGACCCCATCTAGGCTCACCACCATGTCCATAACAGGGACACCGCTGAATGCGGGGTTCTTGTATTGCATGTGGAATGCCATCTCCATACTGCTATACGAGTCAAAACAATGCACCATATTGCCCCACAAACAACTGAAGGCATGCCCAGAGATAGCTGGATGTTACACGAGGGGCCAGAGCCACATCAGGGGTCATTTTGCATCACTGTACCTCCACCTAGACAGACCGAGGGCAGGCCCAAGCACAGTCAACACCCAGAAAGCACCCAGGCATGCTGTTCAGATCTGATACCTGTAGATACAAGGACCACATGACACCTGCCTATAACCCCATGCCAGCTTTTGAGAGGGGAGATGATGCCAAAATTACACAGGAAACCACTTTGTCCTTACCGCCACGTGCATTACAGGGCCACCACTGCTGCAGGGTTCTTGTGCTGCACGTGGAATGCCACCTCCAAACTGCTATATGAGTCAAAACAATATGCCATAGTGACCTACAAACAACCGAAGGCATGCCCAGAGACCGCTGGATGTTACACAGTGGGCCAGAGCCACATCAGAGGCCATTCTGTCATTGTTATACCTCTGCCAAGCCAGACTGAGGGCAGGTCCAAGCACAGTCAACAACCAGAAAACATCCAGGCACACTGTTTGGAGCTGGTACCTGTAGATACGAGGACCACATGATGCCCCCTTCAGCCTCATGCTGGCTTTTGGGGGGGGGGATGATGCCAAAATTACACAGGGACCCACTCTTGGCTCACCACCACATGCATTACATCCAATCAGGTTTTCAAAAGAGGCATAGTACTGAGACTGCGCTGGTTCAGGTGCTCAATGATCTCCTGACGGCGAGAGACCAGAGAAAATGGTCCATTTTGGTACTATTAGATCTGTCATCAGCATTTGACACAGTTGACCATGGGGTCCTACTTGGGTGCCTGAGATGTATTTGTGGGATTTCTGGGGTGGTCCTCAGATGGTTCACCTCATACCTCACTGGAAGAACTCAGAGGGTGGTTTCAGGTTTTTTTTTCCTCTAATCCCATCTCTCTGTTTTGTGGGGTCCCTCAGGGCTCTATATTGTCCCCCCTGTTGTTTGCAGTGTATATGCTTCCCCTCGGAGACATTGTGAGATGGTATGGGCTGAGGTTTCATTGCTATGCCAATGATACCCAGCTATACCTGTCTTTTGCCCCCTACCAGGAAGGAGCCGTCTCGGTATTTAATAGCTGCCTCAATGAAATCCAGGATTGGATGAGGTCTAGTTGGCTGAAGTTGAACTCTGGGAAGACTGAGGTGTTGGTTTTGGATCTGGATCGCTGGATGGAGGACCTGGGGCCAACTCCCCATTTGGATTGTTCCTTGGGGATGCCGAGCTACAGGTCTCTGAACAGGTGCGAGACCTAGGAATGATATTAGACGAGGGGCTGACACTTCGGTCCCAGGTGTCAGCTGTGGTTCAGTCATCTTTCTACCATCTGAGAAACATCGCTAGGATCAAGCACCTTGTTTTTTCTGGTGATCTGCCAACTTCAATCTATGCCTTTGTGATCTCGCACCTAGACTACTGCAACTCACTATACTTTGGGCTTTCAGGGGCTGACATTTGCCGCTTGCAGCTGGTACAGAATTCCACAGCATGGTTGTTGGTGGGTACGCCTAGATCTTCTCATATTACACCGGTGCTGTGGGAACTGCACTGGCTACCAGTTCAGTGGTAGATCACCTTCAAAGTTGGATTACTGACTTTTAAAGCCCTGCATGAACTGGGCCCTGGTTACCTGAAAGAACTCCTGATCCCTTATCACTCTGTGAGACCGCTCCGCTCAGCCGACGAGGGGTTGCTAGAGATTCCAAGGGTGACTTTAAAATCTGCTGGGGCCCATGCTTTTATGCTGCGGCCCATTCCCTTTAGAATTCTCTACCCCGTCAGATTAGGGAGTGCATGACCATGGGGAGTTTTAAACAGGCCTTGAAATGTTACTTTTGGGTAAAAGCTTATGGCTGTATTGCTTGCTGATCCGTATTGTTTTTATGAAGATGACTTTGCTGTATTTTATTGTCTTATTGTACTGCACCTTGATGCCTGAAAGGCGCACAATAAATAAAGTATTATTACTATTATTATTATTATTACAGGGACACCACTGCTGTGGGGTTCTCTACTGCACATGGAATGCCTCCTCCACAATGCTATGAGTCAAAACAATACACCATAGTTCTCCATGAACAACTGAAGGCACTCCAGAGACAGCTGGATGATACACAGTGGGCCAGAGCCACAACAGGGGTCATTTTAACATCACTGTACCTCTACTGAGCCAGACCGAGGGCAGGCTAAGCACAGTCAACACCCAGAAAGCACTCAGACACACTGTTCAGAGCTGATACCTGTAGACACGAAGTCCGCATGATGCTCACCCGCAATCCCGTGCTGGTTTTTGGGGGGAGATGATGCCAGAATTGCACAGGGATCCACTCTGGGCTCACCACCATGTGCATTACAGGGATTCTGCTGTTGTGGGATTCTTGTACTGCACATGGAATGCCACCTCCAAAATGCTTTATAAGCAGTCTCATAATAAAGAAATTATATGGTTGGATTACTAGAACCCCTGATGTACTGCTATGATCATATTTCTGTAAATGGTATCAACCCCCCCCTCCAAATGTTAAAAATCATACAAAGCCCTGTTGATGACTCACCTTGAAGACTGTGTCCGTTTCTTGATGCCACACCTTTGTAAGGACATTGACAAAATAGAGATGGTGCAGAGCAGTGAGACCATAATGGTGAAGGGTTTACCTCACAAGCATTACAGGGAAAGAGTGAGGGAGCTCAATTCGTACACACAGGAGCAAAGGAGGGGGAGAGGTACCATGACAAACATTTAAATATGTCAAGTGCATCAACAAGGTGAAAGGAGACAACTTATTCCAGTATACATGTAGTGGCAGGACAAGAGGACATGATGGGATACTGACGGGTGGCCACATAAGAGGAATTGTCAGGAAGTAATTTTTTATAGAGAGGGTGTTGGGTGCATGGGATAGTCTGCCCCAGGATGTTGTGGCCACATGTACAGTGGCAGACTTCAAACAAGCATGGGACAGGAATAAAAAATATTAGAGATGGGAAGAAAAAGCTTAAGCTAATGATCAGGTAGGATCACAGACCGCTTAAGCAGGTAGCATAAACAGGCAGACTGGATGGGCCTGGTGGTCCTTATCTGCTGACATTACCTATGTATCTACTGTATGTGTCTTTATGCCACCACTTAACATGACATTCACAGTGTCACAATAAAGACATATTAAGACTGTTTTTGCCAGATTCCTACAATCCCTGATGTACTCCTATGCAGGGGTGTTCAAATTAAAACTTTCAGGACTTGCCCAGCCATTATTGTAGCTAAATTTTCACTAGGCCCTATTCATTACAATGACATTAGCTCTCTTTTTGTACTAGCCCCTCAAGGAAATTTACTTACCCCAGACAGGGGGCAATAGGATTTGAACACCCCTGACCCCCTATGACCATATTTCAACACACAGCCACCCACCCCCATGTTGTAAACAATGCCATGAGCAAGCAGCCATCTTGAGGTAGGCCCAGGTGCTGCATTTTTTTTACCTTCACACAGTACCACTATCATTATGACAAATAAAAAAAAAAAGCAACAGCACCTGGGCCTACCTCAAAATGGTTGCTTGCTAATGGCATTGTTCTTAACAAACTGGGGGGGGTGAGAATTAGACAATGTCTTGGATGTGTACATAGGGGTACATCAGGGTTGTAGTAATCTTGCATACACATTTTACACAGTACCACTATCATTATGCCTCCACTTAATGTAACATTTGTAAGCAGTCTTAAATCATAAAAATGTTTATGCAAGATTACTACAACCCCTGATGTACTCCATGACTATATTTCAACACATGGTCTCTCCCCCCCCCACAGCATATTCTGAATAATGCCATGAGCAAGCAGCCATCTTGAGGTAGGCCCAGGTGCTGCATTTTTTATTCCCACAGTACGACCATCATTATGATACCAATTAGTGTTACATTTATAAGCAGTCTTATAACAAATAACAAAATTAAAAATACAGCACCTGGGCCTACCAAAATGGTTGATTGCTCATACATTATAAGATAATGGGGCAAGGATGAAGGGGTACATCAGGGTTGTGTTAATCTTGCATAAACATTTTCACATATTACCATTATTATGCCACCACTTAATGTAACATTTGTAAACAGTCTTAAACAATAAAAATGTTTATGCAAGATTTCTATAATCCCTGATGTACCCCATGATCATATTTCAGCACACGGTCCCCCCCACCGCATGTTCTGAACCATGCCATGAGCAAGCAGCCATCTTGAAGTAGGCCCAGGTGCTGCATTTTTTATCTTCACAGTACCACCATCATTATGCCACCACTTAATGTAACATTTATAAGCAGCCTTAAAATACAGAAACAAAAATATGTTTGCAGGATTACTACAGCACCTGGGCCTACCTCAGAATGGTTGATTGCTACAACCCCTGCTGTACCCCTATGATTATATTTCAACACTGGCCCCGCATGTTCTGAACAATACCAGCAGCCATTTTGAGGTAGGCCCATGTGTCTTATTTTTTTATCTTCACACAGTACCACTATCATTATGCCGTTACTCAAAGTCGTGTGTCGAAGCAGTATCTTTGTAACGTATTCATAACAATGATTTCAACAACTTAAAATATATCATACTCATTTTGGACAGAGCCAGGCTTACATCCGTAGGTTTCCACACTCCCATAGTTCCCACTATTACACATATCAGTATCAGTTTTTCCAAAGTTACCAGCATCACACACACAGGTGTTGTTTCCCCCCTTACAACATGTTCAAACTGATGAACAGTTACATTCCTTAGAAAAATGTCAAACACACATCTGTACCAGAGCCAGGATCACATCCCCCTTGAGATGCATACCACTTTAAAACATGCGCCAGCATAATCACAGAGGGGTGCACCACAGGAAAGATCAGGTACGTGTACAGTACAGTAGTGGCATACATTTTAATACAATGTTGCCGAAACTCAAATACTGAGCTGCTGATGCTACACATGCCCTGTGTCACATATGGTACAACACAGAAATATTTATTTGTTGTTGGAACCCTAATTTCACTATACTGCATTCTCTCGGTGGGCCCCTTCACAAACAGTACCTCAATTATTTATTCAACAATTTAAACATTTCTGGCATAAACACAGCACAGCACAACCACTGCAATCCAGCTAAACAGTGTTAATAGTCCCATGCACTACAGACATTTTATTTTGTTTTATTGTGTACCCTGAGTACCCTCAGTGTTCTGTCCATCCTCCATTTTAGTATACGCCCCCTTCAATAAACAACTAAACACTGACTGGAAAAATCCTAAATCCCCAAAATAATCCTGCCCCAAAATCAGCACAGCTGCTGCAATTGAGCTACACACTTGTTTAAATCTGCAGAAATGTAGCTCACCTCTACTGCAGACTGCAATCTCAACTCAGCTTTGGTCCTGACTCCTGTGCAGCACGATGGTCCTTCAAGCTGGATTTTTGGGCACACAATACAGAGAACCCGCCTGAAGAGGATGATTTTAAACACATCCCGACTGGCAGTAACTCCCGCAGGATGTGACCTCTAGTTCACAGCTCTCTGTACCAAACTCCATGTCAATACCCATGTAGGTAACAGCTGGACATAGCACAGAGAGATGAAATATTTGATCTTGTGCCTCCTAACAGGCACCGTGTAGGGCAGTAAAGACACTCCCTTCTTTAAAGGGGAAACTAACTAAATCTATTGGAATGGGCAAAGGAAAAAAAATAAAATGAACCTCACCTACTGTAGCAAGGTTACCCTGCTACTGAATAAGATACCATATGTACTGCACGGGAACAATTAATTGCATGTGGTGTCTAGTACAGGTTGTAAAATATATCTGAAATACTTATACAATGTAGGGTAGCCATATATCTACTCCTCCAAAATGAGCCACAATGTTATGGCTTGTGCTTGCATTTAAGCTCACAAAGATGCTCAGCACAGCCATGTCACATGCCCCTATTTTCATTCCTTGAAGGGTGCCATAATAAAATAAAATAACACAAGCATTTTTTATGCACACGATCTCATTTAGTTATGTTAACAAAACAGCACAAATTCTGTAATTTTAACAATTTCTGACCTAAATACAGACATGATTTGAAAGGGACACCCAAGTCTCTCGAATATTGCCCACACTGCTCTCGCTCTGTCTATATACATTTATATACTGTGTATATATATATATATATTATATATATATATATATATATATTTATAAAATGGGTAAGAAATTGTTCTTTTATTGGATGATGAGCATCACATGACCATACATATATCAAGAGCGAGACTACACACCACTTTACCCACCTCCAAAACAATTTTGACATTTTATAAGATAGATAAACCACTCTGAGGTGTGCAGTCACGCTCTGATATACACGCCTTTGGGCAGTTGCCGTGACTCAGTCGCTGACTTGTGCGATAATATTACCAAAGTGTATGGAGCATCAGAGCATGACCACACACCTCAGAGTGGTATAGCTATTACATACACACACACACATATATATATATATTATGGATACGCGGTCGCTCCTCTATAGTTAGGGCTGAGTAGACAGTTCAATGTTAAACTCCAAATTGTGCATATTAATAACTTCGCAACCGTTCATTGGATTTGCACAAAATTTGGAACACTCAGTCTTGGATGGTAGATCTTTTGATTTTCCAAATTGCATTTTGATTAGATTTGCAGCTTTCATGTAGTAAAGCATCAAAACAATGCATTTTATACCTATTTTGGCAAATGTTAGGGTCATTTTGTGACATCGCACAGCACCCACAACATTTTGAATTTTGGCCTGAAATTTTCAGGGTAGAAAGAGGTTATCCTAAGGAACATACTAGAAATGGTGTGGTGAAAAAATATTAATCCATTTGAAAGTTATTCAATTTTAAATATTTGGGTTCTGAGCATGCGCAATTCAGTCTTTTAGTTAGCGCCAGTTTCGATCAAAGATTCCTGGTCACAAAGTCTCATGAACAGGGATTGTGAAAAGGGATTTGGAAATCTCGCAAAATCCCTTTTCACAAGAAAAATCCGTGTTCATTGGCAGCCATTTTTTTTTCTCGCTTAATGAGGGGAGAAAACAAAATGTTACAACTTGTTCCAGTATCAGATTTTGTGAAAACCAAGGCATGGGATTTGCTTAGCGGGATGTTTTCTATCTACCCATGCCTTTGGTTTTGTGTAGATATTTAAAAAAAAATTCCGTTTAAAAAATTAAAAATCCCCCTTTGTGATCCTTTTTCGCAAGCTGATCCCTCTTCGCAGTCCCTTTTCACCAGTCAGTCCCTTTTCATGAGGGGAGTGTCAGGGATGAGTTGGCAAAAAAGGATCCCAAACAGGGATTCTTAATTTTTCAAACTGCTGTTTTTTTAAATAACTATACTAAACCAAAGGCATGGGTGGGTACAGAAAGTCCCGCTAAGCAAAGCCCATGCCTTGTTTTTCAAAATGTATGTATCTATCTGTCTGTCTGTCTCTCTGTCTATCTGTCTGTCTGTCTATCTATTTATATGTATTTTTTTTTTATATTTCTGTGGCTACTTGCCACATCTCTCTAGTGTCCAGTGGAATCCCTCTGTCCTCCATTGCCCCAGTAATCACTGGTGGCAGTGGGTCCTGTGCATTTCTGATTCCCCTTTTTTTTCCTGAAATGTAGAAAACCATCCCTTGTTATCTTTTGTGGCAGTTTGCCTGTAAGAAAGAAAACTTGCACGTTGCAGTTGTACCTGTAACACTCTGCCCTAACCCCCTCACTGTCACCCTTTCCCACCCCTGACATCCCCCCAGACTGCCACTCACCTGAGGAGCTCCCTGGTTCAACACCCGCTCCTGCGAAGAAGACATATCTTGCTGCTGGAACTGGTGACTGCAATCTGAACTAAGGTAAATGCGATCCTATGTATTTCAACGGGGGGGGTCAACTTTCAGCCATAACTTGGTCATGTTTCAAGATTTTGGTCCCACATTTTCAACATGTTGTCCTGGGGACCCTGCCTACTGAACAGTATGACTGGCAACTCTTGCCAGAAAAGTGATTTTATGGTCACTTGGTGAAATCAGCTTTCTGGTGCAATTTGTGTAATGACAGTCACATTGTTCATCAGGAAGGGTCATTAGAAGGCTATGTTGAAAATTTAGGGTCAAAAGTTTGAAAAATGGCTGCATTATGGCATTTGGCACAATCTCGCTACACATACTCATAACTTAGTAAAATGTCAATATTTTCATCCCATATTTTCAGCATACTCTTCTTATTACCCCCCTGATGTGTGTCACAGCTGTCATTTCTCAAATCCTGTCCAAGATGTGATTTTGCACCTGCAGTGTAGAATGCCATTGCAGTTGCACAGAATTATGTTTTGGTGAGGATTTGAAAATTTGCTGTGCTGGGTACATGTGGCGAGGTCATAAAAAGGCAATGTTGAAAATCTGGGCTCAAATAACGATATTGTTAAACTATCTTAATGCAGGTTCCCACCGTAACATGTAGATACACACAGCAGTGGCCACAGACATGGCCAGATATTTCCAGATATTTCACAAAATTTCTAAAGAGTTTCTCTCTGCTGCTCCTACTGTGTAAATGGAGAAAGCAAGAGATTTCTCTAGGAATATCACAGAAATTTCAGGAAATATCTGGCCACGTCTTTGTCGTTGGCTGTGACAGTAGTAGTAAAAGTAGTAGTAGTAGTACTACTACTACTACTAGTTATGCGGCCCCGTGCATTTCGCCCAAGACACTGCTGCACTTCTAAACAAGTTTTGCTATAAAATTTCTTTACAGCTGCCACTTAGCCCAGTTTCAGTTATTTGCATGTACTAATGTCACTTTTGTCATCTCTGCATAGTTTTATGTATTATCTCAAGTACTGTCTGACTTGATCTGTATTCTAACCTACCTGTACTATATACTATGTACCTGCACTATATACGTATGTATTGTACAATCTCATTTCATTTTATGTATGTATTCTCCTGGGTTGTGCCTGAAAATAGTTAGCTTTGACTAACGCACCTAACCCGGTTAACAAAAACTAAATAAATACTGTTGTACAATCTCGATTGAGGGATGGGAGCACAGGGTCCAAAGGACCCTACACTCTCATAGTAACATATGGATACTGTTATGCTATCTGGATGGAGGGATGGGACCCTGCGCTCCCACAGTAAAATGAGGATACTATTATGCTACCTCAAAAAGTAAGGGAATTCATTTCAAAAAGCTTTACCTTAACACCCCACCCCTGCCCTGCAGAGACCAGGAGGTGTCAGAGAGAGGGGGTGACACTGGGGTCGCCAACCCTAACACTCATCCCATTCTCCTATACTGTTGCCATCCAGCTTATTTTATAGTGGAATGGGTGAGTGTTAGGATTGGTGACCTCCTTCCCCAATACCTCCTGGTCTCTACAGGGTAGGGGTGGGGTGTTAGGGTAAAACCCTAACATCTATTTTCCCTACTTTTGTTCTGGCAACCCTAACTAATGCATTTACAAAATTTTGCAACATATATATATATATATATATATATGTAAATGTTTATGCAATATCTGCGAGGATATTTCTCTGCACTTATCACTGATATTTTTTCTTCCTCCCAATGTAGAGTGAAAATATCAAAATATTCTCATTCTAGGTCCCCAGGAGGAAAAATATCATAATTGTAGGTAGCAACTTGTTGAAGCTGGCAGTATGAGCAGCAGAATTCTATTCTGTAACCTCAATTGCTCAGTTGCTCACCAGCTCCTGATCTAGCACTTCCAGTTCAGCTCCTCTGGCCAAATACAAACATTTAAAATGTTTCTCCCACTTTAAATTGTGTAAAAATGTTTTGTTTCCCATGAATGCAGTTTATGTTACAAAATCCCACACCAACAGCACACCTACCTACCTCCACGGGGGCTCCACATCACTTACTACTCATCGCCATCGTACTCACCAGCCCTCCATTAATCACCATTGAAACCCAAGTCACAAACACGGTCATACTGCACAAGCCACATTGCTGCCCTCACGGGGCTGCATCCTCTGACACTCATTCACCAAATACCCTCCCTTTTCAGACATGTGTCATTGTGAAGATGCACCGATGCAATGTGAGTAAAAAATAAAAACACTTGGTCATCCTGAAAACAATGCTTCATTATCCAAAATAGGTGACCTCACAAAGTAAGCATTTAAACACATTTAAAACTAAACAATTACACTAAGTAGAAAGTCAAGGTGCTGCATAAATCAAATATGCTATGACCCCATTAAAAATATCTATGTCATTTTCCCCTGAGCAGTTTGACCTTTGATATCACTTGTTGCTTCACCACTCGTGAGGTCATAAGGTCAAACTGCATTCTGGGAAGATAACATAGATATTTTCAATAGGAGCATTGCATGTTCCATATACATACTATATATAAATATATATTTTCTTTGCAAAATACTCTGTTAATGCACCAGTTACAGTTCAAATTAAAGCAACAAAACTAGGGAAATGTGGTGTTTGGATTCCCAAAACTTTGTTAATGCATCAGTTACAGTTCAGATTAAAGCAACAAAAGTAGGGAAATGTGGTGTTAGGATTCCCAACCTTAACATCCCACCCCCACCCTGTAGCCAGCATAAGGAAAAACCATTATAGTTTCATCTCTCCTGAGTCTTCACAAATCAGGCCTGGGGTGTTCCTTGGGGTTTTCAAACCAGATGTGCAGGGCCTATGGAAGTGCAGGGTCCTGCTGACCCAGCCATTCTGTACAGCATCAAATGTCAAAAGTTACCAGCTTATAAAAGTGTATAGAAAAAAGTCATTGTGCTTTCATAACTGTGTTTCTTTTTTAATATTCTGACCCCAAATGTTCAACATAGCCTTGTTATGAACCCACTTCATGAACCCATTATGTGAACATGTTTTAATCTTTGCAGAAAAACGTCATTCTGTGGTAAAAGTGAGAAAACACATTTTGGCAAGATTTTGAAAAATGACAGTTATTACATTCATGAGGTGATGTGAGAAAATATCAAAGTTAAAAATGTGGGGTCAAAATATTTTAATTTGCCAAAGTTATGAGTGTGCATTGTAAAATATCAATGTACACTCATAACTTTGTTGTTTTGTAATATTTGTATCCCAAATGTTCAGCATAACCTTTTTATAGCCCCACCTCATTAACAAGGGTGGAGAAAATTTTCAAAACTCACCCAAAAAGGTGATTTCGCACATCAACAATGTCATTCTGTGCCACAGGAGTGAAAACACATTTTGGCCAGGATTTGAAAAAGGACAAGTCTCATGTTCATGATGTGATGTGAAAATATGGCTATGTTGAAAATTTGGGGTCAGAATATGTAAATTGACCAAAGTTATGAGCGTGCACTGCAAAATTTCAATGTGCGCTTGAAACGTTGCCATTTTTAAGTATTTTAACCCAAAATTTTCAACACAGCCTTCTTATGACCCCACCTAATGAACAAAGGCAGTGACAATTTTCAAACCCTGTCCAAATGGTGATTTTGCCAAGTGAGTGCAAAAATGCCTCAAAAACACCTTTTGGCTTGCTTTGCATAATTCCACTGACAAAGTTATGTATAAAAATTGAACCCCCCACTGAAATACATTGAACCACACTTACCTTAGTTTCTCATATTTAGGTTTGGCAGAACTAGATTTAAATTGGTAAATGTTGCTAAATGTCGATTTCACTGTAGACACACAAACCGTCGAAAACATTTTTTCTTCAATAATAACCTAAATTTACAGATAGGCAAAGTAAGTTCTATTACTATTTTGACAAGTGATGATAACAATTGGTGTTATTATCAGTTTGTAAATCCTCAGCATTTACTGTCATTAACTGCAACTGTGAAAGTTAAATCGAAATAAATGCTTAAAAAATCCTAATTTCATGCAAATGTGAACATTTAAATCAATAAATCTTGGGAAAAAGGTTCAGAAATAAAAATCAATATTTCCATCCAAATTATAAAAAAATAAAAATGTAATTTTGCCAGCCCTATTCATATTGCAGTCACCAGTTCCAGGGGCAAGGCCTGTCTTCAGTCAGAGAGGGGATCTTTTTGCCCTGGACCTGTTCAGGTGAGATAGGGTGTAGTGGGGGTGTTGGGTGGTGAGTGCTGAGAGGGAGGTCGGGGTACTGGAGTCAGATTGGTGAAGGACTGTTATCTTTTTTTGCAGGTTTTATGTTGTTAGTATACAAGAGAAATGATACTGAAAATGAAGCAGTAGATTAGGCAAAACCATTAGAACATAAGAACGTAAGAATGTGATGGCAGATGGGAATCGCTTGATCCATGTAGTCTGCCCGTTTGTTTGTCTACCCCCAGGATATACTACTTTGTTTCAGAATCCCACAATGCCTATTCCAAGATATTTTGAATTCTGTAACTGTCTTTGCCTCCACCACCTCTTACGACAGTCTGTTCCAAGGCTCCATGTCACTTTCTATGAAGAACAACTTTCTGACATTGCTCCGGAATCTACCCCCATGATATGCCCTCTGGTACGTGCTTCTTTATTTTCACTGAAGAGGCTCTACTGCTGTGCTGAGCTGATTCCTTTGAGGTATTTAAAGGTCTCTATCATATCTCGCCTGTCCCTTCTCTGCTCTGAGTGCAAGTTTAAATGCCTAAGTCCAGTCTCATAGGGTTCGTGGTGGAGGTCTTGAACCATCATTGTAGCTCTTCTTTGCACAGACTCTAATCAGTTTATGTCCTTTTTAAGGTGCGGTCTCCAGAACTGGATGCAGTACTCCAGGTGAGGCCTTACCAAGGACCTGTTCGACGGGATTATCACCTCTTGCTTTCTGCTTGTAATACCCCTGCCTATGCATCCTAGGATTAGCTGGCAAAGGATATATTGACTGGATTCAGTTAATTATTCCTGGTGTCCAGCGGCACCCCTCCTACCCCGGAGTTTGAATCCCTAGCCCACCTTGTCTCTGTGCATGCCCCCCATCCCAAAGGTCAGCCCACACACGCCCAACCTGCTTATGTTGTTCTTACTGCATCCCTCCCAATCAGCCCATCATAAGAGACCCTCTGCTTACTTCCCCAACTGGCTGCCGACTGACAGGTCAAAATCACATATCTACTGTACTCACAGTGCTAAGTACATTTAGAAACATAGAAACATAGACTTTGATGGTAAATAAGAACCACTAGGCCCATCTAGTCTGCCCATTTCCCTACCTACTGGATAAGCTGCAGATCCTAGTTAACCAACAGCCTATTTCTTCCTACTTCCACACAAGAATTGTCTTATATCTGTCCCATGCATTCTTGAATTCTCTCACAGTTTTAGACCCCACAACCTCCTCAGGAAGGCTGTTCCATTCCTCCATCACCCTCTCTGTGAAAAAATACTTCCTCACATTGCCCCTGAGCCGTCCCCCTCTATCTTCAATTGATGTCCCCTTGTTCTTGCACATCTCTTTTTCTGAAAGATGCTACCCTCTTGGACTTGGTTGATTCCACTGAAGTACATAAAAGTTTCTATCATGTCTCCCCTCTCCCTTCTTTTCCCAATGGTATACATATTAAGCTCCTTTAGTCTCTCCTCATATGGCTTCTGTTCCAAACCCTGCACCATTTTAGTTGCCCTCCTCTGGATTTCCTCCATCCTGTCTATGTCCTTGTGGAGATGGGGGTCTCCAAAACTGGATGCAGTGCTCCAGATGGGGTCTCACCAACTGCCTGTACAGAGGGATAACAACTTCCTGTTTTCTGCTGGTGATGCCTGTCCCTAATATATCCCAGTATCCCCCGAGCCCTCCTTACTGCCTTCTCACATTGCTTGCCAACCTTCAAGTCATCTGATATGATTACCCCTAGGTCTCTTTCCATTTTTGTTGTTGCTACTACCTCCCCCCACCCATTGCATACGCGTCCCCTGGGTTTTTGTTTCCCGGGTGTATTATTTTGCACTTCTTTGCATTGAGTCCAAGCTGCCATATTTTTGACCATTCCTCTAAGCTTGCCAAGTCCCTTCTCATCTTTTCCACCCTTCCTTGTGTATCAACCCTGTTGTAGATCTTTGTGTCATCTGCAAAGGGCATACTTTTCCTTTGAGTCCCTCTGCAATGTCACTTATAAAGACATTAAAAAGGACAGGGCCCATTACTGAACCCTGCGGTACCCCACTAGTAACCCCCCTTTCTTCAGAGTGGACTCTGTTTATTATTACCTTCTGTGTACTGTAGTCCAGCCAGTGTTTTACCCAGGCTACCACCTTGGGACCCACTCCCAGGCTGGCTAATTTATTTATTAATCTTTGTGTAGGACTGTGTCAAATGCCTTGCTAATGTCTAGGTAGGTCATGTCCACAGCCCCTCCCTGGTCTACTACTTTGGTCACCCAGTCAAAGAAATCAATTATATTCATCTGGCATGACCTTCTCACTGTGAACCCATGCTGCCTTGGGTCTTGTGCCCCCCTGGCCTCAAGGTACTCAACAATTCTTTCCTTCAGAAGTGATTCCATCACTTTCCCTATCACAGAGGTCAAACTGACAGGTCTGTAGTTTCCTGCCTCTGTCTTGCTCCCACTTTTGTAAAGGGGCATCACATCAGCCCTCCTCCAGTCCTCAGGTACCACACCATCCTTCCAAGATTTGTTAAAAAGGGTAGTCAGTGGTGTCACTAGTTCTCCCCTTAATTCTTTTAGAATTCTGGGGCGAATCCCATCAGGCCCCATTGCTTTGTCCACCTTCAGTTTTAGGAGTTCTTTCAGAATCATTTCTTCTATGAAAGGACTGGGATTGACCCCCCTATCAGAGTGCTTCTGTTAATTGGATTAGGTACCTCCCCCTCCTCCTCTTTTTGAATACTGAGTGAAGTATTCATTCAGTATCCCCGCTTTTTCACTGTCCCTCTCTTCCCACCCACTGTCCATTCTATTCAGCCTCATTACCCCTCCCTTTGTCTTTCTACATTCCCTAATTTACCTATAAAGAGTTTTATCCCCCTTCTTAACCGAGTTGGCTATCTTTTCCTCAGTTTGTGCCTTTGCTATTCTGACTGCCTTCCCTGCTTCCTTCTATCTTAACTGGTACAGTTATCTGTCCTGCTTCTTCTGTGTTTCATTATACTTCCTAAATGCTAACTTTTTCTCCCTAACCTTTCCCGCTACCTCTTTTGAGAACCATAGTGGCTTTTTCTTTCATTTTGATTTGTTTATTTGCTTCACACAAAGGTTTGTTGACTCTGTGATGGCAGTTTTGATGTTTCCCCATTGTTGCTCTGCTTCTCCTTCTTGCCTGTTTGCTAGTGCTCTTCTAAGGCACTCTCCCATCTTGTCAAAGTCAGCCCTCCTGAATTCCAGCACCCTCACTTTTGTATGGCTTGACTACAACTGAGTTTATCATGAACCACACTGTTTGGTGGTCAATTTTTCCCAGATGGCTACCCACTTCTAGATCTGAGATCCTATCACTGTCCCCATTTGAGAGTATGAGGTCTAAGATTGCTATCTCTCAAGTGGGTTCCAGCACTAGCTGTCTGAGGCATGCCCCCTGTAGGGCATTGAGAATGGCCCTGCTCTTGGATATGGCTGCAGCAAAGGCACTCCAGTTAACAACTGGCATATTCAGGTCCCCCATCAACAATATCTCCCCTTTATCTGCCATCCTAAGGATGCCTTCTATCATATCCTTGTCCATTCCTTCCCCTGAGATGGGGGTCTATATACAACTCCTGTGTGGATTGTGGTGCCATTTCCAGTCTCTAAGGTGACCCACAGTGCCTCCTCTCCTCCCTGTTTAATTTTTGTTTTATTGCTTTTATCCCTTTCCTTACATAGAGCTACTCCTCACCTTCTTCTACCCTCCTTGTCTCTCCTGTAGGATGTGTACCCTGGTATATTAACATCCCAGTTATGGTTCTCTGTGTACCATGTTTTTGTGACTGCCACAATATCCAGCAATCCCTCTTCCATTAAGGCCACCAGTTCGGGGAGCTTGTTGCCCAGACTATGGGCATTGGTACTCATCACCCTCCATTTCTTGATGGCCTTACCCCTTTTTTCCACATCCCTGTCCTTATTGCCTTTGTCATTTTCTCCATGTACCCCTGGCCTTCTCCCTATTGATGTCTCTATCTTGTTGTTTACCTCGCTTACTACCCTGATTTTTTTTTGGGGGGGGCTAGAATTTCCCTGCTCCTTTCCAGTGCCTCTCCCCTTGGTTAGTTTAAATGTTTGTCAGTGAAGCATTTAAACCTGTCACCCATGATCCTAGTTCCCCTCCTGGACAGATGCAGACCATCATGCCAGTATAGGCCTGCATCACTCCAGGTGGACCCCAGTCCACAATGAAGCCAAATCCCTGAGCTCTACACCATTTATTTAACCACTGATTGAATCCCATGGTATGGAGCACCCTAGTCTCACCCATGCCATAGACAGGCAGCACCTCTGAGAAGGTTACTGTGCATGCTACTTGTCAAAGGCCCCTCACAACTCCACAAACTCTTCCTGCACTGCTCTGATCCCTTTCCCAGCCAGGTCATGTGTCCCTAGGTGGACAATGACATCCAGCTCCCTCCCTGTGAAGCTGCTATCGTGATCCTGAAGATTCACTCCCTGTCCCTCCAAGCCATGGCACCAGGCAAGCACCTTACCTCCCTCTCCTCTTCCTCCCCCAGTTCTACCCTCCTTACAATGGAGTCCCAAAAGTTGTTTCCTTCCTCTGTGGGGTCCCATGCCACCCTTCTGTGGGTCTCCTTTGTGGAGGTTCCCAGCATCCTCTTTGGTCTCCACTGTGGGTGCCTCCATAGAGGAACCACACTTTGCCAGAATGGCATATGAATTGTGGAGAGGTACAACTGGAGAGATGCACCTCTGTTCCATCACCCTCACCCGCCCGGAGCCCACTGTGGTCCCACCACTCCTTTTTCTTGGCAACCTCTGAGGCAATGGCAGTGGCCCCTCTGTGTTAGAGGAGGTACCCCAAATCCTGGCCAACTCAGCCTGGAGATGAGCAACCTCCTCCTTCAGCCCAGAGGGGTGCCTGCAGATGTGACAACACTGCATCTTCCAGAATGTTTCCCAGAAGACTACTTGTCCACAGCCACTGCACTGCACCACTCCTATCATGTCTTATTTCTGTCCCCTTAACTGTTGTTTTGAACACTTTCTCTTTCCTCTGTTTATTTATTTTCATATATTTTATTTTTTTCTCCCTACTTACTTATTGCCTCTGTGCCCTTTAAGCTCCTGATCTTCCTGTTCTGAGACAAGAAGTTCCTAAATTTCTAAGTAGTCTCCTTTCTTGTTCAGAGTCAGACCTCCAGCAGTGCGGGGGAACGGTGAGTCTTTTTGGCTCTGTGATCACTTACTCCCTGCTAACAAACAGGAAGTTCCTGTTGTCAGTAAAATCCTGTGCCTATAATAGTAGAACTGGCTAAGGGTGTGGGGTGGTGGATGGGAGGGAAGGGGGGCAATATAGTCCCAGTAGAGAAGCATAGTTATAACAACAGCTCCTTCCTCTTGCTGTTCTCTGCCTGTTCTCTGCCAGAAGCTGTCTAGGGCAGTTTTTAAATCTAAACACCTGGCTTCCTTCTAGCTAAGCCACTCTCCCTAATTTACAGATCTTTCTACACCTAGCTAATTGCACAGACAACAATTCTCTTTGGCCAACCTCAGACAAACACCTAGGTAACTGCAAAGATAACTATTCACTTCAGCCAACTCAGACAAACACACTAACTCTTTTTTTACCCAAAATTGAAGGTCCCATAGTAGAGTTCTTTATTCCCAGTAGAGAAGTATAGTTATAATTACAGCTCCTTTCTCTTGCTGTTCTCTGACTGTTCTCTGCCAGAAGCTATCTAGGGCAGTTTTTAAATCTAAAACACCTGACGTCCTTCTAGCTAAGCCACTCCCCCAATTTACAGCTCTTTCTACACCTAGTTAATTGCACAGATAACAATTCTCTTCAGCCATCTCAGACAAACACCTAGATGACTGCAAAGATAATTCACTTCAGCCAACTCAGACAAACACAGTAACTCTTTTTTGCCCTAAAATGAAGGTCCCAGTAGTAGAGTTCTAGTTGTTTATTCCCAGTAGAGAAGTATAGTTATAACAACAACAGCTCATTCATCTTGCTGTTATCTGCCTGTTCTCTGCTTGACATACAATCACAAACTGTCAGTTGGTGGCTGACTGTGGAGGTGAGAGGAAGATTTCTGCTCTTCCTGATAGGGAGGGTGCAGTAGGGACAATACAGGTGGGTCATGAGGTGAAGGAATGGGGATCTGGCATTTGGTGGGTGGTGGTGTGCACTAAATAGAGTGAGTGGTAGGATTCTCACCCCAGGGGGAGGGGGAGCACTGGACAAGGAACAATTTACTGAATACAGTCATGTTGCTTGGGGGCAAGTGAGAACACCAGACAATAAGAAAAACATGAAGGGATATCTGAAGAGATATCAGTGGTATGTTTGGGGACTGGGGTGGGAGGGACTACTAGCCACCAGGAAAAATGCAGAGATTGCTGTCAATTCACAATCTTTAAAAATAATGAGTAACAAAATGTACAGAAACAAATCAATTGCACCCATTCTGACTACCATATACAATTTACACATTGAGATGTGGGTATCAATTATAGCTATACCTAAGAGTTTATTTATACATATCTACATATTAAGTAAATCTATGACATGACTTACTTGATTTTCAGTATCATTTCTCTTTTATTTATTTTTTTTTTTTATGAAAATATACTTACTTTTATGTTTGGCATATAATGTCAATACATTGGTTCCCTAATTTTCATACAGGAAGAGAAGGCATGAAACATCAGTATGTCAGACATCTGTGCATAATCCCTGATGGCTAGAGGTCCCACCTTCCCCACTCAAACACTCCTCGTACATGCCTTTACGTTTTCAGTGATGCTTATTATTTATCGTGCCCCAGGAACACATTGGACTGTATGCTGCAAATTGTCAAGGTCCCCCAACCCTAGAGTTTAAATTCTCCCACCCACGCTGTCTCTGCATCTCCCCTCCACCCTAATTGTCTGCTTACACTACCCAACCCACCCATACTGTCGCTACTGGCTACCTCCCCACTAGCGACAAGCAGAGACCCTCCGCTAACCTCTATAGCTGGCTGCCACCTGACAAGTCCCAATTGCACATCTACTGTACTCCCAACTGGGAATACAGTAGACATGAAGTTGTGACCTATCAGTCAGTGGCCAGCCATGGAGGTAAGTGGATGGTTACTGCTTGATGCAATGGTGATGAGGGTAGTAGGGATGTAGGGCATTATGTATGAAGGAGTCTATATACAGTACATACATATAATAAGTAGAGCATGTAGGGATATGTTGCTTATCCATGTAACCTTATGGTGGCTTAAATAAGGTCTGTTACATTAAAAACATTCATGTATGCCTACAGCATGACACCCCTTCCCATACTGTGGAAAGCCTTAATGAGCATCAGAAAGGACTCTACAGCTAGCTGCAACCATCACACAGGCATGCTCTCTGCCTCGTGCCCATCAGCACCACTGAACCAGCCTTACATTTTAATGTCACTGACTGACTGACTGACTGACTGACCTTGTAACCTGCTGACACACACTGAATCCACCAGCTTATTTATGTTCTTCACACCTTGGAAATTAATGCATAATACCCCGGCGTGCCAAAGAGGCTAAGTGTCACTCCTGCTACCAGCAATGTTATTATTTAAGCAATAAGGCATGACTGGGCATTGGTGGTACTAACTTTCCACCATATTAAGTGGCATAGTGAGACATGAGGCAAAGCTGAGTGCCTTCAGCCCCCCTGACCATGGGGGAACCTAGTACCACCAACATTATCAGAGTGCCTTATTGCTTATATAAAATGGGCCCATAGACTACTTTTAAAGACTGAATTAAAGGGATATATCAATTGAAATACCATTATGAAAATTAAAGTTGCATAGAATTTTCTTCCCTTAAGAATAAAGCGAATTTAGAAACTGGACATTGTTTAGCTTTTTACAGTTGAGAGATTATATTAGGAAAACTGCTCAGACACTTAAGTGCTCGCCTCTATCACCAATAGAGAATGCATTAGTAAATAAAGTCTCAGATAAGAAATTGATAGAAAAATGGTGTCATATAAAATCTGAAAACACGATAACACCCTCAGAGAAACTTAAAATGTCATGGTAAAAACATATAGGTCAGGATCTGAATGAATAAAAATGGATGGACTGGTAGCATGTCTCCCAAGTGAATACTCTCCGAACATTTTAATCCCAGTTTTATGGATTCTGTACTATCCAAATTAATTTTATGTCTCCCAAGCAGTCTGGATAATCGAGATTGTACTGTACAAGCAGATGGATTAAATGTTTCCAAAAATAATAAACTGGTACAGATCCACTTTAATATACTACATAGAGTATATTTTACCCCAGAAAGACTCCACAAATTTAATCCTTTAATTTCATCTATGTGCCCTGGGTGCACAGATCAGATTGGCTCATTTTTACATATGTTTGTTACATGTCCTAAGTTCAAGAAATACTGGAAATATATTAAAACAGTATTGGGAAAATAATCAGGTTAGACATACCGTTTGATCCTGGAATTTTAATATTTGGAAAACACTTTTTGCCTTTATATGAAGGAAAGAAAGAACTCATTGAGATTTTACATTTGGCTAATAAATGCTAAGGAATTGATACTACAGCACTGGAAGGATAGAAACCCACCTACAATTAAAAATTAGATACATTTGATAGCAGATTGTGTAAAGTTAGAAATAATTTTTTTTTTCAGTTGTTTCACCAGGAGTAGCACATTAAGCTGAAAGATGTTTTACAGGAGCAACCTGGGAGCACAGGGAGCACATTACCAAAAAGACTGCCTTGCATATTTGAAATCTATGTGGGAGCCCTTTTTGATATACAGTATATAGCACAAACATAATGGTATTCACTAGCGATGATTAAGGAAAAAGGAAATGTTTCCATGGAGAACAGGTCCTAATCATACACTATATTATATTCATACTGCAGTTCATACTGTGGAGTTAGGACAGCAGAAGGCATGATGTCCATAGTTACTGTCCCCACTGCTCAGTGGGTGCAAATACTGAAGTTTCTCTCTTATAAGTAAGTATCCAACTTAGCTTTAAAACCAACAAAGGTGGGTTCGTTTACAGTATCTGATGACAATCGATTCCACATTCTTATTGTCCTTGACAAAAAACACATTTCTTTATATTTGTACTAAGTATATAATCCAATAGTTGCTTGTTACTGTATGTGTCTGCAAATTATGTACCTGATCTTTGTATACAATCCCCAGTTCTAGTGATAGCTCCTCATCTCCCAGTATTTTCAGAAGACATACAGTAGCAAGTCACCCCTGATTCTTCTGGGGCTATGAGGCCACAGTCCTAATGCCCCAAGTCTAACACAGAAACATAGAATTCAATGGCAGATAAGGACCGCTTGGCCGACCCAGTCTGCCCATTTCCCTACCTGATGGATAAGCTGCACATTCTAGTTAATCAACAGCTTACTTCCTCCTGCGCCCCACTAGAATTGCCTTATGCCTGTCCCATAAATTTTTGAATTCTTCCACTGTTGTTGACTCCACAACCTCCTCAGGAAGACTGTTCCATGCATCCACAACTCTCTCTGTGAAAGTCTTGTGTTATAAGGTTTGTTTTTTAGGACTGGGTCTTTTTCAAGCAGTCTCTGTCTTTGTTAAGTCCTGGAAACCAAAATTGGGAGCAGTAATCTAAATGTTGGATAATGTAGGATTTATAAGTGGCAGCATTATTTGTTTCGTCTTATTTGAAAAGGATCTCCTATACAGTTTGTCAAATTATTTACTTTATTGACCACTTGTCTACAGTGATTGCTACTTTTCATATTACTGCTACCTGTTACCCCTATGTCTTTAAATTCATCTACTAGATGTCTATTAGAGAGGGGATGGCTCAGGGGCAATGTGAGGAAGGATTTGTTCATGGAGAGGGTGGTGGATGCATAGAATGGCGTTCCTGTGGAGGTTGTGGGGATTCAGGAATGCACGGAACAGATATAAAGCAATTGTAGTGGGGGTAGAAGGAAGTAGGCTGTTGGTTAACTAGGATCTGCAGATTATCCAATAGGTAGGGAAATGGGCAGACTTGGTGGGCCAAGTGGTCCTTATCTGCCAGCTAAGTCCATGTTTCTATGTTTCAACTACCAAAAGATTCTTACCATGAATCAGGTAATCTTGTTTAGGATTATTCCTGCCACAATGCATTACGACATATTTATTTAGACTGAACTGTATCATGTTCTTGTCCACCCAATCTATTATATAATTCAAGTCATCGGTCATACTGGTTCTACCTTCTACACAGTTTACCCTTCCTCCCAATTTTAAATTGTCTGCAAACTTAATCAGTTTATTTACTCCTGATACTTGAAGGTCATAGACAAACAAATGAAATAAAAGTGGCCCCAGTACTGATCCCAGAGGGACCCCATTGAACACGTTGCCATCGGATGATAATATCCCATTTATTAGAATATTTTTATTTTCTATCTGTAAACCATACTGATATCCATCTTACAAGCTTATTATTTATTCCTAAGCTTAATAACTTGTCTATAATTCTCTTATATGGTAGTGTATCAAAAGCCTTTTGGAAATCAAAAAATGTGACATCAACTGCCTCATTATGGTGTAGATTCTTCTTGACCATCTCATAAAAACTTAACAGGTTCATGTTACTGCTCATTTTTTTTTTTTTTGTGAAACCGTGTTGTGTCTTATCTATCAGGCCTCGATGTGATAGGTCCCTGATTATTTAATCTTTAATGATCCCTTCAGTTGTTTTCTCAATGATCTATGTGAGACTCATTGGTCTATAATTAGATGGTGTGGTTATGCTACCCATTTTATACATTGGGACTGTAATAGCCCTCATCTAATCTAACAGTACATGTCCTCCATTAATGGACTTATTCCCAATGATGGCAATGGCTGGAGCCAGTACCTTGACCAACTCCTTGATCATACGGGGATGAAGCCCATCCAGACTCGATGACTTGTTACAGTCCAGTGATGCTAGTTTACCCTGAATATATTCAGGCTTACAGACATTAGTTACTTAATTTATTTAATTTAATGGATTTTTACGTTTTGGCCCTAGTTGAAGGTTTTTATATATTAGTAAAGGTTGAAGCCATGTTTGTGATGGAAATTAGGAAGTAAGTGGCTTATGAATTCTGTATGTGACTTGTGGGTTGTCCCGGTTGGCAGGGACTTGTTTTTAAGCATTGGTAGTGCTTTCTGAAGGCAATGACTATAACCAAGTCTCAGCCAATCAGGACACAGGCATTTCCTTGCCCATTTTATATTCCTAGCTCTCCACTGCAGCAGATCCCCTGAAGCGTGTCCACAGATGCACCTGCAGTTGTTGCTAGACATTTTGTGAACAAGGGCTTACCTTAAAGAGCTGGAACCAAAAAGGGAAAAACAGACTTTTGCACTGCAGAATTTGTTCTGTGCTGCTGTCACTATCGGTCGTTAAAGCCTTTGTCTCCTTCTAGCCTACTCCAGTGCACAGAGAGGCAATTACAAAATAAATAGAGATAAACAGATAGATAGGTAGATAGATAGATAGATAGATAGATAGATAGATAGATAGATAGATTGACAGAGAGCAGGGTATCACTGGTTCACTGCTGTAACTGAAGCTGGCAGCAGGACTCAAGCAGTGGCTTCACAATTGAAGAAAGTCCTGTTGTTCTCATACAGAGAACATAGGCGAATTTCTCCTCTTGGTAAGCTGGGCATCCTGGATTTTGGGATGCCCAGAAAAAGGTATTTCTGGCATTTAAAAAAAAAAACAGCAGAATTTACCATTCACGTTAGGACGGTAACTCTAAAATCGTTATAACTCTGGAACCATATAATATTTTTTCACAAAACCATTCAAAAGCACACCCTTGGCTGGGCCCCTTCAACCCTGAAAATTTCATGAAAAAAAAATTCCATAGCATCTAGGCTGTAGATGAGAGCAAACAATACCCAATATTCAGTATGCGGACACCAAATGAAAACTAACAAGATGCCATCATGAAACTTTTCAGGTCTTGAGACTCTGACAGCCTGACTAAGCATGCCAAAATTTGGGCTATTTCATCAAACAATGCCAAAGTTATTAAGGTACAAAAATGGGGGTTTAACAGTAAATAGTCTTATCAACTCTAATTATAGGGATGCTACTGCACCCCTATAATACAGTTTATACCTGTAGATTTAAGCTGGGTGCTTGCTCTCTTCTCTGTCAGCAATTCCAGGACTTCCAGCACTGGACCCCAGCTAACTGCCCCTTAATCTGTTGACTGTTATTAGACGGCACAAAGTCTCTTGCAGGTCTACCTCCTATGCACACCTGATTTGCAGGACTTTCTGAATCTACTCACCATAGAATAAACAGTTCAGTTTATTTATACAAATTGTTTTTCAAGAGTAGACAGAAAACTACTAGCAAGTCACTAAAGCATGTTCCTCTGGGAAACATAACAGTATGACAGATCATATGTGTCCATCAAATAGATGGCCAGCTATGAAGTTTTAGTTTTTAGATGACAGAAACCTACTGTATCTGTTAAAATAACCTCTGCATTCCAAGCTTGAGTTTATCAGTTATAATTTGTTGTACTTTTAGTTTGGAGAAAATACTGTTCACTAACATTGTGATTGTTACATTGATTCATCGTAGCTTGCAATCAGCAAGCACTGTTTTTTCTTTTAAATCGTTACTTCCTCCATTATGTATCTAATACGTACATAGAGGATATGCAATGGCCTGACTCAGAATATGGCATTTATCTTCTTGCATGAGGGTCAGGATCATAACTCACAAGTGACAAAGTCATATGTGAGTTATGAGGGCCTGGCACTTTGTATGTAGCAAAAGAATATCATCTTCTGAGTCATGTCATTCTACGTCTGGCTTATATTACACATTTTCAAATGTAAGCTTTTTAAATTAGCCCTTTTTGGAGCTTTAATGTTTTATTTTTTTTGACTCCACTACTCTGGTTCAAATGCTACGTGGCTCTACCATGATGTCATCAACCATTGCTTCAGCTGTTCTCAGACTGGTTAAGAACAGCATTGTGACACCTCTAATTTATGTTATTTTTGTCCATGACATTCATAACATCAAAATAATATGTGATTGTGACAGTACAGTAGATTCATCATTAACAAAAGTAATATCCATTATCTGCCAACCTTTTAACCAGATTTGGAAAGCCAGTAACTAAAAGGCAGAAAAAGTAACAAAATGCTGGTAACCATATCGGGAATTCAGAACACTGCTTTCACAGAGAGAATGTACAAGATAAGGTCCCAGTAGCTATAGAGTACAACACAAATGTTTTGTTAGAGATCCTGCTGGCCATCACAAAGCACCAAGCTTCCTGCACACAAAAAATGGAACAGCTGAGTTAGACAGATCATATGAACTAAGAGTTTTCAAACATGATTACAAATCACATCCACAGAAGAGTGCATTTTACAGAATGCCTTTCCATTAAAGAGCTGTTGTAGTAGTTGACAAATAGCACAGAGCAAATATTATTATTTCTTTAAATTACCCAGTTGAAACTTTGGATTTCTTAAGTACTGTCATTTTCTTTTTCTTTTACTCATTAGGTTTCCTGCTTGATACCATTAGGTGTGAAGAGCAATACTTTACCTGAAGGCTTACATACGGTAACTAGTTCTGTTCCACTTCATACCTCATCAGCATTGTGATCTGTCTCATAGTAACATCACAGATGACCAGGCTGGCAGCAGGTGAACAGTGGAGACAATTTTTAATTTTCCCTTAAACAATGGGCAGGGTCCAGATGCCACCTAAGCCCTTACAAGCCCAATGTTTCTGGGTGCTCTGTGGTGCATTCTGAGGTTTGTATTGGAGGTAAACATAAGATCAACTCCAGCTTATAAGTAACCACACTACAACCAATGCTGTCTTCCCCATATTACTGCCCAGACTCCCATCTACAGACACCAAGCCCAGAAAAACAAATCCCCCCTCCTTGAGACAGCCCCATGGCCAAACCCAACCCCATCCAGATCAATGCAGCTTGGCCTACTAGTGGTTAAAGCTAGTGTGTGGAGTTCTGCATCTGGAAACCAATGCTAAAATCCAGCCCCTACTGCAACTTACTCACAGCGTGATCTTGTCTCTAGCTGAGCAAGTCACCTAACTTCCCTGTGATACTATAGTATTCTCTCTCATGCTTTTAATCAGTCCCTTACACTCTGCACTGAAAACTTGTCTGCAGCAACAAATACACATTATTTCTGTCTCCCCTAGAAAAATAGCAATGCCAGCACCAAGAGAGTCAAAGAGATGCTAATACTGTACCTTTCACCGGCAACCACCACCGTGCTACAACTGCCTGCCTTAAAGCAAGCACAATTATGAAAAGGGTCTAAGAAATAGAGCTTTCTGATTGGCTGTAAGCTTTCTATTAGCCTAATAGTAATCTTTTATTAACATACATGTAGAACCTACAGTAATCATATGCTGAACAAGGTTTAACACTGTTTAAAAAAACGTTTTTATTATAATAACAATGAGGCACTCCCAAGCATTACATTAATGGTCAGTTAATCACCCTCTAGGGGCACATGGCACTCGGCTGCACCTCATGCCACATTGGACCTCTAGAGGTTGATTAAAAGACCATTAACATAACTCCTGGTTATGCTTTATTGCTTAATTAATCATCACGTAAATAAAGGATATGCAGGGTGGGGGGCCAAGAGTGTGATAAATCATTTACATAGTGTAGTTGCCACTGACCTCAAACAACTTCATGAGTGGCGGAGCCATGAGTGACAGTTTTGAGAGGTCAGTGGCAGTCTTTAATGATTTATCACACTGGTGCCCCCCCAACACATATTCAATTTATGTAGTGGGGTGGACCTTCTGTGATAATCTTTTTTTTTATTTTAGAATTTGTGATTTTTCTTTGTTTTTGCAAAGTATAGTTTTTTTTTTTTTTGTGAAGTAGTTTCTTTCCACCTCCCCGGCCTGGTTGCTATGGTCATTGTTAAGAATGCAACATCTGGATGCTGCATTGACATCACTGCATCCCCACTGATTGGTGGAGGGATCAGGTTTTAAAAACTGCTGAAAGAAAATGGTGGTCCTGCTTAGTGAGTGCGGCAACTTGTGTAGAGCGAGTCTGTGTTGGGAATGTTATACAGCTGGTATTGGGAGCTGAAGGTTGAGTTTTTGCATTTTAAATTTGCTCACTCATTTGATTAATTCACTGAATATGCCAGATGTTAACTGGAGCATACTTGCTGCAGCCACATCCATGAGCAGGGCCATTCTTGATGCCCTACAGGTGGCAGGCCTCAGACAGTTAGCTTCGGAACCCACTCATGAGGGAGCAATCTTAGACCTCATACTCTCAAATGAGGACAGTGAGAGGATGTCAGATTTAGAAGTGGGTTGCCATCTGGGAACAAGTGACCATCAAACAGTGTGGTTCACGTTAAACTCAGCTACAGAGTCGAGTCATACAAAAGTGAAGGTACTGGACTTCAGGAGAGCTGACTTTGGCAAGATGGGAGAGTGCCTCAGAAAAGCACTAGCAAACAGGCTAGAAGGAGGGGTGGAGCAACAATGAGGAATCATCAAAACTGTCATCACAGAGGCAACAAGCCTTTGTGTGAAGCAAATAAACAAATCAAAACAAAAGAAAAAGCCACTATGGTTCTCAAAAGAGGTGGTGGGGAAAGTCGGGGAGAAAAAGATAGCATTCAGGAAGTATAAGGAAACACAGAAGAAGCAGGACAGAAAGCTCTACCAGTTAAGGCAGAAGGAAGCAGGAAGGGAAGTCAGAACAGCAAAGGCTCAAACTGAGGAAAGGATAGCCAACTTGGTTAAGAAGGGGGATATAACCTTTTATAGGTACATCAGGGAGCGTAGAAAGACAAAGGGAGGGATAGTGAGGCTGAATAGAATGAACGGTAGGTGGACAGAGGGGGATAGTGAAAAAGCAGAGATACTGAATGAATATTTCTGCTCAATATTCACAAAAGAGGAGGGGACGGTGCCTAATTCAATTAACAGAAGCACTGTGGATAGGGGGGTCGATCCCAATCCTTTCACAGAAGAAAGGGTTCTGAAATAACTCCTGAAACTGAAGGTGAACAAAGCAATGGGGCCTGATGGAATTCACCCAAGAATTCTAAAAGAATTAAGGGGAGAACTAGTGAAACCACTGACTACCTTTTTTAACAAATCATGGGAGGATTGTGTGGTACCCGAGGACTGGAGGAAGGCAGATGTGATTCCCCTTCACAAAAGTGGGACCAAGACAGAGGCAGAAAACTTCAGACCTGTCAGTTTGACCTCTGTGGTAGGGAAAGTGATGGAATCACTTCTGAAGGAAAGAATTGTTGAGTACCTAGAGGCCAGTGGGGCACAGGACCCAAGACAGGATGGGTTCACAGTGGGAAGGTCATGTCAGATGAATCTAATTGATTTCTTTGACTGGGTGACCAATGTAGTAGACCAGGGAGGGGCTGTGGACATGGCCTACCTAGACTTTGGCAAGGCATTTGACACAGTCACACACAAAAGATTAATAGTCAAATTAACCAGTCTGGGAGTGGGTCCCAGGGTGGTAGGCTGGGTAAAACATTGGCTGGACAACAGGATACAGAAGGTAATTGTAAATGGAGTCCACTCTGAAGAAAGAGAGGTTATTAGTGGGGTACCGCAGGGTTCAGTACTGGGTCCAGTCCTTTTTAATGTTTTATAAGTGACATTTCAGAGGGACTGGAAGGAAAAGTATGCCTCTTTGCAGGTGACACAAAGATCGGCAACAGGGTTGATACACAAGGAGGTGTGGAAAGGATGAGAAGGGACTTGGCAAGGTTGGATGAATGGTCAGAAATATGGCATCTAGGATTCAATGCAATGAAGTGCAAAATAATGCACCTGGGAAACAAAAACCCCGGGGAAGAGTACACAATGGGGAGAGGTAGTAACAAAAACAAAAATGGAAATGGACCTGGGGGTAATCATATCAGATGACCTTAAGGTTAGCAAGCAATGTGAGAAGGCAGTAGGGAGAGCTGGGGTGTACTGGGATGCATAGGGAGAGGCATCACCAGCAGAAAACAGGAAGTTGTTATCCCTCTGTACAGACAGTTGGTGAGACCCCATCTGGAGTACTGCGTCCAGTTCTGGAGACCCCATCTCCTCAAGGACATAGTCAGGATAGAGGCAGTCCAGAGGAGGGCAACTAGAATGGTGCAGGGTCTGCAAGAGAAGCTATACGAGGAGAGACTAAAAGTGCTAATATGTATACCCTTGAGGAAAGGAGGGAGAGGGGGGACATGATAGAAACGTTTAAGTACATCAGTGGAATCAACAAATTCCTAGAGGGTAGCATCTTTCAGACAAAGAGACATGCATGAACAAGGGGGTACAATTTAAAGATGGGGGGTGGTCCAGGGGCAATGTGAGGAAGTGTTTTTCCACAGAAAGGGTAGTGAATGCATGGAACAGCCTTCCTGAGGAGGTTGTGGGGTCTAAAACAGTGGGGGAATTCAAGAATGCATGGGACAGACATAAGACAATTCTTGGGGGTGGGGGTAGGAAGAAGTAGGCTGTTGATTAACTAGGATCTGCAGTTTATCCTGTAGGTAGGGAAATGGGCAGACTAGGTGAGTCAAGTGGTCTTTATCTGCCATCAAAGTCTATGTTTCTATGTTTCTATTATTTTAAATGTTGTAGAACCTAATCATATGCTGAACAGGTTTAACACTGATTGAAAAACATTTTTATTATAATAGCAATAAGGCACTCCCAGGGGTTATATTAATGGTCAGTTAATCAACCTCTAGAGGCATGTGGAACTTGGCTATACCTTGTGCCACATTAGACTCCTAGAGGTTGATTAACAGACCATTAACATAACTTCTGGTTATGCCTTATTGCCTAATTAATCATCACACAAATAAGGGATATGCGGGGGGGGGGAGAGAGTGTGATAAATCATTTATGCAGTGTAGTTGCCACTGACCTCAAACAACTTCATGAGTGGTGGAGCCACAAGTGATGGTTTTGAGAAGTCAGTGACAACTACACTACATAAATGATTTATCACACTGGTGCCCCCCTAACACATATTCAATTTATGCAGTAGGGGTGGACCTTCTGTGATAATCTTTTTTTTATTTTAGAGTTTGTGATTTTTCTTTGTTTTTGCAAAGTAGTTACTTTCCACCTTTTTCCCCTGGCCTGGTTGCTTTGACCATTGTTAACAATGCAGCATCTGGATGCTGAATTGACATCATGGCATCCCAGCTGATTGGTGGAGGGAGCCGGTTTTGAAAACTTTTTGAAAGAAAATGGCGGTCCCGCTTAGTGAGTGCAGCCACTTGTGTAGAGCGAGTCTGTGTTGGGAATGTTATACAGCTGGTATTGGAAGCTGAAGGTTGAGATTTTGTATTTTAAATGTGCTCACTCATTTGATTTTAAATGTTGCTTCTATGAGGGGAAGAAGAAGAGAAACATGGAGAGAGTGGCAGTATTTGGAGAACGCGCTAGTAGTGGCTGCAGCGAGATAAAAAAATAAGTGAGCAGCAACACAGTAGGAGAAAATTTATGCTGAATTTTAAAAGTTTGTTTCTTTATTTAGCTAGTTAGTATATTTATTTAAAAATTGGTAGCTTGGAAAGGCATACTGAACCGAGGCTCATTTTCAGGTGTGACTGGGGTGGGGGAGTGGAGGGATACAATACAGGTAAAAGTTAGCATTACGAACAAAAATGATCTCAGTACAGTAATACATATAGGCTTGGACACAATGTCCATAATGAACAAGGCCTCAGGTCAGTTCAGCTGGGCCTACAGTATAGTTATGGAGCATTGGGGCAGGAGCAAGGAGCAGCAGGTTAAGAGTTTTAGCAGGTATGTGAAGGTAAGAAGAGAAGTAGCTTGAGGGAGAGTCCTACAACAGCCCAACAAACACTTGCCTGACAAGTGACTGCCCAACATGTAGTTGCCTGACAGATTTAAAATCATGACAATTCCCTGGAATGTCAGTGACCTAGAGTTTGTTATATTTAGTTCAGGGGGTGCATGGGGCTTACCCTCTACAATCACTTGTTTGTTGGGAATGAGATATTGTGATTGTCGGTTTAGTGATTATCAGGATTGCAAAGTCAGGCAGGTGTTTGTCAGGGAAGTGTTTGTAGGGATCTTGTAGTAGATCCACTCAAGAAAGGGTAGGTGAGACTTGATTCCAGAGGGAAGGGAGTTGGTAGGAGAAGACGGATTAACCAGAGGTTGAGTGGGGTGGGGAAGGGAGAAGGAGCAGGGGTTCCTGGAGCAGAGTGGATAGGAGGAGGGATAGATGGGGGACAGGAGGGAGAAAATATAGGATGGGAGGGAACCAAACCAGTACTTTGCAATTAGTGCTAAAGAGTGGGCATGGGGATGGTGGGAGAATGGAGGGATAGATAAAGAGGAATAGAGGGAGCAAAGATGTGTGCAGACAGAGGAGCTTGAGGTTAATTGGCAAAAGGCATGTAGGAGGGTTTCTAATTTGGCCAATGAGAAGGTGAGAGCGGTGACATATATGGTGTCAGCAGAGCAGAACGCTGAAAGGATGGTTTTGATTACCAGCTCCCAGCAAACAAAAGGGGAGAGGCAATCTTTATTTTGCTACAGTACCCCAAGCTTTTGGCAGAATCTGAAGTGCATGGTGTCTATATGGATGGAAAAGTCAAGACTGTCATCAAGTCAAACCACAAGGTATTTGAATATTGGTAGTGCTTTGAGAGGCAAGCCATCCAGGGTGACAAATAAGGGAAGAGATGGAGGTTTGACCAGTTTTTGTCTTACCCCAAAGGCTATTGTAACCGTTTGTTTTTTTGGTGTTGACTCTTAGTTGGTTTGTCTGAAACCAAGTTAGCACATTGTTAAAGTCATGCTGGAGAGAGGTCTCCAGATCAGGAGGAGAAGAACTGGAGGTGCAGATGATAGTATCATCAGCATACATGTGGAGTTGGGAGTCTGAAAAAGCAGTAGGAAGGTCGTTGATGAAAAGGGAGAAAGGGACTGGGCCCAGGATAGAGTCTTGGGGGCCCTTGGCAAAGACAGGGAGAGGGAAGATAGGGTGGAACCCACTTGGACTGACTTATGCCTCTTCATGAGGCAGGAGCTATACCAGTTCAATGTTGGTGCCACCAGACCAACTGAGTGCAACTTATTAAGTAGGAGCAAATGGGTAACCGAGTTGAAAACCTTTACCAGATCTATGAAGATGGTAACAGTGATGAGCCCAAGATCTGTCCCTGAGAGGATAGAGTCTGTGACATGCAGTAAGGAGAATGTGGTGGAGTGACCCCTTCTAAAGCCAGCTTGGACAGGGGACAGGGTATCAGAGGCAGACAGCAATTCAGCAAGCCTAGTGTAGACTAGAGACTCCTGGAGTTTGGCTAGGGATGGGGAGAGGGATAGTAGTTTCCAGGGGAGGTTGGGTCACACCACCTTTGAGGACAGCAGGACCTTGGCATCTTTCCTGCCTGTAACCCCGATCACAGTAGTAATTGTAACCACTCAGGGTTTTAGCAGAAGCCTCCTGCCCGTAACTCCTGATTGCAGTACACAATTGTAATCTGAAACACCTTGCTGGTCCAGTGGTAGCCCCCTCCCTGCTCATAACCCCGATCACAGTACAATTGTAATGTGGACCAATGAGCTTGCAGCACATACTTTAAGCTGTCATTTGGTGGGCAGCCACAGTGGTATGTGGGTAATTATGCTGCCCGCCGATGACTGAGGGAGAGCTGGGTGGGCTAGGGGCCCTGTGTGGGTGGAGGGGCAGAGGGTACCACTAGACTACCTGGGAATGGGGATTTACATTTATACTGTGATTGGTGTTAAGAGCAGGGAGGGGGCTACCACTGGACCACTAGGGTATTTTGGATTACAATTGTACTGCAATCAGGGTTATGGGCAGTGAGGGGGCTACCACTGTACCACCAGGGTGTTTTGGATTACATTTGCTCTGTGATCGGTGGCATGGGCAGGAAGGGTGGAACCACTGGACCACCAGGGATCTTAAAACAATTATTTTTATAGCAATTAGTGGCATGGACAGGGAGGGGGGAACCACTGGACTACCAGGGACATGAACAAAGTTATATCAGACTATAGGGGTTACAGGATGGGGAGGGGAAGGGGGTTATCACTTGCCCTCCTCTGGCAGCACTGCATGCTGTGCAGAGCACCAGGTACATTTCCCTGGCCAGCCCTACACAACTGATGCAAATGGAGCCATAATGACATGCAAATAGCCCCATCTGCACCTTGCATGCATTATGGCCCCATTTGCATATTCAGGTCTGATATCTGAAAATTGCGCCAGGTGCATCTCCAGTTGCACTGGCACATTCCCATTCCAGGTATGCAGGCCTGTCTGAGGGATGTGCCAGCGCATTGTATTTGTGCCACGTGCATTATTCGATATATTTAGAAGATATGCACCATGGCACATCTCTTTTGAATATTTCACTTTGCTGCTCCAGCACAACTCAGTTATGCTGTGCAACTACTTGCACCATTGCCAGGTACACTTCTGAATATTGGGCCCTATGTCTATAAATGAAATTTTTGTACCCAGTTACTCAGATAAACGGTTTCATCACAGTTCATTTATGTCCACACCTATTGCATATAGCTGGTCCATTCCACTGGGGTGTCAAACAGACGAGGCATACTGATGAGTCCTGGTAGGACAAAACACGTGTCTATGTCTTCTGTTAGCACCCTTTGCAAACTGTGTGAGAGGCCTTTTGGCACCATGCAATTCTGCTTAAAGTTGGACCAGCATAACATTCTGTGGTGATTTGCATATGCAGCCCATGATGCTTTGCATTGTGGGGCATGTGTGATTTTGTATTTTCTTGAAACTTGGCTTCCCAGCCAAATGCCCTTTGGGTAACCCTTGCCTCAGTGTTTATGCACAGAGGTTCTTTGTCTTTAAATAGTTTTTATTTTAATGGGTTCACCACAATATATCCCAGGCACACTGCCTTAGGGTAGCTGGTCCATTCCACTGGGGTGTCAAACAGACGAGCATACTGATGAGTCCTGGTAGGACGAAACACGTGTCTATGTCTTCTGTTAGCACCCTTTGCAAACTGTGTGAGAGGCCTTTTGGCACCATGCAATTCTGCTTAAAGTTGGACCAGCATAACATTCTGTGGTGATTTGCATATGCAGCCCATGATGCTTTGCATTGTGGGGGCATGTGTGATTTTGTATTGCATATATATATATATATACATATATAAAATAAGTAGTTCCAGATTTTTGCAATCGTGGTTAGTACAATGTAATACTAGAGGTACGTTGATATATTATCTTGAATTTTTGACAGATCCCATTAAAAGGAGACTGTACATTCTGTATAAATTTAACTGTTCATAGTACTCTCTTAATTACAAGACACAGTAAGATGTCGGACATCAATGCTAAAAATGTGGTGGCAATATGCCAGAAATACAAAATTTGTTTCATGTTATCTTTGAAGGAACATGGTACAACAAGACTAGGACAATTTGGCTACTGCCAATATGAAGCTCTTTAAAACGATTGATAAGGATGAACTCCTACCATTAATTATGGTAGAAAATAATTTCTTTGACTCCAATGTTGCAAATTATTTGTATAAAATGAATAAAATCCTTGTCAAAATAAGGTCACTAGATGCTTGCTGTAGCACTTTGTCATGTGTATGGTTGATTTAGAATCCTTCCTTAGTATTTTTACTGACTAGGTAGACTTTATGGAGAGTGATACAATTTCTGAATAACCTTGATCTGAGTGAAGACTTCTCTGGGAATGTACAATAACTATTCTGCAATGATCTATTAGCATGTGCTTTTGTATTGAGATTTTATCATAGTCAAATATTTTGATAATCTTTTTATGATCGAACAATAAAGGAAATGTATTAACCACTGCCTCCTCTCTCATTCTGATTACAGTATCAGTCTTCCATCATTACTTTGACAACACTGTTGGATCCTGTTCTTTGCTCATTGTTTGCACCCACCCACCTTCCATCCAATGATTCCTCACATGCCTTGCCTCCCAGCACAACGTAATGCATCTCATCAATTGTACTGCCAGCACAGGCACTCCCATGGGCCTCAGTTTCCAAGTACTGAGTGCACAAGCACATGTGTATTAGAGAGTATGGTAGCAGCGCAGAAGGCACGGTCAGTGAATCACCTCATCCAATAAGGATCTCTATGTCTCACCCACACCCTAGAGACAGAATTGTGGGTTCCAGAGGAAGGAAGAGTTGTCAGACCAACTGAAATTGCATGCAGGTTGGGAGAGAGAGAAAGTTGAGCTGTCTTCTTTGGCTGCAGCCTGGCATAAAAAGCAAATTAAGTGGAACTGACTCTGTACTTGGCCATCAGGGCACAATCACAATAAATAAAGAAAAAAAACTGCCCCAAACATTTTCCTGATAGTTTTTGAAAAGTATTCTACACCCCGCACACACAAACATTTCCATGGGGGGGGTTCACCCTCTGCCAGTTGGTGAATCTGCAGATTAGTGGCTCTCCTTGGTCATTTGTGATGTCACAGTCAGAGAAGTCACATTGCAGATGAGGTACAATGTGAAGGGTACTAGAACTAAATACAGGATGTCAGCCTCCAGGTATTCACACATCATACCTAGTACCTTAAGAGAAAATCTTCTAGTTAGCAAAATGGCAAGGAAATTTACTTCACAAATAAACAGTAATAGACTAAATTTCTTTCATTTTAAATTTGGTGGTGACAGGAAGCAATTTTACATATGCAACTTTAAATATGCTTTTGATTCTTCCATTTAATATTCACTCTTCTAAAAACCTACCTATATAACCAGCTTTAAACAGCAACAATTTATGATGTTCTATAGGTATTATTTGCATATAAATAAAGAGAATATGAGTTTTTAGAGTTTGTATTTTGTACTATCACAAAGCTTGACCATCCAGGAGAAGGCAGTGGAGAGAATGCTGCTGCCATGCAAGAGCTGCAGTACTGTATATATACAATAATTATCACTATTGCTTTGTGCATGTGCCTAAGATTGTTTACCTAACTGCATGTTTTGTCTGTATGTATTAAATTTGAATTTAACCTGTCTAAATATTCCTGATAAATGTTTAACCATGGTTTCACTGGCTATTTAGACATTGAGAGATCATGACTAAAACCATCCCATTACTGTATAAGGCACCAGTTCAGTGCAGCAAGCAGAATATTGTTAAGGACAAGTTTACATCACCCCTATGTTTCTTAATAGAATTACTGCTGCTATAAGACTGCAGAGCATCCCATAAACAAATAAGCACACCTACAGTATATTTAGTCCATGCAGTTTGTCTCACCTTATACTGCAGTAGATTAAGAAAACAACTTATTGCTCACATATTTGAGGATGACATCCGTCTTGACTACAGTATATATATTGTAATTGTCCTTTGAAGTTAAAACACATGTACCTTATATATTAGATGCATTGGTTAAATGTATTCGTGTTATTTTTAATAAAGTCAATGGAATACAGTCCTAAATAAGTTTATATAAAAAGCTTTTTTTTTTTCTTTTTTTTTTTTAGAAATCATGTACAGCCAAACAAATCACAGTAAAGAGAACGAAGAAGCATGAAGATTGTTATGGACAAGCAAAAGCAGCATTTATGGCATCTCAGCCATAATAAGTTTGTTATTTCAAAACGAATTCCATTCGAAATAACAGCCCCATAACAAGTTAGAGAGCGTTTACAATGGCAGTGCATTAACTTCAAGGATAAAATCAAACGACCGTCCGTCAGCAATTGGTTTACGGGGAACCCTGGCATTTTACGCGCATTTATATCACATTTGAATTGGGGGACGTTTAAAGTGTTTCCTTTTGTCATTCAGTGACATCCTCTAAGTAAAACGGATTCCTATTGTTTTCCCATGTGATAATATTGCTAACCCAGTGCCCTTGCCACATCATGCTGTAGTTTTAGTGCAACCCATTCATGTTTACAAAACATAAAAGTCCATGTAGAGCAGGAACTGTAAAGGTCAAGTAGCTTTATGCATACCATTCCATAAGCAGTTATAGGAAAATGGCCAACAATCTGGAATTCCGGACTGGTTCAGCTTTGTTAGGGAAAAATGCAGTATTATCTGCCCTATAGGTAGCTCTCTAGATCAATGATTTCCAATAACTTAAAGCAGTAGCACTTAAAGCAGAAACTGAGTAAACATTGAAAAGTGACCATCTCTTTTTTTCACTATAAAGGATTCCAAGCATCATACAGGTTTATTTGGTGGCAAAATATTCTAGTTCCATCAACATTTTAGTATTTTATAAATGTTTTAATTTAGTTCTTTTTTTCTTAAGAAAAAAAGATGGCTGCCACATTTTGGCTTAGAAATAGCATTGTAGACCTGGCAAGGGTTATGAAGGGGGAAAAAATAAAACAAACGTACTGTGCACCTCATAGGAGGAACCTAGAAATGTAGATTTGACAGATATGCTAATATTTTTATTATTTATAGCTATTTTTTGTTTTGTTTTGCTTTTTAAACATTTTTATTTGCACTGCTGCTTTATGAAATATTATATCAGGAACTATACCCTAAAGTGAAAATACTATAGGAACTACTGTAGTGTATGTAATCAGGTCACGCTCTCCAGCACAGTGATGTGAACTTATTGGTCCATGTAAGACAATATGTGATGCATTTTATAGTAGTAAAACACTATTCCCACTGCTAGTAACCCTAATAAAAATAAAAATACAAACTACAAAGCTGAAACACTGATTTATGTAATTCTTTCAGCACGCGCCACCTCGTCCTTGTAAGTACCCAGCTACAACTTAGAGCCAGCCTCGCAAGTGTACAGTATATTCTAGGCTTTGAGACCCTAGTGCTCCCCAGAAGCATTCATCAGATAAAATGAAGCAGCTTCTCCTTTTTGCCGGACCCCACCAAATTTCTCCTGCCATCATTTTCCACACTCACCTCCACAGTCTATCATGTTAAACTCATCTGGTTTTTCCAGCGGCCAGCAGTCATAGTCACTGTTATCCAGGTCGTGCCATCCACTCACGGGCTTTAATACGGGAAGCTGAAAATGTGCAAAATAAAATAAAATTAAAATAATAAAATTCAAAAGAAAATTCCAGAAGAAACGGACGCTGCCATAGGAGCAAACAATCCCTTTCACCCATACAGCTGCAAGGTATATATGATAGTTTAAGTGACAATCACCCAATACCAGACAGAAAAGTCTCCTCTGAACTCTGACCGGCAGTGCTAAAGGATGCGGGAACCCCTTCATTCACGCTCCCCGTCGGACGCATCGCCCATCAGCAGCAGAGTGAATCCAAGTCCCACCACAAGTTTCACTGCCCCATTCCCAGCTAGTGGCAGGTCTAACGTTTCACTGTACTGCTATCTCAATTTGAAAATGAGTCCTATATCACCGCTGCTACTTAACTCGTGTTGCACTATTTTGTATATAAAATCCCGCTACTAGTGTCGCCCTCGGCACATTAAGGAGTAAACCTATTTTAAATCATTCCGGACCCTTTTTTGAACGGTACTCGCCCGTATACACTAGTTGCTGATGCCTCAGTGAAATGACTCTGAAGTATGTGTGGCTGGCATGTAGAGCGACAGGCAGTGTTCACCCACCAGCAGTAATAATATCCCGCAACCAGGAGCAGAGAGCAGGCTGAGGAGCAGCGGTCTTGCCATGAGTGGCATGGTCAGTCCCAGCTGTGGCTCAGCGCTGCCAGCACTGGAAGTCTGAGAGGGACGCGCTACTGCTTCATGCAGTGGGAGGCCCCACAGTCTCCTGAGCCGACAGCAGCGCACCTGCGCAGCGTCCCCCCCCCCCCACAACAGAGAGTGAGGGAGAGGAACAAAGATGTATATAACCCCTCGGGACATACATCTCAACTGTCCCTGATTTTGCCTCAACATTTTCCTCTGTTTCTCGTAAAATTTGTGTTTTGTGACAGAAGAGTGGGGAATAAAATCACAAAATAATGTCAAACAGTAAAGAGTCAGACTTGCTCTGCTTCAGAAAATGCTTCTTAACACAAATCCTCTTATTCTATCAGCATTCTGAATCAATAGTATCAATTCTTAAGATGTGTCCCTCATTTTGGGTCTTTGACCCTGATTTTTTAAGCATTGTCCCTGATTCAGGAGGCAAGAGGTTGAGAGGTATGCATCCTTGGGGGACTGTTGTCTAACCTCTTGCTGCACCAGTGAGGTTCTATGATGGAATGATGGTATCAAAACCTCCTCCTCCTCCATATGGCACCTGGATATGTACCACTGGATACCAGGAGGCAACTGTCACTAATAGAATTATACAGTATGTCAGGCACACATTTGGTCTTTTTGTACAATATATGGTGTCTAAGTAATGAAAGTTTGAAAGATAAGATAACATAACATTGGATGCCTGGTTTACCCAGACAGTTTAGGTTCATGCAGAGAAAAGGTACTGGACCACACCAGAGTAAGATCTGAAAAACAGACAATGATGTTAAACTGCAACTGCCATAGAATATTATGAAATGTATGGTCAAAATTCTCGGGTCTGATTGACTGAGACCACATGCAGCCAGGTTGATATCTCAGTTTATACAAAAGAGGTGAACTGATATGGCATCAGACAGAGAAAAATAGATAGACAAGTGTGTATTATGAACTTTTTTTGCACACCCAAGGTGTGGGATGACCCATAAACCTTGAGAGTGAAGCTCAAGAGGTTTATGTGGTCATCACACACCAAGGGTGTGCACAAAAATCCATAAATACACAATTGCCTATTCTTTATTTTTCATTATACACTGGCAAGAAAATTTCCTGGACTCTGATTGGTCAGTGTGTGCCTGAGACAGTGATGATATTACACAATAACATCACTGTGTTGATTTTAGTGATCCTGAGCTTTTTTTTTCAGAAACAAAGATGTACTGCCTCACTAAAAATCAACAATTTTTTTTTTTTTTTTTGTTTTGTATTACATTGAGCCATTGTATAATTGCAACAAGGCATTCCAAGGTGTGTGTTATCGTGTAATGACGTCACTCCTGGGGTGGTGGAAGCACTCAGCTTCGCCTCATGCTTCAACCCACCCCAGGAGTGACATTATTACATGATAACACACACACCTTGTCGTGCCTTACTGCTTAATCATTGCTGGTGTCTGGATTTGTAGTTTTTCTTGCCTGTACTTTTTCCCCTGATGCCTGTAGCATGACCGAGCAGTGTCCGGGGTCGAAAACAATAATGCTGAATTTATTCAAAAACACCAGTGCTGAGTGTAAAAAACATGTCCAGTTTAGTGGCTTACTTCACTTTTCTGAGTTTTTGAGAGAGAAAAAGCCGCCATGTGTAGAGACAGCAGAGCGAGTCGCTCAGCAGCTTGTGAAGACTCAATGCAAACATATGCCAGTGTTGCTATGGCGGCGCTCACTAATGCTTGCGTGAAACTCGGAGTGACTTGCTCTGTATCTCTAATGACATTTCTCTCTTAAAACAGAAAAATGAAATAAGCCACTAAATCAGACATGTTTTTTTATACTCAGCACTGGTGTTTTTGAATAGAGTTAGCATTATTGTTTGCAACCCCAGAAGCCACTCAGTCAGGTTACAGGCATCGGGGAAAAGTGAAAGTACTTTGGAATGCCATAATAACCAGATTTCGGGATATTATGGCTTCATGGAGCGTAATAACCTGAAATCCAGTTATTATGGCATTTGATCAGTACCATAATCTGGTTGATATTTGGGGTCACCAGTAATTATATAGAGAATAAAGTATGGGTCGGGTGTGTAAGGAGATTTTGCACACACCTGAGCTGTGGGATGCTACATAAATGCCCGAGAGGTTTGTGAAAAGCATCCCACAACAAGGGTGTGCGTAAAATTGAGTTTGACACCTGACCCATTTTTTTTTTTATATAATTGCTGAGTTTCCCTTTTTTGCCTCAGCAATTATATAAAATACAGAGCTTCCAGTGCATCCGCTGTGTGGTTTCATTTTAGCCTGGTGGCAAAATTTGCCATATTGTCAACCTTTTTTGTTCCTTTTAGCAGGTCTTTATGTGTTTCCAGTGTATGTGAGGGGGCGGGGAGGAACTTACCACCGAGTTCTTCTGGCAGTTCTGTGTTGGGTGAGATGGAAGCAGTGAACAGTTTCGACTGGTCATGCTGCTGACTGAGCACGCACACAGCAAGGGAAATCGTGTGCATGTTTGCCATTATAAACACTCCTTTATAATGGCAAATTATGCCACTGTTTCCCCTATGGAAAAAGGGGAAGCCAGTTATTATAAAACCATATCACCAACTATAGGTAGAGACAAAGCACTAATGCACTGCAACCTGAGCTATGGTGTGATAAATGTAGCTGTGGTGGAATAAATATAGAATAATGCATGATGAGGTGTGGTATACAAGGATTTTATGCACACCTGAGGTGTGCAATACCCTATCTGGGCATCACACACCGAGGGTGTGCATAAAATCCAAGTCAAAAACTACACTTCTCCATATTTTATTTTTTATATTTAATGGTTATAGCAGCAGGACCAGCAGAATGCCCTCACCACTGTCAGCTCCAGCAGCAGATATCAACGCTACATCTGCCATCTCCCCATTTTCCTTTTACGTTTTATTTTGTTAAAATGTCAGAGAGTTTTGCACTGGTGGTTTTCTGTCAGCAGCATGAGTGGATCACAAGTGTGAGGACTTTTTCTTGGAGAGGTGCTATGGGGGACTCATGACTATTTTGGGTCCTGTGGGCTATGGAACTCCATAATTCACAAGTATGAATTATGGAGTTCATAAGGTTCTGCCAGCTGTGGTTAATTGACCCTAACCAGTAAATATATGCCATTTATCACCACTGTAACTACATTGATCTACATAGCAGCTACAGTGTGTCACAGAAAGCAGCAAATCTCAAAACACCAGACCCCCCAGTGAAAGCAAAACCCAGGCAAACAGATGGAGACCAACAGCAGAAAAAGAGGCATCACAAAGAAACACAATGCAGAACTTTAAACTACCATGGAGAAAAACATTTCAACTAATGGAAACCTCTAAAAAATATGACACACAGGGAAATACATATTAAACACACCAAAACCACACCACAGAAAACAACAACACAACACAACACATTTCAATGCCATATCCTTTCACCCCTGTTGCATAAACAGAATATGTGTTGGGCTGTGGTGGGATATGGGATTTCTCTGCATTCTTACACACTGACCTCCAGAAACATCACTTGTGGGTCTGCTACACTCTGCCACTCATGAAGTTACCTGAGGTCAGTGTGCACTCTTGCAGAAAAATCCTATATCCCACCACAGCCCGACACATATCCCTTATATATAATCCCTGACTGAAAGCAGGTTATGCCATCAGTCAACAAAATCAAAATCCATCCATTTCATAATAGCAGTAATACACTCCAAGATGTGTAGTACCATGGGATATCATCCCTTCTCAGGTGACTGAATTCACTTGGCCTGTGGCCTCCTGCCTCACAAGGCACATCAGGTGGGACAGTATCCCGTGTTATGACAAGCATTTGTCAATGCCGAATGTTTGTTTGCTGGTATTGGCATTGCTAGTGCAGGAGTTAGAGAGATGCATAATAGGAATGGCATTTAAGTATTGAAGTAACACCAACCCCCACCCCACCCTGCAGAGAATGACAGGCATTGGCGGTGTGCCTTTGGGACATCAGCTATAACACTCACACCATCCCACCTCACCCCACCCTGCAGACACTGACAGGTGTTGCAGTGTGTCTTGAGATCTTGTGTCCTTATGCTCGCCCCATTCCATAAGAAAATAAGCTGAGATGGGTGAAGTATAGTAGAGTGGGGTGAACATTAGGGCCAAAGACTCCAAAGTACACCTCAATGCCTGTCAGTGATTGCAGAGTGGGGGTGGAATGGGGTGAGCATTATAGCTGACAACCCCAGGTCACCCCCTGATGCCTGTCAATCTGTACAGGGTGGACATCATGGTTGGAAACTCTAATGCCCAAGGCGTCTGTTGGGATTTTTGCTCCAAATTTTCAACATGAGCTTTTTGGAACCCCATCTCATGATAGTGACAGTATCATTTTGTTATTCAATCCCAAAAGGTGATTTCACACAGCTCATGTGCCATTCGGTGCCACAGGTGTGAAAACACATTTTGGGCAGGATGTGAAAAATGGCAGCTGTACTGTTCATAAGGAGGTGTGAAGAAATTGCAATGTTGAAAATCTGGACTGAAAATATGAAAAAGTGGCGAAGTTACGAGTGTGCGTAGAAACTGTGCAACACACACCTGTAAAGCAGCTATTTTTTGGAATGCTTTCACTAAATTTTCAACATGGTCTTTTTGGGACCTCCCCTCATGAACAGTGGCACTGGGATTTCATTAATGTGACCCAAAAGTTGATTTCACACAGCGACCACCCCATTCTATGTTGCAGGTGCAAAAACACATTTCAGGAAGGATGCAAAAAATGACAGCTGTCATTGTTCATAAGGAGTGTGTGAAAAAATGGTAATATTGCAAATTTGGAGTGAAAATATTAAAAATTGATGAAGTTATGAGTGTGCAAAGAAACTGCCAACAGACACTCATAACACACTCATTTTTTTTTTTTTTTACCAAAATTGCAACAAAGGCTTTTTGGGACCCCACCTCATGAACAATGACACTGTCGTTTCGTTAATTGGTTCCAAAAGGTGATTCTGTGCAGTGACCTCAAATTTAACTTTCAGGCTTTCAGGACAGAGAAACAAAATGACAATGACAGCGTTCACAAGGTGGGTTCCCAGGAACCCCATGTTGAAACTTTGGGACCAAAACTCAAAAAATTGGCTGTGATAGCAACCTAAATCAACCCCCCCCATTGACTGCCATTATAGGGTTTACCATCACTTCTTCAATTCCCAGCTGGTCTTTGAAGAGCGCAGATATGTTCCCGGTCCACAGAAGATTGTTGCTGCCAACCTCCAGAGGCAAGTATAGGTGAGGGGGTGTGTGTGGGGAGGTAGGGTGCGCAGTGGGAGGGTGCTGGTTTGGGAAGGGGGACCGGCAGGAATGACGAGGGACCATTTTCTTTTTTTTCAGGTTTAAAAAAAAATATGTCATGGGACTGTTTTATTTTTTACAGGTGAAATATTACAAAACAGATTTTGGCTCACTGGGGTTGGCTCCCTGTGCAGCAGAGTACTGAGGGGGGTGATCATTGCTGACCTGGGGATTGGGTACCCCGATGTCAGCTGAGAACATAGGAGCATGGGGGTCTGTGCATCCGACACTGGAAATGGGCATTCCAGTTTCAGAAACCTCAAAGAAGTATTTTATGGTACACTGTGGTGGGCTCCCAGTGTACCACATTAATTAGAGAGGGGGATACATGCTGACATGCGAATTTAGCACCTGATATCAGCAGGGGATGGAGAACAGAGGGTGTGCAGTGGGCAGCAGCAGTGGAAGGGAGCTAATTTGTTGTCGTGCTGTGTGACTGGTTGGGTGGGAGGAACTGCCACTGCAATGACAAAACTGCCCCTGATTTCAGAGGCAGATTTCTTTCAAGTGTGGTGCTCATTCTGATACTGCCATCACTGGCTGTTTCAGCATTAATTGGTGGCTGACAGACGAGCCCATTAAAGCATTCATTGGATTGGCCAAAACACCACCATACCTTGCAATGCTGTGCTACCTCAGTATGTTTCTTGTGCGCTATGCATGCAAGCAAACATAAAAATGAATAAGAAAAATACCATGCCCTGATTGGTTGTTACCCATATATTAGCTCTGTTTAGAAAATGGATTAAACCTTTCCAGCCTTCCGCTCGGCTAAGAGCCTTGACAAGGTGGGCATTTATGGCACCACAATGCTCACCTAAAACAAGATCCTAATTTCTTTCTGTAGCTTAGTGAGCAAGAGATGGCCCTCATACACAAACACACAATGTAGTAGCGTAAATCATGAACTGGTAGAACATCTCTTAAAGAAAACAGTTTATTTTATTAAACAATATGTTCTAGTGCTAGAATAGAGTGTTGTTCGCTCTGAGTGCTTCTTGCACCTCCTTCTCCACCCACCCTCTGCTCTCTTAACTGCTGCAAGTTGGTAGCACATCTCCATCCATTATTTTCTTCCCTCTTTCTTTCTTTCTTTCTTTCTTTCTTTCTTTCTTTCTTTCTTTCTTTCTTTCTTTCTTCATTCATGTGTTTGGATTCTGATAACCAGGTAGGCCCATTGCGACTAAAAGTCCCTTTTTCAGGAGCTACCTGGAATTAATTACATGCAACAGTCATCTATAAATTCAGATAACAGTCCACAATAATACAATACAGACAGCAACGAGAAATAAGTATATAAACAGTCATTAGAAAAGATGATCTTATCCTCTACAGGCGTGATAAGAGCCCATTAAATTTATCCCTCTCCAGGGAATATGGGGCTTTCCAGAAGTGGTTCACAACTAACAGATTACTTGATTCTGCCAAAAAACTGAAGGCAATGCTTTTGGGTCCAAAACAAGGTCTGCCAAGTGCACTGCAGGGCAAATAACTTCCTGAATATTTTGATTCCAGATGGGGCCTCCCTTCAACAAGTAACAACTTTCAAAAACCTTGGGGTCATCCTTGATCCCTCCCTAACCTTCATGGACCACACTGGGCAAGTAGTCAAGCATGTGAACCAGAAACTGGGTGTCTGCTGCCATCTAAAGCACCGTATGACCCTAGAGGTGCATCGAGCCATTTGCTCAAGGCACACTTCTACCCCATTGGGACTACATTTCTCCTGTGTTCTCTCAGACTTCAAATCAGTGCCTCCCGTGACTCAGTACCACTTTCAACAGGATCTGCAGGTTTGTGGCACTTGCCCTGTTCTACTGTACACTCACTACTGTTCCTTTTACTTAATGCTTGGCCGAGTGTCTCCTCAGGCCTGTTATGACTACCTCATGGGCACCCTTATCAATAAGTCCTTTTGTGATGGGGTTAGCTCCCCTCTAACAAGACTCTTTAGTGTTAAGTCTGACACATGTAAACTGAGGTCCTCCTCTAAATTTCTCCTTGACTATCCATGAACTGCAAATGAGATAGGTCAGAGAGCCTTCTCCATTGCTGACCTCAGCCTCTGGAATAGCTTATTGGCCATGCTTCACTTATTAGGCACTTCCAATCCCTTCAAATCACATTTTACAATGCCCTCTTAACAGCTGTAGGCTGCTGGTGCCCCTCCAGACATTGGATGGTGACAGGGCTTTTATTTGTGTGGACTCTTGTGTCACCTCCACTTGTATATTGATTCCACTGTACTGATTATTGTATGACTTATCAGACTATATATATATATTGCCTACATTGTAAGTTATTATTATTTCTTATGTACTCTTTGTTGAATCTCATGTTTTGTATGTACCATCTTAATGGCCTGGGTCATTCCTAAAAATGGTCCTTTGGACCACTGTACCTACCCGGTTAAATAAATGAATAATAAATAAATAAATACATTTGCAATTGTTAGAAAGTCAAGGCATACTGAGAGGCTTTAGCTATGCAGGTATTAACATGAGAAATTAATACGGTATAGTATCAGGGTAACAGTAAAAACTAATAGCCTGGGCTGACCCAGTGGTGTGGAGGGCTGAGGCATCACTGCCTTACCTTCTGCCAATCCAGCAACCCGTGTTCATGGTGCGAGTTGGTCACTAGGTGTAAGCCAGGCAGGGAGAGGACTGAATGTCTGAAGGACAGCTCTTCTCTTCCAGAGAGGGGTGGGCCTGGGGACCAGTGCATGCCTGGTCCCTGATGGCAGCCAGGGACTGGCACACTGGTTCCACAGATGCAGGGGGGAGCCAGAGCAGACAGATGACCGGCATGCTGCATGTGGTAGCACACGTGGCATGACCATTGTCATCATTGCATGCTGCTGTGCCACACTCAGGGAGGGGAGAAAACAGAGGCAGAAAATTCTGTCAACTGGCAAGATGAAGCCGGTCCCCCACAGGCTCCACACTTGGCCAGCTGGCACCTCAAAGCTATGAGGTGCATTCCAGTGGACGCCTGGGTGACAGGATGGGGGGGGCTGGTGGATGGGGCCATTCAGCAGAGGAGGTAAAATACAAGTAAAATTTAAAAAAATAGTATCTTGTGCAATACACAGGTTGGGCCAATTGCCTCACATGGGTAATGGGTGGGAACTCAGCTAGGACAAGTACACTGGCAACACACAAGCAGTATGATTCCTGAGGGAGGAGTTGAAGGATTTGTGATTGATGCAATCCTGGACATCAGCCAGGAGGTCGATCCACAGTCTAGGAGCCACAGAGGTAAATGACTTTTTGCTGGCAGCTGTTGCAGTTCTAGGGACAATGAGGAGCAATTGGGAGGAGGACCAGAGGACACTCCTGTGAGGTTTAAGTTCCAACATTGAGGCAAGGTTAGGTGGAGGGGTATGTACAATTTTATGCACCAGGCAGTGTAGAATAGTGAATTCTATTTTCCAAAGGGGGCCAATTTAGCATGGATAGTGCCTTGTAATGGTACTCCCTATTATCAACACAAACTGCAAAAGGGGATGAACAGTGATATAAGATTTTAGGTTTAGTGGGCTCAGTATCTTTGAGTGAAGATAGGAGAGGGGCACTGTAAAGGATGGCAAGCAATAAAATACTGTTAGCTATGGATACTCTGGCTTCAGAGGTGAAGTAGTTGTTTAACCGATAAAGAAGCCCTAATTTTTGGTTTAGCAGTTTGGTCACCTGGTCATCATAAGGTTTGAATGAGACTTCCTGATCCAGTATAAATCCCAGTTCAATGATCTATGCAACCAGTATAGTGTTATGCTTGTGCAACTGTGTACCTTGCTTTGGCCATTCACACTCTCTATTCCAAAGGAACTACCAACCTATAGGGGAACCAAAGGCAAAGGAACCCTCAAAGAGGGTTCCATCCCTTAAGGTGCAGCAGAAAGCTTCCCTTGGTTAAAGGTACCATAGGAGGAATTCCCCAAAGGAGAGAGGTGTGCCACTGGAGAAGGAGGGAAGGAGGGAAGGATGGACGGGCAAAGAAAAATAGCTTTAGAGTAAGACTGGGAGGAACTGCTTATATAGCCCAGGAAGGGGGAGTGGCTGATTACTCGGTCATTGAACCACAAGCATAGCCTTTCAATTCAGTGACCTACACAACCAATATAGTGCTATGTTTGTGCAACTGTGCACCTTGCTTTGGCCATTCGCACTCTCTGTTCCAGAGGAACTAAAACCCTATTGGGGTATCAAAAGCAAAGGAAACCTCAAAGAGCGTTCCACCCCAAGAGGTGCCATGGGAAGCTCCCTTGGCTAAAGGAACCTTAGGGGGGAAAAAAAAAGAACTGTAGCAGTACAAATGGAACATTAGAGATTGATGGCTATGAGGCAGAGAAGAAGAGTAGCAGCAACAGGCAACTTGATAAACACTAAGAGATGCATGTTAGCAGAATAGAACAAGTATAATGGATTGCATGAATGACTACAGGGGGCTTCCTAAGGAGAGAAGGAATGGCAAATAGGAACATCATCTGCCTCCATGCAACAGTGGAATCTGCCTAAGTTTTTTTTTTTTTTTAGTTAGTTATTTAACCAGGTATAGCACACTAAGCTGAAAGCTTTTTTACAGGAGTGACCTGGGAGCACAAGGAGGGTAAGTGACTTGCTCAGGGTCACACAGTATGCAAGTGGAAGCTGTGGGATTCAAACCCAGGTCTGGTCTGCTGGATGTCACCAGATTTGCAGCTCAGAGCCTTAGACCACTGCGCTATACTGCCTCGATAAACTATGGAATACTGCCTAAGGCTATTTAATTATTATGACCTGTGGCATGGAGGAGAGAAAAAAACCTTTGAGGAAGAAACTTCTAGACAATACAAGGCCTAGGTCACCTTCCCTCCAGTCTTGGGATATATTTGATTAGGGATGGCTCTGTTGCTGTAATTTGGAAACTCAATAAAAGGAGGGGTGGAAAATATTCCAAATTGGAGGAAAGCTTTCCTCTATCCCTGTAACAGGAACACTGTGGAGGGTTGCAAGCCAGTTTGCTCTGCAGCAAGCCTCCTCCAAGGTGGGGGGGGAGGAGAGCAACAACTGCTGAGGCACTCAGCTGGTCTATTGATCTAAAAACAAACCAGGTGAACCAGAGGCAATCATAGGGAGAATAGCTTAGAATGTGCTGCTGAATCCACTTGACTAGCCAAAGAAGCCCCCTTGGGCTTAAAGACCCCACCCTTTGCAGCTGAAGTCTTAAATTCTGCATCGAGAGATGCCATTGATACATCTGCAGGGCTGAAGCTCCACCTGGAATGAGGACATTCTCACTATGGATTAGATGAGAAGGACCCTGCTTCAAGTTTCACACACTCATGATGCTGACTTTGTAGGTGCAGAACTAGACTATCAGCTGCCAGATGAGCCCTGAGCCATGGTAGCAAATGGTCATGGTTGGCATGCCTCCAATTATGGAAGAAACAAAATGGGAAGGAGCGTAAAAGAAGTGCAGAGTGCTGAAGACTCTCATGTAGGTCATACATGTTGTATAGCAGCACATAGCAGACTAAATCTCCAAGGACAGCATAAGCAATGAATGGACCTACACATAGGACTGTGACACAGTGTAAGCAATGATCGGACCTGCACATACTGTAGGTCTGAGAGGCAGAAATTTGCATGACTTGCAAAGAGGCAAGCCAACCAGTCCCATTAAGGGAGCCAATTAAAGAGGACATAAATACTCAGAAGATTTTAGCATTAGAGACAAGATTTGAACATGAGGTATTTGGACCACATGGGGCTACAACTCTGCACCACAACTCCCTAGTTCCCTGTTGTAGGAAAAACAAGAAAGCCACAGTAAGGCACTGCGACCCACATGCAGATTTAAAACTAGTTTACAGTGACAGCTGTAGCTGAGTTGACCTCCAGAGTATAATGAAGCAGTATACAAAAGTAGTTGAGCAGTATCCAACAGCAATTAGCTGAACAAATTTCAGAATGTAGGGAGAGGCAATGCACTGCAAGCAACAGCAATATTGCTTGGTATAATTGCATGGAAGCATATTCGAATGCCATGGGCTAGCTTTGCAGAATGAGCCTGGACAGATGCAAACAATTAAGGTGGATAAGCCCTGAGAGCAGAAGCGGGGAAGCAGCAACTGAGCTGAAACATACAGATAACAATAGCAGATGTACTGAAGGTTTGCTGAAATCTGGTGAGGAAATAGGAGCCAAAATAGCATAAGCACAGGAGTAGTACAATACAAACAAAGAGCAACAGGATACTAGAGAAACCAGAAAGCCCCAAAAAGAAAAATTCATAACAAAAACACAAACATAGTATGACAAGAAACAGGCAACACAAAGAAGCACACAGCAGCTGGAGGCAAGAAATACTAACCAAAAAGCAGGAGAACACAACATAGAAGTCCAGCAGAAACCAAGCAAAGCTGAAAACAGCAACACTGGGGGGGGGCACACAAAGCCCCAGCAGGCCCCAAGGGAGAAAACAGACTGACAGAGCCTCTGGCTGCATGGAAAAAGTGCTTCAGAGTGAGGCTGGGACGAACTGTTTAGGAAGTGGGGAGTGACTGATTGCTGGGTCATTGAGCTACAGGCATAGCCTTTCAAGTACTTGAGAGAGGCTACAGTCCCAATGGGTTAGACATCTGTGGGAAACAAAACCACAAAAGTACCACTGTTCTCATTCTCAGTGGTACACTTGTGCACTTGCTCTTCCCCCACTCAGTTACAAGTGTCACTGTACATCGATACTGCTTGCTCGTGACTCCCAGTAGCATATGCATTTCCACAAGACTAAGTAAGCACTTCAGACCTGGGGAAATAAAAATTTCGAACAAAAATGCAGGGGAAAAGAGAAACTGCTGTTGGTGAGGGGGAGGACAGAACATTTTACAAAATAGAACAACACAAGAAAAAAACAGCACCCTCTACTGCCAGTGCCAAAAGAACTTGAACTACTTTACACAGAATGTCTTTATTAATTCAAATTAATTATTTACAGTAACCTTTTCGATTTCTGAAATATTCTATTTCTAAAATGCAGCCCAAATCCTATTTTCTAACTACAATAATATTACGGGCTATATCTGCCTTTCCAGGGGCTATAAATCCCTCCACTTGTGGTGCTGGGCCTCATTACACCCCTGGTTGGCAGGTACAGCCCAATACCACCCACCCTGTCAAGTATTATTGCTTGCCTAATGCACAGATAAAAAGGGTGCTGACCAGTTGGACTCTGTGCATTATATTACTGGCCACTGTTCAAAATGTTGCCATTTTTAAACAGCAGCCATTTTATCTTTTTCCACTGAAGTTCACTATAAAATCATTTGCCATGTCCAGCATTCCTGAGTTAAATTTTATTATAACATTGATCAATGAAGCAGCAAAAGTATATAATCTTGAGGAAGAGATACAAGATGTCCCTACAACACCTGAAATTCAGCATTAGGTACCTGTAAGTACAAGACATGTACTGTTAACTGATAATGAATTAAATGCCACAGAAGAAACAAATAATGAGCAAAATACAGTCGAAACAAGAAGTTGGATCTTCAAAGTTTTTGATGACTGGAAAACTGCAAAAACATTTTGATAGCAAAACTCTCTCTCCAGAACAGTTAAACTCTATTTTCAGAGCTTTCTATGCAGAAGTAAGAACAGCTGGCCTACAGTGCACCCTTAGCAGCTATTTCACAGTGAAGGTGGCCACCAGACTCAATATTGAAAGTATTTGATAGAAGGGAGACTGAATCTTCATGTAATAAATGACACTTCTTGTTTCAGTTCATAATTCATTTTATTCTGTTCCCCTACATTTCGCTCCTTCTGAGTTTGCTCATGGGGATTTTCGTCTATCTAAAACATATTATACCATTAATTATCACGCCTCATCAGGTGCTCTCACTGTTACAACTCAAATATAAAATATAAAGAACACTTATAAGTGAATATTACCTCTGAACTGTAATGAATTGCTCTGATTTCTCTTAAAAGTACTGGCCTCCTTATGTGTTATCTGGGGACATACATAACAAACTTCCTTAGTTCCCAGTAGCCACAAAAGGTTATTTCACAAATCCAGAAAATAATTTCCCTGTCACCAGGCACCACGTGAAGAGTTGCACTGAATATACTGTCTTCTGTTGTAAACCTGCACCACTATTTCACCATAACACATACCTGTTTCACCAGTTGAATCTCAAAACGTGGCCTGCTATCTTCAGACTGTTTGCAGTGACTAGTACCTGCATAAAAAATATATAATCTGGTCTTAAATCACTGTTTTTTGTGCTTACTTCTTTACTTATAAACTGTCCTTTCAAATAAAGTAATTTATAATGGTAATGGTATTCATACCTTGTGACTATAGGTTTCTAGTCCACCAGATTGCTAAGTTGTTTTACTCGTAAGGGTGCCTGAATGCAATTGGTGTGAGATAAGAGAAACTGTGAAGAAAGTCAGGATTTTCAGCAACATAAAAAAGAAATGTTACAGCGGTTTAGACATAGGGGGTACAAAAGTACAGTTCTGTTAAGAGCCAGTCATAGGATAGACAACAAAACCAGATAAGAGCTTTTAACACAAAAAGAAGTGCAGCCAGATTCAGGGAAATTAGTACTGGCAGTTAAGTATAATCATGGAATGTCAAACTTGCACAGAACTGTGAACAAACACTGGCACCTGCTGGGTAGCTCCAACCCCAACATTGTTGCTTTCCAACAATGACCTATTATAGTAACTAAAAAAGGAGACAGACTTGAAGGACAAATTGGTGCACTCACAGTTTAAGAAACCTGAGTTAAGACAGGAGAAGTTATTATTGGGACCATTAATGCCAGGAACGACCAGATGTGGCAGATGCTCGGTCTGTAACAACACCAGTAAAAAAGCAATTTTTAAACGCCCCTACTTCCAGTAAGAATTTTGGATTAAACAGCATATAAATTGAAATAGTGAGGGAGTCATCTGCATTATCCAGTGTCCCTGTGACCGTTTATATGTGGGGCCAACCAAAAGAGCCCTAAAAAAATGAATATTGGAACATAAAAGGTGACATTAGGAACTGTGATGAACAGTCCCCAGTAGCTATTCACTTTAATAATGATGGACATACAGGAGCATCACTGCAATTTTGGGGATTGGAGCTAATTACACCATCTGCCAGAGGAAGCAGCTTTAAGCAACAGCTAGATAGAGCAGAAATGAAATGGGTATTTTGTCTGAAAACATTGGATTCGAGTATTGGAATGAATATTGAATACAGCTGGCAAGTTTGTATATAATTGATAGACCATGTTAATTGTTCATGAACAGAGATGAGCTTCATCATTTGCATTGTCGGTTCTAGCTGGTGAGGAGTTTATTTCGACATTGTAAACAGAGTAACATAAAACAATTGTTTCCTTCTTGTAACCCCTCCCCAAACCCCCTCCCCAAGTTTTTTTCAAGTTCTTATTAAGTTATTTTTTAATTTCATAACTGTGTTATGGGAAATTAATAATAGACTTATGATCCAAATTTTACCCTTTAGCCTAATTTAAGTCTTTGTACATAATAAGAATGGGACTCTAGAATGATGCATAAAAATCATTTATGGCAGAATTATCCCAGTAGAGAATTGTCATGGCAACATGGGTAGAAATTTATGACAAATGATGAACGTTTGTGCTGATGACTTTCTGCTGCATCATGGCTCAGAACAACAGTTGCATTGTTAAACTCAAAAACCCAGCCATCAGACACCGAGGGAGTTACACTGCAATGTGGGCTCTCCTGTGTAAAGGCATCTGCCTGTTTGGCAGACTGCACCATCACGAGACAATCCTTATTCTCAAGATGTAAGTTAGTGATATGACATCATCGCTACACTTACACAGGAGACCCCAAGAGGATCACACACAGGTCTGTGCATGGCGGTAACAGTGTTTGTCGTTCACGCACCATTATGAGTAAAACAACACAGCAATCTAGTGGACTAGAGACCTATAGTCACAAGGTATGACTACCATTATAAATTACTTTATTTGAAAGGACTGCTATTTGAATGCACTGCTCAGCTGGTCTGCCTGGAAGAAAGCTCCTCTACCTTGTAAAGGTATGACAGGACTCAGCCATCAGGTTCAATTTTTGGCATGTTCCACAGCCACATTCTGATTGGACACTGCCTTCTGTTTCTGCATCTGTAGTGGCTTTTCCCCAGGCTAATTCTTCCTGATGTCATAAATGCTCCTTATACTTAAAATGACTGTTTTTTTTTTTTTTTTTGGCTAGTTTTCCATTAGCAGGTTATACAGATCTGCCACTAGAGGGATCTAGTTCTTTCATTTAAAAAAGTCTACCCTCTTAAAGTCACAGTTGTTTTACTTTTACTGCCTCCCTACTAAATCTTATTTGCCGAAATTTTCAGCCAGGATTATTGCAGCCTACTGTACTGATTCAAACTGGGAAATTCTGTTTTGGGGAAATGCTTATATTGTACAGCTTCTAATTTGGAAATTTGGGGATTTTGTCTTGGGGTAATGTTTTACTGTTTAAAGTTGATTGAACTCCTGTGAAGTTTCCTCCCACCACTCCCCCTCCTACCCTAGTTAAATATGCTCTAGCTCTGCCCCTCTTCCTCACACTCCACCCTCGATTGCCTGCTGGTCCCTCCTATTGGCCAACAACACTTGCTTGCCTTTTCTCTTCCTTTCTGTCCTGCCTGGCTACAGCCTACATTGCTCTCTCTCCCCAGCTGCTCACATACCCCATCCTCGCCGTTCCTGCTTACTCTCAGTTCTGTTTCACTACCTCTCCCTGCCTGTTCCTTTTTTTCCTTTTGCCCTACACCAGCTAAGAGTCCCCTCCCCCACCTGCTCTTCCCCCTTCTCTCTCTCCTTGTCCTTCCTTTCTTGTTCTCTCTCCCCCAGGCCCCTGACACCCCCACCCCATACCCACTATCTACTTAATACCAGCAGCACCTTGGGAATGCTCCACTTCTTGACCAGTTTTCCCCATGTGCCTCCACTTGGAAATATCTGGCTGCTTCTTAACACCACTGAGATTGGTCTTAATGCCAACCTATCCCTACTGTACCACATTGCATATCATCGGGGCTGTCATATGGACTCTACCTACTGCCCATATGCTAAAAGGAAAAACTATCACTACTGGACCTGCACCTCTGTTCAATGAAGCTCCTCCTACTTTTTTATTTATTTTTTATGGATCCATTCATATATCTGGAATGTGTAGTACGGTACCAGCTGCACACCCATTGGCTCACGCTGTAGACCAATGGGTGTACAGCCCTATCGTACACTGTCAGCCGGTGGGTGGTGGGGTGGCAGGTGGATGGGGTGCTGCCACCTGCCGCTGACCGGGGTGCTGGGGATCAGTGGGTGGAAGGGGATGGGGGTCCACAGGACCACCAGGGATATTGGATTAATTATTTTTTATCCATGCCCACAATTGGGCTGAGAGCGGTTGACTGGACCACCAGGGTTATTAGATTAACTATTGTTTTACACATGCCCACAATCGGGCCAACAGCAGTCCACTGGACCACCAGGGATATTGGATTTTCTTTATCTTTACACATGTCCACGATCGGGCTGACAGCGGTACACTGGACCACCAGGGATATAGGATGCTATTTTATATTTACTGAAGTCTGTGATTGGGCTGTGGGGCACATTGCCACGCTGTGCAGGGGGCGTCAGTCCCCGATGGCTGCTGTCTGGTAGGGTGCCAGGTGCAAGTTTCCGGGGATTGGTGCACCTGCATGCAAATGGGGCCATAATGACATGCAAATGGCCCCATTTGTGCCTTGCATACATTATGGCCCCATTTGCATGTGCACTTTTGAATATAGCGATTGCTGCACATGACACAATGGAACTTGCACTAGCACATCCCCCTGCTCCACTTGACCCACTTGCGCTGGCACAGTGCAACTGTGCCATGTGCACTGCAGGTGGCCAGGGTACGATATTCAATGATGCTGTGCCATGGCGCAGCTCCGTTGAATATCGTCCAGTCAATGCCCCTGTGCAGCCAAGTTGTGCTGCGCTCAGGCTCGTGCCACAGTCTGGCGTAGTTTGAATATCTGGGCCCGAGGGCAATAGTAAACAGAGTCTACACTGAAGAAAAGGGGTTGCTAGTGGGGTACTGCAGGGTTCAGTTCTAGGTCCAGTCATTTTCAATGTCTTTATAAGTGACATTGCAGAGGGACTGGAAGGAAAAGTATGCCTCTTTGCAGGTGGCACAAAGATCTGCCACAGGGTTGATACACATGGGGGGTTGGAAAGGATGAGAAGGGACTTGGCAAGATTGGAGGTGTAGTCAGAAGTAGGGCAGCAGAGATTCAATGCAAATAAGTGCAAAGTAATACACCTGGAAATAAAAACTTAGGGGAAGAGTACACACTGGGGGGGGGGGGGGAGATATTAACAACAACAAAAATGGAAAGGGACCTGTGGGTAGTCATATCAAAAGACCTAAAGGTTAGCAAGCAAAGTGAGAAGGCAGTTGGGGATGGCTGGGGGGACACTGGTATGTACAGAGAGAGGCATCACCAGTAGAAAACAGGAAGTTGTTATCCCTCTGTACAGGCAGTTGATTAGACCCCATCTAGAGTACTGCATGCAGTTCTGGAGACCCCATCTCCACAAGGACATAGACATGATAGAGGCAGTCCAGAGGAGGGCAACTAAAATAGTGCAGGGTCTGCAACAGAAGCCATATGAAGAGAGACAAAAGGAGCTTAATATGTATATTCTTGAGGAAAGACAGGAGAGGGAGACATAATAGAAACTTTTAAGTACATCAAGGGAATCAACAAAGTCCAAGAGGGCAGCATTTTTCAGAAAAAGAGATGTGCAAGAACAAGGGGACACAATTTGAAGATAGAGGGGGGACGACTCTGGGGCAATGTGAGGAAGTATTTTTTCACAGAGAGGGTGGTGGACACATTGAAGGCCCTTCCTGAAGAGGTTGTAGGGTCAAAAACAGTGGGGGAATTAAAGAATGACTGAGACAGACATAAGGCAGTTCTTGTGGGGGTAGGAAGAAATAGGCTGTTGGTTAACTAGGATCTGCAGCTTATCCAGTAGGTAGGGAAATTAGCAGACTACATGGGCCAAGTGGTCCTTATCTGCTGTGAAAGTCTATGTTTCTATGTCACTGCCTTTAGGGCAGCAAGTACCTTTAGAACTCACTCACTCACTCAAGAAGGGACTCTTATTTGGATTCGGATGCAATTGAGCCCTTACTATAAGTTCTTTCTTTTCTCTCCTGAGATGGATCCCTTCCTCAGGGCTCTTATCCCAAGGATCTACCTGCAGTACTGCAGGAACTGTGACCTTAGCATTCTATCTGTGGTGTCCTGCCAGTATTGTGAATAAATTTCACAGTAGAATCTGCAGAGTATGGTGCACCCTACCCCCAGACACCTGATTTGACTGGAGGCAAGAGACATTGAACATCAGGAACTACTTGCCAAAGGATTTGGGCCAATCAATTTACAGGGATGCTTGATTACATCAATAAATAGAAACTATCAGTAGAAAAGGCTGCTGGGCCCTGCTAGTCTGCCCCTCACCTGTCTGATCTAAGAGGATATAGTAGGCCCTTTTAGCCACTTCTCTTCCTCCAGATTCTGCAATCCATTTGATAAGTGCCCTGCGCCAGTTTGCATCCCAATACAATTTTAGCTCCCACCACCTCGTCAGGTAATCTATCCAGCTGGCAACCACATTCTTCATGAAGAAATTCATCCTGGTCTTCCTCCTGAATCTGCCTCCAACACATTTTAGAACATCCTCCTGATGAATATATTTGTGCCGAGCTTCAACAACCCCTCCCCCCATCTCCATTTAATTTATTTCCCTCTGGTATTTGTATATCTTTATTATGCTTCCCCTCTCCCTCAAGCCCTCTAAGGATTATATATTTAGAGCCTCCACCATCTCCTAATAGGACTTACCCTGTAGTTCCTGTACCATCTAAGAAACCTCCTTTGGAATGCCTCCATCCTCTCGATGTCCTTATGGAGGTAAAGTCTCCAGAACTGGCTTCTTCCCTGTTAAATGTTTTTTTTTTCACTCTTCACCCTGCAGAAGTCATGAAAAGAGTATTCTATCAGGGAGGAACATAAGAATGGCAGTCAACCTGCATCTCTGTTTCTTAAAACCAGCCATTAATTTCTGTTTCTTTTTATGGGCATTCCGAGTTGCGTTTGATCAAAGGAAAATCTCCCTGTGGCACTTTGAAGGCTAACCTATTTGCTGGGGTCCTCACCTTTACAGTACCTCCAAATATGGCAGTTCCGGTAATGATGATAGACAGAGTACAGACCAAATGCTCAGTTACTCAGAAATGTTTTTCTATACACCACTACATTGGTGAGGCTGATTACCCAGAATGGAAAGGGATACCTGCAGTTCAGGGGGAAATGGGAGAAAGACAGGCCCCTTCCCCTGCCAAACAACACATGCTGAAGCATTCTCTAGGCTGCTCTTTTCTTTTGGCTCACCATTGTTGAGTCCTGTGCAGGAAGATTAGGAGATGTGGTCTGGAGAGTGGCAAATGAGGGACTGTTATTCAGTGGATAGGGACCAGAAGATGCCAGAGAGACCCTGAACCAAGAAGAGGGGCTAGATGTGTTTGGTCCAGGTCCCTATAGGTACTGGGTGCACTCAGATTAGTAATGGGACCAGATAACCAAGTGCATCACCTGCAGAGAATTCTTTGCCATATGATGTCACTAAGGAACAAGGCCACTGTAATAGTGGATTTTATTTCTTGTTCCTTGACAGACCTTGTGTAAATCATAGAAACATAGATTGGTAAAGATGCGGGTTTTATTTTGGGAGAAGCCACCCTACCAGGCTTCTCTGTGATGCACCATCTGAAGGCAAGGGTGGTGGGTGGCCATCTGTTTTAGATCAAGCTTGAATCTAACCATGTCCCCAGTGAAAATGACACATTCCTCTCAGTGCCTCCTGGAGAAAGGTGGAGCAGGTTTCAAGCACATGATCCTTCTATTTTACCATTCCCCTAGTGGTGGAACAATTTCATGCAGGAGTTTGAGAAATTCATTATTGACAGGGCCTTGGAATCTTTAGGTCTTCTTGTACTGGAAGACTGAAATGCACAGCTTGATGACAGACTCTCAATGTTCAATCGAAATCTCCTCCAGCATATGTCATCACTGGGTTTAACACAGGTAGTTACCTCAGCTACTCACCAGGGGAGTCACACGCTGGTCAATGTTTACTCCCTGTGTCTCAAGATCACTGACCTCGAAGGTGATCCTGTGGTTTGGGTGCATCACCACATGGTAAGGTTTGGGTTTTGGGTCCCCCAGATTGTCTGTTTCAATGTGGGGATGATCAAGTACTGTCTTTTGAAACATGCAGCATCAAGACAACTCCTGATGGCACTATATCTCTTTAACCTCTAGAGTCATCTTGCACCAGAGATGTTGAGCAGGTGGTTACTGACTACTATCGAGTCATTAGCTATTGACTCTCAGGGATTTAGTTGGAGAAGGAGGGAGATACTGGAGCTGGTGAGTTAATAATTGTGTTTGTAATTGTATTTGAGGTCTTTTCTTAGCTGCCATTTCTGTGTGTTTGACATTGTGTTTTAGGTATTTTCTTAACTGCCATTTGGGTGCTTTTCCATTTAGTTTAGGCAGGATTGAGGGATTTTGGCTGACACATTTGAGTGGAGTGAGGTGTCACTGCCGGAGGACTCCTTGACTAATTGTTTTTTGGACACAGCCTGTAGTGCAGTCACATTTAGGGTCACCTAGCAGGGGAGAGAGGGAGGTCAAGTGCCTCCCAGGAAGTGCTGCATGGAGGGATGGGAAGTGGATCTATAGGATCACTACAGAAATAGCTAGGAGGGAGCAGCTGGATGTCATTGTCCACCTGGGGAACAATGACCTTGCCAGGAGAAGGGTAGAGCTAGTCAGAGTCCAGGAAGATTTCAGGAAGCTGGGGTGGGAACCTGAAACAGATAGCATGCTTTGTCTTATTCTTGGAGGTGCTACCTGTCTAGGGCACAGGGGAAGCTAGGGCACTCTACATCCTTACCTTCAACTCCTGGTTGAAGGATTGGTGTGGAAGATAGAGTTTTGGCTTCATAGGGGACTGGGTCCTGACCAGGGCAGATGCAGACTTACATTAGGAGGACGGCCTGCATCTGTCTGAGAAGGGGACCTTGGTCCTTTGTGAGAAGTTTAAATGCTTCAGCTGGGAGCATTTAAATTGGCCAAGGAGGGAGAGCCAGGAGGCTTAGGAACATACGCCCATGGGAACATGCAGGAACATAAGTCGACTATGGGTAAAGTTAAACCAGACAGGGAGGGGCAGACAGGCTAGGAATGTATAACGAATGATATGGGGGGGGCAAGAGCACATAGGAAAGGAAACCGGGGTGGGGGAAGATACTGGAGAGGGAAAATAAGAGCAGAGGGTGGTCAGACTATAAAACATGGAAGGTCATGCTAATGAATGCCTGTAGCCTAGGAAATAAGGTTCCAGACCTGGAGGCCTTCTTGGCAGATACAGACCTTGACATAGCAGCAATAACAGAGACATAGTACTCTGCTAATCATGGCTGGGAAGTCAGTGTACCAGGCTATACATTGTTCAGTAGGGACAGGGAGAGTAATAGGGGGAGGGGAAGCTGCGCTGTACATCAGAGATGGTGTAAAGGCTACAGAAGTTCAGGGAAGACAGGGAGAGGCTGAGGTAATGTGGGTCACCTTGGGGCCAGAGAATGGAACAGAAATATGCACAGGGGTAATCTACAGACCTCTGGCACAGAGGGAAGAAGTAGACAGGGAACTAATGGAGAACATACATGACATGGCAGCTAAAGGTGAAATCCTGCTACTGGAGGATTTTAATATGCCGGACGTGGATTGGGTCACCCAGATGGCTGTATCAGCCAGAAGCATAGCCATTCTTGAAACCCTGCATGGGGGTTAGACTCAGGCAGCTGGTGTGTGAACCAACAAGGAACAAGCCAATTATGGACCTGCTATAGACCAATGGGAACAGAGTCAAAAAAATACAGGTGGAAGGGCAGCTGGGGCCCAGTGACCACCACATGAAGTGGTTCAGCATGGAGACATGGACTTAGTTAATCCATACAAGAGCAAGAGTATTAGATTTCAGGAAAGTGGATTTCACTGAAATGGGTAGATGAATTCAAGCAGTCCTGGGGAAGGGAGTGGTAGTAGAGGGGGTGGAAGAACAGTGGGAGAAACTGAAAGGAGCCATGGAGAATATAACAAACCAATGCATTAGGATAGTGGCCAAAGGGAAAAGAAGGACGAAACCACTACAGTTCTCCAACGAGGTGAGGGACAAAGTCAGGGCTAAAAGATGAGTTTCAGGAGGTATAAGGGGAGCCAAAGGGAGGAGGACAGGGAGGTGTACCTTGAATGTCTAAGGGAAGCAGGGAAGGCTGTTAGGAGGGCAAAGGCACAGACAAAAGAGAGCCTAGCACAGTCCATAAGCAAAGGGGATAAGGCATTTTATAGGTAATATAGAAACATAGAAACATAGAATTTGACGGCAGATGAGGACCGCTTGGCTCACCTAGTCTGTCCATTTCCCTACCTAATGGATAAGCTGCAGATCCTACTTAACCAGCAGCCTACTTCTTTCTACCCCCACCACCTAGAATTGCCTTATGGCTGTCCCATGCATGCTTGAATTCAACCACTGTTTTTGACTCCACAACCTCCTCCGGAAGGCCGCTCCATGCATCCACAACCCTCTCTGTGAAAAAATACTTCCTTACATTACCTCTGAGCCACCCCCCCATCTTCAAATTGTGCCCCCTTGTTCTTGCACACCTCTTTTTTTGAAAGATGCTACCCTCTTGGACTTTGTTGACTCCTTGAGGTACTTGAAAGTTTCTATCATGTCCCCCCTTTCCTCGAGGCTATACTTATTAAGCTCCTTTATCTCTTCATATGTCTTCCAGTGCAGGCCCTGCACCATTTTAGTTGCCCTCCTCTGGACAGCTTCCATCTTGTCTATGTCCTTGCGGAGATTGGGTCTCCAGAACTACACACAGTACTCAGATGGGTTCTCACCAGCTGTCTGTACAGAGGGATAACAACTTTCTGTTTTCTACTGGTGATGCCTCTCCCTATGCATCCCAGTATCCCCCAGCCCTCCTTACTGCCCTCTCACATTGCTTGCCCACCTTTAAGTCATCTGATATGACTACCCCCAGGTCTCTTTCCATTGTTGTTGTTGTTAGTATCTCACCCCCCGTTGTGTACTCTTCTCCTGGGTTTTTGTTTCCCAGGTGCATTACCTGGCACTTCTTAGCATTAAATCTAAGCTTCCATACATTTGACCATTCCTCTAACCTTGCCAAGTCCCTTCTCATCCTTTCCACCCACCTTGTGCATCAACTCTGTTACAGATCTTTGTGTCATCTGCAAAAAGACATACTTTGCCTTCCAGTCCCTCTGCAATGTCGCTTATAAAGACATTGAAGAGGACCGGTCCTAATACTGAACCCTGCGGCACCCGACTAGTAACCCACCTTTCTTCAGAGTGGACTCCATTTACTATTATCCTCTGTGTCCTATTCTCCAGCCAATTCTTTACCCAGGCTATCATTTTGGGACCTACCCCCAGGCTGGCTAACTTCTATATTAAACTTTTGTGTGAGATTGAATCAAATGCCTTGCTAAAGTCTAGGTAGGCCATGTCCATAGCCCCTCCCTGATCTACTAGTTTGGCCACCCAGTCAAAGAAATCAATTAGATTCGTCTGGCATGACCTTTCTGCTGTGAATCCATGCTGCCTTGGGTCCTGTGCCCCTCTGGCCTCTAGGTACTTGGCAATTCTTTCCTTCAGAAGTGATTCTATCATTTTCCCTATCACTGAAGTTAAACTAACAGGTCTGTAGTTTCCTGCTTCTGCCCTGCTCCCACTTTTGTGAAGGGGAATCACATCTGCCCTCCTCCAGTCCTCAGGTACCACCCCATCCTCCCATGATTTGTTAAAGAGGGTAGCCAGTGGTGTCACTAGTTCTACACTTAGTTCTTTTAGAATTCTGGGATTAATTCCTTCAGGCCCCATTGCTTTGTCCACCATCAGTTTTAAGAGTTCTTTCAGAACTCTTTCTTCTATAAATGGGCTGGTATCAACTTTTGTATCCAGAGTGTTTCTATTGTTTGTTTTAGGTACCTCCCCCTCTTCATTTGTAAATACTAGCAACAATATTTGTTTAGTATCTCTGCCTTTTCACCATCACCCTCTGACCACTCCCCCTTATTAAGCCTCACTATCCCTCCCTTAGTCTTTCTTCACTCCCTGATGTACCTAAAAAAGGTTTTATCCCCCCTCTTAACTGAGTTGGCTATCTTTTCCTCAGTTTGGGTCTTTGCTGTTCTGACTGCCTTCCCAGCTTACTTTTGCTTTAACTGATACAATTTTCTGTCCTGCTCCTTCTGTGATTCCTTGTACTTTCTGAATGCTTTCTTTTTCTCTTGAACATTCATTGCCACCTCCTTTGAGAACCATAGTGGTTTCTTACATTGTTTTGTTTTATTTATTTGCTTCACACAAAGGCTTGTTACCTCTGTGATGGCAGTTTTTATTATTCCCCATTGTTTTTCCACCCCTCCTTCCTGCCCATTTGCTAGTGCATTCCTTAGGCACTCATTCATTTTGGCAAAGTCAGCCCTCCTGAAGTCCAGTACTTTTGCCTTTGTATGGCTTGACTCTACACAGAAACATAGAATTTGATGGCAGATAAGGACCGCTTGGCCCACCTAGTCTGCCCATTTCCCTACCTAATGGATAAGCTGCAGATCCTAGTTAACCAGCAGCCTACTTCATTCTACCCCAACCCCCTAGAATTGCCTTATACTCTCTACTGCTGTGTTTATTGTGAACCATACTGTTCGATGGTCACTAGTTCCCAGATGGCTATCCACTTCTACATCAGTGATTCTATCTTCATCTCCATGGTAGGAAGTGAAAGAAGAAAAATCGGGGTGGGGATTATGAGGCTCAAAGGGGAGAAGAGAGAGTGTAAGGAGGAGGAGGAGGAGGAGAATCTGGAGAAGGCAGAAATACTGAACAAATGCTTCTGCTCAGTATTCACTAAGGATGGTGAGGGTCAAGGACCACATTTGCATTGCAGAGGTGATGGGGGGAGAGGTGAACACCAGTCCATTCACAGTGGGAGAGCATTCTGGAAGAACTCACAAAGCTGATGGTGGATAAGGCCATGAGGCCAGATGGCATCCACCCTAAGATATTAAAGGAGCTGCAAAGGGAACTAGCAGTGCCTCTGGTGGCCCTATTCACAGTCACTCAACATGGGTGTCATTCCAGAGGACTGTAGGAGGGCACATGTAGTCCCACTGCACAAAAGTGGCAGTAGGGAGAGGTGGGGAACTACAGGCCAATATGTCTCGCCTTAGTGGTGGGAAAGGTCATGGAGACACTGCTGAAGGAAAGGATAATGGCACATATGGAATCCAGTGGAGCTCAGGATCTGAGGCAACATGGACTCACAGCAGGAAGGTCTTGTCAAACGAATCTAATAATTTTCTTTGATTGAGTGACTAGGGAAATTAATCAGGGAGGGGTGGTAGATGTCGCCTACCTAGATTTCAGCAAAGCCTTCGACACCACCCAACATAGAAGGCTGATTAACAAGATGGGTAGTCTAGGCATGGGAGATAAGGTGGTGAACTGAATTAGGAAATGGTTAACAGACAGGAGGAGGATGGTGGTGATTAATGGGATACAATCTGGGGAGAGGGGGTGACCAGTGGGGTACCACAGGGAGCAGTACTAGGAACAGTCCTGTTCAATGTCTTCATTAGTGACATTGCAGAGAGGCTGGGAGGAAAGGTCTGCCTGTCTGCAGATCACACCAAGATCTACAAAAGGGTGGATACTCCAGAAGGGGCGCAGAGAATGAAGAGGGACCTGGAGAAGCTTGAAAGATGATAAAAGATGTAGCAACTGAGGTTCAATGCAAAGAAGTGCAAATTAATGCACCTGGGTAGAGGGAACCCTGGGGAGAGCTACAGGTTGGGGCGAGGGGGCTGACTGGAACCAAAGAGGAAAAGGACCTAGGAGTTATCATCTCTGAGGATCTTAAGGTGGGCCAATGGCATGCTGGGGTGCATAGGCAGAGGTATTACTAGCAGGAAGTGGGAGGTGATGATGGCATTGTATAAAACTTTGGTAAGGTTTCACCTGGAATACTGTGTGCAGTTTTGGAGACCACACCTGTGCAAGGACATAGATAAGATGGAGACTATCCAGAGAAGGGCAACAAAGATGGTGCAAGGCTTAAACCGCAAAACATATGAGGAGAGACTAAGAGACCTCAATATGTACTCGCTGGAGGAGACGAGACAGCAGGGGGACATGATTGAAACTTTCAAGTTCCTCAAGGGCATAAACAAGGTGCAGATGGGGGACCTCTTCCAGTATAGAAAAGGTACTAGAAAAAGGGGGCATGATATGACATTGGAAGTGGGTAGATTAAGAAGTAATGTGGGGAAATCTTTATACACAGAAAGGGTGGTTGACACTTGGAATGGTCTGACACAGGAGGTGGTGGGGGCAAGCACAGTGGAGGGGTTTAAGCATGCCTGGGACAGGCACAAGGGAAGGCTGAGAGGGGAGGGAGTGAAGAAAAGCCATTGATCACATAGGTTCAGTGGCCACATACAGAGTATAGGGCCTACGTGCAGACTGGATGTGCCTAGCGGTCCTTATTTGCCAACAATTTCTATGTTTCTCTTGTTCTTTTACATCCTGCCTTCTCTCATAGGAGGGTGCCTTGGATTGATGATGATCTGTGCTGGCAAAAGGCAGAAGGGTGAAGACTAGAGCACCATTAGCAGAGGTCTCGAACTGAGGAGGACAGACCAGCTTTGATAGCTCACCACCATGACTACAAGAGTGCAATCAGGTATACAGTAAGAAGGCAGAGTTCCTGTCCAGCCAGCTTAGTTCTTAGAAGAACAGACCAGTTCAGCTTTTTTGCAGTGTAGACAGTCTATTAAATTCAGATTGTTTGTGGTCTGGAAGCAACTGCTGTCAAAGGTGCAAGAAGTTCAGCCATTTCTTCTCAGACAGGGTGTCTTCCATCAGGGTGCAGATTGCACTAGCCAAACTGTCATGGCTTGAGAGTGTCAACTCAGAGGTCAAACCCAACACTCCCGCTTGCTCAACTGATTTCTGAACCAGATGCCAGAGGTGGAAAAGATGCTGGTAGAATGCACTCCGCATTCTGTATTCTTGACCCCGTACCCTCCCTATGGTTGAAGGACTGCAGGTGGAGCTGGGGTCATTGTTCACAAGGATTATCAGGTCATCTGCAGTGGGGGCTCTCTTTGACACCCTGAATAAAACACTGATAAGGTCAGTGCTCAAAACATTCAGTCTTGACCCTGATAGCCTGGTGAAATATTATCCCACATGAAACCTCCTATTTCTCAGGTACAGTAGGTGTTAGAACTGGAAGTGCAGTGCAATCGACCCAGCACCTGAAAACATTTTGTGCATTTGATCCTTTTCAGTTGGGTTTCAGGGAGTATGACAGTGCAGAGACATCTCTAGTGGTGATAGTGCTAAATGACCTTCCTCTAGCAAGGGACAGAGGAGAAGTTGCCATATTGATCCTCTTGAACCTGTCCTATATTTTTGACAGCATGGGTTGTTATTTGAATGTCTGAGGGTATCTGGAGCACTCACCTGCATGATTTTGAACTGGTTCAGATCCTTCAGGTAATTAAGATCCCAACAGATCATCTAAGATAGATTTACATCTTTTTTTTTCAATTGTTTAACCAGGAAAGACACACTAAGCTGAAAGCTTGTTTACAGGTGTGACCTGGGAGCACAGGGAAGTTAAGTGACTTGCTCAGCATCACACAGTATGCAAGTGGGGGCTTTGGGATTCAAACCCAGGTCTCCAGATTAGCAGCTCAGAGCCTTAAACCACTGCGCTATTCACCTAGGGTGTTTCCTGTGGAGTCCCACAAGGCTTGATTTTTTCACCCTTATTTTTCACTGTGTATGAACATATGAACATATGAAATTGCCTGCATATACAGGCCATTCAGTCTGTCTAGTCTGCTCGAGTGTATAGCACTCCAGTCCATTAAACTGCAGCTGCCCCCCCATCCATATGTCTCCCACCATCTCCTGCCCCCTCCCGGTTTGTAACCCCAAGTTGAATCTGTCTAGCCCCCTCTTGAAGCCCCCAACACTCTGCAATGATACAACCTCCTCTGGCAGAGCATTCCACCCTATCATCACCCTTTCTGTGAAATAATGCCTCCTCAGTTTCCTCATGAACCTGCCCCATTCCAACTTCATAGAGTGTCCCCTGGTTTCACTTCCACCCTTCAGGTTGAACATTTACCTGGTGTGTACTCTGTTCAAACCCTTCAGGTACATGAAGGTCTCAATCATATCCCCTCTGTCCCTTCTTTACTCCAGGGTATACATATTAAACTCTCAGTCTCTCCTCATATGGTCTGTCCCCCAACCCCTGGATCATTTCTTTTGCCCTGTGCTGTACCCCCTACAGTAGTTTAATGTCCCTTTTCAAGTAGGGGCACCAGAATCGCATGCAGTACACTAGGTGCAGTCTCACCAGGGACCTGTACAGGGCAAGATGACCTCCCCGCTCCTAGAAGTAATCCCCCTTGCTATGCACCCTAGCATCCTGTTTGCCTTTGCTGCTTCCTTTCTGCACTGAGCAGAGTGGTCCATCTACCCAGTTACCAGCACTCCCAGATCTTTCTCCTGCTTAGATTTTCTCAACGGGACACTCTCCAGTCAGTAAATGTGTCCTGGGTTCTTGCCTCCTAAATGCATCACTTTGCACTTATTAGCATTGAAACCAAGCTGTCAAGTGTGAGGCCATTCCCCCAGTTTTGCCATATCCTCCTGAAGTACTTTTGCCCCCCTCATCTACCTCTGCATAAATCTTTGTGTTATCTGCAAAGAGACTGATCTTGCTCTTAATCCCTACTGCAATGTTGGCTATAAAAATGTTAAACAGAACCTGTCCCAGCTCCAGGCCCTAAGGTACACCACTTGTTACTGTCTTGGGTTCAGATGCTTCCCTCCCCCCAACTATTATCTTCTGCTGTCTACCCTGCAGCCAGTTCTTGACCCATCCGGTCAACTTCTTCCCAGCTCCCAGACTCTTCAACTTGCAGGTCAACTTACTGAGCGGTACCGAGTCAAAGGCCTTGCTGAAATCCAGGTAGAGGACATCTACCTCATCTCCCCTGTCCAATGACCTCATAACCCAGTTGTAAAAAATCAAACAAATTCACCTGGCAGGATTTGCCTGAGACAAACCAATGCTGTCTGCTGTCCTGGAGATTGTTGTCCTCAAGAAATTACACCTGTCTTTCCTTGAGGATTGTCTCCATCAGTTTTCTCACAATTACAGTCAGGCTTATCAGTCTGTAGTTCCCGGGTTTGTCCTTGGGCCCATTCTTATGGAAAGGTACCACATGTGTTTCCCTCTAGTCCCTTGGCATGAACTCCGAGTTCAAAGAGACATTGAACAGGTCACCAATGGCCCAGCCAGGATGTCTGCCCACTCTCTCAGCAACCTGGGGTGGACTCTGTCTGGGCCAGGTGCCTTGCCCACCTTCAGGGACTTAAGGCCCTCCTTCATCCTTTCCACAGTGATTTCCCCATCCATGGTTGCTTCTCCGCCACCCTCTCCCACCTCACCCTTACTGCCATGTACAGGCCCATCCCTCTCCTTGATGAAGACTGAACAGAAGTATTCCTTAAGTACTTCTACTCAGCCCCCATTTCTACCCACTCACTTCCCTTCCTGATCCTAACAATTTGATCCTTGTTCTTCCTCTTCTCTCTGATATATCTAAAGAAATCCTTTTCTCCTCTTTTGAACCCCTGTGCTAACCTTTGTTCCCTAGCCGCCTTTGCTGCCTTACCACTCTGGTCACTTCTCTGGATTTCTTCACATATTCTTCTCCTCTTCTGCCCTGTTAGATCTCTTGTAGGTCCAAAATGCATTCCTCTTTCCCTCACTTTCTTCACTATCTCTCTACTCATCCAACTTGGTTTCTTGGTCCTGGCTTTCTTGCTCTGGCTCTTGACACAAGTTTTAGTGGCTTCAGCCAGTCCTGCCTTGCTGACTGCCCATTTTTGTTCCAAGTCCATTTCTGGGCAGATGCTAGCCATATAACTTTCCAGTATGTGTCCCATCCTGCCAAAGTCCACCCTTTTGAAGTCTAGGACCCTAGTTGTTGTAGTGGCCACTTCCCTCCTGAGACTGATTGAGAACCACACTGTGTGGTGGTCACTGCTTACCAGAGGTTCCTCCAACCTTACATACCTGACCTGTTCACCATCTTCCAGTACCAGGTCTATAATATTCCCCTCCCTCATTGACTCCATTACCCTCTGGGTAAGGAAGCCATCCTGGAATGCTTCTAGGAGAATCTGCTCTTTGGCACAAGTGGTTGCTGGGATGCTTCAATCCACCCCTGAAAGGTTAAAGTCCCCCACCACTGTGCTCTCTTTGCCACTATGCTTCCTTATCTGCTACTGCAGTTCCCTGTCAATGATTTCCTTCTGGGCCGGAAGTCTATAGACAACCCCCAGACAGACCGTGGTCCCTTTCTGGCTGTATAGTTGCAGCCAGATTACTTCCGACCCATCCTCCTCCCCTTCCTCCCTATCACATCTGATCCCTTCCCTTACTTAAATGGCAACCCCCCAGCCTTCCCTTTATCTCTATCCCTCCAAAACAGTTTGTACCCTGGGATGGTTAGGTCTCAATCATGGTGCCTGGTTGTCCACATCTCACCAATGGCAGCTATATCTACCTCTCCCTCTTCCATCAATGCCTGCAACTCTACCAACCTGTTCCCCAAGCTTCTAACACTTAATGAAACCATTCTTCATGCTGCTGCTATCCTTACTACTTCCTTACCCTTCACTCTAACCCCTATTTCACTTAAGGTCATATCTATCCCTGTGGTGGGGGGAGATCCATGGGACTCCCTCTACTGGTGAATCCCAGCTTCAGTACCTCCCCCCACCTAGTTTAAATGATATTCCTCATTGATGAAATTCTCCAGCTTCTGTTTCAACACTGTGACCCTGCCCTGCTGAGATGTAACCTATCCTCTACATAAAGATCTATGTTATCTCATGTGCTATCCCAGTCCCCCACCAATCCATACCCCTTGGTCCCACACCTTTCTCTCAGCCACTTGTTGAAGTCTCTGATTCTTCTCTTCTTGTCTGTACTAGCCCTTGGCACTTGCAGTACTTCTGAGAAGGCTATCGTTCATCTTTGCTGCATAGTTTTCACACTTCCTTGAAGCTGTCTTGTACCTCCTCTATCCTTCTCCCTTTCAGATCATACATTCCCAGGTGTACCACAATGTGTGGCTTCCCCCCATCTTCCCCCACATATCTGGCCATATGCTGCCCCACTCTACTCGCTGCCATGCCTGGCATGCATTCTTCCCAGATATTACTTTTTCTATCCCCATCCCCCATCTTATACTGTTAAGTATGGAATCTCCTAGATTTATGACTCTCTGATACTTATCTTGCTTTCCCTGTTGTTGCCTTCCACTCCTCTGCCCCCCAACTTGTGAGGCCCTCTCATCTCCCCTGTCTCACCTCCCATTTTCCTCCCCTAGCCTTTCCTCTGTCCTCTCCCCTCTTGCAAATATGACTGAGCTGCTAACCTCCACCTCCAAACTGTTTTCCATCTGTGGAACCTCCCCTTTGCACTCACGTGTTACTCTGTTCACCTTGCTACCTCCTCCTCTGCTATTATTTCCCTGTGTCTGAAATGTGGCCTTCCCCCACTCAGACTCCCCTCCTTTCCATATCCTTAGCCTTTCTCGGGCTGCCTGATACTTCCTCCATCCTCCTGTCTTCTTGCTCCTTCCTTTCCTCCAGAGAGACTGTATCACTATCGCCTTGCTCCCCTCAGTCACTGTACCTTCTTGGTGTACTGCCTACTGCTCCCCACTGTGTACCTTTTTCCCTGTAATGTCCTCTCCCTGCTCCTTCACTGCAGCTTCCCTTCCCTCTGCTGCCTGGTCTTCCGTACTAGCCAACACTGAGAATCTGTTTGCAGTCTTAATCACCATTCATTGAATGAGACCAGTCTCCTTTCCCCCAGGCTGATATCTTTGTTCCAACCCAATCGTAGTCATGCTCCTGTGCCTGACCCTCCTGCAGTGATTACTTCCTTCCCTTGGCTGCACCCACTTATATGGCCCTTCTGCTGTCCCACCTAGTTTCCCCTTATTTTTGCCTATTTTGAGATCTTTTAGATGCCTTATTAGTTTCCTCTCCTGGCTGTGTTCCCCACCATTCTGTCTCTTCTGTGCTTCCAGTTCCCTCCTCAACCACCCTATTTCCTGCCTGAGCTGGCCCACCTGCCAACACACCCTACACCCCCTTTTCCTCCAAGCCACTCCCAGGAATATGACTGCTCCATATCCTTGGCAACATACAACCATTCCCATCTCCCACCCTATTTGACTTATTTATTTATTTATTTGCTTTTGGTAACCAATCTGGTTAATCTGGTTCAAGGTCAGTTGGCATTCATCTGTATCCCCCCCTCCCCCGGGTCGTGCCTGAAAATAGTCAGAAATTGTCTAGTGCACTTACCCGGTCAACAAAAGCTAAATAAAAAAATAAATAAATAAAATAAAAATAAAAAAACCAGGTGAATGCACTAGACAGAACTGCCTATTTTCAGCCATGACCTGGGAGAGTACAAATCAAGGAACAGGTAAAAAACAAATACATTTACAGTGTTGTAGAATAGGAGATTCCAAACAGTTCTACAGGGGTGCAAGTTACATAGTACCTAGAGGAGATACATCTCACACAGTACAATAGGAACAAAACAGACAAAAAGGGACAATTCACTGTTAATAAAGTACAAAACATGACAGTGCTGTTGGTAAGTCAGCAAGGAGAAAATTCACAGGCTGAGACAGGGAATAAAGTGTGTAGCTGTGGCTGAGGAAGAGTGGGAATGGGAGGAATCAAGAGGCCACAGGGAAATTTAAGTGCAGGACAAAGGTAGATTTGCATGACTCATGAAGCTAGAGACATTTGCAAATGTCAAGGGAGGTGAGGTAATTGGAGAGGCCTGTCTTGAAAGTGGGGTGGGATTTGGAATGTCTAAGATCAAGTGGGAGAGAGTTCCAAAATTTGGGGACATAGACGGAGAAGACAAGTTCACCCATCCTATCTGGTCTGAGGGAAGAGGTTATTCATCTCCATGCTGACCTGGCAAGGATTCGGGAAACCTGTTCCCCCACCCAGGGACCACCCAGGCCACTGCCACTACCTCAGAAGTTGCCAAGAAAGAGGAGTGGTTGGACCACAGTGGGCTCGGAGGGGTGAGGGTGGTGGAACAGAGGTGCATCCCTCCAGTTGTGCCTCCCCACAATTCATTCACCATTTTAGTAGAGCATGTTTCCTCTATAGAGGCACCCACAGTGGAGACCAAGGAGGATGCTGGGAACCTCCACAATGGAGACCCAGAGGAGGGTGGCACAGGACCCCACAGGGGAAGGAAGCAGCTCCTGGTCGGGAACACAGTTGTTAGGGGGGTAGAACTGGGGAAGGGAGTGGAAAGAGAGGTAAGGTGCCTGCCTGGTGCCATGGCTTGGAGGGACAGGAAATGATTCCTCAGGATTGTGGGAGCAGCTGCAAGGAGGAGGGAGCTGGATGTCATTATCCATCTAGGGATGAATGACCTGGCTGAGAATGGGATCAGAGCAGTGCAACAAGAGTTTGTGGAGTTGGGGAAGGACCTTAGACAAGTAGCACACATGATAACTTTTGCAAAAGTGTTACAGTATCTGTCTATGGCATGGATGAGGCTAAGGTACTCCACACTATGGGATTCAATGACTGGTTGATAAACTGGTGCAGAGCTCAGGGATTTGGCTTCATTGGGGACTGGGTCTCCACCTAGAGGGATGCAGGCCTATACAGGTGCGATGCTCTGCATCTATCCAGGAGGGGAACCAGAATCCTAGGTGATAGGTTTAAATGCTTCATTGGCAAGCATTTAAACTAGCCAAGGGGGAAGGCACTGAAAAGGAGAAGGGAAATCCTATCTCCCCCTCAAAAAATCAGGGTAGTTAGTGAGGTAAACACTAAGATAGAGCAGTTGATAGGAAGAAGGGCAGGGGTAAATGGAGAAAAAGACAAAGGCAGTAAGGACAGGGATGGGGCAAAAAGAAATAAAACCATAAATAAATGGAGGGTAATGAGTACCAATGCCCATAGTCTAGGTAAAAAGCTCCCTGAAATGGTGGCCTTGATGGAAGAGGGATGCCTGAATTTTGTGACAGTCACAGAAACATGGTACACAGAGAACCATGACTGAGATGTCAACATACCAGAGTACACAATATATAGGAGGGACAGGGAGGGAAGAAGAGGAGGAGGAGTAGCTCTCTACGTAATGGAAGACATCAAAGCAATAGAACTAAAAGGTAAACAGGAAGGAGAGGAGGCACTGCAGGTCACCCTGAAGACTGGAAATGGCTCCACAATCTGCACAAGGGTTATATACAGACCCCCGTCTCGGGGGAGGAAATAAACAAGGAAATGATAGAAGGCATCCTTGGGATGGCAGAGAAAGGGGAAGTATTGCTGATGGGGGACCTGAATATGCCAGATGTTAACTGGAGCACCTTTGCTGCAGCTACATCCAAGAGCAGGGCCATTGTCCATGCCCTACAGGGGGCATGCCTCAGACAGCTAGTTTTGGAATCCACTTGGGAGGGAGCAATCTTAGACCTGGTACTCTCAAATAGGGACGGAGATGGGATCTCTGATCTTGAAGTGGGTAGCCATCTGGGAACAAGTGACCACTAAACAGTGTGGTTCATGATAAACTTAGCTTTAGAGTCAAGCCACACAAAAGTGAAGGTATTGGACTTCAGGAGGGCTGATTTTGTTAAAATAGGAGAGTGCCTCAGAAAAGCACTAGCAAACAGGCAAAAAGGTGGGGTGGAACAACAATGGGGAAGCATTAAAACCACCATCGCAGAGGGAACAAGCCTTTGTGTGAAGCAAATAAATAAATCAAAATGAAAGAGAAAACTACTATGGTTCTCAAAAGAAACAGTGGGGAAGTTAAGGGAGAAAAAGATAGCATTTAGGAAGTATAAGGAAACACAGAAGAAGCAGGACAGAGAACTGTACCAGTTAAAGCAGAAGGAAGCGGGGAAGGCAGTCAGAATAGCAAAGACCCAAACCGACAAAAAGATAGCCAACTCGGTTAAGAAGGGGGATAAAACCTTTTATAGGTACATTAGGGAGCAAAGAAAGACTATGGTAGGGATACTGAGGCTAAATAAAGAGGAAGGAGGTTGGGCAGAGTGTGACAGTGAAAAAGCAGGGATACTGAACAAATACTTCTGTTCAGTATTCACAATGGAAAAGCAGGGGGAGATATCTAATCCAGTCAATTGAAGCACTCTGGATAGGGGGGTTGATATTAGTCCTTTCACAAAACAAAGAGTTCTGAAAGAACTCTTAAAACTGAAGGTGGATAAAGCAATGGTGCCAGATGGGATTCACCCCAAAATTCTAAAAGAACTAAGGGAAGAACTAGTAACACCACTGACTACCCTTTTTAATAAATCATGGGAGGATGGTGTGGTACCTGAGGACTGGAGGAGGATGGATGTGATTCCTCTTCACAAAAGTGGGAGCAAGACAGAGGAAGGAAACTACAGAACTGTCAGTTTGACCTCAGTGGTTGGGAAAATGATGGAATCATTACTGAAGGAAAGAATTGTTGAGTACCTAGAGGCCAGAGGGGCACAGGACCCAAGGCAGCATGGATTCACAGCAGTAAGGTCATGTCAGACAAATCTAATTGATTTCTTTGACTGGGTGACCAAAGTAGTAGACCAGGGAGGGGCTGTGTACATGGCCTACCTAGACTTTAGCAAGGCATCTGACACAGTCCCTCACAAAAGATTAATAAACAAATTAGCCAGCCTGGGAGTGGGTCCCATGGGTGGTAGCCTGGGTAAAACACTGGCTGGACAACTGGACACAGCAGGTAATAGTAAATGGAGTCCACAGTGAAGAAATGAGGGTTACTAGTGGGATACCACAGGGTTCAGTATTGGGGCCGGTCCTTTTTAATGTCTTTACAAGTGACATTACAGATGGACTAGAAGCGAAAGTATGTCTCTTTGCAGATGACACAAAGACTGCAACAGGGTTGATATGCAAGGTGGGGTGGAAAGGATTAAAAGGGACTTGGCAACGTTGGAGGAATGGTCAAATGTATAGCAGCTTAGATTCAATGCAAAGAAGTGCAAAGTAATGCACCTGGGAAACAAAAACCCTGGGACCCTGGGGAAGAGTATACAGTGGGGGTGAGATACTGACAACAGCAAAAATGGAAAGGAACCTGGGGTAGTCATATCAGATGACCTAAAGGTGGGCCAGCAATGTAAAAAGGCAGTAAGAAGGGCTGAGGTGATACTGGGAAGCATAAGGACAGGCTTCACCAGTAGAAAACAGGAAGTTGTTGGCTGTCTGTACAGACAGTTGGTAAGACCACATCTGGAGTACTCTGTACAGTTCTGGAGACCCCATCTCCGCAAAAATATAGACAGGGTGGAGGTTGTCCAGAGGAGGGCAAGCAAAATGGTGCAGGGTCTGCATCAGAAGATATATGAAGAAAGACTAAAGGAGCTTAAGATGTATAGCCTCAAGGAAAGGTGGGGAGGGGGACATGATACAAACTTTCAAATACCTGAAGAGAATCAACAAAGTCCAAGAGAGTAGTATCTTTCAGAAAAAGAGATGTGCAAGAACAAGGGGGCACAATTTGAAGATAGAGGGGGGATGGCTCAGCGGAAATGTGAGGAAGTATTTCTTCACAGAGAGGGTTGTAGATGCATGGAACAACCTTCTTGAGGAGGTCGTAGAGTCAAAAACTGTGGGGCAATTCAAGAATGCATGGGACAGACATATGGTAGTTCTAGTGGGGGGTAGGAGGAAGTAGGTTTTTGGTTAACTTGGATCCGCAGCTTATCCTTTAGGTAGGAAAATGGGCAGACTAGGTGGGCCATGCGGTCCTTATCTGCCATCAAATTCTATGTTTCTATGTTTCATCCTGGTAGAGCATTTTGGGACAGATAACAGCTAAAGACATGGAATGGAGGGAACAAGGGCAGTCCACAGAGGTGAGCATAGCAGCGAGTGTGAAGGGGATAGAAGAACGAATAATGTTGTCAGTCAGACAACCTAATGAATAAGCCTGACACGAGGAAGGAGACAACCAGTGGAGGTCAGAGTAGAGAGTACAGTAGTGCTTAAGATGAGGAGCAGATAGCGCAAATCTACAGACATGGTTGTAGGCAACATCCCACATTTGCAAGATGCTTGCCTGTGCCATAGTGAAGACAGGCAGAGTGTAGCAGAGTCCAGGGATGAGAAGGCCTTGGGTGACAGAGATCCTGGTGGCATGGGTCAGAAATCAATGGACTTGGTAAACCAGTCCAGTTTTAGCATTGACTGATTTGCAGACAGCTTTGACATGCAGAGAGAAGTTAAAAGATGGATCCCGCATGACCCCTAGGTATTTGAAGGACTGAGTTACTTCCACAAGGGAGCCATCAAGACAAGAAACCTGGAGAGACGGAGTTGAAGTGATAGATTTCCTTTGTGACCCAAAGAGCATAGCCTGGGTCTTGGCAGCATTTAGCTCCAGGCGGTGGGATGTAAGCCAAGTTTGGATACGATGAAGATCAGAGGAGAGGTGGGAGTTTATTTCATGAGTAGAGCTGGAGGAGACATAGAGAACCAAGTCATCAGCATAGAATAAGGAGAGACTGTGGGAGGGCACTGAAGGTAGGCTATTGATGAACAAAGAAAAGAGCAGGGGCTCAAGTATGGAACCTTGTGGGATGCCCGAACGAAGCAAGGCAGGGGCAGAGAGAACTTTATGACAGGAGACAGACTGGGAGTGGCTCCCAGATAGCTGACAAACCAGGCAAGTGTGGACTGGGAGGTGCCAATAGAGCCCAATTGATGCAGGAGCAGGTTGTGGTTATCTGAGTCAAACGCCTTTGACATGTCAATAAAAACAGCCCCAGTAAGCTGGCCTTGGTCAATAGCAGATTTTATGTCACTGGTGAATTGCACTAGGGCTGACGTGGTGCTGTGGTTTGGCCTAAGTACATACTGAGCAGGAGATTGCAGGTTAAAGTTGGCAATGAAGCTAGACACCGGGCGATGGATAAGCTTTTCCAGGCATTTACTGAGGGTTGGCAGGAGTGCAATAGGATGGTAGTTTGGTAGTTTTTTTGTGGATCACCCTGTTTGACGACTAGGATACCCTGGCATGTTTCCAGGAGAGGGGCACAGTACCTGAGCTAATGGAGAAGTTGAACAATGGTATGATGGATGTGTCAAGAAGAGATGCACCTAATTTGAGAATTCTGGGTTCCTGTCCATCAGGGCATGTACTGCCATGGGGAGACATCATGTTAAGAGCTTGTAGGACATCCAGACTGGAGAACGGGTGGAGAATCAGGAAAGGATGGGTTGGGGGGAGGTCAGGGGGAGGTGTGGAGGGGGGGAACCGTCAGCATCAAAACTAGGGACGGCAGTAAAGAGTGAGCAGGAAGCATTAGCTATGGTATTAGAGTTGTTACAGGAGACGTTATTTATTAGAAAGTCATCGGGGGGTTTGGGACGTGGAGGGCTCTGCGCCCTGCATATCCTGTCCTCCCTTAATCTGCTCCTACCCCACTCCATGGAACCCTTCCACCACCTTGGACTCACCATATCTGTACAGAAAATATGTGGCCCCTCCCAGTAAGACTCTTAACTGTCTACCAGCCCCACTACCTGCTGTGCTCCCTGCTGATGGCCTGCAGATGTTACTCAAGATGCTACACTCCTGCTTTATGGCACTCAAGTTTTGGGTTACTTAAGCTTTGGGGTTGCTTGGTCCCCTTTGAAATGTTGGACCCCAGCTCCACTATTGGCTGGTCCAAGTCATGTGACCAACCCTCCCCCCCCCGTGTATTTCCCCCTCCTCCCAGCCAAGGCAAAATCATGTGATTTGCAGCTATACTGTTTAAATCACATAGCACACATTACCATCTCATTAAATGCTACCTCAATCCTAAAAGAAAAACAAACAGCACAGAGAAAGTACTTATCTTCTAGCTCCAGCTGCCTGCCTTCTCTGCTGACTTTCAACTCCAACTGTAGGCAAACAAGTTAAATTGCTGTTTAACAATCACGTGATCCCACAACAGCTATTGGCTAGTCCAAGTCATGTGACCACCCCTCCCCTCCTGGGTATTTCCCAACCTCTCCCTCCCTCCCTCAATTAAATGCCCCCCTTCTCCTGGCCAACACAAAATCATGTGTTTTGCAGTGACACTGTTTAAATCACACAGCACACATTACCATCTCATTAAATGCTACCTCAATCCTAAAGGAAAAACAAACAGCACAGAGAAAGTACTTATCTTCTAGCTCCAGCTGCCTGCCTCCCTCTGCTGACTTTCAACTCCAATTTTGAGTTGATGTTGCATAAATGTATAAGCTGCTTAATCAGGACATGGCTAATCAGGACATCTGCTTTACTGGGAAGTCCTGTCAGGCACCAATTGAGTATTCATGTTATCTTATGGATGATGCCACTGGCTAAATGAGAGAAATGGGAGAACTCATCAGGAAACATGGGCTTATGTATCACCAATCTACAGATGATGCTATGGTATACCTATCCTGCATGCCTGAATCATTGAGTTCTATTTCTGTGCTGGAGGCCTGTCTGGCTGATATCCAGAACTAGATGGATCAGAGCTGCCTAAGATTGAATCCCAACAAGACAGAGTCTTTGTTGTTGTTATTTTATTCATTATATGACTTGGATACTGAATTGAGCAAAGATCATTTTCAATGAAGTTCTTACATTCACATCCTATTACATACAATAAAGTACATATTCTATTACAGTACACTTACTGTATACAGAATACAGGGTCTTCCATGCAATTATATGTTTTATAAGTATTTTGCAAAAAAACAATATTCACAATATATACATATTCACATGTAACAGGTTTCTTTCTGAGTCTTGATGTTGATGTATTGCTAAGTGTGAAGTATGCCAAGTTCCCACTTGAGTAACTGTGGTCATCTTGCATCTAGAACTAACATACTATTTGCCAGCAGATTAGGCCTTACGGTCTATCGAGTCTGCTCGAACCTTAGATCCTCAGTTGAGTGCCGAGGCCCTGGCATCCCTTGTGCTCCAGAAACCCCTATCATCCATCCCCAACCCCCTGGAACAGGCCATCATCTGATACATCCACTTTCTGTGTCTGTCCCACCCTCTCTTGAAGCCCTCCACTGTGGATCTCTGAACCAGCTCACCAGGCAGTGCATTCCAAGGGTCCACCACCCTCTCAGTGAAAACCTCCTCCCTTTCCCCCTCACCTTCCACCTTCCAACTTCAAACCATGCCTCTGGCGATACCTCCTGCTTTAGTCTAAAGATCCCTCCATGTTTACCCTATTTATTCCCTTGAGGTACTTGAAGACCTCAATCATGTCCCCCTCTCTCCTCTCCTCCAATGAAAACAGGCAAAGCTCCTCAAGTCTGTCCTTATATGTCAAATCCCCTAGCCCTCGTATCATCTTAGTTGCCCTCCTCTCTACACTCTCCAGGAGCTGTATGTCCCTCTTCAAGTGTGGTCTCCAGTACTGTACACAGTACTCAAGGTGTGGTCTAACCAGTCCATTGTACAGCGGCAGAATCACTTCCTTGCTCCTAGAGGTGATCCACCTTACGATGCATCCCAACATCCTTTTTGCCTTGCTAGCGGCTCTCCTGCACTGCTCAGAGTTATTCATACATGCATCCACCATGACCCCTAGGTCTTTTTCCCCTATTGAGGCCTCCAGCGCCTCCCCTCCCAGGGTGTACCTGTGCTTAGGGTTTCCACTACCAAGATGCAACACCTTGCCCTTGGTGATATTGAAATTTAATTTCCATGTGTGAGCCCAGCTTTCCAGGGTCTCCAGGTCCCCTTGCAGGGCCAATCTCCCCTCTTCTCCCTCAACTACTTCTCCCATCTTGGAGTCATCCGCAAAGAGACTTATGTCACACCTATACCCTCCCTGATGTCCGATATGTATGCATTAAACAGGATCGGACCAGGACCGAGCTCTCAGTACCCTAACCCAACTCTCTAGGGTCTGAGAGCTCCCCACAGACCACTACTCTCTGGATGCATCCAGCTAGCCAGTTTTCAATCCATCTGACCATCAAATGGCCTACTCCTAACCCCATCAGTTTCTCCACCAGACCATTGTGAGGGACAGAGTCAAATGCCTTGCCGAAGTCCAAGAATAATACATCCATAGGCTTTCCCCTGTCCAGTTCTGATGTTACCCATTTGTAGAAATCCACAAGGTTGGTTTGACATGATCTACCTGGCACAAACCCATGTTGCCGACTATCCAGACCTCCCACCTCCTCCAAGTACACCCCCAATCGTTCCTTTAGTATACTCTCCATTAATTTTCCCACCACCGAGGTCAAACTGATTGGTCTATAGTTACCTGGTACTTCCCTTGACCCCCCTTTATGCATTGGCACCACAAGTACCTCTCGCCAATCCCTAGGTACCCTCCCTGTCTCAAGTGACCTGTTGAAGAGCTCCGCCAGGGGTGCAGCCAGTATGTCCACCAATTCCCATAGTACTCTCGGATGAATGCCATCTGGCCCAGGAGATTTATCTTTCTTTAGGGCCTTGAGGGCTAACCACACCCTTTTGGCAGAGATAGCATCCTCCATCCCCTCCAACTTACTGGCCTTTTTATCCTTCTCCAGATGTGACACCCCTGGGGTACCTCTCCTTCCCTCTTGCTCCATTTCTGTTGCTCCCCGATCCCACTTACTGCCACTTCTATCCCCTTCGTGCCTTGCTTTGTAGATATCCCATCCCCCTCCCTAGTGAACACGGAGGTAAAGTACTCGTTAAATACCTTTGCCTGGTCCCTCGCCTCTTCCATCCACCCTCCTTCTGATCTCAATCTGCTGAGCTGGCCCTTAGTTTTTCTCTGCTCCCCAATGTACCGGAAGAACCCTTTTTCCCCTCCATGTATCCCCTGTGCCAACCACTGCTCTTTACTGGACTTTGCTCCCCTCACCATACAGGTGACTTTTCTAGATGCAAGATGGTACATTTCCTTATCCCTATCCCCTCTTGTTGTTTTGTATTTTTTGTAGGCCGCCTTCTTTTCTCTGACTGCTACCTGTACCTCACTGGACCACCAGCATGGTTTATGTGACCTTGCTCCCTTACGTTTCAACTTAGCGCAGATCCTGACTGCCTTATGAAGTCCCTGTTTTATGACCTCCCATCTCCTTTCCACACTTGTCATTGATGTAATCCCCTTCAAGTGATCCTTGAGAATATTTCCCATGCCCACAAAGTCTGTCCCCCTGAAGTCCACTGCTAGTGTTCTAGATCTCACCCCTCCATGTTTATTTGAAACCAGACAGTATTGTGGTCACTCCCAGTCAGGGGGTTCTGTACAACCATGTCCCTTACCAGATCCCCATCTGCCAAAACCAGGTCCAGGACATGCCCCTCCCATGTGGGCTCCATTACGTGCTGTGTTAAGAACATATCCTGGAAGCCATCCAGCAGCCTCTGCTCCTTGGCCACCTTAGAGGACATGGTTCCCCAGCTTGTACCTGGCATATTAAGGTCCCCCATCAACACCACTCCTTCTCCTTTTGGTCCACACTGGGCAATGATGTTGTCCAGCAAACCATCCTCTAGAACATCACTCATCCCGGGGGGCCTATATACTACACCCAGCTTGACCTTATCTCCTGCTGGGGATCGTAAGGTGACCCATAATGCCTCCACGTTTCCCTCTGTCTCTTCTACCCTAGCAATTTCTATCTCATCTCTAATGAACATAGCCACTCCACCCCCTCTGCCCTCCTTTCTATCCTTCCTAAGCATAGTGTACTCTGGTATGTTTAGGTCCCAGTCATGTTTTTTGTTGGCCCATGTCTCCGTGACCACCGGCACATCCACCCCCCCCCTTGAACAGCATGGCCTGGAACTCTGGCAACTTGTTTCCCAAGCTCCTGGCATTTACTAACACCAACCCCCACCCCTTATCCCTGATCCCCTTTGTCAAACCCCACCCAGATTCCTTATACCTCCATCCTCCCTCTGCTCCTTCTGAAACCTCCACCCCCAGTCTGTTTCCTCCTTCCCCCCCTTGGGCTTGAAGGCTACTCCCCTCATCAGGAGGAGAGGGCTTCTGGTCATCCCCTCCCTTATCCCTTCCCTCCCTCACAAGTTTAAACCCCACCTTTCTTGAATGTAGTCAGCCATCCCCTGTTTAAAGACTTCCTTCCCTAATGGGGCAAGATGAAGCCTGTGATTGGCATATAGTCCCTTATCCTCCCAAACTCCATTCCAGTTCCCTAACACCCCCAACCCACTCTCTTCACCCCACTTCCTGAGCCAGTCATTAACCTCTGTGAGCTTTATTTTTTTCTCCACTGAGGCCTTTGGTACTAGCAATATTTCCAAAAAGGAAATGTTGCATCCATTATCCCAACAGACTCTGGCAAGTTCTTGGAACCTTGCTTGGATTTCCAAAATGCTATTTCCCTCTAGATCGTTAGTTCCCAAATGCACCAGGAAATCTGGTTTCCCTCCACAATCCCTAACCATTTCATACACCATGAACTTTGCTCTGTGCACCATGCACTGTCAGCCCAGAGATACTCACTACCTTCACTTGGCTATGGCATCCATCCCCCTGTCCCTCCCACTGGATACCCCTAATCATCGAGTCTCCCAATAACAGAACCTTAACACCGCCATCATCCTTATGGTTACCTTCATTATGCCCTCTCAGACCCCTTCCCCCCCTTATTCATGATCTCAATTCCATGGGAGTCTTCCTGTCTTATTAGAGACCCCCTTGTCACCCTCCCCTTTCTGCCTCCCTTGTTATTTTGCCCACTTAACGCAAACCCCCTCTGAATAGGTGCCCCTTTAACCCTCTCTTATCTGAGCCATTTATCCTGGCCCTGATGGTTCCCCTTCCCCACACTGCCATCCTCCCCCCTTGTAATAGTACCCCTGCCTCCAGAGGTTCTCTGTGGGTCCCCTTTAGCTAGGGCCCCATCTTTGGTACTGACCCCCCTGCTGAAGGGGGGCTCCTCTCCCACCTCCTTGTCTCCCAGTTTCTCTCTAATCATGCTCTCCTCCCTCATGTCTACAATATGTTGCATCTCCTCCATTTGCTTAACATTTATGTTTCCCCTTCTCCCTCTGGGACTATTTCTATCCTTTCCATTACCGGCTTGTGATGCACTGTGGGTATCCGACTCCCTCTCCCCAGCCTCTGTATAAGTTTCCTCATTTCCACCAACCCCTTCCTCCTCCTCTAGGTTGCTTAGTAGCTCAAATTTATTGTGACACTCTATGTCAGCCTCCATCAAGTAACCAGAGTTTCCCCTGACTGCACCTCTAAACTGCCCCCTTGCTCTGTTCACCTTAGGAGCTCCCTTCCCACAGTCTGCTGTTTTAGGCTTCTGCACAATAGCCCCTCCTGACTCTTCCCCCTCCACTCTCTTTGTATTCAGAATGTTCACCCAGTACGCTTTCCCCTTAGCTTCAACATCCCTATCTAAGGGTCCTCTGTCCCTAATATCCCCCCTCCTGCTTGCTGTAACATGACGTCCTGTAATTTCAGAGCATTGCCCCAGCCTCCCTTCAGCCTCACCCTTCTGCTGCCCATATCCACACCCCTTATCCTTGGACACCCCCCAGCTCCCCCAGCTTACTCCTTAACCAATATACCTCACTCCTGATACAAGATAGCTGTCTACAGAGTGGGCAGCCTCCCTCTCACCAGGCCCAGTTGAGAATTATTGCCATCCCACAGCCTGTGCAGCCTACAACCCTTCCAAAGATGCCTGCCATGATGGAATATGGCCACCCTGTTTATCCCCCTCTATTTATAATGGCACCCCCTCCCCTTTTCTCAGTCCCTTTCCCCTGGAATACAGTTTCTCTCTATACTGACTGCAATTATTTACAAACCCAATTTCAACCCCACCAATAAGGTTCCCAAGTCTCACAAACACATACAGTCCAGTGTGTGTTCGGTCCCACTAACAGTGTGTGTATGTAGACATCAGGTACCGTATGATGTCACAGGCCCACCAGCTCCTATTGCTTTGAATTTCAGTCCCAAACAGAAATACTCAGCCCTTCAATCCCAACCCCCAGTGGCTTTTCAGTATTTAAGAAAGCCTACAAAACAGGGTGGGTGGCAGGGCTCTTACCAAACACCAGGCAAACAACACATTTAAATTTCACTCTAATTATCACTGCCAAACAACTGTTCCCAAGCCTCCAGAGTTACAATTTCACAGCCCAAGTAACAGTTCTAACTCAAGGTAATAATTTTTAACACATAGAACTAATTTCACTTACAAAACTATTCAAATATTTAACTTAAAACAGAATATAACCCCAGACCTCTGTCCTTACCAGCCTGCTGCTGATGTTCCCAAGTGAACAATGAAAGCCAAGGTAATTCCTGTTAAAGACAAAGTAATTCCTGCTAATGTCCCTTCCCCCAACACCAGGCAAACAACACATTTAAATTTCACTCTAATTATCACTGCCAAACAACTGTTTCCAAGCCTCCAAAGTTACAATATCACAGCCCAAGTAGCAGTTCTAACTCAAGGTAATAATTTTTAACACATAGAACTAATTTCACTTACAAAACTATTCAAATATTTAAGTTAAAACAGAATATAACCCCAGACCTCTGTCCTTACCAGCCTGCTGCTTATGTTCCCAGGTGAACTAAACAAGAGGGTAACAGTGTTTTTTTTTTTCTGTTGAAGAAACCATCTTTTGATGTTGTTTGGGTTAAATGTACCTTCTGCTGTTCTCAGGTATATTGGAATAAAATTCCTATGTTTTGGAGCCATAAAATGGAAATGTGATCCACCTACCTCTTAGTTTCTTTTGGAGAGTAGAAATTCAATCCCACCAGCTGACCTAAGAGAATCTTTAATGCTTCTCAGTTGTAGGTTTCTAGCTACATATCCTGGGACTTTATTTCTATGACACTTACACCTGTGCATGTAAGTGAGACAACTGAGTCTCCTATGCATTTCTAGTATCAACCACCCCAGCTTTATATACAGTTCATACCTATGTGTCTTATGAAGAGTGTCTAGAATGAAATGGGCAAATCTACCATGAATAACATCCATCTTTGCCAGTTCCATTCTAGGCACCCAAGAGAATAAGTTATCATAGTCAAAAATTGGTAGAACCATCAACATGCTTCCTGATGTCATTATTCATGGAGTGTTCAATTCTAAATAGTGCACCAAGACATTTCCCCAGATTTTTAATTGGGTAATCTATGTAGATATTCCATTAGATTTTTTCATCCAAGCTGAAATCCAGATGTCACTAACTCTGAACCTGTTGCAATATTATTTTATCCAATGTTTTGACTTGTAAATGGACAGCTGATGTATCCAGGGTGTTTGTCCTGGAAAAATACATTATTTGGGTATTTTTTGCATTAAGTATTAGTTTTAACTGGAGAAAGAAAATGTGTAAGTCATCAAACACCCTTTGAACCCAATCTCTGTTTGTTTGGAGTTTATTCCTTCTGTGTATATTGTTGTGTTATCTTCATAAAGATGAAGTTTTACTTCAGACAGAGGTCAGAGAACTGTACCAGTTAAGGCAGAAGGAAGCAGGGAAGGCAGTCAAAATAGCAAAGGCCCAATCTGAGGAAAAGATAGCCAGCTTGGTTAAGAAGGGGGATAAAACATTTCATAGGTACATTAGGGAGCATAGAAAGACAAAGGGAGAGATAGTGAGGCTGAATAAAGGGGACGGTGGTTGGGCAGAGTGGAACAGTGAAAAAGCAGGGATACTGAATGAATACTTCTGCTTAGTATTCACAAAAGAGGAGGAGAGGGAGGTACCTAATCCAATTTATAGAAGCACTCTGGATAGGGACCAATCCCAGTCTTTTCACAGAAGAAAGGGTTCTGAAAGAACTCAAAACTGTAGGTGGACAAAGCAATGGGGCCTGATGGGATTCACTCAAGAATTCTAAAAGAATTAAGGGGAGAACTAATGACACCACTGACTATCCTTTTTAACAAAACATGGGCGGATGGTGTGGTACCTGAAGACTGGAGGAGGGTGGATGTGATTCCCCTTCACAAAAGTAGGAGCTAGACACAGGCAGGAAACTACAGACCTGTCAGTTTGACCTCTATAATAGGGAAAATGATGGAATCACAGGACCCAAGGCAGCACGGATTCACAGTGAGAAGGTCGTGTCAGGTGAATCTAATTGATTTCTTTGACTGGGTGACCAAAGAAATAGACCAGGGAGGGGCTATGGAAAGTAGACCAGGGAGGGGCTGTGGACATGGCCTACATAGACTTTAGCAAGGCATTTGACACAGTCCCACACAAGAGATTAATAAACAAATTAGCCAGGCTGGTAGTGGTAGCCTGGGTAAAACACTGGCTGGACAACAAAACACAGAAGGTAATAGTAAAAAGAATCCACTCTAAAGAAAAGGGGGTAACTAGTGGGGTACCACAGGGTTCAGTCCTTTTTAATGTATTTATAAGTGACATTGCAGAGGGACTGGAAGGAAAAATATGCCTCTTTGCAGATGACACAAAGATCTGCAACAGGTTTGATACACAAGAGGGTGTGAAAAGGATGAGGAGGGACTTGGCAAGATTGGAGGAATGGTCAGAAGTAGGGCAGCTTAAATTCAATGCAAAGAAATGCAAAGTATTGCACCTGGGAAACAAAAACTCAGGGAGAGCGTACACAATGGGGGAGAGGTAGTAACAACAACAAAAATGGAAAGGGACCTGGGGATAATCATATCAGATGACCTTATGGTTAGTAAGCAATATGAGAAGGCAGTAGAGAGGTCTGGAGGAATACTGGGATGTATAGGGAGAGGTATCACCAGTAGAAAACAGGAAGTTATTATCCCTCTGTATAGACAGTTGGTGAGACCCCATCTGGAGTGATGAATCCAGTTCTGGAGACCCCATCTCTGCAAGAAGACAGACAGGATGGAGGCAGTCCAGAGGAGGGCATCTAAAATGGTGCAGGGTCTGCAACAGAAGCCCTATGAGGAGAGACTAAAGGAGCTTAATATGTATATTCTTGAGGAAAGGAGGGAGAGGGGGGATATGATATAAACTTTTAAGTACCTCAGTGGAATCAACAAAGCCCAAGAGGGAAACATCTTTTAGAAAAAGAGATGTGCAAGAACAAGGGGACACAATTTGAAGATAGATGGGGGACAGGTCAGGGACCATGTGAGGTTGTATTGTTTTACAGAGAGGGTGGTGGATGCATGGGACTGCCTTCCTGAGGAGGTTATGGGGTCTAAAACTGTGGGAGAATTCAAGTATGCATGGGACAGACATAAGGCAATTCTTGTGGGGGGGGTAGGAAGAAATAGGCTGTTGGTTAACTAGCATCTGCAGCTTAACCAGTTGGTAGGGGAATGGGCAGACTAGATGGGCCAAGCGGCCCTTATGCCATCAAATCTATGTTTCTATGGTTTACATGAGGATTATCCAGAGCGAAGATAGTCATATACAGCATGTGCTCAAAAGACTTGGCCACAATATGAAGCCTTAAGAAACTCTAAACCCTATTGGAGCTAGATTTGATTTAAACTCATTTATTGTTGCCAACTGATATCGCCCTTTCAAATTGGAGCCCAACCGCTCTGCATCACCACCCACAACTGCAACATTTCTCAGTCTGGACAACAGGATGCTATGGTACAGAGTATCAAATGCATTTAAAAGGCCTACAAAAATGGTACCCACTTACATACTCCTGTCTAGGGCATCTTAAAAATCTCCAGTGACCTTTAATATGTGTAAGGTGGTGCTGCACAAAGGTCTGAATCTAGACTGACAATAACACAACAGCTTTCCATCTTCCAAGTAACCATTCAACAGTACGCATACTAGTCATTCAATAATCTTAGAGACTATGGAGAAAAAGGAAATCAGGTAATAGTTTTTGATTTTTTTGTGTGTGCATTCTAATAAATAGGAATGGCCATTATTTTCTTCCACTTTTGTGGACAGACATCTGTTTACATTGATAAATAAAAAAAAATCTGCACGTGAGAATGCTATTACAAGAGCAGCATACTGTAATTACAAGACAGAGATACAATTCAACCCACCTGTTATTTTTGTGTTAAATTTTAAGATCTTGTCCTAAACTTGTATTTTTGTAACTGGTTCAAACTCAAAGATTTTATTATTGTTTTGTGTATCAGTGAAATGCCTATACTTTATTTAATTGCGTATTATTTTGCCCCAGGACCTTCATTCCCATTTTAATAAAATATTCATTGGCTTTTTTAGTGATGGACCCATTCAGGTAACCCTTTCAGCATTTATATCAAAATTTTATTTTTGATAGCTTGCCCTTTGTTATCACTGTAACCTCCTTAACACTTTTCAAAATTCCTTTAGATCCATTTACACATTATATGCCAAGTTATTTTTAAATAATTCTTGCTTTTCTCGTCTCTCTTCCTTAGTATAGTTATTTCTTATTTATTTGTATCTATTCCATTCCTGTTATTTTGCTTTTTTGTTTCCATATAGCATCCCTTAATTTTTAAATTTAGTGAAGATGGGAGTTATACCATGGAGAATTTTTTCTTTATTTTCCTGGTTCTTTCTGGAGAAAATGTATTACAGCTGTCCATAAATTCTTGATAAATGATTGGCAATGCCTCAACTACAGTTGGAAGTAACTCAATCCTATCCCAATATGTGGCTTCCAAATCTAGCAAGAAGTTGACATAGTCAAAGTTTTGTGTGATCTGTAATTGTTTTACAATGACCACTGCTCCTGAGCATTCTTCTGATACTGAAGATTATTTGGCGGTCTGAAAATGAGTCTGGCAACACACAATGAGAATCAGAACAATCTGGTTTGGTTGTTAATATTAAATCAAGTAGTGTGAAGGTCTGGTGATCTTTTTTTTGCATGATATGTTTTTTGCCACCTATCCCATGCTACTCTGATTCCCACTCCTTCGGGCTCCACAAGCTCCTTGACCACACTGATTTTTGTCCAGCCCTCCTCAGGTCCTCAAATCGCAACTGATCCCCTGGGATATCCTGGTGTATCCCTATCACCGGGCAGGTCCCCCTCCTCTGAGGGGGAAGAGCACCGGAGTGGAAGGGAAGGCCCCGACACACACTACATTAGGGCCTGGGGGATGCTGCTGAGGAGCAGGAGGCCCTGGATAGGCACTGGAGGTGCTCAAGGGAGTGGGGAACCATCATCTAGGCAGCCAGCGAGTGATTTTTCCAATTTTCTGTGAGGGGGTAGCGTGGTGATGACAAGGCATACGCCGATGTCCGCTCCTCCCCCAGGTACCTTGGGCCATACACCCTGCCATGCTCTCAGCCTCCACTAGGAGCCAGCAGACACCAGACCTGTCCCCTGCCCTCCCCTCAGAGGAGGAGAGCTGTCGCAGGATGTTCAATCCTTCTCCTCCCTGGCTGGCCCTCCAGTGACCAGGTCCATTCCTGAACCCGGGTCGCTGGCGTCGCAAGTGGGAATCCAACCACTGCACCGGCGAGTTGGCTTGGTCTGGTGATCTTTAATGCTAAGTTCTGTAAAATCATTTGTAAGTTGTGACATCCCCAGGTTACATTTTAAATCCATTTAACTGTGAGTATTGGCAGTTGTTAACCAATATAAATTTAGGTCCCCAAGAACAAACAACTTGTGACTTTAAATATTGTAAGAGATAATCCTGCAGAATATCAGATACTTATGTTTTTGCATTTGGAGGGCAGTACATACCAGTTAACAGAATAGGTTTATTTAAGGATTATCTCAGCTTTAGAATCAGCATATCTGATTCCAGCCAGTCCAGTCTTGTTTCAGTTTCTTTAAACTCTAGATTTATTTTCCCAAATACTATAACCTGTCCTCTTTTGGTTCTACGGTATCTTTCCTCCATATTCTGTAACCTGTGATGAAAGCATTAGTCTAACAGAATTTTGCAAAAATTGTTCAAAATATGAAAAAAGCAGGACAACTGGAACATAGGTAGGTGTTTATGTTGTCTTTAAGATTAAAACAGGACACAAATGGTCTGATGATAGTAATGGAGTCAAAATACAGTTAACATACAAGAACATGAAAAACACCACAAATAAGCATACATTTGACTCATTGGTCAATGAATATGTGCCCAGATTATTACAAAATACACCAAATTACCCTTTCTACTTTACATCACTACTTTAAACCAAGCATGAAGACATTTGATTTGAAAGTAATCTTGTAACATGTGGACAATTTGTTTCAAAGTTATTGCACAAGTTGAAGTATACACATTACTGTGATGTAGGGATATGCTGTCATCTACTGAACAAATATTTCTATTCTATCCCCACAGAGAAAGGGGATGGGGAAGGGGCCACAATGAAGAATCAGGATTGGAAGGGAGGTGGACATCAGTGCATTACAAAAGAGAGAGTCCTAAAAGAACTCACAAACCTGAAGATAGACAGGGCTATAGGACCAGACAGGAGACACCATAGAATATAAAAGGACTTAAGGTAGGTACATGATATCCCTGTTCACTTGAGCACTGGATATGGGAGTGGTTCCAGAGGACTGGAGATGGACCAATGTTGTCCTCTCCACAAAAGTTGGAACAAGGAAGAGACTGGTTCACTATAGAGTTGTCAGTCTGACCTCAGTGGTGGGAAAAATTATGGCATTGCTGCAAAGTTTTGGGAAACAACACTGTGATAAATTATTGAACAATTAATATATGTTATTCTTGGAAAAATACCATTAGATGGATTCGAACCATTGACCACAAAATCATATCAACACATGTATCATGGTACACTACAGTAGAACTCTGAAAGCTGATCTCTAAAAAATATTAAAGTACCATATGCACAGTTTGAAACAAAACAGATATTTAAGCAGAAATAATTTTGGAAAAACATCACGGTTATAAATGATAGGAAAACTAATTTATGTTATTCTTGGAAAATACCATCATCTGGATTTGAACTCTTGACCACAAAAATATAAGACAAACTATTATCATGATTTTATTTTTTATTTATTTAGTTTTTGTAAGTGCACTAGACAAATCCTACCTATTTTCAGGCACAACCCGGGGGAGGGGGCTACAGATGAATGCCAACTGACCTTGAACCAGATTAAGCTGTTGTTGGTATTTTTAGTGATGCACTACTGTAAAAGTCTGTAAGTTGGCCTCTAAAAAAATAATTAAACCACCATATGTACAGTTCCAAAAAAAACAGATAGTTAACCAGAAATAATGTTTTGAAAATAGAACTGTTATAAATTGTAAAAAAAATAATTTATGTTATTCTTGGAAAAATACCATTAGCTGGATTTGAACTACTGATCACAAAAATATGAAAATATGCACTTATCATGGTGTGCCACATTAGAACTCTATAAGTTAATTACTAAAATGATCAATTAAAGTGTCATATGCACAGTTTGAAACAAAATACATATAGGCCCGGATATTCAAACTGCGCCAGGTTGTGACGCAAGCCTGGGCGCAGCTCAAACTTTGTTGCACAGGGGAGTGGCCTGGGCGATATTCAATGGAGCTGCGCAATGGCACAGCAGCTTTGAATATCACACCCTGGCCACCCCCACTGTGCATGGCGCAGTGGCACTACACCAGTGCAAATGGCCAGAGTGGAGCATGGAGATGCGCTAGCGCAAGTACCATTGCGCCATGCACAGCACCTGCGATATTCAAATGGAGACATGCAAATGGGGCCATAATTTATGCAAGGCACACAGGGTGCCATTTGCATCTCATTGTGGCCCCATTTGCATGCCATTAGCATGCAGGTGTACCGATCCCCAATGACTTGCACCTGGTGACCTGCCAGGCAGCAGCCTTCTGGGACCAATGCCCCCTGCAGCCCAATCACGGGCATTCCCATAATATAAATGAAAAACTATCCAATATCCCTAGTGGTCCAGTGGACTCCTGTGTGCCCGATCATGGGCATCAGTACAGTCACCCCCCAAGTCCAATATCCCTGGTGGTCCAGTGGACTGCACTGAGCCCAATTACGGGCATCTGTAAGCGAACCCCCCCAAGTCCAATATCCCTGGTGGTCCAGTGGACTGATCGCTGCCCCATCGCGGGCATCAGTACCTCATCAAAGACCCCTACTCTGGGGTGTGGTGTACCCCCCCACTCCACCGCCCACTGGGCCGCCCCTCCCCACCGTCAGCGGTGGTGGCAGCACCACCTGCGGCCGCCCAACCGCCTGCTGATTGACAGCTCGGTAGGGCTGCATGCTGATTGGTTTATGGCATGAGCCAATGGGCATGCAGCCCATACCGTACTACTCAGTCCAGATACGTGAATGAATTCATTCCAGATGCCCACCATGGGGCATGGCGGGGCACCACCAGGTGCGGCAGGAACTCAGGTGGCCACCCACAGGTGGCAGCTGCTGTGTTGTACCCTGCAATGCAGCAGCTCACCTGTGGGTGGCCATCACTTGTTCCTTCTTTTTGTGGCATAACTTTGTGCAGGTGCAGGTAGGGGTTGCGCATGCATGACTCTGCACATCCCAGGCTGAATATCGGGCTGTGCAGGTTATGCATGGGGACACTCCCCCCCACCTGTGCCTGCATACAATACCGATGCGCTCCGGCATATTGGGATTTGTGCAGTGCACCTTTCCCTTTTGAATATCGCGCCGGGGTGCATCAGTGGGTTGTGCATGGCGCAACACTTTTGCACCATGCGCAACCCTTTTGAATATCTGGGCCCTAGTATTTAACCAGAAATAATCTGAGAAAACAGCACTGTTATAAATATAGAAAAAATAATGTATGTTATTCTTGAAAAAATACCATCAGCTGGATTCAAAATTGCTAACCACAAAAACATACCAACACACACTTATCATGGTACGTCATAACAGAACTCTGCAAACTGACCTCTAAGAAGATTAAAGTACCATTTGCACAGTTTGAAACAAAACAGATATTTAATCATAAATCATTTTGGGAAAAAATCATTGTTATCAATGATAGAAAAAATAATGTATGTTATTCCTAGCGAATAGCATGAGGTGTTTTGAAACCCTGACCACAAAAATATAAGACACACACACTTATAATGATGCACTGCTCTAAAAATCTCTAAGTTGGCCTCTAAAAAGATTAATTAAACCACCATATGTACAGTTTCAAATAAAACAGATATGTCAATCATCTTTGTTTGACATCAAAGATGTCGTTACAATTTTAAAAACATTTCTTTTTTTTTTATTTGTCAAGTCTAGGATTACAAATACCTTTGAGCCTTAGCTCTTTTACAAAGGTTCCACATCAGAGAAATACTAATTATAGGGAACATCAAGACAGACATTACAACAATGTGGACATTGCAGAGTACAGATTAATACAATTCAAGGGTAGCATTGTAAGCAAGGCAGACAGCGGCATTTGTCAGAGAAAATAGAAAACAGATAAGAAGTGCCAGAGTCATAGGAAGAGGGAAGAGGGAAGGGGGGAGAAGGGATGTAGGAAGGTTGGGGAGAGAGTGAAAAGTGCAGCATTGGGTATACCAAGATGTAAGGGTAGAATCCAATGAGGAGGGGAGGGGGGACCACTAGAGAAGGCAGGGAAGTGGAGAAACAAGGTTAAGTTGGGCAGTCACAGGAGCTGTTGGTAGTGAGATAGTCCTGGAGCCTAGTTTTAAACATACAAATTGTTGGGGCAGAGGAGATGGTGGGACTGAGGCCATTGAACCAGAGTGGCACTCGATAAGCAAAAAAGCATTGTCCCTGTGAAGTGTGACAGTGGGGGATTTTCAGTAACTGTAGCGTGGATCTCTTAAGGCACCATTTGTTAATACGGTGTTGTAACAGTGTTGAGACCCCAGAAGGTGCAAGGCTAAGGTAGATTTTTTTCACCATGGAGCAGGTGAGAAACTTTATGCTGTTTGATAGTTGGAGCCAGCCAGTCTGGGTGTACAGGTCACATGTGTGGGTGAGATGGTGAGCACCAGTGATGAGATGACATGCCTTATTTAAGGCAGTTGAGAGGTGTCTAAGGGTTGTGGTTGTGGCCAAGCCATAAATGATGAGACCATAGTCTATTACAGAGATCACGGCACTCAGGACTGCAACTTTCAAAGCTTCTGGTATGAGGTGTTGTCTGTGTTTGTAGAGGAGACCAAGCAGTGTATTAGCAGCTCTAGCTACATTATCTACATGAGGTCCATAGGAGAGATTAAGGTCAAGCTGTATCCCTAAGTATTTGAAGGGCCCCACCTGATCTAGAGTGTTCCCCTGAGTGGTGGAGATAGCCAAGTGGTGTAGCTTGTGTGGGTTATAAGAGCTGCAGAAGAGCATAGATTTGGTTTTCTTGTCATTGAGGACCAGTTTATGATTAAGAAACCATGTCTCTACAGAACTGAAACCAAGTGAAGGTTGTGTTGTAGAGTTGCAGGATCTTTGTCAGTGGAGAATACAACAGCATCATTTGCATATAGTATGATCTGCTCAGAGCAGTGGTAAGGGAGGGAGTTTAAGAAAAGGCTAAAAAGGAGGGGGTCCAGTATGGATCCCTGTGGGACACCCGAGCGAACAGACAGGGTGTCAGGAAGATTGTCCGCAATTTTTACTCTCTGCGACCAGTTTTCTAAGTAGCTTTTAAACCAGAGAGAAGAGTCAGGTGATAGCCTGGCATTCAGTGGTTGGTCAATTAGTAGTCCATGGTGTACTGTATTGAAGGCCTTGGAGAGGTTGACGAAAACGACCCCTGTGAGAAGGCCATTGTCAAGGGCTTTGTGCAAAACTCCAGTGACCTTAAGAAGGGCTGTGGTGGTGCTGTGACCTTTCTGGAAACCCGTGTTGTTGTGGACAAGGTATATTGTATTTATCCAAGTGGTCGGTAAGTTGATCAGCCACGATGCGCTTGAGTGCCTTAGAGAGTGGGGCAATATGGAGCTATGGTGATAATTTGAGTGATTCATCTTATCCCTACTTTTATGGACAGGTGTCACGGTGGCTGTTTTCCATAGGTCTGGGAATTTTTCTTTAGCTGAGAGAGAGGTTTAGGATTTTTGTTAATGGATGAATTACCTCATCGAGGGTGAACAACAGAAGCTTAAGGTCCAGGGTGTTGCTACTAGATCTAGATTTAGAGATAGCTGCAGTAATATAGCAGCGAGCTTCATTCAGCCTTACCTCCCTGAAGTAGAAGAGGGGATGGTTAGACTGAGGGGCTGAGGAATTTGGGGAGTAGGCCCTGTTTTAGAAAACGTCATGGGGTAGAACAGCACTGAGGTCTGAAAAAGCCGTGTTAAAGATGTTTGCGATTACCTTGGGGTCAAGTGTTGAGGATCCATCAACCATTAACATGGCTGGAGAGGTTTTTGGCTGCTTCCCTGTGACATCCTTGATATTGTCCCAGAAAGCACAACCATTTCCTCATGTATTGGTGACAGCGTCTCTGTAATAGGTGGATTTCATTAGCCAGATGGCTTTTGAGCAGGCATTTCATGCTTGTTTGTAATTTTGGATGTCCATTTATTTGCCAGTGGCCCTGGCAACTGCCCAGAGGTGGTCCCTTAGTTTCAGCTGTGAAAGAAGAGCTGCGCTGAGCCATAGGTTAGAGAAAGATTTTGTTTTGCACCTTTTAGCAGGGGCAAAGAGGTCACAGGCTTTGTTGAAAATTGAGATGAATTAGTCAAGAGCCAAGTTAATGTCTGTTGCTTCATAGGTGGGTAGCCAGTCTTGTAGAAGCAGGTATTGTTTGAGATGTGGAAGTTTTCCACAAGGAAGGACTCTGCTAGCAATAATTTTGGGAGGGGGGCTTAAGAAATTTGTTAGAGCATGCGCACATGACTGGGGAGTGGTCACTGAGAGAGTCTGGGAGAACGGTCGTACAAGAAATCCTTGTGGGGTGAGTGGTGAGGACCCAATCCAAGATGATACTGGTGCCAGTCTTGTAGTTAATCCTAGTAGAGGAGTTTACCATTTGCGTGAGGTTAGCAGCTGAGATGGAGTCTTTATAGGCACTGGCGTTCAATGCTAACCAGTTTACGTTGAAATCCTCTAGTAGAATAAGTTCATCTTCAGAAGGATGAGAGTTGATAAAGTTTAGGACATTGTTGAAGCTATGTTTAGGGTCCCTTGTCAAGATGTATGTTGAGACAATAGTTAGGGCTTTATGGTTGGGACCTAGGATGATTTTTATTGGCAGAATCTGGGCCGAGGCAGAAAGTGATGGAGTTGCTACAGGGTGCCATGACAGGGAGTCTTTGATATAGATTGCGCAACCACCACCTTTTTTGGATATCCGATCCAGCCTGTGGACATTGTAGCCCTGTATTGTTACTGCTGAGTCAGGAACTTTAGGCGTCAGCCAAGTTTCCACCACTGCAAGGATGTCAGGGTAGTGTTGGCATATGAAGGCTTGGAGTGCATCCAACTTTGGTAGTAGGCTGCAGATATTAATGGTTGCAAGGATAAGGGCACCTGGAATTTGTGTAAGGCCTGAGCTTCTAGGGCCAGGATTGGAATAGATGCTGCCTGAGATGAGAAGGAGGAGGAGTAGGAGTTTTAAGGAACAGAGTTGCAGCTCTTTGAGAGATGGTTTTGATCGTTGTTTCTGGGAGTAGAGGTTGCAAGGTTCCAAGCGGTATCCCTTATGGACTGCAAGGTGGTATAGTGCAGATAGGTGGCAACACTTGTTGAGAGTAGTGGTCAGGTTAAATAACCAGGAATAACCAAGTGGTGCACCAAGCACAAGTCTCAAGTAGAAGTGGAGAGTTCCCTTGGAGTAGCAGTGGAAACCAGAGTAGAGGGTGGCGGGGGTGGGGTGGGGGTGGCTAGGACCAAGGAGAGAGAAGGGGGGGCAGGGCAAGGAGGAGGAGGCGGAGAGGTGAGAGAAAGGCATACAGAACCCACATGGCTTACATACTAGATAAAGATAGAGATAGAGATATAGCCCTCTTGTGGTGAGAGGATATAATCTGCTAATGGAAAAGTCAAGCTCAAAATTCACTTCTAATATCAACTCAGAACTTAAAATGACTGTAAGGATTAAACAACTTATTAAACCCTAGCACATAAATTCAACTAGAGACACAGCGGGAGATATAGTAGTTTGAGATGTGTTCAGCAGGATATAGTGTGGGCCACTTGGAAATCTGCTTCCACTGGTACCAAATCCAAATGTCAGGGCTAGTACCTTGCAGTATAGAGGATTTCTGAAAAACTGTTTAGGTTCCAGAAATTGAGGGGTCCGTGGCCTGGTCAAGGTACGCTGGATCCCTTGCAGTATAAAGGATTTCTGAAAAACTGGTTAGGTTCCAGAAATTGAGGGGTCTGTGGCCTGGTCAAGGCATGCTGGATCCCTGAAATTTCTCATATAAAAATATCATTGTACTGTAGTCGATGCGCATTCCTTGACTAAGCATCAGTACATTTCTCCTTTTACATTTTCCATATTAATACAGCCATTGTTATTCTACTAATACTTAACTTGACAATTCGGATTACTTATCTATCTGTTATACTTCCCTAAATCTTTCCCTTTCTGCATTTTCCCATTATACTGTACGTTCCCTGTATTCCAAGCCATTCCCTCTATTTAGTGGACTTTTCTCCCTCATCCTCCCCATTCATCCTATCTTATATGACATTTCTTTTTATCTGTTGAAGGGAGGAAAGAGGCCACACAATCCTGCTCAGTAGTTAACCAGAAATCATTTTTGGAAAACATCACTGTTACACTTTATAGAAAACTTGCTGTATGTTATGCTTGGAAAAATACTATTAGCTGGACTTGAACCACTAACCACAAAAACATATCAACACACACTTATCATCATACACCAGAGCAGAACTCTGCAAACAGACCTCCAAAAAAGTTAATTAAAGCACTGTATGCACAGTTTGAAGCAAAGCAGATATTTAACCAGAAATATTTTTTGGAAAACATCAGTGTTATAAATTAAAAAAAAAATAATTTATGTTATTCCTGGAAAAATACAATCTGCTGGATTCAACCACTGACCACAAAAATAGAACAACATACACTTATCATTGTGTGCCACAGTAAAACTCTATAAGTAGATTTCTAAATAGCTCATTTAAAGTAGCATGGGCCAGATATTCAAAAGAGCTGAGCCATGCACAACAGGGTTGTGCCTGCGCAAGTCCGAATTTGTGCCATTCTGCGATGTTCAGCATGAGGGAGTTGTGCCCCTGAAATCATGCTGAGCAACAGCGCATTGATAATGAAGGCATGCGCAACTGAAGAGGGAGGAACCATGCATAAATGGCGCCAGTGTGATATTCAAAGACTTGCACAATGCAAAACAGTGGAGCAAGCGGAAGTTGCGCCATAGCGGAAATGAGCCAATATAAAAAGGTGCAAGGAAGAGACTCAAGAACGCTACAGGAAAGCCACATGCATCAGAGGAAGAGGCACAGACAGGGCAAGTGGCAGGAACAGGGTAGGCCAGTGAAAGGCCACAGCAACAGACAGGCATAGGGAAGGTGTGGGGAGCCACACAGCTCAGAGGCTAGCACAGGCAGGTGTACCCGGTGCAGGGGAAGTAGCAGCCAGAACAGCAGGGGGAACAAAGTAACAGCTGTCGGGGGGGACACAAGCTAGGGATATGGCCTGTGCCACCTTCCACATGGAGGCCATAATGAGGGGGGTGAGTAGGCTGGCGGCAGGGGGACGTGGCCGTGGAAGGGCCCGTCGGCAATATGCCCCCAACAGGCAGTACCGAGCCCACACCAGCTTTGAGCTGTACAATGATACTGAGATAGTGGTCCGGTACCGCCTGAACAGGGCAATACTGAGGCAGCTCTGTGAGCTGTGTAGTGATGTGATGCAGGCATCCACATGACGGAGCCATACCCTGTTAGTTGAGACCAAGGTAACAGCCTGCATGTGCTTGCTCGCCATGGGTACCTTCCAGAGACCAACTGGGGACACCACAGGCATAACCCAGTTGGCCACATCACACCACCTCACCCAATTCCTCAGCGCACTGCTGCCACATGCTGAGGGTTACATCCATTTCCCCAGCACAGCAGCGGAGTGCACAGCATACATACAGGAGTTCTACAGGGTAGTATGTATGCCTGATGTGCTAGGGGCAATAGACTGCACCCATGTGGCCATATGCACACCACTTGGCCATGAGGGGGCCACATACATGAATCACAAGGGCTATTCCAGCATCATCTGCCAGGTGGTGTGAGTTCTACAGGGTAGTATGTATGCCTGATGTGCTAGGGGCAATAGACTGCACCCATGTGGCCATATGCACACCACTTGGCCATGAGGGGGCCACATACATGAATCACAAGGGCTATTCCAGCATCATCTGCCAGGTGGTGTGTGATGCCAGGGGGCACATCATCAATGTCTGTGCCATGCACCCTGGAGGAGCCCACGATTCATTCACCTGGCACCAGTTGGCACTGTGCCACAGATCTGAGAGTAGGGGCATCCCCACAGGACACCTAGTGGGTGAGTATGCAAACCAAATGGACAAATCTAGGGCCTGGGAGAGCATGGCCAGAGGTGCCATGGGTAGTGGCCTACATGGCTTGGGGCAGGTCGATGCTGGTCACCAAACTAACCTCCACCCTCTACACACAGGTGACAGTGGATACCCACTCCGTCCCTGGCTGCTCACACCCTACCGGCGGCCCAGGACCCCATTGCAGCAATGCTACAATGAGGCACACGCCACCACATGCAATGTCATCGAGCAGGTGTTTGGGATGCTGAAGGCACATTTCCATTGCCTGGATACCTCTGGCGGTGCCCTACAGTACAGCCGCTCAAAGGCCTGTGGGATATTCCTGGCCTGTTGCATCCTGCACAACATGGCCAATGAATGTGGGATAGCCATACAGGTCGAAGAGGGGGACAGCGATGGGGAAGATGAGGACACCGGTGATGATAGTGATGGGCAGCCCCTCCTTGTCCGATGGGACCCCTGACTAATCCGGCTGGCACAGCTGCACTGGGACACCATCACGGAGGAGCACTTCAGCCAACAAAAGTAAGTCATGGGGACATGTGCAACCACCAGTGGCTAAGGCACAACCCACAAACATGCATTGACACACACCAGGGGTGCATGCCGTCAAGGGGAGTGGCAGGGCACAGAAACACACTCACAATCAGGGATGGGTGAGGATTAACATGCCACGTGGATGGACACACACACATGCACACACACAATGCACCAAATGTGCACAGAGGGCAGGAGGCATACCAACCCAGAATGCCAACCCTAGCAAGACACATATCCACAGGCCACCACGCCCACTGCCTGTCTATGTGCATCTGTCAGATGCTGGGCACCATTGCACTTTGGTGTACAGCGCAATGCAGGCATCATCATGCACATGTAACTGTGGACAGCAGCCGGGAGGGTGTGCAGGTGGACTGTGTGTCCGCGTGCAGGGCTGGTTACCCACCTGTGCACTTCCCACTGAAACACACAATGCACACAGGGCAGCACCAGACAGTAGCCATGCTGGGAGACAGGTCAGTCTCGTGACACAGTGCCACGGCCACCACAGATGCTTGGGAAGCTCCACCGAGATCCGCCAGCACTGACAGGCTGACCACTGGCCTCATGGGGTGGCACCGATGGTCTTCCAGGGCTCCACTGCGTAAACACGACCATGCCCATGCAAGGGTCTACAGCACACCAAACATGCCTGCATCAGGAGTGCTCGGGATGCCCACAGCTGAACCCGGCATCGACAAGGTGGGAGTCGCACGATGCCAGGAACGGGGGGGTTGAGAGTGCACTGCATGGTGTCCACGATGCATGGGCACCTGACTGTGTGCCCATTGTGGCCATGACAGCAATGAACACCTGTGCATGCCTGTCAATGGCAGCAGTCACATCCTCCCACAAACGGTCCATCCGTGCCAGGATCTGTTCAGTGTCCCTGCTGCAATGCTCCTCTGCCCATTCCAGAGCCACATACATTGCTTCCATGGACATCGTAAGCTGCATCTTCTGCTGGACCGATGCTCGCAGTAAGCGAGTGTGCTCGTCCAAGAGGTCATCAGCCTCCTCAGCATCCTGTCCCTCAGGGTGTGCAAGGACCTGATGTTCAGCACCCCTTGAGGGTGGGTGCTGCACACCAGAACCAGGTATGGGCATGTCCACAGGTGGTGCATAGATGCCGCTGCTGAACCCTGTACCCCCAGGCCCAGTGGGCAACTGCTGATGCTGCCCCTCCGGCTGCCACACACCAGGGCTCAGTGGTGCCACCGCAGGCCCCCACAGCAGCACCAGCCACAGCCATGGGTGCAAATTGCACTGCTGTGTGTCCATCCTGTGGCACACACATGTGTCACTGCCCATGACGGTCATGTCATCGTCACTGGTGCCAGACTCTGCCCCGGCACAGCGGCATCCATGGACACCAGCATGCTGGGACATAGGCAGGGCTTCCTCCACACCTGTCTCAACGACATCAGTGTGGTCAGACAGGCGATCCCACTGTTGTACAGACCCACACACACCTGTGGAGGTGGATGATCCCACCTCCTTATCTATCCAACTGTCCACAGTGGACAGGCCCACCACCGCTGACCCATGCAGATGCTCAGGATTTGTAAGGGAAAGCAAAGTCACGTTACTGCGTGTGATCTACCCGGCCCCCCCCAGACAGACCATGACTTACCATGCAGAGATGGTCCACCACCCATCTGGAAGCCACCACCCGGAACTCCCTCTATGGCACTTCAGTGCATGCTTGCAGCAAGCCTGTCCTCCACTGGGGTGAGCTGTACCACCTCTGGCTGTCCCCCACCTGTTGTAGCACATGCTGCCCTGATGGCAGTGAACTTCTCCTTTGCCCTCCTCCTGTCTGTACCCATCTTCTTCTTACACTCCTGCACGGAGCACTGGTGGCTGCCATACAGGTTCACGGCACGTGTCACCTCCTCCCATGCAGCAGCACGGGCCTGAGTGGTGCCCTGATGTCCACTGAGCAGTGGCTCCTGAGCTAGGTAGGCCTCAAAAAGGGCCTCGGTTTTGGCCTTAGTAAAATACGGCCTCCTCCTCCTCCTCCTCCCACCACTGTTGTCCTCCTCTCCAAGAATGTGCTTGGTCATTATGTAGCCTGTAAGAATGTCAGTTGTTACTTGCGACTGTGTAATCCCATGCATGTCCCTGAATCCACAGTCCACACTCCCACTCAGCATGCAACTCACCAATAAACTGCAGTAACAGACTATGGCCACTGCAGCACATTGTCGCACCTTTATAGTGCAATCCATGCAAATGAGGCGAGGAGCAACTTTAATTAGAGGCAAATTGCAGTGCTGCACCATTGAATGGCTGATCCAATGATTTGCATATGACGGCTGAATATTGCACTGTTGCGCTTTGCGCAATTGTGTGGAATGTGCAGAGTCAATGGCGCAGTTCTGTGGCATGCATAGTACACCTCACTGCGCATGCCCAGGTTGCTGACGCAGGCATCTGCCACACTGATGATGTGCTGTGCATGGTAGGCAATGCAGAACATGGCCACCATTGTGCCAGTGGCTCTATAGTGAAGGTCACTACATGGCGCTGTGGCAATGGGCCTTCATAGGCGCAATGGCCCAACTACCCGATAGTCCGCTGTGGCACCGGCACACAGGCAGCCAATTGCACTATACGCATTGTCGTCCAATGGCGCTGTGTGTGGCCTTGCACCAGGGACCCATGACCCTGTGCCCGACCTTTGCCCCCTTGGCGCCATGCATCAGGCATAGGTGCACCTCTATCATGCTGTTCCATAACAGCACGATAGGGAATGGCAGCACTGTACCGCACAGCATCTGCACATGGGGTACCGCACTGTAGAGCACCATATTGCCTACTATAGCAAATGCAATGGTGTGGAGAAGGGCTGCACCCTGGTCTGCCATTGAATTGGCCAATCTCGTGGCCAGAGTAGAGCCACACCATGGGCCTCTCTTTGGGGAGGCCACCTGGATAGGGAAAGGTCCCAGGTGTGGAAAGAGGTGGCTACAGCCCTCAGTGCGGTGACAGACAGGGACAGGACAGCCGAGCAATGCAGGCACTGATATGGTGACCTTCAGAGAAGGGAGCCGGAGCTACTGGCCAGACTAAGGTCAAATGCCAGGAGGGGCACAGTACCACATCCAGGTAGGGGTTCTGTCAACACACTGTTATCATCCATATGAGTCACATTGTTGTTTGTGTCCAGCACATAGGGAAGGGACCGTATGGGGCTGGCCGTGGCGGTGTTCACAGGGTGTGGGGTGAGTGGGTCTGGCTGGATGGGGGGCACACTCCTTGGGGCAGGGGTACTTTGCTTCGGGAGTGTACTGATGTTCTTCTCTCCTTTTTGTCCCCACAGGCCCGGAAGAGGTACGCAGCTTGTGGGTGGAGCAGAGAGCGGTAGAAGCCACAGCCAGGTGGGCCAAGGGTCCACAATGGCCTCCCAACCATCCCAATGAGAGTGAGTGACAGACATCCATGATTAATATTGCATGCTGTGTGACAAGGTGGGAAGTGGGGCATGGCCACCATTCATTGACATCACTGCCATGCACACCACTGGTTATGGTCAGCACTGACCACTGGCAATGCATGCCTGGGTGTGCATCACTGGTGGTGCATGAGTGCACCAGGTGTATGGCTGTGCCACTGCCTTTGCGCCACATAGACATGTCACTAGATGGCCACAGTGGTGCTGTACGTGACTTGGCTGGTGGGTGTGTGCAGCATTCCACATGGCTGTATGCGCCTCGGTGGGCATGTCCTGTGGACGTGATCACTGCAGCTGGTCACACACCATCACAGTGGTATGTCCCATGGCTGTATGCCATGCACAGTGGGTGGGCTGTTTGGGGCTGTGCATTCATGCGTGTTGACTGTGCTCCCTTGTCATAGGTGCGAGACATCTGAGGGAGATCAGAGACACCCTGAGGGAACTACTCGCCCTGGCACAGGAAACAGTGTCCATCCTTCAGAGGATTGACGAGTCGGGGGTCCTAAGGAGGTGCAGAGTGAGGGGGAGCCAGATCCTGGACCAGTGTGGCCAACATTAGTCCCTTGTCCCTGACCTCCCATCCTCCCTGGACCCACCTTCACACTCCTCCTATCCCATCCCACTTGTCCACCCCTTCCCCCTGCTTACCCCCACCTTTTTTGTGTCCCCAACCACATGTATATAGTCGTTGTTCTTGTAAATAGTTGATTTATTTATTTTTATAATACATTTGACTTTTCTATGAATACTGTGGTGGTCTCTGATTTGCAGCGGGCTATAGGTGCTCAGCTGCAGTGGTGTGCATGGCATCCAGGGTGGTGCAGTCATGGGTATGTGTGTGTGTCCGTGTGGAGGTGTCTATGGTGTGAGGGTAGATATCAGTCGGTGTCTGTGTAGTGTGTGCTGTTCCCTGTGCACTGAATGACTGTGTGCAGTGGTCCATGGCATGTGCTCTGTGTCCATGGTGCACCCATCGGCCCATCCATGGCCTGTGCAGCCGACACCCATGCCTGTCTGTGATCTGCATGATCTGCTGGCATGTCAGTGGTGGCATTCCCTGCATGGCAGACACTGTACCCGTCGCTTTGCTGGGTTGCCCATGTCACTGGTGTGGTGAATGCCTGGCTCAGGTGGCGCTGTGTGCAGCACGGTCATTGTTCCACCTCCATGCTGTTGCTTGTGTGTGTTGCAGGGGATGTGCCCCACTGTCTGTGGCTTGTGCTCTGGGTGACTCATGGTGGGGTATTGGTCCATAGTGCTGGTGCAGGGTGGTTGGCACTCCAGTGCCATGGTAGACTGTAGGTTGTGTGTACACGGTTTACATGGGGCCACAATGGGGGCTTGGTTGCCCCACCACTGCATCCCTGTGTTGTTGTGCCCTTGGGTACGGGCGGGTGTCTGTCCAGACCCGGTGTGGCATCTGGTGTGGTGCATGCTTCCACGCACCACTGCTGGTGTCTGTGCTGGCTGTTGTGGCAAGTGGTGGGCTGGGGCGTGTTACTGGAATACTGTGTGGAGTGCTGTACCACTGGGGGAGGTGTCACTTACACGACCATCCAATATGGGTTCACTCTTGTGCCAACGCATGGTCAGTCTTTCAGCAGTACTTCGGGGGACTGTGCATGGTGGCACTTTGTCTGCCGTTGTTGCATTGCCATGTGCTGCAACCTGCTGATGGGTGCTCATAGTGGGGCTGGCTTGCATGGTTCTGTGGTGCACAGGGTTGCATTGCCACTGTGGGGGTGGTGGCATGCATGGTGATTCCTGCAGTGCTAGTCACTGCTCATGGGGGGTTGTCTGGGGGTCACAGTGCAGGGTGTGCTGTGCACTGGGGGGGATGGTGTGGCACAGGGTGGTCCGCCCTACTTGTGTGACAGTCACAGCTTGCCGGTAGGTGTGATGGGGCACCATGGCCAGGCTGTGGGTTGGTTGCTTGACTCCATGGACCAGTGGTTATTCCAGCTCTCTACAATTACTACTTCCACTTGTGTTTATGTCCCCGTTTGCATTACTGTTCCTGTGTACGCCACCGTATGCGTTACCATTTGCATTGTCATTCGTGCTTGTGTTTTCATTACTGTTACCATTTGCATTTCCACTACTGTTTCTGTTTGTGTTTTTGTTTGCGTCACCGTGCACTTTGCCATTTGCGTTTCTGGCATCCCTTTCATTTGAGTTTCTTTTTCTCTTTTGTTTTGCATCTTCCTTGCTGTTGTTGTTACCATTTGCATTTGCAATTGCGTTACTGTGCCCATGTGCATTATGGTTTGCATCTCCATATGTGCTTGCATTTCCTTTTGTGCTTCTGTTTCCTTTGCTGTTATTGTTGTTGTTACTGTTACCATTTGCGTTTACAATTGTGGTACTGTGCCCCAGTGCGTTTCGGTTTGCATTTCTGTATGCGCTTCTGTTCCCGTTTCTATTTCTCTTTTCTTTGGCATTATTCTTCATGTTAACTTTACCATTTGCATTTACAATTGCAGTACCGTGCCTGTGCGCGTTTTGGTTTGCGTTTACGTGTGTGCTTGCATTCGCGTTTCTATTTCTGTTCCCTTTTGCTTTCTTTTTGCTGTGACACTTAACATTTCCATTTAAAATACCACTGCCTTCACTGTTCGTGTTACCAGTTGCGTTTCCGTATGCACTTCAATGTCTATTTCCGACACTGTTCACTTCAACGTCACTTTGCGCTTGCGTTCTATTAACGTTTCCTTTACCATTTATGTTTGCGTTACCATGTGCACCACTGTTTGTGCTTCTGTTTGCTTTGCTGTTCCTGTTCTTATGTCACAAGATATCATGTGGTGGGAGTGTGGGGCCTGAAGGGCCCTGTGATCCTGCTGCCACATTACATTCACTATTTCTCGTCATCATTCTCAAAGAGAAGAGAAGAGAAATTAGTGGCAAAAAACTTAGTTTAATGCATTAGTTAGGGTTGTTCCACAGTGACAAAAGTGAGAATGTGTTGGGTTGAAAGCCCCTTGACCCACCCCCCAACCGCATCAGGCATGCTGAGGTCGCCGGTCCCAACTCCTCACCCCATTCTCCCATACCTCTGCTTCTTCACATGTGATGGGGTGAGAGTTAGAGCCGATGACCCCAATGTGAACCCCAATGCCAGTTGGGTGGCTGGTGGTCTAAAGGGGCTTTCAACCCTAACACCAAATTTCTACTTTTGACGCTGTGGAACAACCCTAACTAATGCATTAAATAGAGTTTTTTGCCTCTCTAATATATATATATATATATATATATATATATATATATATATATATACATATGAGCTGCTCATGAATATCAATGAGCAGTTAATATTAATGACACCCTATTAATGGGCAACTTATTCTTATGTATATATTGACTCTCTATTAACAAATTCTTTACCACTTCTGCACCGATACCCTTGTATCTCCTGACCTTAACTAAGTGATCTTAATGGCCATGAGCAATGGGGGAGCTCCTGATGCACAGCTGTCATTACAAGAAAAAGGGAGTGCACCAACATGCATGTGCAGATTGCCACCTTGTACATTCATGGTGCAGGTGCAAGCAATTTTGCACTATTTCAGCATTACCGTGTTGTTCTGAATTCCTTTAAGGTTTTTCAGTCTCTGGCTCTAGATAATGTTTCTCCTTGTAAAGAGTTCTTGGATGAGCAGAGACAAATAATCACTTGCAGAGGAACTGGAAATGTTTGAGCTGAAGGTCTGCACATGGGTTTTTTCAAGCATTCATTTACTCACTATGATAGCTGTGCCTCAGGAGCCGCCATGGTGCTCCCATACCCAAATATCACTTAGTTGAGGGACAAGAGCCACTGTGCAGAAGCCACAAAACTATTTGTGTGACTGCACAAGGATAAATAAATACATCACAATAAGCTGCTCATGAATATTAATGAGCCACCAATGAATATCAATTAATTGCTCATTAATATTACTGCAGTAATCATTAATATTAATGAGTACCTTATTTATATTGATGACACCCTCTTAATAAGCAGCTTGTTCTTATGTATATATTCAGTCTCAGAGTGATCATTGGTGTTCTTTAAAGAAATCAATTTGCCACTTCTGCACAACTGCGCTTATGTCTCTGAACCCAAGCTAAGTGATCTTAGGGTTGTGAGCAATGGGGCAGCTCCTGACGTGCAGTTATCAGGGCAAGAAAAAGATAGAATGAATGTGTATGAGCAGATCACCAGCTCACACATTCTTGATGTGGCTGCATGCAGTTTTGCATTGTTTCTAAAGTTCTGAATCCCTCAAGATTTTCCTGTCACTGTCTCCAGCTCCCCATTATGTTTCTCCTTGTAAAGAGTTGCTGGAGGAGCAGAGATACAGAACCACTTGCAAGAGAACAGAAAATGTGTGAGCTGAAAGTCTGCACTGGCAAGTTATCACACATCCATTTTGTCACTGTGATAGTGGTGCATCAGGAGCAGTTGTGGTGCTCCCAGTCCCAAATATTACTTAGTTGAGACATGAGGGCCATGGCGCAGAACCTACAAAACTATTTATTTGAACAGCACCAGTGACTGCCAGTGACTACTCTGGGATGAAAATATACATCAGAATGAGTTACTAAAGAATATCAGTGAGCTGCTCATTAATATTAATGAACTAATTAATTTAAATGAGCTGCTGATTAATATTTATGATACTCTATTAATGAGCAGCCCATATTTATGTATATATTCAGTCTCAGAGCTGTCATTGGTGCTCTTTAAACAAAAAATTGTTGCCATTTTTTCTCCACTGTTCTTGTGTCTCTGTATCTTAACTAAGTGATCTTGCAGTGAGCAGGAGCAATGCAGAAGCTCCTGATGGCCTCTATCATGGCAAGAAAATGTCTCTGCATACTCATGCTGCCAGCTAGCACATTCTCGTGGGGGGGTTGGGGCACAACCCTAACATTTCATTTCCCCACTTTTGTTGTTTTATCCATAACTGATGTATTAAACAAACATTTTTGCAATGAATTTCCTTACTTTTTGAGAAAGAGTAATACAACTAAGAAATAGTATGTGTTCATGAGAATGTAGGGGCCTCACCAAGCTGCCCATTTATGCAAAATTATATGTGTCTGTTGGAGCATAGGCCCTCTGGTTCCTGTGCGCCAACTGACACATAACTACAGAGCCATACAGCAGCCCTAAGGGGCAAGGAACTCTTTTAACATGAATTTGCCAATATCTCAGTAATTGTAAGAGGTAGTGAAAAAATTAAACTCTTGTTGTAATCATGACAGTGAGACCTTCACATGAGATGCAACTGATGACATCTATATCTCATGTCATTTTCAAGGCATGGCACCGATACTCAATGTGGGCACCACAATTCACTGTACACATATAACTTGGGCCTTTTTAGGATTTTTTCCACTCAGTTTTCAACATGGCATTTTGGGAAGTCCACCTCTTGAACAATGTCACTGTCATTTCACTAACCTGTCTCAACAGTTGAGTTTGTGCAGTAAATGTGCCATTCTGTGCTAGAGGTGCAAAATCATGTTTTGGGCAGGATGTGAATAATGAGAGCAGTATACTGTTCATGAGGAGGTGTGGAAAAGGAAAATGTTGAAAACACGGAGGGAAAATATGAGAAAATGTGCAAAGTTATGAGCTCTCATATAAACTGCACAGTGCACACTAATAACATGGCAATTATTGGGAGCGTTTTAACCACATTTTCCACATGAGCTTTTTTAAGAAATCCCCTCATGAACACTGGCACTGTGATTTTGTTAATCCATCCTGAAAGATGATTTCACACAGCAACATGCCAGTCTACATCAGAGTTGCAAAAACTGATTTCTGGCTGGATATGAGAAATGACAGCTGTACTGATCATGAGCAGGTGTAATAAAATGGCAATGTTGAAAATCTGGAGTGAAAATATTAACAACTGACAAAGTTACGAGTGTGCATAGAAACTGCACAACACACGCTTGTAACATGCTTATTTTTTGCATTTGTGCACCAAATTTTCTATATGGGCTTCTTGGGACCTCCTTTCATGATCACTGGGACTGTCATTTCATTTAATAACACCAAAGACGGCTCTGGGACTAAATATATACACAAGAAAAAGCTGCTCAAGGACATTAATGAGGTACTTATGAATATCAATGTCTTGCTCTTTAATATTGATGAACTGCTCATTAACCTTAACGAACCCCCAATTAATAAGCAGCTATAAATATATCTATCTCTATACCTATATATATATTTATTTATGCAATTGCAGTGGACTCAGAACTCATTAAATAAATCTATTTATCTTCACAGTCATTGAATAAATAAAATGTATCCATATAGTAGCTATGTCAAAATCACAAATGAACTCATTTAGAATGTTCAGCCTCAGTAGCAGTACTACCCATACTGAAATGCGAATAACTTTAAAATGAAAATAGATAGCATGGTAGTGTGAGCATGAAAGTTGTTCAGCACACAATTATTTACAAAATGAGTGGCGTTTCATTTATAGATGTAGTATAGATTTTTTTAATTAGCAAAAAAGAGCAGAAAATGCAATTTTTTGTTCACTTTTTTGACAGACATAAGCAAAAAAAGATAAGCAATCAAAAGCATATGTCCCTGCACTGACAGAAAGTATCCCTGTTGCATAAATGAAATATACTACAGTGAGCTGTCAGATAAATTAATTATCTGACACTTGTGTTGTTTGACCTCGGACACCTCACTGGTGCAATACACCACTCGTGAGGTTACCCGAGGTCAAACAGCATTTGTGTAGATAAATCATTTATCTGTCAGCTCTCCATTGTATATACCTTATATATGTATATTCTTTCCAAAAAATGTTATTTGATATATGAGTTAGGATTAAAGTGACAGAAGTGGGGAAATGAGATGTTAGGGTTGAGTCCCTAACCCCACCACCCGTACTCCACAGACCAATAGATGCCAGGGTGTGCTATGTGGCCATGAGGCCTAATTCTCACCCCATTCTCCTTGACTGTGGCAAGTCAACCTGTTTACACATGGAATGGAGTGAGAGTTGTGCCTCCTAGCCCCATGGCACACCCCGGTGTCTATCAGTCTGTGGAGGATGGAGGTTTGTGGTGGTGGAGTGGTGAGGAGCATGACCCTATTGTCTCATTTCCCCACTTTTGTTGTTTTAAGCCTAACTGATGCATTAAACAAAGATTTTTGCAATGAATTCCTTTTACTTTTTGAAAAAGTGTAATATAAATAGTAAATGGTATGTGTTTATGGGAGCACGGGGCCCCACCAAGCTGCCCATTTATGCATAATGATATGTATCTGTGGGAGCGTGTGCCCTCTGATTCCTGTGCTCTAGCTGATTCATAGCTACAGAGCCATACAGCAGCCCTATGGGTCAAGGACCCCTTGTAACATGAATTTGCTAATATCTCAGGAACCGTAACAGGTAGGGGAAAAAAATCAACTGTGGTTGTAATCATGACACCAAGACCTTCACAAGAGATGGGCTCATGAAATGAATATCTCACATCATTTTCAAGATGTGGGCACTGATAGTCGAAGCGGGCATCACAGTTCAATGTCAATGGCAGTTTGGGGACTCCATCACATGAACCATGTCACTGCCATTTCACTAATCTGTCTCAAAAGTTGAGCTTGTGCAGCAAATGTGCCAATTTGCACCACAGAGCAAAATTATGTTTTGGGCAGGATGTGAATGGTGACAGCTGCATACCACTCATGAGGAGGTGTGGAAAAGGGTAATGCTGAAAACACGTATGGAAAATATAAAAAATGTGCAAAGTTATGAGCGTGCATAGAAACTGCACAATGCACACTTGTAAGGCAGCAATGTTTGGGAATGTTTTAACCAAATTTTCAGCATGAGCTTTTTGGGAAATCCCCTCAATAACACTCACACGGTGATTTTATTAATCCATCCCAAAAGTTTATTTCGTACAGCAATGTGCCATTCTGTGTCAGAGTTGCAAAAACAGATTTCTGGCTGAATATGAGAAATGATAGCTGTACTGATCATGAGCAGGTGTAAAAAATTACAATGTTGAAAATCTGGAGTGAAAATATTAAAAATTGACAAAGTTATGAGTGTGCCTAGAAACTGCACAACACGTGCTTGTAACATGTATTTCTTGCATGTTTTGCACACATTTTTAACATGGGCTTTTTGTGATTTCCTTTCATAATCACTGGGTCCGTCATTTCATTTAAGAACACCAAAGACTACTCTGGGACCAAATATATGTAAGAAAAAGCTGCTCAAGAATGTTAATGATGTACTTATAAATATCAATGGCTTGCTCATTAATGTTGATGAATTGCTCTTTAAGATTAATGACCCACCCATTAATGAACAGCAATAAATATATCTATCCCTCTGTGCATATATATTTCTATATGTATATTAATTCCAAAAAACCTTTTTTAATGTATCAGTTAGGGTTAAAGCGACAACACTGAGGAAATGAGATGTTAGGGTTGAGGCGCTAACCTCACCCTCCATCCTCCACAGACCAATAGATGCCAGGGTGTGCCATGAGGCATAACTCTCTCCCTGTTCTCCTTTACTGTGGCATGTCAACCTGTCTACACATGGAAAGGGGAGATAGTTGTGCCTCCTGATCCAATGGAGCACTCCGGCGTATGTAGGCCTGTGGAGGATACAGATTTGTTGGGGGTTAGGGGCACAACCATAACATCTTATTTCCCCACTTTTGTTGTTTTAACTAAAACTGGTGCATTAAACAAACATGTTTGCAATGAATTCCCTTACTGTTTGAAAATGAGTAATATAACTAGTAAATAGCATGAGTTTGTGGGAACGCTCGGCCTCACCAAGCTGCCCATGTATGCAAAATAATATGTGTCTGTTGGAGCATACACCTCTGATTCCTATGCTCCAACTGACAAGCTACAGAGCCATACAGTAGCCCTATGGGGCAAGGAACCTTGTAACATGAATTTGCCAATATCTCGGGAACCGTAACAGGTAGGGAAAACATTCAACTCTCATTGTAATCATGACAGCAAGACCTTCACATCAGATGCAACTGAAGGAATCTATATCTCGTGTTGTTTTCAAGATATGGGCAATGATACAAAATGTTATTTTAACCCTATATGATGTATTAAATGAAGATTTTTGCAGTGAATTCCCCTTCTTTCTGAAAAAGTGTAATATAACTAGTAAATTGTATGTGTTCATGGGAGTGCAGGGCCCCACCAAGCTGCCCATTTATGCATAGCGACATGTGTTAGTGGAAGCGTAGGCCCTCTGGTTCCTGTGCTCCAAATGATGCATAACTACAGAGCCATGCAGCAGCCCTATGGGACAAGGAACCATTGTAACACAAATTTGCCCTTCACGGAAGATGAACTGATGGAATCAATATCTCACGTCATTTTCAAGATATGGCACTGATATTTGAAGTGAGCATCACAATTCAATGGACGCATGTAACTCGGGCAGTTCTAGGATTTTTTTCCACCCAGTTTTCAACATGGCATTTTGGGAACTCCACATCATGCACAATGTCACCATTGTTTCATTAATTTGTCTCAAAAGTTGAGTTTGTGCAGCGAATGTGCTATTCTGCACCACAGGTGCAAAATCATGTTTTGGGTAGGATGTGAATAGTCACAGTTGCATACAGTTTATGAGGAGGTGTGGAAAAGGGTAGTGTTGAAAACATGGATGGAAAATATGAAACGTGCAAAGTTACAAGCGCGCAAAGAAAACTGCACAATGGACGCTCATAACATGGCAATTTTTGGGAATGTTTTAACCACATTTTCAGTATGAGCTTTTTGGGAGATCCCCTCAGGAACACTGGCACTGTGATTTTGCTAATCCATCCCAAAAGTTGATTTCACACAGCAACGCGCCATTCTACGTCAGAGTTGCTAAAACAGATTTCTTTCAGGACATAAGAAATGACAGCTGTACTGATCATGAGCAGGTATAAAAAAATGGCAATGTTGAAAATTTGGAGTGAAAATATTAAAAATTGACAAAGTTACTAGTGTGTATAGAAACTAAGCAATGTGCTTGAAAGTTGCCTGTTTTTTTTTCCATTTATTTGCAACAAATTGTCAACATGGGTTTTTTGGGACCTCCTCTCATGATCACTGGGACTGTCATTCCATTTAAGACCACCAAATTCTGCTCTGGGACTAAATATATACCCCAGGAAAAGCTGCTCAAGAATATTAATGACGTAGTAATGAATGTCAATGGCCTGCTCATTATTGATGAACTACTCATTATAATTAATGACCCCCATTAATGAGCAGCTATAAATATCTCTATCTATCTATCTATCTATCTATCTATCTATCTATCTATCTATCTATCTATCTATCTATCTATCTATATTTATATATGTATATTTACTCAAAAAAAACATTATTTAATGCATCAGTTAGGGTTAAAGTGACAAAAGTGGGGAAATGAGATATTAGGGCTTAGTCCCTAAGCCCACCACCCATCCTCCACAGACCAATAGATACCATGGTGTGCCATGCGGTCATTAGTCCTAACTCTCACCCCATTCTCCTTTACTGTGGCATATCATCCTGTTTACACATGGAATGGGTTGAGAGTTACGCTTCCTGATCTGATAGCACACCCCAGCATATGTCATTTTGTGGAGGATGGAGGTTTGTGGTGGTGGGGGGGTTAGGGGCACAACACTAATGTCTAATTTCCCCACTTTTGTTGTGTTAACACTAAATGGTTCATTATACAAAGATTTTTGCAATGAATTCCCTTTCTTTTTGAAAAAAGTGCTATATAATTATTAAATAGTATGCTTTTGTGGAACCGCAGGCACCACCAAGCTGTCCATTTATACATAATGATATGTGTCTGTTAGAGCATAAGCCCTCTGGTTCCTGTGCTCCAACTGACTCATTGTTACAGAGCCATACAGTGGTCCTATGGGGCAAGGAACCCTTGCAACATGAATTTGCCCATATTTCGGGAACCATAACAGGTAGGGAAACATTTCAACTGTCATTGTAATCATGACAGTAAGACCTTCACAAGAGATGCAAATGATGAAATCTATATCTCACATCATTTTCAAGATATGGGCACCGATAGTTGAATCAGGTGCCACAATTCAGTGGACACATGTAACACGGGCATTTTTAGGATTTTTTCACTCAATTTTCAACATGGCATTTTGGGGACTCCACATCATGAACAATGTCACCGTCATTTCATTAATCTGTCTCAAAAGCTGAGTCTGTGCCGTGAATGTGCCATTCTGCACCACAGGTGCAAAATCATGTTTTGGGCAGGATGCGAATAGTGACATCTGTATACTGTTCATGAGGAGGTGAGGAAAAGGGTAATGTTGAAAAAAGTACGGAAAATATGAAAAATGTGCAAAATTACGAGCGCTCATAAAAACTGCACAACACATGCTTGTAACGTGGACATTTTTGGGAATGTTTTAACCAAATTTTCAGCATGAGCTTTCTGGGAAATCCCCTCATTAACACTCACACTGTGATTTTTGTTAATCCACCCTGAAAGTTGATTTCACACAGCAAAGCGCCATTGTGCGTCACGATTGCAAAAACAGATTTCTGGCTGGATATGAAAAATGACAGCTGTATTGATCATGAACAGGGGTGAAAAATGGCAATGCTGAAAATCTGGAGTGAAAATATTAAAAATTGACAAAGTTACGAGTGTGCATAGAAACTGCACAACACGCACTTGTAACACAAGTATTTTTTGCAGTTTTTGCATAACTTTTCAACATGGGCTTTTGGAGATTTCCTCTCATAATCACTGGTGCTGTCATTTCATTTAAAAACACTGCTCTGGGACCAAATATAAACACCAGAAAAAGCTGCTCAAGGATATTAATGACATATTTATAAATATCAATGGCCTGCTTATTAATATTGATGAACTGCTCATTAAAATTAATGCCCCCCATTAATGAGCAGCTATAAATATATCTATCTCTCTGTCCATATATATTTATATATGTATATTAATTCCAAGAAACATTATTTCATGCATCAGTTAGGGTTAAAGTGACAAAAGTGAGATGTTAGGGTTGAGGCCCTAAGCCCACCACCAATCTTCCACAGACCAATAGATGCCAGGGTGTGCCATGAGGTCATGAGGCATAACTCTCTCCCCATTCTCCTTTACCATGGCATGTCAACCTGTTTACACAAGGAATGTGGAGATAGTTGTACCTTCTGACCCATTGGAACACCCTGGCATCTGTCAGTCTGTAGAGGATGTAGGTTTGTGGTGGTGGTTGGGGGTTGGGGCACTACCCTCACATCTCATTTCCCCACCTTTGTTGTTTTAACTTTAACTGATGTATTAAACAAACATTTTTGCAATGAATTCCCTTACTTTTTGAAAAAGAGTAATATAACTAATAAATAGAATGTGTTCATGGGAACACGAGGCCCCACCAAGCTGCCTATTTATGCAAAATTATATGTGTCTTTTAGAGTGTAAATCCTCTGGTTCCTGTGCTCCAACTGACTCATTGTTACAGAGCCATACAGTAGTCCTATGGGGCAAGGAACCCTTGCAACACAAATTTGCCCATATCTTGGGAACCGTAATAGGCAGGGAAACATTTCAACTGTTGTTGTAATCATGACAGTAAGACTTTCACAAGAGTTGCAAATGATGAAATCTATACCTCACGTCATTTTCAAGATATGGGCACCGATAGTTGAATCGGGCACCACAATTCAGTGGATGCATGTAACATGGGCATTTTTAGGATTTTTTCCACCCAATTTTCAACATGGCATTTTGGGGACTCCACATCATGAACAATGTCACCGTCATTTCGTTAATCTGTCTTAAAAGTTGAGTCTGTGCCACGAATGTGCCATTCTGCGCCACAGGTGCAAAATCGTGTTTTGGGCAGGATGTGAATAGTGACATCTGTATACTGTTCATGAGGAGATGAGGAAAAGGGTAATGTTGAAATAACATACGGAAAATATGAAAAATGTGCAAAATTATGAGCGCACATAAAAACTGCACAACACATGCTTGTAACATGGACATTTTTGGGAATGTTTTAACCAAATTTTCTGCATGAGCTTTCTGGGAAATCCCCTCATTAACACTCACACTGTGATTTTTGTTAATCCACCCTGAAAGTTGATTTCGCACAGCAAAGCGCCATTGTGCATCACGATTGCAAAAACAGATTTCTGGCTGGATATGAGAAATGACAGCTGTATTGATCATGAGCAGGTGTGAAAATGGCAATGTTGAAAATCTGAAGTGAAAATATTAAAAATTGACAAAGTTACAAGTGTGCATAGAAACAGCTCAACACTCATTTGTAACACATGTATTTTTGCATTTTTTTTTGCACAAATTTTTAAAATGGGCTTTTGGGGATTTTTGAAAAAGAGTAATATAACTAGTAAATAGTATGTGTTCATGGGAACACGAGGCCCCACCAAGCTACACATTTATGCAAAATGATATGTGTCTGTTGGAGCATAGGCCCTCTGGTTCCTGTGCTCCAATTGACACATAGCTACAGAGCCATACAGCAGCTCTAGCAGGCAAGGAACCCTTGTAACATGAATTTGCCAATATCTTGGTAACCATAAGAGGTAGGGGAAAAAAATTCAACTCTCGTTGTAATCATGACAGAGAGACCTTCATGTGAGATGCAATGGATGAAATCCTGTTGCTAGCCTTTTTTCTTACTAATTGCCCTCCATCCCACCCCTTCACTCACCCACCCTAAGCCAGTTCTACTTTTATAGCCACTGGATTTGACTGTCAACAGGAACTTCCTGTTTGGCAGTAGGAAGGGAAGGATCATAAGGAAACATTGGTTTTGTCAACCCTAAAGGAAAAAAGTAGCTCACTCCACCCCCCCCAGCTGCTGGTGGTCTGACATTGAGCAAGGAAGAAGAAGGCTACTGAAGAAGATAGGAAGTTGCTGTCCCAGAACAGGAAGGGTGAGAGTTGTAAGGAGAGAAGAGAGTAAGCATACAGAGAAACAGCAGAGGAAACACAAAATAAGACATGATAGAAGTGATGCAGTGCAATGGCTGTGGGGTGGCACTATTCCAGGAGACATTCTGGAGGCTGTGATGCTGCCCTATTTGCAGGCATCACTCTGGTTTGAGAGAGGAGGTTGCCCGTCTCCAGGCTGACCTGGCTAGGATTAGTGAAACCTCCTCCCTCACCCAGGGACCACCAGGGCCAATGTGTCTACCTCAGAGGCTGCCAAGAAAGAGGAGAGGCAGGACCAGGGTAGGCTCAGGGAGGGAGAGGGTGGTGGAACAGAGTTGCATCCCTCTAGCTGTACCTCTCCACAATTCATTTGCTCTTCTGGTGGATAGTGGTTCCGCTATGGAGGCACCTGCAGTGGAGACCAATGAGGATGCTGGGAACCTTTACAAAGGAGACCCACAGGAGGGTGGCATGGGACCTCACGGGGAAGAAAACAACTCCTGGTGGGGGACTCAATTATTAGGGGGGTAGAAATGGGGGGGAGGAAGGGGAGAGGGAGGTAAGGTGCCTTTCTGGCGCCATGGCTTGGAGGCACAAGAAGCGAATCCTCAAGATAGTGGGAGGAGCTCCACGAGGGAGGGAGCTGGATATCATTGTCCTCCTAGGTACAAAAGACCTGGCTAGGAATGGGATCAGAGCACTGCAAGAGGAGTTTGTAGAGGGGCCTTAGACAAGTAGCGCATACGGTAACCTTCTCGGAGGTGCTGCCTGTCTTTGGCAAGGGTGATGCTAGGGCACTCCTCACCAGGGAATTCAATGAGTGGTTGAAAACTGGTGTGGGGCTCAGGGTTTTGGCTTCATTGGGGACTGGGGAGCCACCTGGAGGGATGCAGACCTATATTGGTGCGATGGACTGCATCTGTCCGGGGGGAAACCAGGATCCTAGGTGAGAGGTTTAAAAGCTTCATTGGCAAGCATTTAAACTAGCCATCTAACGACGTGATTATGTTTTTTTTTTTTCTTTTCTTTCTCTCCCTAGGTGACATGGATTCTTATGGAGAAGACACGGAGGGACTTTTGAAGATACTCCAAGCATGGGCCTAGTGGTCCTCTATGAAGACTAGTCTTGGACTACTTAAGTCAAGAATACCAGAGTGGAAAAGGGGAACCCCCCCTTTTTTTTTTCCAGTAAAAAAGGATTGAGTGAGTTTTGGAAATGCTTATGAAGAGAGTTGATCCATATTAGTAAGGAATAAGAATGAAAAAGGTTTTTGGGGGTGCTGGCGAGCTCGGTCGGTGTTCTGATGATGGTAGGTGTCGGGCTGTTTGGAAATATATCATGTGGTGAATTTGTTATGGGAGTGCAGTTCTGAGGAACTGGGGTGTTGTTAGTTTTGGAGGGAAGGAAGATTATTTAAAGGGGTGGTTTAAGTGTGGGGAGGGTGGTGGTTCTATTGGGTGGAAGGTAATTTGGGGGTGGGTGGGGAGAGGTTTGCAAATTTCTAGGTTTAGAAAGAGGTATACTTTATTCAGTCTTCTGGGTGTGTATAAGTACCAAACAAGAACATATACCGGCTTGATCCTAATAGTGCTTTATACTAATCTCAAGCACAGTTTCAGAGGGCATTATGGACTCACCATACAGGGTAGTTAGCTGGAATATCAAAGGAGCCAAGGATAGGTTCAAAAGGCAGGTGGTACTAAAACACCTCTCCCATTTAGGAGCACAAATTGTTTTTCTCCAGGAGACCCACCTGAAAAGGGCAGACCTTCACTATTTTAGAAGAACATGGGTAGCTCATGTTTTTGGAGCTGGATCTTCAACCAAAAAAGCTGGGGTTGCTATTTTAGTGGCCAAGGGAATTGTCTTTAAGTTAGTGCATGAAAATTGGGATCCGAAGGCCGCTATGTTTTGTGCATGCTATTTTGGCCTCCCAGCCCGGTGATCTGGGCTCGATTTATGGGCCCAATCCGGTTCTCCTTCCTTTTTTATGAACCTTTTCGACAAAATAGACCAAGATAGCAATAGGATCACCATTCTTGGAGGAGACTGGAACCTGGTACTCCAAAATGATCTAGATAGATCGTATGATGATGGTAGGGGGCCTATTCTCGTGCGCAAAAGAGCACTTAAGGACCTTATTTATAAATCAGCTCTGATTGACATATGGAGCATGTTCAATCCTGACAAAGACAATATTCCTTTTATTCCCCAGTGCATAAGTCATATTCAAGAATTGATTACATATTAGTCAGTTCCTCAGTGGTATCTAATATATCATGGTGGATATTTCTGCAACAGTTATCTCGGATCATGCTCCAGTCAGTATGATCTACAGGCCTGCAAGAAATTTGCAGGTCACCTCAATGGAGGTTAAACTCATAATTACTAAAGAACCAGAGTCATTAAGGGTCATGAAAGATTTTATAGGTAATTTTCTGGCAGAGAATAAGGATTGTAACGAGTCCACGGATATGATATGGGCAGCTCTTAAATGTTCACTTAGGGTGAATTAATTAAAGTGGCCTCAAGGAGGAGAGCAGGCGGACAGAACAGTTGGTTCACTTTTATCCTCAATCAAGGGGTTAGAACATAGTTTATCCGGAGATCGTCTGATGCTGGAGTGGGCTGGAGTTACACAAATTACAAGCACAGTATATGGGGATGGTTTACTGTGAGCAGAATTAGCCCTTTCTCGAGCGAAACTTCAATACATTAGACTTAGGGAAAAGGCCAGTAAACTCCTTTCTGTAGCGGGTAAAACAAACAGAGTCATCTCAACATATTATAGGGGTCGGGTGAGTAAGAGAGCCAATTATGTACAGATCCGAGAAATACCAAAGATTTTGGTGAGTACTTCCAAAATTGTACACCCAGGAGCCAGACTCCAGACCTTCAGACTTAGAAATTACAGCCTTTCTAAGGGCGATTAATTTACCAAGATTGTCAGAAGCTGAAGCTGAAGGCCTGAATCTCCCAATAACAATCTCCAAAATTCATCAAGCAATTCAGCAATTACCCCTTGATAAATCTCCGGGTCCTGATGGATTCACAAATAATTTTTACAAAATTTTCATTACCGATATCTCGCCAACTCTGCTAGATACTTTCATATACTGCTTCAATCATGGTATATCTGACACAGCTTTCCTAGAAGCCACAATATCCCTAATTGTAAAGCCTGGCAAAGATCCCACTTTGTTAGATAGTTACCGACCAATATCTCTGCTTAACACTGATATTAAAATTCTAGCAAAAATTCTAGCTAATAGATTATCAAAGTGATGGGTCGACTGATAAGTAGGGAACAGGTAGGATTTATAGAGGGAGGCTTTCTCATGACCATATAGAAAACTAATGCATCTTATTGATGGAGCCAAAGAACTGAAAATTCGGCAATCCTCCTATCACTCGGCTGAAAAAGCGTTTGATCGATGTCTTGGCCTTTTCTATTTGCTACTCTCTCCAATTTGGCTTACCCACAGTTTCATTGCTTGGATAAAGTACTGTATTCCTCCCCTCGCGAGGTGAAATGATATGAGAATGTTATCACCGGCTTTTAGTCTGGAGAGGCACCAGGCAGGGTTGCCCGTTGTCCCCTTTATTATTTAATTTGTATCTAGAGCCTCTTCTCCATTAGGTTAACCAATAACTTTCGTTTATTAAAAGTTATACAAATTGGCGACTCCAGCTACGTTATGTTCGGCATATGCCGATGATGTTTACTGCATGTTGTAAACCCAGCTACTGTGCTTCCACATATTTTGAAGAAATCAATAGTTTCTCTAAAGTATCCTGTTATAATTGAACTACATCAAAAACAAAAGTTTTTCCTTAAATCATTTTACTAGGAAATCAGAAATACAGGGCTTAGATTTGGGCTGGGAAGCTAAACACATTACTTATTTAGGTTTAAATACAAACTAAACTTTACTTCTATGATTAAAGAAAATTTAACAGTTCTAATTCAAAGATTACAAATGATCTTAAGAGTGGGGTTCAATTTCCCTTTCCTTATGGGGCAGATTAAATCTCCTAAAATGGTTGTTCTTCAAAGATACTCTATCCATTAGATATGTTAGGATTTCACCTTCCGAAGGAGTGGTTTATAGAAAGTACAGAAGATCTTTAATTCATTCCTGTGGCAGGGTAAACCAGCCCATAGATCATATCTGAATTTGTCAGCTCCTAAACATAGGGGCGGTTTAGCTGCTCCGTCCCTTTTTAAATACTACCTTGCTCAACATATGTGTAAGCTAGCCCTATGGTCCAAGGAATGGGGACAGGATGAATACGTGCCTCTTTGGTTAGATATTGAACGGAGCCTGGTGAAAACAGTTAAATGTTCTTTATATGCTCTATTGTTTACCCCCTGGGCTGCTTTACCCAAATACCTCAAACGTAAACCTCTAGGTTGGTCAATCAGAGCTTATCATCAACTCCAAAGCCTTCTAGGTGTACGTTGGTGGCTCTCGGGCGCCCAACCTATCATGGATAATCCCCAAATTAAAATTGCTGGCTTTCCCATACCTGCTGCATTCTGGCCCCAATTAAGTAGGATGACAGTTTCTGATATATGTAATCAGGTAGGCCCACTTTCTTTTGAGGATCTCAAAATAAGCTTGGGTCTCGCGGATGCGGACTATTTCAAGTGGTTACAGCTTAATAAAGCTCTAAAACAGATATTTGAAAGGACCTCAGTGTTGGATAGGGGGAAAGTTAGTATGGATTCCTTTTGGGATCTAGCAAAGCAACCGCATGCTGTTTCTAAGATTCACGGTCTCCTCCAGGAGTGGGATCTCAGACTCCCATCAGGTGTAGCTTTCTATTGGGTGAGAGTTTTGAGTATAAATGATTCCCCGAAGTTTTGGAAAACTCTTTGGTTGAATGCATACAGATATATTACACAAGATAGCTTAGACTTATACACTTTAACATTTTGCATCATTTATATTTAACCCCTTCTAGCCTCTATCTAGGTGGGGCAGCATTCAAGCTCACCTTGTTGCTGGAGGTGCAGAAAAGAAGAACTTTATATCATTTATTATGGACATGTCCGATGATTTGTGCTCTTTGGAAGGCGATATGTAATAAGCTAGACCCTATCCTTGGCTCAAGAAAAATGGACACTCTGAAGTGTGTCTGCTACTTGCTTCCCTGCATCAGCTTCTAAAACATAGCGGCACATGTGGCTCTGGTCTCTGTGGTGACGAAGTTGCTAATTCTTCGACATTGGGCATGGGACACCGTGCCCGCCATTGTCGAAATGGCATAGAGTGCACTTTAGCATTGCAGCTTCAAAAGCACATTGCATCTATCAAGGTGGCGTGAACAGTATGTTCAGCTCTGGGGCTGGTGGAGCATTTTTGTATGACCTGGAAGCCATAACATTAACTGGACTACTAATGGTGTTAGCATATACCTCTTTAACTTGGTGTGATTTCTCTGGAGGATTTATAAGTGGGGATAGGGAAGGGGAGGGTAGTGGTAGTGAGTTTTACATTTTAGATGTTTTCAGAGTACATTATTGTTCTACTATTTGATAGTATTAGGCTAATAGAGTCATTTGTGACTGATAAAGTGAATGTACATGTTCAGTGATGCATGTTTTTGCCTTAACTTGTATGATACTTCAGTATAATGGTTAAAAGCAATAAAATTTTAATTACAAAAAAAAAGCCAAGGAGGGAGGCACAGAAAGAAAGGGCAGGAAATCCCAGCCTCTCCCTACAAAACATAGTGGTGATGAGTGCCGCAAACACACCAGGTAGAGAGGTTATTGACAGAGCAGGACAGGGGTAAATGTAAAAAAAGGCAAAGGCAGTAAGGACAGGAATGGGGCTAAAAGGGGTAAGGCTATCAAAAAGTGGAGGGTGATGAGTACCAATGCCCATAGTCTCTGTAACCAGCTCCCTGAACTAGTGGCCTTGATAGAAGAGGGTTGCCTGGATATTGTGGCTGTCACAGAAACATGGTACACAGAGAACCAAGACTGGGATGTCGACATACCAGAATACACAATCTACAGGAGGGACAGGGAGGGTAAAAGAGGAGGAGGAGTAGCTCTCTATGTAAAGGAAGGGATCAAAGCAACAGACCTAAAGAGTAAACAGGGAGCAGATGAGGCACTCTGGGTTACCCTGGAGACAGGAAATGGCACCACAATTTGCATGGGGGTGTATACAGACCCCCATCTTGGGGATAGGGAATAGACAAAGAAATGATAGAAGGCTTCCTTAGAATAGCAGAAAAAGGGGAGATATTGTTGATGGGGGACCTGAATATGCCAGATGTTAACTGGAGCACCATTGCTGCAGGCACATCCAAGAGCAGGGTCATTCTTGATGCCCTACAGGGGGCATGCACCAGACAGCTAGTATTGGAATCCACTCAGGAGGGAGCAGTCTTAGACCTGGTACTCTCAAATGGGGACGGAGAAAGAATCTCAGATTTAGAAGTGAGTAACCATCTGGAAACAAGCGACCACCAAACAATGTGGTTCACAATAAACACAGCCATACAATCAAGCCATACAAAAGCAAGAGTATTGGACTTTAGAGGGGCTGACTTTGGGAAAATGAGAGAGTGCCTCAGAAAAGCACTAGCAAACAGGCAAGAAGGAGGGGTGGTGGAAAAATGGGGAGTAATCAAAACAGCCATCACAGAGGCAACAAGCCTTTGTGTAAAGCAAATCGACAAAACACAACGAAGGAAAAAACTGCTATGGTTCTCAAAAGAGGTGGCAGAGAAGGTTAAGGAGAAAAGGATAGCATTCAGGAAATACAAGGCAACACAGAAGGAGCAAGACAGAGAACTTTATCAGTTAAAGCAGAAAGAGGCTGGTAAGGCAGTCAGAATAGCAAAGGCTCAAACTGAGGAAAGGATAGCCAGTTCTGTTAAGAAGGGGATAAGACCTTTTATAGGTTCATTAGAGAGTGAAAAAAGACCAAAGGAGGGATACTGAGGCTTAATAAAGGGGAGGTAATGTGGATAGAGGATGACAGTGAAAAGGCAAGAATACTGAATGAATATTTTTGCTCAGTATTCTCAAAGGAAGAGGAGGGGGAGGTATCTAAACCAAGCAAGAGAAACACTGAAGACAGGGGTCGATACCAGTCCATTTACAGAAGAAAGGATTCTGAAAGAACTAATAAAATTGAAGGTGGACAAAGCAATGGGGCTTGATGGGATTCGCCCAAGAATTCTAAAATAACTAAGGGTAGAACTAGTGACACCGCTGACTACTCTCTTTAACAAATTATGGAAGGATGGGGTGGTACCTGAGGACTGGAGGAGGGCAGATGTGATTCCTCTTCACCAAAGTGGGAGCAAGACAGAGGCAAGAAACTACAGACCAGTTAGTTTGACCTCAGTGGCAGGGAAAATGATGGAATCACTTCTGAAGGAAAGAATTGTTGAGTACCTAGAGGCCAGTGGGGCACAGGACCCAAGGCAGCATGGATTCACAATGGGAAGGTCATGTCAGATGAATCTAATAGATTTCTTTGACTGGGTGACCAAAGTAGTAGACCAGGGAGGGGCTGTGGACATGGTCAACCTAGATTTTAGCAAGGCATTTGATACAGTCCCACACAAAAGATTAATACACAAGTTAGCCAGCCTTGGAGTGGGTCTCAAGATGATAAGCGGATAAAAAAAATTGGCTAGACAACAGGACGCAAGGGTAGTAAAATGGAGTACACAATGAAGAAAGGAGGGTTACTAGCGTAGTACCGCTAGAGTTCAGTTCTGGGACCGGTCCTTTATTGTCTTTGTAAGTGACATTGCAGAGGAACTGGAAGGAAAAGTATGTCTCTTTGCAGACAACACAAAGATCAGCAACGGGGTTGATACACAAGTTGGAGTGGAAAGGATGAGAAGGGACTTGGCAAGGTTGGAGGAATTGTTAAATGTATGGCAGCTCAGATTCAATGGAAAGAAGTGCAAGGTAATGTACCTGGGAAACAAAAACCCAGGGGAAGAGTATGCAATGGGGGGTGAGATACTGACAACAGTAAAAATGCAAAGGGACCTGGGGATAATTATATCAGATGACCTAAAAGTGGGCAAGCAATGTGAGAAGTTAGTAAGGACGGCTGGGGGGATACTGGGATGCATAGAAGAGGCATCAATAGTAGAAAACAGGAAGTTGTTATCCTCTGTACAGACAGTTGGTGAGACCCCATCTGGAGTACTGTGTGCAGTTCTGGAGACCCCATCTCCATAAAGACATAGACAGGATGGAGGCTGTCCAGAGAGGGCAACCAAAATGGTGCAGGGTCTACACCAGAAGACATATGAAGAAAGACTAAAGGAGCTTAATATGTATACCCTTGAGGAAAGAAGGGAGAGAGGGGACATGATAGAAACTTTCAAGTACCTCAAGGGAATCAACAAAGTCCAAGAGGATAGCATCTTTCAGAAAAAGAGATGTGCAAGAACAAAGGGGCACAATTTGAAGATAGAGGGGTGACGACTCAGTGGCAATGTGAAGAAGTATTTCTTCACAGAGAGGGTTGTAGATGCGTGGAACAGCCTTCCTGAGGAGGTCGTAAAGTCAAAAACTGTGGGGGAATTCAAGAATGCATGGGACAGACATAAGGCAGTCCTAGTGGGGGGTAGGAGGAAGTAAGCTGTTCGTTAATTAGGCTCTGCAGCTTATCTGTTAGGTAGGAAAATGGGCAGACTAGGTGGGTCAAGCGGTTCTTATCTGCCGTCAAATTCTATGTTTCTATATCTCACATTATTTTCAAGATATGGGCACCGATACTCAATGTGGGCACCATAATTCACTGGACGCATATAACTTGGGCATTTTTAGGATTTTTTCCACTGGATCTTCAACATGGCATTTTGGGGACTCCAGCTCTCGAACAATGTACCTACATACTGTAGGAACATAGAAGTTGACGGCAGATAAGGACTGCAAGACCTATCCAGTCTGCTCATTTCCTTTTCTACCTTATAAATGTGCCATCGGCCTTTGCTCTTTCAGTGGTCTATCTAGTCATACACATCTGTATTGCTCCCTTATGCCTATCCCATGCCTGTTTGAAGCCCTACACTGTATTCATAGCCACCACTTCCTGAGGTAGGCCATTCCATGCATCCACCACCCTTTATGTGAAAAAGAACTTCCTCACATTACTCCATAATCGGCCTCCCTCTAATCTCATGCTGTGTCCTCTTGTCCTGCTATTTTTCTTATATTGAAACATGTTAGACTCTTTCATCTTATTAATGCCCTTAAGGTGTTTGAATGTTTCGATCATACCACCTCTGTCCCTCCTTTGCTCTAGGGTATAAATATTGAGCTCCGTTAATCTGTCCTCATATGTCTTCTGATGCAGTCCCTGCATCACTTTGGTGGCCCTTCTCTGGACTGCCTCAGTTTGGTAAATGTCCTTGTGAAGATGTGGCCTCCAGTACTGCATGCAGTACTCCAGATGGGGCCTAACCAGTGTCTTGTAAATAGGGATTATAACCTCCCTCTTATGACTTCTGATACCCCTACTAATACACCCTAACATCCTCCTAGCCTTACCTACTGCTTTAGAGGTCTGCTTGGATGATTTCAGGTCATCAGTGATGATGATGCCCAAGTCTCTTTCTTCCTTTGTGACTGCCAGCAACTCCCCTCCCAGCCTATAGGTCGCTTCAGGGTTTCTCTTCCCTATGTGCATGCTCTTGCACTTCTTTACATTAAATCCCAGTTGCCATTCTTCTGACCATTTTGCTAGTTTATCCAGATCTCTTCTCATTCTGCCCACCCTATCTGGATCATCTACTCTGTTGCAGATCTTGGTGTCATCTGCAAACAGACAAGCCTTACCCTCTAGTCCATCTGCAATGTCACTATTGAAGATATTGAAGAGGACTGGCCCCAGGACTGATCCCTGAGGTACTCACTTGTGACTCACATCTCTTCTGACTGTATACCATTTACCACCACTCTCTGTTTTCTGCCCATCAACCAGTTTGCCACCCAGTTGACCAACTTCTGACCCACCTTGAGCCTACCCAGCTTATTTATCAATCTTCTATATGGAACAGTGTTGAAAGCTTTGTTGAAGTCAAGGTAGGCAACTTCAACTGCTCCCCTTGGTCCACCACTGTGGTTACCCAGTCAAAGAAATCTATGAGATTAGTTTGCAGGACCTTCCTTTGTAAATCCATGCTGTCTTGGATCTTGTGCCCCTATGGATTCCAGGTGTTGCACTATCCTTTCATTAAGGGGGGCCCAATAATCTTGCCCACTACTAAGGTAAGACTGACTGGTCTGTAGTTCCCTGCCTCCTCCCTGCTACCACTCTTGTGGAGTGGGATCACATGAGCCCTTCTCCAGTCTTCTGGGATCTCTCCTGTGCTCAGAGACTCACTAAACAGTTCTGCTAATGCCACTGCTAGTTCCACCCTTAGCTCCTTGAGTACCCTCGGATGTATGCCATCAGGTCCCATTGCCTTGTCCACCTTGAGCTTAGCGAGCTCTTGTAGGACCCTTTCTTTTGTGAAGGGAGTAGTGCTCACCTCCTCCCCGTGTCCATGGTGCTGAGCTGTGGGCCCTGCCCTACCTTCTGTTCAGTAAATACTGAGCAAAAGTATCTATTTAGGATAGATGCTTTTACAGAGTCCTCCTCCTCACATGACCCCTTTTCTCCTTTGAGCTTAGCAATGCCCCCTCTGGACTTTCTCCTTTCACTAATATACTGTATCTATAGAAAGTATTGTCACCTTCCTTTACTATACATGCTAGTGTTTCCTCAGTTTGGGACTTTGCCTGCCTTACTGCCTTCCCTGCTTCCCTTAGGGCAGATTGGTATGCCTCCCTATCTTCATCCCGCTGTGTTCCCTTATATTTCCTGAAGGCCAGCCTTTTGGCTCTGACCTTTTCTGCTACCATATTTAAGAACCAAAGTGGTTTCCTTCTTCTTTTGCACTTCCTTTTCTGTGTAACACAATGGGATGGTGCTTCAAGTATTGCATCCTTAATGCTTGCCCACTTTGCTTGTACCCCTCACCTGTGTTTCTTTTTGCCAGGGCTAGCTAACTCTGTTGGCCATCTTTTCAAAGTCAGCTCCTCTGAAGTCCCATATTTTTGCCTTGGAATGGGATGATTTAGTTGTAGTGGCCAAATTGAACCATACCATGTGATGGTCACTGGCCCCCAGGTGACCTTCTACCTGGAGATCTGTGATCCCTTCCCTGTTAGTCAGTACTAGACCTAGGATAGCCCTGTCTCTTGTGGGTTGCTGTACCAGTTGTTTGAGGCCCTCACCCTGCAGGGAATCCACCATGTGTCTAGTTCTGGCAGATGTTCCTGCTGGTATTGACCAATCTGTATCCAGCATATTGAAGTCTCCCATTATCAGAACCTCCCCTTTAGCTGTCATGTTTTTTATATCTTCTAGCAGTAATGTGTCTATGTCCTCCCCCTGGCCTGGGGGCCTGTAGATAAGCCCAGTTCTTATGGCTGTCCCATTTCCTGTTTCCAGGGTGACCCACAGTTCTTCTGGCTCCTTATGTGTATTCTAAATTTCTGTAGCTTTGATATTTTCCTTGACATACAGGGCCACTCCACCCCACCTTTTTGCACCTCTGTCTCTTCCGAATAGTACGTAGCCAGGTATTGAAGTCTACCAAGTGTGGTTACTAGTAAACCACATCTCACTAATTGCTACTATGTCCAGTTTAGCCTCTGACTTTATTGCCTGCAGGTCTGGAATCTTATTTACCAGGATGTGAGCATTTGTGTACATGATTTTCCATTGACCAGATTTTGGTGTGTTAATTGTTGGGTGAGGTCTAGCATTTCTCCTATGTGTCATATGGGGAGACAGACCTTTATTCTTACCTGGTGATGCAAATAAACTGCAAACATGCTGAATCCCTGTTTGACAACTAGCTGAGGGGGGGAGGGGTGTACTTCCCATTTGACATTTGGGGTGCTGCACCCCTCTCCCCATTTGCTAGTTTAAATAATTTGCAAAGACGTCAAACCTGTCATTTCATTAATCTGTCTCAGCAGTTGAGTCTGTGCAGTGAATGCGCCATTCTGTGCAACAGGTGCAAAATCATGTTTTGGGCAGGATGTGAATAATGAGAGCAGTATACTGTTCATGAGGAGGTGTGAAAAAGGAAAATGTTGAAAACACGGAGGGAAAACATGAAAAATGTGCAAAGTTATGAGCTCGCATAGAAACTGCACATGCAAACTCATAATATGGCAGTTTTTGGGAATGCTTTAACCACATTTTCAACATGAGTTTTTTGGGAAATCCCCTCATGAACACTGGCACTGTGATTTTGTTAATCCATTCTGAAAGCACAGCAACGCGCCATTCTACATCAGAGTTGCAAAAAATGATTTCTGGCCAGATATGTGAAATGACAGATGTACTAATAGTGAGCAGGTGTAATAAAATGGCAATACTGAAAATATGGAGTGAAAATATTAAAAATTGACAAAGTTTCGAGTGTGCATCGAAACTGCGCAACACCTGCTTGTAACATACCTATTTTTTGCATTTATGCACCAGATTTTTAACATGGGCTTTTTGGGACCTCCTCTCATGATCACTGGGACTGTCATTTCATTTAACAACACCAAAGACTGCTCTGTGACTAAATATATACACCAGAAAAAGCTACTCTAGAAAATTAATGAGGTACTTATGAATATAAATATACTACTCATTAGTATTGATTAACTGCATATTAAGATTAATGAAGTCTCCATTAATGAGCAGCTGTAAATATATTTATCTCCCTATTTATATATATATATATGTATATTCTTTCCAAAAAACATTATTTAATGCATGAGTTAGGATTAAAGCAACAAAAGTGAGGAAATGAGATGTTAGGGATGAGCCCCTAACCCCACCACCCATACACCACAGACCAATAGATGCCAGGGTGTACCATGTGGTCATGAGGCCTAACTCTCATCCCATTCTCCTTTACTGTGGCATGTTAGCCTGTTTATACATGGAATGGGGTGAGAGTTGGGCCTCCTTTCCCCATGGCACTCCCCGGCATCTGTCAGTCTGTGGAGGATGGAGGTTTGTGGTGGTGGGGTGGGGTGGTTAAGGGCACAACCCTAACATCTCAGTTCTGCAGTTTTGTTGTTTTAACCCTATATGATGCATAAAATGAAAATGTTTGCAGTGAATTCCCTTTCTTTTTGAAAAAGTGTAATATAACTAGTAAATAGTATGTGTTCGTGGGAGTGCGTGGCCCACCAAGCTGCCCATTTATGTATAATGAGATATGTTAGTGGCAGCGTAGGCCCTCTGATTCCTGTATTCCAACTGATGCATAACTACAAAGCGATACAACAGCTCTATGGGGCAAGGAACCATTGTAACACATATTTGCCAATATTGCGGGAACCGTAACAGGTAGGGAAACAATTCAACTGTCTTTGTAATCATGACAGTAAGACCTTCTCAGAAGATGAACTGATGAAATCAATATCTCACATCGTTTTCAAGATATGGGCACTGATAGTTGAAGCAGACATCACAATTCAATGGACGCCTGTAACTCGGGTAGTTTTAGGATTTTTTCCACCCAGTTTTCGACATGGCATTTTGGGGACTCCACATAATGAACAATGTCACCGTTATTTTGTTAATCTTTCTCAAAAGTTGAATTTGTGCAGCGAATGTACCATTCTACGCCACAGGTTCAAAAACATGTTTTGGGCAGGATGTGAATAGTCACAGCTGTATACAGTTTATGAGGAGGTGTGGAAAGGAGTAATGTTGAAAACACGGATGGAAAATATGAAAAATGTGCAAAGTTACAAGCGCGCATAGAAACTACACAATGGACACTCATAACATGGCAATTTTGGGGAATGTTTTAACCAACTTTTCAGCATGAGCTGTTTGGGAAATCCACTCAGGAACACTGCCACTGTGATTTTGTTAATTCATCCCAAAAGTTTATTTCGCACAGCAATGCACCATTCTACATCAGAGTTGCTAAAACAGATTTCTGGCAGGACATGAGAAATGACAATTGTACTGATCATGAGCAGGTGTAAAAAAATGGCAATATTGAAAATCTGGAGTGAAAATATTAAAAATTGGCAAAGTTACTAGTGTGTGTAGAAACTGAGCAATACGCATGAAAGTTGCCTATATTTTGCATTTATTGTCACCAAATTGTCAACATGGGCTTTTTGGGACCTCCTCTCATGATCACTGGGATTGTCATTCCATTTAAGAACACCAAAGACTGCTCTGGGATGAAATATATACCGCAGGAAGAGCTGCTCAAGAATATTAATGACGTAGTGATGAATATCAATCGCCTGTTCATTATTGATGAACTACTCATTTTGATTAATGACCCCCATTAATGAGCAGCTATAAATCTCTCTCTCCCTCTCCCTCTCCCTCTCTCTCTCCATATATATATATATATATATATATATATATTTGTATGTTCATTCTGAAAAACATTATTTAATGCATCAGTTAGGGTTAAAGTGAAAAAAGTGGGGAAATTAGATATTAGAGTTTAGCCCCTAAGCCGGCCACTCATCCTCCACAGACCAATAGATTCCATGGTGTGTCATGCAGTCATGAGGCTAACTCTCACCCCATTCTCCTTTACTGTGGCATGTCAACCTGTCCATAAATGGAATGGGGTGAGCGTTACACCTCCTGACCCCATGGCACACCCAAGCATATGTTAGTCTGTGGAGGATGGAGGCTTGTGGAGGGGGGGGGTTAGGGTCACAACCCTAATGTCTCATTTCTCCACTTTTGTTGTGTTAACCCTAAATTATGCATTAAACAAAGATTTTTGCAATGAATACCCTTTCTTTTTGAAAAAGTGTAATATAACTAGTAAATAGTATGCGTTCGTGGAAGCACGGGCACCACCAAGCTGCCCATTTATGCATAACAATATGTGTCTGTTGGAGCGTAGGCCCTCTGGTTCCTGTGCTTCAACTGACTCATTGATATGGAGCCATACAGTGGTCCTAGGGGGCAAGGAACCCTTGCAACACGAATTTGCCCATATCTCGGGAACCATAACAGGTAGGAAAAAAATTCAACTGTTGTTGTAATCATGACAGCAAGGCCTTCACAAGAGATGCAAATGACGAAATCTATATCTCACTTCATGTTCAAGATATGGGCACCGATAGTTGAAGTGGACACCACAATTCAATGGACACATGAAACACTGGCATTTTTAGGATTTTTTTTCCACCCAATTTTCAACATTGCATTTTGGGGACTCCACTTTATGAACAATGTCACTGTCATTTCATTACTCTGTCTCAGAAGTTGAGTTTGTGCAGTGAATGTGCCATTGTCACCGCTGGTGCTTAATCATTGCCCCCACCCACCTGAATATTGCCCCTGCCTGCAATATATTGCAGTTAACGTCCTCAATGAGCCTCAGATTTGGTCTCATCATCTGCCTCCACACCGGCCCATACCATGGTCACCACCCTCAGCAGGCTTGCCTGTGTTGAAACAAAGTATATGCACTTAGTGCCACAATATACACAAACTTGCCCCCCTGGGTATGATGTACATGCTGGACATTAATGGGACAAGGACATGGATCCAGCAATGTACAACGCCCATGATATACTGATGAAGAGTCATGCAATGGTGCCACACAGTGACCCGACTGTGGGACAGTGTGATGTAATGGCAGCAGGTGCTTGCAGTGTATGTTGCTGTGGGATATGATGCCATGCCCACAGACACTGTATATGGCCAATAGCCATGTACACATGTCTGGAGGCCCACTGGACCATACTTGTGCCATGCCAGGCACCCACAGTCCTAATGGGACACAGACAACACATTAGACACATATGTACATGGTTCACAGTGAGACCATAACACGGTGCCAGGACAATGGTCAGAGTGTGCAGACTGACACAAACAGGACATACATGGCTAGTGGCCATGTGGCCGTGGTATACACAAGAACCCCTTCACCACCCACACCCCCACAACAAACAGAACAGTACAAGAACAGAAAAGCACACCTACCTTTCGCAGGTTGAGATGGCACCCTATGCAGCCCAGCACCTGCTGCCCGCAGTCCTCTAGACATGCCGTGCTCATGGCCCCTGTCTGCTGCCTGCTAGTGCTCTTCCTGGTCTGCAAGGGGAACACAATGGAAGAGAGATAGAAGCAGCATGCTGTCACCACTCCCAGCCTCCCCAGCAACACTACACATAAAACCCCCAACCCCGCAGCACACACAGGATACAGAAACTCCACCCTTCAAGTACAGAAACAGCATGCCAGCTATGGCAGAGTGAGCAAACAATGTACATACCTGGTGATGGCACATCACTCCTGGGGGCATGCTCCTGCAGCATCCTCAGCCACTCAAGGTCCCTCCTCCACAGGTCCCCATAGCAGTATCGGCACTGTTCCCCAGTGTGAGGCACCCCTGTCCTCCTCATGTGCCTGTCTCCCACATTGGCCCAGACCTGGACCCTAACCTCCTGTAAGGACTCATCACTGAACAGCTGGCACTCCACAGACTACACTAATGCCACAAGGTTGGCCAGCTCAGTGTCACTTTAATTAAGGGCCTGTGGCCCTGCTACCCCTGCACACTCCATTGTTTAGACAGTGTGCTAACATACAGTGACACTTCCAGCATGCAGCACTGCGTGCCATATGGCCTGCTCACAGCCAATGCATGATAGGCATGCATGCGATGGCCGGCGCAGCACACCAAGGCACAGTGCCAATGCGTGCTTCATAGTCCATTGTGCATCAGTGTGCATGCTCAGTGCCACAATGTCGGGTGGGAGAATGGGGTCATGTCATCACACACTGCACATGCATAACAGGATTGTAGGCCATATTGTGAAGGTCACAACATGCCACACATCAGCCAATGGAATCACGCATCAACAAGTATATGTACCATGCAACATCACAGTGTATGCACCGCTATGCATGACATGCAGGCTGCATAGTATAGTATATGTGTGGGGATGTGCTGTGCCACTATGTGCAATGTGTTGCCAGGTAACAGCTGGTTGCATTCCTGTGCATGGCTGATATGTGCCAGAGAACCTAGCATGCGCAGAGATGTGCAGTGTGGAAGTAATGGGTTCCGTTACATGCGCAGAGCAAATTGAGACGGGCTGGGTCCAAATGAGCCATATTCAGCCAGGATATGCAAATTGCCTCATTGCCCAATCCTAGCACAAGTCCCCCCATTAGCATCTCATTAGAGGTTGCACAGACCCTAATTTGCATGTGCTGAGCTATAAATGGGTTGCTCTGTGCCACCACACACCACTGGTGATCAGCAGGTACTGCACCTTGGATGTTTGGTTACCATAGCTTCACTGTTTATGGGACTCTGGCCAGGAGGACTCCATGCCTGGAAGCAGTGCAGTATTACTGTGCACTGTGTACTGTGATAACAGCTGTCATACTTCCACCCCACAGACACTAGTATGGCAGCAGAGGAGGAGGAGGAGGTGAAATGGAGGAGACATCTGAACTTCACAGATGATGAGCGAGGGGCTCTTGTCAAGGCTTATGTCCAAATGGAGGACCTCCTGTCAGGGAAGACAGGCACATAGCAGGAGAGGACACAGGGAAGGTATGTGGTGGCACAGGCTGTGAACGCCTATGGAGTGTACAACCGAACCCCCCAGGAATGCATTAAGTACATGAATAATGAGAAGACCAGGACCAAGGAGCACCTGGCCATCATTTGAGCATCCCTGCAAGCTATAGGGGGTGATCTACGCACTGTGCCACCACTAACTGCGCAGGAGGAGGTGCACACATCCATACTGTCCTGGGCATCTGTGGAGATTATCTCTGGAGATGGCTTCTATACAGGCGAAGGACCTGCACAGCACTTTGAGTATGCATGTGTGACATTGTCTGTCTGGCTGTGTGTTGTGATCTTGGGTGTGCCGGACATGCCACAGATGGATGTATAAATTGTCACCATACCACTATGCAATGCATCCACCATTGCACGTCCCCCCATGACCATGCAGTGTCCCCCATGCAGCCCAAGTGTGCTGCCATGACTGGCTGTGATACTGGGGACATCTGCCTGCTGAGGTGGGGTGGCCAGTGGTGGTCACTGCCCACTTGAGTTCATGTGCCACATTCCTGAACATCAGCAATACATTTATTTATTTATTGGAGGTATCAAAATTGCAAACCTTTGAGTCAGAGACTGATTTACAAAGGCTACATGTCACATTACAAACAGTACAAAATAGTGTTCAGAGATACAATACAGAAACAGTGATGGAACAGTAGTTACACGTATATACAACAACTATACATTAGCAAGCAGTAAATAAAATACAGGTATCTAGAAGTTGGGGGAGGGAAACAGTAGGAGTGCAATGATCAGAGTGTTAGCAAGATGGAGATCCTTTGTCATAGCTCAAGAGCAGTCAAGAATTTGTTTTACAGGCCCAGGTTCATGCCGTAAGGGGAGTGTGAGGGGGAAGGGGAACTAAGGGGGAAACAGCAGGGGAAAAAGAGACAAGCCTGGAGAAGTCATACATTCTGTGGTTGAAGGGAGCATCAGGGGGTGGGCTAGTAGCAGTCATGGGTGCTCTAAGAAAGGAGGTGTTCCCTGAGGGTGGTTTTAAAGTGGCCTATTTTATTTTCAAAGGATATGGCAATGGGCAGGGCATTCATCCAGAGGGGAGCTCTATTACAGCAGAAAGATCTCTGGCCTTGAGTAGTTCAACAGCGGGGAAACAAGAGGGAGGGTTTGGTGGAGCTGCAAGTAGGTATCACCGAGGGTGCAGGTTGTAACGGTTGGTGAGGCCAGGGAGGCTAGGCCAATGGTGATCTTTTTGGCTAGGAGGCATGTCTGGTACCCAAGTCTACCATCAAAGTCAAGCCAATTGGTGAGACTGTACAGAGCACAAGTGTGTGTCAAACCACAGCAGCCCATAGCAAGGTGACAGGCTTTGTTTAGAGAAACATGGATTCTGTGGAGGGCAGAGGTATTGGTTGACCCATAAACCAGGATCCCATAGTTGATAATGGACAAGATGGATGATGAGACTGCTAGTGTAGTTGGAGGGCTTCTGGGGGGGGGAGACAATGTTTGAGCTGTTGGAGCAGACCAATTCTGACATTGATAGCAGAGCAAAGGCGTTATATATGCTCATGGAAGTTGAGTGCCGAGTCAAGGGTGACCTTGAGGTATTTAAAGTTGTCGACCGGCTCAAGAGGTAATAGTTGGGAGTTGTGAATAATTAGTGGGTAGCCTTTGTGTCAGCTCTGGTTGTGAGTGAACATCATGACTTTGTTTTTTTTGTGGTTTAGAACCAGGATTCAGCATGTTTAAAGGACTTCTGGAGGGATAGTTGTAGTGAGTGAGGATTGGGGTGGGTGCCGAAGAGAACTGCATCATCAGCATATAGGAGTAATTGCCCAGAGCTGGACTTGGGAAGGGTGTTCAAAAATAGACTAAAGAGGAGGGGGCCCAGGATGGAACCCTGGGGCACACTAACTTAACCTGGAGGCAGGAGGAGAGTGTGTTATTAATTCTAACTTGTTGTGATCTACTGGCTATGTAGTCAGCAAACCACTTGGTGGCATCCTGGGAGAGACCTGTGTGGGAGACAGCAGATAAAAGAAGGGAGTGGTTCATGGTGTCAAAGGCTTTTGACAAATCCATGAAGACTGGGCCAACCAGACAACCTCTTTCCAGGGCAGTATGGATAGCACTGGAGAACTCCAGCAGGGCAGTTATGGTGCTGTGCCCTTTGCGAAATCTGTGTTGTTCCCAGCAGAGTAGATCATATTTGGTGAGTTGGTCTGTGAGTTGATCAGAGATGATTTTTTCAAGGGCCTTTGAGGGGAAGGGAGAATGGAGATGGGGCGGTAGTTCCTGGGGGAGGTGCGGTCACAATTTTTGTGGATGGAGTAATAACAGCATTTTTCCATTTTGAGGGGAATTCACCATGACGGAGGGAATGATTAAGTATCTTGGTTAGCGGGGTGAGAACTACATCCAGAGTTATGTTGCGGAATGTTAGGTCTCACAAATCACGACTGTGACATGACTTACCTAAAGCTTTTAGGATGTTGGGTTTAGCCTCACAAGGAGTGAGGGTTTTGAAGTGAAAAGGTGGGGGGCAGTCAGGGGGGAGGGGGGTATGGGGATCAAAGAAATTTGCAGGGAGTACATTACTGAGGTCAGAAAAGGAGGAGTTGAGGGAGTCAGCAATGGCCTGTGGGTCAGTGGAGATACCGCCATTGATAGTGAGCTGGGTGGGGGGAGCTGATACAGTTTTCCCATTGAGCTCCTTCAAGTTGTCCCGAAACTTGCCACCAGTGCCCCTGGAGGTGGTGAGGGCTACTCTGTAGTGATCAGCTTTGGCCTTACATATGTCCCAAGTGCATTTATTTCTAGCAGCCTGATAGCGTTATGTATCAGACAGTTTGCCTGATTCAAGGGCTAAATGCCATAGAATGTCTCTGTAGTGCATTTGATCTAGGACAGCCTGAGCTATCCAGGGGGTGTTGGGGCCTTTGATACCATGTTTAGAAAGCAGGGTAAATATACTGCAGACAGTGTTGAAAGTATGTATAAAGTAGTCAAGAGCTGAATCGATGTCAGGGGCAGGTCAAGGGGTGACCTGTCCCAGTGGGCTAGGTAGTTTTTGAGGAGACCCAGATTACCTGGTTTAAGCCAACGCCGAAGAATGGCTTTAGGAGCGGGTTTTTTTGTCTTACAGAACCAGGTGAAGAGTACTGGTGAGTGGTCACTCTGGGCATTAGGGAGCACTGAGATGCCAGAGATTGTATTAGGGTGATTGTTAAGTACCAGGTCAATTAACGTAGCAATTCCAGTTTTGGGATTTAAATGAGTAGGGTCTGTTACAATTTGGGAGACATCCAGAGCAGCAGTGGCATCCTTAAGGTGGGGTTACAGCATTAGATAACCAGTTAATGTTGAAGTCTCCTAGAGCAATGATCTCTGATTTGGGGGGCAGGAGGCGGAGGTAGTTCAGTAGAGATTAAAATGCATCTGATTGGTTCCTAGGAGGTATATAGATATAACATATAGAGTGGGGGGCCCTGGCCATGCTAGCTGTAATCTTCAGAGAGAGAGTGCCTGGGCACCGAAAAAGAGCTGGGCTGGGGGAGTGCATGGCTCTGCAAAGAGTCCTGGATGTAAATAGCACAGCCTCCCCCATGCTTCCCAACTCTGTCCTCATGGAAGAGGGTGTACTTTGGAATAGAGACAGCCTAATTGGGGGTGTCCTTAGAGAGTCAGGTCTCAGCAATGGATAAAATGTCTGGCTGGTGCTGGGCTAGCCATCCTGGAGGGTAGCAACTCTTTCAGCAGGCTGCAGGTATTAATGGATGTGATAAGGAGCCTGTTTGTGTTGAAGGAGTTTTGGATTGTGGGCGGAGGGGGGCCCAGGGTTTAGGTGAGCATTCCTCAACATTAGCGGGAGTAGGAGGGCTCTTAGGAAGGTAGGAAGGTATACCTGAGCTGCTTTTAAAGTCCAGCACCCACATGGAAGGGGCGGGTTGGTTTGGTGCAGATAACTTGGATGGGGAAAGCACGTAGGTAAGGTATGGCAAGGAAATGGGTAGGTAGGAAGGAGGCGAGTCGGGGGAGAGCATTGACAGAGTCAAGCGGAGGGGGTATGAAGGAGAAGGCAAGAGTAGAGATGATGTGGATGAAAAAGTTGACATTTAGGGTAAGTGTGACAGGTGAGCAGTTTAGGGTAGTGGGGGCCAGGGTGGGGGTGATAAGGCAGAAGAGTAAAATACAGAAGGTGGTGAGGGGCTAGTGGTGGAGGTGAGGTAGGACAAGTCCATAGTAATTAATATGTGAGGCAGGGGTAGGGGGTAGACAGGGAAAGAAGAGTCACAAAATGGGAACGTGGGATAAGAGGGACTAAAATGCATCTAGTATCAGGACAGTCCAGTTGGCACAGAGATAGCATCCTGGACTACAGTACTGAAGGTGCAAGATTGAAGCCTGGAGGGGGAGACTATGAAGTTCACTCAGCAAATGAGGAAACAGCAAAATAATTAGGGGGAGTGGAGGTGGAATGTTGGTCTAGAGGGGCCAGGGATGATGGGGAAAAAACCTGGAGTTGCAAGGGAACTGCAGTGACTCCTAGTGGCAGGAGAAGATAACCAGTAAAGGGGAAAACAGGTACTTAGTAAAAAGTAGAAGAGGTCACATGACCTGATGAGGTCAATAAATTAAGGAACAGCCAAGGAGGAACACCCTCAGGTTGAGTTCAGCAAGACAGGAGATGATTGACCTTTAGGAGCTTCCTCTGTCCACGCTGTCCCAGCCAAGTGTGCTGTGTGCAGACATGATGGTGCAATGCACCATTGTGGACTGTCACTGTTGCCAGTGTGCCCACACACAGGTGAAAGTTCCCCTTGCCCAGGGTGTGGCCCTGTGCACAGCCACAGCCCAGTGGCTGTCCATATCACAGAACCGTCCATGTATTGCCCTTCAGCATGCAATGCACACCTGACACAGTAGTGTGTGTGATACCATGTGTGGCAGTGTCTACACACCTGTGCTTTATGCCACCTGGCCCCATGAATACCTGTCAATGGACATCCATGGAAATGCCTCCTTGACCGTGCATACCTGTCTGCCTTACAGTACCATCAGGCCTCAGGGGAGCTGCAGGGCATGGCACACAGTTGATGGGACTGGTGGAAGAGGAACCAAAGCCATCAACATCGACTGTGATTGAGGCGGGTGCAGGCAGGGACAGTCTGTTCCAGGACCTGCTGAGATTCATGGGTCTGAATGCCCTGCCTGACATTGAGTTGCCTGATGACCTCAAGATACTGGCATCGGCCACAGAGAATGATGATGATGCCACACAGTTTGAAGTGACAACACATAGCAATCAATCAATTAAAATCTTTATCCAGGTGAACATCATTGAGCAATGCTCATTTGCAAGATGGACCTGGTAAGGTCAGTTACATAAAACATGGTACAATGCAAAGAACAAAATACAATGATAGATCAGGTTATACAAGTCATTAAAGATACCAACACATGAAATATGTGTGAATAGGCATGATACAATGACATAATTCACATATTTACATTTTTATATATATATATAAGGTAATAGAAGGGATTACGAATTTGGACATGGAGAGAGTGTAGGTGGCAACTAACATACATAATTTTATAGGGGATTTGTCAGAAGGGGAAGAAGTAGACAACAAGTGGTCTGGGCAGGTGATGGGTGGTGGGGCTTCAGAAGGGAGAGGAGCAAAATGAGAGAGGTGAGGGAACGCAAATGGCAGGGAGGGAGGGTGAAAATAGACAGTGATGAAGTAGAGAAATATAGTAGGGAGGATGGACAAAGCATAATTTACTATCGTGGGTAAACTAGGACAGTAAAGTAGGATTGCAGAACATATGGAGAGCTAGAGGAAGGGAAAGGGTTGGAGATGAAAGAGAGGGAAATGATTTGCCCTAATGCTGTTGAAAACAGTTGCATTGTTCCTTAATAAGCCTTGATTAAAGGGATTTAAAGGACGTAATGGATATAGGTATACTCAGTTTTAGTGTTTTCTGCAATTTGTTCCATGGGGAGGGCGACAGAAAACTAATGGCTGCTCTTCCAAAGCAAGAATTGACTTTGGGCAGTTTGAGCAGGATGGAAGAGTAGCTTCTTAGAGCATATTTACTTGTAGTGATTTGTGTGAAGCAGTCCGAGACATATTGTGGTAATTGCTTGGCCATAGCTCTGAATATCCATAATGCTGTGTTTCTGTCCCTTCTGAACTGAAGCGAAGTCCATCCAACTGCTGCATATAGGGAGCAATGATGGGTGTTGAATGGTAGTCCTGTGATAAACCTCAGTGCCCTATGATAGAGTGTTTTCAATTTTCTCAGGTAGGAGGCAGGGCAACAACTGTATATGAAATCAGCATATTCGACTACAGAAAGAAATGTGGCCGAACCAGCCTTAGCTTAGCATTATTTGTGAGAAAGTGTTTGATCTAAAGTAAAGTAAAGATCAAGATAAAGATCAAGTCTCTGATGAAGTTTTTTAGTAGTTCTTCCATGTGTTCTATGAAGGAAAGCCTACTGTCGAGCCAGACTCCCAGGTACTTGAATTTTCATACAAATTCAAGGTTTTCACCAAGGATAGTGAATATACTGTATGTGGGAGCGTACTTGAGACTGGATATCCCGCATGCATGTGGGGAGAGAAAAACATTGCCTTTGTTTTCTTTGCAGGAGTGCCACAGCGCAGGTGGTCACGTAGATTGCAATGGACCGGGTGGGGCACCCTGCACCCATGCATGACCCCAGATGAGATGGCCCACTGACTACTGCACCTATGGCGTTGTGGGCAGCCATGTCCAGGGTGTGCCTGTGGGGACAAGGGCCATCACCCTGGAGCAGCAGGGCATTGTATGGCAGCAAATTACCACCTGTGCACATGACATGACTGTACAGGGAACAAATATGCCTGCCTAGACACAGTCCCCACCTGAACAGTGGCCAGCCATGCAGCATCCACAAGCCGTGGATGTTGCACTGCAGGCTGGTACACCACCCAGCCATCGCTGCCCCCCCACAGGACAGGTCCCTTGCTGATGGGCTTGACGAGCATGCCCAGCTCCTGTGGGCCTCCGTGGGGCATCGGGGTGTGCTAAGGGAGGCATGTCAGGGCCTGCATGTGCAGGTGGGCATCATAGATGACCATGCCTCTGCAGGCCACTCCCAGTTGGTTGGCAAGATACACCAACTCTGGGTGGACACTGTTGGCAAGATTCGCCAACTGCAAGAGGACATGATTGCAGCTTCAGGAGGATAGCACAGGCCATCGAGGTGGGCTGTGCTGCCCTCATGCCCCACAGAGGAAGGAGTGCCCACTGCACACTGTGTGGTGATAACAGCACTCCTGCCTCATGGTGTAGCATGGCCCCATTGCTTCTGATGCCATCCCCTGCCTCAGGTATCCCCAACACCCCTGGGTCCCATCTGGACTTTGGCAATGAGACACCCATGAGCACACGGTCATGGTCTCGTGGGTCTACCTCTGGTAGCACAGTTGGGTCCCCTGCCAATGTGGTTGCCACCCCAGAGGGGGGCACACATCATGGGTGTGGTGCCCACTTGTCCATGGTGGCAGTGGTAGTTCACAGTAATCTCACCTGTGTGCAGCTGTCATGGCACAGTCACCATCCAGCCATTCTTTGCCCACACATTCTACTGTCTGTTCCCAGGTCTGCATGCAGGGCACATGCATGGGCCTGTGGCTTGCATGTCCATGCTGTCTGTGTGGTATTCCAGGCCTGTGGTGGGGCAGTGTTGCTGTGTTGTTTGGCATGGGCATGATGAGTGCAGCCTTGTGTGTCTGCTGTGCATGTGTGCGGGCGTTGTCTACTGATCCATGCCATACACTGCTGTGCCCTGTGTTCTGCTGTGGCCACACCTGCATGTGTGTGTACCTCCACCACTGTGGACCTATCAGCCATGCCACATCTGCCAACCTTCATATGTTATCCCCTCATTCCCACATGACATTGCCCAACCCCACATTATCCCACTCTATTACCCAACTGCAGTCTCCAAAGTGCTCCTTCATGACTGTGTCCCTGTGCCACCTTGCCCTGGTGACCAGCCATGGGTCCATATGGTCCTGGCTTCCTGCCCACCCCCTGCCAGTGGCCCCTCATCCTCTGAGCTGTCACCTGACTCAGTCTGGACATGGATTCCATGGTCTATGGCCATGGTGTGTAGCATGCAACAGTCCAGGAATATGCCACAGGCCTTCTCTGGGCTGTACTGTAGGGCACTGCCAGACCTGTCTAGGCATCTGAATCTCATTTTGAGCATGCCAAACACACGCTCAATGATATTCCATGTTGTGGCATTTGCTTCACTGTACTGGTTCTCCGGCACGGATGTGGGCTGGTGTATGGGGGTAAGCAGCCATGGCCATAGGGGGCATACACAGTCACCTGTAGAAGAAATAATGTGTTAATGTACATCTGTCATTTATAGGTTTAATACAACCCTATGTTACTGCATATCTGTCATTGCTCTGTGTGGCCCCCACCCTGACTGTCCCACCCCATGGCACACAGGCCATGCATGGATGATCACATCAGTGTGTGCACTGCATGTGTGCTGCATGCAGGGCATGTGCCTGGCATGCCATGGCCTCCCACAGCCAGGCCCTGCTGTTCACGTACCCTCTGCTTCTCTGTAGCACTGCGGAACCTGTGTTGAGTCCATGCCCTGTGTCACTGAGTGCCTGTACATGTGTGGTTGCTGTGTGTGTGTCCCCAGACATGCCCCCACATCCAGCACATGCCTCCCACATGTAGTTCAAAGTGCAGTGGGCACACATGGCCCATGACACTGCTTACCTATTTGGCATGGCGAGCCCTGTTGATTTCCCACACAGTGGTTATGCACACTGTATTGTGTGCCATTGTGTGTGCCCATTATTATGCCCCATTCACCCACTAGGTGGCTGCTGGGTATCCCCCACTCTCAATCAGGTGGCACAGGGCCAACTGGTGCCAGATGTTGGCATAGTGTACTTCCAGGGTGCATGGCACACACATTGATAATGTACCCTGTGGCACTGCACACCACCTGGCAGTTTACAGAGTAGTAGCCCTTTCTGTTGATGTATGCCACTCTCTCTGGGCCAAGTGGTGTGCGTATTGGCACATGGGTGCAATCTACAGCCCCTAGCATGCATGCCACCCTGTGGAAGTGCTGCATGGTTTCTGTCCACTCTGCCTGCATGCTTGTGAATTTAATGTACTTCAAAGCATACAACCACAGAGTGGTGAGGAATTGGGTGAGGAAATGGGATGTGGTGTACTGTGTGATTACAGTGGTGTCACCCGCCAGCCTCTGGAAGGTGCCCGTGGTGAGCAGGCACATTGCTGCTGTCATCTTTGTCTCCACCATCATGGCGTGACTCCTGTGAGTTGGTGCCTACAGGTCATCATGGAGCAGCTCACAGAGCTGTCTTGGCAGTGCCCTGTTGAGTCTGTACTGGCCCATGATCTCCATGTCATTCAGGTGGTCAAATGAGACATGGGCACACTACCTTCTTTGCTGGGCATACTGCCTATGGGCCCTTCCATGTCCACGCTGTTATTCCTCCCATCTCCTCACTCCCCTCATAACCGCTGCCATCAGGAAAGCTGTCCCATCCATGGCTGCTATGCTGCTCTCTGTGGGTGGACTTCACTTAGGTGTGATTTTTATATGTCTATTTTTGCGCAACACATCTGCAGGTTGCACCACCGATGCGCAGCTCATGTTTGCTGAATATGTGGCTCTGTGGTACATTCATAGGAACGCTTCCTGCACATGCACTGCATGCAGACATTATTTTTACACTAGGATGCATCTGGCTACGTGGTGTGCATCCCTGTTCTTTCAATATTACACCACAGTGCATCCTCTGGTTTGCACTGGTGCATCTCATGATGTGCAGCGCATCTGCTTTGAATACATAGGTCCTAGTTCTTCATGATCTACAAAAGGGAATATGTGCATTAGCAAATGTGGGGACTTTGACTTCGGTAAATGGGTTTTATCTTTTAGAGAACCCATGCCACTAGAGAAATTTACAGTATATGCCACTCAACTAATACAGTAGACGTAACAGATGGCAACTTAAAGAGCAGCTGACACCTTCCAGGGAACTTCAACAAAACAATATTTAGACACTGTTTAGCTTGTGTTTCGCATTAGTTCTGCATTTCTCCAGCTCATTATTTAATACTAAGGTCAGTAGCATGAAAATAGGATATTTGATTCTGAATAGTTTATCTATTCCTGGCGCTTTTGTCCCTACATGAGGTCCGAAAGCACTGCTTGTGACATCATAGTTACTCCCATGGCAACAGACTGTGATGTCACAACAGAGGATTATGACTTGAAGTAGGGAGTACACTATAGAGGCAGATGAACTCTAAGGGATAAAGATAATGTATTCATGCACCTTTCCTCAGTAATAAATAATCAGGAGGTGAAATCTATAGAATATACACAGAATGCATGCTGAATTGTACCTAGTTATTGTATTTTTCAAAGTTTTCTTTGGGGTGTAAGCAGCTTTTTAAGGTCAATTCAAGAAATAATACCTCCTTTTCTACAGATATGAATGTATAGTTTGGACTTTTTATACTAGGAGCATACTCTCTTCTTCTCTGCACATTGGTGAAACTATATAAGTTGAATATTTTCAATAATGCATTACAAATACATTTTTGGGCCTGTTACAATACATGGAAAGGTATTAGAATTTATATAAATACAATGGCAATGTTAGGTATGTTCTATGGAATAATAGTGTGTACCTGATGTTTACCTTCATATGATAATTGTCAATTGTAAATTATTGTATATTATGAAATTTAAAAAAAAAATAACTTTTTTTTAAGTGGTTTCTTGTGTTCTGCCATGGGGAACATAAAAATCATTTATATTATGATGATGACGATGATGATGAGAAGGAAGCTCCTTCATATCAATTAGAAGTAGATCTAAAGCATCTAGTTTAGAAATTGCAAGTATGCTTTCTTTGGCCAAAGAATGTTTTTACCACAATATCAATTGGTGGATAATTATTCCAACTACTGTATCTATCCTCTTGACCTGGCAATCATGGACCAATGACAGCTGAAGTAGGGGCCTCTCATGATTGTTTACATGAATGTCTCGGCTAGCTCTATTGAAGACTCGTTAAATAACCTTTGAGCACAAGTGCTCATTTGCAAAGGTTCCTCATCATGTGGAGAACAAATACAGAGGATGTTACATTTTAGTCAGCCTAGGTTGTGCTAAGTCACAGAAATAACAGGTTTTTTTTTTGCCATAACAGGGGTATATCATGTTACAGTATGCTACGGAGCATTCACACATTTGTACAGATTATACAGGTTAGGGAGTTGCTTAGAGGAATAACATGCAGTATAGAACAGAGTATACATAAATTGTACAGTCAACCAGGCTTAAGGGAATAACAAGAGGTTAAACATGGTACAGTAGCTTACAAAATAGAAATGTAAGCACAGATATGCAGGGACCCATCGTGCCTGTAGCTAGTAAGGAGCTAGCAAAAGTTTGTTTGAGGAACCATAGAGCAAGCACTCAGACCTGATTGACTGATGTATTAGGGTACTACAGAAGAGGGAGTCAGATTAGGGGCACAGGAGAAGCCAAAGAGTAGTTGTTGTTCAGGTCAGGTCCAAATCAGTGGGAGCCAGAGTTCTGAGCAATATTATATTTCAGGGCCCATTTATATTGTGAGATGTTGGGGAGGTTGTCTATGTTGGAAAAGTTAAATTTGAGTCTGCTAATATACAGGAACTGATTTCTGATCCGTCATTGGTAGGATTAGAATTGCAAAGGATTCGGGGGCCAATCTTCATAATAAAACTTGTGATGATCATCATTTTAAATGTAGAACAATCAGCATTCAATTGCTACAGAATGTGACAGAATTCATGCAAGGTACTGACAGATTAGTATTTACTGCACAAGAGCAGAGTATTCATATTAAGAATTATGATTTTTAACATCTTGTATTCTAATGAAACTCTCAGTATATGATTAGAACCCAGGTTTAGCTGTTTAACTATAATTTTTTTAATCTTAACCCTGTGAGTAGCCCCACAGCAGGCCTATCAACATTGGTATGTCTTATTCCAAAAGACTGAAAAACATAATTACACTGAACTGTAACATTTCTTTTGTTTCACCAGGTTTCTTATAGAGCTATAACATAAAATTCCTTGAAAAGAGTCAAGAATGAAGAATCTACCAACTTATCAGCTGAACCTGAAATATTCCAAGATAATACAGTAGTTCAAAATATGGAGACAAATGTTTGGTTTCAGTGGAAAAGGGGGGTTTGAACAGATATGTAACCAGGTTTACTCTTGTTTGCCAGTCAGTTGAAGTTAACATCTTGTAAAGTCTGGAATCTATTACAAATCTGATTTTTTTTAAATTAGTAGTTTCAGCTCCTGTTTCACCCAAAAAGTCCCCATCATGACAAGTTCATCCAGTCCCATCACCCAGCATCTCTGGGTCTTATCCTCATGCTCCAGTCTGTCCTCTGCCACAGGACATTTGGAGATGCCCAGTCACTGGTGTGGGGCCTATGGAGAAACCAGGTCATCATTCAGCCACAGTGGAGGGGGGTCACCATTTTCTCCCCTTTGGCCACAGAGTATGCAGTAATGCAGTGTGTATACTCTGTTTCTGCAGAGATACCACATCATGCTGTGGCTGGGATTCCTTTTCTTTGAATCTCACTGCACTGTAACTCATATTCCTCTAGGTGGCAGCTATCAAGCAAAACATGTATATCCTCTCCCTGAGGGAGAAGAGCTGTTCTTGAGATGCTTAATCCCCCCCCCCAACCAGCCCTGCAGCAACCCATATCCATTCTTGAACCCTGCTCACTGGTGTGGTAGGTAGTGAAGCACTCAGTGCCTCAGTTTACACAGCAACTGGGCTGCCTGGAATCAGAATGTTAACAGAAAAAAGGGGGTAGCACATAAGAAACTCTTTCTGAAGTCTGGATAGAAATACCTGAAGATGAAGGATCAGATGAGATAGGAGGATGAGGAAGATCATTCATGTCAATTAGAACTAGACCTAAGGGATCTAATTGAAAAATTGCAAGCATGTGTTCTTTAACCAAAGAATGTTTTTACCACAATATCAATTTGTGAACATTTATTCCAGTTACTGTATCTATCCTCTTAACCTGGCAAATGTCATTGTATGCTATTATATACCATGCTGACAACTAAATATTTTGTATATAAAGAGCATATCATCATCATGAGATTGCAGTTTTTTTCCCCATCTAGAAGACTGCCAACAATGAAGGGTCAGAATCACCATCTTTTATTCCATGATTATACCATACCTAGAAATGATGACACAGTTATCAATGACTATGAGAATATCCCCTATGTCCTCCATACTGAGCTCAGGATTATTAGAATGTAAGGACTTTTGTTCATTCAAAAATTATTTAATATGTTTGGAAATGTACATGTAAATAACCGTAATTTCCAGATAATTCCTATGTTCTAAAACTGTCAAATCAGAATCAAAACCACTTATAGTCTTCATGTCTGTATTAACAGAACTGTGGCATCCAAGTGGCTCCAAAAGTAAGAATCTCAAGAAGTTGTCTAATGACATGGAGTTTCATTTTCCAGATGAGACAGGCCATGGATAACCATTTAGGTTTCAGAACCTGAAAGGGAACTATTAAGTGGCCTTGATTGTTTAATAACAGCAGGGGAGACCAACCCTTCTGATTCTTGTGATTGTAAGACCATCTCTGTCAGTGGTAATCAATAAGACATGATGAGATGTACATTGTGATGACACAGTGCATGCCCCAGTATGCAGTGAAGCAGGACATCACAGGCAGAATGCCTTCAATCTCTGGTAGTGTAATGTGCCAGCACAACACTCACTTCGAGGTGTCATATTGTGCTTATAACATGGGCAAACAGAACACATTTCAAAAACAGAAAAATGCCAACTTAATTTATTTAAAACATATATTTCTTTTTGTTAAGAGTAACTATTAAAAAGTAATACCTCCCCAGCTGTTGAGCATCTGTCTATCCATACATTCAGTAGATGGGATGCTTGTTTGGAGCTTCTGGGTAGAGCACTGTTCCGCACATCCACAAAGCACCATCAAAGGTGATAGAGGTTACCTACTGAAGTAAAGTAGATTGGTGGAATCGTGGAGCTATGGCACTGGAGAGTGCAGCTGAGAGGGTCCTATTAATTAGAGGATGAACCTGGGCAAACCGTGACTGTCCTGATGGGAAGGCAAAGCAGGAGCTGAAGTGGGAAGCCACAACAGTGGAGAACAGAACCAAGAAGTTCAATAGTGCCAGAATTGCCCCACAGCTGTTAAGCTGTTTTAAAGGAATCTAGACTGGCCCAGAACTTGGAGAAACAAAGAGCCAGACTTGTTTCCCTGGCAGCACCCTAGGTGGGCACATTGCTGCCATGAGAGGCCTGGATGTCAGGAACAGTAACTGGACCTTAGCACCCAGAAACCTGGTTTCAGAAAGTTTTTCTTATATTTACTTAATTAGCCTGCTCATAAAAAAGCTGTTTTTGTATATTTAAAGTTAGTTCATTTAGGAACTTAACTGTTGGAATTACTGATCTCTGTAAGAGTGAGGGAAAACCTTAGTCACGATGGTTGGAGTCAGAGCAATTTGGCTCTGCAATAATAAATAATTTTCTACAGTGCTCATAGTGTTGTAATTGTAATTATTTATTAGATTTTTTTTCAAAGCAAAGGATCCATGTTTAACATAGTTTTGTTTGAACTGGCCAACCAGCTGAGTAAGAAACACTAACATCAGTGCCTTAGCATTAATTAATATGAGGTTCTGGCTGAAAACTATAAAGTTCATGGACAGAAATACCAGTAGTAAGCAGACTACACGTTCTCCCCCCAAGAGTGCAAGAAACATAGAAACTGACAGCAGATAAGGACCACCTGGCCCATCCAGTCTGCTCATTTTCATTGTAATTGCTTATGCTGCAGACCCTCCTTCTATGGCACTGACTCTTCCACACCCTTCCTTTCCTTTATGATTTCCTTGTGCCTGGGTTTTTTTGAATGCTGCAACTATTTTTTCCCCCACTGCCTCAACTAGAAGGCTGTTCCAGGCATACACAACCCTTTCTGTGAAGAAGTACTTCCTCACATCACTCCTGAACCTACTCCCCCCCATCTTCATATAATGACCCGTTGTTCTAGAGCAACGTTTTCTCTGAAAAATATCTCCCACTTGTACCTTATTCACCCCCGTGAGTTATTTAAAAGTCTCAGTCATATCCCCTGGCTCCCTCCTCTCCTTCACAGTGTACATATTGGGCTCCTTTAGCCTCTCCCTGTAGGACTTTTGATGCAGATCCTGCACCACATTGGTAGCCTAGTCTGGATCAGCTCCACTCTGTCTAAGACTTTCCTGACATGTGGTCTCCAGAACTGGACACAGTACTCCAGGTGTGGTCTTACCAGTGACCTATAAAGGGGCAGCACAACTTCTCTCTTCTTACTGGTGATATCCTTACCTATGCACCCCTGCATCCACCGAGCTCTCGATTGCCTTGTCACATTGTCTGGCCACATTTAGATCATCTGATATGATTATCCCCAGGTTCCTTTCTTGCTTGATCATTGCACGTATCTCTCCCCCCATTTTGTACTCCACCCCAGGTTTCTGTGGCCCAAGTGCATTATTTTGCACATATTTGCATTAAACCCTAGCTGCCAAACATTTGACCACTCTTCCTGCCATTTTAAATCCTTTACCGCTCTTTGCACCCCACAGAGTGTCCACTTTGTTGCAGATCTTGGTGTTATCCACAAAGAGGTAGGCCATCTCTTCCAGCTCCTCTGCTATGTCGCAAAGAGGACATTAAAGATGTCCATCCCCAACCCTGACCCCTGTGGTGCCCTGTTGGTCACTTCCCCTCCTCCATTTACCACCACTCTCTACCTCCCTAACCAGTTTCTTTCCTAGGTTACCCCCTTATTTCCCACTCCCATGCTACCCAATTTGTTAACCAGTCTCCTGTGTGGAACTGTGTTTAAGGCCTTGCTGAAATCTAGGTAGACCATGTCCACTGCCCCTCCCTCGTCCAACATTTTGGTCACCCAGTCAAAAAAATCAATTAGATTTGTTGGCATGAACTTCTCTCTTTGAAACCATGCTGCTTTGTGTCCTGTAGTCCACTGGATTCCAGGTATTCCACAGCCCTTTCCTTTAATAGTGTTTCCATTAATTTCCCTACCACCAATGTCAGGCAGACAGGACTATAATTGCCTAACTTCTCTTTGCTACTACTTTTGTAATGTGGGACTACATCTGCTCTTCTCCAGTCCTCCAGAATCATACCAATTTCCAGTAAACTGTTAAACAAGTCTGCCAGGGGTGCAGCCAGTACCTCCCTGAGTTCCCTCAGCACTCTTGGATGAACCACATCTGACCCCATGGCTTTGTCCACCCTGAGATGAGCATGTGCTTTCCTGACACTCTCCTCAGGAAAGGGATTAGTTTCCACTTCCCTCCCCTCAAAGCACCTGCTGCCTTTTCATGGTCCCTCCCCTTTTACTGTGAACACAGAGCAGAAGTGTTTGTTTAAGATGTTTGCCTTTTTATGATTACCATCCACACAGCCCCACACCCTTTAACCATATAATGCCTCCCTTTGTCTTCATTTTCTCATTAACATACCTAATAAATGTCTTGCCCCCTTTACATATTGCCTGGGCTATTCTTTCCTCAGTTTGCACCTTTGCACTCCTTACTGCTTTACCAGCCTTCCTCCATTTCCCCAGATGAACTTCCTATCCTCCTCTCTCTTTTGGTCTCCTTATACCTTCTGAATACCACTTTTTACCTTTATCTTTTCTGCCATCTCCTTCGAGAACCATAATGGTCTCCTCTTTCTTCTGCTGTTGCTTACTTGCTTGACATACAGGTTTGCTGCCTTTACTGTGCCCTCTTTTAGTCTGGCCCATTTGCTCTCCACTCCACTCAAGATATCTCCTCCTGCCAGATCCTATCGGAGGGATTCTCCCATCTCTATAAAGACAGCAATTCTGAAGTCCAGGACCCTCACCCTTGTTCAATAAGGTTCACTAAGATAGAAATGAGGAACAAAAGGCAAAGTCCATATTAGCTCCTATTAATCTGACTTCAATATGAAGTTGGTTGTCCAGAAAGTAACCATTGATTTAGTCTTTTTTTGAAGATATACTTTGATTCACTATCACATACTAAGGAAGAGAGTATACTAAGATCGAACAACTCTCATAGAGAAGAAACTTCCCTGTCTTACAGTACTGAACCTCTGCCTAGCAAGCTGTAACATATGCCCTCAGGTTTCAACAAAAATGTGCTTGAAGGCCAATATCAGTCATGAATTGTTGATCTTCGAGAACATCTCAAACAAATGGCAGATCACCACAAAGTTTTCTACTTTCTGATGGCATTAATTTCAGAAAATTAAGCCTCTCAGCATAACTCATGTTACCTAATCCCTTCATGTACTTACAGTAGTTATTCTAGATTGGTCTTTCTCAGTAGGTGACCTTTCATTACTAAGATATGGACTTCTTAACTGAAAGATGAAATCTAAATATGGGTGAACATAAGCTCTGTATAAGGGCAGCAACACAGGAGGATCTTAGATTTTATGTTACTTCTGATAGCCCACCATATATTATTTGATTTATTAATAAGTTCTGTGATCTGCTTTTTAGAGGAGAAATTTCCATCAATGGTAACCCCAAGATCTCTTTTACTTTTTGATTCTGTGAGTAATTCACCACCATGATAATAACTGTGTCTAGGATTATGATGGCCAAAGTGCATTGTACTGCATTTTTTAATATTAATGTTCATATCCCATTTTTTAACCCACAAGAAAAATCCATTTAAATCATCCTGAATTCTGGAAAGATCAGAGATTGTATCACATGGACCATCAATTTAACAGTCATCTGCATACTTTACCACCCAGTTTTTAAGTTGGAGGAAAGATTGTCAATGAAAATTTAAAAAATTAACAGTGCCAAAACCGAACCCTTTGGAACCCCACTGGTCACAGGCTTCCATTCTGAGTGGTATCCATCTAACACATCTCACTGTAAACTATCTGTAATCCAGCTTTTAATCCAAGTTGTAACTCTTAGGTGAATATTCATATTTTCTATTTTCTTAATAAGTGCCCAGTGTGGCACAGAATCAAAAGCTTTTTTTGAAGTCTAAAAAGATGACATTGCAGGATGACCTGTTGTCCAAACATTTGCTAACTGATTCATAAAAACAGAGAAAATTGGACATCACAGACCTACCCATAATAAACCCACGTTGATTAGAGTCCAAATCACCTAAATCTGCAAGTATGTTGTCTTTAATAAGACTCTCCATAACTTTTCCTAACACTGGAGTTGAACGTAAGGGTCTGTAATTGTCCATATATGTTTTGTCAATGTTTTAAAAAAGATGAATACCATTGGATCTTTTCAATCATCCAGTAATAGTTCAGACTTAATACTGGCATCGAAAATGATTTTCAAGGAAGTATTAAGATGGTTTATCATAATGGCAATCATTTTTCCTGAAATACCATCTGGAACTGGTGAGGAACTGGCTTTTACAGAATCTAGTTTTTTACTAATTTGCCCCAATGTAAAAGACATATCAGAAGATGAAATGTCGATCATGAGGGAATTAGAATTATGTTTAGAAAAAACCTTGCAAAATGCTCATTTAAGTTATCACCCATTTTCTGTGCCGAAGTAATATGTTAATTATTGATAAACAGGCAAACTTTGCATTGTGAATGTTTCAATGAATTAATATAACTACAAAAGATATAACTGTTATGGTTAAAAGCTTGCAATACTAATCATAGAATCATAGAATGCTGTCAGCAGAAAAGGGCACCAGTGGCCCATCGAGTCTGCCCCCCCAAGTAATTATATCCCCGCTCCTCCCTGTCTTACTATTCTTTTTTGCCTGACTAATCCCTTTAATCTGTCCTATACCCTCTTGAATCCTCCACTGTTTCAGCTCCCACCACCTCCTCTTGTAGCCCATTCCAGGAATCCACCACCCAGTCAGTGAAGTAATGTGCCCTTAAACTCCCCCTGACTCTTCTCCCATCCAGCCTCAGACTGTGTCCCCTAATTCTAGCCATGTATTTTCTCTTGAAGAGGCTCCTCCCTGTCATGTTTATTCCTTTCACATATTTGAATGTTTCAATCATGTCTCCCCTCTCCCTTCTGGTCTTCAGTGAGTACAAGTCCAGCTCCCTCATCTTTTTCTCATAGGACAGCCGATGCATACCCTGAGTCATCTTAGTAGCCCTCTTCTAGACCCTCGCCTCTGCATCAATATCCTTATGCAGGTGCAGCCTCCAAAACTGAATCCCATACTCCAAATGCAGCCTCACCATGGACCTGTAGAGGGGCATAAGTACCTCCCTCTTTCTACTCATTATGACCCTTACCATACAAGCCAGCCTTCCATTTGCCTTGCCTACTGCTTTCCTGCACTGGTTCCCTGGTTCCCATCTTGAGGTCATCTGAAACTATAATCCCCAGGTCCCTCTCCTATGTTGACCCTTTTATTTCCTCCCCTCCTAGCATGTACTTGGCCTGTGGATTATTATGCCCCATGTGCATCACTGAACACTTCTTGGCATTAAAGCTCAGTTCCTATGCTTCTGACGACTCCTCTAACTTCTTCAGGTCTCCCCTTATTGTCTCCTCCCCTCTGCCATGATGTCCATCCTGTTACAGATTTTTGTGTCATCCACAAACAACCAAACCTTCCCTTCCAGTCCCTTAGCTATGTCTGCAATAAATATATTTAACAGTAAGGGCTCCAGCACTGACCCCTGGGGCACCCTGATCATCACTCTTCCTTCACTGGAGTATACCCCATTCACTACTACCCTCTGGCTTCTATCCCATAGCCAGTCTTTCACCCCCATGCTTTCCAGCTTGTTAACCAGCTTTCTAGGAGGAATGGAGTCAACAGCCTTCCTGAAATCCAGGAAGACAACATCCACCACCCCTCCCTGGTCCACCACCCTTGTTACCCAGTAAAAAAATTCGATGAGGTTCATCTGGAATGACCTCCCTGCAGTAAAGCCATGCTGCCTCTCACCAAGCAGCCCCTCTTCTTCCAGGTAGCTCGCCACTCTTCCTTTGACCAGAGCCTCCATCACTTCACCCACCACCGATGTGAGGCTGACCAGATGATAGTTCGCTGCCTCTTTCCTGCTGCCACCTTTATGAAGCGGTGCCAAATCCATGCTCCTCTTTCTATAGATAATTTGGCTTTATTTCTAGCATCTTTACAGTTTTTTCTGAGCAAGTTTGAATGACTCTCATCTAGTTGCATTTTTGTTCATGAGATATTTCTTATAAAGCCATTTTTTCCTTTTTAATCAATATCCTGCTTTTACTCAAAAAACATTTAGGAGGGGCCCTATTATTTCTAAACTTCCTGATTTTTGGAATGAATCTATTAGCAATATCTAGAATATTTGATTTAAGCTTATTCAATTTAGAAGTAACTGTACAGCCTTCTAAAACAGTGTGCCAATTAACTTTGGACAATTCTTAATTGCTCATAGTAAGATTTGCCTTCTTATAATGGAAAATTTCAGTTTTGGACTGATGGAATTTTATTGAGTTGTTCAACATGAATTTAATTACGTTATAGTCACTATTACTAAGTGGTGCTTCTGTTGAACAGTTGATTATTTCAATATTTTATGTCCCTAAAATAATACCCAAAGTATTAAGATTACATGTAGGGGTTGATACAAACTGCTGAAAAGCTTAATTCCTCACAAATAGTGAGTAGCTGTTTGCTCAGTGCTAAAGTGGCTATACAGTGTATCCAATCTATACCATTAAAATTGAGGTCACCCATAAAAAAGACATCATTCATCTCAACTGTGGCCTCAAATTCCCTAAAGATATCCCATGACACATTTGCATTTGAGCTGGGAGGTCTATAACAAAGATCCAAAATGGCAGTTTTAGATTTATGTGTAACAATATGCCCCCACAAAGATTCAGTGAATTCAGATTTTTTTAATTTTATGGAAGATGTTGGTAAATTGTAGTGCAGAGTTAATGTGAAAAGCAATTCCACCTCCCTTTCTACCATCTATACTAAGAGGGAGAGGTCAAAACCCTATATTTTCACAGGCTCCCACCCTTTGGAATTGTGTACCCCATCAGCTGTGGGAGTGCACAACTGTGGGGAGATTCAAACAGGTATTGAAAACTTTTCTATGGCTTCAGGCCTTTAGTAGCATGGAATGAAGGGTCCCTTTACACTATTTATTATTGTGCCTGCTGATTTTATTACTGCTGTTTTAATCTTTTTGTAAAGTGCCTTGGTATTTTGAAAGGTGCTTAAGTGAAATAAAGTTATTATTATTATGTTATCCCCCAATAGTCTGCACTGGGCCACCATGTTCCCATTATGGCAATAATGGCAGGCCTTTCAACTTCACTAATGGTTAAAAGTTTGTCAAATTTATTGTGTAGATTAGTCTGGCCCTCTGGCACAGTGGTGGGATTTCTGCTTGCGACGCCGGTGACCTGGGTTCGTGAATGGACCCAGATCGTCAGAGGGCCGGGCGGGGAGAAGAATAGAGCATCCCACAGACTGCTCTCCTTCTCCGGGGGGATGGGTGGGGGCAGCAATCAGCACACTGAGGACTCCTGGCAGAGGCCTGGGGAGCTCAAGCGTCTGACGTGTACAGTTCTGGGAGGCGGGGCGGACGCTGGTGTCATTGCACGTCCCCGCCTCCCTAACATAAAAATGGAGGAAAAAGGTAGGCGGTAGAGGGCCACCGTGAATATAAACCCTCTGGAGGACCTCACCGTACTACGATCCTGGGTCCCTGACCAGATACCAGTCCCATGGCCACCAAGAAGTGGCAGTGGCCCCGCCTCTGGGGGTAAGCCAGGGTGACTGAGGGACCTCGGCAGCCATAGATGATGGTGGAGGTCTCCGGGGGCTGTGACCAGGGCTGAAGAGGAAGACGGGGTCCTGCCAGGAGGAAAAAAGAAAAAAAAAAGTTTATTGTGTAGACTACGTGTATTCAATAAGAGACCTTTAATGTTATTCTTTTTTAAATTGGTACGTCTCATGAGATTAGATGTCTTATTTGAATCAAAATTAGATGTATTGTGGGAATATGGAAAGGAATAATTCCCAAAGTGAATACAGTATTTCTCCTTAGAAGTCAGTTTAAATCCAAAGCATTAAACCTAGTCTGAAAGTGTATACTTAACTGTTTCACCCTAAATTTGTGCAAATATAGGCTATCATTGCTAAATAAGTATTTACTGTTAATGAAAGATTCCCAATGGTCAATAAACAAAATGCCATCTCTTTTACACCAATTAGCAAGATTTGTATTATTTTTTTTATTGTATTTTTTTTTCAGCAGAGGCATGAGGGATTGGGAGAATGGATAAACTTGCAACCTTACATCCTGTGCCAAAATTTCCTATCTAGTTGTAATAAATCATAGCAAATATGCCTTTCATGAGAATGACCAACAGTATATTGTCTGTATCAACATGGGGTGGGATATTCAAAAGGGTTGTGCCATGTGCAATAGGGTTGCACATGCGCAAGTCCGAAATTGCACCATTCTGCGATATTCAGCAGGAGGCAGTTGTGCCACTGAAAACATGCTGAGCAACAGCACAGTGCTAATGAATGCATGCTGAACTGGAGGGGGAGGAACCATGCATAAACTGCACAGCCCAGTATTCAGCCGGACTGTGCAGAGTTGTGCAGGCGCAACCCCCAACCTGCGCCTGCACAACTTTGAGCCAAAAAAAAAAAGGAGTAAGTCGAGGGCCACCCACAGGTGAGCTGCCGCATTGCAGGTGCAACACAGCAGCTGCCACCTGTGGCTGGCCCTCAACCCATGTCCTGTGCCCCTACAGCCTGATCATGGGCAAAAGTGTACAAAATCCCCCGACTGGCCTGATCGCAGGCAAAGCATAAAATCCCCCTCCCCGACTGGCCTGGTCGGGCAAGCGGCAAATAACCCCACCCACCAGCCCATCGTGGCTGCAAAGTGTCCTCCCAGAACATATCCCTGGTGGTCCAGTGGACCGCTAAGCCCGATCGTGGGCTGAAGATGTTAAACCCCGAACATATCCCTGGTGGTCCAGTGGACCGCTAAGCCCGACCGCAGGCTGTAGATGTTTAAACCCCGAACATATCCCTGGTGATCTAGTGTCCCCATCCTACCCACCCATGAAGCCCCACCATCCTGCTCTCCCCAGCAGCTGGCAGGTGGCAGCATCCCACACCTGCCACCCGCCGCCTGCCGACTGACTGACCGTAGGCTGCTGCATGCCCACTGGGCATGCAGCTCATACTGTGTGCAGAGCAGTCCAGATATGTGAATGAAATCATTCATTCACATATCTAGATGCCTTAGTACGGTATGGCTGCACACCCATTGGCTCTTGCTCTGCACCAATGGGCATGCATCCCACCGGCAGTCAGTTGGTGGGCTGGGGTGGCAGGTGGTGGATGCTACCGCCCACCAGCCGCCGGGGTGGTGGGGCTTCATGGGTGGGTGGGGGGGGACACTAGATCACCAGGGATATCTTTGGGGGTTACATCTTCAGCCTGCGATCTGGCTTAGTGGTCCACTGGCCACCAGGGATACATTCTGGGGGTTTAAACATCTTCAGCCTGCGATCAGGCTTAGCGGTCCACTGGATCACCAGGGATATGTTCGGGGATACTTTGCTGCCTGTGATCAGGCTGGTGGGAGGGTGATATAACTTTGCCCCTGATCGGGCCAGTCGGGAGGAGGGGGGATGTTTATGCATTTGCCCGCGATTGGGTCAGTCCGGGGGGTGGGGGGATTTCTTACACATTTTCCCGTGATCGGGCTGCAGGGGGCGTCGGTCCCCAATGGCTGCTGCCTGGCAGAGCGCCAGGCGCAAGCCCTCAGGGATCGGCGTACCTGCATGCTAATGGTTTGCAAATGGGGCCATAAACAGATGCAAATGGCCCCCCCGTGCCTTGCATGAATAATGGCCCCATTTGCATGTCACCTTTTGAATATTGGAAATTTGCACATGGCGCAATGGTACTTGCGCCACTACAACTTGAATGCTCCACTCTGACCACTTGTGGTAGTGCAAGTTCCACTGCGCCATGCACAGTGGCTGTGGCCGGGGGGGTGATATTCAAAGGAGTTGCTGAATAGCGCAACTCCTTTGAATATCACCCCAGCCACACCTCAGCACAACTATTTTGTTCAGTGCAAGGGCTTGCACCACAAAATAGCGCAATTTGAATATCCGGCCCATGTAGAATAATGTTGGAACTGTTATTATTCACAAGCTTATCAATTTTATCTTTCATGTCATCAATTTAAGCACCTGGAAAGCAGTTAACTCTCTTTCGGTAGTTATCATTCTTACAAAGATAAGATTCAGTGAAGCGAACAATTGAATCTCCCAAAACAATTTAGTGCCTGTCTGAAGTGTGACTAGCATTACCACTGAACTCTTGACCATAATTATGATTTTGTATGGGGGACAAATCTATTACCAGAAAAGATGTTGAAACCAGGGTTAGTTAAATTGTGCACATCAGCTCATCTCCCTTTCTTGAATTTTTTGGGTTGTACTACTTCCCACTCAGAATCATCTTGAACTATGTACTACCCTTATCTATTCCTTTTACCATGCAGCACTACATTATTCATGATAGTACCACTAAGAACATCATTATTCACAGCTGAGGGTAAAATGTTAGCAGCTTGAGGTGTAGTTTCTGTACCGGGGCAAGCTCTCTAACCATTTTATCAACATAACATTCAAGGTCACAGAGATCTTAATTCTAACTAGTTCCTTATTCAATATACCGATTTCTTCCCTAAGATTTTTAATTAAAGAGCAATTTGTACAACTCATAGCATCCTGTGTAATGGGGGAACTGAACCATTAATCTGGAGATTATTACATGACATGAATGCAAACATACAATCTCCATTAACTAGCTCAGAGCACTTTCAGTTGTTACTACATCCTGCAGAGTCCATAGTGAATAAATAACAGAATGACCACTCCAGAAAAAGTGGGGCTGCAAATAAAAATAAAAGATAACAGTGCACTTATCTCAGTAGAAACACACAAGAGGGTAGGCCTCCCTCCTTCTGCTTCCTGAGCTGATGCAGAAAGATGCAGCTTGCCTCTGCCTGTGGTGCCTCTGTCCTGTGCTCACCTCCACTTGCTGAGGCAAGAATTTTACCAGCCCTGAACCAGAAGTGACATCACCCCCAAACCTCTGTGATTGTGTGGTTGGATTCCACTGCTGATCTTATACTGAACAACACTGTGCAATAATCATTGGTCTCCAGATGACTTCCAACCCTGATGTCTATAACACTGCCCCTGATAGTAAGCACCTGGACCTGTATTGCCCCATCCCAAGGGGGTTTACTGACTAGTTGCCTGAGGAATGCCTTCTGCAGGGAATCCAGGATATCTCTACTTCTGACACCGCAGCAGGGAAGCTCCAATCTACATCTGTCAGATTAAAGTCCCCCATAAGCACCACCTCCCCTTTTCAGCTATTTTTCCTATTGCTCCTAACATTTTTTTCTCTAAGTCTGACCCCTGTGTCAGAGGTCTGCACACCACCTCTGTCTGAATAGTGTCTCTCTTTATTGACTCAGTGATGACCCCCACAATACTTTGGCCCATCCTTGAATTCCCTACACCTCCATTGCTTTTTGGTTTTCCTTAACATAAAACACCACTCCCCCTACTTTTCTTCCTACCCTATCCCTTCTAAAGATCGTGTAGCCTGGTGTGACCATTTCTGAGACGTTGTTGTCAGTGCACCATGATTCAGTAATGTCCACAATATCCAGGTCTTCCTCAACCATGAAGGCCTCCAGGTCTGAGATCTTATTTCCAAGGCTTCTAGCATGGGCACACAACTTTTCATATTTTATTTGCACTTTTCTTGTCACTTTCCCCTTTTTTCCAGCTGTTCCCCAATCCTCTCCTTTTTATTTTGACTGCTCTTCTTCCCCCCTCCTCCTTTTCAGTCCCCATGCTACCTTGATTATCTTGCATCTCGGGATCTCTATACTCTCTATCTCAGCTTGTGTGTGTGTGTGTGTGTGTGTGTGTGTGTGCGGGGGGGTACTACTTCGTCTTTGTCTTCTGTCACCCCCTTTGGCTAGTTTAAATGTCCATTGAAGTAACATTTAAACTGTCCACCAAGGACTGCAGTTAACCTTCTAGATGGATCCAGACCATTCCACTGGTATAATTTCTGATTCTCCAGATGTATTCCCAGTTCCCAGTGTAACTGTACCACTCCTGTCTGCACCCTTCCTTCAAGAATGAGTTGAAGGACTTGGTGTGGTTCTCCCTCACCTTCCCCCTGTAGTAGACATGCAGTATTTCCATCTACAGTGCATGCAACCTGTCTAAGACACTTCTGCAGTTCCCTAAACTGCTTCTGTCCCATCCATGGTTAGGTCATTCATGCCTAGGTAGACAATGACATACAGCTCCCTTCTTCCTTCCTATTGCCCTCAAGGTCCATTGGATATGCTTCCCATCCCTCTGAGCTGTTGCACCAAGAAGGCACATTACCTCTCTCTCTCTTTCTCTCTCTCAACTCCCTTGCCTTCTGCTAGATCTATCAATGTGCAATGTATAGCAGTGGCTATCTCTTATACTAGAAAACAGCAGTACTCTAAACTGTATCTCGAAGCCCCACCCCCAAACAGAGCTCTTTTGGGAACTGTAATTTTGCAGAGGGAAGCTACCAAAACCTACAGCAGTGCTCTGCCAAAGGAACTAAGTTATTCCAACCATCAGGAAGCATTTCTCTCCAGGGGCTTAAGAACATAGATATCCCTGACAGGCTTTATCTACTGGAGGAGCAAAAAGGAATATGCAGTTTTCAGGTATGGCAATAGATTAGTCTGAAGGTGTCCTTCTTCGCCAAAGCAGGTTGTGGATTTTTACTTTTAACCTTCATGTATTAACAGAACCTGACAAAAAATTAGTATTTTTTTTATTGGGTTTAGTACTTCTGTGGCATTTAAATACATCTTGGCCAGAATCCTATTCTTCTGATGATAACTGGAGTTGAAAAGAAATAGCAATTATAGCTGAGGTTTGCTGAATACCCTTTTCATATTATTAAAGCAGAATTATCAAAATTGCAGCAGTTTGTGAAAAATTGCACCCCACGAACACAGATGGTATACTGCATCTTGGACATTAAAAGCATATTTTTGAACACCCTGATTTATTAATTATAGTTCCATGACAACTCCATGATAGGAAATACAGTGCAGTAAAACGTGCACAAGTCGAAATTACACATGTACAATATTGCAGAGAATTTTTGTTTAAGTGTGATTACTGTTACAACACTACACTGCCATGGACCATCACTCCAGTGAAATGTTGCAACGTATATTTCTTTCTTCTAAGTTTTTTCCCCTTGTGTTTTGATATGTAATTTGTATTGCTGTTTTATTTTTGCACTAGTCAACAACTGTCACTAAGTGGTGGCACAGAAACTAGAAATATAAAAAAAAACTCAGCACACACAAAGGAGTTGGAAAGCCTAAAATTGCAGTATAGGAAAATTTCCAAGAGAAAAATAGGCAACGGAATAGTAATAAATCTAAAGTAAATTAAAGTATTAACAAGAGGGGAATCTGGGAAAGAAATAAAAGGACAACGATCAATAAAGAAATACTGTATGGGAATAAATGTACAGAAACAAGCTATTATTGAACTTAATCCCCCACTCAGTTAAACTCCTGTAAGTCCATATACTCAGTCATTACTCATAAGTTATCCCAATAAATACTACAAAAACATAAAGCAAGAAGGGAATGAAGGAACAAAATTAGAATGTTTCAGTCCTCTGACATTAAAGGATGCCAGTTTTTCAGTATCTGACAAGTGCTCAGAGTAGGGTAAAGTACCAGAGTCAATAGGAAAAGAACCCCAAAAAAGAACAGATGAGTGCAACAGTTGATCTACAGTGGTGTCCCCAGGATGAAACACAATTCTGTAGCATTTTGCAGCACTATGCAGAATGCTGCAGAAGACCTTCTGAATGAAGCAATGTAATTTCAATGGCAATTAGTCCCCTTAGCCATTCAGGAAAATGTGACTCTGCCAGGATGAAGTGAATGCCACAATTTCCTGCATGACAAAGGGAACTAATTGCCATTTAAATTACATTGCTTTGATCAGTAGGTCTGCTGCAGCATACTGCAGAATGTGTTAAAATTGTGTTCCATCCTGGGGGATGCCACTGTATCTATATAAAGTAAATATCTCACTATTTTATCAAGGGATATTATACATACACTGACCTTCCCTCGTATGGCCAACATACTCTCTGTGGAGTACTTACAGGTACTTAAAATGTAACTGGAAGGATTACATAGAGAAGTATATTCCCAGAGTGATATATACAAATTACTGCAGAATCAGCTCTCTCAAGGGCATGTGTGTGAATGTCACCACAAAAATAAAAAGAAAGAAAGAGAGAGAAAATACTGAAACTGTATGAAACTAAGAAAAAAGGAGGGAAGAAAAATAAGAAAAAACAAAATTATCAATACACAGATTGTTAAAAGCAAAGAAGATATGGAAAATACAATTAAAGTCACAAACAAGGAAAAGAAGGTGGAGATAAATAAAAAAACATGTTAGGGAACAAAAGCTACACATTTTTAGTTGTCAGATGGGAACTTCAGTGGAACAGAAAATAGGAGAATTAAATAAGGAACAGTTGCAGCAAATAGTAGATGGGACTTATGAGGAGAAGACTGTAGAAAGTGTAGACAATTTATTGGAGTGAACAAACAAAACAAAACCGAAAGAAAAATGTGGTAGTCCCATAGATAAATTGTACATTGAAATGGAGGGGGTGTTTGAAAAAAGGCTATGAAACAGAATTACACTCATTGAACTCATGACCTACTTGCTCCAAGCAGAATCAGAAATAAACCTAGACCCATGTATATTATTTGAAGCATTTGAATGTAATATAGTACACAGGAAGGTAATTATTTTATGTAATAATAACTTTTATATAATATGTGAGCATAATCAAGCTTTGTAGGTTGAATCCAGAAGTTAGCAAACCCCAACCTCTGAAAAATTTTAAAAGGCAAATAATGGGATAATTATCTATATTGATAACTACGACAACCTCAAACTGGATATGGTAATTACTAATGCATCAATATTATCTTGTTTCAGAATAGTGGAACAACTTAATGAATCAATGGTTACAAGTGAACTTATTTTCTGATTTGAAGATCAATTAAAATTTACCAAAGCAGATTTTGTGAAAATAGAAAAGATAAAGGGTACCTTGTGGAGCCGGACACTTAAATATAATATTTATTTATAAAGAGCTGGTGAAGGAGATTCTGGCATGGGCAGATATACAGGACACAATGGATGTTAATATTGTTGGCGTCTTAGAATACTAGCAAAAGAAGAATGTGGAAATTACAACAACAAAAGAATCAGAAACATTATTAATAAGTGGATAAATAAGGATATACCTTTGCAAAATAGGTTTACATTTTTACAGAATGAAGAAACCTTTTTACCAGACCATAGCTCACAAATAAAAGTTTCAGGAGCTCACCAAAGTACAGTTAAAATTAGATCCTGGAATATAGCAGGCATTATAAATAAAATGGTGGATAAGGATTGGAAAAATGTTTTGATAGAGTCAAACATCTGTTTACAGAAAACATGATTTACTGAGAAAAATGTCTTCCTTTTAAATGGTTTCATGATATATGATTCTCCACCAAAAAATTAAAAAAGTTAAAAAGAGTGTTAGACCTGTAGGTGGATTGGCAATAACAGTCAAAATCTGTCCTGAAATAAACTATAAAGAAATATTATTCAGGAATTAATTTCATTGTCTTTCTTCATTTAACTCTTAACCAGGATTGTGTTATCTCTTATGACTATAGCCCCGAAGGGACAGTGAATCACCAACTAAAAGTATTTACAAAATTGTAGGAAACATTATGTAATTTTGATAACTTTGAGCAAATAGAACATATCTTAGTTGGAGATTTCAATGCAATAATTGCTAATGAGAGTGTCTTGGAAGATGAAGTTGAGGATCTGAGTAATTTATGTTGGAAAGAAAGAACTTCACAGGATAAAACTATGAACTCAATGGGCAAAAACCTGACCTTTTGCAGCAATCTTTACATATGCATAATTAATGGCAGGTGTAACAGGGATTATCAGGGACACTTTACTTATTTCACAGGAACATTTACATCAGTCATTGATTAGGCTATCATTTTATTATTGGATAGTCATAAGTATGTTGAATTTATGGTAATTTAAAGGTCAGAGAATGATCCTATGACAATTCAAATTCTAAGAAGAGTGACTAATATGCCTCAGACAGTAGCAGACATTGTGGAAAATCTAAAAATGTAAAAACAAATGGAGAGTCACATGGAATGAAACAACAAAAACAGTCATGTCAGAAATATTTAATGTCTGTTACGTGCAAAGATCTTAGAAACTTTATTCTAGAAGAATCCGATTATGAAACAGTTCCAGCACTGTAGAATAAGCTGATTGAATCTTCTGCCCCTTATTAATATAAATCAAGTGAAAATTATCACAGTAATAGCAGATGGGTTGATGGTGAATCTAAATCTGAAAGAAGAATGCTCACTGCAAAAGTGAGAGAAGCTAGAAATAATTCAATCTAACTCACTTTGAAACAATATAATCAAGCAAGATGGGAATGTAAAATATTTTTGTTGTACAAAAAACTCATACCAAGGAAAGAATTGAAACAAAATGCTGGAGACTGTACAAACATCTGCTCTTTAATAGTTAATAGTACTGTGAACTGGCAGAAAGTTCATGATTTGCATAAACACCCTGATGTATGGCAAACTTATTTTCAGCCATTTGTTTTGCAAAGATAGTTTCACTATTGAGAATCAGACCACTAAACCAAATTAACTTTTTACAGTAAGCAAACATGAAATCTATCTGGCATTAAATTAAACAAAAATGGAACTAAGCTGCTACTCCAACAGGATAACAATGGATTTGAATAAAGTTAGTCTATCTTTTTGGATACCCCTCTTGTCAAAGATTATGACCTCACAGTGTATGGTGCTGCAATGCCTATGGGCCTTAAATGCTTTAGAACTGCCCTGAATAAAGCATGTAGAGTCATGCTGACTGTGTATTGTCTAATGCACACTTGCAACCTTTATGGTCAAAGTAGCTGGCTTAACCTTGACAGTCGCATCCATTACCAGACCTGTCTGCTCACTAAAATATCCATACTAGGCCTCACCCTTCCTGGAGTACAGAGACTGCTCAAACAACCTAACACAGATAGATGCACCAGGGGGCAGATTGACCTCACCTTGAAGGTCCCCTATAGTAGAACAGCACAAAGGCAATGGTCCTTTGAATACTGTACTCTTATCTGGTTTAATGTCCTCAGTGAAGAATTGTTAAAGGAAATCAAACTGGGTCCCTTTAAAAATCAACTCATGGCTGCTTTAGCACTGGCCAGTGCATGTGACTGCAGCACCTACCACCTCTTTCCTCTCCTCTCTTTCTCTCCTTGCCTCCTCCACATCTACCTGTGAACTCTGTTCTCCCCCCTCTCTGTCCCCTCCTTCCCAAGTCCCTTTGGTTTTCCTGCTTTTTCTGGTCAAGTGACTGCACCGTACCCCTTGCCCTCCCCACTCCTGCAAACCAACAACCAATCCCCTCCTCTACCTCCCTTCCTCCCCCCAGCCAGCCTTTCTCAACCCTCTTATATTACCCACATATGATCTGTCTCATCCCCTATGTTGTACTCTCGATGAGCACTTTCTTAAGTACTGGCTTACCTCAAATTGTCCAGTTTGTTATCACTTGACAAAAGAGTTGCTTCTTTGAATTTTATTCTGGCTGTTTTAGAATTCTCTATGCTACATGATTGCCTTTTGTGTGTTCTATGCCAGTTGATCGACATGATGTTTACACTGTACTCAATAATTATAAAATACTGTATGGATTTTCGACTGTCTGTCGTACACAATTGTATTTTGATGTGGAACCTCTGTAAATGAGTCTCTGACTCAAAGGTATTTCCAAGATTGCAATAAATAAAAAAAATAAAATAAAATGAATATCAATATAGCAACTAAAAATTCCCTAGAAGCTTGGAAAGAGACTATAGTATTCCCTATATTCAAAAAGGGCGAGTCTGATAACCCTGAGATGTACAAACTAGGAAGTCTATTAAGTACAGCCTCCAAAATTTCACCAGAATACTATGTCATAAATTACATAATTATCCATTCATTTAGGAGAAACTCTATCATACTATTAGATGGACATAGGGTAGTGTCCCGTTATGGTGAAGCTGCGATCAGCCATGCTCTCTCTGCCTTGTTAAATAATCTCCAATGCTTCCTAAAACTCACTAGTCTTCAGACCTTCAAATTCTTATTGGACCACTTCATAAAGGAGAACTGTATAACCTGTGTTCTCCTTCATGCTATATTCACAGCCCTTCACAGTTCACTGTGGGATGACTGTTTTGGGTATCACTGTCTACATAGCACATGACACTTTGCATCTATCTTAACTGCATTACTTCACATATTATTTTCTCACCAAGTAGACATACTACTGTATATAGAATTTTCCAATATATCCCTCCATTGCTCAGTATTCTCTGTCATTCTATTATAGGACCTTATCTGGATGTATTGTGTATTTTATTCTTATTGCACCAATGTATGTACTGTAAAATTATTTTTGTTTGTGTCAATCCAGGACCACCTTGAAAATGAACTTGCTTAATGGTACTATTCCTAGTAAAATAAAAATGAAAACAAAAAATTGAAAAAAAAAACACATTATAGTTTAATTTTTGAATTACACTTCAGTTTCAGTAAGGGAATATCAACACTCAATTAGTGTTTCATATTACATCATAGTTTAGAAAAGTATGTGAGAATAAGATTACAGAAAGTAGTTTTGATGTTGGGTATAAAAAGCATTTGATTCCTTGAACAGAAACATACTGTCTAAGAAACTTAATGACCTAGGAGTGGAGCAGGAATTAATTCATCTTATTTATAATTTATATATGAATAGTTGCTGCCAGATATGATATGACTGAAAGGGGAATCTAAGTGAAAATGCTATTATAAACATTGGTGCCAAGCAAGGGTGTGTTATTCAGTGTGTACATTAATGACTTGATACTTAGTTTGGGTAGTAACCAGTATTGCCACCCTAAAATAAAAGATAGAGCATGCCCAATTCTTGCATTCACTAATGATTTTATTCTTGATTTAATTCTAATTTCATTAACAGAATATGGGCTTCAATCTCAATTAAACAAATTAGCTTTTAACAGTAAAGAAGTTGACTGAGAAAAATGGGCAAAAGCAAAATTATGGTTGTACAAAAATACAGTAACAAAAGGAATCTTACAAATTTTGGATGGACAAGGTAAGGTTGGAACATTAAAATAATATACATAGATTGGCCTTACCTTAAATAATACATTCATATAGAAGCAGCAAATACTGAACCTAAACGAAAAACTAAATCAAGCAAATAATGCTATTCTGAGGTTTTACCATAACTTCAATGGCAATCTGGTTGAGGCTGCCTGAATGATAATAAATGCAAAATGTATGGCTCAACTACTAGCATGCCTTAAAAATCTGTGGAAATGAGACAGAAGAAAAAATAGAGCAGCTCCTGAATGCATGTTATAAAAAGTTATTAAATCTTCCAATATCTATCTATAATGTATGCATTTAGATTAGAAATGGGGCAGCCATCTGTCAGATGCCTACCAACATGCAGATAGCTGAATTACTGGTTGTATTTACAGAATACTACTGGCTTAGTCAAAACAAGTTTGGAAGAGAAAATGTTTATTTTATCAGACATGTGTGATGTTCCATGGCTTACATTTATTAGACAATCATTATTTAGCATGGGAAAAGATTATTTGTGGTATTAGGCAACACAAACAATTATTATTGCCCAAACATATTCCCCTTTATTAATGTATTGTTTGATATTCCTAGACAGATTTCAATGTTCAAATGAAAGGAAAATCATTTTCATCCGCTGTTAAGTAAACTTATACTAGATACTCCAATTGCAAATTATTTAAAAATAATCACAAACCTACAAATTAGAATGGTGCTAACAAAATTTTGTTTTGATATGCTCCCAAGTAATATATTGTAAAAAAGATATAATATGAACCCTAGTATAACAGACACTTTTGACTGTAATTGTGAGTAATAATTTTCAGAGAATCTTATACATGTGGTTTTGGTACACCTTTCTGTAGTAAGCAAAGGAATAAATGGAATGGAACTATATTAGAAAAAACTATGATAGGGAAACAATGGTAATCTCCCTATTTTCAACATAGAAGAGAGATATACACTTAAGACTATGCCTTTGTTCTGAAAGATATTTAAAAATGAAAAGATACAAGGGAAATGCACATTACAGTCAGCTAATAAATAACAAACTCTGGCCAGAGCTGATAGAGCTGCAGCAGGGCATTTGGGGTAAAACAAGATTAAAAATTACCAGAGTTATGAGCCTGCATTTTCACAATGTAAAGTAGGCTCATACATTTGTTACTTTTTAATATTTTTATACCAAATTTTTAACATAGCCTTGTTATGACCCTACCTCATGAAGAAGGGCAGAGAACATTTTTATTTCCAGGTCTAAAGGTGATTTTACCAAGGGACTGCGAAATCACCTTTTGGGATACAAAAACACATTTGAGCAAGAGTTGAAAAATACAGCAGTCACATTCATGAGGTGCTGTCAAGAAATGGCTATGTTGAAAATGTGGGTAAAAATATTAAATATTACCAAAGGTACAAGCCTGCATTTGCAAAATTCAATGTAATCTCATAACTTTGTTGTGTTTTAATATTTTTACACCAGCGTTTCAATATAATCTTCTCATGACTTCACCACATGAACTGAGACAAGAAATGGAGAAAACCAGTCACTAGGCCGCTGAGGGGAAGCTGCTGTAGCAGGAGTTGGTGCAAGGCTATTTTTTATTCTACAACAGGTATGCCACCATTGCCATGAGTGTAGAATAGATTTCACTGACCTTTCCAGAAGTTCTTTGGGTTTGCCTGTCTGATGCACAAAGGAAGGAAGAATAGAGAAGCACTGGCCTGTCCAGGACCCAGGGTCAGCATCGAGTTTGGGTGTGAGTCCTTGCGATGGCAGGAGCCCCTACTCAAATGTTTTGAGGTTTTTGGATGCTTCAGGAAGACCTGTGGGGGTCAAAAGCAGTCAGACAGACCTGCCCCTCTATTCTTGCACTATAAATCAAGAAAAAGAACAAATTCCTTGGGCAATTTAATCCTTTTATATATATATTTTTTCATTTTGCTCACTTTTGTACCCTTTTGTGTATTTCTTGTGTGTTTTGGACTTAAGATATAGTGAGTGAGTGAGTGAGTGAGCGAGTGAGTGAGTGAGTGAGTGACCAAAGTGGGGTATCCCATGACTTTAATATTTTAATGCACTTCAGTGTCTCCAGTTCTGTTGGTGCTAGAAAGTGCATAGTTTTAATTGTGTTAAAATAACTAGTGTGAGCATTTAAAATAGATTAATACAATCTAATAGAACTGTATAAAAATGAGCAATGGACTTCCAGGTCCACTAGGTGGAAGAAATAGACCATAGGGATTGGGCCAACTGAGCCATGAGGTTTAGATCTTATAGTGCAGGAACTGGTATTCTAGCAGGACAAGCACCATTTTTGATTTACCAGAAAGACATCCTGCAAGGAGCAAGTGCTAAGTGAATTTTCAGTGCTAGGAGTGATTGCCTGGGAGTTGTATTAGCTGGGCAGGTAAAATCGGAGCTCCTAGGCAGCAACATATTGCCTCACATTGAATCCAGTAAAGCCTAGAAATTAAGTAGCTATATCATAGTTAGTAAAATGAACTTCAGCCATAACTAGTAGGGATTTGAGAGCAGGAATAAAATTGTATGGTAGAAGTTAGATGGTCTGAATTTTTACTGGGGATTCAGGATATGATAGATTATAGATTGTAGATATGTTTTATTTGCTTAACTCATTATGTTTAGTTAGCTGACATAAGTTAAAATCAGAGGGAAAGTAGTTTTATCAAACCAATGTTTTAAATGAAATTTTCCAGATATTGAGATCTCTTTATTATTGAGTTTTTTGTTTCCCCTGCATTTAACTAGTGGAGAAGAAGGAGAATTTGAGGGAGATTTATCTCGCCTGATTGATCACATCTCTACATGTGTTGTATGCACATTTTATATTGTCCTTTTGAGAAAGGAGAGCTGCGCTGCAGAGGCTGTTAACTGGCCCATGGTGGAGAGAGATTTCTAGGCCCCCTTAAAAATAGAACAGAGACATGTAACCACATCAGTGGAAAACATTTGGGCGAGAGCGACTGACAAGGGATAGTTATTCCTATTTAGAACTTTGTATTCTGAATTGATAAGACCTGCAGGCTTTCACTGAGTTTGAAAGTGGTGTAAACTTCCTTACCAAAGGACACCAAGGGTACCAGAAGTACAGTAAGGATGTCTGGGGAAACAAAAGCAACAAGGACAAGAAAGTTCACAAAGACAGTAGGACTAATTTTTTAAGATTGCCAACAGATTAATAAAGGACATTTATAGCATTGAGTGGTAACATAACCGAGGATTGTAGTTATAACAATAATATAATAATAGTGGCTATAGATCTATCTATGTACTAAAGAGGTGTTCAAGCATTTTGAAAATTTTGGTTGAGTGGATAGGGACACGTAAAGCTTTTTTAGCAATCTAAGCAGAAAATTATAGTATTTTATCATACTTTGCATCTTGTATTTTATACTTTGCACTTTATATTCCATTCAGAAACTGGGACTTTATGCTATTAGAGGTTTATTGGGGGTATTTTTAAACTAGTCAAATGCATAGTAGGATTTTTTGATTTTTTTTAAGATTTTCTTTTGCACATTGTTATATTGCAAGGGCTCTTGGGATACGTTAGAAGTTCTTTTGCCTATCCTAGGTCTCCAGAGAATAAAAAATGTGCCTAAAAGGAAAGAGAACAAAAGATATAAAGATATAATGCCAGTTAAAACAAGAAGTGGTGTGGCTCCAAAGGGAAAGGAAATGGTTCAGAAAAAGCAGAATCCAAGGGTGCAGATAAGTCAGCCTGAGAAGAAAAAACAAAAACAATACAGTTAATAAAGTACAGAAAGCAGTAGGGGAAAAGGAAAAATCTTGAAAAAGGGAACAGGCCAAATCACAGTTCATGTCAATCTAGAATTATCACTTACATGACTGACTATAAACTAGAAGAGGATGAAAAATGGATGTGGGAGAACAAAGAGGGAGGAAGGTTTTGACACCTTGGAGTGGAAGTGAGAAGAGAAGTGAGGAAAGGAGTGAGGTGGGGGTTGGAGAAGAAGGTCTGTAGGGAGTGAGGGTTCAAGAGAAATCTCAGTTGGAGTTAATGATTGGGAAATAGAATGTGAGGAGAGAGTGAGCATGAGTAAAGATGGTATTGAGGGCCAGGTGGGCCAAGAAACAAGAATGGAGGAGGGAACAGGGATAGGAATGGTGTGAAGTTAGGGTTGAATGAAGTTAGAGACCAGTTATTATACATTACGCAAGGACTTAAGGAGACAGATAGTAAACAAACGGAAGGTGGTAAGAGCAAGCTAGGCAAATGTGAACAGACTAATAGACTGCATGAGTCCTGTATAAATGAACAAACTATAAGGGAAGAAGAGAATACTTTGTTCATGAGTCAGGAAGAATTTAGTTATAGTGATTTGGATGGCCTCTTGAGAGAAATAGGGAAGGCATTAAGGGACCCAACACAGGCTAACATCCTGATCTATGAACAACTGATTAGAATTTTGCAAGATCTTAAATTTACAAAAGGAATTTTAATTGAAAATAGAAAAGCAATTCAAGAGCTACAGGCCTATATGGGGAAAAAGGAGACAGAATAGATAGAGAGTTGGAGCAAAAAAATGCACAAAGACTGGAGAGTTAGGCTTCTTCTCTAGAATTAATCATGTTACCCTCACCAAGGTTTAGAAATACTAGTATTTGTGAAGACTTTAAATTTAAACATCAAGCCTTATGGAGAAAATGGGAAGAGAGGGAAAAATAGAGAAAAGTAAAGTGTAAAGAAGAAGGAAGATGGGGTAAAGAAATGGGGGATTTAACTAGAACAGAGATAAATAAGATAGCGGAGGAGGAGTTAGAGCTAGGCTACCAGAATGATAAACCCCTAAAGCAAGATAAACAAAAAAGGAAGAAGTTAAAAAGAGGAGAGGCAAAAACACAAGAAGACAAGGAGGAAAAGAAAATGAATAAAAAAGGGAAAATTGAGATAAAGGAGGATAAAATAAAGGTAGAACGTATCAACATGAAGGATAAAGCAGGAAGTAAGGAAAGGTCAAAGTATGTGAGTAATATTAGATTTGAGAATGTAGAAGGTAGAGATGGGGAAGGAAGGACACATGAAGTAAGGGAAAAGTAAAGGGAAATGAGAATAAGGAAAAGGAAGACATGAATAAGGATTTTGATGAGTTCATGAGAAAAATGAAAAAGACAGATTATGTGTTACCATTGTATGAGGTTGAACTGATACCTGATGAGTATGAGAGCTCTTTGAGAGATACTAGTAAGAAATTATCATGTGTTGTATTAATGTATGAAACATTAATATCCAGCTTTAGTAGTATTAGACCTGTGAAAGATGAAAAAGGGGTATTAGTAGTGACAGACCAGTTTTGTATCCTGCAAACCATAGTACTTAGTAAAGTAAAATTGGTACAATTGGTGGGAATCAAGTGTGATGAAGTTGGGACCTTAGGATATTTTTTCACTGACTATTTTCAAAAGAAGCACATCAAGCCAAGTGGGAATAGAGGACAAAGAGCCTTGGCTAATCAATTATCTATATTTGGCTTGGACTATTTGCCCAATGAGAACAATATAAATTTAAAATATAAAATAGGGGATTTTTTTGGAAACTTTGACAAAAACAAAGGGTCTAAGAAAAAAAATATACAAGGCCACAAGATGGGAAAAGAGTAGCCAATTAACACTGAGGTTGGACAGAAAATTGGTCTATGATGAGTTTGTGAATATAAGCCCTGAATTAGACAAACTGGGGATTCATGTGTTGATAGACAATGAAGGTTTGGACGACTTTAAGGCCCAAGATATTAAGCTAAAATGGCTTAAATTGATGGAACATATTAATAAATTTGCTATTTTAGAGGACCTGGAGGATAATTGACAAAAAAAGATAGCAGAAAGTATGAATGAGGCTGGGCTGGATATTAAATAATTGAAGATCCTGTCCTGAAATGCAGCAGGTATTAGAAATAAATTGTGAGATAAGAAGTTGGTGAGTTATCTTAATGAATTTGACATTATTTGTTTACAGGAGGCTTGGGAAAGTAATAAGACCATGCTGAATGGATATAAAGTATTTAATTTACCGGCAACCAAGGAACATAGAATGGGGAGGAGGAAGGTGATCTGTTAATTTGGGTAAGGATAAATGTAGGGACAGAGGTAACAACTATAAAAGTGAACTCAGGAAATATTCTGGGTTTAAAAATGACTCTGGAAGTTAATTCAGTAGCCATAATTAACATGTATATACCTCCTGTTGGAGGAAAGGGAGTGAGAGAAGATACAATCAAGAAATTAGGAAAAATAATTGATGACGTAGTGGAAGATAATCCATCAATTGGATTATGGTAGTGGGGGATGCAAATATTAAAGTAGGAAATATAAAAAGGCATACTAAAGATATACAACAATACATGGTTGTAGTGGGTAAAGAGAATATCAGAAATACCAGAAACTCAAGGGACAGGAAATTAAATGATCGTGGTTTAAGACTATCCAAGGCACTAAGAGAAAGAAACCTGATGGTAATGAATGGAAGGTCAAAATTTGATCTAGAGGGTGAATATACTTTCATGAACTCCAAAGGGGCCACAGTGATTGATTTGGTATGGATAAATATAAATTTGGTTCCAGAATTTTTAGACATTAGAGTGGAAAGCAGAGGAGAAAGTGATAATTTCCCTTTGGTGGTCCATTTAAAAAAATGAAGGGAGAATAGTAGTGGTCAAGGAAGGATTTTGAAATTTAATTAAAACAAAAAAAGGTGTGAACTGGAAGGAAATTAATGGACAATGCTTTCAGGATATACTGGGCATTATGGGTATAATATAGGGTATAAAAGACTTAAGTGACATTGAGGAAGAGGATTGTATTATCAAATATGAGGGTATTATTACTAGGATTGCTAACTTGGTTCAGAAGGAGGTTAAGATCTGTCAAAAAAACAAGGTGCATCATGGTTTTATAAGGACTGTACAGATATGAAAAGAAAATTAAACAAACTAGGACTACACTGAAAATACCATCTCAACATAACAGGAAGGAATTAAATAAAACTAGGAAAGACTATAACAACACAATTGAAAGAAGTAAGGAAATATTTAAACAGAAACTGTGGCTAGACCTGGAAAGAGCAGTTTTGGATAAAAATTCCAAAGAATTTTGGAAAATAGTGGTAAAGGGTTTAGGAAGAAATGATCAAGAAATAGATGTTTACATTGAGCCACAGGAACAGATAAACCACCTCAAGCCCATATTTAGTAAAATGAATATAAAAAAGGAGGGGGGAGCCAGGATAGTGGATTGGATTCCCCTATAAGAGAAAATAGAGGAAGAGGAAGTTATATTAGTGGTGGGTAAATTTAGTAGGCACAAGGCTCTGGGATCTGATGGGATTCCAATTGATGTCATTATGAATCAATTAGATTTGTGTGCACCGATACTGACAAAATCATTCAATTATGTGGATAATACAGGGAAGATCCCGAGTTCATGGGCTCAATCTATAATAGTACCAATTTTTTAAAAAGGGAGAAAAAAAGACCCAGCCTGTTACAGGCCTATAAGTCTTATAAATAACACCCCAAGAATAATGACAAGAATAATTAATAAGAGATTACTAGAATGGATTACGGTAAATAACTTGATAAAGGAAACCCAGGTGGGATTCATTGAAAACCACTCTACGACTGATCAGTGTTTTGTACTTCAGCATTCAGCATGTAAATATTTCAAGATTAAAAAGCAGAAGCTATATTACATTTTTGTAGATTTTAAAATGGGACTTACATGAGGCAGATGTCCTGAAAGCAGCACTAGCTCAGAGCTCCCGCTCCATCCCTGCCATCAATGACCTTTAAAGAAATAAAACTAGCTTCCAGCCACAAACTTTTACATCAAAAACTATAGCCTATCTACAGCATTTGTTTTTGTCATTCTTTACATCGCTATTGGAACTTTACACCTCTGTGATGGATGCTGAAATGAGGCAGGCCCAGCTGAAGCAAATGCCTCCTCCCTCATCAGAGAAACTACCTAAGAAGCTGAAGGCCCAAAGCGGGCAAACAAGTAAGAGCATCTTGGCGACTATGCAGCCAGTCCCCCTTACAAAAGATCATTTTCTGCAAGAACTACTCCCTTTCTGAGAAATCCTACTGGAAATCTCATCCGAAATGAAATCCACTTGGGGCGACATGGCAGATCTCACTCGGAGAGTGGGTGATGCAGAAGCCAGAACGTCTTCAGTGGAGAAATGGAAAGAGAAAGTGGACCCTGAATTAGTGCAGCTTAAACAACAAATACACAAATTACAGCTCAAAACCAAGGATTTAGAGGGAAGAAGTCATAGGAACAACATCCTAATCCTAGGCTTACTAAAGATCAAAGAAGGATCCAATATAACTGTGTTCATCCAAAAGCTGCTGCTGAAGATTGTAGGCCTTTCTTCGCTCAGCACCAACTACCACATTGCAAGGGCCCACAGATCTCTTAGACCTCGGCCACAACCCAGATCACCCCCTCAGCCAATAATTTTCAAGTTTTTAAATTACATCAAAAAGCAATACATTATATCAAAAGCTAAAGAGTTACAGTCCATCACCTGGGAAGGTTCCAAGCTTAGAATAACTCACGATCTCCCTTTTGAAGTTTGGCAAAAATGCATCACATTTCACCCTACTGTCAGTAAGCTTATAGTAGCAGGAATTCCATTCAAAATGACTTACCCGGTGGGGTTACAGGTGTCTATTTCTGGGATCTGGATTTCATCTGATTCACCTACGCAAGCAGTAACAGATCTAGCAATCAAGCTACCAGAGCTCTTTAAAACTGTCTGATTTAACTCTGTTATTGCATGAGATCACCAATAAAACAGAGGTTCATTTCTCACTAGGCTCCAGGACTTAATGGGGCAATATGCTATCTTCCTTATTATCTTGGTTAGAAATGTTACCTGTGATGCCTTTGGAAGTTTGAATCAGCTTAGCTCCATAGCATGTGGTTTACAGGTCAGATACACGGAGGGGGGTAGTAAGCTGTAATAACACCAGAGTTCAGGGAATCCTTTTTTACAGGTTTTGATTCCCTAAGACTGATTTACTAAGGGGACTATCTTCCTGTCCGGTCTCATAATCTTCTCTCTGATCGGTCGACAGATCACTACTGGCCTCTTTGGACGGCTGATTATCCCGGTCTGTAAATATTTATCTTGCCGTTATAAGGGTTTTCTACTTCATAAAGTTTTACTGATTACTGTTAAATTTGTTCATGGAAGTTACACTGTTTTCTTTTCCTGGCTTAATAGAAAACAAATTTGGATAGTAAAATAAAGGGGGGGGGGGATTAGCGAACATAAGCTGTCTCAGCTCAGGATTGTGATCTACGGCCCGAAGTACATCATGTAATCAGCGAAATTAAGAATATGGGAGCTAGTCTAATTAAGTCTTTAAAAAGATGGGCTAGACAGCGGTAACAGAATGGTAAACACACCATATTTTATATATATATTTGTTTATGGGCTCAGGGTTGGCGGCGGTGGGTGGAGTGTTCAAATCCTGAAGGTTTCTTGATGCTGCACCACGTTCCAAATAGAGGGGATTCTGGCTCCTCAATGCATCCTCAAGTTTACTGGTACTGGGTTATTCTACATAGGTTATGCCTTAGTGCTATGCTCATATTGGCTATTAAGGTATTTCATACCTGTTCCCTTTCTGTGGATCAGCAGTCAGTTGGAATGCAGTCAGGAGCTGGGGGGGACCCACATGTCTTTTATGAATTTAGGTCTGATAAAAAGGTCCCTTGTACATAGTTATTGGGATAGATTGGGGGGAAAGAGAGGGAGGAAGGGGTTAGGTATTAAGTTCTTCATCATCTCATGTACTGTATACATGGATAGACCCTTCCTAGTTAATTGCTTTCCACGATTAAAGCTGAAGGGGAGTTATATTAAGAGGATAAAGAATAACTCATTTCTTAGAAAAGGGAAAATTAAGGATTTGGGGAATGGGGGAAGGGGTGTGGAGTGTGTCCTAAGGTGGCCAAAAATTCTCTGAATATTACTGGGAAAATTCCAAATATAAAGTTCAATAATGGCTAAATTAACAGTCAAAATAATAACATGAAATGTCAGGGGAGTCAGAGATCCTGTGAAAAGAATTCAAATCTTAAAGCATTGTGCACTGCTTAATGCAGGTATTATTTTTTTTATGAGAAACACATCCATTGGGGACAGAAGCCATGTGGTAGCTCATACAAGGAATTTCTCAAGTTTTTTCTGCAGGAGATTCCACAGCAAGTGGGGGGTGACAATATTGATTAATCACAATATTCCTTTTCGAGCAGCTTCTCCCATAGTAGATCCAAATGGTATATATATATTGATTAAGGGCTCATTATGGGGCAAGGAGGTCACCCTGGGTTCCTTGTATGGTCCAGTGGGGTTGGGGGATCCTGCCTTTTTTGTAGGTATTACTAACACACTTGCTCCATTTCTACCAATTCCCCTGATTTTGGGGGGAGACTGGAATATTCCTCCAACCCAAGATCTAGATAAATCACAAGCACATTTAAAGCCCCCATCACTGTCTCAAAGGGCTTTGAACGAGTTCATGGACCTATTGGGACTTTGTGATCCTTGGCGTCTTCTCAACCCCACACATAAGCTTTTCTCTTATTATTCTACCGTACACCAAACCTGGTCTAGACTGGATTATATTTTACTGAGTCTTCGACTCCTGCAAGATCTATGTCACACTGGCCTGGAACCAATGGTTCTCTCAGATCACACAATAGCTTGGAATCAATTATTAATGGATCCCCAAAGTCAGAGAGATACAATCTGGAAATTAAACTCCCAAATGCTAAAAGAGGAATCTACAGTATCTGAAATTCATTCTCTTATCCAATCTTTCCTGGCAGATAACACAGTTTCAGTCCAAAGAGAGGACATATAATGGGGAGCCCTTAAATGTTACCTCAGGGGAGAATTCATAAAGCTTGTTTCATACAGAAAAAGGAGTTAGGAGAAAGAGACAACCTCCCTTTTGGCCCAAATTAGGGTGGCAGAGTCTTCCTTTTCCTCATCTACCTTCCCAGACTTGCTTGCTGCCTTAATTTCCCTCAGGAATAAGTATGCAGACTTAATGAGGGAATAAGTGGAATATACTCTCTTGAAAACAAAAATTACATATACCGACCAGGAAGAGAAAGTTGGTAGGTTATCAGCTTTAAGAATGTGTAAGCTAGAATTTTCTAGGTTAATTCCCTCCGTCACAGCTCAAGATGGTACTACTAAAACCTCCCCTTGGGAAATCCCTATAGTATTTGAAAAATGTTCTCGTTCCCTATACACTTAAAGGGATAGCACACCGCCATTCATTTTATGGAGGCATACCTAGACTCTTTGAATCTACCTTCTCTCTCAGACTACATGAATTCTTCTTTATCATCTCCTCTGACCCTTTCTGAAGTGACAGCAGCCATTAAAGACCTTGTTCTGGATAAAGCCCCAGGTCCTGATGACTTACCTTCTAATTTTTACAAAACATTTTCTAAAGATTTAGCCCCCCCTAGCTTAAATTGTACAGATACATTCTATCGGTAGATTCCTTAGACCCATCACCATTAGAAGCTACAATTGTTCTCCTTCTTAAACCAGATAAACGACATTCTCAGCCCTCTAGTTATCGACCAATTTCCCTAATGAACATTATAATACTAATTAAGATTCTTTCATGGTGCATTAAATCAGTATGGTCTAGTTTGTTAAGTCCCGAACAAGCAGGTTTTGTACCAGGTCGCTCATCAGCAGATCATATCAGGAAATTGAACCATATTTTTCAGGTCGCCCAGTCTTCCCAATCCCCCATGGTTCTGGTCTCATTAGATGCTGAAAAGGCATTTGATAGAACGGATCTAGATTTCCTCTGGATGACATTAAAGAAAATGGTCTTCCTCTCTCTTTTTATCCAATGGCTCCAATCTATATACTCTTCACCTTCAGCTAAAATCTACTGTAACAGAGTTTTCTCCTCCAGATTTCTCCTCTTCAAGGGCACTAGACAAGGTTGCCCACTCTCTCTTTTCCTCTTTAATCTCTATTTGGAACCTCTTCTGCATAGTATTAAATTATCACCTCAGATACGGGGCATCTCTATACTTAATCAGTCCCTCTCTCTGTCAGTTTACACAGATGATATTCTTATCCACTTAGAAGGCCCAGTCTCTTCGTTAGAAGGAGCTTTACAAGTATAGCATTATTTGGATGGTTATCTAACTACAAACTTAATCACTCTAAAATTGTAATATTTCTACTTAATCACCACACACATAGATCTAATTTTGAACAGTTTGGCATGACTTGGTCCTCACATTCTATTAAATACCTGGTTATTTACCTTGAAATAGATCCTTTGAAAGTTAAAACATTTAATTTGGATGACCTGGTCACCATTCTCCAGCAAGATTTCCATAGATGGGAAACACTTCTGTTGTCTTTATGGGGGAGAATAAGCATAATCAAAATGAATATTCTCCCTAGAATCTTCTATTCCTTTTAAGCCTAGTTTGGCTAGTTTGTGCGGTGTGCTTTTAGACCACATGCTGACACAGTGCCTTGTTTTTATTCCTTGAATATGTTACATATCTGGCTACCTTAATCCTTCTTTCAGGGGTTACATTCAATCATTTCCAACTTTCTATGGCTAAATAAACAACCTAGATGCTTGTTTCATAAATTAAGCCTCCCTAAGGAATTAGGGGGATTATGCCAACTCAATTTTCTCCTGTATTATTGGGCCAGCTATCTATCAAAAACTTGTTGATGGCTTGTCACTGATATGGAGGAATACATATACCTATCTGGCTTCAAATTGAAAACTAAATTTTAAGATCACATAACTTAGCTACTCCAACCATCTTCTTTTTTTTCATTTAAAGTTTATTAAAGCATTTTTTTCCAGTACACGAAAGCCAGATACACATATAAGTACACAGGATACGTAAGACAACAGTTTAATCTGGATCTACCCCCATACTACCCATCCCTCCTATTACTCCATCCCTACCTATCCCACCCAACACTGTTGGAGCGACAACACTTGTGAAATCTGATTTTACTAGCATGTTATAAACAAGACTTGTTTACTGAAACTAGATGAAATCATAAAACATCCTAATGCTTTCTACAACGAGTATACAGTATAAAGGGGGTCCCATATTTTTTGGAACTTACCCACAGTATTATTCAAATTAGCAATGGTTTTCTCTGTACATAGATTAGCTAGTATTTCTGTCAACCATTCACTATAGGGAATTTCCAATTGGTCAAGCCAGTGACGTAGCACCAGTTTTTTGACCGACATGGCAATGATAGTCATATGATATTTGCGGTTACGAACATGGATTGCAGATAAATCACCTAATATACAAATTTCCAAAAGAGGATCTGAAAGTTGTTTGATAGAATTCCATAGCGGGGATATCTTAGGGCAGGACCAAAACAAATTATATGGAGTTCCTTCTCCTTGTTGACACCTGACATATACTGGAGTGGATTTTAAGCCTAGTTTGGCTAGTTTGTGTGGTGTGAAGTATGGACTGTGCAAAATATACAACTGCATCAATCTTAATCTATATTGTGTTACTGTTTTATGGCATGTTTGCCAGAGTATTGCCCAGTCTAGATTATAATTGGGAAAGGATGATTGCCAAAATTGGGTTGGTCCAAAACTGTCAGGAAATTTGGTTTGAAATATTACATTGTAAATTTTTGAGACTGCTTTAGGAGTTCTGGTAATCTCTAATAGATCTTTATGAAGCGGGATCTCTTGAGTTAACTAGGGGTTTGTGACCGAAGGTTTGTATTAATAAATGCCTTAGTTGTGGAATCCCAAAACTATGTCTACAAGGAACATCAAACTTAGTCATATCTTCCTTAACTGGGAGTCATAGATCACTATTACTAAGGAAGTGGTTAATCTTCAGGTTATTTAAAACTGGCAACCAGGATGATAGCAGTGGTTTACCATCTATTTTAAGCTGCAAATTTCCTTTGATAGGTTGACTGAAATCCTTAGTAAAATCATACTTGAGATAATGACATAACTGGGAATGAATTTTTAAGGATATGGAAATTACAGTGTTTTTACGCTTTATGGGAAGGAGACTTTCTTTAGTATACAGCAGTCCTTCCAGGTCTAGTCCATGCAATCGTGTAAGTGTTAGTTAAATTTTGAGCCAGCTCGGGGCAGAGTGCATGTTATCATTGGAAAGCCATGTAATGTATTTATTGATATGACTAGCCCAAAAGTAGAGACCCACATGAGGGATGCCTAAGCTTCCTTTATTTTTAGGGGCTGTTAAAGTCTGATATGCTATCCTGGGAGACTTGTTGTGCCAGATGAACTTTGTGAAAAGGGATTGTAATTTTTTGAACCAAGATAAAGGGAGCCACACATTAAGCATTGAGAGGGGTTAAAAAAGCCTTGGGAAGACATTCATTTTTATCAAATTTAGTTTTCCCCATGATGAAATTGGGACCACAGCCCATCGTTTTAGGTCTTGTGAGATAATATGGACCAGGGATTCTAAATTTAGTTTGACAATTTGTCTTGTAGATCTGGATAATTCTATGCCTATGTACCTTAGGGAGTCTTGCTTCCATGAAAGTCCTAGAGTCTCTATATCCATTTTAAATAATTTATGATTAGGTGGAAAAAACATTGTTTGATTAATATTCAATTTATAATTAGATATTTCACTAAAAGCATTAATGATGCCTATCATAGGAGGTATAGATACTCAAGGGTTGGAGATCTGGAGAAGAAGATCATCTGCGAAAGCAGATACTTTAATCTCATAGGGATGTATGGGAATCCCCTGGATTTCCTGACTGTTACACAAGTTATGAATTAGTGGCTCCAGGTACATATTAAATAATGGTGGTGACACGGGGCATCCTTACCTAGGTCCAGAATGAAGTGTGAAAAGTCCAGATTTCACTCCGTTACATGATACCCTTGCTGTAGGGGATCTGTATAATGCTCTTATCCATTAAATAAAGTCTAATGGGAAGCCAAAGGCATCAAGAATTTTGAATAAATATTCCCGATTTACCCTGTTAAAAGCCTTCTCTGTGTCCAGGGAAATTAAGCAGCTGGGAAAGGCATGTCTCTTGTCACTGAGAAGACATGAGACAGGGTTCTTAAGTGATCCAAGGAAGATCTATTCTTCATGAATCCAACCTGTTCTGGTCCTATCAAAGAGTCGATTACTGTGTTAATATGGTTGGCTAACACATTGGTTAGTATTTTTATGTCAAAATTTGTTAACGAGATAGGTCGGTAATTTACTACACAATCAGGGGTTTGTCAAGTTTAGGGATTAAGATAATTAAAGCCTCAAGTAATGAAGAGTCTATATCAGCTCCCAAGAGGATTTGTTGATACAGGGGAAGGAGCATGGGTATTATTTGTGCTTTAAATGTTTTATAAAAAGAAGCTGTATAACCATCTACCCCTGGGGTTTTATGCAACAGTAAATTTTCAATAACCTCAGAAATTTCCATGTTTGTTATAGGGGCCAATAGTTTATTTTGCTGCTCCAGTGTTAATTGGGGTAAATTAGCTTTTAGCAGGTATGTGCATATTTGTTCTGTAGTTGGAGGAGTAGACATAAAACCATATAAGTCTTTATAATATGCAACAAATTATTTTGTAATGTCTTCTGGATGGAATTTAAGGGACCCATCTCTTAATGACATTATAGCAATGATATAGCAGGAGGTTTCAAATTGTTTAACCCTGAGGGCTAAGAGATGACCTGCCTTTTCCCCTTGGTCAGTATACGAGGTTTATGTTTTTAAAATAGTATTATCTATTTTCTCTCAAAGGGTTTCCATGTAATCTGCCCTAAGTTTGGTCAGTTCTTGCCTGATAGAATCTGGTGAGTGTGGAGAGAGATCCTTCTCTAAGGTCTGTATATGGGATAGTAACTGGGACATTCTGGAGGTAGAGGCCTTTTTGTAGTATGTCGTCATACTGACAATGACGCCCCTAATAAATGCTTTAAAAGCACACCATATTATATCAGGTCTTCCCTGAGGGTCAAGATTATGTTCAGTAAAGCTTAAAACATGGTATTTTAATTATTTAATAGCATCTGATTAATAGAAAGGGTTCTGAAAGAACTCTTAAAACTGAAGGTGGACAAAGCAATGGGGTCTGATGGGATTCATCCCAGAATTCTAAAAGAACTAAGGGTGGAATTAGTGACACTACTGACTACCCTGTTTAACAAATCGTGGGAGGATGGGGTGGTATCTGAGGACTGGAGGAGGGCAGATATGATTCCCCTTCACAAAAGTGGGAGCAAGGCAGAAGCAGGAAACTACAGACCTGTTAGTTTAACCTCAGTGGTAGGGAAAATGATGGAATCATTTCCGAAGGAAAGAATTGTCGAGTATCTAGAGGCCAGAGGGGCACAGGACCCAAGGCAGCATGGATTCACAGTGGGAAGGTCATGCCAGACAAATCTGATAGATTTCTTTTGACTGGGTGACCAAAGTAGTATATCAGGAAGGGGCTGTGGTCATGGCCTATCTAGACTTTAGCAAGGCATTTGACACAGTCCCACACAAAAGATTAATATACAAGTTAGCTAGCCTGGGAGTGGGTCCCAAGATGACAGCCTGGGTAAAAAACTGGCTGGAGAATAGGACACAGAGAGTAATAGTAAATGGAGTCCACTCTGAAGAAAGGGGGTTTACTAGTGGGGTATCACAGGGTTCAGTATTAGGACCGGTCCTCTTCAATGTCTTTATAAGCGACATTGCAGAGGGACTGGAAGGAAAAGTATGTCTCTTTGCAGATGACACAAAGATCTGCAACAGGGTTGATGCACAAGGTGGGGTGGAAAGGATGAAAAGGGACTTGGCAAGGTTAGAGGAATGGTAAAATGTGTGGCAGCTTAGATTCAATGCTAAGAAGTGCAAGGTAATGCACCTGGGAAACAAAAACCCAGGGCAAGAGTACACAATGGGGTGTGAGATACTAACAACAACAAAAATGGAAAGGGACCTGGGGGGAGTCATATCAGATGATCTAAAGGTGGGCAAGCAATGTGAGAGGGCAGCAAGGAGGGCTGGGAGGATACTGGGATGCATAGGAGAGGCATCACCAGTAGAAAACAGGAAGTTATTATCCTCTGTACAGACAGCTGGTCAGACCCCATCTGGAGTATTGTGTGCAGTTCTGGAGACCCAATCTCTGCAAAGACATAGACAGGATGGAAGCTGTCCAGAGGAGGGCAACTAAAATGGTGCAAGGTCTGCACCAGAAGACATATGAAGAGAGACTTAAGGAGCTTAATATGTATAGCCTCGAGGAAAGGAGGGAGAGGGGGGACATGATAGAAAATTCCAAGTACCTCTAGGGAATCAACAAAGTCCAAGAGGGTAGCATCTTTCAAAAAAAGAGGTGTGCAAGAACAAGTGGGCACAATTTGAAGATAGAGGGGGGGCAGCTCAGAGGTAATCTAAGTATTTTTTTCACAGAGGGTTGTGGATGCATGGAATGGCCTTCTGGAGGAAGTCGTGAGTCAAAAACAGTGGTGGAATTCAAGCATGCATGGGACAGTCATAAGGCAATTTTAGGGGGTGGGGATAGGAAGAAGTAGGCTGCTGGTTAACTAGGATCTGCAGCTTATCCAGTAGGCAGGGAAATGGGCAGACTGGGTGTGCCAAGCGGTCCTTATCTGCCATCAAATTCTATGTTTCTATCTGGGTGATGTAATGCTAAATCATTCAGTTTCCATCTGGAACCTCTGTTCGGTAACGACATAAAACGAAATTTGGCAGAAAACCACTGAATGGTCTGAATAGAGACCTGGTAAAATAGATGCTTCCAGTGTCCCAGCTATTAAGGAGAGAAATTGGAGTATATAGTCTATTCTAGAAGAAGAAGAAAAATGAGCAGGGGAAACAAAGGCAAATTCCTTATCTTGTGGGTGGAGAATCTGTCAAATGTCACAAATACCAATTTGGTCCATAAGTTCCCGAAGTGCTCTTTGAGCAGGGGAGAGGTCCTTCTTCTGGAGTCCTGACTTATCAGCCATTGGATCACATACCAAGTTAAAATCTCCACCAATTATCATAGGTACAGGTAGGTATGGTTGTAGTACCTGAATAAGCTGTGTAAAGAATTTGGGATCATCTTGATTCGAGCCATATAAACTACCCAGTATAATCTCTTCATTAAATAGCAAACCCTGAGCCAATATATATCTGCTCTGCTGGTCCTTAATCATGTTAATTGGAGTGAAAGGTATCCTCCTATGAATGAGGATAATTTCACCATGACTATTATTCATCCCTTCCGCTGCAAAAAATTGGCCAAATTTCTGTTTGCAAAGCTGGGGTGCCTCTGTTTCTAGCAGATGGGTTTCTTGGATACAAGCAATATCTATGTTCATTAATTTCCGATGTTTTAATATCTGGTATTGTTTCAGTCTCTTTCTCCCCCCTTAGATATTCCATGTAGCAATACAAAAAACATTAGTATTAGCCATTTCTCATGAATCTCAAGTTTCTGATTATCTTGTTCCAATCTAAAGAGTTACTTATATGCCATGGTAATATTGGACATTTCTTAGTAATAGTGCTCCAAATGATAATTATTGTCTCTCCCCTTCCTTCCCCCCTTCCCGTTGTATGCTGTGGTGCAAAAAACTTTAAATTCTATTTTGATTGCCCACAGACTTTACCCTTCCTATAAGTAAAATGCTATGCAGCCTGTCCTATGACTATTCCTGTTCTAGCTCCCCCCCCATTGCCCAGCCCATAAAACACAATTTCTTCTTGTAAAGTAAAACAAAAATGCAAGTAACCATTATTTAATTTCCATGTAAGGTTAAGATAGAAATTAACATTAACAATGACCTTATAATAGAAATTAAATGACATAAGAAGAATTAAAACTGACATCCTACCTATTGATGTTTCCCACATGCTGAAGAACATCAATAAACTATAAGATTAAACTATAACTAAGTTAACAGTGCTTAGTATTAAACCAGTAGAAAACAATAATATTCAAAATCTTAAAGGACACAACTGCCGAGAACTAAAATAATACTGCTATTGACTTCAGACTAATTATATTTCTCAGAGATTTTAATCTATCCCTTCATAATAAACGCCCAACTAGTGGCAGAATCAAATAATTTGTTATCCTGTATGTAAAAGCAACAGTAACAATCTACAGGTTCACAACCATAGCGAAAATATCTTTATTACACCTAAAAATAGTAAAGGATATCAGGCATTCACCTTAAATCGCGGTATCCAACTTTTCTCTTTTATTTTAATAAAATTCAAACAGAATGCTGGGCTTGATTTTCCCTGGTAACCTGGCAAAAATGATTTTTCATGTCCAATTCAGAGTCAACGTCCTTTTGAAGATTAACATTCACACACACACCAGTAATGCGACTGAAGTGAAGAGAGAAAAATTAAAACCTCTGTCTTAACGAATGAAATTCCTCACATGTTAGTGATATCTATAAACTATAACTAAGGTAGCTGTATTTTTTATGAGGCCATCAAATTATAGTCTTAGAGGTCTCCTCTGTAAATCCAACCATCTTTTTTTCTTCAGGGAACTCCCTCCCACCCCAGGTGCGCCATTCGGTGATAGGCACCTCAATAAGGATTTTTATCCAATGTTGTTCATTCTTTAAGATATGTCCACATCATGATGTAGCTCAGTCACTTGTTTCCAACCCAAACATCAAACTGGGGAGCAAATGTATCACTCCAGGTTGGCTACCGCAAATAAGGAATATCAGAGTAGCTGACTTATACTCTCGAGACTCATTCCTCTCTTCCAATGATACTATCCTGAAATACTATTTACCCCATACACATATCTTCAAAATATTTCAATTAAGACATTTAGTGCAGCAGTTATTTGGTAATACCCCTCAGATACCCCAAATTGGATACTATATTAACTCAGACTCAGAGTCTGGCTAAACAGCCGCATTGTGTCTCCAGGATATATGCTAGTCTCCTGGCCACCAAATTCCCAAAACCCCTTTTAGGCTTGAAAGTGTGGACATTTTTAATGCCAGACTTAAATAGTAACTGGTCACAAATTTGGAAAATCTATACATGTACAACACCCAGGATAAATTACGCCTCACCCAATACTGCATACTAAATAACATGTATTACACCTCAATTAAATTACACAAAATAGGTCACCTTCCCAATTCTACTTGTTCCAGGTGTGGTAAGTTGGAGGGTACATTAGTACACATTTTCTGGTATTGTAAAAAGGTGTCTTCTTTATAGCAGGCCCTCCAAACAAGATTGGACCCCTGACAAGGTCTCCAGGAACTTTTCTCGGTAGAAGTCTGCTTATTGGGCATGTATAAAGACATACTGGTCAAAGAATGTAAATTACACATGGCTTTGGTCTCCATGGTAGTAAAAAATTGTCCTTAGACACTGGCTAGATCAGTGGCTTGTCTCATATAATGAATGGTTAACTAAGATCTCAATATGTCTTAGAACTGAACGCATGATTGCAAGTTCAAGAAACAAACTCCACTTCTTTGATAAGAGATGGGATAAGTTATATTCTCTATATCTACATTAGACATAGGTTTATATTTTTACTCCCCTGTAATTGTATACTGTCCCAGTAACATTATATTTTTCTTTTTTCACAAATGATGACACACTCCAAGGAGGGAGGGGTGGGTACTGGGAGGTGGGGTGGATGGGAGGGATGGGATAGATAAAGGGGGGTAGTAGTTACTAGTAATATTGTTTTAGAAAAGACCTTCCCAGTACAGCTGTTACCTTAAAAAATGTAATTAGAAAATGACAGTTAGTTTTCATTCTGGAAGGGGATAATAGCCAGTATATTGCTTACACTTAAAACTACAAACTGAATACTGGACACCAATCCCACTCATCCTGATCAAATTAACACATCATTCATGTTGATTGTTTTATTGTGATCATTAATTTTCTCAATCAGCATATAAAAATCATATATATTTTGGGTTCATTACCCTTCTTCAGGAAACTGGTTTCTACAATTAAAATATACAAGAAATGCTTTTTTTAACATGTTTAAAGCACAATTTTGAATATAATTAATTCCATCTATACATGTTTAAATAATACAGAACCACAATAGACACATGCTATTGTACCCCACGTATAAACCAAAATTATCACCTTTTTTCAGTTTTATGTTGAATGCTTTTTTAATTTTTTATGTTCTCATGTTTGACTCCCTCCACGGTGAAGCTACTACAAAAAAAAAACAGAAAACAACGCTAGACCTGTTTCAAAAGGTATTAAACTCACTCATTTCACTACTAACTCCAATTATAGGTAAAATGCTAACCTTTTCTGAACTGTTTCATATCACACTTGGTTTCTGTACAACATTGATAAACAGTGTTTCATGTTTCATCTGTAACAAATTCTTACCAAACGCATTATATTAACGTATCTCCAAGCTGTTCATTTCAGATACTGTAATATATATATATATATATATATATATATATTTATTTATATAATAGACATTAAAATGTCTGTACTCAATTACCATTAACTCTGACCATAAATTCGAACAACATTCTGCCATAAAAGGCCATTCACATCTATCTGTACTGTTGCTGCGTATATAACGGTAGTGAACCCCTTTGCTTTTTTCTACATTAAATTGAATGAACTTCTCATTATTACTGCTGGTCATTTATAAGCTTATCAAAGTCCTGTAGATGTATGAATCTTTAGTTTTCTACTACTTACATATTCTGGCTCCACAGTTACATCTTTGAGGGAGTAAAGGATGCGGGGATTCCTGATTCCAGTTTTAAACTAATTACTCGTCCTCTGAATCTGGCACTGATGAATTACATCCTAGATAGGCTTAATTAGCCTGCTTACATGCCAGACCCACTCTATAGTGGCACCATTGTACTGTAATACTTGGTGTCAGGGGTACCAGCTCTCATTTGCACTTATAACTGGTCATAAATTAAATGCTCCACAATATATTGAAGGTTATCTTACATTGATGAAAACCCTAATATACTTAGGTATACAATTATTGCTTGAACTAATTAAATCATGACCATCTTAAGGCTTCTACTCTAAACAAATATAAGAAGTCTTAAAGCTTTTTAATAAACTTAAATTGTTACTTTGCAATAAAAATATCACAACTCAGTTATACACTTATAAAGTCCCCATGTACTCAGGGAAATCACAATCTCTAGATTTCATATTTGCTAACAAAGCTAGAGTACAGTTGTAGAGAAAAAAATGTAAACCTTTAAGGACTCTTAAAGAATTGGTTGCCATTCTATAGTTTCATTAAGTCTGAATTTTGGATTGTTAGTCTGAAAATAATTAATAAGTTTTGCTTCTCTAAACAATAATTTATTATTGAAATCACCACCTCTGTCAGTTTTATTTGCCTTTTCTTATAAAAAAAACATAGTGTTGCTATTTGGTGTCCTCTTTCAATAAAATGTCTCACTATTGGAGAAGTCAAATCTTTATTTCTAATATACCCCTTGTGTTCTCCTATACTTTGTTTTAAATGTCTTTTCATCTTGCCAATATACATGAGGTCAAAGGGGCATTTAATGCCATATATGACCCCTTCTGTCTGGCAAGTTATTAAATCCTTTATTTTAAAATCTTCTTTTTTACCAACGTTTCTTATTGTCTTAATTTTATAAGTGTTATGGCAGTGTATACATCTGCCACAGCTGTAATTTCCTCTCAGTTCCTCCTTTGTAAACAAAACCTGTTTTTTTTTTCTGGAACTTTGTGTTCTGTATGTACCAATCTATCTGATAAGGATCTTACTTTTTTAGCTACAACTTGGGGGCCTCCCTGAAATGCATTCTTTCCCATATTGGTAGATTCCAAAAAATGCCAATGTCTATTAATTATACTTTTAATAGACCCAAAAATGTCACTATGTCTGAGGGATAAAACTATTTTTTTAATTTTGAGATTCAGTGCGTTCTTTGTCTTTCTTATCCATTAATATAATAATTCTTAAGTTTCTGAGTTATATCAAAAAACAACATGTCATCACCAAAGCTAAAGAGTAGCAATCTATAACTTGGGAGGGTGCTCGACTGAGAATAACCCAAGATCTGCCTTTTGAAATCAGGCAAAAGTGTACAGCATTCCATCCAATAGTTAGCAAAATAATAGTAGCTGGCATCTCATTTAAGATGATCTACCCGGCTAAACTACAAGTCTCCACTAATGGCAACTGGCTTTCCTTTCGATCTCCTATGCAAGCAGCATCTAATCTGGCAACCAAATTACTGGAGCTCTTCAAGAATGGTGGATTTTATTTTGTTAAAAGTTTATTGGAAGCTACTATTGGAGGGTTGCCTCCTTGGTTGATGAATACCAGAATTACCAAATGTTTAAAAAAAGTTATTGTTCTGTACCTGAATAAGGTTCCCTAGTTCTGGACTGGGTAGGCCATTAATTTTCTTAATGTGGCAACACAGGGACATGACCACAAGTGGGGGTTTGTGAGCTGTTGTGACTCCTGAAAAGTGGAAGCCTAAGGTACAGGCTGGAGCTCCATCGGTCAGGTTTCCACACCTGGCTACTGCCAGATATGGTTCTTCTACTCTTCCCCCTGAAGTCTCAGTGACTTACAGATAGACAACAAATACTCCTGGACAGTCACTCTTCTGAATTGTAAATAAAAAATTTTCCTGCTTGACATGCCAGTACTCAGTGCTGCCAATTATAGTGTCACTGTTTAGTAGATAGCAAATAGACTGGTTCTGTTTACTGTATTAGGTTTATCGCTAAACATGGGATGGGGAAGGGAGAGAAGGCTATATCCTAATAAATTACGATGAATGGGGGGGCCTGACTCACCCAACTATCATACTCGCGCTGAAGGTACCAAGTAAGACACGGTCACACAGAGCGGAGCTTCATGCAGCCCTCCAGAGTACTATTCAAATTAAGGGCTAATTTGGACAGGTCCTTCACGTTTAGTGTGCTGAGTATAATTTGGTTTGTGGAGCCTTTTGTCCACAGGATTCTTTTAATTATCCAACTCCAATTCAGTGTTTGTGGATGGTGCGGGTGTGGGGGAGAGGGGAGACCCAAGCCTATGCAAGCTCACTGAAGCTGCAGAGCATTTCAGCTAAGGGGGGGGCCATTTCCCCAATGCACCCTCGGGTATACATGTTCAGGATTACTGTATTTTGATAAATTGCTGGGGAAAATTTATGGTCTGGGGTAATTTCTAATCCTTATAATACTAAAGTTTTGGTAACATACAGGAGGCAATCAGGAGCTGGAGGGGATAAGACACCTGAATCCTTTACGGAAAATGAGCTTGAAACATAGTCTTTTGTATAGAGTTCCTGGGGAGAGAAGTTGGGTGGAAGAGGTACAGGATTGTCTACTCTGATTTCACTTAAAAGGTCAAATACTTTCTCAATAGTAAGTTTACAGAATAAGGGGTTCTTACGTGGGCTAAAGAGGGGGGACACTTATCAGGATCATTAAAGGGATCTTAAACTATGGAACTCAGAGAGAGGGGATTGTTTTGGGGAAAGAGCAGGAGGATGCAGTGTGCCCTAGGGTTTATATATATATAAACTTTTCCTAGGTACCATAAATGGTGATGGTAACGGTTAAAATAATAACATGGAATGTAAGAGGAGTCAGGGACCAAGTGAAAAGACTTCAGATGTTAAAACACTGTACTCTACTTAATGCAGGGATTATCTTGCTACAAGAAACCCACCTTCTAGAGATCAAAGCCCTATGTTGTGCAGGCAAGAAATCTCACAAATCTTTTCACCTGGTAACTCCATGTTGAGTAGAGGGGTGGCAATCCTGATCAAACATATTATTTCCTTCCAACCAGAACACTTTATTTCAGATCCCAAAGGCAGATTTATGCTGGCTAAAGGTCTGTTAATGGGCAAAGATACTGTCTTGGGTTCAATCTAGGGTCTGGTAGGAGGGGACCCTGAATTCCTTATGGCTCTGGCCAACAAGATTGCCCCACTTTTGCCCACACCTCTAGTTTGGGGGGGACTAGAATATTCCTCCCACACAAGATCTGGACAGATCATAGTCAGATTTAAAGCCCTCTTCAGCATCTCAAAGGGCGCTAAATGATTTAACAGATCTTCTGGGTCTCTGTGATCCGTGGCAAATTTTTAACCCTTCCAATAAGCTTTTCTCATTCTTTTTCTCAATACAAAAATCATGGTCCAGGCTGGGCTATATTTTACTTAGTCTCCCACTTAAGAAAGGTGTATGTCAAACAGGTCTGGAACCAGTAGTCCTTTCTGATCACTTAGTAGCATGAACGCTATTAACACTGGACCCCCTCAATCAGAGGGACACAATCTGGAAACTAAACACCCAGCTGTTAAAGGACAACTAAATAATCATTAAAATACAATCTTTGATCCAGTCTTTTATGGAAACTAATCGAGGTTCAGTTTAAAAGGAGAATATGTTATGGGGTGCCCTAAAATGTTATCTTGGTGGGAATTTATCAAGGTAGCTTCATTTCAGAAAAAAAGTAGGGAGAAGGAGGCCCCTCTCTTCTTGCCCAAATGAGGTCAGCCGAACTCTCTCTCTCTCTCTCTCTTTCTCCTCATCTAATCCCCCGGCTCTCTGGAAGCCTTAATATCCCTCAGGAATAAATATGCAAACTTGATTCAGGAAAAAGCAGAGTATGCTCTTTTCAAAACTAAAACTTGATACACCAATCAAGAGGAGAAGGTAGGCAGGCTTCTATCCTTAAGATTATACATGATAGAGTCTTCTTGGCTAATTCCTTCCATCATAGCACAAGACGGTAGCATTAAACCCCCCCCAGAGTTATTACTGAAGTTTTTGAACAGTTCTACCATTCTCTATATGGTAAAAGGTCTCACACACCAACCATTTTGGATACTGAGGCCTACCTAGAGTCTTTGAACCTACCCTCTCTCTCAGAGCAATAGTGCTCATCCCTGTTGATTCCCCTTACTCTTACCGAAGTGGAAGCTGCAATCAAATACTTGATTCCAGACAAATCCCCAGGACCGGACAGCTTCCCCTCTAATTTTTATAAAGCCTTTTCTGTGGATTTAGCCCCAGTCTTGCTCAGATTATATGACTATATACTATCAGTGGATTCTCTAGACTCATCCCTATTGGAGGCTACGATAATTCTGTTCTTTAAGCCAGATAAACCACAGTCTCAACCTTCTAGCTATTAACCAATCTCTCTTATGAATTACAACATCAAAATTCTAACCAAAATTCTCTCCTGGCATATTAGATCAGTATGGAATCACTTATTAAGCCCCGAACAGGTGGGTTTTGTACCTGGTCTCTCCTCTGTGGACCAACTCAGGAAATTGAGCCACATTTTCCAAACTGCTCAGTCCTCCAAACTCCCCATGACTCTAGTCTCACTAGATGCCAAAAAAGCATGCGATAGAGTAGACTTGGAGTTCTTCTGGTTAACATTAAAGAAAATGGGTATCCTTCCTCTTTTTATCCAGTTGCTCCAATCCTTATACTCTTCACCCTCTGCCACAATTTATTGTAATGGAGGTTTTTGTTTTCTACATGTTTCCCCCTTTTTAAGGGGACTAGACAAGGCTGTCCACTCTCACCCTTTCTCTTCAATTTATGCTTGGAACCCCTTCTTCACAGTATTAAATCATCACCACTGATAAAGGGCATTAATATACTTAGTCATACTTTATTACTGTCAGTTTATGCAGTCGACATTCTTCTTCATCTTGAATCACCAGTTTCTTCTTTAGAGAATACTCTACAGGCAATAGAGCAATTCAGTCAGTTCTCCAACTACAAGCTTAACCAATTTCAAACTAAAATATTTCCCCTTAATCATCTCACTCATAGATCTTGCTTTGAAAGGTTTGGCATGAAGTAGTCCCCACACTCTATTAAATACTTAGGTATTTTCCTATCCACAGACTCCCAAAGTCCAAGAAATTGAACTTAGAAGACCTGGTGACTTCTATTCAACAAAACTTCTACAGATGGGAGTCACTTCCATTGTCCCTATGGGGTAGAATAAATATTATCAAAATAAATATTCTTCCTAGACTATTTTACCCCTTAAATATGTTACACATCTGGCTTCCCCAATCATATTTTCGTCGGATACATTCAATGATTTCCCATTTCATCTGGTTAAACAAGCATCCCAGACATTCATTTCATAAGCTGAGCCTTCCTAAGGAATATGGCAGTTTACTTCTACCTAACTTCTTCTTCTTCATCATCTTCTTCTACTACTGGGCTAGCCACCTGTGAAGAATGGGTAGGTGGCTAACCACTTCCAATGACAAGTATACATGTTCCTGACTTCAGATTGAAAATCAGATTCTTTGCTCACACAACCTGAATGCTTCAACTATTTTGTTCTCTGCAGGGAAATCAATTCTACCAGTGTTGCATTTTTCAGTGATAGATACCTCACTAAAGATGTTTCCCAGTGTAGTTCATTTCTCAAGATCATTCCATCCCAAGATATGGCCCAACCACTCATCTCCAAACCCAATATTAAAATCTGAGGCACTTGTATTACTTCAGGCTAGCTACCTCAACTAAAAGAAACAAAGATAGCTGAACTATATTCTCAGACCTCTCTTCTTTCCTTCTCCGACATCCTGAAGAAATACAATATACCCCGTATACATATCTCCAAGGTTTTCCAATTAAGACACTTAATAGTCCAATTGTTTGGTACCGCTCCTCAGTTATCCAAACTGGACATGCTATTAACCCAGATCCATAACCTCTCTAACCAACCCCACTGCATCTCTTTGATTTACACTAGTCTTCTAGTCCTTAAACACCTCTGCTACCGGACTTAACTATTAATTGGACTTCAATCTGGAAAGATCTATATATTTACATAACTCAGGTCAAACTCAGACTTACCCAACATCATATACTAAATAACATGTATTACACCCCTACTAAATTATTTAAGATAGGACATCTCCCTATTTCTACTTGCACTAGGTGTTGTGCCTTTATGGCATGCAATCAAATTTAGACTGGACCCACTGTTAGGCCTCAAAGAACTTTTCACAGTAGAGGTTTGCCTGCTGGGAATGTATAAAGAAGTAAAGGTCAAAGAGGGCAGATTCCAAATGGCTCTGGTCTCCATGATGGTTAAGAAACTGGTACTCAAACATCGGCTAGACCAGTTGCTGATATCATATACTGAGTGGATAAATGACATCACTGTTTGTCTCAGAATTCAGCATTTGATAGCAAGTACAGATAATAGACTTCATCTTTTGATAAAGAGTGGGTCAAATGATACACTTTGTTCCTGCATTAACTACCTATCTCTCATGGACTCCCCAGTTGATTTTTTACAACCTTAAATAGATCCATTATAACTCAAGGAAGGGCACACTCTGGGGGGGGGGTTAACAGGGGGAGAGATCCAAGGGGGTTGGGGGAGGTTCACTGGGGAGGGTAGGGGGTTGGATGTTGTCTTGTTTTATCCGAAGTTGAGTGTTTGTTGTACACAAGCCTATGGTATTTGTTTTGTGATAAAAATCAATAAAGAATTTGAATTAAAAAAAAAGATTTGTCTAATGTCAGTGCAACTGTTCATGAGACAGGGTCCCAAAATAGGCACATTGAAAATTTGGGCAAATAATATGCAAATATGGCCAGGTTATGCCACTAAGTTCAAAACACCACTGAATTACATTGAACTGCATACCTGTTTCTTCAAGTTCTCTGTCTGGCTTTGAACAGTGAAGATATATTCACAGTCCAGAGAGGATTATGGTGTTGAACCCCCAGTTAGTAAGTAAGGGCTTGGTGGATGCAAGGTGGTGGTTGCTGAGTTGGAGGGTTTGATGAGAGTAGTGTAATGGCTGCAATAGACATCGATGAACATTTTCTTTTTACAAGGTGAACAAAAAATGGACCGAGGATTCCTGCATGGGGGAACTGGGCACCCCCTGTGTGATTGTTACATTTATGGGGGTAGAGAGGCATGGTGGGTGCTGAGAGGGAGGGTCAGGTGGGTGGGAGAATAAAATATATAGAAAAATTACAAAAGATAACCACATATACATGGTAGTGGGTGGAGGTAAAAAAAAAGAATGAGGATTCATGATTGGGCACACCCAGTGTTACTGTTATGTTTGGGGGGTGTTGAGCGAGAGGGTTGAGTGTGTGTGAGTGAAAAATATATATTCAAAAAAAACTAAACAGTCTCATCTGTGGTCCTTTTGGCAGAGGTCATAGTGGAACATGACACAGTCCACTGTGTTCAAGACAGCTTCCAAACTCTTTTGCAAATGCACAAGTAGTCAAGCATGTCCAATACAGTTTGTCACCCCATCTGGAACATGGTGGACTGTGTAATGTTCTGCAGTGACCTCTGACTAAGTTAAAATAGTGCTGTGTGACTGTTATAAACTGTGTGTGTGTGTGTGTGTGTGTTCTGTCTTTATTTAATTAATTACTGTGTTTTTATTATTTTCTGTCAGTTTTTTGAAGCCTGTCTGATGACTGCTCATCTATTCTTGGTGAAAAGCAGTTTCAGATGTAAAACAGGAAGTGATGTACATAGGGGTAATTGAAATATCACACATTACATGCACCCCTTGAATTGCTGAGATTTGTGATGGGAAATCTAGCTGAGGCAAATCAATGTAAATCTATGCAAATCATACACTGAAAGCATCATTTAGGGTCTCTGACTTCAAGCTGTTTTTTTTTTATTTTACAATGGTTGCACAGTGACAGTTGATACCTACAAAATTTAAATGTGTAAGCCAAAACTGAAAAAAAACATGTTGCTGTTAGGAGGTGCAGCCAATGTCATGCAGGTGTCTGTTGTCATGTGAAAGCTAATGTTAGCTTCACTGTAAATGAAATACAATACTCAAAAGAACAACGTTTTTGGTTATCTGCTCCTTCACTCTGAACATTTTTTAAAGGCTTTCCCTGCTGCAATCTGCTGTTAGTGTGATGTTTGACAGCTGTGATGGCAGCTGCTACTTAGGTCCCTGATCAACAATGATTCCTGTATTTTACAGCAAAATGGAGCCATGTACGGAAGACTGACCCCTATATTTGCATTGTTTATACTCAAAAACAGTGTAATTCATCTTCTATAGGAACATTGTAGTCTTCTGGAAAACCTAGGAAAATATGGAGTTACAGGGAAAATGCCAAATCATTCTGTGAATGCAACTGTTTTACACACTTGTTAAAGTCTGCGACTTTGACCATGACCAAATGCGAAGTGTGAAGGCTGTCCCTTTAACCCCCATGCTACAGTTAGTATATCTATGATGAAATGTCCTAGTATAAGGAAACGTTATTTATTGAAACCAATATCATATGGATTGCTTACTGAGTCTGCATTCATACCAGTGGTTATGTAGGTTATATCAGCTAATATGTAGGGCACTCAAGTTTTAGCACAGCCATTATTCTGTTGTATTTTCCACCTTCATTGCCTAATGGACACATGCTTGAATGTGTGTGCAATGAAATGAACACAACAAGGTTAACTAGAACAGTTCACTGCAACACAAACAGTAGAAGAGAATATCCTTCCTGGTGTAATTTCTCACACACAGATCAGTAGAGATGATAACTGATACTCTGTGATGACTGAAAATCTACAACGCTCCACCTTGGTTCCTCATGGATCTGAGCCTCCTTCCCTTCTCACTTTCTCAGTCTGTTAAAGTCTCCATCTTGACCATTATATCCACTATCTGGTTAATGAAAGTTGTGTAGCAGTTATTGAGATGTGAGTGTCTTCCTCAGCCCTTCCTCTCATCAGAATGTAAAATAACTTCTCTTGCATTGATGACTCCCTGACTAGCCGTGGTGGGGTTTCCACCAAATGAAGTTTTCTCGCCTTTATCTACCCATCGATCATACTCCCTCAGAGTGCAGGGGGGTTAAGAGAGGTAGAAAAACAGGGGAAGGGGATGGGGAAGGTATAATCCATATAGGGTATGACACGGAGAGGGGAGCTCGTCAGTGTCGCAGTGAGTACATTGTGAATTTGGTCAAGTCTGAGACTGTGGCACTGCAGGTTAGAGTTAGGCATGAGTGGTGCACATTGGGGGAATATGTATACTGTAACTCCTGGGCATCACTTGTACCCTGACCAATATTATATCTCTCAGCCGGGAGAGGGTTTCTACTTTGGGATTTGGGGGTGGTAGATGGGCAGCTGCATCTTAGGTTTCAGCTCAGAGAACTGATCTACAGCAAGTGACTGTCCTTAATAAACAGTCTGTAAATATGTGCCACAACATAAAACAGAATAAGTAGAAAAGATTTTTATTAATAATTCACTGTAGTGTCTAAAACAATGGATGAAAGTCCTGATCTGTAGCTCCAGTCTAAGAGCATTTAAATGACAGCCTCTAATTTAAAAACAGTCTGCAAAGGCAGAAAAATGAATCAAACCCTCTACAAGTCACATTCTCAAAAAACAACCACAGGGAAATGGTCTGACAAAGCATACAACAACATTCAACAGTAAGATAAATAATTTCTGCACAGATGATTGGCGTGTTGACAGACATGAAAGTCAAAGTACCAGAAATTAAAAGCTCAGCATGTGAGTGACCCTACTGATTCAGATAACATTCAACTTTTTCTGAAAATAGCCAACTAATCAGACAATGGGGGAGCACCATTAAAAACAAAATTGAGAACCATAAAATTTAAGGTTTTCATGCCAAAAAGTAATATAATAATGTTTAAATAAGATCCATGACATGAAAAGGTACAGTACAGTATAAGGGTATAATGTTAAATACTGAGCAGCTCATTAATGGAGAGAATGGAGTGCTTCACAGACACTGAGGTGACTGTGAGGCAACTCCACACTGTTGCTCAGTCAGAAAAAATCTCCTTTTTCTGATCGCAGGAGGTCAGTAGGGCTCCACTCACTGTAGCCTTAACAACTGGTTCCTGTATGCGTTAACTGCTATTTGGTACAGTTTCAATCTGAATTTTTTATTGTATAATGAAGTATTTTAGATGTATGTATAACTGTGTACTGTGGAATGTTTTGCAGATTATGATTTGTTCTTTGTAAAACTATAATGTAAAAAGGCAATGAAACCTATACCTACCTACCAGATGAATGTTTGTTTATCTCATCATGCAGGAATTGAAATGTCTGCAGAATTCTACTGGCTGAATGCTCACTGGGGCAGAAGAAGAAGAAAATATTTCCACGAAAGGCAGGTAAGGATAGATGGGGGGGGGGGGATTGTTCCATAGATCGAAAAAAGCTCCAAAGATAAAACTGTCAGTAGTACATCATTTTGGTTCCACGAAGCCACATCAACAGGAATTTTGTTGATTGACATTACAGTGACCACACAATGCTGACAGCATTGTACCATCAGGGGATTCAAGTGTTTTTTGTAGGGGTCTGTCTACCCCGCAACCCCTGCATTATAGATTATCAACCCTGACTTGAAATTGTTCAGGGATGGGACAAAATCCCCAGTGAAAGTAATGTCAGCAATATCATGGACCATTACAGCGAACTGCCCGTTTGGTTGCTGTAATGATCTTTGCAGTGTTTACGTCGCTGTGGCAATGGTATATGCTTCATTTTAATTTGTGTATGCATGTATGAAGAGAGATATACTGTAAAGGAAAATAACATGTTTGTTCATTTTATATTGAGGCAGTTTAAGTTTTGGGGCCTATGTGATATTTTGTTTTTACTGAGTAAAGATGGCAGCCATGTTTGTAATGGATATTTCAAGAATTTTTTTTAAAAGACATTGATATTGTTGGTGTGCTGTGTCCTGATTGTCAGCACTATTTTTTACCCATGTAATGTGCTCTTTCAAGGCACAGGTTCAGTTCTAACCAATCAGGATGCACTATTTTCCCTACCCATGTTCTCAGAAAGGAAATATTAAAGTGGCATTTACATTAGTTGTAGACTGAGCTGTAGTAGAATGAGAATGAACATGTAGAGTAACATCCTTAGTATATGAAGTAGCACTGCTAAGAACTAAGGTAGGATTAGATAGCTTTTTCTTCTTTTTCTTATTTTTATTCTTTCTTTTTTTATTTATTCTTTCTGTTTTTTATCATGTCTTGTAAAGTTTCACTTTCCTTAATTGAAGATCTTTCCATGAAGGGGAGAATATTTTATCTCTTGAGAGTTGACTGAGGAATCAACTACTACAACATCTGGTTGGCTATCTTTTGAATGTTGACTTCTGTATTTGCAGGGTCAAAATCATTCATTAAACCAGATACTGGAAGAACAGCATTATCATGGGGTTTATTATAAACAAACTTTTGAGCAAGTTGTTTTATCGTAATGTGTTTTTTTTTCAATGAAAATGACTTTAAACAATCAGCCTCTTCCTTGAGAACCCACAGATATACAAGAATAAAAAAATTAGACATATGTCAGTTCTTGACAACCTTAAATAAGTCTAAGAGTTCTGTGATAGGGCTGAATAAGGCCCTGATCTATTTGTTATGAAGAAATACAATGTAATTAAACACAAAGATCTGTTCTGACCTCTTCTTTTCTGTCTCTTGCCTATCTGGTTGTGTAGCCACAAGTTCTTGTGAGACCTAGGAACTGAACACTCTGATGGTCTCGCGATTCTCCGCTCTCGCTATCTTGCACCTTCACTTGCTTTTTCTAACATTTCTTCCTCTTATGTATCTGCGGTTATAAAAATATATGTGAATCACTGGGTAAAACTGTAACTGAAACTGGTATCCCTTGGTTTGAAAATGTATATAGTTATGCTGTTTAAATAATTGTGAAAAGTTATTTGGAATTTAGGAGGGTAATCTGAGATACAGTCTGTTACAGGCATGTGTAGCAGATGCAGGGTATTTACTGTAACTGTTTGCCCTTTTATGTATGCCTATGCAATAAATTCCCTTTTTCAGCCAACCTTGAGCTTTTATGTGAATTTATACCACGATACCTCAAATGCACTCATCATTTTTGTTTGTCTGGGGATATGAGCTAACAGCTCCTTTGCTGACTATACTGCTACTTCACTGGAGGTGTGTTTTTATTGTGTCAATTGCCTTAGCAGGGAGGAATAGCAGGGAGTGGGAACAAAAGGAAATGACACCAGAGAAACAAACAAAATGCCACAATGAAAATTGTAAGTTCATGAAAAGGGGTTACCAAAGTGTGACATGAGGGTGAGATTTTCAGATCCACAATAGTTACATTTTAATAAGCTTGTCAAGACACTGTGACTGAAGAGAGTCAAAAAGGAACCAGATCATGAGATAACTTCCTAGCAGGAATTTGAGATAAATCACCTTCAGTGTTGCACATGCAACGGGGACACCAAACATAGCATGTGCAACAGTAGAAACAACTGGTGTTTGACTTGGAAAAAAAGTCACATTTCTTTTTACTTTATTTTAGTAAGCATTTCAAGACACTATGACCCAAGAGAGAAAAAGGGACTATGCTGTGGGCTAACTCCATATCATACCTGAGAGAAAAGCACCTTCAGTGTTGCAAGTGCAACAGGAACACCAAACATTGCATGTGCAAGAGTGGACACAACAGGCGTTTAACTTGAAAAAAATGTTACTGTAATTTTTTATTGGTTTTATTAAGCATTTCAAGACACTATGACCCAATAATGAAAGAGGGACTATGTTGTGGGATAACTCCATATCAGATGTGAGAGAAAAGCAGTTTCAGTGTTGTGTGTGCTGTGGGGACACCAAGCATTGCACATGCAACAGTGGACACCACACAGCTGTTTAAGTTAAAAAACAAGCATGGCCTGCACCCCTCTCTCACCAATGTCCTGCATTACATTTAAGAACCAATTCCAAAAGAAAATCACCCACTCAAAAAAAGCTGTATGCTTTTGCTACAAATTTGGGAGTATGTAAAAAATGCAGTTTGCTTGGACACCACAGTTGCGCTCACCATGCAAAACTTGGGTGACCCAGAAATTGTATATGCATAGAAAATCTAGGGTGAATATGTTTTCATTAACAAAAGACAACACTTGAGGCAGTTTTAACATAAATTTACTGAAGTGCAACTAAAATAAAGTCTTCATAGAAGCAATGGAATGTATTGTAGTTTTGTATGTCACATTCTGCTAGGGAAAATCTGTGACATTTTGGAGCTGGACATTGAATAAAAATAAAATGGGTGCACCTAGGTTTCTCAAACTATTAAATGTATCTATACTTGCAGCTACCTCTTACATTTATTAATCCTGACTGTGGTGGCTGTTGTTATTTTTTTTAAATCAACATACAAAGTATCAGGCACATTGGTACCCCCATTTCAAGAACTTACCCATAAATTAAAAATGAAAAGAACCATTGTTTACTCTGTAAATCGGAAGAACAGATAATGAGCACCCATATTTGGTAAGGTTCCATGTCTTAAGGGTGACAAAATAATAGTAACCTACACTTCAGCAAGTGCACAACGCCGAAAACACAAAAGGCATCTGTGCACTACAGCAACCACAACATAAGTGACATGCCCAACTCACGCTGCAAAGTAATTTTACTTAATGTTTCACATGGGGGGCTGTGCCCACCCCCATGTGGGGGACTTTGCCCCTCCATTCCCTCCTTACTTATTATAATCACCTCCAAAGGGGGTCTGACAATGGGGTAAGGAGGCAACTCGGGAGAAGGCTATTCAGGAGAATTGAGCAATGAGGGAAAATGGAGCACAGTTCTGGATGGTCGGGGAACAGAGGACAGAAAATGTTAGGTACAGAACGGAAGACCAGAAATTTTTAAGTTCATAAACACACACTTTGCAAAATAAGTATACACACACCCACCAAGGTCCGAACCAGGAACCTCCTGCATTGCAGGCAGTCACTCAAGCCACAACACCAAGTGACCAGCTAAGAAGTGCTTACCCCAACTACATATCTTATGGTAGTTCACCAGTGCTCCCTTTACCATTCACTTTCTTCCTCACTTGCTGTTCTGTATCTCTCACTGTAGCTCATATCACATCCCACTAACCTTTTCCATTCATGCATCTGACAGACGATCAAACTGAGTTGCTGATATTGAGTCACTCACTTTGACTTGCCCATATCACTGGATACTATTAGATATGGAGAGAGGAGGATGCATTTTTGTCATACTGCTGTGTCATGTGTATCCCCAAAGACAATTTACCATGGGATCCAGGTGCCCCAGTTCAACCCTTCCCAGTTGTTCTATTTTACAAGTACTGTTCTATTTTGTAAGTGTATGATGGAAGAAATCCCTGTACTTTACTCAGTATGATGACCCATCCTGCAGTGCTTTCACAAAAAAAACTGTTTTAAATTAGCACAATTCAGTTATGTTTCAAAATATTTTAAACCAACCCACAAATTTAAATGGACTGAAGAGAGAACTTCTGTTTCTTACAGTTTCTGGCTAATGAAATTAATACAACATGCCCTATTGTACTTTGGCAAGTGAACCCCTCTTATCCAATTTTCAGAATTTGCCTGATAAACTAAGATCAAAAGGCTTATACCATTGGATAAACTAATTAAAGTTATGTTTAAAATGTCATCCTTTGTTCATTGAACAAAAAGATCACGCTGCTACTGCAAAATGTATGTTTTTAAATTGCTTGGGTCTTTCTATGTGTATTGTGCCATGATTTTAACTTAATCTTTGCAAAAAGGATTTATACTATGACTGTTACTTTTGCAAGTAGATATGGGCATGTCATATTCATTTAGCTAGCTAGAAATGGGAAAAATAAACTGATTTTCAAGTCATTTAAACAAACACACTATTGTTGTCTTCCTCCTTATTAGTTTTTAATTTGTATAAATTTTAGGTTGCCTAACCTCTGCTTTAATGTGAAAAATAAACTCACAGTAGTGGTCCAATAGGTGCATGGGGGATATAAACTTGCCTATTGCATTTTTAATTTCCCTGCACACAATGCGTCCTGGCAAATCTGGTAACTACCATTGAATCTAGCCTGCCCCTGTGAGATGCATTATGGGTAGTATGCAGCTTTGACCATAGCATTCAACTGTCCCTGATTACAGGGTACATCCCCAATTTTACCCCTCATAATTGCTGTGTCCCTCATACATCCCTTATAGAAGATGGGCTGCCCACACAAAGAATGTTCTTTAAAGCAGAAATTCTTAATAGTATAAGACACTAAATTAGAAATAAATGCTGAACAAATAAACACAATGGTCTCCACAGTGTTCTGAGCTTATATCTCCATGTTTGAGGGTGTGCCCCTCAATATGAGGGTCCATGATCCTCATTGCCCACCATTCTGAGTGTCCATCCCTCATTTTCATTCATCTAAGCACATGATCAGGGTTGTAAGGGCTAAAGCCAGTCACCTGCCATCCCTACCCCACAGCACCCAGCTGAGCGCCGGGGCTTCCCTCTCGCCAGCGGGCAGTCGGGCGGGTATCTTAGCCGACTCAGGGAACCATGAGGCCGGGAGGGACAGTGAGGGAGCACTCGGGAAAGCCGCAGCCAATCGGTAAGTGAGCGCTCCTCTAGGCACAGCAGCCGATTGGCTCTCCTGCCCCATTGACTTACACTGACTCAGCCTGCCTTGCAGAAATCTGTCTGGGACTTGATTTTTCTTCCCTGTATTCTTGCAAAATTCCCCAAAAAGAGCTGTCTTCTATTTCTTCTGCATCTGTAAAGGGAAATTGTTGATTTTGATTGTATTCTGCTGTATTTCTAAATCCTGATAGCTGAAGTGGGCGAGACGCTGAGGCGCCACTTTTCTTCCTTTAACTGTGTAATTTACCTAAAAGATGCTGTTTTCTGCTATTGTAATTGCAAGGGGAAACTGCTGTTCTATTGCTATTTACTGTGATTGCAACTCCTTTTTTGCATTTGCAAGGTGGGCCAGATGCTGAGGTGCCACAGCACCCCCCCCACAGTCTTTTGTTGTGCAGATTTAGTCAGTGATGATCAGGAACACTAGTTTCTGCCTTTATTAACTGCTGCACCCTCCTCTGTCTCTCCAGCCTGCCATCCTTTACCCCACAGCACCCAGCTGAGCGCCGGGGCTTCGCCCATAGCGGTGGTCGGTGGCACCTTCACGACCAGGGATCCACGAGGCCGGAGGGACAGTGAGGGAGCACTCCGGAAAGCTGCAGAATTTTTGCCCACCTGCCTTCCCTCTTGTGTGTTACTTTATAGGCATCTTCCATCAAATCTCTTCCCGCCTCAACATTATTCTAAACCAACAGACTGTCACATCGGCTTGCTGATCCAACCAATCAGCAACTTCACTACTCCTGATAGCCAACTACCAATATCTCTCATAATGGGAGTTTACTTCTGATACTCCTTTCACTGTCAGCCATGGGTTCCACAGAGAAGATGTCCCTGTCACACAAACTAGGGTGATCCATCCTCCAGTCTCTCTGAACCATCCCTTTGGCTGACACTCATACCTCACATTTGCTCTATCATTGCTGCATCGACTACAGTGGTGTGATCACCATAAAGAGACACATACCACCACACATGTATTTCAACCAAGGCTCCACTGCTGGATATTACAGATCCCCCCTAAGCCTAACCACCAAACTGCTACTTGGTGTCTCGACACAATCTCTTAAACCCACAGGGAGCACCCCAAAAGAGTGGCAACAGAATAAAAGAAGAAGGACCAAAGACAGCCCCCTCTCCCTACCACTGGCAGTCCTCACGAAACTCCTGCTCTTTCTATTACTCTGTATTGGTAACATGGAAATCAACCCTGGACCCCCTGAATGTATCACCTCTCCATCAGACCTAACCTCAATTAAAGGCCTCAGTTTCCTGTATATTAATGTATGCAGTCTGCTGAAAAAACTCACACTGATACAAGCCTGGGTTGCCCATACCTTGCCAGACTTTTCGTGGTATCTGAGACATGGCTCAAACCCACCACAGCAGACAGGGATGTTAACCTACCTAACTACCAGCTATTCAGAGCTGATCGCCAAACAAGGGAGGTGGAGAGCCATATATGCAAAATCCGGTATAGCTGTATCCTGTATTGCTGCAACATCTATGCCCAAGGAGTTTGAATGCTATCCCTAAAAGTCTGTCTCCCAATACAGCAGCTTTTCAGCTAGTTGGTTGCAACAGACCCCCCTCTGCTGAACACAAGCTCTTATCCCATCTGGGAAACCTGCTCAAACCCAGCACTGAAGAAGTCATTATTCTAGATGACCTGAATTTCAACTGGCTTACCCAGGCAGCTGCACCTCTGGTATCATTCTGTGATACATATGGGTTCACAGCTAATTAATGAACCAACAAGAATTAATGCAAGGAATAGTAATAACAGCACACTACTTGATATCATGCTAGTGAATAAACCACATCTATTCACACACGCTGGAGTGCTTTCGCATATAAGTGATCACTGCCCCATCGCAGGGTAAGATCCACCAGCATAACAACAAGCCCTGCAAAATTCCTCATGAGGAGATCCAAGAAAAACATCAATATTGAAGGATATTTGCATGATCTAGCTCACTCTCCACACTGGCAAGAGTTTTATCTTGCCTATTCTGTTGAAAAAGCTCAGCAGGTGCTAAATAGCATTATATTAAATGCCCTTAACACCCATGCCCCAATCTCTAGTATCCGAATAAAAAACAAATCCTGTCATTGGTTTACAGCTGACCTCAAATCTGCACTGCTGGAGAGAGACAAACTCTGGAAAATGACAAGAAAAAACAAGAATGCAAATGACTGGATGATATTTAGGAAAGCCAGGAATAGATGCACCAAGAAAGTTAGGGATGCAAAGGCTGCCTTCTACTTGGCCGAACTCGACTCCTCCTACCATAATCCTGCTAGGTTTTGGGGCACCATCAAGGGTGTGGTGGAGCAGGATGCTAACACCCCCCTTCCAACTCAATTACACAACAGTTATGGCCCTATCACTGGCAAAATGGAAATTCTGGATGCCTTCAATAACCACTTCACAATGACTGGCCTTGCCTTTGACACCTCTCCAGCTAACCTGCTGAGGGAACAATTAAGCTCCCATTACACTGGTGATCAGAGAGTTGACTCTTCCTTCAGCTTTAAATCTATACTGTTGAAACAAGTAGAGGATCTATTATGGCAACTGGATACCAAAAAAAGTGCAGGGGCAGACTCTCTGGACCCCTGCTTTCTAAAGATTGCATGCCACGTACTTGCAGTCCCCCTAACACACCTCTTTAACCTATCCCTAAACTCTGGCTCTATTCCCACACTGTGGAAGACAGCCCAAGTGGTTCCCCTTCTAAAATCAGGGGACCCTATGGATCTTAATAATTACAGGCCCATTTCCATTCTACCAGTGCCATCCGAGATGCTGGAGAAATTAGTGAGTAATCAGTTAAGGGAGTATCTTGACAATGTTAACCTCCTAAACCCAGCTCAATCTGGATTCAGGGCCAAGCATAGCACTATCACTGCACTAGCCAAGGTCACAAATGACTGGCAATCCGAATTAGATAAAAAGAATAATGTCTGTGCAGTATTCCTGGACCTGAGCAAAGCATTCGATACTGTGGACCTCGAGCTACTACTTTCATCCCTGTACTCCATTGGCCTAGATCCATCCTCCCTTAAGTGGTTCAGATGCTATCTCACCAGTAGGTCACAGCAGGTAAAAGCTGAAGGTGACCTATCCCCATAAAACCACTGTTAAGAGAAGTCCCCCAAGGTTCTATTCTGGGTCCTATCCTTTTTGCCATTTATATAAATAACATTGATTCAACCCTTACCAATTCCTCTGTACACCTCTTTGCTGATGACACTGTTCTGTATGTCAGCAACCCTTCGCCTGCAGCTGCTCATGAAATCCTAAGAACAGAATTCTCCTTGCTACAATATCAGCTACTCAAGAAAAAGCTTCTGTTTAATGCGAAGAATACTAAAGCAATGAAGTTCACAAATCAAAGCTCCACCAGCACATCCTCTTCAGTCATTCTCCCTCAGCTATGCACTATACTTGGAGAAATTCTGGAGTATGTAGAAAACTTCAAATACCTAGGTGTGTGGATTGACAACAGACTTGACTTCACTCACCATTTAGAAGAACTGTTAAAAAAGCTTCGCCAAAGGCTTGGCCTTCTCTATAGATTAAAACCCTTCCTAAACAGAGACTCAAAGATGAGGTTAGTCCAGGCCATTTTTCTATCAGTTGTTGACTATGCAGACTTCCTTTATAGTCACTGCCCCATCTCCTACCTTCACAAGTTGGATACCTTATATCATAGAGCAATAAGGTTCATTACAGATCTGCCATCTAATACCCATCATTGCTCTCTTTATGCTGCAGTTGGGTGGGTTTCCCTTCACCACAGAAGGAACAGAAATGCAGCACTATGGATTTACAGAGCGTTGTCAAAAAAACTTCCAAACTATATCCTGGACTGCTTCACCCAGACCTCTCCTAGCTCCTATGCCCTAAGAAGCAACAACATCATCCTGTTCAAATTGCCCAAATTCAACACCAGGCTAGGGAGGGCAGCAATCAGCTATTCTCTAGCTATAGCATGGAACACCCTACAAAAATCCCTAAAACTGTCCAATATCATTCCATTTGCATCCTTTAAACAGCATTGCACAGTCTTCTTCAAAGAGAAATGCAGTTGCTACCACTAGAGCTAGCATTGTCATCTCACAAATCTCCCTTCCAAACCATATATGGCATATTCCTTCCAGACAGACACCCCATCTTATGGCACCCAGTAATACCTTCACCATCCTAGTATTACATTATGTTGAGTGTCTGCCATGCCCCCCCACTGGGATATGTGTATACTGTACATACTGTAAATATTAGCTTAACTTTCCTGTAACCGTTTTTTATCATGTGAATTTACTGTACAGCACTGTGTTTATAAACGTTATTTTCCCCTGTATGTATAACTGTCTTATATAAGTGTATGATGTATCTGTTGTGTATCCACTATTGGACCTTGACCTTATCAGGTCCATCTTGTAAATGAGCCTTGCTCAATGATGTTCGCCTGAATAAATAAAGATCTGATGATGATGATGATGATGAACCCTTTCAATTAGGCTTAGCATTTTTGACAAATGGACCCCCCCCCCCAGCCACTCACCACTTGATCTCCAGCCCAACATAGGATCAGGGTCATGAGAGCTAAAGCCTGTAACCCTCCCAACTAGGCTCAGTAGTTTGGACAAATGGACCCCAGATACTACCTCGGAACACGCTGGCTTTGGTGCTTACAACACAATGGACTACATGGTGGCCTAGCCCCTTCCACACTTCTGACATGTGCTTTAAATGTTGACAGACCTGTGCCAATTATTTGTTCAGTCTGTTGTGTTTTAAAATCACAGCCTGTATTTCTGTTATTTACGTAGTTTTTATTCCACTGTATCCAAAAAGTTCTCATTCTACAGCTACTGCTTTCAGTTTGCTGCTGTTTGCTGTAATGTAAATTCTGTTGTTGTTACTGTATTTAAAGTCTGCTGCTATTTTGTTTATTTTAACTGTTGTTCGTGAGTTTCCTGCCTTAGTCTTCCCTCTGTCCTACCTCTCCCACTTTCTCCAGTCCTCCCTTGCTCTCATTGTTCAACATCAGTCAATCTGCCCTCCTGCTCTCTCCCTGCTAATTCAGCTATTCAGTTCTCTCTCTTACTCCCTAATTCCATTCAGTTGGACTGCCCACTGACCTGTTTTGTCTCCTTCCCTCCCTCCCTCCCCAGCCACTCACCACGTGATCTCCACCCTAGCACAGGAACAAGGTCATATAGGGCTAGGGTCTGCAGCCCTCCAAACTTGGCTCAGCAGTTTGGATGGACAGACCCCACAGGTACTACCTTGGAACATGCTAGCTTTGGCATGTGGAACTGTATATGAATTATCCCCTCACCCTCTCATGGTGGCTGTCCAGAAATTTATACTCAGCATTTCCCTGCTCAGATATTCGTCAATGGTATCTGCATCTGCTCCTAATTAATTAATGGTCCATCTATCTCAACAAGGGCTGCTGCGCACTTTTGATTTATTTCTGCTGCTTGCTACACAGAAACATAGAAACATAGAAGTTGACAGCAGAAAAGGGCCGTGAGGCCCATCCAATCTGTCCATTTTTTCTACCTTATGAATGTGCCATAGGCCTTTACTCTGTCAATGGCCTGTCTATTCATACACATCTGTATTGCTCCCTTATGCCTATCCCATTCCTGTTTGAAGCCCTGCTCTGTATTCATATCCACCACTTACTGAGGCATGCAGTTTCATGTATCCACCACCCTTTCTTTGAAAAAGAACTTCCTCACATCACCCCTTAATTAATCGGCCTCCCTCTAATCTCGTGCTGTGTCCTCTTGTCCGCTATTGCTCTTACATTGAAACATGTTAGACTCTCTTGCCTTGTTAATGCCCTAAATATGTTTGAATGTTTCAATCATATCACCGCTCTCCCTCCTTTGCTCTAGGGTATACATATTGAGCTCCGTTAATCTGCCCTCATATGTTTTCTGATGCAGTCCCTGCACCATATTGGTTGCCCTTCTCTGGACTGACTCCATTTTGTTAATATCCTTGTGCAGGTCACCCCATTTGGCTTCTGGGGAACTGGAGAGAACTGGGGCTTCTCCTAGGCCATCTTGGGGACTGGCCAGTTGCCAACTTGCTGGGGTGCCTGTAGCTACGGGTCATGGGCAGATGGGGCTGCGGTTGGCTTGGGAGGGCACAGTTTAGGAGTTTTATTAGCCTCCTGTTATTACACTCTCTGAACTCTTCCTCACCCTGGTCCCTGGAGTTGCCATAAGGATTACTTGGAGCAGATGGTGCTAGTGGATAGCTTTTACCACCTGCTTTTCTGAGGTATTTGCTAACTTGCTATCCATTTTTTCATCTTGGTGCCTTTTGCTAATTTGGACTGACTTCTTCTGGTTAGAACCTGTGCCCATGAAAGCTAACTTGATTTGATCCCTGGCCCTGTTTAGTTGGGTTCTCGGATGGTGAGTGCTGTGCACACCATTTTTTCTTATACTCTGTGTATTTTAACCCCCCCCCCCCAATGTGAGAGGTGGTTGTTGGGGGTAAAATTTATCTTCCTGACTGTGAGACTTATGATTTGTTTTAGAACAGTCACCGCATTAACATTTTATGACTTCTTCACTGTCTTATTGTTTTTGGTTATTGTTGACTCTTCCCACACTATTTAAATAATTCAGCCCTGCATAATGCTATATTTTGGTCCGGAGAGGCAGTGAGAGGGCCTCCTTAGACTGTGACTTAGCCTCCTTTCATATTATATCAGGAGCATGTGGCAGTGAGAGTGCTGCATTAAATGGACAATTAGGGGGTGATGGTGAGAGCTCCTCCCCCCTGTCATATGGACATCTACTGGAGTCTTTATTTAAAAATTGAAATCTGTGGTCAAGCAGTGGCCTTCTGATCTAAAATTGATATCGCTGCTGCTATCTTGGGCTGTAATATTGAAGCATTTTGGGAAGGGTTTTTTATAATGTTTTAGATTTATTTTCTATTATGTTTTAATTTACTGAATTAGTGGGGTGGATAATTAGTTTAATTTATTTGGGAAGGATTTGTGTTGGGTGTTATCATGTGTTTTGTGATTAGTTGTGTTCGTTATTCTTTTAAGAATGTGTGGGGGAGGCCAAATGATGGTCAGGCAATATTCCCTCACCAGGCTCAAGGAATTATGCCCCTTTGACTGCCTCTATTTATCAGCGGAGATTTATAAATGCTGTCAATCCCTCAGGATTGTCAGGAGGCACAGGAAGGGAGGGAGAACTGGGCCTGGTGGAGGAATGGAAAGGGGGGACACGAATTGGGGTGGTAGGAACCAAGCAACGCCCTGGGGCAAAATGGTGCCAGGACAAGGATGATCCCTGTCTTGCCCCCATACTTAAGGGCTCAGCAATTGATGCTGGACAGGAGTCAAGGTCTTCCCCAGCATCTCATCTAACCTGGATGGTGTTATGTAATGCCAGGTCCATCAAAAACAAGACAGCTATTATAGCTGATCTTGTTGAAATGGTGGATCTGGCATGCATCACCAAGACCTGGCTGGATGAAAATGCAGGCCCAGTATTGGCCTCTGCAGTTCCAGCTGGGTTCTTGGTTATTCACCACCCAAGGTTGGATTGTAGGGGTGGGGGTGTAGCCATCTTTTTTAAGACTGAACTAGGTCTTGTGGATGTTCCAGTGGGGACCACCAGATCCTTTGAGTGCATCATGGGTGAGGGTGTAGGTTGCAGGATACTCCTCATTTACCATCCACCAGATGATGGGAGTTTATTCCTGCAGGAGACTGCGGACATCATCATCGACATGGTACTGGAGTCTCCCAGATGGATAATTCTGGGTGACTTCAATGCCTGGGTCAACAATGAACTCTCACAGTTTTTGATCAAAATCTCCTCCAGCTTATGACAATGCTGGGCCTCACACAGGTAGTTACCTCCTCTAACCATATAGGAGGTCACTCATTGGATCTGCTGTTCCTCCTGGGAATGGATATTACTGACTTGGGGTGGAACCAGTCAGTTGGTCTGACCATCACACCATAGGTTCGGTTTTGGGGCCCCCCAAATGGACCTAACTCTATGGAGATGGTCCGGTACCACCCTTTAAGGGGAGTTACCCCTGATGGTCTGTCGGTGGTTCTGGACCTATCAGGATTGCTGGGTGAAAGCACGAGTCCAGGGGACCTCGTACTAGCCTATAATAAGTCAGTGGGAGATGCCTTGGACTTGATTGCTCCTGTTCACATTCGACCACTCACTCTTCGCCCAAGGTCCCCTTGGTATGATGGGTCCTTGAAGGAGCTAAGGCAGGTTGGTCAAAGGCTGGAGAGAGCATGGGGAAAATCTGGCCTGGATGCTGAAAGACTTAGATTGATGGAACATTATAAGAGCTGTCAATCAGAAACCACTCGTAAGAAGGCAGAGTCCTGTCCAGGGAGATTTCTGCTGCACAGAACCGACTGGCTCAACTTTTTCATACTGTCGACAGATTGTGCAATCCAATCTGTCTCCAGTCTGGAAGAGCTTTTTCACAAATTAAGTGTGATGAGCTAGCTCGGTTCTTCGCAGATAAGGTTGCCAGCATCAGGTCTGGAATCAGCCTGGCTCTCTCCATGAGGGGGTTGCAGAGGTCAATGAAAGGTGGTGAGCACCCGGTCTGTCTGGATGGATTTCAGCCGACCGGAATTCATTGACATTGTGAAGATTGTCCAGACTTTGCACCCAACCTGTTGTAGTTTGGATCCAGGCCCTACACCCCTCTTAGTGGGGTGTGTAGATGTTATTTGCCCGATCCTAGCTGAAATTGCATGGAGATCCTTGGAGAAGGGAATCTTCCCAGACCCCCTAAAGTAGGTGGTCATTCAACCACTCCTTAAAAATCCCTCCTTGAATCCCATCATTCCAGCTACTGTAACTACTGACCTGTCTCTAACCTGCCCTTTGTAGGGAAGGTTATTGAGAAGATGGTTGCATTACAACTGGATGATCACCTTGTAACTCACAGTGTATATGAAGCTCTTCAGTCTGGTTTCAGAAAGAGGCATAGCACAGAGACTGCCTTTGTTTGGGTATTAAATGATCTTCTAATGGCAAGAGGTCAAAAGGCTTGTACCACCTTGGTCCTTCTTGATCTCTCAGTAGCCTTCGACACTGTGAACCATGGGGTGCTTTTGGAGACCCTGCAATTCCTTTGCGGACTGTCAGGTACAGTCCTCAAATGGTTTCAATCATTCCTCACAGGCAGGTCTCAGAGGGTGCTTACCAGAATTTATTCCTCCGATACCCTTCCCCTGTCCTGCGGGGTGCCGAAGGACTCCATCTTGGCCCCCATGTTGTTTGCAATGTATATGCTGTCATTGGAAGATATCAACAGGTGATACAGCTTGAGATTTCACTGCTATGCAGATGATACTCAGCTGTATATGTCCTTCATGCCCGGACAGGTTGATGCCGTCTCTGTGCTAAATAGTTGCCTCTCCGAGATCAAAGACTGGATGAGCTCAAATTGTTTCAGACTGAATCCGGATAAGACTGAGGTGTTGATTGTGGACCCGGGTTCCCCAGGGGTGGGTTTGGGGGCTGGGCACATGTTGAGCCTATGGCTTGATGGTGCCCAGCTCACTACCTCAAATCAGGTGCATAACCTGGGCATTATTTTTGACGACGGCGTGACCCTGAAATCTTAGGTGTCAGCTGTGGTTAAATCCTCATTTTACCATTTGAGGAATATCGCCCAGGTGAAACACCTGGTTCCACCGGGCGACCTTTCAACACTGGTCCACACCTTCATTACTACCCATCTTGACTACTGCAATGAGCTCCACCTAGGGCTGTCTGGGATTGATATCCACCACCTGCAGCTAGTGCAGAAAGCTGCAGCCAGGCTGTTGACTGGTACTTCTAGGACCAGCCACATTATGTCTTTGCTGTGTGAGCTGCACTGGCTGCCAGTCCGGTGGTGAATCACCTGCAAGGTAGGCTTACTTACCTTTAAAGCCCTACACAAACTGGGACCCGACTACCTGAAAGATCTCCTGACTCCCTACTCCCCCAATCGCCCTCACCGATCCGCCAGTGAGGGATTGCTAGAGATTCCCAGGGTTCATTTAAAAACATCTGAAGCTTGTGTTTTTTCATTTGCTGCACCAATCCTGTGGAATTCTCTACCACATCAGTTAAGAGAATGCCTGCCCGTCAGTAGTTTTAAATCCATGTTAAAAACTTATTTATTTTCTTTGGCTTTCCCTGACTGATTTTAAGTAATTTATAATGCTGTCTTTTTTTTTCATTATTGTTTATCCTCCCATGGCCACCTTAAACTGTTCCCCCTTAGACTTCACATCCCTACTGTTGGGGGATCCGGCCACTGTCCATCTCGACTGGGACCGCTGGCTCCCAGTAACCCCTGTGGCTTACCCCCCAAAGTGGGGTGGCAGGGAGGCCCCTAACTCCCCACCCCAACAGATCCATTTCGTGTGCCAGCGCCCAGTGAACACTCACAGACAACCATCAAGCCGCAGTTGGTGCCACCTTTTCCTTGTTCTGTTCCCCTGAGTCAGAGGGCATGCAATGACACCAGTGGGTGTGAGAGCGCACGTTTCCTCATACAGGCATCTGCCCCCAATTCTGCCCCAGTGTACACATGCATCCCTGACCCCCAGCCTCTGCCAGGGGGCAGTCGGACGCTGACCATTGTTGTCCCCCCTCCCCAGAGAGGAAGAGTCATCCTCTCAATGCTTGATCCCTTTCCTCCCCTGCCAGCCCCCGGCAACCCGTGCTCATTCCCAAATCCGGTTCACCGGCATGGCGCAAGGTGTGGCATCCAGCGCCTCAGCCCTCAGTGCCACCGGGCCGACCCTAATGCTCTCTGTTTTTAACATTGTTGCTCACATTATGTACAGCACCGTGACTTTGAAAGGCGCTATGTAAATAAAGATTTGCTTTGCTTGATTGCTTGTTGCAGGTTAAGCCTCCAGTACTGCATGCAGTACTTCTAACCAGTGTCTTTTAAAGAGGGATTATTATCTCCCTCTTATGACTTGTGATACCCCTACTAATACACCCCACATCCCTCTAGCTTTACCTACCACTTTAGTGGTCTGCTTGGATGATTTCAGGTCATCTGTAATGATGATGCCCAAGTCTCTGTCTTCCCTTGTGATTGCTAGCAACTTCCTTCCCAACCTATAGGTAACTTCAGGGTTTCTATTTCCTATGTGCATGATCTTGCACTTCTTTGAGTTAAACCCCAGTTGCCACTCTTCAGACTATTTTTCCAGTTATTCCAGGTCTCTTCTCATTTTGCCCACTCCATCTGGATCATTTACTCTGTTACAGATCTTGGTGTCATCTGCAGACAGGCAAACCTTACCATCCAGTCCATCTGCAATGTCACTGATGAAGATATTGAAGAGGACTGGCCCCAGGAGTGATGCCTGAGGTACTCCACTTGTGATTTGCATCTCTTCTGACTGTATACCAATTAGCACCACTCTCTGTTTTCTGTCTGCCAACCAGTTTGCCACCCAATTGACCAACTTCTGACCCACCCCAAGTCTACCCAGCTTATTAATCAATCTTCTATGTGGAACAGTATTGAAGGACAGCTACCCTGCTAGCCTGCTCTACAGTTAGCTGACTACCACCTCAGTTACAGTTTGAGAGTCTGTCCTTCCACTGTACTAACTTCTTGACTTAATTGCAGCACTCAGCCACTTCTGACACCTGACACTCCCCAATGCTGCTTAAATGCTTATAAACCTAATTCAGGCACATGGGTGGACATATTCCAGCCATAATGACAGTCACAGTTGATTACTGTTTTTGAAACTGTAGGTAACCTATTCAAGGAGTTAGAGTCTCCCTTGTAGGACTGATTGGGCTGTTTGCCAGCTTCCCATTTGCCTGTGTGCATCGTATCCCTGTTGTTAGTAAGGTTGGGCATTTGTCCCACTGTTTTCCATTAATGACTCCCTTGGCTATGCACATTCTCCTCCCCTTTTTTTGCCTTATTCCCTGTCAGTCTGCTGTCCACATGCCTTACTTGGGTTATCAATCACCAGTTTGTATGGGGAAATCAAGAGACCTCTGTAATCTACCCAAGACCTTGTGCCACCAGGAAACCCAGTTGAAAATGCCCCCCATGTGGCTTTTTGCAAAAACCTAGTGCTGCAGGCATCCTTTCCTACTGGTTGGCAGTCTTCTGCCCTCTTGGGTCTGCACCTCTACTGCACCCAGTTAGCAACATGACCAGGCCTGGTTATACCTGTCCTAGGCCACATATTCTTCTTCCTGCTACCCTAGGGTCTCACATATTGCCTCTAACTACCCTATACCACCCCTCCCCTCCCCTCCTTATACAAGGACACTGATGCTGTCACCCTTATGCAGTTTGTCAGGCAGTTCTGCTTAGTGAGTGAGAAAGGGAAAGGTGCTATGAAAGCCCCACTTACTCTCTTAAGCTGAACCTTGCCCTACAGTAAGCACACTTTCTACTTTTCCTACTTGGTGGGAATATCCATCCAAACCCTGGCCCTAACCCCCAATGCCATCCTTTAGGGGCTACCTTGAAGTCACCCATGTCAACCTTGGGGGGGTCTTATTCCTAAGTTTGATGAGTTTCATTCCTGGGTGGTTCATAGCCAATTCATAGAAACATAGAACATAGAAGTTGATGGCAGATAAGGACCGCAAGGCCCATCCAGTCTGCCCATTTCTTTTTCTACCTTATAAATGTGCCATTGGCCTTTGCTCTGTCAGTGACCTATCTATTCATAGTCATTTGTATTACTCCCTTATGCCTATCCCATGCCTGTTTGAAGCCCTGCACTGTATTCATAGCCACCACTTCTTGTGGTAAGCCATTCCATGCATCTACCACCCTTTCTGTGAAAAAGAATTTCCTCACATTCCCCCTTAATCGGCCTCCTCTAATCTCATGCTGTGTCCTCTTGTCCTGCTATTTTCTTATATTTAAACATGTTAGACTCTTTCACCTTGTTTATGCCCTTAAGGTGTTTAAATGTCTCGATCATATCACCTCTCTCCCTCCTTTGCTCAAGGGTATCCATATTGAGCTCCGTTAATCTGTCCTCATATGTCTTCTGATGCAGTCCCTGCACCATTTTGGTTGCCCTTCTCTGGACTGCCTCAATTTGGTTAATGTCCTTGTGAAGGTGTGGCTCAATACTGCACGAGTACTCAGATGGGGCCTAACCAATGTCTTGTACAGAGGGATTATTACCTCTTACGACTTGTGATAATCCCTACTAATACACCCTAACACCCCCTAGCCTACCTACTGCTTTAGAGGTCTGCTTGATAATTTTAGGTCATCAGTGATGATGATGCCCAAGTCTCTTTCTTCCTTTGTGACTGCTAGCAACTCCTCCCAGCCTATAAGTGGCTTCCAGGGTTTCTCTTCCCTATGTGCATGATTTTGCACTTCTTTGCATTAAATCCCAGTTGCCACTCTTCTGACCATTTTGCTAGTTTATCCAGATCTCTTCTCATTCTGCCCACCCTATCTGGATCATCTACTCTGTTGCAGATCTTGGTGTCATCTGCAAACAGACAAGCCTTCCCTCTAGTCCATCTCTTAGGTCACTAATGAAGATGTTGAATAGGACTGGCCCCAGGACTGATCCCTGAGGTACCCACTTGTGACTTGCATCTCTTCTGACTGTATACCATTTACCACCACTCTCTGTTTTCTGCCAGTCAACCAGTTTGCCACCCAGTTGACCAACTTCTGACCCACCCCAAGCCTACCTAGCTTATTTATCAATCTTCTATGTGGAACAGTGTCAAAAGCTTTGGCTGAAGTCAAGGTAGGCGACATGAACTGCTCCCCTTGTCCACCACTCTGGTTACCCAGTCAAAGAAATCTATGAGATTAGTTTGACAGGACCTTCCTTTTTAAACCCATGCTGTCTTGGATCCTGTGCCCTATGGATTCCAGGTGTTGCACTATCCTTTCCTAGAGTGCCTCCATAATCTTGCCCACTACTGAGGTAAGACTGACCGGTCTGTAGTTCCCGCCTCCTCCCTGCTACCACTCTTGTGGGCGGGATCACATGAGCCTTCTCCAGTCTTCTGGGATCTCTCCTGTGCTCAGAGACTCACTAAACAATTCTACTAATGGCTCTGCTAGTTCCTCCTTTAGCTCCTTAAGTACCCTGGGATGTATGCCATCAGGTCCCATTGCCTTATCCACCCTGAGCTTAGCAAGCTCTTGTAGGACCCTTTCTTTTGTGAAGGGAGTAGTGCTCACCTCCCTCCCCCCTGTGTCCATGATGCTGAGCTGTGGGCCCTGCCCTACCTTCTCTTCAGTAAATACTGAGCAAAGGTATCTATTTAGGATAGATGCCTTTACAGGTCCTCCTCCCACATGCTCCCTTTCTCCATTAAGCTTAGAATACCCTCTGGACTTTCTCCTTTACTAATGTATCTATAGAAAGTCTTGTCACCTTCTTTTACTGTTCGTGCTAGTGTTTCTTCAGTTTGGGACTTTGCCTGCCTTACTGCCTTCCCTGCTTCCCTTAGGGCAGTTTGGTATGCCTCCTATCTTCATCCCGCTGTGTTCCCTTATATTTCCTGAAGGCCAGCCTTTTGGCTCTGACCTTTTCTGCTACTGTATTTGAGAACCAAAGTGGTTTCCTTCTTCTTTACACTTCCTTTCTGTCTAACACAATGGGATGTTGCTTCAAGTATTGTATCCAATGCTTGCCCACTTTGCCTGTACCTCCTCACCTGTGTTTCTTTTTGCCAGGGCTAGCTTAACTCTGTTGGCCATCTTATCAAAGTCAGCTCCTCTGAAGTCCCATATTTTTGCCTTGGAATGGGATGATTTAGATGTAGTAGCCAAATTGAACCATACCATGTGATGGAATTCCACATGGTCGCAGCTACAGAACCTGGCTCTCAGTCAGAATAACAGATAGGGAAACTGAGGTTGATTCCTAATCTCTTTTTAGATCTGATAAGAAAGATAGTAAGGTTTGGGGGTGTCCAGTGTATATTAAATCCTACCTGAAAGCTTGCCAACTCACTGTTAGCCTAGAACCTTCCAGGTATGTGCTCTACCCTCAAGCAGGGCCCAAGGGTGAAAAAAACCTTGACTTCCTTGTCACCTACATTCCCCCTGAAAATGTACATTATGACTTTGGTTGCTTTATTAGGGCTGTCTCTGGCCTAAACCCCCACCATGAGAGACTGGTCTTTGGTGACTTCAATTGTAACTGACTGGCTAGCAATATTAGAGATGTGAAAGATAAACTGGCTAATGTCTATCTCACTCAGGTTATTGACAAACCAACCAGGGTGAACTAGAAGACTGGCATGGCAATACTCTTGGACTGGATGCTGGTTAGCCATACTGACAGAATAATCACCACAGATGTTCTTCCTAACTTTCTTAGTGACTATTCACCTGTCACATGCAAATGGTCAGCTAGCATCTGCAAAAAGGAGCCCTCTTGCTCTAAGGCTAAAGTTCTATGGAATCACAGAACCCCATGCTTCCTAGCCCTCCTGTGACATATTGATGAGTACTTTCTAACTCACACTGCAGATGTTAATGCAACCCTTGAATTCTTTATTCCCCAATTCAACAGGGTATGTGATGTAGTGGCACCAGTCAAATGTGCTGCTTTTCAGGGGTCCTTTCAATGCTGGTATGTCCTGGCCATTAAAACTCTCTCTAGGGAGTGTGACAGGGAATGGAACCTCTTAGGGAGCATGGCCAGAGTAAATTTCTTCAAAAATGTAAGAAACTTAGGAACCAAGTAAAAACTCACATTAGGGTAGCAAAAGCAAACTACTATAAATCCCAACAGCTATCCTCACTTAAGTAACCCAAAAGACTATGGGATAGTGTTAATGCACTCTTGGGCAACACCAAGAAATCCCTGCCTCAATCAATTATATTAGGTGACTCCACTGTATCTGGCAACAAGCCCATAGCTGACACTTTCAATAAGATATTTGGCAGCTTAGTGGCCTATATCTCTTGCAATTACACCCACCCTACCACACCTGATGACATGACTAGGGACCTGAAACACCCTAGTTTTTACTTTCAGTGAATAAGTTGAGCTTAGGCACATTGCTACTTGTCCGGGATGAAGGTTAAGACGAGGACCGGACCAAACAATATTGACATGAAACTGTTGAAAATTGATATTAGAGAAATCACCTACCCCCTACAGCAGATCTTCAATCTGTTGCTGGCATTTGGTAGATTACTTGACATCTAGAAAAGGGCACACATGGTCCCTGTACTTAAAGGTGGTAACCCTAGTAATCCTGTGAACTACCACCCCATCTCCATTCTCCTCCTTATCCAATGTACTTGAAAGAGTGGTATATAGCCAGCTTGTTGAATACCTTAATCAGTATAACCTTATGTCTAGTATACAACATGAGTTCAGAAAGAATTTCAGCACTACGTCAGCACTGCTTGAATTAACTGAGTCAATCCATGATGTGCTTGATTGTGGGGAATTGATGAGATCTATATTGATTTACCTAACAAAGGTGTTCAATCTCGAAAACCATGCTCTCCTCTGTCACAAGCTACTATCCCTTGGCCTATCTATGGATGTGACAGGTTGGTTCACTGACTATCTGGCTGACAGAACCCAACTGATAAAATGCAAAACTTCATTATCAGACATTAGGCCTTTTCTCACTGGTGTTCCACAGGGATCCATCCTTAGGCCTCTTCTATTTAGCTTGTTAATTAACGAGCTTCCCACAGTATGTAAGCCCACCAAAATAATCCTCTGTGCAGATGATTCTGTCATTCTGTCCTCTGACAGGTGCATCGACTGTCATAGGTAGAGACTGCAGGATGACTTTAGGGCTGTAGAATCCTGGTTTGCTGGCAACCTACTGGTTCTGGACACCAAGCAAAAATGAAATGCATGTTATTTGGCAAATGTAACAAAGGTGACCTAGTCACTAGTCTCAACATCTCAACCATTTCAGGTAACCATTGTGCAGGTGCAAACTTTATCTCAGCCTGATATTAGACAGTGCCTTGACATTTACTGGCCACGTGGACCACCTAGTAAGATCAGTTAATTCTAGAATTGGTTACCTTTACAGACACAGAAGCTGCTTACTCCCTCAGGTTAAAAAACTGCTGGTGCAGAGCTTTATTGTTAGCTTCGTTGATTATGGTCTGGTTGTCTATGGGTTTGCAAATGATGGGACACTACGGAGGGTAAGGGGGTTGCTCAACAGGGTTTGTTGTTTTGTACTTGATGTTAAGTTGGATACACATACATGCAATCTCTACTCCAGGCTCAACCTGTTAAACTTAAACCTGAGATTTCACTACAACACACTTGCAATGGGTTTTCAAGCATTATACAACATTTTCTCCCCAGGTTTGTGGTCACTGTTTACTCCTATTTAAAATCAATATTCTACCAATTACGTGACAAGTCACATGTTGATCCCCATAGGAGAATGGCATTAGGTGAGAACTATTTCATCTACCAGTTTGCCAAACAATGGAATAGTCTTAATCCTGTTATTAGAGATTGCAACTCTTTTGAAGTATTTCAGTCTAGGCTGTTCACCTCGATCAAGGATTCTGCTATCTGTAAATGCTTTACATGACAGTTGTGTGGGACTAACAAAGTAAACCAGTTTGCCACTCCTATTACATTAGTTCATTTCTTGTTATGTACCCTTGTTGCCAGCCCATTTTTATTGTTATTGTCTAACTATGTATAATATGCTGTTCTTGTTTGCACACTTGCTCTAATGTGCATCAACTGACTTATTTATCTTGTGATTGCATGTATAACTATTGTTTTCAACTCTGAATCCTTGAAAACAGGCAACTGCCTAAAGGATTCTTTCTGAAGGAAATAAATACAATAAATAAATAAAATTTCAGTGACAAAAGGTTAAGAGGTATGGCTTTAACCCTCCACTCTCCCTGCATTCTGCCATTTGGTGGCCTGCCAGATTACAAGGTTGGGGTTCCTTGCTGAAATTACTTGAGCCCTGCAGTAGTTGAAGAAGAGGATTCTCTGATCTCCACATTTTCTAGCCACGTGGCAGGCCCATGATGGCAGACTGAGGTAGGTGATCAGTCACTGAACTGAATGGATAAGGTTAGGTTAAAATTTGATACTGGAGGTGGAGAGAACAGTTTAAGATCTTAGCAGGTGGGATGGGAGAAATGTGAAAGCACTTCTCATAGTCTTTCCAGAAGTTGGGAAGGAGAAAATGGCAGGGCATGTTTTTATATATTGTTTGTGGCAATGGTAAGAGCCTGTTTGAAAACTTTCTGTCCAGTCAGCATCCAGAACCAGATCTGGGTGACCACACCTAACCAAATTCCAGACAGGGAGTCTGGTACTACTCCTTCCTACAGCTGGGGTAGGTGGATAGTGCTGGGAAGTACTGAGAAATTCTGTTCCAGGGAATTTCTGCAGCAGAACTGAGTAGCCTCTTCTCCTGCTGGTCAGGATGCTGCACTGAATCACACCCTCATCTTAAGGATGTAAACAATCCCCTCGATCAGCACACTCTTCCAACCTCGACAGGGGAAACATATTTTTCCAGGCAACCAAATAAACCCTTATCTTGGTGGTGGAAAAAAAAGATTACTAATTGAAAACATGTTGATGAGATCTGATTCTGAATATTAACAGTGGCACCACTCTGACTAAAATAAGCTTCGATCGGGGGTGATACCTCTGTTCCTCATCTGGCAGTGCCATTAAATACTGACATACGCAGCACAAGTAGGGGAAGCATTCTAGTTTACAAGATTAGGCGTATCTCCATACTCAAAATGGCATAAAATCACTACTGTGCAGCTAGAAGGGCAGACAAGGTGGACTCCAAGTCCATTTTGTCACTACAATACTATTTCATGATTCACTGTTTCAACAGCTTAGAAACATTCCAGTCCAAATGCCCAGTTAGCTGGTGGCTGGCAGCTTTTACTGAACATGTCAACTTACTGCATCAGTCAAACTTAAGAATGTTGTATGTTGTGTTTTTTTATCCATAGCCAGAATCATTCATTTGCAATTTTTCCTAACTGCTTGGAAATGCTGCAAACATACAGTAATTGCAAAAATGTGATACACTACTGCCATCTAGTGACTCTTGAAACAAAAACAAATCCTGTTCTTAAGCCATTGAAAATTAACTCAGGAAAAGGCGATAGAATGCCTGCCAGAAAAGCCGTGCACATCTTTGCATACCATGTGGTTTTCAATAGACCAATGCAAAATAATTGATTATTAAGAAATAGAGATGCTCCTTAGAGGGAACATAATCTTTTTTTGTTACACTTTTTACATGTGTTTATCATGGTGGCACCTGGGTTTGCTGTGTCTCTGAGATTGATGTGAAGGGAGTTTGCATGCATTAACAGAAAAGAAAAATAGTGCAGTGCCTCCAACCAGAGAAGACAAAAAAGCATGCCTGTTAATATTGAGTGACAACCTCTCTCGGGATGCTGTACCTCCCCACCTCCCCACTATAGTCACCTCGCATGTGGACCCACACATTGGTTATATAGTTCCCAGTAAGAATGCACTTAACCTTAAACACACTGCAGCAGACATATGCAAACAGTAGGCACAGATTTATTATGGTGGTAGTCCCTAAGGAGGAGAAAGAAGTAGTTGGCAGAGTGAGGTAGTCAGCTGCAAGGGCCTGGTCTTCAGTTGCTCTCTGTAGGTCCAGCTCAGTAATAGTGGCTGCTCTTTTCACACCTTATGTAGGTGCAGCAAATTAAGCACTTCCCAGGCCATCACTAAAAATGTCTGGGAAGTCACAGCCCTGATAGTCTTCCACCACACCAGTTCAATACAGCATACTAATATTGTTCTTCTGTACTGCAGGTGCTACCCTGTTCCTCCTAGTACCAATACTTTTACCCTTTTATATGATACAGAGCTTCCAGCAAGTTACCAGTTATCCAGTCACTGAATCAGCCAGGAGTGTTGCACTTTTAACTGTTTAAGTGCTGAGTATCTTTGAATGTATATAGATTCAGAATGTACATATGCTCCCACAGTAATGTAAAATAGTTAACAGTGTTAATGAAACTGATTAAATCAAAAACCACAAGGTCATGCACTTACAAAACTGTCATAGACATCTGGCAAGGTATTTGCAAACTCCTGGCAAGTTGTCCATATCCAGTTAAATGGGTTACAAATAATGTTACACAAAATCCCAATTGCAAAGGCATGAAGGTACTCATGGTTCCAGTGCTAACAGGACGTTCCCACGCTACGTGGGTTCTGCTCTCACAGCTTGTGGCTATCCCTCCCAATCAGTCAGTTGCTAAAGTGTCCTCTCTTACTGTGATCTGCAATGGTGATGCAAGTTGGAGGTATGGAAGATTGCCCTTTGATATTCATTATAATGACTCTTCAAAACCAGTTTGTCTTCCTCAGCCCAGGATCTTTTCCAACAACACTCTAACCTCCAACCCCTAATCTTCAACTCCCTAAGCTCCCCATCAAACCAAAGAGACCCTAAGTATGAGACCCAGAGTTGTACACAGATTGGTGCTACAGAATTGAAGGCCTCAGCAACAACCCTATTACAAGTCACTACCACATTCTCCAATCCTATCTCACAAGCTGCCTGCACCTACGATATGTTCAACACCTACAATAGTCCTTCTGGGTCAAGACCCCTTAAAGGACGGTACTGAATCATCTCCACCAGGGGAAAAGACCATGGTGGGGGCTGAAAAAGAATTTCACTGTGCACTGATCCGACCAACTGGCTGGATCAGTGTCAAGGTTACTCACCTTGAGCCCTAGAGAGAAAAACAGGCCCAAAGCATATCCATGTTGGTGAGTAGCAGAAGACATAGCCTGTGCCATGCCCAGTGATTCCATCAACCGGAGGAAATCCCTTCAAAAATATGAGAATTTATGGTTGACCTAGGTGCTGAAGTCACCCAGAATAAGCCATCTGGATGACTCCTACACCCTCTGGGAAATGAAGTTTGCAATTTCCTGCAGGAAATTCCCCTAATACCCCAGGGGCCAGTACACCAGGAGGATCATGCAGCCTATACCTGGTGCACCACACACAGACACACACATTCAAATGATGATGTTTCCCCCACTGCATTCACAGTGAAATTCAACTCAGATCTAAAACAGATGGTCCTCCCCCCATGATCCCATTGAAGACAGTATACCACAAAGAAACCAGCTGGGAGTACCCCCTCCAAAACTGGACTGGCATCGTCACTCAGCCAGGTCTCAATAATGCAAGTTAGACTGGCCGAGGAACCTGAAATTAAATCCACCATAATGGCAGCCTTGTTACTCATTGATCATGCTTTGCATAACACTGGCCAAAGGGAATAATAATAATAATATAATAATATACTTTATTTTTAATGCGCCTTTCAAATATCAAGGCACAGTACAATTATAACATTTAAAACAGATAAGACAATCTAATAATCCCATTAAAATACACAGTACAATCAAAATCTACAGTCTTCATCACCATATGCCTTTTTCCAAAGAAAAGTTTTTAAGGCCTGTTTGAATCCCCCCATGGTCATGCACTCCCTAATTTGACGGGGTAGAGTATTCCAGAGGGTAGGGGCCACGAACATAAAAGCCCGGGCCATAGCAGATTTTAGACACCCTCAGAATCTCCAGCAAACCCCTTGTTGGACGAGTGGAGTGGTCATTCAGGACAATAAGGAACCACATGCTCTTTCAGGTAGTCAGGGCCCAGTCCGTGTACAGCTTTGTATGTCAGTAAACCGACTATGAAGGTCATCCGCCACTGAACTGGCAGCCAGTGCAGTTCCCGCAGCACAGGCATGATATGGGAAGATCTAGGAATCCCCATCAACAACCAGGCTGCGGAATTCTGCACCAGCTGCAAGTAGTGGATGTCAACCCCCGGTAGCCCAAAGTAAAGCGAGTTACAATAATCCAGATGCAAGGTCACAAAGGCATGGATCAGTGTAGGAAGATCACTGGACAGAACAAGGTGCTTGATCCTAGCGATGTTTCTCAGATGGTAAAAAGATGACTTAATGACAGCCAACACCTGTGCTCACAGTGTCAACCCCACATCAAGTATCACCCCTAGGTCTTGCACCTGTTCAGAGGAAGGGAGCTTGGAGTCCCCAAGGAATAAACCTAAGGGTTGACCTGCCCCCAACCCCCCTATCTGGAGACCTGGATCCACAACCATCACCTCCGTCTTCCTAGGGTTCAACTTCAGCCAGCTGGACCTCATCCAATCCTGGATTTCAATTAGGCAGTTGTTAAATACCAAGAGTGCTCCTTCCTGGTCAGGTGCGAAAGACATGTAGAGCTGGGTGTCATTGGCATAACAATGAAACCTCAGACCATACCGTCTTACAATGTCTCCGAGGGGAAGCATACACACTGCAAGCAACATGGGGGACAGCACTGAGCCCTGAGGGACCCCACAAGACAGAGAGATAGGAATGGATTGCGGCAGCTAGCCAACCAGCTACCTGGCCATGTGGCCCAGTGGTATACCTGTGTATGGCAACCAAACATGTCTTATCTGTCTCTCTGGGTCCTAGTTTGCCACAAGATATCTCCTGGTCCTACCTCACAGTGGTGAACACTGTACAGGAGGGGAGTCTACTTCAAATGAGGATGTGTACCAGGACAAGAAGGCATGCAATGAAGCTGGACATGGGAAGTTTAAAGAAGCAGTGCAACAAAAAACAGTTATTCCCAAAAATTAATGTTCTGCTATGTTTATGAAAAATATTGGCAGAGCTGTTGATTTGGGTTTTCTGCACACTGCCTATGCTGTGTATTGTACATTTGCATTTTTGTCTAGATCCTTACCCTCCTCAGGTCCTCAATATTATTTCTATGCAAAATTGAGGCAGCCATCTTTTTTACCTTGAGAAATAATTATTTTAAAACTTTCATAAAATTCTTAAATGATGATGGAAGCTGAAAATTGTACTGCCAGAATACAGTGGAAGACATCTGGTGTCAATTAGAAAGGAAAAAGATTGGGTCAAATTTTAGCCCATTTTTGTTGCACTGCTGCGTTAAAGGAGATAGGAAATTATTTTTACATAGTTATCCACCCTTACATCTTCCTTTGTATGCCAGTTATGTATTCTGATATGCTTTGATTATTTTTTTGGTAAATAAATAATCTAACTTTGGGGTGCCCTCAGATCTACATTGAATTCCACTCTCCTCACCAGCTACTACTTTTGAATTTCATATCTCTAAGACATTCTATGACATCACAGACTCCCATTCCATGCTATTCATCTGAATGGCCTGGAAAGGTGTTTGTGATGCCATAGAATGTTCAGGCAGTATGAAAAGAGAGAGAGAGAGAGAGAGAGAGAGAAGCAACTGCTGAGCAGAGAGGGATTCAGGGTAGTTACAAAAGCAACAAAATTAGATTAGTAATTTAACAAAAAAGGTCAAAGGCACATCAGAATACTGAGTAGCCAATAAAAGATCAATTGGATGGCATCTAGAGGTGTAAAACCTGGTTTCTATCACCTTTAAGAGGGATGCGAAGAAGCACTGCATCACTGAAAGAGTGGTGGATGCCTGGAACAGGCTGCCTCCTAAGGTGATGGGAGCAAAAGCAGTGGAGGGCTTCAAACATGCATGGGTTAGGCATATGGAAATACTGGCAAATAGGCATGGGGTAGAGGGAGAGCAGGTAAAGTCTGCAGAGACAGAATAGGCAGGGAAAAGCTGGGCAGCATGAGTGGGTCAAGCAGCCCTTTTCTGCTGTCTATTTCTATATTTCTATAAATGACTGTAAATGGCAGAATTTTGGAGGAGGGCAGAGATTGGGAATGGGGTAGTAGCAAGTGCTGCAGAGCTGTTAATATGTAGACAAAATGTTGGCATGTTGTGGGGGGAGGGCAGACAGCAGGGACAGGGTAGCTATGGAGCAAGTGGTGCAGAGCAGCTGATGTGCATTATGATGAATGGTGGAAGTTCTGAGGGGCAGATATCAAGGTGAGGGAGATAGCCAGTGCTACAGAGCTGGTTGTGCATGGGCAATGCCAGCCTTTTGGGAGGCAACTATCATGGAGGTGAGGAATAGGCTGTGAGTGCTAAAGAGTGCCAATGTAAATGAGAGTGAATGGCAGCATTTTGGGGAGCAGAAATCTGGGAGGGAGAGCAAGTGCAACAGAGCAACTCGTGTACAGGGAAATGGTTGCATGTTATGGGGAAAGAGATCAAGGAGGGGCTGAATGGGAGTCATATGATGCAGCAGAGCTGAATGCAGCCTGGCTCATGGAGCTTTGCCTGTGGCTAGTTTCTCTATTGGCATCTGCACCCCTACTCTGCCATTTTTTAAGAAATGAAATCTCACCCGACTGTACCTGAGATAAGGAAGCCAGATGTGGACCTTTCTCCTGATTTCAGCAAGCCCAAGAAATGTAAAAAGGAGAAAATATCCTCTGGCATAGATATTTCCTCTCACAACATGGTGGACTGTTCCTGGGAAGTGGATCCTCATGGCATTAGACAGCACATGCACAAAATAAAGACTATTATGAGTACTATAAGTGGTCAACTATTGAAGTTAACCTTGGCCGTCAAGGGTGTTAAGGGAGCAGTCGACAGTTTGGGTTCCTGGATCTCTGAGGTTTAAGAACAGGTGGGCAAGTTGGAGGACTAGGCCACTCCCACTGACCATCGGGTTACAACTCTCGAATGGGAGCTGCAGCAACTATGGGACATAATTGATCAAGAAACACACAGTACACAAAACAACTTGCGGAATCTTTGGGCTCCCCAAGGGATTGGAAGGAGTGGCTCTGATAGCCTACCTACAAAAGTTATCACCGCAGCTCCTAAATCATCATTGGGACCCACCGGTGTAAACAGACAGGGCTTACCATTTCCCCTCTCGTCCATCCCTAGGCACACAGCAGAACCATCCTTGACCAGTTATCCTCCATTTGTTGTGGTATGAGGATCCAGAATTGATAATGTGGCTGGCCAGGCAAAAATCTGAATTGTTGTGGTATGGAGCAAAGCTTATTTTCTATCAGGATTATCCTAGGTGGGTTATCAAGAGACATTATTCTTTTGATTGGGTTCGGGATTTGGCTAAACAGAAAATAGTTAGATGCTCATTGGAACCACCTACAGTGCTCTGGATGATAGTCGGAGGGACTGTGGATATTTTCAAGAATCCTACAGATGCCAAGCAGTTCCTCCAGCAGTTAGAAGATCATATCAGTCCCAGTGTTTCAGGATGGGGAGACAGCACATGGGAACCTCGACTGCAGAGACTTTCCCCTTCATCCTGAGTCAGACCACCAAAAGCAGGGACTCATGTTGGTGCTGTCTTGGCTAGCACAGTCATAGGGGTGGACCAGGAGTCTATGAAGATGGGACTAGAACAGAAAGGGTGATTCAACCCAGGACTGCATTTTGTGAGTTTCTTTTTGTTTTATTTTACATTGTGTGATGCTACTTGTTTGAACTCAACTGTTGTTCTGGTGGGTTTGTTTGTTTGTTTGTTTGTTTGTTTGTTTGTTTTAGTGGATGTTAATGAGGGGAGTGCAGACCACCAATGAGAGGTTTGGATTTTGAGTTTGCCGTGTTGCGTTTGATCCCCTGGCCATGACTCGTATTTATTGTTACTGCATTTTTATTATTACACTCCTTGGACGTGGACCACATTCCCTGCTACTTTGTTCTATGCAACTCTATGGTGAATTTTGTTTAGTGGAAGGTGGGGGGACAGAAGGAAATGTATTGACTGTATTTAGTATAGCTGGTCTTTACCTTGTGAGCTACAGGATATTCCATTTTCTTAGCTTGGTGTTTAGCTGCACTCATATATTGGTCAATTGCTATGACCTTTCTCGTGGTTTAACTTTGCTTCTTTTTTAGATATGTATTCTTATTTGTTGGTTATTTTCTTTGCTTTAGGTTTGCTTTTGGGACTCTGATTTGCCTATAAGGGTGAGAAAGCTCTTATTGCCTCTGTATTATTTGATTGTACACATCCCCTTATATTGCAGACCTATTTTCCATTATTTTCAGGAGACAGGTCTTCTACCTATCTAGTAATCTAGTATCTGAAGCTAAATGGGCTGTGATTTCATATTACATTTTCACTGGGGGACATGCTTGAGGTTATCACGATGCCTGGGGGTGGTGTGTTCTCATAGGATCTAGATTTCAATACTTGGATTTAGCCCAAGCTTTCTTTCTATCTGTTGTTCCTACCCTGGCAAGGTTTGGTTTTCTTGAGAGTATGACTTATTCTTTGGTCCCTTTGTGTTTTTCTTACTTACTATTTTTGAATCCCTAGGATAGTGAATACAGGGACGAGGCTCCCTCACTGAATCTAGCAGTTGACCTGGTATATTTCGAGTGTTATGATTTGACATTGAGCAGGTGGGGGGTTGGATTTTATGGGATGTATACAGGCTGAGGCTCTGTGGCCACCATGCCTTCTGCATGTTACAGTACTGAGGGTGAGTATTTACCAGTGTGAATATAGTTCTTTTTATGTTCTATGGTACAGGTTTATTGTTATTTCTTGTTTTAGCTATATGTTTTTTTTTCATATTGTAAAACAGAGTACTGATGTTTTAGAGGGAGTCATTTAGTGGGGGGATGGGAGAATAGACTAGTTTTTCTATACAGCTATGACCTATAAAGTTGTCAGTTGGAATGTGTGCATGTTAAATAGCCCCATCAAGAAAAAGCGGGTTTTTACACACCTTAGAAGATCGGAGGGTAAACTAGTTTCCTCCAGGAAACTCACCTGATTAGGAAGGAAGCAAAAAAGTTTGGTAGGCTTTGAGATGGGCAAGTCTTCAAGTCATCCTACTCCTTGAAGAGGTGAGGGTGGCTATTTTATGTCACAATATGGCCAACTGGGTGTCGAATAGGGTTAAGAGGGACAAGGAAGGCTGATGGGTGTTAGTGCAGGGGAGGCTGGATGGCAGACCCTTGGTGGTGAGTGTGGTCTATACTCCAAACAATGAAGACCCTCATTTTTTTCATGACTTGTCTCAAAATTTACTGGATATAGGGGCTAGTTCATTGTTACTGGGAGGGGAACATGAATCAAGTTATTGACCCCCCCACCAAGCTTATATTGGCATTTGGCTGTGCACTTAGCTCATTTTTACAGGATCATGACCTTCAGGATGTTTGGAGGGTGAAACACCCAGCCTTCAGAGATTATACCTACTACTTGGATCTTGACAATTCTTATAGTAGAACAGATATGATTTTAGCATCTGGGGTGGTCACTCAAGGGGCAATCCACTCGGCAATAGAATTAATTTAGATTTCCCTGATCACCTATATTTTTAGGGCTGCAGGTAGGTGGAGCCTACAGCCCTCTTGCATTAGCTCTAAAAGGCGGCTTACCGTTGAACTTCCTTTTTGGACTTTTGGAAGTATTCATCCACAACTGCAAAATAGTGTGCACTCCCTTTCTAATTTTTACTATTGGCTGCTCTGTCTTAAAGGCGGGGAGGGGGGGATGATTCAGTGCCTCCCAACTGCTAAGGATATAAACAAAAAAAAACTTTTGAAGTTGCTGTCATTCAACCCTTGCAGGGCTGCAGAATGAGCATCTTTTCAGCTCAATCAAATAGAGTCATTCTAGTTCTTCCAGCAGCCTAGGGGTTAACTCATTATCTCCTTACTTTGACTGAATGCTGGCCCAGTAGCACACGGCTAATTAGGAACATGTGTTATGTGGGAGACAGAGCAATGTAAGAAGTAGACCCAGACTCCCCCTCCCCCAGAATCCTTACATATGCTAATTTCTTCAGCCTTGAAGCTGGGAGTCATCATGTAGGAATTTCTACTGTCTACTGCTGTCAACACTCCCAGTTGTCTAAGATATGTAGTTCAAAAATAAATTAGAACTACGAAACCAGTCATACAGAGGGTATAATGAGTTGAATAGTGTGTTTTTTTTTGGTTTCATTTTGTTTGTTTTCTATTACTGATCCAAAACAAGTATCCGTTTATAAGTGTGTGAGCCCTGTTTGATAAATGAATGTTCTGCTATGCCATGCAGCTCCAAATGTCAGTACTAGAACAATGTTATCAAGTCACTCTCTTCTGTAACTAGTTATTCTTTTGGTAATAAGGTAAGTCCCACTAGTCCCAGGGCCTGTTTTCAGGGGCAACTCAAGGACTCTAAGAAGGTTAAGTGACTTACTTAGGGTCACACAGTACGAAAGAGGTGGTTGTGGGTATAAAACCCTATTCTGCTAGCTGGCCTGGTGGCACTAAGGGTTGCGGTGCTGGATGCCATACCTCATGCCACACAGGCAACCTGAGTTCAGGAACAGACTTGGGCCACCTGAGGTTGGCTGGGGTGAAAGAGAATTAAGCATCTGGAGGATGGCTCTCCTCTCCTGGGGTGAGTAGTGGGCTTTGCATACCTCTCAAGTGTCCCTGATTTTCAGGGATGTCCCTGATTTTGCCTCTGAAATTTCTTCTGTCCCTCCTAAATTTGGCATTTCTGTCACTGAAGAATGGGCATCTGAATCACAAAATAATGCTAGCCATTGGTGTTACAGTCTAGTTCTCATTAAGAAAATGCTATTCATACTAAGAAGCATGTTGTACACAGCTTCTGGAACTAATATTATTATTTTTTCAGATGTGTCCCTGATTTTGGTCATTTGTCCCCGATCATTTTAAGCCTTGTCCCTGATTTGTGATGAGGGAGGTTGAGAGGTATGGGGCTTTGTGTCACTCATCGTGGCCCCCAGTGAAGATTGGGGCACTGCAATTAGTGATGACACAGAAGGGGTGGAGCAGGTGACGAACGTCAGCACATTAGGTGTGGACACGCCATTGCATGATCACGCTCCAGGGACAAAACAAGGAAAAAAAAGCCCCACTTCCTGGATAGGCGAGGGTACCCTCAAGTGCCCCACTGTCACACACCCAATGCAGGGCTCAAACCTCTGGCTCTCCTGATCCCTCAGTCCTGCCTTGGTCCTGTGATGGTCCCACAGGTCATCTGATCAGGTAGGAAGGGGGAGTGTCTGTCCATGATTTCCCAGAGGGAAGAGCTTCAGGTGGGTAGTTAGAATGGTGGTGGCGAGTGAGGGATGCCAGAAAGAGTTCCGGGTTAGTGGGTGATAAAAATAGTTCACAAAAAAAAAACCTATTCTGCTAGATGTATCAAGGTCATTTACAGCTCATTACTCTAATATCTAGGCTGTTCTGCCAGCCCTATGCTGTGATTTAACAGCCCCTCACAGTTACACTACACAATGCAATAACACAATGACCAAGCAATAGAAAACAGCACATAGGAGTAAAACACACACAAGGGATATGGGATAAGGTTTATTAGGGGAGGCTGGAACAAGGCTCTGGGGAAAGAAAGGGCAGTGTTAAAAAATAAACAAATTGGTAATCCCTGCAATCCCCTCTCCACCTCCCCCTCACCCCTCATCCCTGTCAGTCCCTCACAGTCCCAGCTAACAGACTCAGCAATTATATAATCCCCACAGTCTCTAAGGGCTCCCTGTATTCTGCTGGGTAACACAGTTGTTGAATCATCATAGACCCAATGTTTGTTGTAGATGTGGCTATTTAACCTGCACAGTTATTAAGTTTAAAATTAAAGGGATCACTATTTGTAATCCAAAATAAGGCCAAATGGCCAAAATGCAGGTCTTCTACCTGGGCACTCTCAAAAGAAACAGTTCAGTGCTGCCTTAACTATCTAACTAAAAGGACTGGGATAAAGGTCTGGTTCAGTACTCATGGTATGCAGATGAAATCAGGCCCTGAAATGTTTCAGATGTATAATGCTGGCCTCTCTGGTGTGCAGCAGCTGCAGGTTGCATGCTGTGTCTCTTTACTGTATCATAGAGGACATAGTCCTGTGAGAGGCTTGTAGACCTCTGATGATTCAACAACTGTGGCACCAAACAGAATATGAGAAGCTCTTAGGGACAAGGGAGAGGAGAAAAAAAGGATAGTAGTGGTGATTTACCCTTACAGCTGAGAGGGTATGGTCCTGTTGCAACCCTCCCCCCACTGGCAACACTGTCTGTTGGGGGCCCTACCATTGAGCTTTGCATGGTGCCCCAGCAGGGCAAAAGCTTCCACTAGCTGAGAGAGAGAGAGAGAGATACACACACATAGAAAGACTCAGACAGAGACTCAGCTGTTGCTTGCATTGAAGAAATGAAGTGTGTGTGTGTGTGTCTCTCTCTTTTCCCCTATAGCAGCACCACTCAGGAAAGTCAATGTCAGTGAAATGTTGCGAGCAGTGGCTGGGTGGCTGGGTGCTGTGTCATCAACCTCAGGGTATGTAGGCCACATAGACATAGAAAGTGTGCCTGTGAGGCACACACACACACACACACACAAATATATATACTTTGCACTGCGAAGGGAAGTATGCAAAGTATGTGTTGTATATGATGCTGTAAATTCAAGGGCCTTTCTACCAAATTCCCACTTTCTCCAGGTAATTGAGAAATATAGTTTTCTACTCTACTCACTGCCACTGGACAAAGTTTAAGACTGAATCATCAGCTACAGGCACTGATAGAAAAATAATTTTAATAGTACTTAGTCAATCAAATAATTAGCTGCAGCTAAATCAGTATGATTAACTCCACGGAAGCATGGTTCATTAAGGCATAATCCATGGTTAGGGTTGGACCACGAGGTCAAGGCCGAGGGTCCAATCAACCAACCATGGATTAATACCACAGTAGACCCATTCTCACCAGTGGGTTAATCCGCTTGTAACATGGCAATGACTGTATGACTAATATTCTTTGAAAAATGAGTACAATCACACTGATTTACTTTCAGAATACTATAAATTGAGCTATTAAACATGAGGTACATATACTTGAAAACAATTGGAACACACCTATTGGAAATATCGTGGCTACTATTTCACTTTTGTTAAAATAACTTTCATTACAAGCTTTAAGCTTTCTAACATCAAAACATATTTTACAACTTTTCAAAAACTTGAAATTCACTTTCTATTCTAGGTGCTTTGATTTTCCTCTCTATGAATTAGAAGATATGGGCTGCGCTGCATGATGGGAGTGTGCTATGGTACATTTTAGTTTTCTTTCTCCAGTTCCTTTGCAGACCAATTGGTGGCTGTCACACAATCCTAGTAGCACAAGCACCTTTTCTCCAAATGTACTGAACTATGCCAATCTGAAAAACACTTTATTGAACAACTACTATTTTGCAGAATATTAGTTTCACTTTTTTTCGCTCTAAACTACCTAACTCAGCAGGACATAGAACAACATAATGTTTACTGCTTTCATCTTTCAAATACTTGTTTTGACTACTATTGTTAGTCTGTTTCTTTGATTTCTTTTTGTTTCTCTCAATTTATTTTTTTTTTACCCACAGAGGTATCCTCTCTCTTTAATTTTGCTTTGTTTCTCTCAGTGTCTGTTATTTTTGCTTTGGGTTATAGAAGCTGCATGCTTATCTTTATCACTGTGTATTCACCAAGACAAGGCTAGGCCAGATAATATTATTCAGTCATCCACAATGCATTGCACCCACAGTTGCTTAGAAAGCAGTAGATCAGAAGGGATGGTAACAGTATGTAACTGTTCACTTCTACAGAAATATTGCTACAGCATAATTAACAGTGTATGTGGAGTTTAAATGTACAGTCTTTAGTGACTCATGAACTTCTGTTGTAGTCACAATATAGAACAGTCTTGAAAAAGTCAAAATCCCTGTGCCAAGAAACTTCTTAGTAAATACAACTTGGGACAACTACACACTGCAAGCTATTTGCATATTGCTTTCACTTGTATACTGCTTCTTACCTGTAGTGGATTGCCAAGGTATTACAATACAAACTATGATCTACATGCATTTAACTGGTGGTACACAAGTATGGTCATACTGTATTATAAAACGTCTCATCACTAAGCGTTAGAGAAGTAGGCCATTGGCAACTTCCCTTTGTCTTTAAACCCATACATTTGGTTCAGCTTCCAGAATTCAGCAAAACTATTTAATCTACAAGTACAGTAATTGTCGTGATGCAAGCTGACCCCAAATAGGGGGTAAGAAAGTATTAAAGTCAGCAATAAATGTGCATTATTATCACTTACTAGTTGCAGGTGCTGTTGGCACACATCTGCTGTGGATTGCTGTTTGCGGTGTTGTGACAGAGCCTGCAAATGCCACCAAGACAGCCATAGCCCAGTGTAAGCTACTATAATAGTTACTATTCATTGCTGACCTCAAAACATACTGTATACTCCCATGTAGTCTCTGCTTTATATGCATGCCACTTTCTACAGTATATTTTTTTTTGTGTCTGGCTATATTGATTTTCAAATTACATAAGCATAATCCCCTCACCCCTTAAAAAACAAATTGTGCATCACAAATCCTAAAAATTAAAAGATATTAAATGTACTGCATTACACTGCATGTGAGGGGTCTTTATTAACTGATATCAACTCTGTGTGCTCTGTGTTCTCAGTGAAACACCAGATCACTTGTTGGTGATGACAATTTGAAAGTTGTTAACATCATCAGAGGAAGGATTCACCTCACTACTGATGAGGTGGTATGCCAATCTATGCGGCCAGTGCTCGTGGGAAAAGTCCAGATAGACCTGCCACCAGGAGCTATAGCAGTGGGACTAACAGTAGATGTTTAACAATAAGACATCACTGAGTGTTAGTCAGTGGGAAAAGTTACCTGTGCCTCACGATCTTGATTTACTGATAATGGATATTTTATCTGTAGAATATTGTTTTAATATGTTTATTTATATGTTTTTTATGTACAGGCGCTTTGGCTCTGGAATAGAACTTTTGAGAAATAAAGGATGATTTGATTTGATCCTGTTGTGGTGTGGCATGAGTTGCAGTCATGTGCCTTAAACTATACAGGAAATGGATAAATCTCATAACAACCCTTGCCACGGAGTGTAACATTGTGACAATAAAAATGGACCCAGTTGTGAAAAACACTAAAACACAAAATGAATTACTCAGTGCATAATGATGCAATGCATCCACAGTCAATAAAACAGTCCTTAATTCCATTGTTTTGAGCAGCTGTAAGTAGATTGTTTGTGTCACAGAAGTTGATTTCTCCTTGTCTGCTTGATTCCAATACATGTGCTTTTAAGAACTACATAAGTAAGCATTAATCCACGACGGAGGTGTGCTCTAATGCTGGATTGATGCATGGGGGGTGCCCGAGGCTGAAGGCCGAGGGCCCACCCGCCTCCCATGCATCAATCCAGCATTAGAGCACACCGACGGAGTGGCTTAATGCGCTTGTAACACGGCGCGCCGACGGCTCCTGGAGGGAAGTTGAGGGGGCCACTGTGAGAGCAATACAACAGGATGCAGAGGCGTGGACATTCTAACATTTTTATTACAACATGACAAAGACATGAACGACAGGTTAGATACATACTGATGTGCTCAACTGCGCTTGGTGATCTACCGTCGCGGAAAGGGACAGATAACAGTTCTGTCATGTCCTGCCGAGTTCCGTCCGGCTATTGCTGTGTTATTCATGCTTGGAGGTCTGCATTGGGGATTTCAACGGCTGTGAGAACCACTACCGTCGCGCGGGGGATCTCAGTCGCCGTTACTTCTGGATACGGCTTGGATTCTTGTCCGGGTGGATTGTGCTGCAGCTGCTGTCTGTGCTAATCCTCCATTCTCCTCGTGCCTACTACTGACAAATATACCACGTTCCCTTGCATGCCCTTCTCCCGGGCACACTCCTCTGTTCAGCACACTGTGCACCGCGGGATGATCCCCCCCCCAGATGTCCTATATCTCCCCTGCAGGACTGGAATGTCAGAGCCACCACTCGTTCCCCGGCTCCTGTCCCTTCCACATCGCGCCCAGTGCTGCTAGGCAGGGTGTCTGGCTGAGAGCAGTAGTGCTGAACCGAGCACGGCATATACCCTGGGTTAATACCCGCTTGGGATGCCATCTCATGACCGTGCTAAGCCTATCGGGTCGCGCCATCACAGGCACACTATTATTGCTGTGTTACAAGCTATTTTTAAAGCACTAAGACTCTACCTTCCTTTCCCACCCTGTTTCTTTTTTTCTCTCTTTCTTTCACACACTCCAACAGGTTTGCAACTCTGGCACAGCCTGGCACTGACAGGCGGGGAAGAGGTTTGGCAGCTGGGCAGTCATGGACCAAGAGACATGGATTCCACACTGGGATGCCGAAGTCTAGTGCCAGCTAGCATCAGGTTCTGGTGGTGTGGGACTCAGTTTTTAGATTTACAGACTGGAAGATGTTCAAGCATTATCCAGAGAACTGCTTGTTTTGTTGCCTGCCAGCTGCTAGGGTTGCGGATCTCTTTTCAAATTGCTGGTGGGGATAGAGGAAAAAATGTGCAGCTGTTGTTCATATTGGGGAGCCTACAGCACCCATTTATAGGCCTACAGTAGTTGAAAAGATCAGTATGAACCCTTTTCTCTGAAAAAGCAGATACAAATCTGTTTCAGGCAGGAAACCACCTTAATTATGGCATCAGAGGTAGCTGTAGCCCACTTCCATGGGTTTAAAATAACAGGGTTGTCCTCCTACACACTTCTTTCCATGGCAGTTCCTAGGGAGTAAAAAATATGCCAATATGTTTAGAATTATTGAGCTCGACTCTGCATAGTCATTTGTTTTAAAAGGTTTCCAATGTTTCTTTCTAATAATACTTTTTAGATGATTTTCTTATTAATAATTCAGTTTCATGTGTGAATATTCTTTCTTAGTTCCATAATTAACTGAATTGCAACTTTTTAGTTTTTGATACATTCTAATTACAATATGCTCATGACCACTGGTGAGCTCCCTTATATAGACAGCATGCACTGCACTACTTTAATGTGGTTCTTCTACATTTACTTCTACACATGCACAATAGACTGTGGTGCGACGAGAGCACAACAAGAGCTCTGAGTATTCCTTTTCTCACTCTTGCTGCACTCCCCTCACTCTAAGCAACCATATCGGCTGTGAACAGAACATGTATATTTTTGTAAACATCCCTCTGCTGCCACATTTTCATTTTACTACCTTTTATTTTGCACTTTAGTCCACCCAGTGGAGGGGTTGTGGGATAACAGATGGACCAGACACCGGACTTCAAGTTCAACACACAATCTCTCTGTGATGTTTATTCAAAATACAGGAGATAACCTTAAGCAATGGCATATCCCTTCTTCAGTACATCAGTTTGCAGCAACAGGCTATGTATGCCCTTTCTCTGTATTTAGCCAACATCTACTGACTCTGATCTCTGATCTACTTAGCAGTTGAGATTTAGCCTCCACCCCATGTAGGCCTTGTTTGCTTGAGTAGTGGGGACTTAAATAATTAAAAAAAAAAAACAACAAAAAAAAAACAGCTAAAGACAAAGAACCTCAATTCAGAAGCACAGAACTAAGGGCTAGTTCAAATGGCATTGACAATAAGCCAAGTTTCAAAGAAACACAACATCACACATACTTCCATAATGCAACGCATCATGGGATATATGCACAGCACCATGACATTTCAGACTTGTTCAGTTTACAGCAATTTACATGCATTTTAAATAGCACAACTAACTTAATTTTTCTAATAGTCACCTAGTACTTGTTACCATTATCATAAACACCTAGTGCCATGATATTTTCAACATTTGCAGCTTTTCTAAAAATAAGGGATATACATCAAGGTATTTTATTACATAGTGCTATTACATACTAAATCCAACAATGATAAACACAATCTGTTTTACATATGCTTGGAGGTCACCACACTAACCTCCCTGTATGAGGACCTGAGAGGGAAAAGGGAAATTAAAGAGGACACTATAGCATAGTCAAGAAAGGGGAGGGGGTGCCCATAGGTGGCCAACCTTATGGGCTAGAAATTGTAAATGATAGATTAGGCTAAGAAATAGAAGAACTGTTGCAACAGATTTAAGAAAAGGTCCATCCTCAAGAATGGCAGGAGCTCCCTGTCACACACCCATTCCAAAAATGTGTCATAATTGTTAACTGATTTACAAGACTCAATTCAAATTGAGATGTAAGGTTTTTTTGAGGCGTCGAGTCTCACCATACTCCACCCTGTCATAGTTGACTAACATTTGGTGGGGTTCTGGGCTGAGGGTGATTAATCTTGTATACCAAGGTGCCTCCAGCAAGAGAATAATGGTAATGGATTATATGGTAGTGGGATATAACCCTCTGAGAAGCTGTCCCTGTCTATTTCCTTCCCCAAGTAGCCCTCACCAGCAATACCTCACCAGCAGATAAACAGACATTGGTAATACATGGTGAACAGGAACAAACACAACACCTTTTGGGCAGGAGTTGAATATCTGCTCTGCCCTTCTTCATGAGACAGGGTCATAACATGACTATGTTGAAAATGTGGTGTACAAATATTACAAAACAACAAATTTGTAAACCTACATTATATTTTGCTAATGCAGGCTCATAACTTTGGTAATTTTAAATAATTTTACACTAGATTCCTCACCTGCAGCCCTATTGGCTCTAGCCATACTTTGTTAGTTTTGGGGCATCTATAGATGCAGATAAATATTGATGCTGTAACATTAGTTTTTGTAGCGATGACAATTTTCAAACATGGTTATGGCAAGAGGTCCAGTTATATTTAGATGTTCATATGAATGGGGAGACAACACCCAAATGGGTTTGGGAGGGGTTGAAAGCCTATCTTCAAGGTCAAATGATAGCGTATAGCTATTTATGCTGCTCTGTAAGCCTCTTTCTTGATGAATGGGCATCTGTCAGCTGGGTTCCCTTTAGGTTGAGGCACGCAGCAGGGATGCCCCTTGTCCCCATTGTTTGTGCTAGCTATTGAGTCCTTAGCACTGGCTATACGAGACTTGTCATCTATTCAGGGTGTAGAAGTGAGCAGTTAAAGATTTAAGTCTGTCCTCTTTGCAGATGATATTTTGCTTACTTTAAGGAACCTGCATACCTCAGTCTCAGCCCTTGTAGAACTATTAGATCAGTTTTCACAGCTTTCAGAGTAGCACAATAATTGGAGCAAGATGGAGGGAGTTGCATTAAATTCAATATGCAGGGGTGTCCCCCTCCAGGTTAATGGGCTTTCTTGGGCGTCTAAGCCAGTTCACTATTTGGGGATCCTTGTATCTTCCAATTGGAAGGAGTGAGGTTCCCTGAATTTTGCACAGTTGTTAGCATCAAGGGACAATTTTAATACATGGAAATGCCTTTATCTTATGTTGTGGGAAAGACCCAGGAGTTGCATATGATGCTGTTTTCTAGAGTTCTATATCTTTTACGGTACCTGCCCCTTCAGATACCTGAGTCTATCTGAAAGTCACTGGTCCAACTAATCAGAGCCTTTTTGTGGGAAGGAGATAAGCCCAGACTCTCTTTGTTGAGGATGATTGCCCCTTGGTCTAAGAGAGCTTTCAAACCCCTTGGTTCAAGGGGTATTTGCTTGCCACAGGGATATGCTATTTGTGGATGTGGCTCTATGCAGATACATGCTGGGACATAGTCAGATGGATAGCTCTTGAGAAAGCTTTGGCAAGGGGAGTCCCACTTGACATAGTCCTATGTGACTCTTCTAGGATTAATCCAGCTTGCCCTATTCATTGGTATATGCTGAATATTTGGAAGGAAGTGGGTAAAGTCATTTGTACTTCATGGCATTTATCTATTCTGTATTGACTTATTTGGTATAATCCTAAATTGACCATCAGAGACAAACCTATTTATTGGCATGAGTGGGCTGCAGGGGGGCCTCTCTTGGGTAGCAGATTCATTTCAGGTTGAATCAGGCCTGTGTAAGGATTTTGCAGTGCTTAAGGCTCAAGCCTCCCTCCCGTGAACCCATTTATGGAAATATTTCCAGATTCATGACCTTGTCTCTTCATGGGAGCATGACAATTCGCTCCTGACTACTCGCTCCCTACAAACTCGCTCCCGTGTGCACGATCCCGCATCAATTTGCCCCCGTAGCAATTTGCTCTGGACCAGTTTGCCCCCTGGACAAGCAAAAAAAAAGCTCGTTAGGTACTGGCTACTTAATGCAGAACTAGCTCCCAATCACATATAACTACACAGCCTCAGTGCTGGTACTGTTACACAAAGAGCAAGTTCAGGAGAGAGTAGCTGACAGCTCGGGGAGTGAATTGTTCAGGAGCATTTTAGTTTTAGTTTTGCTAGTAGCGAGGAATCAGTAATTTAAACGGTTTGTGCAAGCAAGTTCTGGAGTGAGTATCTGAAAGCTTGGGGAGCGAATGTTCAGGAGTGTATTAAGATGGGGACGAATTGTCTTGGAAGCGTACACACGGGAGCGAGTTGGTAAGGAGCGAGTAGTCAGGAGCGAATTGTTGTAGACCCTCTCTTCATATACGGGTTTGCAACTTAAACTGCCAGAGAGGGGTATTTGGAGAGATATATTGGGTTTACCTCCAAAAACTTTCCAAAATTGGACAAATTTGTAAATGGCTTCTGCAGGAGTATGCCCCCACACCTTTCAAAGTGCAAGTTAGGTGGGAGAAGTTATTGGGATATCAGATGCAGGAAGAAGATTGGATCTGTTGTTGGACAAATTCCTATGGGTCTTGCAAGGATGTAGGGGCAAGTTTATGCAGCTGAAGACCCTCCATTTTTAGTATAGAACACTTGATTTATTAAAGAAAAGGAATCCGATACATACTGCGCTGTGCTGGAGGTGTCATCAGTCTGAAGGCACTTTACTACATATCCTTTGGGACTGCCCATAATTGGTGAAGTGGTGGGATCAGCTTCGGGGTAGAATATGGTTTGTATTGCAGTGTCAGGTGCCTATGGATCCTGCACTCATGGTATTGGATAACATGTTAAGCTCCCGCTTCAATATAAATTTAAATGCCTGTGGTTTCTGGCAGCAGACACAGAAACAAAGTATTTGATTTATAGGAAATGGAAATTGGAAATGATCCCGACTCCTTGAGGAATGGAAAGATTATATGCATAATCTGGTGGACTTGGAGTGGCTATCATATATAGCAGCAGGCAGGTAGGCACTTTTTGACAAGGTGTGGGGCCTATATTCATTTCAGGTGTTGGGGCTTCAAAGAATTAACTTGGTGACCCCCTTTTTGTAATGTTGGTAATTCTGTACTCAAGGGGGGCATACTTGGGTAATTTTTTTCTGATTGAGAATATGCTTCCTCCTTTCTCCCCTGCTGGGATGGCTATTTTGAGGTATTTGGCTATGGGCAGTACCTCCATGTAGGGGTTCTTACTCCTAGATCTTTTCACCAGAACTCTGCTCTTTGTTCGCTTGCTGGTTCTTGCTTATATTGTTTATTGTTATGGTTGACATGTTCTTATTGTTATCAGGTTTTTCAGTGCTTTTGTACACTGGATGTAGTTATCACTTTGGTACAGTCTTGAGGCAGAAGTTTTATGGACTGGATGAACGTTGTGCAGTGTCTGGTCATTATAGGGGATCTATCCAGATTTATTCTTTTTTTAGTTTTAGTGGCAACAATCCTCCACGTGTGTATTTCCAATGGATGACACTTTGATGGTCAGTGGTTGTTTGTTTAATTGTATTATTTTTATAAAATGTTAATAAAGTATTAATAAAAAAGGGAGCTAGGGATATAGAGCAAGTGGTGCAGAGCAGCTAATGTGAATTACAGTGAATGATAGCAGTTTGGGGGTAGATATTGAGGAGGGGAGAGAGCAAGTGCTACAGAGCTGATAATATTAATGATGGGGAATGGGGGTACATTGCGGCCAGAGATCCAGGAGAGAGGAGAAATTAAGTTCCTCAAAGCAGCAAATCTATACGGATAATGTTTCCATGCTGCGGGGGTGTCAGAGATGGGGTACAGCAGGGATCGAGCCAGAGAGCATACCTTGTACAGTATATGGAGAATTGCAGAATGGTGGGAGGAAAGAGCAGGGAAGGGAGGACTGGCAAGATGTTTGAGGGAGGGGGAAGAGATTAAGTGCTGCAGAGTAGCTAATGTGTATGGACAATGTTGGCCTTTATAGGAAATATCTGGGAGGTGAAAAAATTAAGAGCAAGTATGGCAGAGCTGGTAATGTGAATAACAGTGAATGGCAGCATTTTTTGGGGGGTGCAAAGATTGGGGGGAAGAGCAAATGCCACAGAGTGGTTAATATATAGGGAAATGGTGGCATGCTGGGGGCAGAGACAGGGGAGGGATGGGTATTGAGAAAATGGTGTAGAGCAACTAATGTGAATTATGGTGAATAATAGAAGTTTGGGGGCCAGAATTCTAGTAGGGGGAGACAGCAAGTGCTACAGAGCAGGTAATATGAATGATGGAGAATGGGGGAACACTGGGGGCAAAGATCTGGGAGGTGAGGCAAAAGCAAGTGCCATGAAGCGGCAAATGTATATGGAGAATGGTAGCATGTTAGGGGTCAGTGAACAGTGACCTGCACAAGGGCAGTATTACCTCCTTCTGTCTACTGTTGATCCCCCTGGTAATGCAGCCCAACATTTTATTTGTTTTTTTCTGCTGCTTTCCTGCATTGCATGGAATGCTTCAGGTCACTAGTGATCATCACCTCAGGTCTTTCTCTTTCTTGGATGCAGATACTCAGACCCCACCCAGGCTGTACACTCAGGCCTCTGGTTCTTAGAGCCATGTAGATAAACTTGAATTTCTTAGCATCTAAACCAATTTGTTAAATCCCAGACCACCTCTCTAGCTTTTCCAGACCTTCCCTTAGGTCTTATACCCCTTCTGCTGTGTTCACCAGAGTTTGGTGTCATCTGTGAATAAGCAAATTTTGCGCTTAATGCTATCCCCAATATCACTGGGAAAAAGCACTGATCTGAGCACCACACCTTGTGGGACCCCACTGGAGACTTCCCTAGTGCTCTACAGCTCACCTTCCACCACCACATTCTGAGTCCTGCCCTTTAGTCAGTCATTCACCCACCCTCCCGGTCAACTCCTCACCAACTCCTAGAACAGCTAACTTCCTGATCAACCTCTTTTGGGGCACAGAGTCAAAGGCCATGGTGAAGTCCATGTAAAGGATAGGGTTCCCAGGTCCCAGGGTTTGTATGGCAATTACAGTACCATGACTGGAATAGGGTCAGAGAGGGGGTAGCCACTAGAGTCAGAACTGATTTGAATTTTCACTATCTGAATCTTGATTGTTTGAGCTGTGGATGCACTAGCTTTAGGAATTGATTTATATTGGTACTGGAGTTGGGAACGATAATTTACTTATGGTTTCTTGCTGTGATGATTATCAGCGAAGTCCAGCAGATCTAACAAATATATGCAGCATGCAGGATGTACTACTGTGTAACTAACAGGCCCATAATGCTAGCACTTCCTTTTTATAAAGAAAAAGACAAATCCTTTTCTTTAAGTTGTGACACAAAATATGAAATAATGTGAAAGAAATGGGGTGCTCCAGACAATGTTGCACTCAATAAAACCATTATAAACACAAATACTGAAACAGCTCTCTGTGTCAGTCATATACTGTATTATAATTCAGTTGCCATGTACATTTGCTGCATACAGATATCTGCATAACCAGCATGTCAAAGACAAACACACACACACACACACACACACACACACACACACACACACACATTACCCTAATAAGTCAAAAGTTTTGCTGCTGAAACATGATAAATGATTTTGACAATGAGAGCTGGTGCCATGCACTGCTTTTAGTGTATATAAGGTATGACTTCTCCAGATGATCAGCGAGTAGTCATTTTATTATCAGTCATTTGTTTATGTGTAAATGAGCTACTTAAAGGGAAGAAAATCACATTTATGGCCTAGAGGTAACTGGCTTAGTGAAAACTAACTCATTATCCGTGGCTCATATTTTCAATATATTTTTCACATTTGAGGAATTTCACAGGAGCTAACCAAGTTTGCAAAGGCTACCCTTACAAGACAGCTATACTCATAATTAACATTACCTACCTGGAGTACCACTTAAAATTGGTCACAGCTAGGGAGGTCCAGAGTTATTTGGGAAAAATTAAACAAGGGATGTTAGCTGGCTTTGACGGGCTTGAGCATAAGCTGCTACAAATTGCTGCCCATACAATTGCATCGGCTTTTCAACCTTTCTTTTGTCTCTGGCAGGGGAGGAGTTAAACACATGCAACCCTGCATTTGCACAGGGCCCACAGTCAGCAAGAGGGCCCCCTGACCCTGCCATCCCCCACCCCCTGCTGGTAACAGTTTGTTAGGGGCCCTGGCATCGAACTTTGTATGGGGGTCCCGTAGGGCAAAAGCTTCCACTGGTCTCTGGTAAAGTCTCTAATGTATGAAAAATTGCCATTGTGGTCTTGGTGTCCAAGGAAAACCTAACAATCCTCCTGTGATTTACAGGCCTGTATTGCTCCTCTGCACCTTAGTAAAGGGTCAGGAAATAATAATTTATAACCAGCTGCAAACTTACACTGAAATGCACCATCTGCTCACTAGAGTGCAGCATGGTTTCAGGAAACTCCACTGCAGTACTATGGGACCTGTCAGGCTTACGGCCGATACACTGTATCACATGCAACTGATGCAGGGCAGATGACTTGAGCATTTTTTTGTGCACTGAAAGAAGGCATTCATGCTGGTTACTCATGCTAAATGCATAGTGAAACTTAGAAACCTTGAACTGGACAACCTAACCTTGCCTTGGATCACAAACTACTGTACCTAGAGGCCAGACAGCAGATGGTAAAGTTAAGTGGGATACTGTCCTACAGTACTTCAGAAAGGAGCAAGTTGGAGTCCTTCAGGGCTCTGTCATGGGCCTCTACTGTTCCCATTGTTTATAACTGACCTACAGTACCAGCAAATTGCAGCTTAAGTATCACTCTATGTAAATGATGCAGTCATTTATAAAGGTGCCCCAAACATTACTGAGATCAATAGTATCCCAAAAAGTGATTTTATAATTTTTGTTTGTTAGTTTATTTTTCACCAGGAGAGACACACTAAGCTGAAAGCTTGTTTACAGGAGCGACCTGGGAGCACAAAGAAGTTAAGTCACTTGTTCAGGGTCACACAGTATGCAAGTGGGAGCTTTGGGATTCAAACCCAGGTCTCCAGGTTTGCAGCTCAGAGCCTTAAACCACTGCTCTATACTGCCTCCTTGCACCCCCCCGTTTTGTAAAATTACAGAAATGGCTCATGGAAAATAACTTAGTATTAAAGCAGGGAAAACCTAGGGCTATGCTCTTTAGTTCTAGAGTAAAGGTTAACAAAAATAAGGAGTCACTGGATATGAGAAGGTTTGATAGAAAATGCCTGGGAGTTTCTAACAACTTTAAATATACTGGTATAGAGTTAGCCTAGAGGCGCAGATGACTGAGATGCTGGGCGCCTCACCTGCCACCATGATGGTGACCTGAGTTCAGGAACAAGTCAGGGTTGCTCAGGCGCTGGCAGGTAGAAGAAGGATTGAGCATACTAAGACAACTGGCCTACATTAGGGAGAGGGAACACTGCATACTGCTGGTTGGATGCCACCTAAAGGAGGTGGTGCAGCAGCGGACCCAGGTTCAGGAAAGGACCAAGGTCACTCACGGACTGGGCAGTAGAAGGATTGAGCGTCCTTAGACAGCAGTCTTACATTGGAGAGAGAGGACAGTGCATACTGCTGCTTGGCTGACTCATAACAGTGGTTGTGTGATGGAGCAGCAGACTCAGGTTCAGGAAAGGACCAGGGTCACTGGGGAGGCTGGGCAGTAGGAGGATTGAGCATCCTTAGACAGCTGTCCTGTGTTGGGGAGAGGAGACAGTGTGTACTGCTGCTTGGCTGCCTCCTACCAGAGGCTGGGTGATGCAGCAGTGGTCCCAGACTCAAGAAAGGGCCGGGATCACTCAGGAGCTGGCCAGTAGAAGGAGGGTTGAGCATCTTTAGACAGCTTTCCTACATTGGAGAGAGGGGAGAGAGCACACTGCTGCTTGGCTGCCACCAAATGGGGACTAGGAGGTGCAGCAGTGGTAGCCCGCTTAGTTGGCTAGTAGGCACAGAGATGTGCAGTGTCTTCACACAGTTTGTGCACACCATTGCACACATTCCAGTGGAGGGGGGCAGACGTTCCAGTGAAACAGGGTTGGTGTCTCCCAAGATAGGCCAAACAAGTCTGAAAGGAGAGGCAGGGAGCTTACTCAGGGACGAAGATGCAAAAAGTTTATTTATAAGGGACAAAAGAAACAAAAGGATACCTAACAATAGCATATGCAACAAAATGATACAACTGGGACCAGCAGTTGGTCGAACCACTAACAGGGGGTTAACTGCTTTCAGTCCAAGTCCTGTGTGTATTTTGCCAAGATGACAAGACAACTGACGGACCAAGTTTGGGCTTTTACGATGCATTGGCCAATCATAAAATGGGAACTGACTCCACAAAACACTTTTTATAAACAGGCTATAAGGGGTCATCCCCAAATGAACAGAAAACAAAGAGGAATGCTACTAGATGGACAATGAGAACTTGGTGATCCTCTATGATTCTTGGCAAGAAGCTAAAGTCTCCTGGTCGAGCAGATGGTTTACTGGATGATCCATAGCAATGACCACTGGTAGGTTCCCAGCATCCAAGCTGCCTCCTAAAAAGAAGACTACTGGCAATGTGATCCTCAGCACAGCCTCTATGGAGTGGTACTGGTATGAACATGACTTGCAGACAGGTGACAAAAAAAGAAAATGATCATGCACAACGTCAACTGTGGTTACTCACTCTTGAGCTGGGGAGGCTCCTAAGCTGACTAACTTCTGGATACCTACCTAGTGTCTCTCTACAATTTACCATAATGAGACTGATGCTGGAGCATTGTGGCAGAGGTTCGAAGAAGATCAGCATCACTTGAGGTAGGTCTGCTGAAGATGGAGGAGTGGCCAGGGACCTCCCTAGGTTGATGTCAAGTGCTGAAGAAACTAGTCCTGGCAACAGAAGCAAAGCTGGACATCAAATACACCCTGGAAATAGTAACATAACACAGTCCAGCTTGTGAGCAACACTATTCAGTTCTTGAAAAAGGGTGCAGTCTCTGGGGGGGGGAGGGGGCATCAGTAATATGATAACCCAGTTCAGTCCACACAGGACTCCACAGGCAACCTAGAGCTGGTGGTCACTTTCCACTCCCATCCAAGAGGGTGCTGTTCCTTTAAGGACCTCCCCCCAGGCTGTTTCTGCAGAACCACCCCCTAAGAACAAAGCCTCCTCTTCATTAACATTAGTAACAGGCTCTGTGCCTGTCTCTATGGGACTCTTTGCCTTGGTCCCACCTCCCTTATGAATATTATTAAGGGGCCTATAGCACTGCCTTATGCTAAGTCTTGCTTGGATCTGCCCTCTTAACAAATAAATATGAGAAGCCTGTATTACTTGGCTTTGCCCCCTGGCATTGAATGGTGCCAAAGTAGAACAAAGGGGCTTCAAGTCCACTGTGCCACTGATCCCCTCCTCCCCCTTGGTTTGGGGCCATCAGCACACTTCTCCCTGTCCTGCTCCCTTCCCCTCTTCCCAGTGCCTGTAGTGCAAATAAAACAAAGTTAGGGACATGGCCCACTCACCACTATGGCACAGGGCTGTTACTGCTACTGGGGGGTCTGAAGAAGTGGCCAGGGTACCGTGCTTCCACCCAGCTTCTCTGTACTGCTGGAGTGGAACCAAAAGACCGGGGCACTTGTTTCCTTCTGAACCAGAATCCCTGCTGCATGCTTCTGTCTGTCCCCTGCAACCCATCCCAACTGCCATTGCCACTGCCTGTGACTCAAAAGGGAGAACAAAGGATCACTCATGTCGGCGGAGGGCTCTGCTTCCACCCGATTGCTGCTGCTACCGGAGGACAGATTACATCAGGGAGCTGCATTCCAGTCCTGCTAACCACTTCTACTGCTGCTGCTCCCATGGACTCAAGCTGGAGGAGAGCAGCACAAGATGAGCCACAGGTCCACCAGAAGTATGCCAAGGTGTCTGTGCACCCCACATCCTCCACGCTGTCAGCTGAACCCCAACAATTCCCCTGAAGCCACTCCCCTGGCCCTTTTGTAGGACAGGGGAGGTTCTGCCTGGCAGTCCTAGGGATTGGGCCTTCAAACCCTGGAAGGAGAGTCTCTTGACAGGGCTGAGTCCAGTCCTTGGTCCCCCACTGCACTGAAAGGAGCAAACAGAACAAAGGCTGGGGTGCGGGACTGTAGGACATAGCAGGCAGAGGGGAAGAATGGGGAAACAAGAAAATAATCCAAATCCCCAGCTCAGAGGAAGGGTCCCCATTTGTTTTTGTGGTGCTCCCCAACTTAGGAGCACTACACCAGTATGGGTGGAGGAGAAACTACGGAAGAACACCCACACCAGCAAGATGATCAGGTGACCTTGCAGTCCCCACACTGCCTACTGAGGCAACCAATCACCCATGGAGGTCAAGAAGCAGATGGGGTGAATCTTGGGTATGGTGGATGTCAGGGCAGGGGATCATCAGCAAAGGAGGTCAGTGAGGGAGTCAAGAGATAAACAGCAGAAGGAAACAAATAACTTGGTATATATTCAGATCCACACTGGATATACCTGCCCTTTAATGTCCACCTTGATTATGCATCAAAACCTTTAACAAAATATTTCAGTTACTGTATAGTAAATATCTGACTGAGGATTCCTGCACTGTGATTGCCCAGAGTATACTTCTCCTGTACTTGACTATGGGATGCTCATACAAGCAACCTTACATGAGAAGGAATTATCTCAGATAAAAGTGTGTTATTAAACAGGATGGGGCAGGGATATTTGTGAGGGTGGAGGGTGGAGGGGGTTGTGTGTGTGGTTGGTTGTTTTGTATAGTATTGTTTTGATGTTTTTTCCGTTGTGTTAATATATAATGCAGCTCTTAGTCAGCTGTTGGTATCTCCTTGTATGTTGTGTTGAAAAATTAATAAAGTATATTGAATTAAAAAATACACAGGATAGGGCATTTTCCCCTCAGCATCCATAAGTGACCATCATTGCAGAGTATTTGCAGAGCTGGGATAGCTACCACTGGAGGCTAGGCTTTAATACTCACTCTACTGCATGTCCTTCAGGGTTTTGAGTACTGCTACACCACTTAACCTTCCCAGTGTACAGAACATAGGCTGAGATTGGCATTTTATCTTTCCTTCTATACCTTGCATATGAAAATTGATATGGGCCAGCACTCCTTCAGGTATGTAGCTCCAGTACTGTGGATTTCCCGTCCACATCATCTAAGGAGGGCCAGTATAGGAGTGGTGGAATAGGTGGAAGGATGGGAAGGGAAGAATGAAGAAGGAGAGATCAGGGGCTATAGGAAGGCAGGACAGAGCCAAAGGGGAGGTAAGCAAGGTGGCTGTGGAGGGCAGTAGAGAGGTCTGTCAGTCTGGAAGGGAAAGGCAGGAGGGTGGGTTGGGGAGCAAGACAGGGGGGTGCAGGCCATTACAGAGGGGGTCTCAAGAGGCAGATGGAATGATTGAAGGTTAAAGGGATGTAGGATAATGGAGGAAGAGTTGTAATCTTGGGTGACTCAATAGTGAAGGGAATATGCTGGGGAGGGAAAGGAGAGATGCACACAGGTAGGAAGGTGGTTTGTATGCCGGGAATGATGGCAGAGTGTGTGTGTCCAATAATAAGACAGCTTTTGAAGGAGTGGGGGGTACCTCATGTTATGATTCATCTAGGAACACACAACCTAGCCTGAAAGGAGGAAGAGGTGGTACAGGAGAGGTCTAGGGCAGTGGGGAGGACCTGTAGGGGGATGGATAGACTGCTAGCCTTCTCTGAAGTGCTACCAGTGCCAAAAGTCAGTACAGCAAGGAAGAGGAGGACTGAGGAGCTTAATTGCTGTGGCTATGAGAACTGTGCAGAGGGGAGGGTTTGGGTTACATAGGAGACTGGGAGAGAGCATGGAATGACAAAAGCCTATATGCACAGGAGAGACTGCACCTTAGCAGAGGGGGTGCCAGGATGCTAAGGGACAGGCTAGGAGAGTACATGGCCAGGAGCCTTAATTTAAACTGATTGGGGTGGGGGCAGACTATGGCTTTGTGCCCAGTGTCTCTGGGTGGAGGGTCCCTACAGGTCCCCCAATCTTAGCAGACTGATTTGGAACCAGAGTATGAGGCAGAGGGGGCCAGTAATCGGTGGGGGCTTCATGAGGGGAAGATTAGATACAAGGCATGGGAGCAGACAGAGTTAAACTTATCAGTGTAGATCTCAGGGAGATTCGGAGGAGTTGAGCAGGGGGAGGAAGAATGCAGAGGTAGGCAGTGGGAACTACAGCATTCTAGGGGGGAGAGGGACAGAGTTGTGGTGGAAGGTGGTGGCCCTGAATGCGAAAGGCCTTGTCAACAAAATAGATGACTTGCAGGCAATGATAGTGGAGAAGGTGGACAATGCAATGGTCATGGAAACTTGGGCTACACCAAACCATGACTGAGGCCCCTCTGTCCCTGAGCATAAACTGTATAGAAGTAACAGAGGAGAAGGAAGGGGGGTAGTTATTTTTGTAGTGGCAGGAATAACATGTAGGAGGGAAGGCAAGGCTAGGCAAATTTTATTTTGTGGCACCCAATCCCAGAGGCTCTGGGTGCCGTACAAAACATGAACATTTAATTTATTAATACAAATATAAAAACACACTCACTTACTATATATAAATAAATACTCCCCACTTTAATTTACACAGGACTGATAACAATAGTATCAGTAGTATCAATGATATTATACAGCATCTGCAAAGGCCTGTCTAAACAGATGAGACTTTAGGAAGGCCTTAAAAACCTCTACCGACAGGGCCTCCTTCACCAATGACAGAAGCAAATTCCACATAACAGGGCTGGCAACACTAAAAGCTCAATCGCCAGCCATTTTAATCTTGTACTGGGAATCGCCAGGAGGCCCCTTGAAGAGGACTGAAGGGGACGAACCGAGGCAGCGGGTGTATGAAGGTCAGCCAGGTAGCAAAGGCCCAGTCCATGTAGGGTCTTATAAGTGAGCAATCCCACCTTAAAAACCACCTTCCATCTAACTGGCAGCCAGTGCAGTTCCCACAGCACCGGGGTGACATGGCAGTATTTCGACAAACCAGTCAGCAACCTGGCAGCTGCATTCTGCACTAGCTGCAGTCAACAGAGGGTACCTCTAGAAACCCCGAGGTAGAGTGCATTACAGTAGTCAAGCCTAGATATCGCAAATGCATGTACCAAGGTGGGGAGGTCCAGGGGCAGAATCAGGTGCCTAATCCTGGCAACATTTCTCAGATGGAAAAAACTCACCTTGACAACGGAAGACACCTGATATTCCATCGTCAAACCTCCGTCAAATATTACATCAAGTTTACACACCTTAAAGGAAGCCATCAATGGGACAGACCCTAGAACCAGTCCAGAATCTGCCCCAGAGGGCAAACCCTCATGCCTCCTTTTCGACTCTACCACCAGTACCTCCATCTTATCGGGGTTCAGTTGCAACCAGCTAGATGCCATCCAGTCCTTGATCTCTGCCAGACAGTTGTTTAATACTTCCACTGCATTGGATGTTCCAGGGGCAAAGGATAAGTACAGCTGGGTATCATTGGCATAACAATGAAACCCCAAGCTGTACTTCCTAATGATCTCTCCCAGAGTCAGCATGTACATGGTGAATAACATCGGTGATAACACCGAACCCTGAGGTACCCCACAAGACAGAAGGCTCAAAGATGAGAAAAAATTCCCCATCACCACCCTCTGTCTTCTGTTGGTCAAAAAGGACTCAAACCAATGAATGACAGAGCCAGTGAGTCCACAGAAGTCCCGCAGGTGATCGAGTAACACCTGATGGTCCACCGTGTCAAAAGCTGAGGAGAGATCGAGTAGAATGAGAATTGTCCCTTCCCCTCTATCCCTCGCTCTGAGGAGATGATTGTACACCCGAACTAATGCAGTTTATGTTGAGTGTCCTGCATGAAACCCTGACTGGAACGGCTCATAAATATCAAATGTTATGAGGTGATCTCCCAGCTGATGCGCCACAAACTTCTCCACAACCTTTCCCAAAAATGGAAGGTTGGAGACCGATCGATAATTCACTTTGATATCAGCGTCCAAAGATGGCTTCTCAGAAGGGGTCTCACCAATGCCTCCTTCAAGACATCTGGGATAACCCCCTCTGACAAGCAACACCAGGCAATCAAGGCGAACACTGGGCCAACAGTGTCAACGCATCTCACTAAGAAACGTGTCGGCATCGGATCCAATTCAAATATGTGTGCTTCAGCTTTGAAATCACTTCAATGACATCAGCCACCTCCACTGGTTTAAACTACCCCCAACCGGGCAGAGTGCTTTGTTGATAATCCAGGTGACCACTGCTGGCCGTAATACGGCTCACTGGCAAAACTCCCTGCCTGATGGTGGACATCCTGTCTGAGAAAAACTTGAGCAAACTCATTGCACAAGACTTCAGAAACTACTATTTTTGGTTGTAGACAGGCAGGATGTAATAGCTTGTCCACAGTCCAAAAAACCATTGCTGGTTGGTTTCTCCCAGCAGCAATCTCCCTGGACAGGAACACTGCCTTCTTATGGTTGACTGCCCCCTGGTACACACTGTAGTGTGCACATAGGGCCAGTTTGTCCGCCTCCAAGTCGGACCTCTGCCAGCAGTGCTCCAACCTCTGACTCTTGATCTTCAATGCCTAGAGCTCCCCATCGAACCTTGGGGACCTCAAGTGAGAAGATCTGGGTCATACACGGACCAGTGCAAGGGAGTCAAGTGTCTCAGTCACTGCTCTATTATAGGCATCAACTGCCTCATCCACACCTCCCCTGCATGCACTGTCTACACTAGATAGGTTTGCCACTGCCAAAAAGCCCTCCGGGGTCAATCCCCTCAAAGGGCGGTAGCTCACCATCTCTGCAGGGGGAGGGATCTTGAAGGGGGGCCCTGAGCAAGAACTCCACTGTGCAATGATCGGACCAGATGACCTGATCAGTCCTAAGATTCTTAATCTCATGCCCCAGCGAGAAGACCAGGTCAAGCATGTGGCCATCCTGGTGGGTCATGGTGGTAACTGCTTGCTCCAGGCCCAGTGATGTCATCAACTGGAGGACGTGATAACCCAACCTGGATGACTCATCGTCAGCCCATACATTGAAGTCCCCCACAACTAAGCATCTGGAGGACTCTAGTGTTTCACCTACCACAAAGTCACCCACTTCCTGTAGGAACTCTCTGACTGCCCCAGGAGGGCAGTATATCAGGAGAATCCTACATCCTGCACCCGGCCCCCCATGAATGGCCACACATTCAAACAAACCCAGTGTTCTCACTGGGTGCACGGTGAAACCTAGCTCAGCTCTAAAACAGATGGCCACTCCTCTGCCGCTGCATTCCACTCTGGGGCAGTGCACAACAGAATAACCTGGGGTGACGGCAGCCTCTAACACTGGCCCAGCATCATCCCTCAACCAGGTCTCCATAATGCAAGCCAGGTCAAATGATGAAATCAGATGTGTAATAATTGCAGTCTTATTTTTAATTGACCTGGCATTGCATAGCACCACCTTCATGGGACTGGTAGGCAGTGCAGCTCTTTTAGCTACCTGCCCACTAGATCTCATGGGAACCCAGGGAACAGGAATTAACTCCATCTGGCCTCTCTCCAAACCCTGTCGCTTCCCAGGGTGCCTTCTGCACCCAACTACCTCAATCCTATTCCCTTCCCCCTTTTACGGGGTTCCCTTCCAGCTTTTGCCTACACGTCTCTTTCCAATTCCTATCTCACGGCAATGGAGAGCTGTAGTATCCGATACTGGGAGGATGGTAAAGGGCCATAGGTCATAAAGCTGGGACACCCCGTACACAATTCTAGCCCACCCCAATTTACCAGCCACCCCGACACATATTAATCTATCCTGTCACACAAATAGTCCCCCCTTTAACTCATCAATCATATACTAATTATTCCTTACACACAGTCTATACTCCCTACTACCCTCAAATCCCCCTCCCCTACCACCCAAATAACACACAACCAAAAAAGAAAAAAACCCCTCCAAAAGCAAAACATATCTCCCACCCCATGTACCACTATACAATAACAGATAAAAACCTAAAATATAAAACTATTTAATTGAGCCAAAATTTACAAAGGGATTTAGCCCATAAGCAATCATATATTCTACAGCAGACAGACAATCCAGACCTAGCAGAAAAGCTAGAATAATCTCTTTGTATCAGATATAATCCACAGTTCTGATATGGCAGTTTCAATCTCACTGATGCATCAACTATACCAGTTCTTCAGGGAGCATCTATTCACTGCAGTCCAGAAATCCCAGAATGATTCCACATCTCCCCTTCTCACCTTAGCTTCTCCATGCAGTTAATCCAATGAACAGTTCCACAACCATTCCAAGCAAGCACTCAGTCACCAACATAGCAGGCCCCTTCTCAGCCCAGAATCTGCTACACAAGTCTTCGGCTCTTGGCAACGGAAGACAGGTAAGGTTCTCCCAAGAGGCAGCGGAGCTCCCTCCACCTGTCTGCCTGTTACCCACACTGCTCAACCACTGCCCCAGCACCACGGATCCCTTAAGCCCATCAGGTTGCCTCCATCACAGTCCAAGTGAAAAATTTCTTCCTTCTCCCTCACACACTCCCATCTTTTGGCTTCTTTCCACTGGTCCCGATCTACACAGCGACTGACCACTTTCTGCAAGTCGGTCCAACTGGGCTTTCACCCCTGCCGGAATCTGCCGCTCGATCTATCGTTCCACCACACTATCTCCAATCGCACACTGATCTCCTGGATCATTGAACTCCTGGATTCTTCAAGCCATGGAGAAAGGTAAGTGGCTGCTTACACTAAATTGTCTGCACAATGCTGTTCCAAAAGGATCCCCTTCTGCCACAAAAACAACCCGAATCAGCAGGGGCAGGGGGATTCAAATTTCAGGCTCCTATTCTAAAAATTAAAAAAGCTACCTCCTCCTTCTAACTCACTAAAAAATGTATCTTTCTAATGCTAATGCCCCTACTCCTAATGCCTAGCCTAGCCTATTTTTACATCAATCAAGTCCATACTCATAAAAATTTCTAAAAAAAACAAATGACTCTATAAGAAAAAGAAAAAACACTGAGCTCAGTTAGAGCCTCCACAAGCAGCACCCCAGTGTGGCCGCCATCTTGGATCTAGATAAAACCAGATAGACTTCCTCCTGGAAGAGGATGAGTAGGACAAGGTAGAGGTTCCGTATATGCAGTTGCAATCCACTAGGGGTAAGAAGGTAGGGCTGGGGCTGACTTACAGACTGCCTAACATGGAGGAGAAAGGAATAGTGAATCAGAGTCCTTAATCAGGATAGCTGCTGGCAAGGGGGAGGTGGTAATTCTGGGTGACTTCAATTTGCCTGCGGTAGATTGGAAGATTCCAGCCACAACCTGCATCTAGAATCAGTTAATCCTGTATGTGCTACAGAGCAGATTCCCAACCCAAGGTGTCACAGAACCTGCCAGGGAGAGAGTAATCCTGGATTTGGTACTGGCAAATGGGGACCAATGGCAGGCAATCCATGCCGAGAAGGCCTTGGGAGGGAGTGACCACTGTACAGTATGGTTCAGGTTAGACATGAGGAGGGAGAGGGCAAGCACCAAAACCAAGGTCCTACAAAATGCAGACTTCTGGAAGATGGGGGATCTGCTAGCAGAACACCTGGATAGCCTCAGTGAAAGGATGGGAGTGAGTCAGCAATGGTTCATCATCCAAAGAGGGACAGCAGCAGCAAACAAAGAGTGTCTCAGGCTTAATTGGAAAAACTCTAAAATCAAGGTACCCAGTTGGTTTAGCTAACAGGTAGCCCAGGCAACCATGGATAAAAGGATACCCCCAGGAATTTCCTGAGAACTCAAAAGGATGGGGATAGGGAGTAGTACCAAATAAAGGCAAAGGAGGCAGGGAAAGCAATCCAACTGGCCAATGTCAGTAAGGAACTACAGGTAGCAGAAGCAATTAAAAAAGGTGAAGAAGCATTTTTTCAATACATTGAGGAGAAGAGGAACAAGAAAGACAATATTGTTCAACTAACAAGACAAGAAGGATGGCTGAAAGACAGTGGAGCCAAGGCAGAGGTACCAAATAAATACTTCTGCTCTGTCTTCATAAATGAGAAGAATGGTCCAGTACTGCAGGAGTGGGTAAAGGGGAGCACAGATGAATGAATCAGTATAGACAGGATGAAGAAAGGATTTGTGATCCTTAAGGTTGATAACTCCCCAGGCCCGGATGGAATCCATTAGATGCTGAGAGAACTAGCAGCAAAACTAGCATGCCTGTTCAACAGCTTGCTGGAATCGGGGGTCATCCGGCTAGTGGAGAATGGCGCATATGGTGCCACTCCATAACAGTGGACCCAGAGGTAACCTGGACAAGTACAGACCAGTCAGCCTGACCTCAGTTGAGGGTAAGCTCATGGAGGAAATCTTTAAGAAAAGGCTAGTAGGTTTCCTAGAGAAAAACTGTCTTAGGGATAGCATGGGTTCATGGCTGGGAGATCCTGCCAGTCAAACCCAATCAATTTATTTGACTGGGTGACAAATACAGTAGACAACAGCTAGGTGGTTGATATATTTCACTTTGACTTCAGCAAGGCCTTTGACTCTGTGCTTCACAGGAAGTTGATCAGAAAATTGAAGGGCCTGGGTGGCAGGGGAGAAACTCACTGTATAGGTGTCAAACTGGTTGAAGGATAGAGCACAGAGGGTGGTAGTGGGGGGAGCTCTTGGGATCTATGGATATCACCACCAGGGCCCCTCAGGGCTCAGTGCTTAGTTCTGTGTTGTTTGATGTATTTATTAATGACATTGGAGATGACAAAAAGGGCAAGATGTTCCTATTTGTGGATGGTACCAAGCTCTGTGAGAGGGTAGATAAAGCAGAAGGGTTATAGGATCTAAATAAAGATCTGGCCAAACTTGAGAGGTGGTCAGGATCATGGTAACTCAGATTCCATACCAAGAGATGTAAGGTCATGCACATAGAATCTAACAGCCTGAGGACAGAATACAGCCTGGAAGGGGTCCTAGTAATCAGATTAGAGGAAGAAAAGGACCTGGGGGTGACTACCACTGGTGACTTGATGCACTCCTCACACTGCAGGAAGGCAGTGGCAAAAGCCAATAAAATGCTAGGCTGTACTGCCAGGGGAATCATTAGCAGGTGGGGAGAGGTCATTTTGCTGCTATACAGATCACTTGTACAGCCTCACCTGGAGTATAATGTGCAGTACTGGCATCCCTACTTGAAAAATTACATTAACCTGCTAAATGTTGTCCAGAGGAGGGCCACAAAGATAGTTACAGATCAGCAGGGCAGGTCATATGGAAAGAGGCTTGAGTGCCTAAATGTGTACCCCTGGAGCAGAGGAAGGAAAGGGGAGGCATGTTTGAGACATGGATGTAGCCATTGATTTCAAATGTGTACACAGAGCTGCCTCACTGCTGCCCTCCCACCACCACTGGCCATGCCACCCCGACACAAGTGTCATTGAGTTTGTAGCATATACTCTAAATATGGAATGTAAAGATGTAACACATAGACTCACATTCCCATACAGGAAGAAAACCTTTCCCTCACCAACAGTGTTTCATTGTGACAAGCCTCTGTACCAGATCAAAGTAACCAGTTCCACAGAGGTTCACTCACATCAGCCAAAAGTATTCATGTACTTATGCATACCCAAAGTAACCGAAATCAGTCACTCATCAAAATGGTAACATACCCACAGCAGTGGTAACTATTTACATTTCTTACTGTGTAAGAGGGCTGGGGTGAGCTACATGGTGCTCTGGTTTTGGTTCAGTTACATTAACCATCTAAACCATTTGCACCAAACAACCCCATACCACGCAAACTTCAGTATGTTGCCAGTTAAAAAAACTGAGTACAAATCAAATACCAAGATGAAAAAAAAAGACAACAGCTGAGCCCCCACACCAACCAAACATTTCTCTTCTGCTGCAGTCCACTCATACTCAAAGTAACCAATAGCCCCCACTAAACAAAATGGTAACATATCCAATTACCCATAACAGTGTACTATTACTAATTACCGTAAGAGTACATTAATTTGCATAACAGTATAAGAGGGCTGGGGCAAGCTAGATGGTGCTCTGTTTTTGGTTCAGTCACCTTAACCACTTAAACTGTTCACACCAAAAAGTCCCATTCCACTCAAACTTGGGTGCATTACCAGTTATACAATTTACAAACTGACAACAATTCAAATACCAAGATGTAAAAAAAGACACAACAGCTGAGCTCTCACACCAACCAAAAATTATTCATGTGCTGCAGTTGACTCTGACCCAAAGCAACCAAAACCATCCATTCAACAAAATGATAACACTCACAGCAGTGCATGGCACCAGTTTACAATTTAAAATTGAATACCAAGAAATGCAAAACACAATAATACCGTGATAGACATACTGAAGCACATTCACACCAGTACTTGTGCTCACACACTATTTGCTATTTCATGAAAGTTGAGCACCCACACCTGCCAGAAATCATTCACCTATTCACCCATACCCAAAGTACCAGAAATCACTCAGTCGACAGAACAAAATAGTAATGTACTGCCCCCAACAAAAGTGTACAATTACTGATTAATTGCCTTAAATTTACAGTAACTATATAAAATGCCAGCAGCACACAGGAATCCAAACCAAAGTATGATGCAAACTATATTACTTAAAAGCAAGTAATGATAACAACAAAATTGACTTTTAAATTACTATAATAACAGTAACATCAAAGGGCTGGGATGGGCTACGTGGTGCTCTGGATTGGATCTGGTTAGCTTAACCACTTAAACCACTACGCACCAAGTAGCCACAAACCATCCGAACTATGGTATGTCAACAGTTCACAATTTAAAATTGTCAAATAACTTAATACACCAAAATAAAAAAAAGTAATCACAGTGATTCTGTAATATCAACTTGAAATAAAGTTTATGCGGTGATCATTGCATGGATCAAAATCTTTTAACACTTAGAAAACATCAACTTTGATGTCTTGGTAGATGTGTAGCAGAGCCAGACCAGTTAACCACATTTCATTCATGTTGTTCCTTAGCCAGGTCTTAATTCTTCTTAATGCACTGAATGACCTCTGTGCTGATACAACACTGATGGTACTGTGGCCAAAATGCATAAAGCAGTGTTGATTTCTGGATAGAATGTGGGGGTTAATTGCTGTCGAGTGCCAAGGGTAGTTGTTGGCCGGCCTTCCCTTGAGACCGTTTTCCATTTTGTAATCCATCTCTGCAGATCCTGTTTCAGGTTTTGTAGACTAGAAGCTCCATCTTGTAAGCTCCATACAGTGTGATCACCTTACTGTCATCCTGAAGAACACTGTAGTGCATTTGGCACCAAATATTGTGAAAGGAAACGTGAGTAGCAATCAATTAGTTGCTGTCTTAGTTTGGATATGACATGATCCAAGAATGGTATGAATGTGTTCCGGCGATAGTACTCCTTTGGATCTGCTGCAGTGATGGTGCTCCTTTGAGTCTGCCTCCCACAGATCCTGGGAACCGATTCTTCAACTTGGGCACTTTCTGCTAGCTGCTTCACATCTTTATATAGGCCCTCAAAGCTGGTTTCTGCATCATCTCTCATACTTCTCAGTCTCTCGGTGATGACCTTTGCTTCCTCTGATGGCTGAATTAAGTTAATTTGTTCATGTTGAGGGTATAAATGAAGTGGCTTTGTAACAAGGAAGCACAGATCCCACACATACCAAAATAACAATAAAATCAACCTTCATAATTGAGAACAAGAGTCATTCTGCATCACCGTCAAACTCCCCAATCTTCTCCAAAGTGCTGGCTGTAACGACATATTCATTCTTGAAACTGTGACGCGAATCAGCCTGACTCATCCAGCATGTGTTACCTGGTGCCCATAAGGATGTACTTCTTTCCTTCTCAGTGTCTTCATATTCATTTGGCATGCTTGTGAATTCCTTCAGTTCTGATAAATATACATTGTGACACTTTGCTGAGAACTTTAAAGAAGAAATCACTTTTCTGCATGTGTCAAACATGTTCAACTCTTGATGTGCTATGCAAGAATGAACAGTGGCTGTGTTAAGGCTATGTGCCTTGCAAGTGCTGTACATGACTTCCAGAAGCACAGCCCAACTTTTTTGACTGTACCCCATTAAAATGACCACTCATATTACTTCCTCTGTCATAATCTTGTCCTCTCGGGTATTTCTTTTTAACACCCCAGGCTGTCAGTCACTTTAGAAAGAGATCTCCAAGGGCTTTTCCAGTAGTGGCGAGGGCCTCCACAAATTCGATAAAATCTTCTCAGAGTTCGACTTTCCCATTTTCACTTCTGTGTACATAAAGCAAAGCCAGGGTAATCTGTTCCTTGTGTTCCAGTGGTTTAAGGCTCTGAACTGCAAATCTGGAGATCTGGGTTTGAATCCCACAGCCCCCACTTGCATGTTGTGTGAACCTGAGCAAATCACTTAACTTCCCTGTGCTCCCAGGTTGCACCTGTAAACAAGCTTTCAGCTTAGTGTGCCACTCCTGGTTAAATAATTGAAATATATATATATAACTTTGTGTAGGAAAGAGAACATTTTAAGTTGGAACCTGGCTTCAAGGGTGAGCCAATTGAGGGAGGCATAGAGGTACAGTGATGGATCATCCAAGGGAAGCCAGTCACGAAGCATGCAGTATTATTGTATATAGTATTGAGTTTGGAGAAAAGGGGGATGTGCTGGGGGGTAGACAATAGAGACATAATCAAGGGGGGGCAGGAGAAGGGAGCTGGTGAGGCATAGTCTGGAGATGGGGATAAGGAACTTTCTGATTCAGTATAAGAGACCTATAGTAGCCTCATATGGATTTCTTGATGAGGTTGGTAATATGGATATTGTAGGTCAAGTGAGGTTCTAAGTACAGTCCAAGGTATTTGAATGAATAGCTTCTACTGGTGCGTATCAGGACCATAACCAACCTAAAATGTTTTTCTAAAACCATTCTACAGTTTTAGAAGCTGTTATTGTAAGGCAAGGCCGCCATCAACCATGTTACCAGCCAATCTCATACACCAAATGAGAAAGAAACATATTTTCTGCAGGCTAATGCACAGATTCACCTTGAATTAACAGTTTGTCATTAGCAGTCAATACACGAGCTCCCAAGTTTACACAAGCTTCTCATAGCTATTAGCAACTAGCAGATAGTCACCATTCATCATTGCCATTGCAAGAAACTCCATTGTTTTCTCCAGCACTGACAAATACCATTTAAAGTCTTTAAAGACCTAATCATTTTCCATGATAGTGGATTGAATTACAACAGTTGCTATGGAAAAAGCAATATTTTGTCCTGCCTCTAGGTTTCTACCTGCTTATGCTGGGAACCATCTCTAAAGCAGTACAGATGGATTTATAAACCCTGAGTTATGAAAAAAGAAGCCTCTACACCCCATTTAGCTCCTCTAACCTGGTATTAACCCCACTGGCCATCATACAAATACAGTTATATTTTCCACTCCCGGACCCTCCAGGCAGCCACAGTAGCTGTTCCACATTATTCCCCAGGAAGGGACAGTTGATGCAGTTGCATTTTTTTCTTAATTTCATAAATCAAGGCACCCAGGTACAAATCTCTCCCCTGAATGGACCAAATGTGTTGAAAGTTAATGATTTTATGTCTCTTAACAAATTCTTGTTAAGTAAAGGGGGCCGCTATAGGTGTTACTTTTGCCCCTTGTCTAGCAAACCTTTATATAGGTGGTTGGGAACAACAGTTCATTCATAACAGTAAGCTTAATCAAAAGCCAGAGAATTTGCTGGCAGACAGAATAGGCAGCAATTGATATTTGGAGAGCTCAAAAAGGAAAAAAAAGATGAAGGATGATTTAATTTTGCTACCTACTTCTCTGTGTTTGCCAGCTACTTGGAGAAATTATAAAGCAACACTTGCATGTGCAAAGAGGTGATGGGATTATCAGAAATCACAGGGCAAGCAATATCCAGGATTATTAGGAATAGCCTATAGGAGAGCTAGCATGCTCAAAGATGCCCTTGTAGACAGCTATACCATCACAGGAAGAATAAACCAATCATAGCTTTGGAAAAAATTTGAAGGGCTTCCAAGTTCATAGCACAAGTCGGAGCTTATTTTAAGAATCCACAAACAGTGTTTGAGAATAGATCAGGTTGTTCACCAGCTGCAGTGCGACACACTATATGGATAATTTGCCCAGCAGAATGGGATTATGTACTTGCATGCTCTGTATTCTGTGTTGCAAAAATAATAAAAAGTCCGAAGTTGCAGGTGGGAGAAACTGCAGAGCAACTGAGGGCAGGATGTGAGAATGTAGCATCTGCAACAACAATGCAATTGGAAAAGTCAGCAGACCCAGTCATAACATGGTTTACATTCAAAATCATTGATAAAATGTTCTTGAACCCAGGAGTGGAGGGTTTCAATAGCCTGTTTTTGAAATTAGTGAAGTGCCATTGAACTGTTCTGGGTTTGCAGCCTAAACACCACCAATACCCCAGGTCTGAACTCTTCAGTGCCACCAATACCCTGGTTCCCAGGTCTGAACTCAGCATTTAAATTAGTACTACTTTGTCCCATTAGAAAGCCATGCCACACCACTACTTTTTGGGGAAAAAAAGTATGGCTTAAAGTACCACCCCCTTCCCCACCAGCCGTTAAGTTATATTCTGCTCCTGGTTAACTAGTCACATCAGGTAGCCATAGTTTAACATACCCCCCCCCCAGCCATCAAGTTATATTCTGCTTCTAGTTAACTGGACCCACCACAGGCACCCACAGCATGTCTAAAGTCCCCCCCCCAGCCACTTACACATTAAGTAAGAAAAACATACCTTTTTGGGGTCAGAGGTGGAGAATGTGAATTTGGGATAGAAGAATTAGAAAAAGAAGGCAGCGGCAGGCAGCAACTAAGAGAAGAATGCAGCTGCTCACTCTCTATCACAACAAACACCCCTAATTTAGAAGGAAGATGCCACTAGCTCTGAGTCCTCCTGGCTGGGACGATACTGCTGAGGCCAATAAACCTGATACAGGGGCCACCAAGTGATTCAGTTCCTGGCTTCAGTCAACTCTGCGGCAGCAGCGCTCAGCTGTGATATTTACACTAGTGGCTGATGAAAAGAAATTGGCGATGAGAGGGTGGCCAAATGGATGCAAGTACACTGTCCTCCAGTGCGGGTTGATCTGTCCTCTGAAGTGAAGCTCCTCCAATGACAGTCAGGTCACGTGGTCTCGAGGGTTGAGTCTTCTCTTCTTCCTAGCAGAAGCAAATGGTAATCCAAGGCAAAACACAACAGAATTTATCTGCTGTGGATGCCCATGAAAAGCCCACAGATCCACCCTTATCTAAAGCATGCCAGTAGGATTCTGTTCTGGTCACATTGCGCCCTCTGGTCTCGTCACACCCCCTCCTCAAATAGTCATGCCCCCTTCCCCCCGTAGCCATAGCCAGAAATGAAAGATTAATGTGGTATTGGAGTGTAAGGGCGGCAGCCTTACTTGTCGAAAAGTACTTTTTGGATTGCACAATGTTTAAAATGGTGCTGGCTGACAAAAAAACACCCCAGGCTAAAAATATTTGTATGCAGTATTTATTTATTTCAAAGTTTCACCAGGAAAGACATACTGAGCAGACATGCTCATTTCCAGATGTGTCCTGGGGGAGAGGGGAAATAGGATACACATCTAATACAGCAGCAAAACTCAAATACAGTGAATAATGGAAATAGAATAAACATACAAAAACAGGCCTAATGCTCAACTGCCTCAAATCACTGATAAATAGTTGATGTTCAATTACTCTTCAGTTTTGCTTTGGTTGATTTTTTCACATGCAAATGAATTAGTTGCTAACCCCTTCTAGTTCAGCCTCCTGCTAACTAATTCTTAACAGTTTCAGCAGTTAGTTATTTATTGACCTGTTTCCTAATGAAGAATTAACTAATCCCCATGAATTGAGTATTAGTGTGGCATTTGTTAATTACTAGTTGAGCTTATGTAATAAATAATTTACAATCAATACTCAACTTGTTGAGAATTAGCTGATAATTAACTGTACACCACATAGTAAGCATAGTTATTAGTTAAGAATAACCAATTCTTAACCAGCTCATTTGTGCAGTGCTGCTACAAACTGTCCAGCTGGGAGTCCAGGTAAACTGCAGGAGCACATCCACCTCTCACTGAAGGTGTCACACATCTGATTGAGGCACTCTGAGGTACCCCTCCACTCCCCCAAAGCCAGGATCTAGTCTCTGTCTGGGGTAGAGTCCTATCCCGCTGGTGCAGCCCTGGGGTTAGGCCTGAATGTCAAGCAGGAGGCAGAGTTCAGTCCCAAATGACTATCTAAAAAAATTGCATTTATGCAGGAAAAGACTCCCTTACCCATCTGGAGTCACTTGTTAGTAATTCTGTAGTCACCTACTTGCACATAGACTCGGTATGTGCTCCAAATGTGCCACTGAAAATTCCAGCAACTTTATGGTAATTACCAAGCAATCAAATGATAACTGCTGAGTAAATTGGGAGCATGTTCCAAAAATACTAATGAAGCCTTCTGGTTGTGTCACACATGTAGATGGCGGTCTAGAGAGTGGCTCCCAGCCCCGGAGAAATTTATAATAGAATCGGTCAGCATCATGAGCACCATTCAAGTGGAAACTGTATAATACAGTGCCTCATAAGCTTACCACGATGGGTCGTACTAAAAAACATCCTCCTTTCGACATGATTAGCAAGCAGGCCACCTTGGACGATCGTCAGCCTGAAAGTCCGGCACCTTCCCAATCTTCGATCAATACTGGCTCAGGTGATGACTCAGACGGGTCAGGATCAGACACAGCATCTAATTTCACAAAGGCAGATGGAAAGAGAATGATAAAAATACTACACTGCATAGATGAGAAAAGTTCTGGAATCCAAAAAGACTTCAAAAAGTTGGAAAACAGAACCATGGCGGTGGAAACTCATATGGAGGGCTTGCAGGCTGAGCACATGGCCTTCAGCAGGTCCCTTACGTATCTACATAAAAGAGAATGGAAACTCATACTGCTGGCTGAAGATGCAGAGGCTACAGCTCACCGCAATAGTATTCTAATTTTTGACGTGCCAGAGGGAGTCGATCCCCCAAGCATGGAGGAGTTTATAGATACATGGCTCCATAAAGAATTAGATCTGCTTGAGGACTGGGGTCTAGATATCAAGTGTGCCCATCGAGCCATAGCCCCTAAGCCTAAACAAGGGGCTCCACCAAGGTTCATTATTGTGACATTCCTGAAGAATGCAACCAAAGACAAGATCCTGAGACTTTACCTGGACCAAGACTTCCCTCTCCAAATGCTGACGAAGAGGGAGAGGGTACTCCAAGTAGTAAAACACGTAAGAGAGAAGGGGTTCAAAGCATATTTGAGATATCCCACCAGACTATGGGTCCAAGGCAAGGAGGGCATTAAAATACATAAATCCCTGCTGGAAGCATCAGCTTTTCTCACTGAGCTAGAGATTCCCCTGCCTGACTTAAAAGAGGAGCTGGCAGAGAAGGAGATTGAAGAGCTCCTATGGCCGATTGTACTGGGTCAGCAAAGGAGATCAGGGAGAAGGGGCGAAGCTCTGTTACCACTCCACACAGACTGTACAAGATGGCTAGCAAAGGACAAGGAGCCCAGAGGATTTTTAAAGCTGGGTATTGGCCAAGCTGTTACTCCATTACAATCAGGAGCTACTATCCATGTCCCGATGGCAATTTGGCAGTGAGTTAATTGCTTCAAGGTACTTACCTTGTTTGATGAGTGCTAGCTTGCCTATATCCCTGCGATACCCTGAGTGATGGCCTACAAACTTTGGAAAGGGCAATGAGGAATGGGAACTATTAAGTTTGCACCATGCAGTTTAGCTGGAACTGACCTAATAGAGTGCTGGTTTCAACAGGACTGTATTTTCTTTTAAACATATAGCTAGCGGTCCATTTCTTATTGCTTCCCACGAATGCATCTTCTTCCCCTAGCATGAGTTGAGCTGCATGTGCGGTCTTGAGGAGGCTTATATGGAAGTACTGAAGGACAGAGACCCCACCAAACCAGGCAAATTTGCTGTAATGTACTTTGATTTCAGTTATCTGCAATGGATCCATAACTTTGAAGCTGTTTCCTTGATGTTTATGTGAAGCTTTAACTATGGTTTAATTTGCTGAATTGAGGCTGCCAGCATCCCCCAGTACCAAACGAGGTTAGGGACGTGGTGTCGGTGTTCGGGGGTGGGGAGGTATGGGATGGCATTTTTCATTTGGTTCTTAATCTGTATTGGAATGCATGGGGACAAAACATCATGATTTCGGGTGGGGAGATGGGCAGGGGATATAATAGGATGATTTTCTCTAATATTTACATATTCATTTTTGGAGACGACTGCAAGGATGAACTGAAGTTCTGGAGGACCAGAGTTGATTGCATTTATTTATCTACCCCTATTGGGGGACCATTTTAAGATATATTGGCTTGGCTCTCTGGCTCTCCAGACACTGGAATTTCCCTGGGGCAGGCTAGATAGATCGCCAGCACTTCTGGAAACCACTTGGAGGAAAGGGTCTGAAATCCTAGAGGATCTGGGAGTGCAACCCTTGGTGAATTTATGCAGTTCTCCTCTTCTCTAGGGACTCTAGTAGTTCAATCTTTGAGGGCTTTAGCATTGCCCAATTGAGGCAGTGCATTTGTTGGATATTCTGTTGTTGCCTGGTTCCCTTTGAGGGCTCCCAACTGGGGTCTATGGGGGGGTACTGGTTTGGACCTTGTTTGGGATCCCATTAGTTTTTGTCTGTTGATGTTTACATGTGCCATGTTAGGTACCTGGTCAATTGTTAACATCTCAGCTCCAAATTTAGAAGTTGGGTTTGGATGTCTGTGTTTATTTCTTTTTCTTTTTCCTAAGACCTCACTTTACGTAGATGAATATAGCAGGAGATATTCTGCACAGGGAGGCGTGGTTGAACATGTAAGAGGAGGGGCGGGCATGGATGGATTGAGAAATTTGTTTTCAAATTAGGCTAAATGGCCACCTTAAAGTTATGCTCGGTGAATGTTAAGGGCATCAATAGCCCCATTAAGAAAATGAGAATTTTAACTGAACTAAGGAATGCTAATTGTGAGATTGCCTGCCTCCAAGAGACAAGACTCTCCATCACAGAACATCTGAAGTTGCGGAGATCATGGGTTGGATCGGTATATGCCGACTCTCATCCTAGTGAGAAAAAAGCAGGATCAGCTATTTTGGTTCGGCGTGGGATCACTTTTCAGGTTCAGAAGATTACGAGGGTTGGTTCAGGTAGAATAGTAGTCCTTTCTGTTTTTTTCAGTGGCTGTCCACTCCACATATTATCTATATATGCCTCCACGCCCCCATCAGGGGAATTTTTTAGATCCCTGTTTAATCTAATTGTGGGCCTCCCTGAGGGCCAGAGGATTTGTGTAGGGGACTGGAACTGTGTTGAGGACCTGAGGTTTGACACATGCCCTACAGCCCCTAGGGGTTCATGAGCTTGTACTAGGTTATTAAGAAATTTGAGCAGCGAAGGAGGCATGTCTGACCCCTGGTGGCTGCAATACTCCAACAAAATGTATGTTACCTTTTACTCAGATTCAATGAGATCCTATTCGAGATTAGACCATTTCTACACACAAAAGGGTTTATTCCACACCTTCACAGATCTTAAGATACATCCGGAAACTTTTTCAGACTATGCCATGATCTCTGCAACTTTGGACTGGGGGGCCGAGGAGAACGGGTCAGTGGAGGTTCGACCTAGGACTGGTGAACGACAAAAACTATGTTGATTCCACTAAAACAACTGTTAAGAATTCTATACAGGATAATATGGGACAGGGTAGAGCATTAAAATTTGTCTGGGACGGGTTAAAGGTGGTGGTCAGGGGGCATACAGTCTCACATTCAGCTTATAAAAATAAAATACATCAGGCTGCACTGAAAGCAGCTGAGGTTAAGGTGGTTGAACTACAGACAGATCATAAGAAATACAAAAATTCAGATTTGTTGCCCCAACTTAGAAAGGCCAGAGCTAAATACAATGGCTTAATGCTGAGAAGTACGGAGAATGTAATGAGATACACGGGACAGAAATACTATGAATGGGAGAGAGAGCGGGCAAACTCCTGGTCCTCCACCTTAGGAAGCAGCAGGCTGATAAATATGTCCCATCCCTTAAACCATCAGACCTGACCATGCCTATGAATTCGCATCCTGAGAAGATTGCAGAAGAATTTTGTAAATTTTATGGGGAACTGTATGGGGAGGACAGGGGACCAAATCATCTACAAAAAATAGTAGATTTCCTTGAATTAGTGGAATTACCTAAATTGTTGGTTAGTCAATGGGAGGGGTTAGAAAGATCATTTTAGAGGGAGAAATATGTCAAACAATACATAGTTTGAAATCAGACAAAGCCCCAGGCCCTGATGGGTTTACAGCTGAATTTTATAAATGTTTTGTGAGTGATTTGGCACCCCTTCTGGTCAAAGTGTGTAATGAGGCCCATGAATTGGGGTCATCCCCAGTTTCCTGGGGCAAGGGGGGTGATGGTGTTGGTTATCCCTAAGCCAGGAAAAGATTCCTCCATGTGTGCTAACTTTAGACCTATCTCCCTATTAAATCAAGATGCCAAAATTATTTCTAAAACAATTGGATCCCGGCTTCAAATTATTATACATGAATTTGTCCATCCAGATCAGACAGGGTTTATGCCAGGGAGACACATTCAAGATAATATTCGTCTGTTCCTCAACTACCTCTCAGCTCCCTCACCTCCATTAATTAGATCTCTGTGGGTGGTGGTATCACTGGATGCTGAAAAGGCCTTTGTTCATTTGGACTGGTTATACCTTGATTGTACCCTGAACAAATTCGGCTTAGGAGAAAAGTTTCATGAGTGAATAAAAAACTTGTACCAGGAACCTAAAGCTCAAGTTAAGGTTAATGGGGTTCTGTCATCAGCTTTTGCAATAGGTAGGGGGACGAGGCAGGGTTGCCCGCTCTCTCCCCTTCTATTTGCCCTCAGTATGGAGCAGCAGGCTGCTGCCTTACGGCAATCTAATGTTTTTAAGGGAATTAAACTAGGGGATATGGAACTAAAAGTTTTTTTATATGCAGACCATACACTCTTATATATCACTGATCCAGTCAAGTCACTACCTAAGATTTTTGACTTTTTAGGGGAGTTCGGGGTGTTCCCTGGTTATAAAGTTAATGTAACTAAAACCAAGATAATACCAGTGGGAGTACTACCTGGCTCTCCTTTGCCAGATCTGGGTAGGGTGAGATGGGCCAAGGCAGGGTTTAGATACCTAGGGGTTTGGATACCAAAGGAGATAAGTAAGTTGTTCTCAATGAATCATCATCAACTTCTACAGGAGGGGCAGACAGCCTGAAATCACTGGGCAGAACTTCCACTGTCTCTCTCAGTTAGAATTGAATCAGTGAAGATGAACATCCTCCCAAGGTTTCTATTTCTCTTTATTACACTGCCAGTTAGGCCCCCAAGGAAATTCTGGATGGAGTTAAAAAACATATCTAGATTTGTTTGGAGAAGGAAAGCACCAAGGGTTACATAAAGGGTGTTAATAGCCTCCAAAGATAAGGGAGGCATGAGCCTCCCAAATATCTGCAGTTACTATTGGGCAGCTCAACTCCAGGCTCTAATCCCACTGTTAAAGGAAGGCCCCGATTAGGGCAGAAATAGAATCTTTTAATCAGGAATTAGCTAATATGGGTGATCTCCTCCTTCTAGATGAAAAGAGGCTATCTAGGGTGAATTTTGTCAACCCTTGGACATCTATTTTTAAACAAATTTGGGTGGAGGTGTGTTGAATAAATAAGTTCTCTTTGACTCTGCATGATAGGACACCTCTTAAAAGTTGCCTGGACTTCATTCCATATAAATGGGGTAGGGCTTTTGGGCAATGGGCCAGGTTGGGCCTAACCTGTTTAGGTCAGTTTTTTAAGGAGGCCAACCTCAAATCTTTTCAACAATTGCAAATGTAATATGGGGTGCCTCAACATGATTTTGTTTAGATTTCTACAGTTAAGAAACTACCTAGCCCGAGAAAAGGTGTCGACCCAGCTGGGTAGACCCTTCAATTCTGCCTATTTGAATTGGCACAAGCAAGCAGACCCCTAAAAACTGTCACTCGTATTGTAATGGTATTAAATCCTCCAGATGTAGATGACATTAGTCATATTAAGGAGAAATGGGTGGAAGAACTGGCGGTCTCCCTCTCCTTCATAGGCCCAATGGAGGCAGGTGTTGGGGGGGATACACCACACTTCGGCGTCCTCATTTTGGAGAGAGTTTTATTGGCGAATAGCTATCAGATTTTTTCGGCCCCCAGTGGTCTCGCAACATCTTGGCAAACATGCCTCTGACCAGTGTTGAAGGTGCTGTGCTGGTAAGGGTGCTCTAGCACACGTTATTTGGGAGTGTTATAAATGACAACCAAGGAAGGGGCTGGAGTAGAACAGTGAAGCAGTCTAGGGAGGTCAAATCATGGAAAGCCATGTGTGCAAATGCCAGGAGCCTTAGCAACAAGATGGAAGATCTGGAGGCTGTCATGGTACAGTCAGACCTGGACATTGTGGCCATCACTGAAACCTGGTGTAATGATAACCATGACTGGGAGATGGCCATACCTGGCTAAAACATATTCAGAAGAGACAGAGCAGGCAGGAAGGGAGGAGGAGTGGCACTGTATGTGAAAAATGACATAAGGGCCACACAGATCCAGGAGGAACAAAATGGGGGAGAGATACTGTGGGTTAAGCTGGAAAGGAAAATGGGGCCAGCCATCCGGACAGGTGTGGTCTATAGACCACCAGCCCAGGAGGAAGAAACAGATAGGGGCTGATGCTAGCCATCCAAGGATGGCAGACAAGGATGAGGTAGTACTGGCTGGAGACTTCAATACCAGGCGTGGACTGGAGCATCCCAGCAGCAGCATCAACTAGGAGCAGATTTATCCTGGACTCCCTTCAGGGTGTCTTCCTCAACAACTGGTCATGAAACCAACTCGGCAGAAGGCAATACTGGGCCTTGCTCACAAACAGGGACAGTGTGATGGGGGTAACAGTGGGGAGCACCTGGGTAACAGTGACCACCAGTCATTGTGGTTTGAAATTACAGAAAGAGCAGAACCAAACCACACAAAAACACGTATCCTGGATTTTAGGGGCGAGACTTTGGGAAAATGGGGAGATGCTTGAAAGAGGCATTAGAGGAATGGGACAGGAATCAGGGATTGAGGAACAGTGGGCAGTATTTAAAATGGGGATTATAAGAACAACAGAACTATGCATTAAGCAGGTTAGCAAGAGGAAAAGAAGAGAGACCATTATGGTTTTCCAAAGAGGTAGCAAAGAAAGTGAAAGCCAAAAGATTCCATCTCAGGCAATAAAAAAGACACAGGCAGAAGGGATAAGGAGAAGTACCAGGAGAAACAAAGGAGGCAGGGAAGTCAGTAAGGGAAGCCAAAGCTCAGACAGAAGAACACATTGCAAAATCAGTGGTTAAAGGGACAAAACCTTTTACAGGTACATAAGTGAAAAAAGAAGGACAAAGGAGGATAGTGAGACTGAAGGGGAGGATGGGAGCCGCGTGGAGGATGACAACAGTAAAGCTGACATATTGAACAGGTATTTCTGCTCCAGTCTTTACTAAGGAAGAGAGGTGTAATGGGTCTGAAGGGAGTACAAGGGGTGAGAATGGTGCAGAAATGGACACAAGTCCTTTTACGAGAAAGATCCTGGAAGGAACTGGAAGTAATAAGAGCTGATAAAGCAATGAGACCCAGATGGGTGCCCAGGGTCCTTAAAGAACTAAGAGAGGTGGTGGCTGAACTCTGGCTATCCTGTTCAGCCAATCACTGGAAACAGGGAGGTACCCAAAGACTGGAGGACAGCAGATGTAGTCCCTTATACAAAAGTGGGAACAAAGAGGAAGCAGGGAACTACAGACCAGTCAGCCTCACCTCGGTAGTGGGAAAGATCATGGAAGCACTACTGAAGGAGAGATTGGTGGAACATCTGGTTGTCAATGGACTACAGGACCCAAGGCAGCATGGTTTCACCAGGGGAGGTCATGTCAGACCAACCTCATTGAATTTTGACTGGGTGACTAGGGAGGTGGATCAGGGAGGGCAGTGGACATGGCCTATCTGGACTTCAGCAAGGCCTTTGACACTGTGCCACATAGAAGACTATTACACAAACTGGGGAATATGGGTGTGGGCAGGACAGTAGTGTGGTGGGTGGGTAACTGGCTGGGTGGCAGGACACAGAGGGTGGTGGTAAATGGCTGTCACTCCACAGAGGGAAGAGTAACCAGTGGGGTACCACAGGGATCAGTGCTGGGACCGGTCCTATTCAACATCTTCATCAGTGACATTGCACAGGATATAGAAGGCAGAATTTCACTGTTCGCTGATGACACAAAGCTCTGTAACAGAGTAGACACACCAGAGGGTGTAGACAGAATGAGAAGGACCTGCAGAAACTTGAAGAATGGTCAAGGGTTTGGCAGTTGAAATTCAATGCAAAGAAGTGCAAGATAATGCATATGGGGCACAAAACCCTGGCACAATATATCAGTTGGGGGGTGAGGATATAGCATGCACCAAGCAGGAAAGGATCTTGGGGTTGTCATCTCGATGACCTCAGGTAGGAAACAGTGTGACAGAGGCATCAGGTAAAGCAAATAGGATGCTGGGATGTATAGGCGAGGCATCACCAGCAGGAAAACGGAGGTCATAATCCGCTTATACAAGACACTAGTGAGGCCCCACCTGGAGTACAGTGTACAGTTCTGGAGACCATACCTACGTAAGGACATAGACAGGGTAGAGAAGGTTCAGAGGAGGGCAACAAAGATGGTGCATGGGTTGCATCACAAGTCCTATGAAGACAGGTTGAAGGAACTGAACATGTACTCCCTGGAGGAGAGGAGGGAGAGAGGGATATGATAGAGACATACAAGTATCTTACAGGGAGGAACAGGGTGCAGGAAAACACTATTTTTAAGTGAAAAGATGTTTCAGGACTAGAGGGCATGGGATGAAGTTGAGGAGGACGATTCAGAGGAAACATGAGAAAGAATTTCTTCACAGAACGGTGGTGGACAAGTGGAACACCCTGCCAGAGGAAGTGGTGGGGGCTGAAACAATCACGGGATTTAAGAATGCATGGGATAGACATAAAGGAATTCTAGAGGTCAGGGGTAAGGGGAAATAGACTTCTAGGAAAACAAACTGAACTTACAAGCTCAAATGGGCAGACTAGGTGGGCCATAGGCCCTTATCTGCCGACACTGTCTATGTATCTATGTATCTATGTTATTTGGGAGTGTCCCCTTCTGGCCCCATATTGGAAAGAGTTGGAGGAAGTGTTAGGCAATATCTTTGAACTTGCCCTTCCCCTTACCCCCTCCTCTGGATGTTTGACTTGCCGCCTCATCTGTTGAGCTCCCCAGCCCATAAATACTTGCTATATATCTTAGTGGCAGCAGCCATGAAGGCAATCACTCGAAAGTGGTTGACCACCAAAGTACCCAGGGTTGAGGAATGGTACTCCATTTGCCTGAGAATAATGATCATGGAATGACTCACTGCTAAACTGAGGTTGAGTCTGGAAAAATTCAAGGGTGGATGGCTACCCTTCTGTTTTTTTAATTACATGGCAAGGATAGAGGGGAGAGACATTTTGGAAATTTTGGCCGAATATAGGTAAGTCCACCCCATCTTGATTACCTATAAAGGTGGCTGGGAGAATGTGCTGCTACAGAGGGTTTTAAGTGGAGGGAATTCTAAATAATGAAAATCTAACCCGGTAAGGGTTATGGAGGATAATGCCTGTTCTAGAGTATCTTCAAGAATGTTTAGAATATGATAATTAGTGGGTCTTACACCCCCCTCCCTTTCCTCTTTTCCCTTCCTATTCCCTATACCTCAGCCTTTCCCATACCCTCTCTTTTCTTTCCTTTAATAGGTTGTTTAATCATGAGTTTTTGTCTTGTCTTAATTTTAATCTAATTTATGTATGCATCGGAACAATGTAATATATACAAATTGATTTATCTTGGAATTGACTGGGTATTTTACAGAGATCTTATACATAATATACAAACAAAACTTTTGGTTTTTCTTTTTTCTGTCTGTCTTACGTAAAACTGCTACAAAGTTTTAATAAAGTTTGATTTAAAAAAATGCTAATGAAGTGACTTATAGTTATTCCTGATATACCTCCAATGGCTCCAATGGAGTACCTTCTCAGTTAGCACACTGCTGCATTACTCCAGAAAAGCAGCTTTAGAGTGTGTTCCAAAAATGCTAATTAAGTGCCTTCAATGGAGTACTATCAAGGGTACTCCAATGTTACTCTGACCAAGCGCTATTAGAGTGTGTCCCAAAAATGCTAATGAAGTGCCTTGGAATTACTGTATATACATCTCAGTTTGGGTACCTGTACTCTGCAAATGCACCTAAAATGCAAATGAAGTACCTCCTTGCGTAAGCTTCAATGTTTCAGTGTAAAATATCCTCACAGTTAGGGCACACTTGTAACTAAAAACTTCTGAAAGAACCTATGTACCCCAATGGGGTGGTGGGACCCTCTCCATGTAGGTTCAGTGCCCTCCCAGAGAACTGAACTAGGCAAATCTGGTACTCAGAACTTTGCAGAACATGCTCTTGCCCTAGTCAGTTTCTTAGCCTCTGACCTGGCTAACCACACAAATCTGCAAGCAGAGCAGGACTAGGAAAGGGAATGGGGTGTGCATTTTATTTTTATATTTTTAATGAGGGTTAGGGAGTCCTGGAAGCCACCACACAGGGGTGTGCAAGTACCTTTTTTCAAATGTTCACTGTCAAATACTTTTGCATCCCAGATACTCTGCTATTCATTACTCGCATGGCATCAAATAGTGTGTGGTCACATAATGACCAAGAATGACAGAGAATTGGCAGAGAACACCAAGTCACAGGAGCTGCTGTTGTGACTGGACTTCTCTACTGGGACTAAAGTAGAACTCTACTACAGGGACCCTCAATTTAGGTGTGAATTGGTGTGTTTGTCTGAGTTATTGAAGGAATTGTTATCTTTGCAGTTATCTAGGTGTCTCAGGTGGCTGAAGGGGATTGTTATCTGTGCAATTTAACTAAGTGTTGAAAGATCTGTTAAGTAGGGGGAGTGGCTTAGCTAGAAGGAAGCTAAGTTAAAGCCAGATTTAAACACTGCCCTAGATAGCTTCTGCCAGAGAACTGGCAGAGAACACCAGGACAAAGGAGATGCTGTTGTGACTGGACTTCTCTACTGGGACTAATGAAGTAGAACTCTACTACTGGGACCTTCAATTCAAGGTAAAAAAAAAGTTAGTGTTGTTTGTCTGAGTTGTCTGAAGTGAACTGGTATATGTGCAGTTATCTAGTTGTTAGTCTCAGGTGGCTGAAGAGGATTGTCATCTGTGGAATTTAACTAAGTGTAGAAAGATCTGTTAAGTAGGTGGAGTGGCCTAGCTAGAAGAAAGCCAGATTAAAGCCAGATTTAAACACTGCCCTAGATAGCTTCTGCCAGAGAACTGGTAGAGAATACCAGGACAAAGGAGATGCTGTTGTGACTGGACTTCTCTACTGGGACTATATTGCCCTCCTCCCCCACCCCACAAGCCAGCTCTACTTTTGTAGGCACAGGATTTGACTGACAACAGGAACTTCCTGTTTGGGAGCTGGAAGTGAATGATCACAGATCCACCAAAGACTCACCATCCTAGAAGGACAAGAGTAGCTCTCTGCCCCCCCCCCCAGCTGCTGGAGGTCTGCCTCTGAGCAAGTAAGGAGACTACTGAGAAATACAGGATATTCTTGACTTAGAACAGGAAGATCAAAGCTTAAAGGGCACAGAGGCAGTAAGTAAGTAGGGAGAAAAAAATAAAATAAATAAATAGAGGAAATAGTAAGTATTTCAAACAATGAAGGGGCCAGAAATAAGACATGATGGGAGTGGTGCAGTGCAGTGGCAGTGGACCAGCAGTCTTCTGAGAGACATTCTGGAGGATGCGGTGTTGTCCCTTCTGCAATCACCTCTCTGGGCTGAGGAAGGAGGTTTCTCATCTCCAGGCTGAGTCGTCTAGGATTTGTTGGACCTCCTCTCCATCCAGGGATGACCAGGTCCACTGCAGTTGCCTCAGAGGTTGCCAAGAAAGAGGAGCGGTTGTACTACAGTGGGCTCAGAGAGGTTGAAGGTGGTGAAACAGAGGTGCATCTCTCCAGTTGTACCTTTCCACAATTCATAAGCCATTCTGGCAAAGTGTGGTTCCTCTATGAAGGCACCCGCAGTGGAGACCAAGGAGGATGCTGGGAACCACCACAAAGGAGACCCACAGGAGGGTGGCATGGGACCCCACAGGGGAAGGAAAACAACTCCTGGTGGGGGACTCCATTGTTAGAGAGGTAGAACTGGAGGAGGAAGTGGAGAGGGAGGTAAGGTGCCTGCCTGGCACCATGGTTTGGAGGGATAGGGACGAATCCTCAGGATTGCCGGAACAGCTGCACAGGGGAGGGAGCTGGATGTCATTGTCCACCTAGAGACAAATGACCTGGCTAAGAAAGGCATCAGAGCAGTGCAGGAAGAGTTTGTGGAGTTGGGGAGGGGCCTTAGACAAGTAGCATGCATGGTAACCTTCTCGGAGGTGCTGACTGTCTATAGTGTAGGTAAGACTAGGATGCTCCACAACATGGGATTCAATCAGTGGTTGAAAAACTGGTGCAGAGTTCATGGATTTGGCTTCATTGGGGACTGGGGCTCCACTTGGAGTGATGCAGGCCTATACTGGCGTGATGGTCTGCATCTGTCTAGGAGGGGAACCAAGATCCTAGGTGATAGGTTTAAATGCTTCATTGGTAAGCATTTAAACTAGCCAAGGGGGAGGCACTGGAAAGGAGCAGGGAAATCCTAGCCCCCCAAAAAATCAGGGTAGTAAGTGAGGTAAACACCAAGATAGAGATGTCAATAGGGAGAAGGGCAGGAGTAAATGGAGAAAGTGACAAAGGCAATAAGGACAGGGATGGGGCAAAAAGGGGTAAGGCCATCAGGAAATGGAAGGTAATGAGTACCAATGCCCATAGTCTGGGCAACAAGCTCCCTCAACTGGTGGATTTGATGGAAGAGGGATGCCTGGGTATTGTAGCAGTCACAGAAACATGGTACACAGAGAACCATGACTGGAATGTTAACATACCAGGGTACACAACCTAAAGGAGAGACAGGGAGGGGAGAAGGGGGGAGTAGCTCTCTATGTAAGGGAAGGGATAAAAGCAACTGAACAAAAGAGTAAACAGGGAGGGGAGGAGAGGAGGCACTGTGGGTCACCTTAGAGACTGGAAATGGCACCAGAATCTGCACAGGGGTTGTATACAGACACCCATGTGAGGGGAAGGGAATGGACAAGAATATGATAGAAGGCATTCTTAGGATGGTAGAGAAAGGGGAGATACTGTTGATATGAGACCTGAATATGTCACATGTTAACTGGAGCACATTTTCGGCAGCCACATCCAAGAGCAGGGCTTTTCTCGATGCCCTACAGGTGGCATGCCTCGGACAGCTAGTTTTGGAACCCACTCATGAGGGAGCAATCTTAAATCACATACTCTCAAATGGGGACAGTGACAGGATCTCAGATCTAGAAGTGGGTAGCCATCTGGGAACAAGTGACCACCAAACAGTGTGGTTCATGATAAACTCAGCAACAGAGTCAAGCCATACAAAAGTGAGGGTACTGAACTTCAGGAGGGCTGACTTTGCCAAGATGGGAGAGTGCCTTAGAAAAGCACTAGCAAACAGGCTAGAAGGAGGGGTGGAGCAACAATGGGGAAACATCAAGACTGCCATCACAAAGGCAACAAGCCTTTGTGTGATGCAAATAAACAAATCAAAATGAAAGAAAAAGCCACTATGGTTCTCAAAAGAGGTGGCGGGGAAGATCAGGGAGAAAAAGATAACATTCAGGAAGTATAAGGAAATAGGACAGAGAGCTGTACCAGTTAAGGTCGAAGGAAGCAGGGATGGAAGTCAGAATAGCAAAGGCCCAAACTAAGGAAAAGATAACCACCTCAGTTAAGAAGTGGGAAAAAGCCTTTTATAGGTACATCAGGGAGCATAGAAAGACAAAGGGAGGGATAGTGAGTCAGAATAGAATGGACAGTGGGTGGGCAGAGAGGGACAGTGAAAAAGCAGGGATACTGAATGAATATTTCTGCTCAGTATTCACAAAAGAGGAGGAGGAGGAAGTGCCTAATCCAATTAACAGAAGCACTCTGGATGGGGGTCGATTCCAGTCCTTTCACAGAATAAAGGGTTCTGAAAGAACTCCTAAAACTGAAGGTGGGTAAAGCAATGGGGCCCAACAGAATTCACCCCAGAATTCTAAAACAGTTACGGGGAGAACTAGTGAAACCACTGACTACCCTTTATAACAAATCATGGGAGGATGGTGTGGTACCTGAGGACTGGAGGAAGGCAGATATGATTCCCCTTTACTAAACTGGGACCAAGAAAGAGGTAGGAAACTACAGACCTGTCATTTTGACCTCTGTGGTAGGGAAAGTGATGGAATTACTTCTGAAGGAAAGAACTGTTGAGTACCTAGAGGCCAGTGGGGCACAGGACCCAAGATATCACAGGTTCACAGCAGGAAGATCATGTCAGACTAATCTAATTGATTTTTTTGACTGGGTGACCAAAGTAGTAGACCAGGGAGGGGCTGTGGACATGGCCTACCTAGACTTTAGTAAGGCATTTAACACAATCCCACACAAAAGATTAATAGTCAAATTAACCAGCCTGAGAGTGGGTCCCAGGGTGGTAGCCTGGGTAAAACATTGGCTGGACAACAGGACACAGAAGGTAATTGTAAATGGAGTCCACTCTGAAGAAAGAGGGGTTACTAGTGGGCTACCGCAGGGTTCAGTATTGGGTCCAGTCCTTTTTAATGTCTTTATAAGTGACATTGCAGAGGAACTGGAAGGAAAAGTATGCCTCTTTGCAGATGACACAAAAATCTGCAACAGGGTTGATAGACAAGGAGGCGTGGAAAGGATGAAAAGGGACTTGGCAAGGTAGGAGGAATGGCAAGAAGTATGGCAGCTAGGATTCAATGCAAAAAAGTGCAGAATAATGCACCTCAGAAACAAAAACCCAGGGAAAGAATACACAATGGGGGGAGAGGTAATAACAACAACAGAACTGGAAAGGGACCTGGGGGTAATTATATCAGATGACCTTAAGGTTAACAAGCAATGTTAGAAGGCAGTAGGGAGGGCTGGGGGGATACTGGGATGTATAGGAAGAGGCACCACCAGCAGAAAACAGGAAGATGTTATCCCTCTGTACAGACAGTTGGTGAGACCCCATCTGGGGTATTGCGTCCAGGTCTGGAGACCCCATCTTTGCAAGGACATAGACAGGATAGAGGCAGTCCAGAGGAGAGCAACTAAAATGGTACAGAGTCTGCAAGAGAAGCCATATGAGGAGAGACTAAATGAGCTTACTATGTATACCCTTGAGGGAGAGGGGGGACATGACAGAAACTTTTAAGTGCCTCAGTGGAATTAACAAAGTCCAAGAGGGTAGCACCTTTCAGAAAAAGAGATGTGTAAGAACAAGGGGCCACAATTTGAAGATAATGGGGGGGCGGTTCAGGGGCAATGTGAGGAAGTATTTTTTTCACAAGGAGAGGGTGGTGGACGCATGGAACAGCCTTCCTGAGGAGGTTGTGGGGTCTAAAACTGTGGGAGAATTCAAGAATGCATGGGACAGACATAAGCAGGGCCCCTATTTTTCTGCGGCACAGTGGGACCAAGCTCTGGGGCAAGACTACCATTTGCAGCAGAACTTCTGCGGCGGTGGTTTGTAATTTCTGCGGAAGTTCTGCGGCACTAACAAACTACCACATCACAGTGTCAGCTTGTCATCCTGCCTTCACTTTCATGGCAGTGGTTATAGCAATCAGGATGGTGGAAAGCACAGTAACACTAGTCCAAAAAATATCAGACTTATAAAAATAATTTTATGCCTAAAAAGGCAAAATAAATGTCTCTCCCTTAAGGTTCTAGCCTGTTGCATAAATGACATATGCAGAGGGGATCTTATGTGATAAATAAGGTATTTCTATATGCATCCTATCTATCCCACTAATGAGGTCTCTACTGTCTATCACTTATATGTTTGTATGTGCTTTCTACACCACTCATGAGGTTCCCACTGTGTATCACTTATATATTTGTGTGCAATCTGTAACATACATACAAATATGTGTGTGTGTGTGTGTGTGTGTGTGTGTGTGTTGAGAGAGGCAGAGATTGTGTGTGTGTATATATACTGTATATATATATATATATATTTTTTTTTTATTTACATGACCTTGCATCCTCATTCATACAGGTCCCATTGGAAATGGAATAGAGGAGTTATTGCAAAACTCATTTTTCATGTCAACCCGCTTTCCCTGACCCACTGCATAACATCAACAGGCCATGACATGCATGTGAACCGATTGTGAGCTAGAGGTCTCCAGCCCATAATAATGTGTCCACCATGTGACAGAACACTGCACCATACCTTCCCAGGCTCTGAGCAGTGTTGTGTTCCACCAATCCTTGTGCTGCCCAGCTAGCTCCCAGAGCTAATCTCTGAACCTGAGTTGCCAGCATGGAAACACAGCATGCGACCCTCTGGCCCAACAGCTGTCCCTGCACACAACATTAAATCCATAACTTTTAGGTGATTCTATCAACCAATGACAATATGTAATCAATAACCCTGGCAAAAATGCGTACAGGGAAATTTTTTATTTAACAGGTCTATTCTTTCAACTGGTCTACACATTATTATATTTCACTTTTTGGGGCATAATTACTTTATTTTTCTTAAAAATGACAGTTGAATTCATTTTACCAGTTATTCATTTCAAATGGCGTCTCTATACCTTAAAGGCACAAATAGGTTTGTACAAAGTGAGGTATGGACTTAACAGGTCTGTGCTATTGATAAGGTTTTGTTTAAGTTGGCCCTAGTGCAATAATTTAAGACTGAAAATTGTATTAGGCTGTAGTGCAGGATGAGCAAATATCACCATGCATGATGTGCTATACCACAGTCTCTGGCAGTGGGAGCTGTGGTAGATAAGTGACTGTTCATTTCTGTTGCAGGATGCAATCATTTCATTAGTTAATGTATGATGTTATAGCAATGATAACATCACATTCTGAGCATATGGGGGGTTTGGATATAAAAAGAGGGGATGGGAACCAGATTCTATGAATAAACAGAAATATTAATAAAAAATCACCAAGAAGAGTGAATTCTGCGACACCGCAGAAGTTCTGCGGTAGATTGCAAGTTCTGCACAAAATTCTGTGGCGGCAGAATTCTAGGGGCCTTGGACATAAGGCAACTTTTGTAGGGGGTAGGAACAAATAGGCTGTTGGTTAACTAGGATATGTGGCCTATCCTGTAGGTAGGGAAATGGGCAGACTAGGTGGCCAAGCGATCCTTATCTGCCATCAAAGTCTATGTTTCTATGTTTCTATTTTCTATGTCTGTTTTCCTTACTTTGACCTGAAGTGTATCTTTTCCTCTAAATCTCCCCTTCCTTTATTCCTGTGCTTGTATTCTTTTTCTATCCCCCCACTCTCTGCTTTCACTACTGTAAGTAACCCACACTAATCTTTTTTCTCTCTTTTATTTGTACAGGTGTGGCCAGACTGAGTACCAATCAGATAAGTATCTTTGTTTAATACTAACCCCCTAATCTCTCCTCTAGAATCTCTGACCCTTTGTGTTTCCTCAACCTTTTCTGTTTTTTGCCTTTTAGGTCCTTTTGGTGGTTGACAGCAAATTCTGCCCACTTACGTGTGCCAGGCAGTATGGCAAGTTAATAAGATGGGGTAGCAATGATTAATCGTGTGTTAATTTGCTTCTCCCTGTTTTTTTAAGAACACTATTATCTTCTATATTCTCAAATGAAGTATTCTTATGAGTAACATGAGTTCAGGAATGGCTTTTACCCTTGTATCCAAAATGGGAAAGAGGTAGCAGGGCAGTCCCTTCAGCTAACAGGAAAGACCACATTCCTCCTTATGTGTTGTCAGCTATTAGAAAAATTAAAAAATGGAAGCTGACACCAGATCAGTTTCGATGTTCCTACAGAAAACAAATGCACTGCATACAACTATACTTATTTATTTATTTATTTACGAGTTTAACCAGGAAGACATACTGAGCAGGGATTGCTCGATTCCAGTTGCGACCTAGTCCCAAACCAATAGTACAAATACAGGTACAGTAGATTAAACAGCACAGTGAGGGTCCACCCCCCATACAGACAATCGGCAGATAGATACATAAACATAGGAGGGGGAACATACACGGGGATAGTGTTAAAGAGATCACAACATCAATAGTACTAGTACATAGTGGACACTAGCTAAAGCATGAGCAGCTTGAGGAGAAGTGGGTGCTGTGTAGGCGGTTGAGGAGGAGGGGGTTGTGTGAATGTCTTAGATCAGCTAGCAAGGCATTCCATAGCTGTGGGATGTGAAATCTGAAGGCTGCCTGGCCTTTGGATGTACGCATGAAAGGGACGTGGAGGAGCCTGGGTTCCATATTTCTGAGGGAGTAGGCAGGGGGAGGTTGTGGGGAGAGGACAGAAGCCAGGTAGGGGGGAAGGGTGTGGGACCAGAATTTGGCTGCGGACCTGGCACAGTGGGTTAGTCTTCGGTCTTGGAGGAACGGCAGGGCTAAGGAGTCGTATAAGGTGCAGTGGTGGGTTGTTTGTGGGCAGTCCAGGATAAAGCAACAGAAGGAGTGAAAAAGGGAGTCAAGGCTGGCCAAGGTGGAGGAGGGAGCAGTAGTATAGACTATGTCCCCATAGTCAAGTATTGGGAGTATCATCCTTTGAACAATTGCTTTCCTGGCAGGAGAGGGGAGACAGCTTTTGTTCCTATATAGGGCACCGAGTTTAGGGAGTAGTTTTTTGTGTAAGGAATCAATGTGGGTGGGGAAATCAAGATGCTGATCAAGCCAGACATCTAGGTATCTGACACTGGTGCAAGCTTACGGGGGGTCCTGTCCAGGGTTCGGAAAGGGGGGCACGGAGCTTGACGGGAAAGTCTTTGCTGTGAGCCGAAAGTTAGTGACATGGTTTTCTTTGGGTTTAGGAATAGTTGGTTTGACTGGAACCAGTCCTGGATGGCGTTGAAATCCTGCTGTAACAGATTTGCCACCTCGCTTGTGGAAGGACCCATGGTGTACAGCACTGTATCGTCCACATACATTTGGATGGATGAGTAGCAACAGGCTGATGGGAGGTCATTTAAAGATATGGAGAAGAGCAGTGGGCCCAAGACTGAGCCTTGGGAGATGCCGGCGGTAACTGATAGGGGGTTGGAGATGTGTGAGGTGACTTTTACAGCCTGGTGCCTACCCACCAGGTAGTCATGGAACCAGGTGGAGGCTGAACTGGTGAGACCAGCTTCTTTTAGTTTAGAAAACAGCATTGTATAGGAGACGGTGTTGAAAGCCTTGGCTAAGTCTATGAAGATGGCAGAGGTGATGTAGCCTTTGTCCATGCTGGTGAGTATGTCATCAGTGAGTCTTCACAGGGAGGCGGCAGTTGGATGTGACTTGCGAAAACAGGATTGGTATGGGGTGAAGAAGGAGGAGGTGTCCAGATAGGGAGAGAGTTGGGCGAGGACAAGACGTTCTGGTATTTTTGCCAAGATCGGGAGTAGGGAGATGGGGCGATAGTTACCCGGGGAGGAGGGGTCACCACCTTTTGGGAGGAGTATGATGGTAGCCTGTTTCCATTTGGTTGGTAATTTGCCTAGTGAGAAGGAGAGGTTGAATAGTGCAGCTAGTGGGGCAGCTATGGCTGGGGCTGACAGAAATAGCATCTTGGCATCCAGGGCTTTGGGGCATTTACCTTTGTTAGGGTTCAGGGAATGGAGGGAGTTGAGTACTTCGTCTGGGGATACAGCGTGAAAAGAAAAACTATGTGGGGGGTGGGAGTGCTCTTGGTGGGGGACAAGGGGTGAGTGGGTGCTGGAGGGAGGATAGGAGTGAGTCAGCACAGCTGGAGAAGTAGGTATTGAAAGCAGTGGCAACCTCACTGGGGTCAGTGATGGCAGTGCCCTGTTGTGACAGTGTCGGTGGTGGCGACTTGGTGGGGGGGGGGGGAGAAAAGGGATTTGAATGATTTCCAAAAGTTTGTCGGGTGGTTTAGGTTTGCACTGAAAGCCAATAGGAAATAGTTATTTTTTGCCGTGTGAATGAGATTGATACAGGAGTTGCGGAGGGCTCTGTAGCTTTGGAAGGTTGCCTGGGTGCCCAATTTCTTGTGGTCTTTCCATGCGTGGTCTCTGGAGTGGCATTGGCTGATGATATCAGCGGTGATCCAGGGAAGGTGGGCGCCTCTGACCCTTTTTGTGCGCAGGGGGGCGTGGTAGTCCCAGACATTTAGAAATTTGACCTTGAAAGTTTCAAAGGCATCACTAGATGTGGCTGCTGGGATGAAAGACCAGTCTACTTGGTCTAGGTCATGCACGAGTGATGCTAGGTCCAGGGAATTGTATGTCCTTGTCCGCAGAATCTTAGGGGGGGGAGCGGAGGGCCTATACACCTTTCTGACCATGAAGATCATGTGGTGGTCACTTAGGGAGTCTGGGGGCAGGCCCGCACATGGGATCCTGTGGGGGTGGGAGGACAGGATCCTATCCAGGAGAGAGTAATTTTGCATCTTGTGGTTTAGCCGGGTGGGGTGTTCTATTAGTTGAGCGAGATTTAGAGCCTTGATCTTGGTCTTGAGGTGGGCCTTATCTGAGGCTAGCCAGTTGTGTTTAAAATCACTGAAGGCGTGAAGCTCGCCTCCCATGGTTAATGACTTTAGCATGTCCAGGTATGCTAGGATGTCAGGTAGGGGTGTGCCGGGGGCAGTAGGTGCCTAAAACATACACAGGGGTGGAGCACGAGAGATAGAAGACTTTGATTAGGAGAGAGTCGATGTGGGCTGGGAGTGAGGGAATTTGTATTATGGTGAACTGCAGCTTAGAGGAGATATACATGGCTGTTCCACTGCCTCTCTTATTCCCTGGATGATCATGTCTGATAATTGAGTAGCCAGGGATGGATACTTCAGCATCTGTGTGATGCAGCTTTAACCAGGTTTCAGATATGATCAGGATATCAGGGCAATGGGATCGGGTGATTGGCTGCAGAGCAGTTATTTTGTTTAGTAAGCTGCAGATGTTGAGGTGCAGGAGCCTGAGACCCTTGGGGAACGAGAATGGGGAGTGAGCGCTTGGTGTGGTGGGCCAGGGTTGGCCTCAATATCTCCGGCCAGGAGGAGTAGCAGTGTGAGAAACTGTTTGCATTTGTGCCAAAGGTATTTGTGCCTGGAGGTAGGGGTGGGATCTGAGGCTGCCATTGGAGGGCAGTGGAGGGCTTGGGTGCAGAGAATAGTATGACCCAGTTTAAAAGAGGGGGCAGGATGGTGGAACTAATGGGCCAATTGTATGCTTTAGTGCAGTTTTGCAGCTGGACAGGGTATGTATAGATGGGTTGGGGGATGAAACTGGGGGTCGTAGGCGGGGGCGGTTCCCTTTTTGGGAGGACCACTGGGGGAAAGGATGCCAGAGGGGCAAGAGAGAGAAATAGCAGGGGTAGAAAAGGTAGCATAATTGGTAGAAATAGGAAAAAAGCTTTGGTAGAGGTATAGTGGCCACTAGTGGTAGCAGCTGATAAGCTGCAAATGGGAGAGTGAGTTGATAGGTTCTGGAGCTCATGACTCATGTGACTGAGTGTATAAAATAAGGAGCTCACCAAGGGCGGTGGTGGGGGTGGCGGGGCTGAAACACAGGCTCCGAATACAGTGGAGCGTTTGTACCTTTGGGTCCTCTGCGATGGTGGTGGGGGGGGCACGTCCTGAAGCTGGCTGGGTAGGGCTTCTTTCTCTATGCCCTCATGACCCTGACTGTGGATGGAAGGAACAGGGGTTTAAATAGCTGAGTGAGAGAGGGGGAGGAGCAGCTCTAAAAACAGGTAGCCTAATTTAAATGCAGTTCCTTAAATGACTCTACGTCTAAATACAGTGCAATACCTTAAATGAACTGTAAGTCTGGGTATTTAGTACATTAACCTAAGTTTAAAGCCTTACAGAAATTCTATCAGTAAGCCTGTGCTGACATAAATAAGAGTCCTTAAGGCTGCAGCTTTGGCAGTCCTTTCTTTGTCCCGGCTTTTGAATTACTTTTGGCATCAATCTCAAGAAAAAACACAGGCTCCAAATGCAGCGGAGCATTTGTACCTTTGGGTCCTCTGCGATGGTGGTGGGGGGGCACGTCCTGAAGCTGGCTGCTGGCTGGGGAGGGCTTCTTTCTCTATGCCCTCATGACCCCGATTTTGGGTCCTCTGCAATGGTGGTGGTGGGGGGCGCGTCCTGAAGCTGGCTGCTGGTTGGGGAGGGCTTTTTTCTCTATGCCCTCGCTACCAAGACTTTGGGTCCTCTGCGATGGTGGTGGGGGGGTGTGTCCTGAATCTGGCTGCTGGCTGGGGTGGACTTCTTTCTCTATGCCCTCATGAACCCCGACTTTGGGTCCTCTGCAATGGTGGTGGGGGGTGCGTCCTGAAGCTGGCTGCTGGCTGGGGAGGGCTTCTTTCTCTAAGCCCTCGCGACTCCGACTTTGGATCCTCTGAAGAATGCTTTACTGAATTCCTAGAGTTCCTTGGGGCTGTCAACCCAGTCTGCACCTGACACCATCAAATGATTAATGGAACCTAGAATTCCAGTGTGTATGTGGAATATGGCCTTGCTGACTTGCCATGGAGGCTTACTATCCACAACTCACATCATCATAAAAATCTGAGTGAGCATTATTGCCCAAGAGACCACTGTAGTAGTACATAAGAAACACAAGCACATCTATTCTGGGAATGTCCTCATGTCATATCATTCTGGCATAATTTTGTAGCAGCATAAAAAATACCAGAATTTGGGGCTATAACTTATGATGTTTTGGTTCTTGGTTTATAAACTGGGGACTGGTCTAAATACCATTCCTGCACACTAAGGCCCAGATATTCAAACTGTGCCATTCTGAGGCGCAAGCCCCTGCGCTGCTCAAAATAGTTGCACTGGGGTGTGGCCGGGGCGATATTCAAAGGAGTTGCGCTATTGAGCTATTGATGTTCATTCACAAATCTGGACTGTCATGTGTATGGAGGCTGCACACCCATTGGCTGTAGCTCTGCACCAATGGTGTGCAGCCCCACCGAACAGTCAGTCGGCGGGCGGCGGGGCGGCAGGCGGTGGATGCTGCCGCCCACCGCCGCCGGGGGAGCGGGTGTGAGGGGCTTTGTGGGTGGGTGGGGGACACTAGACACCAGGGAGATGTTTGGGGGGTTGTAACTTGACATTCTGCCGTGATCGGGCATTACGGTCCACTGGACCACCATGGAGATATTCGGGTTGGGAGGGATTTTACATTCTGCCCGCGATCGGGCACTGGGGGGTTGATACACGACCCTGCCCGCGATCGGGCTTTGGGAGATGTGGGGGCATGTTACTGCATGCCCACGATCGGGCTTTGGGAGATATGTGGGGGTCATGTTACTGTATGCCCGCATCGGGCTTTGGGAGATGTGGGGGGGTTGTTTTACGCCTGCCCACGATCGGGCTGGTGGGGGACACAGGGACCGAGTTGGGGGCCAGCCAGGGGTGGCAGCTGCTGTGTTGCGCCCTGCAATACAGCAGCTCACCTGTGGGTGGCCCTCAACTTGATCCTTTTTTTTTTGGCTCAAGGTTGTGCAGGTGCAGGTTGGGGGTTGTGCATGCACAACTCTGCACAACCCGACTGAATATCGGGTTGCGCAGTTTTTGCATGGTTCCTCCCCCTCCTGTTGAGCATGCATTCATTTGCATTGCGCTGTTGCGCAACCTGTTGTCAGTGGCGTAACTGCCTCCTGCTGAATATCGCAGAATGGTGCATTTTTGGACTTGCGCATGCGCAACCCTGTTGCGCATGGCGCAACCCTTTTGAATATCTGGGCCTAAGAGTGCTGTGCGCCATTCTGAAATTCCAAATATGACAATTCAGGTACAGACTGGTACTGCAGCAGCATAGAAGATCTGATAAAAGTCATGATGAAGGATATACAAGCTTCTTAGGACAGAGAGAAAGTCAGAAGAGAATGCAGGGAATTTACAAAAGTTATGGAAATCTTGCACAAGGTGGTAAAGCTAAGAAGATGATCTGTATTTGCACAGATTTAAGAAATAATGAAAAAAGGTGGGAGAGGGTAAGGAAAAGTGCATAACAGTGGTGATAGACGAAGTTTGTATTATGTTTCTGACATGAGTTTGTCTATGATTTTGTACAATATTTGTTTTGATAAAAAAATTCCCCCTACTCACTTCTTAAAGTTCCATGGAATCTTTAATGTCCATTTGTATAACCATCAGAAAAGGCACAGCAGACCTCAGTTTAACATCTCATCTGAAGAAGAGCACACCCCAACACTACAGTATCTTCCAAGTACCACCCTCGGGTGTCAACATTTATGGTGTGAGGCCTGTCCCATTGCAGGGATAGAACCCATGACTTTCTGGCCCAGAGTCAAATTTGCTACCAACTAAGTCATGCTGACACCTTAAATACATCTCACATATCTTACAGATACAAGTGGAACATAAAATAGAAACGTGATGAAAATTTAAACAATTTTCATATCAAACTAAGGAATGATTACAAAAACTGTCATCATTAGTACTGTGATGTATAAAGTAGACAGCTTGTAACATACTTGCTCCATTTCTCAGTGGCATTTAAGAAACCTGTTTTCTTGTACTATGCACAAGTGTTGCCAAACACAAATGATGTGAACCTTTTAAAGGTAACAGAAATGAGATTTTGATAAAATAAAATTAATTAATGAAAAATGTTAGTATACGGTTTTTATACTGATAGGTTTTGACAATAACTGTAGTTTTTTACCAGATGAGTATGTTACACTGTGACATAGACAGTCAGCTCTGAGTGCTGTATCACTTTTTTATTTCTTAAAAATAACAGAAATGTGGTATTGAATTTGTCTGTGGGAAATGCCAGTGTACTTGGAGTGACCTCGCTCACTTACACACACACACACACACACACACACACACTCTCCCAGATCTCAGTATGTGAGATGACCACACACACACAGGAACTTAGATAAAAAAAATCTTAACACCTGCAAGGCTAAGATAATTCCAGGGCTAAAAGGTACTTATTGGAAAACACCATTTCCCCATTTACAGTGTTACATGTGGGTACAAATGATATAGAGAAAAGGAATACACTGGAAATACAGATGGATTTTGAATCAGTAGGTACTACACTTAAAAGGAGAGGGTGTGACGTGTTGATTTCTGGGATATTACCTAAACCAAGGGCTAATGAACAAACAAATCAGGAAATCTATAGATTTAATGGTTGGCTTAGGAGGTGGACTGCCAGAGAGGGTTATAGGTATATTGATCATTGGCATGAATTTCAGAATAAGCAGCTATTTGCAAGGGATGGGTTACATCTTAATAAAATGGGCAAGCGCTTTAGCACAACAACTCAAAATTCTGCTCACCATAATTTAAACTTCACAGGCAGGGGGATGTGGGGGATATAAAGACTGGTCACCCCAAAAACAAGTTGAATATTATGCTCATTAATGCAAGGAGTTTAACAGACAAGTTTGATGAGTTACAGCTAACTTTAAAAATGCATAAAGTACACATTTGTGCGATTGTGGAAACATGATGGCAACCTGAGGACACCTGGGATAGGCAAATTCAGGGGTACATACTCTATAATAAGGATCGTTCCATATCTAGAGGTGGAGGGGTGGCACTATATGTTGCTGAGGGTATCCCCACAGAGAGTATAGATACAACCAGATGGACAGATGCTGAAGTCATCTGGGTAAGGATTAGCCCCCACAGAGCTGCTAAAATCAATCTCGCAGTAATTTATAGGCCACCATCCACTAGGATATCAGAGGATGAAACTAATCTAGATCTTGTAAACCAGTTATCAGCAGTAGGTAATGTAATACTAGTTGGTGACTTCAACCTCCCAGGTATTGAGTGGGATATTTTAAAGGCAAGTACATCAGCGGAGAATACATTTTTGGAGACTTTCAGTCTTGGAGGGTTAGATCAATATGTTACAGCTAATACAAGGGGAATCATATATTGGATCTAATATTAAGTGACCTTGGTGACAATATTATAAACAGTAAGATATTCCCACCTTTGGCCCAAGGCGACCATGCTATAATAGGGTTTGTACTCTGGTACGCTTAGGAACAATAGGGGTACTACATTGACATCGATATAATGCTGCAGATTATGAACAGATGAGACAGGACCTGGCAACATGGGACTGGAAATCTGAGTTTGAAAACCAGACAGTAGATCAAATGTGGGGAAGATTAACAAATGCTGTAGACGGCCTAACTACTAGATATGTACCAACCAGGAACAAATATAAGGGGTCTACAAGTCTAACTGTGCCCTGGATAACCCATTCTGTAAAGGGATTAATTAAAAACAAAAATAAAGCATACCATCTAGCAAGACATAATAATATGGAAGAAGGCTGGGAATATTATAGAATTCATCTTAAAATAGCAAAAGGAGCTATAGCCCAGGCTAAAAGGGAATATAAGTATACAATAGCAACTAAGGTCCAAAATAATTACAAAACCTTTTATTCATATATAAATAATAAAAAAGGGAAAAGTAAAGTCATAGGATCCTTAAAAACATATGATGGAAATATTATAACAGAAAATAAGGCTCTAGCGGAGGAATATAATGTATACTTTTCATCAGTCTTTGGCAAAAGTCTTCAAACTTCGTGGGATAATAAGAAAATTAGACATAGAGAACAGAGCCCAATGATAGACCCAGCTGAAGTACTTATTAGATTGCAGAAGGCTAACCAAAATAAAGCACAGGGGCCAGATGGGATTCACCCATGGGTGATTAAGGAAATGGCAACACTATTAGTGGAGCCAGTAACTTACCTTTTTCAGGAAAGTATTAACATTGGTGAGGTTCCTGAGGTATGGAGGCAAGCTGTGATTGTACCCATATACAAAAAAGGTTGTAGGCAGACTGTCTCAAATTATAGACCTATTAGTCTAACCTCTGTTCTTGGTAAGATTCTGGAGGGTATAATCAAGGATTACATTATGGAACATATTGAGAGGACAGGCAGGATAGACATGACTCAGCACGGATTCACCAAGGGAAGATCATGTCAAACTAACTTATTATAATTCACGATAAGGCTAGCAAGGCTATGGATATGGGTAATGCAGTGGATGATCTTTCTGGACTTTGCAAAGCCTTGATAAAGTGCCCATGGGGAGCTTGTTAAAGCACTTTATGAGCTGGAGATACCAATATGGATACAAACATGGGTGAAGGCTTGGCTTACGGACAGAGTCCAGAAAGTCTGCGTAAAAGGTGAATACTCTGATTATGTCAGAGTAACTAATGGTGTCCTCCAGGGCTCGGTCTTGGGACCATGTTTGTTTAATATGTATATTTCATCCATGCAGGTGCATACAGCTGTGTGGCTATCTAAATTTGCAGACAACACTAGGGTTGGGAGTCCAGTAAATAACTGGGAAGAACATCTAGTCCTACATGGGCCTCCCAGAAACAATCTATTTTCAACATCGGAAAGTGTAATGTTATGCACTTTGGAAAGAAAAATAACAAATTCCAGTATAATTTAGGAGGATCTGTACTAAAAGTAGTGGATGAAGAGAAATACTTGGGGGTTATAGTTAATAAAGATCTTGGCTTCAGCTTACACTGTAATACAGCTATTAAAAAAGCTGGTAGTATAACACTCTGTATAGTGAGACACATAAAAAGTAGAGATAGGCAGGTTGTGATGCCTCTGTATAATGCATTGGTACGTCCCCACGTGGAGTACTGTGTCCAGTTTTGGGCCCCGTATAAGAGGAGGGATGTTGCATGGATGGAGGGGGTACAGAGGAGACTTACAAAGAGAATCAAGGGATTGGATGGATTGAGTTATGAGCAGAGACTGCAGGATTTGGAGCTGTATTCCCTGGAATATCGTAGAATGAGAGGCGATATGTTTTTGATATAAAGGGCATGGACCCATACTAACTTATGGGACTTACTGGGCTTGGTTAAAAGGGCTCAAATTTATGACACTAGAGCACATTGTTACCAACTGGTTAAGGATAGATATTATACAAATAGAAGAAAATACTGGTTAAGTAATAGGGTAACAGAAATCTGGAATATGCTTCCAGGAGAGGTTGTGGAAAGCAGTACAATGCAGGAATTTAAAACACAGCTAGATAAATTCTTGGAAAGGAAGAATATAAAAGGATATAACTAGGTGTTACTTGTAAGCTCACGGACAAATGTCTTTATGCTCAGTATTGTCTATGTAATGTATGTAAAATCAGGGACATCCTGTTTAGCTAGTTCTTTTTTCAGTAGCCGAGTTGGCAGGAAATAACATATCCATTTTACAATGTTTACAGGAAAAGAAAGCAGGGCATGACACTTCTATATTAAATTAAAAAGGCTTTGATATATGTGAAGATCAGGAAGACCCCTTTTCATCAAAGAGGTGTCATTTGAGAATTTATGTTATGCTGAGAAAAACAGGATCTTATAAGCCTTATAAGGATCCTGTTTCCTGTAGAGATATATTTTCAGTAATAATATCCTGATAGGGAGGAAGTACAGTGACCTCATCCAAGGGACTGGAGAAAGCAGCTTTTAAAAACTATGATTCTGGTTTCATAGACTGACTTCTTTACCTGACTTTGAAACAGCAACATCAAGCCTTTAGAAGATAAGTATTTTGTGGATAGAAAATATAGTTGCACTTTTACACCTTTTTGTTTAATGACTTGTATGTTTTTGTGATGAGAGTTCTGTATATTACTGTTTACTATTTTACTTTCTGTTTAGTAAAGATATATTTTAAAAACAGAAACTGCCTGGTGTGCCTTGAAACATTTCTTTGGTTTTAAGTGAAGTTAGATGGTTTTAAAACTGACACGTTGCATGAGTTTATGGGTGTACCAAACTGGGAAACAAATTAAGAGTTTCTCTGGGTCTTACATAGAGTTCTAAAAGGGTTCATTTTGTAAAACCTAGTTAGGTGCCTGTAGGCAAAGATATCTGGCCCCCCGAAGACAGAATTATCTGAGCCTGGCAATTGGGTATGCTAACAAGAGGTTAACAAGTTTGAATCCCTCCAGAACTTGGGACTAAGGTGACTCGAATCCACAAAACAGACAAGAGGGCTACCTTGTTCTGTTCACTATTCACAAGACTACGCTCAGAGGTTGGCACTTTGGGAGTAGAGGGCTGACCTGCTGAGTGAATTTGTGACAGATTGGTTGTCAGCGTGCAGATAAAGTTTGGTATAATAAGCTTTGTTTTACAGTGTGTCAGTTTGAGAGTGTTTAGCTCACTAGAAAGAAAGAAAGAAAGAAAGAAAGAAAGAAAGAAAGAAAGAAAGGAAGGAAGGCAGTGATTTAATTCAAAAAAAGGGAAACAGAACTTTATCACTTGGCGTACAGTCAAGTTCCTACCTATTTTATTTTTTTTCTAAAGTGAAAGTCAGAGTAGCCGTAGTCAAAGAAGAAAATGGCTTCCGACTACAGCAATCACACTGTAGATTTCTTAAAGCAGTTGTGCGGGGACAGGGGAGTCCTGTTTCGGGTGAAAGCTAGTAAGCAGAACCTCATAGAGGCCCTGACGGTAGCAGATACCCAGAGCAGGGAGTCACAGACCATGACTGAAAGGGACCAGACCTCAAGTGTGGCAGAACTAGAGGCCAGTGAGGGGTTCTGAGCCAATGAGGAGGACAGCAGGGCCACTATCAGTGAAGGGCCACAGCAGCAGGGGATGGTCACCAGTATCCTGAGACCAGGGGTACTCAAACTGCAAATTGAGTTGCGCAGGATGGAACTGGAGGCAGAGCGAAAACAGAGGGAGGCAGACCATGAGGAACATGAGTGCCAGTGAACTGCAGAGGAGAAGAGAGAGCGAGAACAGAGAGAGGTGGACCGTGAGGACTGTGAGTGCCAGCGAGCTGCAGAGGAGAGGAGAAAGAAGTGCCAGTGGCAACACAAACTGGAGAAGCTACGGCTCCAACCAGGGCCACCGGGCCGGGTAAGTGGCTTGGGTTTAACTGGGACTGCAGGACTGGGCTACAAATTGAACTGCAAATTAATAGCTGAGTTTAAGGAGGGGGAAGATATGGGCTCTTTTTTAAATTCTTTTGAAAAAGTTCGTATTCAGGCTAAAATTTCTAGAGAGTCCGGGAGCTTCCAGCTATCCCCGCTACTTACTGGGAAAGCTCAGGATGCATTGGGTCAAATGAACAATGAAGACAGTGATGATTACAGCAAGTTAAAAATCTGCACTGTTAAAAAAGTTTGAATTAACTGCTGCATCATACAGAGCTAAATTCTGTAAGCTCAGGAAAAGCCCTGATATGAGCTAGCCATGAAACAACGTCAGTTTTTAAAACGTTGGTGGGAAGGAATTGAAGCAAACTTTGTTGATAAAATTGAAAATGTGATTTTTTTAGAACAGTTTTATTGGGCATGCCCAGCAAAGCTAAAAACCTGGCTAGAGGACCGAGAGCCAAAAAAAGTGCAAGAGGCTTCTGAACTCTTGGACCGTTATGGCAAGAGCAGACCTGCTCTGAGAATGAATGGGGCAGGCATGGCAGTGCAGAAAGGGAAAAGCACACCTTCAGGGCAGCTAAAACCCTCACTGCCTCCACCAAAACCAGTTATCCCCAGGTGTCAACAAAAAGGTTTATCTGAAATAAGATATGCTTGTTGGTTATGTAAGAAAACTGGGCATATTGGCCAACAGTGCCCCAAAAAGGCAAGCCATAATACACAACTAGGTGCTAGAAAAGAAGTGGGTTGTTTGTGTGTCCCTGAGAGCATGCCAGTGAACATGAGGGAACACATGCACCCAGTCGTAGTAACTGCTGTACAGACGCAGGGGTTAAGGGACACAGGGGCATCCCCGACATTGGTAAAGGGGGATCTGGTACAGCCTGGTCAGCTTATACCCAATAAATACGTAACTGTAAAAGGGTTTACTGGTGAAGAGAAAACAATGCCACTCACTAGTGTTCTCCTTGACTGGGGTGAAACAGGGGGAACTGTGCAGCAGGTGGCTGCAGCCAGCACATTAACAGTGGATGTGATCCTGGGTAACAATCTCCAGCAGGGGGTGATATGTGCAGTTACCCATAGCCAAGTGGCAAGGGGAAAGTAGTAGTTCCCTGAACCCCCTAGAAACCAGTGTGGAAACCACTGAGAGGCTGGTTCCCCAGCCTGTGTCTCCAGATGGGGAGACTGATAAAAAGGGGGTAGAAATTTCCGCAGGAGCAAGTAACCACCCAGCTACAGAGGGTTATTCTGAAGAGGGAGGGGTGACCCCTTGTCAGAGGGTTGGAATTGACAGTGACCCTGAGAGCCCTGATGCTAGAGCTAGGGACCCTAGTTTGGTGACTGAAGGGGACTTGTCCCATGCCTTGGGAAGGTGTGAGGGATTCACAGCTGCTCAGAGAAGTGACCCTAGTTTAGAGAAGCTGAGGGCTTGGGCAGACCTGAACAGAGCACAGGGAGATGACAGAAGACATAGGGTTTATTGGGAAGATGGACTTATGTATACACAGGCAGTACAGACAGAGGGAGGGAGGGATGCTAGGCAGGCAGCTTGTCGTTCCCCAGAGATATCGTGAACAGCTGCTCAAGGTTGCCCAAGATATTCCCTGTCTGGTCATCTGGGAATCATGTGCACAATGCAGCGGTTGGCCCAGAATTTCTACTGGCCTAACTTCACCCAGCAGGTGAAGGAGCATTGCAGGTCTTGTCACCGGTGCCAAGAAATAGGGAAGACGGGCAAGAAAACCCAAGCCACCCTAATTCCACTGCCCATAGTGGAGGAGCCATTCCAGATGGTGGGAATGGATATTGTGGGGCCTTTGAATACCCCCAGCTCCTCAGAGAAGAGATTCATCCTGACTGAGGTGGATTATGCCACCCGGTACCCAGAGGCAGTAACCCTATCCTCTCTGAGGACGGACAAAGTGGCAGATGCCTTACTTGGGATTTTCTCCCATGTTGGGTTTCTGCAGAAGGTAAACAACGATCAAGGGGGTTCCTTCATGCTGGACCTAATGAAATGTCTATGGAAGAAGTGTGGGGTGGTGCAGAGATGCACGACACCTTATCACCCACAAGCCAATGGACTTGTGGAAAGATTCAATGGTACCCTGAAAGCAATGCTTTGGGCATTTGCTGAACAGCATGGGAGGGACTGGGAGAAATACCTTCCCCACCTGTTGTTCGCATACAGGGAGGTGCTCCAAGAGTCAAAAGGATTTCCCACTTCAAACTCTTGTATGGACGCTGGCTACGTGGGCCCCTAGACTTGATCCAGGAGGACTGGGAAGGCAAGCCCACAACCGAGGGAACTCCCATTGTGGATTTTGTCCTTAGGTTCAGGGAAAGGCTGAAGGAGCTTATGGGGACAGCCCAGAGCAACCTGGCAGCTGCCCAACAGAAACAAAAAGTATGGTACGACCATAGAGCCAGAGTTCGCTCGTACATGGTGGGTCAGGAAGTCATGGTCCTTATTCCGGTCCAGAAAGACAAGCTGCAGGCTGAGTGGGCAGGACCATACAAAGTGGTTAGGAAGGTAAATGATGTAAACTACATTTTGGAGTTACCTAACCGTAGACAGACAGAAAGGATGTACCATGTCGACATGATGAAGCCATATGCAAATATGGCTGACATGGTGTTTGCAGTGTGTAGTCATGGGAAGGGGATTGATGAAGGAAACCCTCTTCTGGACTTGCTGGAAGAAAGTAAATGGGAGTCCTCTGTAGAGGCAGTAAAATTGTCTCCCCAGCTGAACCCAGACCAGATCCAGAAATTGAGGGAGGTTTTAGCAGACTTTGCCCCCTTGTTTAGCACCAAGCCTAGAGTAACTCCCTTAGCAACACATGATGTGGAGACAGGGACACAGATGCCCATATGGTGGACAGCATATCTAGTGTCAGAGGCTGCCCAAAAGGACATTAGGAGAGAAGTGGAGGAGATGCTGGATTTAGGGGTATTCCAGAGATCCCACAGCCCCTGGGCCTCACCCATAGTCCTTTTGCCCAAGTCAAATAGCTCTACTCATTTCTGTGTGGACTGTTGTGGACTGAATGCAGTCACAAAGTCCGATGCCCACCCGATGCCCCAGATGGACGAACTCCTGGACAAGTTGGGAGGGGCGACCTACCTTATGACTATTGACCTGACCAAGGGGTATTTGCAGGTAGAATTGACAGACAGGGCTAGGGAGAGGTCAGCCTTCCTCACTCCAGTAGGCTTATTTGAGTTCAAAGTAATGCCTTTCGGAATGAAGAATGCCCCAGCCACTTTCCAAAGGTTGGTGAACCAGGTGTTGAATGGTGCTGAGGAGTATGCCATAGTGTACCTGGATGGCATTGCCATCTTTAGTACCAGCTGGGAGAAACACCTGTCCCACCTTAGGGAAGTGCTGGGAAGGATACAGAGGGCCGGGCTCACTGTCAAAGCCGAAAAGTGTCAGGTGGCCATGGGAGAGGTGGCATACCTCAGACATGTGGTAAGCCGGGGACAGCTCCATCCTAACCAAATAAAGACAGAGGTGATCCAGGTGTGGCCCAGACCAGAAACTCAGAGACAGGTCAGGAGCTTTCTAGGGACAGCAGGGTACTACTGAACGTTTGTACCTAATCACAGTGCCCTGGCTGCACCCTTATCTGACCTGACAAAGAAAAGGATGCCCAAGAAAATTACCTGGGACCCAGCCTGTGAGACAGCCTTTACCAGACTAAAGGAGGCACTGTGCAGTGCTCCTATTTTGACAAGTCCTGACTATAGCAAAACCTTTATAGTTCAGATGGACACCTCAGACGTGGATATTGGGACAGTACTGAGCCAGACGTCTAGCCAGAGGACAGTTCACCCAGTAGCATACCTGAGTCAGAAGCTGCTTCCCAAGGAGCAAGCATACTCCACAGTGGAAAAGGAGTGTCTTGCCATAGTCTGGGCCCTAAAGAAATTCGAGCCATACTTCTATGGGCAGCATTTTCTGGTGCAGACTGACCACAACCCCCTGGTTTGGCTGACACAGATTGGGAAGAACAATAGGAGACTGCTAAGATGGAGTCTTGCTTTACAAGGGTATGATCTACAAATTGTACATAGGGCTAAAGTGAATAATAAAAACTCAGATGGGCTGTCTAGGATCTATGAGGAGTGAACTGATTTGGGAAGCTCATCCCATGCAGGGGATGCATCCCCAAATTCAGTCTAGGTGGGGAGGAATTGTGACATAGACAGCCAGCTCAGAATGCAGTATCATTTTTTTTATTTCTTAAAAATAACAGAAATGTGGTATTGAATTTGTCTGTGGGAAATGCCAGTGTACTTGGAGTGACCACCCTCACTCACACACACATCTCCCCCCAGATCTCAGTATGTGAGATGACTACACACGCAGGAACTTAGATAAAAAAAACTAACACCTGCAAGGCCAAGAAAATTGCAGGGCTAAAAGATACCTAAAATCAGGGGCATCCTGTTTAGCTAGTTCTTTTATCAGTAGCTGAGTTGGCAGGAAATATATCCATTTTACAACGTTTACAGGAAAGGAAAGCAGGGCATGGCACTTCTATGTTAAATTAAAAAGGCTTTGATAACTGTGAAGATCAGGAAAACCCTTTTTTATCAAAGAGGTGTCACTTGAGAACTGATGTTATGCTGAGAAAAATAGGATCTTACTGCCTTATAAGGATCATGTTTCCTGTAGAGATATATATTTAGTAATAATATACTGATAGGGAGGAAGTACAGTGACCTTATCCAGGGGGCTGGAGAAAGCAGCTTTTAAAAACTATGATTCTGGTTTCATAGGCTGACTTCTTTACCTGACTTTGAAACAGCAACATCAAGCCTTTAGAAGATAAGTATTTTGTGGATAGAAAATACAGTTGCACTTTTACTCCTTTTTGTTTAATGACTTGTATATTTTTGTGATGAGAGTTCTGTATATTACTGTTTACTATTTTACCTTTTGTTTAGTAAAGATATATTTTAAAAACAGAAACTACCTGATGTGCCTTGAAACATTTCTTTGGTTTTAAGTGAAGTTAGATGGTTTTAAAGTTGACACAGTGCATAAGCTTATGGGTGTACCAAACTGGGAAACAGTTTAAGAGTTTCTCTGGGTCTTACATAGAGTTCTAAAAGGGTTAATTTTGTAATACCTAGTTAGGTGCCTGTAGGCAAAGATATCTGGCCCCCTGAAGACAGAATTATCTGAGCCTGACAATTGCATATGCTAACAAGAGGTCAACAAGTTTGAATCCCTCCAGATCTTGGGACTAAGGTGACTCGAATCCATAAAACAGACAAGTGGGCTACCTTGTTCTGTTCACTGTTCTCAAGGCTTTGCTCAGAGGTTGGCACTTTGGGAGTAGAGGGCTGACCTGCTGAGTGAATTTGTGACACACACCATCAGATTCATTCTCCATTAGAACAGCTGTGTGTGTGTCAATGAATCAGGATCTGAGGATTCTGACACTGATGTACCAGACTCAATTGTGTCATCGCTGTGGGCTGCAGAAGCTTTTGCTGTTACTGACATCCAGCATAAGTAATTCTATATCAGTAACTGGGATATGTGTTTCTTTATATATTTTCTACAATTTGTTTTCAGAGTTGAGAGAGTAACCTGTTTATGATCAGTGGATAGCTTACATATTTCATGCTGTGCAGTGGCTGTAATTGAAAGTGGTATATTTGTTCAGCTTTAGCACCAACGCATATTTAAGTGTTGATGGAGGAAATATGTAGTGGTACCATGCCCACCCCCACCACCACTACCCAAACACTGTTGCTAGCAGTTAATCTATTTGTGTAAACATACTAATAGACTCTGATTCATTAAATAAATAAAACACAACCATTTAACAAATAAAACAGAGTGAACCCAGCATAACATGAAGTTCTTTTTTCTTTTCATTGGCTTTGCGTATTGATGTAATTCTCCATCTGCCTCATTAATCCTGACTCACATGAACTGTTCCCTTTATCCACAAACTATACCTAACCTTCTCCCATTTCAGTACTGAGAGCAGACAAACTTGGTGAGAGTTCTTGCCATAACATCTCGATTTAAAAATATGAACATGAAATTTATTTCCTATCATTTTTAACTGCCACGCTCACATCAGCACTCCTAATTCCAGAAACCAAGATGTCATATACAGCAGCAGCCATACTTAGGAGAGTCCATACAAAACACTGCAAAGTCATTACATTAAATTTTAAATAGGGTTGTTGCAATTTAAATGCACGTACATCTTGATTAATTAGCAATGGTCAAAACTCTGCAGATAAGTTCCTGTCCTCTGATATACAGGACATGGAATTATCTATAGAGTTGAACTTTTGACTAACTTACTATGTTCAGTCATCTGATTGCCCCTGACTTACTTACTGTATAGTCACAGACTTCTGAAAAATGTAGCCTTATGTAGTTCAATTCTCACACCTGCCAAACCTGAAAGTTCACTTCTCATATCGTTTTTTTCTGTATGCATCTTGCATGTTGCACTCTATGTATTGTTCTGCACTTTATTGGGTTGTATGTTTACTTCAGAGAAGCACTGCCTGCACAATTGTTCATTTTGTTGATGCTCACTTACATAGTACTGTATTGTCATTTTTGCATTTGTGTAGTTTGGCTTTGTTGTACTCTCCCCTTCCCGCTCCACCCAGGATGCATCTGGCAGTGAGCTGCTACCAGCTCAGCAGGTGATTCCTAGTAAATATTTTGAAATAAATACTTACGTACACACATAAATAAATAAAGAAATAATTACTCTGCCAACATTAAGTGCTACGCTTTCTCAGCTGAATGAACTGAAGAAAGTCAATGGAGATTGCCTACTGCACCATGCAAACTGATAACAAATGTTTTGGTCCTGATAATAGGCTCCAAACACTGCTTGGTACCTAAAAAGAGTGTCACACATCTGTAGCTCTCTGAAGAGTCAAAATTTTCACTGTCATCTGGAAATGAAATACCTCACAATATCATCAGTGTTTATAAGTCTGGTCCTGGAAATTTGGCCAGGGAGTATATTTAGGAGTAGAGCATGAGTGAAAAAATGTAAAGAGCGAAGCAGAATCCCATTTTGCATTGTCCTCTCACAAAACCAACCATTAGTAATATTCAAGCAAAAAAGCCCCTCAGAATCCATGCTCTTAAACTCCTTCAGATTCATAGTTTGGAAGTGTGGCTCTAAATAGAGAGCATTATCATGTAATGCTTAGGAAAATTAAGGGTTGCTACAGGGACAGCAAAATGTGTGCAACATGATTAAAGACATAAATGAGACATAAGAGGTTTCAAATGTCACAATTCATCTTGGTGCTTGCTGACGTGTAACCAAAATAAAAAAAAAATGTAAAATATTTTTTGCCCCAAAAGTTTTATTTTAAACCATCCCCTTGTTTTATATACCAATATTTGTAAAATTGTAACAACATGATATGTAAGCAACATGACACAATAAGGTGTGTATTACACTGTGATAACCATACTCCCTGGGGCATAGTAAGGCACAAGGACACAGGACAAGTGCCAGGTGCCCCTGGGAGTGCAGTTATCACGACATAATGCACATCTCAGAGTGCCTAATTATGCTTATAAAATGGGCACCCAGGAAAATCTGTAAACATTATGAAAATCAGTTAAAAAAATCAAAGAAATATAATTAAAATTTGGTGAGACAGACAGATAAAATAGTTCCTCTACCAAGGGTGCCAGTACATCACATTATAAGATGGCCTTTTTCTGATATTTTTAGTAGGCTGTTCTTCTGATTCAATTGTTCTGTTCAGTAGTCTGTCATCCTTCCAAACCCATCACACACATACACACACACACACATTAATTGGAATCAGTGCTGGGGCAAGAGAGAAGCAGCCTGTTGTATCAAGGATCGTAATTGCATACTGTTTCACTGTTCTTTTCTCCATCCCCCACATCCCTCATATATAGTAATATATAACATGCTTCCCTTAAACATACCAGAGTAACAGGATCACACCTCCCCTGGATAAATGCAGAACTATTGACCTGCACTTGGGCACATGACCAAGACTGGAGAACCTATAAAGCTTCAAACACTGCCATTGACCTTAGCCAGATACTGCTGCCTTAGAAATGCCTGCACCACTGCCAGCAGATACGTCAAGGCCAAGTACTTCTGCAGCTCTTTCAACACTAACACACACCACCCATCAAAATTTTGAAAAGTTGAACAATCCCTCTTCTCCCCCTTCTCCCCTTCCCTAGCCACTGCTCAGAGAATAATTCCACCATAACTGACCAAGCCTCAATTGCAGCTTCTTTTAACAACTTTTTCATCCCCTGTGCCTTGTCACTCCTAGCTACCCTCCCCCAGTCCACCCCCTCACCAATTCCTCATAACTCAACACTTTCAGCTGCAAACCACCCCCACCTATTTTTCTCCTCACTCATTTTCCCAAAGTCCTCAAAGCCCTTCTAGCCTTAAACCCTTGTAAAGGCAAGAGCCCAGATGTATTAGATTCTAAATTACTCTATCCACTCCTGCTATTTCATCACCCATAGCTGATCTCCTAAATCTATCTTTTACTCTTGCTTCTGTTCCTTCTAAATAGAAACTATCTATAGTCATCCCTCTTCCCAAAGGTGGTAACCCCTCTAACTCCAGCAACTATCACCCAATTCCCTTTCTTTCAATCCTTGCCAAACTTCAGGAGCGTATTGCCCTAACTCAACTCAACCCCCATCTAGACTCTTCCTTCTTCACCTCTTTTCAGTCTGGCTTCCATAATTCCCATTCCACCACCACATCTCTACTGCGGCTTACTGACTCCATTCTCACAGGTATGGCTCAGGGCCAGATTACATCAGCAGTATTTGTTGATTTGGCTAAAGCCTATGACACAGTATCACATACCATACTCCTCCACAAACTAACATCCACTGGTCTCTCCCCTTCAGCCACTGCCTGGTTCCACTCCTACTTGGAAGGTAGGATGCAGTCAGTTAAGGTAGGCTTATCTCTCTCTCCTCCCCCTACCCATCAATACTGGAGTCCCACAGGGCTCAGTTCTAGGCCCAGTTCTATTTTCCATCTTCCTTAATAAACTATCTGCAGTCTGTTCTGCATCACAAATACATATGTATGCAGCCAGCACTGTTCTTTACACCTCTGGCACTTCTCATTCAGAAGTCATATCCACTCTGCAGCAAGATTTCAGTAAGGTTCAATAATGGTTCCAATCCAACCAGCTGATCCTAAATGCCAAAAGACTGTCTCCATGACTTTCAGCACAAGGCAGCACTTCTCTAGAACCCCCCCCAACATATTCTACACCCTGGATGGTACACCACTAGAAAATGTCACATCCTTCAGATATCTTGGTGTCTGGTTAGACCAACACCTGGACCTTTCTGTGCATTTGAATGTAATACACAAAACACTGCACCCCAAGATCAGTGGACTTTTTAGAAACCATGACTATATTCCTCTTCCAGCCTGATGTGCTATTGTGCAGTAAATAATCCACCCCACTTTTGACTATGCTGATATATTCTATAATGCCGCTCCCATGTCCACCCTTGCCAAACTGGACTCTCTGTTTCACTCCTGGTGTTGTTTTACTTTATGTTGCCCCCCTCTAACCCATCACTGCAGTCTTTATAATTCCTTCTCCTTTCCCTCCCTCAGCTCCAGATGTCTAACACACTTAGCTACCTTTATGGCCAAACACTGGTTAGGGTCACTGCCCTCCTATCTTACCTCTGTTCTAAAGTCCCCTCCACCTACACCCTATGCTCTCCATACTTCCTCTCTCCAAACACTAGCACTTCCATTAAGAATCACCTCAGCTGGTCAATCCACATTCTCTTACTGTTGCCCTAAAATATGGAACTCCATTCCTATCTCCACATGTAACACTCTATCACTAACCTCTCTTACCACCTCCCCCACTTAAGTCCCACTTCATTACAAACTGCTCCTGCCCATAACCACAGCTATCTTCACCCCACATACGTCTTTCTCAGCCTCCATTCTTGAAGGTCCCATACATCCTTCTCAACCTGCATTCTTGAAAGTCCTCCTTAACTACTTAAACTAAGTGCATCCTTGCATATGTGTCAAGGTTACCACTCAAATGTGGTTCATCACATTTGTTGAGCTTATCATGTAAATACTCTATGCTATACATAGCATTTATTGTATTCTCACTGTAAATATGCTTTACTGTAATGACTTACATATATGTGTCTACACATGTCTCAATGTATTTAATGCAATTTTGTACTATTCTTTCTCATTGTACATTGATTTTTGTGTAATGTTACCAATGACTCCAATTTTTCCCCTCCCCACAGGATGCTTATGAAGCTGGCCTGGTGGTGCTAAGAGTTGAGACACTGGACACCACACCTTGTGCCATGCCAGTGACCCAGGTTCGGAAGCAACCTCAGGCCACTGGGGGTTGGCAGGGGCAGGAGAAGATTGAGCATCCTCAGGACAGCTCTCCCCTTCTGGGAGGGGGGAGGCATTGCATTCCAGAGTGCAAGTGACCTCTGGTGGTGGCCAGGGACTGCAAGCTGTAGGAATCAAAGTATGGGATATGGAAGTTTCAGTGGACGTCCTGTGGGCGGTTGCAGGAGTGCGCCCATCTTGCGTTGGATGTCATTGCATGTCTGAACTCTCGGGGAAACAAAGAAAAGGGAGAGCAGCTGGCACCCAGGTAGGTGAAGACCTGCTCTCCAGACCCAGCTATGCTCAATGTTGGACATGCCCCATTCGCCTCCATCCTTCTATCCCCCAGGTGGCAACTTTGACCCTACAAGATAAAGCACCAGAAGAGTTGGCAGTCCTTATCCAGGGGGCAGAGATGGGAAGCCTGTCACCTGGTGGGATTAGGAGGGATATGCCACCAGAGAGAGGATGGTGGGGAGCCTCAGACAGAGTGGGACATTGTGTACAAAGGTGAGCAGTGCTGGAGAGAAACCTAAGTGACCAGTGAAGGGAGTAAAAGAAATGATTAAAAAAATAAAAAAGGTTGCTTCTGGAAATGAGCAATTTGCTCATAATGCCTTCCAAGTAAAACTTTTAAATAAAATACTTTTAAATACCTGGGGCCTGATATTCAAAAGTTTGCATGGCTGCTAACAAGTTCTTGCCCACTCAAACTGGGGTTTGTGCTGAATCCCCATATTCAAAAGGGGTTGTTGCATGGGCAAAGAGGGTTAGTGCCAGTGCAAAACATAATATATGCAGGCAGACAAGGTGAGGGGCATGACCATGTCTAGAACGCAACCGCATATTCAGTGGCTTTGCACTGCACATGAGTGTTTAGTGCAGGCCTATTGCACAGTGAAAATACTGCCAAACAGAACCCTGACTTACTCTGGGTAACCCTAGCAACTGTCAGAGGTAATGCAGCCACCTAGGTGGTTGGCCACTGGAGAAGCCTACCTGTCCTTTGTGTTCCCTTGCACCCCCACCACTCACCAGCCTGTACTGTATAAAGTAAGAATTCTTGGTAGTAGTGGTACCCCCCCACACACCAATTGCCAGCCCATACTGTATAAATGAAAAATCCCTGTTGGTAGTGGTCCCTCCCTCCGATTGCAAGCCCATACTGTAGAAAGTACATCCCTGGATCTTGTGCCCCCCAATCAATCACCAGCCCATACTGTATAAAGTAAAAATCCCTGGTGCTAGTGGCCCCCCCCCAATCACCAGCCTGTACTATATGAAGTAAAACTCTCCAGTGCTAGTGGTGCCCCCTCCCTTTGATTGTCAGGGATTCTGTAACATGGTACAAAAATTTTGCTAGGTGCTACATCCTGGTTTGCACAACCTGTTTTTCACAGTGCATTACACTCTCATAGTGCACTTAATCGAGCCAATCAGGACATAGTATTTCCTCAATCTAGTTTATAAATAGAGGATTTGTCATGGCTGCACTGAGAAAGGTCAGATTTATTTTCATGAGTGGTTTCAGAACCTAATGCTCTCATAAGCAGTGTGCTGCCTGGTTTTGTGAGAAGGTGGGCAGCCGAGGTGGTGTGTGGAGGGCTGTGTCCATGCTGTCCCTGTACTTCAACACTGATAGGCAGGTAAGGGAGACCAGGGAGGTGGGTTGTCAGTGCAGTGGGAAGGAGGGAGGGGGGACACTAGACACCAATGGGGAATGGGCTGAGGGGGTTCGGGGGACCAGTAGTTGGGGATGGGGCCGGGGCTGTGTTTGGGGGGCAATATTTGCACATATGTCACTGATACAGGGATGGGGATTAGATGGAGGAATCAACCACTGGACATCAAGGAGAATATTCTTTTAGTATTCAGGCAAGGCATCGGGTGGGGGTGAGCCACTAGACACCAGGAAATGATGTACTGACCACTGGGCATGGGTGTGGGTGGGGAGGGACCACTAGACACCAGGGAATGATGTACTGACTATCTGACATGGTTGTGGGTGGGGGGAGGGACTACTGGACACTAGGAACACTGTTTTTGTGAATCAGGACTGGTGCGGAGGTGGGGCTTGCCACATTTTCTCCACTAACTGCTAGCATTGTTCTGGAGTAAGTTGTGGTCTCCATTGACGGTATTTACTCAGCACAAGGGGACTGCGCAAAATGCCCTTGCATGGCACAACTACTCCGAATATCGGACTGTGACGATATTCAGGTCCATGCCCTTCCATTTGTATTGTGCCCTCTTCCACAGTTTGCCCAGGTTCAAACCGGGCTTTTGAATATAGGAAATCCACATGAAGCTCAGTTTGCAGGTACAAACCAGGCTTTGCACCGAAGCAAACTTTTGAATATCAGTCCTCAGGTATTTAAAACTAATGTGGATATTTAAGAGCAGCTGTCTCCTAGAGTAGCAGCCTAGTCTCAGAAATCAAAGAAATATAATGTTCATGCACAAAGAATTTACTAAAGTACTGTACTTGTAGAACTTGCAGGTCTGTATATCAAAAAATTGATCATTCTGGGATGGGCTTCTCTGGAATTGAGACAAAACATAGCCCATCTGGTAACATCCTAAGGGCAGCAACCAGGCTGGAGGTGAAATCATACATGCAACATGGAAGCAGTACCAGAGAAAAACACAATGAGTTAGCAAAAGCACTTCACAAGTGCAGCCAGCATCTGAACACGCTACGAAATAACATGGTGTTAGCTATGGTTTAGACAGAAGAATGCAAAATATAAGAGATGATACAATCATGAAGAAAAAGAGGAAGATTACTGTTTTGAAGGGTATTTATTTCTCATGTTGGGCAACTTGTAAACTGTTGCAAGTTAAAATATTTCTGTTAGTGGAATATTTCTTTGGTCACAACATTCATTGCCAAATTCACAGGGATGAGATCTCTTCAAAAATTACAAGACTGTGAAGTGTAAAAGTCAACTAGCTTTCAGACAGTCATCCTTGGTGAGAAAGAATTGAATGATTTTGTGTCCAAACATCTCTGACCATTTTAAGCTGTGCTTTCTTTTTTAGTGGCTGGAGCCTTTAAAATGAAAATAAAAACTACTGTACAAAATGGTACTGTTGAAACAACGCTCCCTTTACTAGGCGAGCAATTACAGTCCAAAGTACAGTGTGTGCTAAAGTCATCATTACGTTAGCAATTTTCCTTTTATGTTTGCCAGTCATGATGCTGCCCTACCCTGTCGGGCAAATATTGCTTCAAGTGCTGTTGTTTGCCCTTGACTGTCCTGCTTTTTGTTCTGTATTCTTCATTCTTGGTATTTATGGTGAGAAGCAGGCCATAAGCCCATCACTATCTCACCCCTTTTCCATCTGTGGCCATCTGTAGTTAGTCCAGAATTTTAACTCAATTTGGTTTTGAAACTATTACATATTATAGCTTCAACCACACCGTTATGCAGGGCAGTCCAGTTTCCAACTATTCTTTGTGTGTAATTGAGTCTCTTCATTTCTGTTCTAAATGGTCTTCCTTCTAAATGATGCATATGACCTGTAATATTGGGTGATCTGTTTTAACAAAAAGAGATACAGTTCATACAAAAGTAAGGGACAGTGTATTGTTTTATGTATCAATAGCAGATCGCCTTCAGACATCTCAGTTCCAGACTGAATAGTCCATCGATCTTAGGGCCTGATCTACAGCTGGGTTAACATATGTGCAATTTGAAAGACTCCATCTCTTGCAGTTCTACCACTCAGTGCTTCTCAATAGCACATGACACCCACAACCCCCAGCACCCCCTCTCTGACAACACAGTGCATCATGTGAGGACAAGTGGGGTCCAGAACACAGAGCTGGGCCAGGTGCTGGGCTAGAAAGCCTGCATCTGCCACCTAATGAAACCCCTACTTTATGCAAGAAGGAGGACTGTGTACAGCAGTCTTCCTCAGACTGCCATATTCTCTTCTCAGATGCGTACGAATTTAAAACAGTGTAACTGCCATACCTCCAGACCTCCTGACTATTATAAAGGGCTGGGTCAGCAACTGGAGAGTCTGTTCAAAGCACAAAACACTCTAATGTGGTGTGATTGGGGGGGGGTTGGGCAGGACTAATGGAAAGGTTTCTAGTGGTGTAGCCTTCATGTTATCCTGAAGTCTTCAAATTGTGTATGTAGCACAGTCAACTACCGTCGCATGTTGCCCCATCCCCAACCTGACCTACAGTGTAGTTCCATATACTGTTTTTTTCTGCCATCTGCAGGTCTGGTAATGTCTGCTGAGGTATGCCGAGGAAGCATCAGCATATGTGAAAAGGTTCCTTCACAGTATGGCCCCAATGTCAGAGGCATGGACCACTATTGATTGGGCCTTTAATCTTACTTTCTTTTTTGTCTGTAGCTTCCCTCTCTGTCTGTTCCACCCCACTGAGCAACAGGCCTACTCCTGTACTACAAACTAGATATGCAGCAGTTTACCTCCCCCACAGAGTACCCCCTCCTGCTGGTGGCTATCCTACAGTTAGGATAACCTAGCTGTCAGCTGTGGCTGGGTTGGTTGCATGAGAACTGTTCTTTAGAAAATGGGCTTATTTCCTTGTCTCTGATTGGCTGTTGCCCCTGCCAGGGGGTAAATTGACTTTCATTAGATAACCAAGAAATAAAAAGTGCCAACCAGCCATGCCTCAGTGTAAAACCGGTATCCCTGTACCAGTTCGAATTTTTAAATTCAGTAGCCGCCATTATTTTCAATTCAGCCCCACCCACCTCACACACACACACACACACACACACACACATGCACTCACAACCCTGCCCAAAACAACTCCACTACCATTCACACACACACACACACACACCCCTGCCCACGATTGAAAGGGGCATGCCTGTAGTTCTGTGGGGGAAGAGCTCCTCTGCCACATCCTACTTAAAGCTTCGGGTTCCGCCACCCTGTTTAGACTAAGTCGCACTCACTAGTGGCACTGCTGTTGCTCGACTGTTCTTTCCTCCGTTTCTGTTGTTGTGCCCCCTCTCCACCCCAGTGCCTCTTCTCTACTCATTTGTTTGTTTGCCCTCACCACACTCCTCCGTTGTTTGCTGTGTGTTTTCCGAACCTTGTTTCTTTCTTGAAGATTTTGCTATTCTTTCTCCTCACCTGCTAAGCCATTTACTTTCCTTCCCTATTCTGACACAACTTTCTGACTGCCTCTGCATACCTTGTTTCTCTTTCCTCTGCCACCACTTCTCTTTTCTCGAGCAGCTGTTGCCCCATGCTACCGCCGAGTCACGTTCATTTTAGTCCTCATTGCTCCCATAACTACAGAGCTTCGTACCACCCACTCCTTGCACCACTCTGCTCCACCTTCATGGGGCCGAATGCCACCACCCTAAGCTGGGCTTCCATTTCATTGTTACTGTGCTGAGGACACCTGCTCTACCTCCACTTTGGCATTCGCCGCCTGCTTCCAGACCTGTCAGCTCGTACACAGCGAACTTTATGATAGAACTATCTTAGTATTCCAGTTAGAAAAGCACACAAAAGGACAGGGAAATGGTTTTGGAACTCAGCTGATCAGTATGTATGTTCACTGGATAACATATCTCTTATGCTAACAGTAGCTGTGCGTGAAGTATTGGCTCAAAGACACAGCATTCATTTGAAAGGGCTATTAATTAAAGCAAAACTAGCTCCAAATGCCGGACCTAGAACTTTTGACCTCTTAGTCTCGTCACCTTACAAATACTGCAGCTCACTGCACTTGTAGTGAAGTTAAACATTCATAAGAACAGAGACAGGTCAAACTGTTATGTCAGCTGCACAGTGCTAGACACTCTGGATTCAGGTAAGCTGGAAACTGCTAGACACACAGGATTCTCATTACTGTATGTAGCATGCAACCAATGCAGTTACAAAAAGAAAACATTTACAGTATATTCTCCCCTTTCTGCAATACAATGGATGATTACAGGCACCGCCACCCTTCTTGTATGCAAGCTCATGTCTGCTCACCAAAGCAAAGCATGAAACTAAAACCAAATCCAGTTTATAAAGTTAATTAAGTAAATCCTTGGTAATATTCCTTGAAATTCCAGTGTTCAGAAGACATTTTTAATAATCGTAGATTGGATGCTTGAGAGAATACAAGCAACTGGTGCTCAGCTTCTGTGGAGCTAGCTTGCCCAAAGCTAATTAAAGAATGTGACTGTGGGACAGGAAAACCAAGCAACCGTTCATTACATTTAAGCTCCATCCAGCCTTCTGCTTCATCTGCATAGCTCTGGCTGTCTATCATATAATGAACTATCCATCCTTGCTTACAAGGCCGATGTACATGGTTTCCAGCTAGTGACCATGGTCCTTCTTTCGGCCATGACCGCCACAGTGGTAGAAACCTATCTTAGTACAATTCCTGCTGCTAGCTCTATTCTATTGTCTACATCTGAACTCATACTGCTACAATACTGCCTCGCCCTAGCAGTGCTGCCTCAAAGGCCTCCCCTATTTAGGATGTCGATTTGGCTTCCTCCTGCTGTTGATCTATCTTGCTACTCCATGCATGGCACTATTACATTGCTCTCCTACGGCAACGCACCATCAGCTGTTCCAGGCCACTTCCCACACGAGTCTGATTATTTCAATTGCATATGACCAGGCCCCCTCTTTTGCTTAGCACTCTTGCTGCTTACCTGCTTCATCCCCACAGCCTCAGCCTCTGGGATGCCTGCAGCACTGGGCTGCCCTCCGTGGTGGAGCTTTAGTCATCTAGCCTATGTGGGGTCTAGCTTGACTCACTCTTCCTTTTCACCTGGCCTACCTGGGGTCTGGCTGTACTCACCGCCCGTGCGAGGGCTTCACCTGATACACTTTACTGCTCCTTGCTATCTGAGAGGATTTGTGGTCTACTAGCCTTTGAGGAGCTTAGCTGCCACTCTCTACTCCTTCCTCCGGCTCACCTCCATCATCCAGCCACCCTCCTCCCCACGGGGGGAACCTAGCTGATACTCTGCTTTCATCCCTGGACTTCTGCCATGCACTCAGCTGTGCGCTGTGCCATGACATTCAAGCACCCTGCTCCTCCAGTGTTGGTCTGCCTAGTCCTACCTGGTTCTTTATTTCTAGCTCTGGATGTTCCTCCTGCCTTGTGCTTCCCTGGGTACTGGATTCAGCTCCATGCAAGATTCCTTTCTGCAGTTTGTCTTCCAGGATCAGCTGGTTCATTCCTTCCTGTCCTTGCAGCTGTTGGTTCTCCTCCTGCGGACTATCTACTTCAGCTTTTTCTCCCTGCTGTTTGTCTGCTCTCTGGATCTGGATGTCTTTGGACCTTCCTTTGTCTACCAGTTTTGTCCAAGTGGCCTCTGTGGTGTGTTCCTGGCCTGGACTGATCTGCTCTTGCAATTCCTTGCCTCCTATTTGGACTGTTTTCCTCTTGTAGGCATGTCACCAGATTTCCGTATACCAGACATCTTCATCCCATGCCACTTACTCATCTTTAACTTCATCAGGATTGAATGGATTGTCAGTGATTTTCACCTTCAGTTACTCTACTCGAGTTCTGGAGCTGCAGCCCTCACCTTGTCCTCTCCCACCTACTTCCTTTCATCAAGGATATCCTTGTTCCACTGTGGACTTACATTGGGATTATTTTGGAAATTCGCTGTCAATTCCTTTGGATGCTTCTTGCCTTGCTGCTTCAGTTAGTCTGGATTTACTACTACTCCATTCCTGCCAGGACTCTCAGCCCAGCTCTATCTGTAAGGTCATTCTATCTCATAACTTAGGACTCAACATTACTCTACTCCTGTGCTCTAAGGCCTATTGGATCCTGTCAAATTGCTAATTCATCCAATTCAGTCCTGTCTATCATCTTTCACCGTCCTTTGACTATCAGGAGCATGACACTTGTTCCGGACTTGTCAGACCATTCTCACAAGTTCACATTTCTAGCTGCCATATCATCCTGGCTCTGCTAAACGTACATATATGTCACCCTACAGAGATTTATCGCTCAGCAAACAGGAAGCTCTTCTATTTACATTGTTATTTACATCCCCTCAATGATCTTCGCTGTATACCATACATAATCTATTCAGTACTACTCCTCTGCTACTATGTCTGCATTTAATGCACGTCCGATATTACTACTACTGCTGCTGCTGACCTACGTGCAGGTTTACTTTACTTACACTATATCTGCTCATACTTACCTGCTTCACCCTTACAGGGCCTGGAGGTTCATCACAGACTATCTCACCTATTTACAGTGACCTACTTTACCCCTCAAGGCCTGGAGGTCCACTGCTTTTATAGCTGCCTACTCATACTGAGGTATATTGCCAATGTACTCTTACCTGCTTCACCCCACTCTGGACCCAGAGGTTCCTACTGCTCCGCCCTCTCTTATAGCCTGCATCCAGCTCCTGTGCCTCATCACCAAAGGCCTTTCCTTTGCATAGCTTTCCAATCAGGACATGAACCACCATTCTTCCTATTCTAGACCTTGAAAACATAATCATTTGGTCACAGGTCCTCTTTAGAAAAATCTTCATCGCCTTCTGGATTGCTTGACCAGTGCAACACTCGACCCTTCAAAACTGTTTATGCTTAACCATGGATTCCAAACTCCTATTGGATTCTGCCCATTCTTGGACTAGGAATTCTCTAGAAGAATGTGCTGCCATCTTCTACAGACACTCAGACATCAGTACTTCATTACTTCAATTCCAGCTTCCCTGCTTTCACTGGATTTAGGATCTACAACACTGAACTTTGAATTAGCCAAGAACCTAATATTGTTAATTTAGGATTACTCTCCTTTAGTATGCCCAGAAAGATGGGTAGGTCAGTAGCCATGGGTCTGCAGAGGTTTCCCCCCAAGGGGGGGTTCCTCTCCTGCATGCTACTGGTCACACTCTCCGGAGTTGGAAGAGATAATCGTACCTGCAATCATTTCTTTTTGGGGGACTCATCCTACTCGACTAAGCTGCCTTCCTAAGGCGGGATAGAGAAAGACCAAAACATCAAGTGATAACAAGTTACTTACCAGTTCAAGCATCTAAGCACCATGCATACTATCCACTTCATATGTACTATACTCACTGACTTGCTTATGCCTATGCTGAAGTATCTAAGCATTAATCATTTCATACAACTAATACCTTGTAAGCATTGTCCTACTTACTGGTCTCTCCTCTGTATCCAAGCACAACCTACATCATTCAGCTATAGTACGTAGCACAAGCACTGAGCTATGAACCACACAGAACACTCAATAACTCCACCACCATTAATTTCTGTAAAAACATGACCCCATCCCAAAACCCAGCCAGGCTTGTAAGAAAGAATCTCAGTCCATTTAAAAAAATACACCAAGATAGAAGCGCTTGACAGAAAATGGATTAGAGACAAGGGTATGGGAGTGAGAGTGAGACTCAAAGTACAAAGTACCTTCAGAACTCGATATTTTATTCACCCATCTTACAGAGGGGACACAAAATTATCTGACAACAGTGCCTGTTTGATGCATGTTCACCCTAAAGGTACCTGCCTGCTAGAAGTTCTGTTGATTTTTGTGGCTCCTCCGATTCAGTACCTATGCTCCTTGTCACACTCCCAGTCCCCAGGGCAGGCAGCGAGGACTGGTAACCTGTAAAAGAAAAAGAGAAAAGAAAAGAAAACAGTAATGATTCAGTCCCAGTCCTCAGGGCAGGCAATGAGGACTGGGAAACTGAAAAAAAAAAAAGCCATTACTTCCGATCCCCAGAGCAGGCAGCGAGGATTTGAAGTTCTCAACAGAAATTATCTCTGGTTCCTGACCCCAGAGCAGGTAGCGGGGACTGGAAATAAACAGGAAATGCAGTATCAATACTGATTCAGTCCAGGCCCTCAGGGCAGGCAGTGAGGACCCCCAGAGGGAAGTGAAGTGCTCAAATAGTCACTATATGGTGCTATTTCAGTGTTACAGTAGCAGTGTACACGTCCTGCACACTTCATTCCATAGTGCAGTGCTCCAGTGTTTAATTAGTGCACTTGCAGGTTTCTGTTGGTGCATGCAGTGCTGACACAGTGTGTGCAAATTATGTTAATTAGCATTGCAATCACACTGTGAAAGTACTGCAATTAGCAGTGTTTTGTCAACACTGCCTGAAGCATTGTTGGTGCAGCAATACTGGCTGAAGCAATGTTGCATTGCTTGTTCACTGTGTTAGAATTATGTTAATTAGTACTGCAATTACACTGTGAAAGTACTGCAATTAGCAGTCTTTTGTCATCAACACTGCCTGAAACAGTGTTGGTGCAGCAATACTGGCTGAAGCAGTGTTGTGTCAGCAACAGTTAAAAACAAGATACCAGTGCACACCCCCCCCAAACATGGAACATTTTAATATTTAAACAATTTCATTGCCACTGGCTCTACTTACTTTAAACTTCATGTAGCATGCTCCCTGACGCCACTTTTGGAAATTCCTGGGTGGAATCAATTTAAGGAGCCAATAAGGCCATGTGATTTAAGTCAATTTAGGCAGTACTCTGTATTTATGAGTAGGCACTGCAGGCATTTCAGAGCTGAGAAGCTAGTGTTGGGACTATACCAAAAGGGTCCCACCGAGAAGAGGTGGTATAGCTTGCTCACTTTGGAATTCCAATCTAAAAACTAAGAAGACCCCGTTTTTTCATGGAGTTTAAAGTAAGAAAAGCTATTGGGCAGTTAAAATGTTTGAATGTTGAATATATGCCATGTTTTTTTGGGGGAAGGGTGCACTGGATGCCACTCACCAGCAGCACCCTTCTCCAGAAATGTGAATTGCATTTTGAGCAATGCAAAGGTTTTGAGCGTGCTGTTTTTGTTGTTTTTGGGTCAGCAACACACTGCCTGAAGCAGTGTTGCATTGCTTTTTCAGTGTGTGCGAATTATGTTAATTAGCACTGCATCGACATCTCTAGTGCACTTCAGTATACAGTGTGGTTTTAGTAGCACTCCTGGCAGCAGTGTTTTAGTTCTGTTTCAGTGTATTATGGCTGCATTAAAGATGGCGGCTACATGGACTGAAATCAATTAAAAACAGAAGTATACTTTCATCATAATAAGAATTAACTATTAGAATTAATACGAATGATCAAGTTTTGCCATTTCTTGCATGTTAATTATGGGCAGAAAGTTGTTGTTCATCCGTCAGGTTGCCCGTGCTAATTTGATAACTACAGAATTATTCAAACACAGACAAACAAGCTTGAAAATGTGCACTACAGTACACAATGCTGTTGTATGATTACCATTGGTCCAAATCACAGAAAAGTCCTTATTTGTGTAGCTATAGAAACAAAGCATGAAAAATACTACATGTCCTATAGAAACAACATTTACTGAATGTTTCAAAAAACAAATATCTTTAAAACACCATAAACTGTACCATGGCCGGCAGTGTGTGCAGTATTGTAAGCAGCAGAATATACAGGTTACTCACCTGTAGCAGGAGTTCTAGGAGTGGTATATATTGCTCATCCACACTTACTGGCAGGTTCCTTGCCACTTTAAATCTCGCCAGAAGGTCTTCAAGCTGGCTTCTCCCTCCCCCCCCGGGTGATAAAACTCTTGGCTCCGCCCCATGACGCCAAATCTAGCCCACTGGAAGCCAGGTTGAGCGTTGAAGCTGGGGAGGTCAGGTGGGTTGTGTGGTTGAACAACATATACCACTCCTAGAACTCCTGATACAGGTGAGTAACCTGTATTTCTAGGGACATGGATATGTTGTTCAATCCACACTTACTGACAGACTCCTAGCAGTTCTCTGGGAGGAGGGAGGCAAGGCGTGCACCCCCTACTTGGTAAATAAGGACTGGAGAACTGAGGTCCCAAAACCAGCATCCCGGTGTGACTCAAGGTCGATGTGGTAGTGGGTAATGAAGGTGTGTGCTGACTTCCAGGTAGCAGCCCTGCAGATTTCCTGGATAAGGACATCCCTGGAAGCAGCCACCGAAGCAGCAGTATGGCAGGTAGGATGAGCTCTTATTCCTTTGGAAGGCTCCATGCCCACTAACCTGTAGCAGAGGTCTATGCAGGAGGTGATCCACCTGCCTATCGTCTGCTTAGCTGCAGGTCTGCCAGGTGCGGCTTCAGCGTAGGTGACAAACAGCTGGTGAACCTCTCCCCAAACTTCAGCCATCCGCACCTGTAATAAGAGAGCACTCTTCTCGGGTCCAAAGTATGGAGCCTATATTCGGCCTCCGAGGTGTGATTGGGGTAGAACACTAGCAGAGTCAACACCTGATTAAGGTTAAACTCTGACACCACTTTTGGAAGGAATTTCAGGTGAGGGAACAGGACAACCTTGTCCCCGTGGAAGACCAGATAAGGAGACTCGATGGAAAGTGCCTGGAGCTCTCCCATCCTACTGGCTGACATGATAGCCACCAAGAAGGTGGTCTTCCATGACAGGTGAGAAATATCACATCCGTGCATCAGTTTGAATGGCTTGCCCATGAGCTTAGCCAGTACCAGCAGTAGATCCCACAGAGGTGGAGGTTCTCGCACTGGAGGGGATATATGATCGAGGCCTTTGAAAAAGCACCCGACCACCTTCTCCTGCACCACTAACTGCTTCCCGGCCCTCGCCCGTAAGCAGAGATGGCTGCCAGGTGCACCTTAAGGGTTGTCGACTAAAGCCCTAGCTGAGAAAGGGATCACAGGTAGTCCAGACTGCTGGCCAAGGGACAGGAGGAAAGGTCCATCCCCTTATTCTGACACCAAATGGAGAATCTCTTCCATTTGAAGGCATAGCATTTTCTGGTCGACTCCTTATGGGATGCCTCAACAACGCTGAAGACCTAGTCAGAAAGACCCAAGGCCTGGCACTCTAGCTGCTCAGGAACCAGGCCATCAAGTACAGGGATTGAAGGTCCAGATGGAGTACCTTCCCCTTGTTGACTGAGATCAGGTCCGGGAGGGCTGGGAGCCACCTAGGGAGCCTGGAGCTGAGGCTGAGGAGATCGGGATACCAGAACTGGTGGGGCCAGTCTGGGGCTACCAGAATCACCTGTGCCTTGTCCCTCTTTGCCTTGAGGAGCACCTTGTGGATCAAGGGAAATGGAGGGAAGGCATAGAAGAGGCCTGGGGTCCATGGCCTTGAGATGGCATCCCCCTGCAGCGAGCTGTGCTGAGGTGGGCAGGCATGAAAGAGCCTCAGCTTTGCAATCTCCCTGGAGGCAAACAGGTCCACCTGAGGTGTGCCCCAGTGGGAGAACAGATCTTGTACTACCTCCAGAAGGAGAGACCACTTGTGAGATGCAGTGCCTATCTGGCTGAGGGCATCAGCCGGAGTGTTGGAGGCTCCTGCGACATGGATGGCTAGGAGATTTGCCTCCAGTCTGCTCACAAGAGACCAAGTGCGGAGAGCCTCTTTGCACAGAGGTAAGAAGCACATCCTGCCCTGGCTGTTTAGGTAGTACATGGTCGTGGTGTTGTCCGTCTGGACCTGGACCACTTGATCCCATACAAACCGAGCAAAGGCGGTGAGGGCTAGTCGGACTGCTTGAAGCACCAGCAGGTTGATGTGGCATTGAGACTCCTGAAGGGACCAAAGGCCGTGTGCTCTGAGCTCTCCCAGATGGGCACCCCAACCCATCAAAGAGGCGTTGGTCATTAGAGTGACCATCAGCTCTGGGCGGACAAATGGGATACTCTCCTGCAGATGAGCTGGAATGAGCCACCACTGGACAGAATTCTACATCTCCTGGGTCACTATCACTGGCTAGTCCAGAGGACTGAAGCACTGTGACCATTGGTGGGCCAGCCCCCATTGTAGGGGATGCATGTGCCAGCAGGCCCAATGAACCACACTGGTGCAGGCCGCCATGAGGCCCAGGAGGCACAGGAAGTTCTGGGCAGGGCACAATTGCCCAACAAGAAATGATTGAGCAAAGGAGGAAAGAACCTCGACCCTGTCCACCAGGAACCATGCTCTGGCTCGAAGAGAGTCGAGCTCTGCCCTGATGAACTGAATCACCTGCATTGGCACGAGTTCTGATTTGGCCTCATTGATGAGGAGGCCAATCTGAGAGCAGACCTGGAGGGACAGATCTCTGGACTGCTCCACCTCCAACCTGGAGGGGCTGCAATTAGCCAGTTGTCCTGGTAAGGGTACACCTGGACCCTTCAGCTCAACAGGAATGCTGTCACCACTGACATGTATTTGGTGAAGACCCTGGGAGCTGGAGAGAGGCTGAAGGGCATGGCCCGGAACTCATAGAGGGATCCCTCTGCCCTGAAGTGGAGGAATCGCTGGTGATATGGATAGATTGGGACATGAAAGAACGCGTCCTGGAGGTCCAGAGAACAGAACCACATGCCTCGTTCCAAGGATGGAATGATCTGAGCCAGAGTGACCATCCTGAAGGTATGAGACCTTAGGAACTTGTTCAGGTCATGTAGGTCTAGAATGGAGCACCAGCCCCCCATCCGTTTTGGGACCAGAAAGTACCTGGACACAAACCCTGGGTCTGGAGGAGGATCCGCCACCTCCCTGATCACCTCCTTCTGGAGGAGCAGGCAATGTTGGCTCAACAAGCTGACAGAGAGGCTGAGGACCCCATGGCCCCCTGTGGGGTGATGGCTTGATAGGGTGGGGACTGCTTAAATTCCAGAGGCAGACCCCTTCCTACCACTTCCAACACCCAGCAGTCTGTGGTGATATCGGACCAGGCTGAAAGGAAGTAGTGGAGCCGTCCCCCCATGAGAAGAACCCAGGGAGGAGTGACGAGGTTGGGGGCAACACCCCTCTATCTGTCACTGGGCAGGCTCAAAGGAAGGGCCAGCCGAGGAGCCGCCTGCACCTTTCCCTCCCGACTTCCTGCTGGAGGAAGCAGCAGGCTTGGCTTTGAGGTGCCAAGTGCGAGCCTGCTGGCCCTGATGCTGGTGTTGCTGGGCCGGATGTGCCGCAGGGGCTGAAGGACGAAAGGGCTTACACTGCTGCTGGCAGCCTTTGTCCTTCTGGGCAGACGTGACTGAGTCCAAGGTGGTGTTGGACTTCTCAATCCTTTGAAGATGACCCTCCACTCTGGGACCAAACAAGTCGGTTTCCAGGAAGGGAACGTCTGCCAGCTTGTGCTGGGTATCCGCCATAAAGGTGGAGATCTGCAGCCAAGCTCTGTGCTGCATGGCCACTGTGGTTGCTACTGACCAGGCACACAAGTCAGCGATGTCTAGGGAAGCCTGGAGCTGTTGTTTGGCCACCACCCTTCCCTGATCCTGCACCTGCTTGACCGTTTTTGGGAGGTCAGCTGGGAGATGAGGAATCACCTCATCTAGGGGGCCCAGAAGGCCGTGTGAAAAGTTTGCCATCAGGACAGCTGAGCTGGCCTGATGAAGGCCTAGGGAGGAAGCAACATAAACTTTCCGCCCGGAGTAGTCCAACTTCTTGGACTCCTTGTCATGAGGCTTGTTCATGTCCCGAGCATTCCCAGAATGTCAGAAAATGCTGTCAGTCATGAGCCCCTCCACAGAGGGGTGCTCTGAGAAACCGGAGAGTGAACCGTTGGGAACAGCATACTTCCGAGCCATCCTGGCCAAAGGTGCTGGACAAGAAGCTGGCCACTGCCATAGATCCAGGGCAGTGCCAACAATGGCTTTGGCTACCGGTAAGGTCTTCATAGGGGAATCCCCTTGGTCCAGTATCTCCATGAGGGGATACTTGGCCTGCTTTGAAATGGGTTCGAGCTTCATCCTAGTGGACTCTGAGATGAGTTGAAGCATTCCAAGGAACGAGGATGGGCTCTCGTCCACCGACTGACCCCTGGTGGACTCCAGATCAAATGGCCTGAAGAACAAGGAGTCATCATCAGACTCAGAGGAGTCTGCGAACAGCTGCAGAGCGCCTGAGCCACCCTCCACCTGTCGAGGTTGATCGGGAGTGAGGGTGACCAACAACTGATGGGGCAAGCCCTGACCCGACTGAGAATCCTTGGTCAGGGCCCCAGTTTTAGGTTGTGGAGGTGGGGGTTCCACCACAATGGGTGGCGCAGCCGGTTTCGGCCGAACAACCGGTGCCAGCTTCAGCTCCTCGACTACTATGAGGGGTTGTTTCAACCACTCCAGTGACAACCACTTAATGGCTGGGGAAGGCGATGGAGTTGGCTTATTCCCAGACAAAAGGAGCTGCTGCCACATTAGATCCTTGTAGTGCTGACACAATTTGCACCAAAGCCTATCCTCTGAAGAGGATGATGACGAGGATGAGCGGCTCTGCTGCTTTCCACGGTGCCGAGACCGAGACCGCCGATGTCAGCAGGATTGGCTAGACCTGAAAGAGGTCTGAGGCCGAGACCTTCGGTGTTTCCAAGGGTGGGTCTGAGAGGGGGCAGGGGAAACCCGCTCCTCCCTCAGTTCAGGGACCTTAACCAGGGACTCCAGCACAGGAGGCACAGGCAAGTCCTCGGTTTCCACCAGGAGAACCAGTGAAGAAGGGTTGTCAGCTTCTCCAGTCGATAGACTGTCCAATGGGTCGAGAAAAATCTCAACCTCATCGATGGGTGTCAGCTGGCTGACCTGACGGGGACACTGTGAAGCCAGCAGTCTGAGCCGCAACCTCGACCGAAGTCAAAGGTCGATTATCTGGAGAAGGGGACCTCTCCCGCTCCCACAAACATCAATGGTGGGACTTACTCTTAGAGTCCTTCTTTTTGGACCAAGAGGAATGTCCCGAATGCCCCACTCCCTTGGTGTAGAGGGATTGGCAAAGCTCCTTAAATGAAGCCATGTAGGAGGAGCCCAAGGAGAGCTGGATAAATGTCGTGACTGTGGATGATGATGATGCAGCCTGGGCCACCTCCTCCTCAAGGGCGATCATCTGTTCGAGCTGTTCAACTGAGCCCGCAGCCATGGACACCACCCAATGGGCTTCCTTTGACTTGACCGGAGGATAACATTTCTTTGGGCACCCAAGTTGTAATCTGGCAGCGCGATCCTCTAAGACTGTAGCCAAAAAGGACTTGCACAAGTCGCAGGCCTGTGAATCGTGACCAAGCTCCAAGCAGTAAATGCACATGGAGTGCGGATCGGTCTGGGACATCTTCTGCCCACAGGGGCACCGACGAAATCCGGGAGTCTATTTGACCATCACAGCTGTGAGGGAAGATAAAGACTGAAGTCTTGTAAATTGTAAAATTAGTTTTGGGTTAACCAAAGAGTTTGGATCCAAGCCTAAAACGTAGAGCTCAAAGGAGGGAACCTGAGCTTCTAAGCGGTAAGGAAGATCTGGTGTCATGGGGCAGAGCTGAGAGTTTGATCACCCAGGTGGGTGGGAGGAGCCAGCTTGAAGACCTTCTTGCAAGATTTAAAGCGGCAAGGAACTTGCCAGTAAGTGTGGATTGAACAACATATCCATGTCCCTAGAAACTCCATTCGGCCATCTATTCTGCCCTTGTCCCTCCCTTTCTGGACCACTACCCCACACCCTCTTTTTGTTGCCTCCCCCCCAAAACTGATTCCAGAATACTGTAAAGGACTTTTTTGCCCCTTCCCCCAAAATGTTATGACAGTGAATAATGCCCAAAAGAAGGCTATGGCAAATGAGCATAACCATAACCTTCTTAGCAAATGATTTAATTTCAAGCAGAGTTCCAGGTAGTCCATTGTGTAAGTTAACCCACGACATGGCATGGGCATACTGGGCATTAAAACATGCCCCAAGTGTGTTGTGAGGCATGATTCTGAAGCCACAGTGACCTTCAACGACCTTGGAAGTGCATTAATGCCCAGTATATCCGTGGCCCTGAAGTGGGTTATTGCACTTATAAAGTGACACCTTTTTAAAGTACAAAAATGCTCATGTGCTTTATTACTTTATCAAAATTTCTTTTATAACCATGTGCACATTCTACTAACAGAGTATTTCCATTCAACAAAGGAGAAATTTGACATTGTTTACTTATTGTATACCCGTACCAAAATATCCTCGGAAAAACGTAGCATTACCATTTGTCCACCATTTCCATACCATTGTAAATTCCACTGCAGTACCACTGTATCCCGTTAACTGGTAACACATTGGATTTGTTTCAATTCTATTGTAATACCATTGTTGCCACTGTGGTACCACATGGACACTGGTATCATAATGAGAATGTGTGCATGGATGGTACCACAATGGCTCATCAAACACACACCATTGTATTCCCACTGCTGTTGGTAACACAATGGATTTGTTTCAATTCCTGTGTATTACCGCTGCTACCACCCTGGTACCATGTACCACAGTGGTAACACAGGGGTGATTTCCATGTCCAATGGTAACACAATGAGCTGCCATTGCAACACCACTGACAGTGGTATCACAATGGATTTGTTTCAATTCCATTGCCCTACCATTGTGGACACTGTGGTACCATCTGTGTGCAATGGTAGTGCCGTGCTGCACTGAGGGGATGCTGGTAGCTCAATGATGACATTGCACTGCCACTGCTATTGGTAATCCCACAGTGGGTAGTGCATTGTTAGTACAGTGATTCTCATATGGTATGACACTGATCACTCCAGGTCCTCCAGCTAGGTCCCCCCCATCCATGGTATCATACTGACGTCATGTCCTCCCCCCAGTCCCTCCCCCCGCATGCCTCTCACACCCTCCACTTTGTCTCCTCATGGCTGTCTGTCCCTCACCAGCTTACACAGAACTTAAGTCTGCAGCTGCAAAATAAGGACCACACATGCAACAATTTTGCTCGGTCGTAATAATTTTTAAACAATACTTTTGGTGATGCTAAATCATTATTTATCATTATCGATCTATACCAGAAGCCGCTATAAACCATAACTTTTCTTTCACTGCTGATGGAATTTTTTTTTTATCATGATTAATCATATTCACTAAAAGAAAAAAACAATACCACCAGCAGCTTAATCTGGTTCACAGTTGGTTATCATCTGTATCCCTCCTTCCCCCCGGTCACCCCTGAAAAAGGGACTTCTAACCTCAATGGGCCTACTGGTTCAACAAAATAAACAAAAAATAAATAGGCTTGTAATACTTGGCCATGATTAGTCATGAGTGATGTACCTGGCTCTCATTGGCTGCTCTGCTGTAATTAATTTGCATAATTTGTCATGTTTAATCATGATCAGTCATTGTCTTTAAAAACAAAGGCATGACATTCTGTATTGGGCTTCATTAAGCCCATCCTGCAGCAGAGATAGTCTGTCCATGCAGCAATTATAAAATTTACTGCTGTCCTGTAAGGGAGGGAAGGGACTGTTAACTCTGGCGAACTGCTACCCAGCCGACCCCTTTGCCCTTCCCAGTCTGTCTGCTCTGCCCCCACATTCTGACATTAAGTGGTCTCCAGAGAGGGCACGGGGAACCCCCTATACAAGTCTATGGGGCTCCTTTTCAAAATGGTTTTACAGACTTTTAAGCAACCTTTGATAGAAAATGAAAGCCACTGCTCAACAAATAGGGACCCTCCTGATTACTAATGTTTTTGCCATAACCTTCCTCAACACTTTCTCTGAAAACCATGGTGGGTCTTTCTTTCTTCTTGCTTCTGTTTACATGTCTAACACCTTCACTATAGTTCTTTTTAATTTTGCTCACTGTTCCTCTACTGCTCCCTAGTCCCCTTCCCTGCCAGGGCATCCCTGAGGCAATCCCCCATCTTTGTAAAGTCTGCCCTCCTGAATTCCAGGACCATTGCCTTTGTGTGGTTCGACTCCAACCCTGTTCTTATATTGAGCCACACCATTCAGTGATACTGGTTCCCAGGTGGCCACCCATTCTGACATCTGCAACACTGTCTCCATTGGTGAGTACTAGGTAAACATTGCTCCTTCATGAGTGGGCTCATTTACTAATTATCTAAAAATTCCCCCTGCAGGGATTCCAGGATATCTCTACTCCTAGCTGAAGTTGCAGCCAGGATGCTCCAGTTCACATCTGGCAGACTGAAGTCTTCCACCTGGAGCACCTCCCCCTTAGTTGCCATTTTATGGATGGCTTCCAGTAGAAACCTGTCCATTTCCTCCACATGTGCTGGAGGTCTGTAGATCACCCTAGTTCAAACAGCTGCTCCATTTTCTGGTAATAGGGAAAGTTAAGTTACTTGTTCCTGGTTATACAGTGTGTAAGTGGGCGGGGGCTGTGGTACTCAAACCTGTGTCTCTATGTTTGCCGCTCAGTGCTCTGCCTTCAAGCATATGGTGCCCGAGTGCCCCCCAAAAAGCACATAATGTCCCCACCACATATACATATAGTGTGTGTATGTGTATGTATATATATATATATATATATATATATATATATATATTACTTGTTGCAAAACAAAAAAACTACATTAATGCAGGTATTAGAATGCAAAGCACACAAAGCAGGAAAATAAAAAACAGGCTTTGAGCCTCACAAATCTTGGCAAATTGGTTGTGTGGTGTTCCTTGGAGTTTCCAACCTTAATGCCCATCCCCTACCCCCTACAACCTGTAGCCTCCTTTCTAAAGCACAAGGTACAGCTCCAACCTAGTGCCCCACATAGCAGCCATTTGTACCTGTAAAATAAGAACAGCAAGGGGCTCACAAAGGTTCTGCAGCTTGTTACAAACTACTGTATGACAAACAATGAAGGGCAAACAAAAAAACAATACTCATCTGATACGTATAGTCAGTGTCCTCCTACATCTGGCCAATGTCCTGTCAGACCTGTAGATGTAAAAGGGAAAATGGGTCAGTATGAAAAATAAAAATACTGATCAGCTGGGAAGAATCTGTAGAGGTTAAAAGAAAAAAGGTTGGTTGTGTGTTTGGGGGGAGGAATACCAGATCTGTACCACTTCCAGTGTTCCAGATAACTTTTAAGGCCAGGAAGTAAAAGATTCCTAGTTTTCCAAGCTGGTAGTATTTCAGTGTGCCAGGTAGTATTCTGCGACATGGTCACACTGTTCTGGTGGACTGAAGTGCGAATGCACGAAGTTTGTGGAAACACCTGGTCATAATGATACTACCCGGGACTCTACATGGGGCATAAAAAGGGCACAAATGGGAGTAAAATACGCCGATTCACCCCTTAACTGGACCACTGACCACACATCAACCCGGATTTTATAATGGACTCTGTAACTCAGGGGATGTCATGGTTGGGGAGAGAAGAAGATTCATGCGCTTTTGCCCCTAGAACTGATCTTTTTTGATGGTAGAAGGCCATGTTGCGCCACACATCAACCAACACAGGGCAGGATAAAGGTACCAAGGGACAGGTATTCAAATATTTTGCCTAGGCACAATGAATGCTTCTCTGGTGGTATAGTGGACCACCTGTCTCTTTTCCCAATCTGCCTGTAGAATACATAGGAACATAGGTATGTGATGGCAGAAAGGGCGCAGGCCCACCTAGTCTGCCCAGTTTGCCTAGATATCCACTAGGCCTTTTCTGTAGTCCCTCCCATGCCAGTTGCCCTCTGTGCTTATCCCATGCCCCTCTTGAACCCTCCCACCATCCTCTCCCTCACCACTTCCCTTGGCAGCCCATTCCAATTACCCACAACCCTCTCAGTAAAGAAGTACTTCCTAATGTTTCCTTTACATTTCCCCCTTGATTTGGGAATTGCAGCCACCATCCATTGTAATATAGCAGACCACAGCAGACCAACTGTGACTATATCTAAACAAAAGAGAAAAGAAGCAGCACACTACAGTGAGGTGGGTACTCCTACAGAGGTGGCAAACCTCAAACTAAACAGAAAAAGAAAAAGTATGAGCACTCCAAAAGTTTTTAGAGCTAAATGAGCCTTTTATTATGCCAGAATATCCACGGCCAATAACCCTACGCTTCGGTTGAAGGCTATTCAGCCGAAGCGCAGGGTTCCTGGCCGTGGATATTCTAGCATAATAAAAGGCTAATTTAGCTCTAAAAACTTTTGGAGTGCTTGTGCTTTTCTTCTTCTGTGAATATATCTAGGCTGACATCACCAGCTCCAACCAGTCCCAGAACTCCCTGCAGCTGGCACCAGAGCAACAGGCAGCAATAAAAGCTCCAATAGCCCGCCATGCACATTTGAGCTGCCACAATCACTGTTTTCCACTTCTGCTTTTGTCCACGGTGTTAGTTCAGTTCTCAGTGACATAACATAGCCCAGAGAGTACAGTGGGGCCAGTAAACAAAAGATGAGAGCTTATATATAAACTCTTAACATGCACTGTAGGACACAATCTCCCACCACCACCTACCGCACCAAAGCCAGATGCAGAGGACTCCAGGATCTGCTGCAAATTAAGTGGTCAGTGCAGAATCAAGCAAGACGAATTCACCATAATCTACTACACTACAGAAAATAGCAGGCAAACCAAAATGGCCCCACATGCAAAGTGCCCACTGGGACCAAACCCACACTTGTGTGGGACCCCCGGTGCAAGCCAGTCAGTTGGTGCAGTGGTAAGGAGGGACAAAACCTTTTCCATGCAAGTACATGAGTGAGAAAAGGAAGGTAAGGGGAGGGACAGTGAGTCCGAAAGGGGAGGATGGAGGGAGGGTAAAGGATGACCACCAAATGCGGAAATACTGAAAAAATACTTCTGTTCGGTTTTACAAAGGAGGGGGCAGGAAATGGGCCAGTAAAAAGGATAGGGAGATCACAGAAATGGACACAGGTCCCTTTGCAAAATAAAGGATCCTCATGGAACTGGCAGCAATAAGGCAATGGGGCCAGATAGGGAGCACCCCAGGATACTGAGGGAGCTAAGGGAGGTGTTAGCAGGGCCTCCAGCTACCCTGTTCAACTTGTCATTGTAAACAGGTGCCATGCCCAGGGATTGGAGAAAGGCTGATATGGTTCCTCTATATAAAAGTGTTAACAGGGAGGATGCAGGAAGCTACATACTGGTCATCCTGACCTAAGCAGTGGGAAAAATCATGGAAATACTACTGAAGGAAAGAAGAGTGGAACACCTAGTTGTCAATGGTCTACAGGGGAAAGGGAACATTATTTAACCAGGAGTAGCACACTAAGCTGAAGCTTGTTTCCAGATGTGACCTAAGAGCACAAGGAAGTTGACTTGCTCAGGATCACACAGTATGCACCTAGGCAGCTGTGAGATTCAAATCCAGGTCTCCAGATCTGCAGCTCAGAGCTCAGAGCCTTAACCCACTGCACTATACTGCCTCCAGGATCCAAGACAGCTTGGTTTTATGGGAGTGAGGTTGTGCCAAACAAACCTAATTGAACTTTTCAACTGGGTAACCTGGGAGGTGGATTTGGGAAGGGTGGATGTGGCCTACCTGGATTTCAGCAAGGTTTCCGACACCTTGCCATATAGAAGGCTGGAAAATGAGCTGGAAGGCTTAGAGGTGGGACAGAAAACAACAGGGTGGGTGGAGAACTGGTTGAAGGACTGAAGTCAAAGGGTGGTGGCAAATGGGGTGCATTCCAGGGTGGAAGGGGTAACTAGTGGTGCGCCCCAGGGGTCAGTGCTGGGACCCATCCTTTTTTAATATTTATAGCAACGATATAGCGGAGGGACTGCAGGGGAAGGTGTGCCTATTTGTAGATGATATGAAGATCTGCAATAGGGTGGAAACCCTGCAGGGTGGAGGAATGAGGAAGGGCCTAAAGATTCTGGAGGGGTGGTCGGAAACTTGGCAGCTGAAATTCAGTGCCCGAAAAGTATACAGTAATGTACATGGGGTACAATAACCCGCAAACCATTTATACACAGGGGGAGGGATTAAGGAAACTGATCAGGAGAGAGATCTGGGGATTATAATTTTAGATAACCTTAAAGTGGGAAACCAATGCAGCACATTGGTGGGCAAAGTGAATAGAATACTGGTGTGTATAGGGAGGGGATAAAACAGAAAGAGGGAGGTGCTGATGCTTCTTTATAAATGGGCCTCACCTACGCAAGGACAGACAGGATTGAAAGTGTTCACAGAAGGCCAACCAAGATGGTGCATGCTACACATAGGAAGCCCTATGAGGAGAGGCGGAGGGAATTGGATCTGTACCCCACTGGAGACTACTATGGTGAGAGTGGGAAGCTAATTTACAAGGAATGGAAGTGCTAGAACTAGGGATCATAAACTAGGATTAGAAGAAGGAAGGTTTAGGGACAATGTGAGTGGGCATTACATCACTGAGAGGGTGGTGGAGTCCAGGAACAGACTACTGGAAGAGTTGGTGCCGGCAAACATGGTGAAAGGATTCAAGAGGTCATGGGACAGACACCAGGAGTTGAACAGTGGGCAGAGTGGGATGTCTCTTGACAAAGGTGATGAGTGGGGAGGGGGGTAAGGATCAGACTTGATTGGCTAAAATGTTTCTTTTCTGCCACCACATTTCTATGATTCTAAGATTCTAAGGCAGTTAAGTAATTAGAACTTACCTGCTCCTTCAGTGTCGGGGAGTCCGGAGTTGGAGTGTGCTTGGTTTGGGGTATTCTGGTAGGACCTGAAAGGGAAGAACAGAGAAGGTTGAGGGGACACAAAGGATCAGAGGTGCTAAAGGAGAGATTAGGGTGTCAGAATTAAACAAAGTCTACTTATCTGATTGGTATACAGTTTGGTCAGACCTGTAGAAATAAAGGGAAAAATAGATCAACATGGGGAACTTATAGTAGTAAGAGTAGAGAGATACAAAAAGGTTATAGTACAGCGTAGGAGTAAAGGAAGTGGAGTTTTAGAGGAAATGATAAAGTAGGTCAAAATAAGGAAATTAGAGATGGAAAAAAATGCAGACAGCTAAGAACAGAGAATAAAGTGATATTTGTGGCTCAGCAAACCAACCTTAGCGCCCCTAGGTGATCTGCAGGTAGCCAGCAAATTTAAGTAGTAGTCCAGATGGGCAGGTGGAGATGCTTTTGGGCTAGTGGTGTAATGGGCTAACTCCCTCGTGGACAGTGGCAATTTTTTTTTTATTATCTTTCCCTGGCATCGAGTGGGGAGGGGGGATGTCCTTGGGCCCAGATTGTATGTAGCAAGCAGAAGGCTGTTCAGAAAACTGCTGACCAGAAATGCTGCAGCTAATTTAGTGCTACTGCACTACAGTGATAGTTATGGTAGGCACTTTCAACTGCCAGCCCAGAGGAAGGCAACCAAAATTGTAAAGGGTCTGCACCAGAAGCCATACAAAGACAGACAAGCTGAATATATATGCCCTTGAGAAAAGAAGGGAGAGTGGGGACAGGATAGAAAATTTCAAGTACCTCAAGGGAATCAACAAAGTCCAAGAGAGTAGCATCTTTCAGAAAAAGAGATGTTCATCAAGAAAAAGGGGGCACAATTTAAAGATAGAGAGGGGATGGCCCAGAGGCAATGTAAGGAAGTACTTTTTTTTTTTTTTTTACAGAGAGGGTGATGGACACATGGAATGGCCTTTGTGAGGAGGCCGTGAGGTCAAAAATAGTGGTGGACTTCAAGAATGCATGGAACAGACGTAAGGCAATTCTATTGGAAGGGTAGGAGGAAGTTGGCTGTTGGCTAATTCGGATCTGTAGCTTATCCAATAGGTAGGGGAAATGGGCAGACTGGGTTGGTCAAGCAGTCCTTATCTGCCACCAAGGTCTATGTTTCTATAATTCAGCCCACAGAGTTCAGGCTGTAGCCTGCACCATGTGGGTGGGAAAGAAGTTGGGAAATTTGTGGGAGGGGGGGAGGAGGCTAGGGCAAATATACCTCCCTCTACTGATTAGCCAAAAACTGGCTATCTGAAGAGCCCCCAAGGGACAGGTTAAGAGGGTCTGGAGGGTGGGCAGCCAGCAGTACCATTTTGTTTCTTCCAGGTCACCGTCCCTTAGTCACACCACCTGCCACTTAGTCATACCTCTCCCCATTCTTCCCACTACGATACAGTGATCATTTGTTTCTGTTTCACAGTTTGTTTTTTGCTTTTTTTAACAAAGCTTTGTTCAACTGGCTGCTCCAAACTGCGCTCTAGCTATACACTCCTCTACTTGCTGCTGCTATGTGTCCTCTCCGCACCCATTGATACACAAAACAGACAAACATTTTTTTTTAAACTGCTTCCTCAAAAACTGATAAGCCCTCACTCTTACTCTTCCACTCTGGTTTCCCCAACCTCACTACAACTGCCGTTAGAGCCCCCACCCACACATAGAGACTGTCAGATATTTTTTCTTAAACTGCATGTTCATGAGCTGGCCCAGTGGCGTGGAGGGCTGAAGCATCACTGCTTTACCTCCTACCATGCTGGCGAATCCTGTTCACGGTGTGAGCAGGTCATTGGGGGAGGGAGAGGATTGAGCATCTGGAGGACAGCGCTCCTCTCCTGGGGGAGGGTGGGGACATGGACCGTCACTTGCCTAACCCATACTGGCAGCTGGGGGCTGACATGCCAGGTCCCATAACATGGAGGCAGAGTGCAGGCAGCTGCCCAATGTACAGCATGCGGACAGGCGCGCCGGGCATCATTGGCAGCATTGCACGCTCACGCGCCACACAGAAAAAAGGAAAAATTGGTTCCCACTGCAGCAGGATGATGATGGTCCCCCTCTGTAGTGCCACCCTGAGAAGACACCTCCCTCAGCTGGATCCATGCTGGTGGGGTGACTTGCTCCCTGCCCCCAAGCATGAAGGGTAAGTCATGCAGGCAAGAAGGGAGGGAGTCTGCTGCTCGGGTGTGATGGGGGGGAGTCAGAGATAGCTGGTGGGAGCCAGGGGAGAAACAAATACACAAAAAATAAATAAATACACCTGCCGGCACAGTGGTTGGATTTCTGCTTGCAATGCCAGTGACCCAGGTTTCTGGATTGGACTTGGGTTACTAGAAGGCCAGCCTATGGGGGAGACGGCTTGAGCATCCCATGACAGCTCACCTTCTCCAGGGGAGAGGGAGTGGGCCAAGGCCCGCAGTTTACCTGACCCTGAGCAGAGGCTCGGGGTACAGCAACCAATTCCTGCCTGCAGAAGTGGCCGGCTGAGATTCCAGTCTCTTAATAGGGCTTCTGCTGCAACCTATGTACAATTTTAGTTGCCCCTTCATACTGCCTCCACCCTATGGCCTTTATAAGGTGCAGCCTCCAAAACTGGACACAGTACTCTAAGTCAGGTCTCACTAATGAGTGATACTTGCACCACCACCACCACCTCCTTCCTTCTGCTGAAGATACCCCTCCCTAGGCAGCCCCAACATCCTGCTAGCCATACCCACTGCTTTGTCACACAGCCCTGCAACTTTAAGATCATAATAACCCCAAGGTCCCCCCTGTTTAGTGATCATCAGTACCATTCCCTACCTTATAAAGAAGCTCCTGGATTCCTATGCCCTGGATGCACGATTCTGCACTTTGTCATTGAACCCCAGCTGCCATGGTCTCTTGACCACTTTTTGAGTTTCTCCAAGAGGCATGTGCATGCTCTCTGCTCCCTTTTTAGTTTCCACCCTACAGATTTTGGTATCGTCTGCAAAAAGGCATTCCCTTCTCTGACAGTTTTTCTGCAATGTCACTTATTTAGACAGTGATGAGGGCCTGTCCCAGAACTGAACTGAGCTGCTCACTGTCCCATCACTTTAATAAGTGCCATTAACCATCACCCTCTGACACCTGTTAACCCCCCCCCCCCAGCTACTACTCTTTTTCCAACCTGAATCTCTGGTCGTCCGCCTTCTGTTCAGCTACCACAACACCATTACACTGGCATTTGTCAGGACTTGCTCCACTGTAGAATGGCTTCAATAAGTGGAGGAGCTGCCTAGGTAGCCAGGATACTTTCGCATGTTTTTTCATCCCCTAGGACATAAGCGGCAAGGGTGCACAAACACATGCACAGACATTGTGTGGTGCAGCACTATCCAATGTCTTCCCACCCATGAGCTACTCTCGACTGCACTGCCACTTGTGGTCACTCAGTTAGTAGTACTACTACAGCAGAGCTGGCTGTCCTCCTTCCCTGGAAGGCAGCCTCTCGTAGATCATTTGATCCTCCTCCTCCCCCCAGCAAGCCGCCGACGCGAGCTAATTTCTGAACTCAGGTCACCTGTGCTGTGGGCCATAGTGCTACTGCTTGAGCTGAAGGACTGACCTGTTAACCAGTTTCTTATTATTTCACCACTTTGGATCCCTCCTAGGCCAATCAATATCTTTAGCTTCACCCAACACCCCCCCAATAGCCAACCACCCTCCTCTCTGCTAGATCACCCTTCCAGGCACCAGACATCCTCTGTGCAGCTGGACAACCCTTCTAGTCTCAGCCTCTCACATGGTGAGCAACCTCACTGGAGCTAGGGAGCACCACACAGGCTCTGGACCAGCCTCTTCCCCAGCCAACCAACCTCCCTGCATCTGAATCAGCCTCCAACTACATGCCATACAATCTCCATGTAGCTGGAGCACCACCCCCAAACTTCCACTCCAACAGACCACGTATCTGAAGCTACCCCTCTGAGCCCCTGTATTAGCATTCCCCAAGCCAACCACTCTACCTACAGCTGGATCCACCAGAAACCTTGTACCAGCCCCACCATTAGGGTTACCACCTGTCCCAATTTTCACAGGACAGTCCTGATTTGGGCAGCTGAGTCCGGTGAAAAAACATGAAAGACACTACTTGTCCTGATATTATAATAGAAAAATATTTTCTTACTGTCCTCTAAATGTTGCAAAAAACTATAATACCTTTATTAAAATATCTTAAAATGATAAGAAACACTAGAAACAGCTGAAAAACTACTACACATAGTCTTAATTCTGCTTATTTTGTGAAAACAAGTCTATTGTATTGGTTGAGGTTACATAATGTCCTGCGAAAAATCATGTTCAGTAAGAAATGTCCCACTTTGGGCCTCTTAAAAGGTGGTAACCCTACCCACCATCTGACCACCCACCCTGCAGCTGAACCTCACTTTCAACCTCAAACTAGCTCCACCGCCACCACCAGTCATCCTCCCTGCTGCTGGCTGACTCTTTCATGACCTGGACTAGCCTCCCCCAGCAGATAACCTTCCCTGCAGCTGGACCCCTGTGTTCATTCCCACTCATAGACCAGCCATTCCTCTCCAGGTTGAGCAACCTCCCCAGAGCCGGACACCCAGATAACCACTATTACCAGAAGCTGGACTCACCCTCCTTCCAGAGCGGAACCTCCCTAAGACCACACTCCCTACAAATAGAACTCCCCCAATCACCCTTCCACAACCATGGACTCCATACTTCTCAATGTAGTATAAAACAAAATGTGAGACCCTACCATATAAAGTATAAATTTGTGCAGTCTTCAGCAAAAGAAAAAAAAAGTACACTGATTCCCAGATTACAAAATGGATTAACACATGCAACTGTTTTAATCAAATACAAATATTAAACGCAAAAAACAGCTCCTCCACAAACACACTCAAATATCTGCAGTAAATAATTCTTCCTTTATCTGCAGGTTACTGCAAATTTTCTCAGATTAAAAAAGTTGTAGTCTTTTCTCTGTAAATATAGTTAAATATGCCACTGAATGGATACACATAGAAAATGCATTCTGAATTTGCTGTGTTATACGATCTTCCTGCTGTTCATTCTCCTGCCCCCCAACACTACTTTAAAGTAACTAAATCAGTAAAAATTCCACAAATAACAAGTAATCTAGAGGCACAATGCATACTAGACACTTTAAGGAGGGATTTGATTGAAAATAAACTGTGTATTTTAAAGGTTAATATAAGTTCAGAGCAGAGAACTTTTTTTTTTTATAACAAAGCACTGATTGTGAAACCTGCACAGCATTTCATGTAGTAAAAAAAAGCCTGAGTGATAATTCCCTTGCAGTAATTAACATTTCAGGGAGTTGCAAAGATGTTAAAAATAACTTGCCTTAACATGTAAATCATAACTGCAGGAAACACAGTTCAAAAATGGAGACCACAGTTACTGCTCCTGCATTTCTGTTTGCTTAGGCTGGATGGAGACAGGAAGTGAGCTGGAAAATGTAGTTTGCTGACTGAGTAGACTTCTGGAAAATCAGTATAGACTTTTAAGGGGACACTGCCAACTTTTTTTTTTTTGCATCATATTATTTCTAGGTAAAACCCCACATTTTATGATTGCTTACCTTCTCTAAAATTCATTGGTGTTGCTGGTTGTTTTATCTGTCTCCTTGCTTAGTAGAATTGAAATGCAATGTGCCCGGCCTTGATTGACTAATTTAAATCCTTGAACTACTCGGCTGACTGTAATCTTCATTTATGATTCAGTAGAATTAAAACAAAAATTGCACTTTGAAGGGCATTACAGTTTGACAGAGCTTAATGTCTTAGCATTCTTGATAGAGCAAAAGTTACTGTAAAAGAAGTGATACAAAGATAATGAATGAGCTGGGAGGTTAAAGATGCCCATGTATGCTCCTACCATCTACAGTGCATAACAAGGTTATGTCCCATGATCAGAATGAAAATTAACAAATTTGCATATAAAACAAACAGAAGTATTGAAAAGTCTTCATTCATCATTCAAAAGTATTCAATAACGTGTACTTCTAAAATCTGTGTATAATATTCATTTAGTAATAATTTACTCTTTAAAAGACAATTACAGTTGAACTTATTCGAATTAATTCCTACAGAGAGTATTCTTCTGATGGTTACAGAAGATTAAAAATGACTAAACTTAGTCTTAAAAGATTAATTAATTACTGCTTTAAGACTTAATTTAGTATTCTACTTCAATGAGGGAACTGTCCTTTGATACCACCATCTACCCCACTCCCTCCAACATCACCACACCTTGGCTTTACACCAGGCCACAACTGTTACTGTACCAGCTTCTTGTTCTTTTTCTTTTTTCCCTCCTGCCACCCCTGGCTGGCCTCTCCTTTGGGTCTCTCAATGTCCCGGCTCATGCACGCTCCTTCATCCCTGGCTACCGCTCACCTCAAATCGTGACCCCCCCCCCAGGTAACCTGGCGTATCCATTCGCCAGATGGGTGCCTCTCCTCTGAGGTGGAAGGCACCGGTGGGGGTGGACCAGCACATCTGTATTGGTCTGGAGGTGTCACTGAGGTGGCATTGCCAGTTAGGAGGCCTGGCAGCAGTCAGGGGACTGGAGAGACCGTCATCCGGTTGACCTGGGCAGTTTCCTGGTTTTCGCCCAGGGGAGTGGCGTGCCACTGACATCAAGGTGCACGCTGACATCCGTCACTCCCCCAGTGCTTCCATCTCAGGCGTCTGTGCTGTGTCCCTGGTTTCCACCAGGGGCCAGCATGCACCAAGGTGCATCCTCACCCTCCCCCCTGAGAAGGCGAGCTGTCCTGGGATGCTCCTTTCCTTCTCCCCGGCTGGTTCTCCAGTGACCTGTGTCTGTTCTCAAAACCAGGTCACTGGTGTCGCAAGCAGAAATCCAACCGCTGCGTTGATGGGCCAGCTAGCTTCTTGTTCTTAACTCGGCTTAAGGCACCCCCCAAAAAAAACTACTAGGCACCTGTGTCTGTGTGCTGCTGTAGTGTGTGATTGCCTCTTCTTAGTGCCCTGAACTTCCCAAATCTGAATGCACCCACTCAGGCCCAGCACAACAGCTCCCCCACCCAGCCTGGCAGCAACCCAACCAGCTGCTGTACAACTGCAACACTTACTTTTTTGTTCAGTCAGTCAAATCAACTCCCTAAGTTCCTTGTTGTTCAGGCTGAACTGAAGAAGATGCAGGACTCCTCTGACTCATTCACAGGCTGCACCAGTGCAACTGACAGCAAGCCAGCAGTAACTCTCCATCCCCAAGTAGGCCCTGATCAGTCCTCCAGCTCCTTCTCCATCCTCTCTCCTCTGTCACGTACCTCTGAGCCAGCTGAGTCCGACTTCTACTCCAATGGCACCGTCATCCACAGACCTCACTACCACGGTCCCACTGACTCTCTCCAGGGCCCCAATGTTTGTCTGATCAAAAATCAACCTCAAGTCAAGTCTTAAGAGGCTTCTCTAAGGCAAGCCAGTGCTCAACGGCTGGAAGTGCAGTTCCTTGAATTTATTTTTGTCCCCTTTGTGGTGTTGGATCTGGTTGGGTTGAGGTCTGGAGTCGCGGACAGACCGACAAATAAAATGAACAACAATGAGCAACTCACTCACAGAGCCACAGGCAGGCAAGGCAGCTCAACTCGAGTCACAGCAGCAGACTGCTTCTCATTCTCTCCCACTCACTTTCACGTCCTGTGGTGAGTCAGGTTGTCTCGTGCATGCGTACAAAAACCTCACAGCCACTACGGATCTTGGGACAGTGTTTTCTTTTAAATAGTGTAGGGGGGGCAACCACCAAATACGGGACAATAGGAGTTCCATATGAATAGCAAACAGGACAGGAAATTTTACCAGTTAGAATAGTGAATCAAGGTTACCTGGCCCAAATTTTTTTTTTAATTGTTTATTCTTATGTTTATTTGTATTTAATGTATTGTTTATGTGTATGGCATTCATAGGAGGCAGTATGGCACAATGGTTTAAGGCTCTGCACTGCAAACCTGGAAATCAGGATTTGAATCCCTAAGCCCCCACTTGCATACTGTGTGACCCTAAGCAAGTTACTTACAGTAACTTCCTTGTGCTCCCAGGTAGCACCTGGAAGCAAGCTTCAGCTAAGTGTGCCACCCCTGGTTAAACAATTTTCCCGTTCAACTTGTATGACCTGTTTAATTTTGTATAATTGTGTTTTCCACTACCCTCTCCCCTAGGATGAACTTGGAGATTGGCAACTTGTTTGTTCAGTGTGCGTTTCCTGGTTAAACTTTTCAATAAATAAATGTATTCAGAAATAAGCACCAGGGGCCAGTTAGGTTAAGTAAAACCCAGAGTATAAAGTGAGAGTGTCCAGAGTGATAATGGTGGCTATAACCATGTGTAAGTGGCAAACAGTAGCCAAGCTAGTGTTGTGAAATTGAAGAATTTAGTGATTTAAAGTGCTCTTGGGTATCAGTTTCAGTCAGGAGCAAGGGGAAGGGAGTGGACCAGGCAGTTACCCAGATGACCAGCATAGTTGCCACAGTTCTAGCCTGTTATTCACCCCAGCAGTAGTTACCACTGTCCTAGCAAAGGGCTAGTAACCTGAGTAACTGATCCAGAGACCCCCTATGATACTAGCCTAGCTACTGGAGGCAACTTGGCTACTAGTCACCTATATCACCCTGTGGTGCGCTGACTTTAGCTGTGGCTAAAAAGCTCTGGGACAGCTAGCAATTATTCACTAGCTCAGCTGGCTAGCTTGGCTATAGCTGGGGCTTTATTCCACCCTTGCTCCTTCTAGCACCCTGTTTACTATCTAATTCAGGGCCTGCCTGCCCTCTGCGCCATCTCTGATAGCTACTTAATTTGAATGCTGCCCACCCCTGTGCTCCATTTAGGAGTGTGAGTTAAATAAATTTATGTAATTTTGAATAAGGCCACCATCTCACCATATGCTCCCTTCCAGGACCGATTTTAAGAACATTTAAATAGATCCACCCTTGTCAGTCCCTTGCCTGGACCACACTAACATCCACAGCCATCCTTTACTGTATTGCACTCACTCTGTGAAAAGAAACATCTTTTTTTATTTCAGTATTAGCTCAGGTAGACAGTGCCTGCTTTATAGCACTGTCACTGACCTACAACCCCAAACCGGGGAGAAGTTGAGGAGACAGGAGGTGGGTTAAGTGTACGCTGGATGCCCTGCTGGCTGCAGCAGGTGGGAGATCTTCTCTTGATGGGTAGTTGACTTTCCTGATGCTCGTTCACCTAATGATGCTTTCCCACTTGTGGGGGCCACCACCAAGGGATTGGCATTTACTTTTTCTTTACAAAAAAAAATAACAGCAGACTGGACTAAACAGAACCCACACTACTGCTGCCAACTGCTGATCCTGGCGACCACCGCAATTATCTGACCACTGACACTGCTGGGATGAAACTGACACAGGGATGAGAGGAGGACTGCAGGTACTACCTTTTGCTCTAAAGTTACTTCCCTGTGTTCCCTCTCCCTTCTACCACACTTTCTTCGTGTTTTTGTTTTCTTCTGGGTATATAAAATAAATTGACACCATAACTTAAACAGTAAATTACACTTGGATAATTGTTTTTTATACTTAAAACTGAAAAATGGTGGAAGTTCATTAAGGTTCAGATTTATAAAACGAAAGCTTGAAGGCATGTGGTGGAAGTTCAGTATGCATATTTTACTATTTTATAATGGTTGAAAAAGTTATACATGTTTTGAGTGAGAGGCACAAAAAGTGTTTTTTTTCTCAGTATAAAGATCTATATATATATATGACTGTACTTTATTACTCAATGTATGTCAATTCATGTTAAATGTTCTGTTTGTATTTCTCAACTAGACCTCAGTGTGAATGAGCTCATAGAGCCTTTTCATGGTAAATAAATTGAATTCAATTGAATAGACTGTGTATGCTAATATTCAAGTAGCCCTTAAATAGTATACAGCTGGGTACCAACGTTGGCTCCTGTGTTTTAAAAATTCCATGGGAAAGTGCAACCAGATTGCAGAGACAGTGCATTGCTAAAGAAGTGTAATAAAAATGATAAAGTGTTGCCAGTACTACTGCAATGTGCAGCAAAAATTAGTGAAGGGAATACAGTGCTAAAGAAGTGTGTATAAAAATATAATAATTATTTGCAGTGCTCTTACCGTCTGCATCAAAAAATAGGAAAGACTGAGCAGTATTACTGCAGTGTGCAGCAAACATCAGAGAAGGAAATACAGTGCTAAAAAGTGTGCATAAAATTCTAATACTTATTTGCAGTGCTCTTACAGTCTGCATCAAAAAATAAGAAAGACTCAGCAGTGGTACAACAGTGCAGCAGAAATTCAGTGCAGTGTATTAATAGTGCACTGACGAAAAGCAGTGCTTTGTCAGTCTGGACTATAATAACACTGAAATGAGACTCATGATGGAAGTGTGCACTCCACTTCCCTCGGCCAGCAAACTGTAAACAAACAAAACAAAAACAAAATAATGAAAGGAAAAAAATGAAGCTGGGCAGGCAGCGATGATCAGATATAACAGCTCCCCCTAGAGACGTCTAGCAGAGCAACTACTGTCAGCAGTAGGGACTACTTTATCAAAAAAAGCACTAAAAATGTAATTGTGGTCATTTTTTACAGCATATACTTCAGGTTTGTATGTAATCCTATAAAAAAATGACACATGTAGCCCATTTTCTAACCACAATAATACCCTTCAGGGTGGGTGATAGGGGCAATACTAGACCTTACAGGGTCAATAAGGCTCTCCATTCACACACAGAAAAGCTGAGCTCACAGTGTTGACTGGGTGCTGGTAAATAAAAAGTCATAGTCAGAGAAGAAAAACCAGCACCCCAGGCAATAGTTTAAAATGTTTTATTGTGCACTTAGAATAAGTTACAAGGGTACAATACCTGGTTGTATAACAGGTTCCCAAACCACAAAACCAGCCCTGAGCTTCGAAATGCAATACCTCTTCATCAAGGGCATCCTGTTATACAACCAGATATTGTACCTTTGTAACTTATTCTAAGCGCAGAGTAAAAAGTTTAAAACTGATGTCTGGAGTGCTATAAGGTTCTCTACATGTGGCGGCAGGCCTCATCATGCCCTTGGGTGATCTGGTGTTGCTCAATACCACCCACCTTGTCGGGTATTATTGTTTGCATATTTTATGGTTGTCCTTTACTGTACACGGATTTCCATACATCACGTTTTTCTGTTTTAAGATAGTTCAAAGGTCAGGAAAAGTTGTTGTGCTGCTCTGACATCACAGTGATACTTCAAGAACTTTTCTGCTTTGAACCAGGAACATGCTGTTTTCTGAGTGCCACAATGTTCAGAACATTGACACACTCTTGCAGTTCTCAAACCATGTGTCTTGCATCAGTCGGGTCTGCACTGTCCATTTCCAGCCGTGCACCGTCAATACTGGAGGTGGCCACTGCTGGGCTTTTTTCCCCAAAACTGCTGACTGATATGCAAATATTGATCTTACAGCAGCAATTTCCCTGGCAAGAAGAAGTACAGAGGAGTCATGGTGACTGAAGACTCAAATCTGAGATAAAGTGCTATATTTTTCTAACTAAATAAAAAATGTAACTGCATTGTTATTCTTTCTACTCAGATATTTTCAGATATTTTGTGAAATTTTGAAAGAAATTCTCTCTGCTGCCCCTACTGTGGAGCTGCAGAAAGCAAAAGATTTCTCTGGAAATATCTGACCATGCCTTTGCTGTGACTATCAAACTAGGTTCTGGGTCATGGGAAGGGTGAATGTGATGGCATCGTAATCAGGCTCAGTTCCGGGGGAGGGGGAGGAGGTTGCATTGTCAGTGTAATCAAAACACTCCAACTTAAAACTGCTCTTTCTTGCCACAGTGACTCCAAGCAAGTTCTGCATCCAAGAGGAAAGTGGAGTGCACACTGTAATCTAGAGTCCCATTTCAGTGTTAAAGATTATATACAACAGTTTTTGCATATTTTTAATTAAAGCTTTCAACGCTGAAATTCAAGTCCTTGTGTCATGATTAGTGTTTCCTGAAAATTATGTGCTGTTTGGTTTTGTGGTTTTCTTTAAATCAGCATTTGTTAACTTGCTCTACAGTGGCTGAAAATGGTGGAGTTATTTCTGTCCTCTAAGTCAAACTTAGAGTGCGATTACATCATTTTGGAGTAGCTTGCTGTTTCAAATTCCCAATCAGGACAGTAGTTGGTAGAGTTAATGGTTTGCTGAGCTCTCCAGGTTTCTTACAAACCCAGTCTCTGGTTTGTGTTTAGATAGATCAACCTTAAAATATATCATTCTCTTCCTTTACAAAGCTGATCATTTCAGTTCCAATGCTGAATTGAAGTAGTGGAAATCTTTTTCTGTGAGAAAGCAGCTTGTCTGTATCACAGCTCTGTTCTTTCTAATCAAACCTCAATTTGTTTTCTAACTATATAACACAGGGCTGTTTAATGAATATAAAATAAATTTAAATGTTGTTCATTCACAGAAACAGTTTGTCTTTGATGTAGCTTCATGAACACAATCATGTAAGAACATTTTTGTTTCAAGTCAGATTGACAAACAGGTGCTTATCACACTCTGCTACAGTATTTCAAGCACATGTACTGTCAGAATGCACACATTTAAGCTCTTTGGTGGGTTTCTGTGTGAAAATACATCATGTATGTGTACAACTAGAGCCACTATGTGGCATCCTGATGCACTGTGTCTCTGTCCCACTGTTGAGGCAGCTGCAGTCTACTGCCACCAGTCCCCTGCCCCACATGCCCCCTGCCTTCTGCTCCACATTCGAGGCTGCTGCACCCTGCTGCTACTGTCTTTTCCCACACAGTCATTGATTGTGCACCCTGCTGCCTCCATCCCCTGCCTAAAGAATCAGGACTACGGCACCCTGCTGCCCCCTGCCCAAACAATTGGGGTAGCTGCACCCTGCTTCCCTATCTCCTCCACCCTCACAGTTAGGAAAGCTGCACTTGTTGCCCCCTGTTCCTGTCTCCAAAGTCAAGGTTGCTGTGCTGTGCTAGGCCCTAAAGTGCCATGTTTCCTGCCTTCATGGGCAGGGCTGCTGCACCACATGTACCCCATCTCACAGTCAGGGCTGCTGTACCCTGATGCCCCATGTGTCCTGACCCACAGTCGAGGCTTCTACACCATGCTGTTTTCTATCACCTGTTATCACAGACAGGGCTGCTGCACCCTGCTCCTTTCTACACAGCTATGGCTGTTGTGGCCTGCTATGCCCAAGAGTCCCATGCCTCTGCAGTTAGGGCTGCTACACCATGCTTCCACTTGCCACAAGATTCAGGGCATTTGCTGTACCCTGTTGCATGCCTCCACAGTTGAGGCAGTTGCACCCTGCTGTCCCCCTGCTGTTCCCCTGTTACCAGAGTCAGATCCTTTGGTACACTTTACTGAGACAGGGACAGGGGGCAACATGTGCAGTGTCCCTGACTGTGAGGATAATGGATAGGCAGGTGTGTGTTATGAATATTTTTTTCACACCCAAGGGGTGTGATGACTCATAAACCTCAAGAGTGAAGCTCGATAGGTTTATGTAGTCATCACACCCCAAAGGTGTGAAAAAAAATATTAAGAGGCACACACCTGCCTATCTGTTATTTTTTATAATTACTGGTGCAAGGAGTCTCAACCAGCATATTAGATACAGTCGTAGCCATAGACATTGCCAGCCATTTCCAGATATTTCGCAAAATTTCTAAAGAGTTTCTCTCTGCTGCCCCTACTATGGAAATGCAGAAAGCAGGAGATTTCTCTAGAAATTTCAGAAAAATTTCGGGAAACAGCTGGCAGTGTCTGTGGCTGCTACTGTATAGGGCAAAAATTAAAAATAAAAGATCTTGCTTTTTGTTCAAAATTTTATTCTAAGTTCATACAACACAACAAGCTTTCTTAAATGGATTTTGGTATATTTTTAAATGCTAAGAACTACAAAGAACACTATAAAATGCAAACTTTGAAAATGTTTAAATACCAGTAGTCCGAGCCCCCTTGGAGAAGTTCAATAGAGGTGCTCCTAGAAGTCTGCTGGAGATCGGGAGGTTGGTAAACAGAAAATGAGTCAAAGATTATGCAACATTTAAGATGTTGTTTAAAAATGCTAGGAATTTCAAATGGTTAATAACTTTGCTGAAATCGTGCTGTTTGCAGTGCGCCAAGCAGTAAGTGTTGCTGTGGTGATGAAGATCTTCCAGTTGCTGTGGAAACTAGTAAGACAGAAAAAAAAACTGTAAGGGTATGTATTCAAATTGTGCTGTTCTACAGCCTTTTGAGTACTTTTAAATAAAGATTTGTGAGGGGTTTTGAAGAAATGGGCTGGGCAGAGGCAGTTGTGCAGAAGGTCACAGTAGTAAGAAGAAACGCTTTGCAGGGGAAATCTGTGATTTTGCACACAAGCTGTCTCAAGCGTAGAGTACCGCTCGAGGGTCCTAACAGTGACTTTCAGGTGGTGGAATGCTGTAATAACTCGTTTTCGGGTTATTATGGCATTTTAACAGTGTTTGAATTCAGGTTGATAAAGGGGGTCGCCAGTAATAATAAACATATTTCTGCAAGCTTGATAGTAGGGAAGGAAAAAAGAGAAAGAACATCTGTTGAAGCTGCAGTATCAACTGATTTATCTTGTGCATCATTCATGCCTGAAACTCTCGATGCAAACAACATTAATGTTTTCATCTGCTTACAGTACCACTTTAAGCACAGGCAAGTTTTCTACTTTTGATTTATTTGTTAAGTGACCATATGATTTCAGTTCTGAGTAATTGATAATGAAGAATTGATACGTACCAGATAGGTATTAAGTGTAAAAACATTATGACTTTCTTAACAAGATTATCAGTTGTTGAAGACAAGCATCAGACTCTTGTTCGGGGGCATGGGGTTTAGATCTGTAAATTTCACACTTGTGTAGTTTAAAACCCAGCGGAAATCTACACTTACAGTAGTATGCCATAAGCTTAGGCCATGAACTTTGTTCTCAGTTTCTGAACACTGTAACATCAAATAAAACAATTATGGCAGGTAATAATTTGCATAGTCATACTGCCTTGATAATTACATTTGTATAATACCTACAAATGTGAGACTGTAACTAGCATCTGTTTCTCCATCTTGGCATTGCTTGGCCATAACATGTGATGATGTGTGTGTGTGCGCATGGCATAAAAGTCCATGGTGGAAACAGCATGAGGGCTTCTTCTGGGTATTCACTTTGGAGATTGAGGTTGCTGTCTTGAGACCAGAGGGGTTTACTCCAGGGCCACATTCAGGTTAGCATGGGCTGTAGGCCAAAAATCAGGCCCCCACTCTGGGCCACATCCCTTAGCCTAGGCCACACCCCTTAGCCTAATGCCATCAGTTACAGTACGTCCTTTTCATATCACTAGGGTACTGAGATTTTTCATTTTCATTATTTATCTTTAACTAGGAGGTGATACGGGGCACAGTCCTTTTTCAGTCATGTATGACATATAATATACAAACATTACAAACCAATAAAATATAAAATAAGATACGTAAAGCAGTAAGACATCAGTTCTAGTGTACATCACACGAGGTACATTTAGACTGTGCAGAATACATTTTCTGTAACAGGCACTCAAAATTATTTGTACTATGGGCAGAATTAGCCAACACTGCCTGATTATTTGAAAAGGATTTAAGCCCAAGCAAGAAAAGGAACTTTGGCCAATTATGCATTTTCCTTGTAACTTAAGTAACGTATCCAAGTAAAATTTAGAAAAAAATGTTAACCCTAAAAGCAACCCCTCCCAGATTTAATTTTATAAACAAATACAAACACAGTGGGCTCAATTTTCAAAGGACGAGCATCGAGCCCTGCATCAGCCCGATTTTTGGCGCAGCTGCGCCAGACTCCTTTGACGCAACTGCACCCAATTTTAGTACATCAGGCACAGTTTCAACAGTTTCCTCAATTTACAGCAGCTTGGGCCAAAGATTTGGCACAAGTCCCATAAAAAGGGTCCCCAAATGGTACAACTTACTTGCCACATTTGGTGCTCAGGACTGAAAATCCCAGACAACAGCAGGGAGAATGCCGCAAGCCGTGTGCACCAAATGGTCAGCGTACCAGAGGCTTGTGGCATTCATGAGGCTTTGAAAGTTGAGTCCACTGTGTCTGTGATTGTGAAGAACTTGGTCAGCTTCAGAATATTTGCATCATTTCAATCTCTTCTACAGTATTTTTGATCCTTGGCAAGTTTAGGTTTTTAGGATCCACCGAGATACTTGCGTACTGCTGATGACTCCATGTTTCTACTGTCTTACAATATAATACACAAATTAAGAAACCTGCAGTGGCAGTATACAAACAGAGCTCCCTCACCATCTGCAGCTATCGGACCACCAAACAACATAAATACATTATACCAATAAACTGTAATCGGCACCAGAGGAATGACAGTTACCAACAACAGCCAAACAATTCCAAGACAATTTAAAAAAAAAATTCTCATGCTGTATATGTCCGGATGTCCATGAACATGCAAGGGCCATGACAGGTAAAGAGAAAAGGATTAAATAGACTGTATGGAGCTGAGGTCATGGGATAAATACATGAATTATTAGGTCACCAGCTTCACAGGAAGCACCCTGCTCTTGTGCCAATAGGTTGACCCTGTCTCATTGTGTTTCAGACTTTTACCCTTCCCAAGTTCTGCCTATTAGGTAGAGTCTGCAGTGACACTATAGGTAGGGAAAAATGGGCAGTCTGGGTGGTCCAAGCAATCCTTATCTGCCATCAAATTCTATGTTTCAATGTTTATGCATCTGAAAGAGCAGGGTCTTCATGATGCTAAGCAGCAAGGGTTTATGGGAGGGAGGTCATGTCAAATGAATCTAATTGAATTCTTTGACTGGGTCACCTAAACAGTGGGTAAGGGTCAGGCAGTGGACATTCTATGCTTATATTTTATTACAGCCTTTGATTCTGTACCCCACAAGAGGTGGATTAGGAAGTTGGGGGATCTAGGGGTTGGAGAAAAGATAACAAGATGGGTGGGAAATAGGTTATGGAACAGAACCCAGAAGGTTTTGGCAAGGGGAGAATTGTGTAACACTAGAGGGTCATAAGTGGGGTAGGGTTCCACAGGGCTTGGTGCTGGGGCCAGTGTTGTTCAATGTCTTAATTAATGATGTTGGGAATGGCATTAAAGAAAAACACTGGAAAAGGCACAGTTTTCCCCAGTCACTTCAAAAATGCCTGATTAGTGCTTTCAGACAGTAAAATAATTTTTAAAAATGAACTCTAAATGCTTTTTTAATTATTTAAATAGTGACCTTCAACTTCTACTTTCTACTGCTGGCAGCCACCATCTCATGCGTGGCAGTGAGCTTCCTGAGCTCACTTTATGCTAATATGTCCTGCCAACCAGTAGCAGAGGTTAGCCAGACATATTAGCATAAAGTGAGCTACAGAATCTCACTGCTGCTCGTGAGGTGGTGGCTGCCAGCAGTAGAAAGTGGAAGTTGTGGGTAACTGTTTACATCATTAAAAAAATATTGCTACTGTCTGAAAGCACTAATTGAGAGTTTTTGTATTGTCTGGGGAATGCTGTATCTTTTCCAGTGTTTTCCTTTAAGTGCAATATGCGCCTTTTCACAGATGACACCAAGATCTGTGTGAGGGTGGGCTCAACTGAGGGGATACAGGACCTAAGGGAGGATCTGAGGAAGTTTGAGACATAGTCAGAGATTTGGCAACTTGGATTCAATGCCAAAAAATGCAAAGTTATGCATTTGGAAGCCAAGAGTCCAAGGGCAGAGTACTACCTGGGTGGAGTATATTTATCTCAGATGAGGAAAAGGATCGGGGTACGACACTAACTAGTGATCTGAAGCTCATCACACAGTGCAGGACTGCCACAGCAAAGGCGAACAAGATGTCTGGATGCACTGCTAGGGAGATTAGCAGTAGGTGAAAGGTGGTCATTCTGCCCTTGTATAGGCCACTGGTGAGACCACATCTGGCATATGGAGTATACACTACTGGCACCCCTACCTTAAAAAATACATTATCCTGCTGGAGAAGGAACAGAGAAGGGCAACGAAGATGACTGCAGGTCAGCAACCAAAAACTTATGAGGTGATATTGCGAGACCTGAACATGTAATACTGGAGGAGAGGAGAGAGAGAGGGGGGACATGATAGGGACTTTCAAGTACTCGAAAAGGATAAATGAGGTGGATAAGGAGGGTCTCTTTAAGCTAAGTGGTAACCATAACAAGAGGGGCACTGTCTTAAACTGTAAGGTGGAAAGTTTAGAAGGGAATCTAGAAGGCATTTTGTCACTGAGAGGGTGGCAGACAGTTGGAATACGCTGACAGAAGAGGTGTGGGATAGACATAATGGAAAAGTAATGGTCATGGAAGGGGAGGATGGAAAAGATGGGAGGACTGGGGAGAGGGGACAGAGTCAGTAGCTCAAGCTATGGACCCTGCAATTATGAGCAGACTAGATGGACCTAATGGCCTTTTTCTGCTGACTTATTCATACTGCAAGTGTGTATGTTAGTATATCAAAAGAGAACATTGCCACCCCAGGTTTCTAACCAGCTGCATAATTTCTACTTTGAATCTCATGTCTATATCATACTGTGTGCGCTATGCAGTATGTATTGTAATGCAACCACATGATGTCATTAAAGCAGGGGTATATGCTAGGTTATGTGACAAGGCCTTGACCACTGAAGAGTCAGAACAGGCCAGACCCCATTTTACATAAACACAACAGAAAATATTTTCCTTCCTAAATGTGTCTTTACATGTATTTTTCTAAGAACAGCTTTGTTTGCAGAGCAGCTGCTATACTAGGGTGGCAGCACTTGGTGAAGTGCTGACCCTTATTAAATAAGAACTGGAACATGGGGGGGTGTCTAATTAGTTTAGATTATTTATAAATATTTTTAAAAATGTGATACAATACATAAAAGGGGCCAAACTCTGTAATATTAAAACAGATGACCAAAGAGAATACTTTTAAGTATTTGTATGAAAAGTAAAGTAAAAGTTCTAAATCAAAACATTCAGTAACTCCCTGAAAGATGGCCTGTGACCTGACTTGGTATCTGCTTGGGCCTGTGAGAGAGAGAGAAAGAGAGAGAGAGATACAGTACCTACCACCGTTCAATATCAAGCAACTAATATATTTCTTTATTAATTCTGCTGGTGGTGGATGGGGGCGAGAGTTATACCTCTGGATGTTCCAGAGCAGACCAGGCCAAAGAAATAAATGACTAACAAGATTAAATGAGCAGCAGTAAGATCCCACCACCCTACCCATGCGATGTCGCAGCATTGCATGTGCCAGGCACTGTGGTATGGTGAACTACCTGGTCCAACAGGTGGTAATATTTTCTCTTACTTCTTTTACTCCACAAAGCAACATCTCTTAAAGAAGAAATGAAAGATATCTTCTTACTGACCACCACCCAGGCAGTGACATCAATCAAGTGCAGCGCAGTCAATAAAATAAAATACTTCCCCACTGCTGTGTGTGCACCTGACAACACACAATGATAAATACATCCTTCTTACTTCCAAGAAACAATTGCTGCCAGTGTCAAATACGTAAGCAATATTGCCCAACAGGGTGGGCGGTATTGGGCAATACCGGACCGTCCAGGGGCATAATGAGGTCCAACGCCACAGATGGAGGGCCTTATAGCCCTTGGGTGGTCCGGTATTGCCCATACCACCCACCTTGGAGGGCATTATTGCGCTTAGAAAATGGGCACTGCATTTTATGTGCTTTAAATAAACAAGTTTGCATAACAAGACTTTTAATATATTAAGTATTTTATTTGTAGTGTTAAAAAAATAGTTCCTCCACCTGCTTTTTTTTGTTGGTTGTCATGGCAACCCTTCCCCCCCCCCGCCTGCTCACTACTGGCATACAGGGCTTGCGTTTGAAATTTCTTTGGGGTCTTTTTTTAAAATATAGGCAAAGTTTGCCTTGGTTTTTTCATTTCTTTAGCTGCTGAATACAAGCAAGGATCAGTATCAGCAGCAACCACGGGGAACTTCAACACCACACTGAGTGGTACTTTCTGCATTAACCGGACCATGTGAGGTGAGAGTGAGCAGTGGTGATGGCAGTTAGAGTCATTTCCTGCAGCACAGTAGCCAGTACTTAACAGTCCGGTGGTACGTTTTCAAGACTTTACTGTGTATTTTTATTGTTTTGTGCTGTGTTCCTGAGGAGGGCTGCCTGAATGAATTAAAAATGAGGAGCGGAGGAAGGGCGCGAGAGCACAAACGGCTACTATGCCAGATTTGCGTGACCGAAAGGAGCTCGTTTCACCTAAATGTAGATTACAATTGCTGAATGGGGTAGTAAATTCTGGATTTAACTGAACCCGTTTTAAAAAGTGACAGTTTCTTGGTGTGTGTGCTTCCACAGATATGGTAGTTTGGTTGTGATAGTAACAGCCCCCAGACGTGCACCAGCGTAGACACATACAGCTTCAAACAAGTAAGAAGGCTTAAAATAGAAGACGCACTGTTAGGTGCGTGACCTTGGTTTAGGCTGCAGTTGTGAAAATAATAACTATCTTCCTTGTGTGGTAAGAGTGGGTGGAGGCCCGGAGCAAGAGTCTTAAATGTGGCTTACAGTTTGTGTGATTGTGGCGTGACAGTCGGTCGGTATCTTTCGCTTTTTTTTTTCATCACTCAGCTGTACCATCTGAACTGGCTCTCTCACTAAGCGAGGGAAGAAAATGGCGGCATTTTTACATTTTTAATGAGGTGTTGCAGCCAATTAGGAAGCAGGGTGAGCACCAGGAGATATCCTGGGTGAAGGGGCATTGTAGACTGGTACTTTTTGTTTCCTGGGCATCTATTGAAAGTTAATGTACCCCTCTGGCAAGGGTACTAGCCAATCAGATGCCAGGAAATGAAAAGCCCATTTTCTAAATTATAAATAATTGAAAGGCTATGCCTGTAGTTATGAGGGGGGGAACATCTCCTCCCCCACATCCTACTTAAACCAGCAGGCTACGCGCAGCTTGCTTAGAGCGAGTTGCACTCACTAGTTTGCAGTGCTGATGTGTGGCTGATCTCTTTTCTCTGTCCTGCCTGTGTCCCCCCCCATTCCTTTTGTCTGCCTTGCTTGTTCATTCTCCCCCCTCTCTTGGTCTGGTGTTTTTTTCGTACCTTTTTGGGCATTGTTTCAGCTTCTTCCATACTGCTCTTTTGTGCTGCTTACCTCTCCAGCTGATGTTCTGTCCTCCTTTCCGAGCGGCCATTTCTTGCTGCTGCATGTTTGTAGTCCATCTGGGAACCTCTTCACTTGCACTGCCAGATCTGCCATATGCACTGAACTTTCAGTTCCCTACTCTTTGCTGTGTATGGTATGGGAACTGCCATGGTATTGACTCTGTTGTTTACAACAAATACAAGCTGGGACATCTCCACGGATGAATCTAGATGCCACATACCGCGCTGCGATGCTCAGCGCCTCCACCATGGCATTTCCACTACCACCACCGAGCTGGGCTCCTGCCTACTTCTTGCTGCTACCCCATGGCTCCTGGACTACCTCATCAGCAGCAGCACTTACAGTGCCACTGCCAGAGCCTGCCGGCCTCTCTCCTCCTCGGATCCATTCATGCTTCCCTCCACTGCGCGACCTGTATCTGACTGGCATGGCACGCACAGCCCTTTCTCAGCTGTTGTTCCTATCTTCCAGCTATCTACAGCACCACTCCTGCATACCCCTTTGCTCATACGTCTTGTAGCTAGGGGACCAGGCGTTCACTATTAACTGATCTGAGGACCATCATAATCCTTTTGACCCAGTGCTCTCCACTCGGAAGGTACATCCCTGTCTATGTAGACTGCATTCCACTGCCACATGATTCTCTACCTATTGCTGGACTCCTTATTTACATACCCAATTCGTTCCGGGCACCCGAAAGTCAGTGCACCGGCAGTGCAGTCGTGGACTGCGGGGACATCCCTGCAGCTCAGAGACACTTGCTTATAGCCCTCACCTCTCTCTGCATTACTAATCATAGCATTGGCCTTCAACTCATCATAGTACCGAGCCAGCATGTATTGCACCTTTACTTGACACAATCATCATCTACAGATGGTGGACTCCATAGTTAGTGATAAAGAATGTTTCTATCAACCCAGTTCAATATTTTAATGCTTTGTGTGTCCAGACATGCCTCTAACATTATCAGGAACATCAGTACACCTGTGAGGAGCAAGGGTGATTTGAGTGTGAAGCTTATAGTGCTATGCAGCATTCATAGTAGTTGAGGGGTATGCACTTGCTCCAGTTGCATTCAGTCCATATTTACTGATTACTACTACCATACCCTGGGATCCTACTGCCTGCTATCAGTGCTTGGCTGCTTTCTGGTGCAACATAATGTTCCTTGTTCTGGGAATTGGATGGCACGGACTGCACCTCTAGTCTCCGGATGCACCTGCAGCAGTCCTCACTACTCCAGTTCTTCATTGCTGCTCTCTGTTCTGCCCTTCTTCATTTACTTAAGTTACGCTCCCTCTATTCCTTCTGGAATGTCGCTCTGCCAGGCGGCCCTCCATGGCAGTGGCGCCTCTGGTAATGCTAGGCTATGTGGGGTCTAGCTTGACTCGCTCTCTCCTTCCACCTGCCTACGTGGGGTCTGGCCATACCCGCTGGCCACATGAGGGATTTGTCTGGCACGCTTCTCTGCTCCTTCATTGCCCTGTGTGGGGGATTTTGCAGCCTGCTAGCCTTTGTGGGGTTTACCTGCCGCTTCCTACTCACGGCATCGTCTGACCTACGTGTGGTCCGGCTGCACATCTTACCCTTCTCATGGGCCTAGCCATTTGCGGCCTGCTAGCCTTCATGGAGTTTAGCTGTTGCTTTCTACTTACTTTACCGGCTGACCTATGTATGGTCCAGCTGCACATCCTACACCTCGTACTTTCCATTGGCTGACCTACGTGTGGTCCAGCTATGCCTCCTACATCTCATATGGATGTAGTTCTCTTTCACTCCCTTGGATGCTTCCTACCCGGATGCTTCAATTCATTTGGATCTACTACCACTCCAATTTCTGTCTGGATTCTCAGCCAAACTGTATCCCATTATGCCTTCCTATATCATGCCTTAAGCATTAAACCTAACCTATTTCAGTGCCATATGACTATTACCCCCCGTGGATCATGTTATTAGCTCATCTGCCTTCGTCTCTGCCTTCTGGGAGCCTGGAGGTTCACCCACATCTACTCCACACCTGCCTCTCCCAGCTTTCATGGCCTGGAAGTAGGCATGCTGTACTCTATGCCTGCCTGTCCACCATCTCTGCTAGCCTTCCAGGGGCTCCTCACCCACTATGGACCTACATCTGGATTAGCTGGACATTCCCTATCGATCTTCAAATGCTTTGCTCACACTCTCTTATGTAATCATTGCTTCTTGCTTATGCAAACCATCATTTTCTGTCTACAGCTATTCCTCGGCTTCGGCCTCTGGAATTCTTCTGCACTCAAGTCCATATTTGTCCTTGCATAGTCCCAGCTCTCAATGCTCACTGCGATCTCAGCATGCCATGCTCATTCAGCTCACTAGCTTTTCAGCTCTTAATCGATTGTACCATCTTGGCTTCCCTAACCATATATATATAGATATATTATGGTAGCACGGTAGTGCTACTATAGTTAGGGTTGAGGAGCCATTTCTATGTTAAACCCCCAAACTTTGCACCTTAATAACTTTGCAACCGTAAGACAGATTTGGCTGAAATTTGGAATACATGATCAAGAACCATAGGCCTTGGCATCTGCCAAGTTTCGTACCAGTCGGATACACGGCTATGGAGTTATTAAGCATGATTTTCACGCACGTTTATGCTTTTTCTGGAATTCTATGGTTGTGCCTACAGGTCGCACGGTTTGTGAGACCAGCCCAAAATCTTCAGGGAATGTGCGGCCGGGGTCCCTGATGTGCCTTTCAAAGATTTGGTGAAAAAATATTAAACGGTTCAAAAGTTATTCAAAAAACAATTTCCCATTATAAGTCAATGGAAAAAGTTAAAACGTTCGACAGTGTCGCAAATGCATTTTTACTTTCACAAATGGGCCTGTTACTTTCGCAAATCCGCCATTTTGTTTTCAGTTGGTGATCAGAAAAATGGTTGGCATTTAAATTTGGGACCCTCTAGCAACCTAATTCTTTTTGTATTCACCTAGTCGAGCCCTGAGGATGCTTGCCATGTCTTTATTTTGTGGTAAAACACCCCAGAAATATGTTTTTCAAATTTCTGGAAAAAGTACTTTCGCAAATTACTTTGTCAAGCCAAGAGTTAAGCGTTATGGAAAGCTTCGTAAATTGCGACAGTACTTTTCTATCTGTGGGAAGTGACAGCGATTCCTTGGCACTGCGCTGCAAAAGAACCGTTGGGAGTTTTAGGATGAAATTTGGAGGAACGGAGCAGACATCTCACAAATGTGCCTTTCAGTGTTGTATTGAAAAAAATATTACATGGTGTCAAAGTTATGGCACTCCAAAGTTGACAGTTTTTCCCATAGGATAACATTGCAGCACCCAACGCATTACCAAAATCCTTTGGATCCCTGCTGCAAAATAACGGTTTAGTCTTTTTTCCTGAAATTTGGAGGGAAGACAGCCAACAGCCCACAGATATGCCTTTCAGTGGTTTGGTGGAAAAATATTAGTGGGAGGCAAAGTTATGGCACTCCGAACTTCCCTTTTTTCCCTATAGGATAACATTATGGCGTTCGCCGCGCCTTTCAGGGCCCGTATCTCTCGAAACGGTGCGAGATACGGACTTTGTCGAAAAGTACTTAGCCTCAACCGGGGCCAAGGCGAAATTAGCCAGGACAGTTGTAAATCATACGACTTTTAAATTTTTTTCACGTCTTACGGTTCCTAAGATATAACGTATTTAGTATTCCAAGTTCTCATTTTCTGCTCCGATACTCATTATTATGCATACATTATTTGTACTCGCTGTCTTTCTCTATGCAGGTTTTGGGAAAACTAGCGCCAATAATACATTACTGTTACTGTTGCACTTTCCGCTTGCGAGTTCGTACCGTTTCACTTACCGTTGACGTCTGCCACCATGTCGTTATCGCTGCGTTTTCATTTCGCTGCGTTTCTGTTATTTTTGCCATTTCTGTCTACAGTACTGTTTATCTTTCTGTTTCACTTTGCGTCACCATGCCCATTGACATTTCTGTTTGCAGGCACCATGTTACTATGTGACAACACATCACGTAGCAGACCGTTCCCGTCTATGCCACCATGTGCGTTACCCTTTCTGTTCTCATTCACGCTTGTGTTACCATGTGTGCCACTGTTAGCATTTCTGTTTGCGTTATGGGGCCCGCTGCTGCATTACATTCACTATTTCTCATTATCATTCTCAAAAAGAAGGGAAATTAGAGGCAAAAAACTCCATTTAATGCATTAGTTAGGGTTGTTCCACAGCGACAAAAGTGAGGAAATTTGGTGTTAGGGTTGAAAACCCCCTTGGACCACACCCCCAACGGCATTGGGAATTGGCATTGGGATTATGGGTCCTAACTCTCACCCCATTCTCCTATACTTCTGCTGCTTTACATGTCATGGGGTGAGAGTTAGGGCTGACGATCCCAATGCGCACCCCAATGCCGGTTCGGGGTGGGCGGGGTCCAAGGGGTTTTCAACCCTAACACCGAATTTCTCACTTTGTCACTGTGGAACAACCCTAACTAATGCATTAAATGGAGTTTTTTTGCCTCTAAAATATATATATATATATACACACACACACACACACACACACACAATACATTGCCCCATGAGAAGCTCTTAGTTGTACAGACTTATTTACAGTCCCTTAATACTCTCTGCTGTGTACCTTATATAATCTCCCACACCAGATCAGAGGTTTTCACTATGCCCTTTCCAGATTGTGTAGCTTGCATCCAGCTTCTGTGCTTCTTCACCAAGGCCCTCATTTGCAAGCTTGCCAATCTGATCAGCAACTACCAGTTGTCATGTCCTGGGTCTACAGTCCTAGTCATTTGGCTACATGTTCTTGGAGAAGACTACCTCACCTTTGGATTGTTCGACTAATGCTACTTCGATGCTTCGGATTATTTATGCTCATTATGGATTTCTTGGACTAGGTGTCCACTAGAAGGATGCACTGCAATCTTCACCCGACATTCTAACATCAGTTCTTCGAATTTAGCTTCCTGCTTTCGCTGGATCAGTATCTACACTCTAGAACTCAGATTAGCCCATAACTTAATATTGTTAGTTTAGGATTATTCTCCTTTAGGATGCCCAGAAGGATGGGCAGGTCGGTAGCCATGGGTCCTCAGAGGTTCCCCCAAGGGAGTTTTTCCTCTCCTGCTTGCTACTGGCCACACTCTCTGGAGTTGAAGGAGATAATCATATGATACTCAATATTTTTGGGGGGGTCTCATCTTACTTGACTAACCATCCTTCCTATGGTGGGATACAGAGTAAGGCCAAAACAACAAGTCATAACAAGTTACTCATCAGTTCAAGCTTTGAAGCACTTTGCATATACCATCCAGTTCACGTGTACTATAATCACTGACTTGCTCATGTCTATGCTGAAGTACCTAAGTACTAATCATGCCATACAACTAATACTTCATAAGCATTGTCATATTTACTGGTCCAGGCCTCTGTATCCAAGCACAACCTATATTATTCTGCTACGTAGCACAATCACCGAGCTATGAACCACGCATAGTTGAAAGGCTATGCCTGTAGTTATGTGGGGGAAGAGCTCCTCCTCCACATCCTACTTAAACCAACAGGCTACCCGCAGCTCTGCTTAGAGCGAGTTGCACTCACCCTCCATCCTCCCCTTACACCTCCTTCTCTAGCACTCTTATCCCACAGGGGGTCTCATCCTACTTGACTAACCATCCTTCCTATGGTGGGATACAGAGAAAGGCCAAAACATCAAGTCATAACAAGTTATTCATCAGTTCAAGCTTTGAAGCACTTTGCATATACCATCCAGTTCACATGTACAATAATAACTGACTTGCTCATGTCTATGCTGAAGTACCTAAGCACTAATCATGCCATACAACTAAAACCTCATAAGCATTGTCCTACTTACTGGTCCGCCTCTGTATCCAAGCACAACCTACATTATTCAGCTATGTAGTACAAGCATGGAGCTATGAACCACACATAAGTATATACATATAATCTCAGTCCAGTTACTGTAACCCAGATGTAGTATTACTTCATACTACAAGTAATGAATTAAATGAATGAATGAATGTAGTGATATTTCTCTCTAATAATCATAGCCAAATATGGAGGGATGTGAAAAAAATATGTATTTTATTTATCCAAAGAAGAGCATCAGGCTTCAGCTAAGTCATCTAGTAACTATAGTATTAATGTCATACTACAGTATAGTCAGGTAGAAAAATAAAATAATATGGCTTTTGCACAGTTGCTGACAAGTAGTAGTAGTAGTCATAGTAGGGAGCAATATCTACCTTCCAGCTCAGACAAATAGTACTTCCAAGTAAGTTTGGGACATGAAATGTAGGTGCTTGCTGTATTATATGGACTCGAGACCAAATTATGTTATTGTTTGTTTTTGTGTTGCACATTGTGTTAATTCGGATAATCCTGGTCTACTCTGGCCTGTCCTGACCTGACTTATCTCGTGCGTGTGTTGTAGTTAAGTAGATCCTATTCACAAAAGATTTTTCACCACAGGTACAACGGAAAATGGATTTAAATTAGGAAGGAGGTGGTGAGGGGACCGTTGTTAGAAACAATGTCCAGAAAGGGGAGCATAGGGTGCTCATCCCCAGTTAGAGGTGAAGGCAGTGAGGAGGGGGCACAGAGAGGACCAAAGGGTGAGTAGAGGAATGGTAAGGTTAAGGAGGCAACCGGCTGGAAGGTGGTCTCACTGAATGCAAGATGCCTAAGGTACAGAACTGTGGAGTTACAGGCTCTCTTGGTGGTGGAATTGGTGGACATAGCGGCCATTATGGAAACATGGACCATCCAGTACCAGCACTGGGATATGATGATTCCAGGGTACAGGCTATTCAGAAAGGATAGGGCCATGGGGAATGGTGATGGTGGTGATCTATGTAGGGGGGGATTAAGTGCATAAGGGAGGAAGGGGAGGAGGGAAGGGGAGGGGAGGACAGAAGTTCTGTGGATGTAGTTCCAGGATGTGAGGAATAGGACACTGAGGATGGGGGTAGTGTACAGGCCACCATCACATGGTTGTGACCTGGACCGGGAACAGGCAGATCAAATTTGAAGGGTAAGCAGGAAGGGAAGTACTGTGCTGGTGGTGGTGGGATTTTAAACTACCGGGGGGGGTGGATAGGTGCACACCTGCCACCATGAGTGCAAAAGAGGGTGTCTTGTTGGAAGTTTTTCAGGACAGCTTCTTGACACAGCTGGTACAGGGGCTGATATGACTGAAAAGGACTTTGGATCTTGTATTGGATAATGGGGAAGCTGTAAGGAACCTAGAAGTAGGGGAACCACTTGCTGAGAGTGACAACTACTCGGTGTGGTTCACGCTAAACATGGGGAGGGACACGGGGGAACAAATACAAGGACGGTTGAGTTTAGGGGGCTGGACTTTAGGATGATGGTGAAAATTCTGAGCAAGCACCTGGCAGGCATCCAACAACACATGGATGCAGATCAGAAGTAGAATATTATAAGGGGGGGGGGGGGCTGGCAGAGGCAAAAGAGACCTGTACTAGGAAAAAAAACAAGAAGGCAAGGGCAAAGAAACACAGTTGACTGTCACTAGAGGTCAGGGAAGGGGTGAGAGACAAGAAGGTGGCATTTCAGAAATACAGGAAAATGGGAAGGGGAGAAGATAAAGATGTATACAGGGAAAAATCTACTGAGGTCACCAGACTGGTCAGGGGGGCCAAAGTGTTTAGAGGGCTGAGACTGACACAGGTAATCAATAGAGGAGAAAAAGACTTCTTCCATTACATAGGCAAGAAAAGGAGAAGCAAAGACCAGCTTGTGAGGATCAAGAAAGATGGGGGTGAGTAAAGGGGCGAAGGTTAGAGCGTTGTTGGCGCAAGTCTGCCCTTGATGCAGACCACCTTAGATTGATGGAACATTATTCTATCTATCAATCTGCAGTCACCCATAAGAAGGCAGAATTCCTGTCCAGGGAGATTGCAGTTGCACAGAATCGACTGGCTCAGCTGTTTCGGACTGTAGACAGACTGTGCAACCCAGCCTGTCTGCAAGTTTGAAAAGCTTTTTCGCAATTAGAGTGTGAGGAGCTCACTCGTTTCTTTGCAACTAAGGTGGCTGACAACAGGGCGGACTTGCGTCCGGCAATCTCAAAGGGTGATGTTGTGGAACAGTGCGAGTTCACAGTACCTCAGATCTCTTGGAGTTCCTTTTGCCGACCTGAGTTTGTGGATATTATGAGGATCATCCATAGCGTGCAGCCCATGAGCTGTGGTTTGGACCTTGGACCAACTCCCCTAATTTGGGGTTGTTCTGAGACCATCGGTCCAGTCTTGGTGCAATTACAGGTAGTCTAATGCTCCTTAGAGTCAGATGAGTTTCCTAACTCCCTGAAAGAGGCGGTGGTGACAACCCTCTTGAAGAAAGCTACTTTGGACCCAGACTGTTTCTCAAACTACAGACCTATCTCTAACCTTCCCTTTACTGGGAAGGTTATTGAGAAGGTAGTGGCTGCCCAACTGGAAGACCATTTAACCATCCATAATGTCTATGAATCCTTCCAATCTGGTTTTCGTAAAAGACACAGCACCGAGACTGCACTAATTCGGATGCTTAATGATCTTCTGAGGGCGAGGGATCTGAAGAGATGTTCCATTCTAGTTCTCCTTGATCTCTCATCAGCTTTTGACACTGTGGATCACCTGGTGTTGTTAGCACGCCTGAGGCTAATCTGTGGAATGTCAGGAACTGTTTTAAAATGGTTCACTTCATTCCTTACTGGGAGATCACAAAGAGTTGTGTCGGCGGTTCATTCCTCCGGCCCAGCTTCTTTGTTGTTCGGGGTGCCTCAGGGTTCAGTGCTGTCACCCATGTTATTTGCAGTGTATATGCTGCCCTTTGGAGACATTATAAGATGGTATGGGCTGATGTTTCCCTGCTATGCAGATGATACCCAGCTATACTTGTCTTTTGCTCCTGACCAGGATGGAGCTCTCTCTGTGTTTAATAACTGTCTGGAAGAAATCCAAGGGTGGATGGATTCTAGTTGGTTAAAGTTGAACTCAGAGAAGACAAAGGTGTTAGTGGTGGACCCAGGTGGTCAGATAGTGAGGTCACATGATGGCACGCCCTCTGGAATTTTTCTTGATGGCGTGTCACTTCCCACCTCTGAACAGGTGTGCAGCCTTGGGATTGTCCTAGACGACAGGCTGACTCTTCAATTTCAAGTGTCCGCCGTTGTCAGGACTTCCTTTTATCATCTTAGGAATATTGCCAGGGTACGTCACCTTGTTCCGACTGACTCTTTTCCAATGTTGGTCCACGCCTTCGTGTCCTCGCGCTTGGACTACTGGAACGCCCTTTACATTGGGCTTTCTGGGGTTGAAATCCATCACCTACAGCTGGTGCAGAATGCTGTAACCCGGGTTTTGACTGGGACAAGGAGATCCAGTCATATTACCCTGGTACTGTGCGAACTGCACTGGCTTTCTATACGGTGGCAGATCACCTTTAAAGTCATTTTATTGACTTTCAAAGCCCTTCATGATCAGGGTCCGACCTATCTGAAAGAACTTCTGGTGCCTTACTGCCCCGGCCGATCGCTCCGCTTGGCTGACGAGGGGTTGTCAGAGATTCCAAGAGTGAGTTTAAAATCTTCTGGCAGTAGTGTTTTTTCTTATGCTGCACCCACTCTTTGGAATTCTCTACCATGCCGGTAAGGGAGTGCACCTCCGTGGAGGTATTCAAGAAAAATTTTAAAACTTACCTGTGACATATGGCTTACTTGGAGGATTAATGTAATATGAATGTCAATACTGTGTTTTGATTTTATGGGATATTTATTGCTTGTTTTTAATATGTGATATTGTTATGAAATAATTTTATTTATGTTTTATTAATTGGTATTGTATGTGGTAGTTTTTGATATGTTCAGCTCCTTGATAGTCCAAAAGGTGTTTTAAAAATAAAGTTATTATTATTATTATTAAAGGAGGGGGTGAAGCAGGCAGAGGCACTGAACAAGTACTTCTGCTCTGTGTTCATGCAGGAGAAGGCGGGGAATACCTCAGGCAAGTAGGGGGTGGGTAAGGGAAGGGAGAGGACAACAGATGATGGGATTACAGAGGGCAGGGTGCTGGAGAGGTTGAAGGCATGAAGAGTGGACAAAGCACCTGGTCTAGATGGCATTCACCCAAGATTACTGAGGGAGCTGGCAGAGGTCCTTGCAAGGCTGCTGCCAGACCTGTTCAATACCTCCCTGGACACAGGACATGTGCCACATGACTGAAGGATGGCCCATGTGGTGCCCATCCATGAAACTGGGCCAAAGGATGCACCAGGGAACTACAGGTCAGTGAGCTTCACCTCAGTTGTGGGCAAACTCATAGAGACCAACCCAAAGGAGAGGCTCATGAGCTTTCTGGAGGCAAATGGTGTCAGAACAACCAGTAGCACAGGTTAGTCGCAGGCAGATCATACCAGACAAACCTGGTAGAGTTCTATGACTGGGTGATGCGGGAACTCTACAAGGGCCATGCTGTAGACATCCTGTACTTGGACTTCAGTAAGGCCTTTGATTCAATGCTGCATGGAAAATTGGGGGGAAGCTGTAGTATGTGGGGGCAGGACCAAAATTGGTGACCTGGATAAGGAACTGGCTGAGCGAAGACAACAAAGGGTGGTAGTAGGTAGGGAATTCTAATCACCAAGAGTGGTGATGAGTGGGGTACTACAGGGATCTGTGCTGGGACCAGTACTGTTCAGAATTTTCATTGCAGATGTCTCAAATGGGATCCAGAGCAAAATCAGTCTGTTCACAGATGATACCAAGATAGGAGCTGTGGTAGATGACACAGGGGGAAGGGGATGCAGGAGGACCTGTATAAGCTGCAGGAGTGGGCATATAAATGGTAGCTGGGGTTCAATGACAAGAAGTGCAAGGTTCTGCACTTTGCAGCCGAGAACCAGTAGAGGTTCCAGGGCCTATTTTGTGGATAGGTCCTGCTCAGACTCAGTATGAAAATGTTTCACTCAGGTATCATCTTTGAAATTAAAGTGAGGAATGTTGACTATCAGGAATGTCAAATACTCCAGCATTTTCTGGTGTCAAACAAGATCTTGTGATAGTAGCAATGTTACCAGTTGAACTAAACAATCATTGTGAACAGATGCTAATTGGAGGGCAATTCATTTACTTCATTGCAGTTTTTACTAAAGCAGGCAATTTATTTTGTTTTGATTTCTAGTATTTCAAAGGATAAGCATTCCAATCAATATTGGGCTCAGTCAGGTACATTTCAACAATGACTTGTGCCGAGGCTGTGTTAGAAGAATTGATGAAGGTTTCACAATGACATCTTGTAAGTGACTCCAGAGACCTAAAGGGCAACATGTGGGACCATGCTATTTGTGAATGGAGGTGAAGAAGATTCCTGCCATAGTGGCTGAAGAGGAACAAAAATGCTGGAATTTCAGAGAAGGGTCCGCCTGATGCTGTGCTGTGTTGTGACAAGAACATGAATCTGATGCAGTTCTCCATTCCATGGCAGCTTTCACTTCAATTATTTCTTGTTTGTTTACCTCAAAAGAATTGCCATCATCATTCAATAGCTGATTTGATTTGTACCATGGGTCCAAGACTTGCTTTAATGCAATGCTCTGACTTAAGCATTTGATATAGTTTTTCATCTTCATCAACTTTTTTGATTATTTATTCTGTGATACGTTTCTATATTCTGGTGGGCAACCTGTTGGCTCCACTGGCAGCATGTGTGATGAAATTGTTTGTGTTCTCTAAGTTTTCCCTAATCAGATTCAATCTGAATTTTAACATTTTTAGGCTATCATCTGGTTCAGAGCTGCTGTGTTTGCACTCACCTCTCTGGTGATTTCTTCAAATGGCTGGAGGAGTAAAATTACAAACTGCAGCATGGCCCACTGTGGTGGAGTAATACAGACTCTACATCATCAATTTTGTTTTCCAAGGTGTACTGTGTGACAGCTTTCTTTTGCTCCTGCAGCCTTTGAAACATATGAAAGGCTGAATTCCATGTGATACAAATGTCTTGGATCAGTCTGTGCAAAGGTAAATTGTACTTCTGTATTTTTTCAACCAAGTGTCTTGAGTGTTTGAAATGAGTACAGATTCTTTTAGCAGTACTAACAAGCACCTTAATATCCCTGTCCTCATCAAGAAAACTGAGAACTATTAAATTCAAAGCAGTGTATAAACCAGCAGATGTGAACAACCCCTCCCCCCGGTCTTTCTTATGTTGGACCCATTATCTGCAACAATCAAGCTAACTGACAGTCCCTGTGATGTAAGCAATTGCTGTATTGGTTGTTTGAGCTCCTCATTGATATTATATGAGTTATGTTCAGATGGAAAAGAAAACAATTTTAGAACAGTAAACTGGAATTCACTGTCCCCACAAGAATTATCAAAACATGCCCAATGCACAGTGACAGACATGAAGGGTTAGGCTGACAGCTTGTTCAAATATTTGTTGTGAGATGCACCCCTTCCCCCTTCAGCACTGGCCAAACCCCATCTCAGTTTTTTTATAAACAACATCGTAGAGCTCTGGAGTCCCAGTTGAGGAAAAGTATCTTCTCGATGGTATATGATATCAAAGTTCAAGGTACTCAATCAGCCACCTGAATCCCACATGTTCAACCATGTTATATTGTAGCAAGTCAACGGCTATCATCACTGAAATGTTGTTATTGTAATAGCAACAGGGTGGGTCAAGGGATATTTGGCGTTATGTTTGTATGTTTCTGAGATAGTAAACTGGTTCCTTGAAGGAAGGGGGCTTTTGAACACATGGTCACTACCGGTAACAGCAGGACTCAGAGTTTTTCAACTGGATGGAACTACTGGAGGTAATTCGGTATTGCTGTGGGGGTTGACATTGGTTTCATTTATCTGAGTTACCCCTGAATGTAGTGAACTATAATCACTGTCACTTTCTCTTCTATTCTCAAAAATGTATTTCTTATTAATGTTATAACAACTGACTAGGTGCCTTTTCAGTACTGAAGTTCCCAATGCTCCTTTCTTTTTACCTCTGATGATTGCCCATTTACAAATGGTGTATGTTGCCACCAACTCACAGTGCTGCATTAACTTACATGGCACCCCTAGGCTGGAAACTTCCATCTCACCCATCATCTCAGGTCTGATCTGGTGTGGTCTCTCTGCTCATTCATTCATCCCTTGAAGGCATTCAGCACTGATGATAGTCACCATCTCGGACACTCGAGTTGTCTCACCAGTCGGCCGTGGTGGCCGCTGGCTGGTCGGATGTGAGGTGGCCGGAGACAGTCACACACATGATGCTGACTCTGAGCAAGAGGAACTTGACTGACAGTCATGACAGGTCCAGTCTCTGGACTGTACCCTAACCTATGCCAACCACTGTACTCCCACTCCAACCTCCACCCAGACCCAGCTGTTAGTACTCACTCTCTTGACTCTCTATTGTGGCAGATGCTCTGCACCTCTACTGCTAGTACTGTTGTCAACCGGTTGACGATGACATCTGTGACTCATTTCTCAGGTGCCCCCTAACAGCTGGTGCCCCTAGACTGCAACCTACTTAGCCTATTGATAAAAACTACACTGCCAACTCATTAGAAGCACTAATGGAGAAGTATGACAAAATACAAGATGATATCTTCCTAGTTTTGTTGACAGGGGTAAGCATTGCAGCTCAGTCACCTTTGCAGGGTTTCTTTCTTTGTTTTTTTTTCATATTTTTCTTGGACCTCTTCCTGTTGTGCTTTATTCCCATCCTCTAACTCGCTGGCATCCTCCTCAACTATAGAATTAGAAATATTGTTTACCTTCATCAGGTTCAGCCTCAGAGGAATCAGATTTTGTCTGTGAGGGACTAACAGTAGCATAATATGCAACTCTTCCATACCTGAGAATGCCTCTGAAGGTGATGCCCACTATACCTTTTGTTTTAACTAAAGAACCTTTTTTGGAGAGGCCTGATCTGGCAAATACACCTTTATTGGACTGAAGCAAAAGAAGTGGTATTGTTGAAGACAGTGGGCAGCTTCAAGAGAGGCTGGGATAGGCATAGGGGGAAGGTAAGGATCGTGGGTAGGGAGGATACGAGGAGTGGGGTGGCAGGAATAGTAGTTCAAGCTGTGAACCCTGCAATATGAGCAGACTAGATAGATCAAATGGCCTTCTTCTACTAGATTATTCATATGTTCATATGTTTATATGATTGTACTCTGCAACTTAACAGTGTTATGCTACTACAGCCTTAGAATATAAATTGGTGATGCAAATATCCAGAATGCAGTGGTGTAGCAGTGATTTTTTGCTGATGATAATGAACCTATTGAAAAGTATGGAAATATGACTGATGGTGACATTTCTATATTTTTATTGAGCAGTGTGTTGTCAACAGTTGCAGTAGTTGACTCTCAGTAAAGCAGTAAATGTTAAAAACAGCCTGTATGGAATTTCTTTCCTCCTTTTAGTGCCAAATCTGTATTTATTTCATTACCGGACTTTAATTTTATTTTATTTATGTTCGTTATAAATGATTTCTTTGCTTTCCCCAGGACTACCCAACCAGCATCACCGCATCACCCATGACTGTGACCTATGGCAATCTATATTTTTAATTAATGGTTGCTTTGCTTTGCCTTTCCTAGGACTACCCAACCAAGAGCACCGCATCGCCCATGACTGTGACCTATAGCAATTTGTATTTTTAATTAGTGGTTGCTTTACTTTGCTTTCCCCAGGACTACCCAACCAGCATCACCGCATCACCCATGACTGTGACCTATGGCAATTTGTATTTTTAATTAGTGGTTGCTTTGCTTTGCCTTTCCCAGGACTACCTTACTACATACACACAGCCTGATTGCGTTACCCTCTGGAATACCCTACCAGACAGTATACATTGATGATTGCTTTGTTTTGCCCTTCCCTGACTATTATACGCACATCTGATGCTTTGCTTTGCCTTCCCCTGCCCTTCACAATCAGCAGCACCACACCAGCTAATCAAACTGTCATGGCAATTAACAACTTGTACTTTTACTTTTTGTTCATTTTTTTCGTCAACAGTATTTCTTTATTTTTATTTTGCAGCAATTGGTTGCCATCCCCTAGACTACCTTGGCCTGCAGTATTAGCCAGAAGATGACAGTACTAGACTGAACCACAGCAGCACAGCAGTTCAACCACATTTTTTGGCACATACAACAATCCTCTGATTTGTAATAAATCATGATTTTTCTTTATTTTGTTCACATGGTCTCACACGCCTGCCCAGACTCTCCACCCCCTCCCCACCCATTGGCTTGGATCTCATGGTCCCACTGATTTTTTGCATTCATGTGTGCAAGAGACGTCTTGGTACTGATGGCACTTTGGAGGTGTGTCATTGCCAAGCCAATTACAGCTGTAACTGCAATGGGCTTGGCAGTGTACACCAATGACCAGGCACTCTGGTCATGACAATAGTTTTTCTTGCTGACGTGGCATGTCCTCTACTTGAACAAAATGAACCACTCCAATGAGACAGTGCTCCATTTCTTTCTGTAGCTGTAACTCCAGCCATGGCATTACAGTTCACAGTAATGCACATGGCCACAGTTACGGCTACTTGAAAGAAAGTTACAACCTACCTGGGGTGGACTGGAGTACACCAACCACCACAAGCTCTAGGGAGCAGGTTATACTTAGGGCATTTCAGGATAGCTTCCTCTGGTGTAACTGGTGCATGAGCCAACTAGGTTGGGAAGGACTCTGGACATTGTACTATGAAACAGGGAAGCTGTAAGGGACCTGGAGGTTGAGAACCCTCTGACTGGGATTGATCACCACTCAATGTGGTTCACACTCAGTATGGAGAAGAAAATGGGAGGTTTGGGTACCAAGGTGATTGATTTTAGTGGGGCAGACTTCAACAAGATGGGGGAAATTCTGATAAGCCATCTGAGGGAATCCAACCAACAATAGATGGCAATCAAAAATGAAGTATCATTAAAGCAGGGCTGTCAGAGGCTACTGGGACATGTACTGGCACACAGAGTAAGAAGGGAAGGGCAAGGAATCCCAGTTGGCTGACCAAGGAGGTGATGGAGGGGATGAGAGCCAAGAGGAGAGCTTTTCAAGAGATCAGGGAGGAGGGAAGATGGGGAGGAGTATACAAAGAAGTCCAGGGAGGTTATAAGACTAGTCAGAGCCGTCAAGGCATCCAGAGAGCTGCGGCTGGCACAGGGCATTAGGGACAGAGAGAAGAACAGGGACCATATAGTGAGAATTAAGAAGGATGGGGGTGGGTAGAGAAGGGGGGGAGCAGGCAGAGGTACTAAATGAGTACTTCTGCTCTGTATTCACAGTAGAGAGGGGGGACAGATACCGCATGGGAGGGGTGGAGTGGACAGGAGAGGGAAGGGGATGATAGATGGGGAAATTATGGAGGGCAGGGTACTGGAAGGACTGAGGGCACTGTGGGTGGACAAAGCATTGGGGCCTGATAGCATTCACCCTAGGGTACTCAAGGATCTGGCAGGGTGCCTGGCAGGATCACTGGATGACTGTTCAATACTTCTTTGAACACAGGATGTGTACCACAGGACTGGATATTGGCCCATGTGGTAGTCATTCACAAAAGTGGCCCAAAGGATGATCCAGGCAACTACAGATTGGTGAGCCTCACATCAACTGTGGGGAAGCTCATGGAGACAATACTTAAAGAGAGACTGGTGATAGTTTTAGAGGACAATGGTCTCCAGGACAGGCAACAACATGGGTTTGTCTCAGGCAGACAAACCTGATTGAGTACTATGGTTGGGTGACAAGGGAACTGGACAGGGGCCATGCAGTTGATGTCCTGTACTTGGAGATCAGCAAGGCCTTTGATTCCATGCCAAATGAGAGGCTAGAGGGGAAGCTGGAATATGTAGGGGGTTACTAACATGGTCAAATGGATCATTAACTGGTTAGAAGGCAGGCAGCAAAGGTAGTGGTAGTGGAGGGGAAACGCTCATCGCCAAAAGCAGTAACAAGCAGGGTGCCACAGGGATCAGTACTGGGACCAGTGTTGTTTGGGATATTCATGGCAAATAGCTCACATGGGACCCAGACTAAGATCAGTCTGTTTGCAGATGATACCAGGATGGGAGCTATGGTGGATGACATTGCGGGGTAGAGGGGGCTGCAGGGAGACCTGACTAAACTGCTGGAGTGGTTGGAACATGGCATTTGGGGTTCAATGCCAAGAAGTGCAAGATACTGCACTTGGAGCTAAGAACCAGATGAAGTGCTATCTGCTGGGAGGGGTAAAGTTGGGAAGCACAGAGAAGGTAAAGGACCTGGGGGTGATTATAACAGGGAACATGAACAACTCAGCTCAGTGCAGGAAGGCAGCAGTGAAAGCCAACAAGATGCTAGGCTATATAGCGAGGGGGATCTCCTCTAGAAGTAGTGAGGTGATCCTTCCCTTGTACAGGTCACTGGTCAGGCCACACCTGGAATACTGCTTGCAGTACTGGCGGCCATTCCTGAAGATGGACATCAGACTCTTGGAGGGGGTGCAGCGCAGAGCGATTAAGATGATCCAGGGTTTGGAGGGGAAATCCTATGAAGAAAGGCTGAACAGGCTTAACATGTATTCCCTGGAGGAGAGGAGGGATAGGGGAGACATGATCGAGACCTTTACATAGCTAAAGGGCATAAACAAGGCTAATATAGGAAAGATATTCTGGATCAGAAGGGGGAGGGATACTAGAGGGCACCAACTGAGGCTGGAGGGGAAAAAATTCAGGAGGAAAATCAGGAGACATTATTTCAAGGAGAGGGTGGTAGACAAGTGGAACACTCTACCTGAGGATATTGGGCTGCTTCAAGAGGAGTTGGGACACAGTGAGAGGGAGGGAATGACTATGGGGAGGGGGAGGAAGGGGTGGGGTAGCTGCAAGTTAAGGGGCTAGCTGCACAATCGAGCAGACGCGATACACTGTGTGGTCTGTTTCTGCTGGCATTTATATGTTTGTATGTACAGCTTTCTCCTGTTGTCTTCTGTACTCGTTTCCCAGTCCTCACTCTTTAAACTCCAAGGCTTCAACATTAGCCACGGTGCAGCCGTCATTACTGGCGACTCCTGCTGCCCACCACACTCTCTCCCTGTTCCTTGCTCTTTCACCCCTCCTCAAGGCTTTAACATTAGCTACAGTGCAACTTTCCTCATTGGTGGCTCCTGCCACCTGCCACACTCTCTGTCTCTCTCCCTGTTCCTCGCTCCTCTGACTCCCCCTTCAATATAAGCTGTGATGCGGCTTTTATTATTGGCAGCTCCTGTCGCCCACTGAAATCTTTCCCCCCTTCCTCACTCTTGGACTACCCCATCCAAATTTCAACATTAGGCATGGTGTGGCTTTCCTTATTGGTGGCTACTGCCACCCATTGCACTCTCTCTCCCTGGTCCTCGCTCTTTTATGCCCCACCTTCTATATTAGCCGACTGTGCGACTTTCCTTATTGGCAGCTCCTACCCCCCATCAGTGCTGCACTCTCTGTTCCTGGTCCTCGCTCCTCTGATCCCCCCCCCCAGGCTTCTACAATAGCTGCCAATGGCTTTCCTTATTGGCAGCTCCTGTCACCTGCCAGTGCCACACTCTCCGTTCCCGGTCCTCACTCCTCTGACCCCACCCCCCTCCAGGCTTCTACGATAGCAGTGGTTCAGCAAGTGAATGTTCAGCATTGACAAATGCTTGTTTCCTGGCACTTTCTTCAGGATGCACTGACTGTTTTGTAGGTTGTGTGATGACTGGAGCATTCTTGGCAACATGTGGGTGAGTTTGTCTCCATTGGCTATGAGAAAGCAGTTGGGGACAGACATTTTCTTTGCTGGTGCTTGTGAATAACTACATTAGCTCGTTTAACTGGTTTCATAGAAACATGGAATTTGACAGCAGATAAGGACTGCTTGGTCCACCTAGTTTGCCCATTTAATCTGCTCATTTCTTGGCTTTTTGGAAGATTTCCAGAAAACTGATTTGGCTGACCAAGGGGGATGAGAGCACCCCTGAACTACAGCTTAACTGTTTGCTTCCCACTTTGATTTTGTGCTGGTGGGGGTGAGAGCTCTACCAGTGTCTCCACTGATGGTTTTAACTTTTATTATGTAAACATTTACCTCTGGTGAGAGAAGAGGTCATCAGATTTTAAGCATGGCTGCTTGATTGGTTTTTGACACTGACACTGACATTATTCAGTTGTGATTTGTTATCCCATTTCAAGACTCGCCTCTCTTGTGAGAGAGAGGATTTCAGCAAATAGTTTTTATGTACTTTTGGATCTTAGATATTATCCACTATTCAGTTTCTGTTTCAGGTGCACCACAGACTGTATTGTTGGATTCCCCTTCAAATCTGTTTAGTTTTATGTTATTTTATTTATTGTTAGGAACTGTGCTGTGTGGGGGTGTGGGTCGGTTCACCTTGATTGTGGATTTTTGTCATTATGTCTGTGAGCAAGTGTTTATGTTTGAATTTTATTTCATTTATTTGTGTATTTGGGGTGCTTGAGTGCTGTTGTTTTGAGGGTGTGCATGTTGTTATTTTAGTTTAGTTTATTTTCACTATGTCTAGTATGCTTTTGATGTCTTTTTAATTATTATGTGATTATGATTGTGTTGAATTGTGTTTATTTATGACTTTGGTAACCTGGTAGGTGCACTGGTCCCAGGGACCATTTTCAGGTATGACCTGGGCCACACACTGTAGTGCGGAATTAAACTATTACAGCAAACAAGTACAGAAGAGCAGTGAACACATTGAATTAAAAGTTGTAGTAGTGCAATTGAATATACAAATGGCAACCCTAAGAGACACAATAATAAGAAGTGGAAAAGAACAATTTGTACCTGAGATAATGGTGCAAAACTCCAACTAAGCTACGGAGAAGTGGTGGGAAGAGAGAGAGCAGGCAAGATACCAACCGGTTGCATTAGGATAGAAACATAGAAACATAGAATTTGACGACAGATGAGGACCGCTTGGCCCACCCAGTCTGCCCATTTCCCTACCTACTGGATAAGCTGCAGATCCTAGTTAACCAGCAGCCTACTTCTTCCTACTCCAACCCCCAGAATTGCCTTATGACTATCCCATGCATGCTTGAATTCCACCACTGATTTTGACTCCACAACCTCCTCCGGAAGGCCATTCCATGCATCCACAACCCTCTCTGTGAAAAAATACTTCCTTAAATTACCTCTGAGCCGCCCCCCCTCTATCTTCAAATTGTGCCCTCTTGTTCTTGCACACCTACACCAGTGGATAGGTTAGCGAGAGGTTGGTGGGGTGAGAAGAAGGGGAAGGAGAGGTATAGTAAGGGAGGGAGTGGGGAGATGACAGCCAAGGGAAGAGAGCTTGCAGGTGTAGGGGGCTACCCAGGAAAACAGTGGCAGGTGGACATCTTCAGGAGACAGTCTTTGAGGCGTATTTTAAACTGGCAGTAGATATTGGTAGTGTACAGCTTGTCAGGCACTTTGTTCCATAATGTAGGAGCAGCAACAGATAGTGCTCTAGAGACCATGTTTGTGGAAACTCTGGGAATGTTTAGAGGTGGGATGCTAGTTGAGCGGAGGCTGCGGTGCAAGGTGCGGATGGTGAGGAGGGGTGCAAGGGGAGATTCCTAGCCGGTATGGATGGTGGAGTCAACCAGGCAGTACAGGGTGAGATCGAAGTGGTCTAGAGGTGGGACCCATCCTAGGGATTTGTAAAGGACACAGTGGTGTGTGGAGAAGAGATCCAACAAGATAATAATAATAATAATAATATTTTTATTTTTAGGCGACTTTCAAAAAACCAAGGTGCCGTACATAATAAAATCAGCAATTCAAATATATAAACAGTCATTCATAAATAAAATCATACACATGTCATAATATAACCAACAAACTCAATTGTTAAAAGCCTGAGACCACAAATAAGTCTTTAAAGCCTGTTTGAATGACTCCACAGTTGTACACTCCCGAATCCGACGGAGTAGAGAGTTCCAAAGGGTTGGCGCAGTGAACTCAAATGCTCTTGCGCAGGAAGATTTTAAACATAACCTTGGAACCTCTAGCAACCCATCGCCAGATGAGCGGAGTGATCGAGCAGGCTGGTAGGGAATCAGGAGCTCTTTCAGGTAGTCCAGGCCTAGTCTGCATGGGGCTTTAAAAGTCAGTAAGCCAACTTTATAGGTGATCTGCCACTGAATTGTCAGCCAGTGCAGCTCGCCCAGCACCGGCGAAATATGACAAGATCGCAAAGACCCCGTCAAAAGCCAGGCTGCCTCATTCAGCACCAGCTGCAAGTGGCAAATTTCTACCCCAGGAAGCCCTAGGTAAAGGGAGTTCCAATAATCTAAGCAAGAGGAAACAAAGGCGTGGATCAATGTTGGAAGGTCAATGGATGGAACAAGGTGCCTAATCCTGTCGATATTCCTAAAATGGTAAAAGGAAGTTTTGATGACCACTGACACCTGTTAATGTAAGGTCAGCCCTTCGTCAAAAATTACCCCCAGGTTATGCACCCATTCAGAGGTCGGGAGTGAGGCACCACCCAGAAACATTCCCGTGGGCGCACCCTCCCCCAACCCCCCTATCTGACAACCTGGATCCACAACCAACACCTCAGTTTTGTCTGGGTTCAACCTTAGCCAGCTGGAATCCATAAAGACTGATACAGCTTCATTCTGGTCAGGTGCAAAAGATAGGTAGAGCTGGGTATCATCAGCATAGCAGTGAAACCTCAGCCCATACCTTCTTGCAATGTCTCCGGAGGGCAGCACATACACCGCAAACAACATGGGTGAGAGGACTGAACTCTGAGGAACTCCACATGACAGAGAAGTAGGGTCCGAGAAATAAACCCCCAACACTGGTCTCTGAGATCTACCCATGAGGAGAATGAATACCACCTGAGGACTGTTCCAGACAGTCCACAGATGAACCTCAGATGACCCAACAACACCTCATGGTTCACAGTATCAAAAGCTGAAGAGAGATCAAGAAGGACCAAGATGGAATGGTTCTTCTGATCTCTAGCCATCAGGAGATCATTGAGCACCAGAACTGGTGCTGTTTCAGTACTATGTCTCTTACGAAAACCAGACTGGAGTGGTTCATAGATGTCATGGATGGTCAAATGGTCCTCCAGTTGTGCAGCCACAACTTTCTCAATAACCTTCCCTATAAAAAGGAAGGTTAGAGACAGGTCTGTAGTTGGCATGACAGTCTGGGTCCAAGGAAGCTTTCTTCAAGAGATGTGTCACCACCACCTCTTTCAGAGAGCTAGGAAACTCTCCAGACTCCAAGGAACACCAGACAATCCATGCCAGCACCGGACCGATAACCTCAATACCTCCCAAAATTAGGGAAGTAGGTCCAGGATCCAATCTACAGCAAGTGGGGCGCACACTCTGGATGATCCGCATGACATCCATGAACTCCAGATGGCCAAAGGTACTCCAAGATACCTGAGGTGCAGTAACCTCACACTGATCAATAGCAATGCCCATAGAGTGTGCTGGCTGGAGTCCCACCCTGATGTCAGCCACCTTATTTGCAAAGAATCAAGCAATTTCATTGCACTCTAATTGCGAAAAAGCTCTCCGCACTTGAAGACAGGCTGGGTTGCACAGTCTGTCCACAGTGCGGAAAAGCTGAGCTGGTTGTTTCTGAGCAACTGCAATCTCCCTGGACAGGAATTCTGCCTTCTTACAGGAGATTGCAGATTGGTAGACTTGGTAATGTTCCAACAATCTAAGGCAGTCGTCATCAAGGGTGGACTTCCGCCAGCGATGCTCCAACCTTCGACCTAGTCTCCGCAGCTCCCTCAAAGTCCCATCAAACAGGGAGATTGAGGGTGAAGGGGGAGAGGTCAAAGATGGACAGGGGCAATAGAATCCAAAGCTGTTGAAACAGCCAAATTAGAGGTGGTCACGAGAGTTTCAGGATCACTGCTGACAAACGAAGAGGACAATAGGTCAAGCACCGCCATTAGGCTCTGAGAACTTACATCTCATAAAGGGTGGTACCTGACCATTTCCGTAGGGGTAGGCCTACCGGGGAGGGTTATAAAAACTAAATCCCACAGTGCAGTGATCGGACCACCCAGCTGGATCCACCTCCAGATCAGAAGCTTCGATCCCTAGGAGGGATAAACCAACAGTCACTGTTGTAGGCTGTGGAGAGTTTGGCCTTGATTGTTGCAGAAGTCCTGGGGTAGATGGAGGAGCAATAGTCCAGGATAGGTAGAAGATTACCCTGAGGGATGGCCAGGTGGGCCTCTGGGGCGAGCTACTGCCGGAATCTGTAGGCAACACCAAGCTTTTGGTGGAACCTTAGGACTAACGAGTTTATGCACTGAAAAAAAAAAAGATGGAGGGATCTAGCATGACTCCTAGGTATTTGAAGTGCTTGACATCTTCCAGGGTATGGCCATCAGGTGATGTTTTTGATGTTTTGGGGGGGGGCCTAATTTGCATTTAGCTAGAAAGGGCTTGGATCCGAACAACATGGATTTTGTTTTCTTGGTGGTGACCAGGAGGAGGTTGTCAGAGAATAATCTGTGGGCTGCAGCATAGTTTAGTGAGAAGGCTGCAGAGATGTGGGCAGGAGACTTACCACTACAGAAGAGCATGAGGTCATCAGCATAGAGGAGTGAGTAACAGCTGAGACAGTCCAAAGGAAAGGAGTTTACAAATAAGGAGAACACGAGGAGGCCCAGGATGGAGCCCTGGGGGACACCTGTGGAAACAGGCAGAGTGGGGGAGCTGGCAGTGCTGATGCAAACAAATTGGGATCTCCCTGTGAGGTAGCTTCTGAACCAGGCAGTGGCCTCCAGGGAGCAGCCAAGGTGTTGAAGTTTGGAGAGGAGGAGGGTATGATTGACCGTATCGAAAACTTTGGAGAGGTCAACAAATATGGAAGAGTTAGAATTAGGGCTGCGCAAACCTCCAAAAGTTCTACCTCGCGAACTTTCTAAGTAAAACCCAGAAAAGTTCTACCAGGTTCTACCTGGTTCTACCAAGTAGAACCAGGTAGAACAGGGTTCTACCAGGTAGAATAGGGTTCTACCAGCTATAACCAAGTTCTACCAAGTAAAACCAAGTTCTACCAAGCAAAAACAGGTTCCACATGGTATTACCAGGTTCTACAATATATAACCAAATTTTACCTGGTTCTACTTAATAAAGAAATCCACAGAAGCATTTTTCAGCATGTTTGGGAACGTAGATGTAGCACTAAGAATGGTATGTTTTGCAAAGTTTTGGTGCATAGGATTCTTTCTCAGTACATCAACATTTTATAAAACTTAACCATTCTTGAAATCTTAATACTACATGTACTTTCCCAAACATACAAACTATGTGGATTTTTTACTCAAGTAGAACCAGGTAGAATTTTGTTTTATATTATAGAACCTCCCTGTGTTTTCACTACTAAAACAACTTAACTTGAAACAGCCAGCAGTTAGGGAATACGTTGTCCTGGTTTTGGTGCAGCTACTCTACGGAGTCAGCAGTGCTGTACTGTCTGGTTTAGGAACAGATCTACCCAAATTTGCACCTAGAGATGCAACCACCATTTGCTCTAAAAATATTTTAATTTGGAACATTTATAAAACCCATCATGGAAAGACAGGAAGCACGTGTGTCAGACACTTTATGCAAAACCATGGGTGGTAAAAAAAAAAAACAGTAGCAGCACTCAGGCAATCCAGGGAACAGTGAGAATAATACAGAAAATTCAGGACATTGTTGAAGAAACCCATACTGGTACTCAGAGGATGAGCAGCATAAGGGCCATCATAGTGCAGCAGCCAGTATTACAGGGAGATTTATTACCAAACAGGGCAGTACAGCACTGCTGACTGCATCGAGTAGCTACAAATACAGGGAGATTATCCAAAATAGGTTAGTAGTAAAGCACTAGTAGGTGCATTGTGTACAAGGAAACACAGGAAGTTTTATTCCTGGCAAATAGGTCAGTACAGCACTGCTGGTTGCATGACTTGTGTCAAGTTTGAAAACACAGGGAAATTTACCATAGGTAAGTAAAGCACTAGCAGGAGTAAAATATAAGAACAAGGAAACTGTTTAACCAGAATGGCACACAAAGTCAGAGTTTTCCAGGTGCAACCTGGGAGCACAAGGAATTTAAGTGACTTGCTCCGGGTCACACAGTATGCAAGAAGGAGCTGATGGGATTCAAACCCATCTTTCCAGCTTTACAGTGCAGCTCGGTCTTGTACAACTGCTGCTATCGTTAGCCTTTGAGATCGGATTTAGTCAACAGTGAACAAAGCACTAGCACTCAGCAGTGAACACAGCAATAGCACTCAGAACTGTCTTTCGGATGTCTTTCTCTTTCACTCCCTGAAGTCAGTGCATGCCAAAAGAAAAGTTTTTTTTATTAGCACAGTGTGATCTGCAACCCACATAGCAAGCAGGACTGGTACAGCTTCTCAGGGTTGCCTACCAGAAACACAAAGCAAAGGGCAGTGCTGCAGTCACATAGCCATGCTGGACACAGCAAGTTTGAAATTTCCAAATGCTTCATTTTCGCAGTCAGTCTATTAACCACCAACTAGTAACAGACTACTGCCACTCAGACTGCCAATCTTTGAGTGGCAGTAGGCTGTTACTACTACTAGTTGATGGTGAATAGACAGTGAAAATAAAACATTTGAAAGCTTCAAACTTGCCTGTGTCCAGTGTGGCTATGTGACTGCAGCCCTGCCCTTTACTTGTTTTTTATACCAAACTTTAATTTGCAGTTAGTGCCGTTTGCTGAACCTACCTTTCTCTTTTACGCCATGCAGTGAGTGCACTTCCAAGTTTTTTTTATTCCTAGACTTTAATTTGCAGTTAGTGCCCCTACACTACCCCAGACCAACAGAGAGTAGTGCAGATGTGCCTCCCCAACCCTGCCATTCTGTACATTTTCTATTTTCTTCCCTCAATTGAACTTTCTGCCCTAGTGAAACACCAGCCCCCCTTTTTGTTGGTTAGGAGTTGACACAACAAGTTCAAATGATCAACGAGTGACTTTAAATAAGAATGATTTACTTATGTGATGAAGCAGTGCAACTTTATTTTGCACAGTTAGTGCCCTTACAGTAGCCCAGTTCAACCTGCAGCTGCATCACCCTGCCAACCCGGACCCTCTGTACTTTTTCTCCTTCTTTCCCTTCCCTTGGTGAAACGAGGTCACCATCACTGATGGTTTTTTTTTGACAGGAATTGTCACAACACAAGTTCAGATGATTGACATTGACTTTGAGGCTTTTATTTATGTGAACGGTAACAAAGCGGAATGTTTCAGATGACTGTCCACCACTCGGTCAGTCACTCCGTGTCTCTCTCACATACTTTGCTATGACTGGCTGGACGGGCAGGCAGCATTCCATGTTGCATGCCCAGCTGCACAAATGGTAGCCTGTGTTGCTGCCTAGGACCCCCCCCCTTCCTTCAATCATAAGGAGTGACACTGGGGGTGACGTCTCTCTGCTGGTCTGGTGACTCTCCCTCTCCTGCAGTGCTGTACCACACGATGAGCTGGCTAGCGAGCTCTAGAAGCATGTGTGCAACAGATAGGGATTGTTTTCTTTTTTACACGTTGGGGTTGAACTTAGCGAACCAAAGTTCACATTTTTACAAAAAAATGTTCGCGTTCTGCAGACACCCGCGAACACAGGAAGTTCGCCTATTTTAAGAACAAGGTGAAACCGAACTTGCAGCCCTAGTTAGAATATGCAGACCTGCATCTTTCACAAAAGTGTCTTGGACATTCTGAAAGTCTCTGGGAAGCCTCCCACCAGAAGGACTTACAATTCTAAGTGGAAGAGGTTCAGCATCTGGTGTTCACAAAGGAATGTGCAGCCAGAGTCTGCTGGACTTTCCACAATGCTGGATTATTTGGTCCATCTGAATGGTCTAGGCCTCAGGCCTGCCACTCTTAAGGTTCATTTAGCAGCTGTGTCTGCTTTTCTTTCTGCAGGGACGGGATCTTCCCTAGCTTCTTACGCTGTCTTTAGTAAATTCATGAAAGATTTGGTTCATCTTAACCCTCCTTTTAAGGAACCAACTCCAGCTTGGGATCTGAATATTTGTATTACACAGCTTATGCAGCCCCCTTTGAACCATTGGCTTCAGCTGAGCTAAAGTACGTGACTTGGAAGACTGTTTCCTGGTGGCAATTACCTCTGCCAGGAGGATCAGTGAGTTATAGGCTCTTTCTATAGAACCTAACTTTATCGCCTTCCACAGGGATAAGGTGGTACTAAGGACAAATGGGAAATTTCTTCCCAAAGTAGTTTCAGATTTTTATCTTAACCAGTCTATGTCCCTTCCAGTGTTTTTCACTGATCATTCTTCTTCAGGTGAGAGAAGGCTGCACAGTTTGTATATAAAGTGGGCATTAAGCTATTATATGGACCGTGCTAAGGCCCATATGAATGATTGTTCTCAATTGTACCTCACTTACAGAGAAGTGGGAAAAGGTAAATCTGCCACTAAAAGAACAATAGCCAGGTGGATTGTCTCTTGCATTCAGTTCTGTTGCACAAAATTGGGCAAGGGGCCTCCCTCAGGCCTAAGGGCCCTCTCGTGCAGGGGTACAGCTGCCTCTGTGGCAGCAGCTGGGGATATTCCCCTTTTGGAAATTTGTAAAGCAGCCACCTGGAAAACTGTTCACACATTTACCAAGCATTACTGTCTGGACACTCAGGCCAAGAGTGATGCTAGGTTTGGCACAGCAGCACTGCAGAGCCTTTTTCCAAAGTAGGTTCTGTAGTTCCCTCCTCTGGGGGGTACTGCTTGGTAGTCTGCACTTTGTTAGAATACAGCAAGACTTCATGTTGTTTGAAGAAAAAATTACTCACCATAGTAATATTATTTCTTCTAATGGAGTCTTGCTGTATTCTGACCTCTCTCCCTGCCTCCCCACTCAGAACCTCTTTTTTTGGGATGTGGGAGTTGGCAGGCACAGTGCTGCACCCCAGAAGTGTACTTCTTGATTCATCCTACTTAGGGTGACTGTTATTAATACTTTGAATTAAATAATGTTTATATGGTTATTACCACTTTCTGGATAAAGGTTTTGTTCTTGGGCTGTCGACTTGAGTCTTTTTGGACCCAAGTTCTGTTTGGCCTCTGGCCTAATTTGTGATAAAAAGTTGTTAGAGCTAGGCTAGTTAGCATTAGTGCTCATAGGAATCTGAGTTACATTCAAATGTACCAAGGGCAGAGGTTTGAAAACCGAGCTCAAGCTCAACGTTCTATGCTCTGACACAGAGTTAACCCTTTTCTCTCCGGGGCAGTTCAAGTGCTTGGGATAACTGCACTTTGTCAGAATATAGTAAGACTCCATTAGAAGAAACAGCATTACTATGGTGAGTAATTTTTTTCTTGCTGTCTTCATAGGAGATTGTGTTTGTCTATGTAGCCAGCCAGCTGATGGTGAATGGCTTTCTCGAGTAGTTTACTTAGGTGGGGAAGTATGGAGATCAGACGATAGTTGTCCGTAGATGGGGGGTCACCAGCTTTAAAGATGGGGATAACCTTAGCAGTTTTCCTGGGATCAGGCATGGAGGAGGTGGTCAAGGCAAGGATGAAAATGAATGTGAGGGGTGGCGATGATGGCTGGGGAGATGAGCCTTAGTAAGACAGGGGATAGGCCATCTGCTTCAGGAGAGCCATGGTTAGGAAGGCTGTTTAGGAGTATAGCAAAGTCAGCATCCGAGAGTGCTTTGAAGAAAAAAGGGGAAGCTAGAGGCAGGGTTTCAGGCCCAGCGGGTGATAATGGAGGAGTATGCTGGGGGGGCAGGGTAGTTTGGCAGCCCATTTGGGAGTTTGCTCAGGTACATGGTAAGGTGAGTGAATTTGTCATTAAAGGCCTTGGCCACTTCAAGGAGGTCAGTGATAAGGCCATCGGCAGAGTTCAGCTGCAAGGTTGCCTTTTTGGAGGGAGGGTTTAGTAGGGGGCCAATGGATGCCCAGAATTTTCTAGGATCACCGAGGTTTGTTTGTTGGAGATTGTGGAAATGAGTCTGTTTTAGGGCTTTGGCCAGGTGTTTGCATAGGTTCCTCAGATGCCTGTAAGCTTTTCAGAGGGCCAGAGATGGGGATGTTTTATAGGTCGACCAGGCATGATCCCTATTTCATTATGGTAAGGAGGTCTTTCGTGACCCAGCCTGAGTGTCCACCTCTCACCTTTCTTGTGGTGACCAGGAAGTGCTTATGATGTAATGTCATGAGTGTCCGTGTGAACATGGTAACTGTTTGGGTCACATTTGACTCTGATGAAAGAGCGGACCAGTCGAGCGCCCATGCCTCATTAAGGAGGTTAGGGATATCTTGGCTTCTGAAGTTTCAGAAGGTCAGGTATTTGGGAGGGGGTAGTTTGAGCTTAGATGATCAGAAGAAGTAAGTAGGGGAATGGTCACTAATGGAGTCAGTCATTGTACCAGCATGCAGAACATGGCCCTCCCTATTTGTAATGATCCAATCCAGGAGTGTCTGTGTAGCTGTGCATGGGTTCTGCCTGGTGGGAAGCATAATGGTTTGGACCAGGTTACATGATTTTAGGAGGGAGGCATAGTCAGGCTGGTAGATATTCAGCCAGTTTAGGTTTAAATCCCTGAGAAGAATTGAGTCTCACTCAGGGGATACAGAGCCCAGGCCAAAGGTAGCTGTTCAGGCCCTCAGTTCAAGCAGTGGGAGGGTTGTAGCAGCAACCAATGTAGAATTGTTTGTAGCTCTCAGTGTAACTTTGGAGAGGAGTCTTTCGCTGGATGAAGTTGGACTGAAGCAGAGGACAATGGTGGCAGAGAGGGATTCCTTATAAAACAGGGTGACACCTCTGCCCTTTTTTTTTGCCTGGCCTATCGAGATGGAGGGAGGAGTACCCAGGCAGTTAATAGGAGGCATCAGTAAGATGAGGTCTTAGCCATGTTTCAGAGAGGCCCATGATGTGGGGCTTATATAGCTCAGTCCATGCCTTCAGGTTAGGCAATTTGGAGGGAAGACTACATATATTTATGTGGGCAATTTTTAACCCAGGGGCATTAGTCCAGGTACTGTCAGAGTGGGTGATGTGGAAGTTTGGTGGACTGGGGTTACAATCAATGCCTCCAGCTAGGAGAAGGAGGGATAAGATGGGGATGTAGAAGCAGGAGGGGACTGTAGGTGAGCAGGATATGGAGGCCAGGTAGCAACCGAGATGCCATCATTTACAGTTTGTAAGGAAAAAAGGGTGATAGGACTGAGGGGTGTGAGTCCCCATGGGGGGGGGAGTGTGCTCCAGGGGGCAGTAGGTGGATGGAAGGCAGGTGTGGTACACTTGGTCGCGGGCCAGTACTGTAGCACAGGCATCCATCAGCACCAAGGAGGATGCCAAGGCAACCATGAACATTGTGAGCAGGGGCAAGTTCATGGCGACAGCATGCACTGTAGGAGACTGACAGTCTTGGAAGTGTCGGGGGGCAGAGATAGGTTGTAAGGATAAGTTTGCTAACTGCTGCTAAGGCACTGATTGTGTTTCAATGGCATCCAATCAGGGCAAAAGCCATAAAGTCTAGACCAATCGGAGTGGAGCTTGGCTGAGTGGCAGCCAATTGGAGCCCCAAGGTTCTGTCTTGGCAAGTCTTGTGATCCTTACCTGGGTTTAAGAGCTTGCCATCGGGCTGGGTGGGTGGCCCCAGACCACCGTCGAAAGCAGAGCACCCGATCAGGGGCTTACCTGAGTGGGACAGAACAGGGCCAGGGAGTTAGCTAAATGTAGGCAGAGAGAGAAAAAGACACAATATAAGGGCTAAGTCAGGGGGTGTGGAGGGACAGAGAGCACAAAAGAAATTAGGAGTTAAGTGAAGAGGAGGGGGGCCAGGCAGCTAGATGTTGGGAGTGTGGGCAGATTGCTTCTGGCAAACAGTAAAATTAAGTAATTTCAAAAGCCGGGGGGGGGGGAGTTGTTAGTGAGGAATGAGGAGAGGAAGAAAAAGCAAGTTATTTTTTTACTTTTATTTTTATTTTTTTGCGGAGAGCCAGATGCAGGAAGAGCGAAAGCAGAGGCTACACAGGCAAAGTTAGGATAGATACTGTGCAACTCATCACTCTAACAGGCTACAAATAAAATACAAATTACATTACAGTAAACGCAATTCAGTACAACCCCCCCCCCCAGCGACTAAAATTCTCCCCAGGACTAAACACAGAATTTCAGCAGGAAGTCAAGAGAGTCCAAAGTAAGCACAGTCCAATCAGAGTAAAAGTTGTAAAGTCTAGACCAATCAGGGTGAAGCATGGCTGAGTGGCAGCCAATCAGAGCCCCAAGATTCTTTCTCGGCAAATCTTGCAGTCCTTACCCAGGTTTGAGAGCTTGCCATTGGGCTGGGAGGCTGGCACAGCCAGCTGACGAATTCAGCCCCAGACCGCCATTGAGAGCAGAGCACCCGATCAGGGGCTTACCCAGGTCTGAGAGCCTGCCGTCATGCTGGGAAGGTAGCATGGCCGGCTGATGAATTCAGCCCCAGACCACTGTTGAGAGTGGAGTGCCCGATCAAGGGCTTACCTGAGGGGGTTGCAAGTTTTTGGTATTAATCAAATGTGTGTAGAAGCTCTTTTAAACAGAGGTGCACTTACTCCGGAGACCACTTGCAGTCACTCTGCCCTTTCATTGGGGTCCCATAGATTCTCCTTGCAGAGGTCCTTAGCCACTGCTAGGAACTGGGGATCCTGCGATGGAGAAGCACTCGCTGCAGTGGAAGTTCTGGGTATGGTGTTTGGGGGGGGGGTAGGTGTGGTAAAGTCCGTGAGATGTCCAGGGAGGATGTGGAGTCAAGATCAAGGACCTTCATACCTTGATCCCCCTCCCCAGGGCTCTGCCAAATTTCACAGAGCAGAAAGTAGTCTGCCCAGGCTGTACTGCTCAACCCCTTTGGGCTTATCTCTGTAATGCAAGGTCTCTGAGGAACAAGATAGTGGTGATGGAGAGTTTCATCACTGATTCCTCTGCTGACCTCATTTGCATCAAAGTAACCTGGTTGTGTGATGTTGCTTCCTTCCATTTTTCCATGATACATTGTCCAAGGATTGATTTTGTGTGTGTGTGGGGTGGGGGGCATCTGTTTTAAAATCCACCCTGGGACTCACTGCACTACCAATGAGAACTTTCAGATCTTTTGACTCTGTGATGGCCAGATGTGTTTTCAGTGTCAATGGCAGGATAATTCTCATTTCCCGACATCCAGGTATCCAGGTGGTGGTAATGACTTCCTGCAGGAGCTAGCAGACTTCATCACTGATCATGTGTTGTACACCCCCAGGTTATTGGTGCTCGGGGATTTCAGTGCCTGGGTTGATAATGAATTTTGCATTTTGGATAGGAGCTCCTCCAGTTTATGTTTTCACTGAGACTGACACAGGCAGTTGCCTCTGAAACCCATCAGCATGGCTACACATTTGATCTGATTATCTCATTGGGACTTGACATTGGCGTGGTCAAGGCTGATCCAGCCTCTTGATCGAATCATCATGCAGTCACATTCAAGTGTGGAGTCCCCTGTTTAATTACTCCCTCTGTAAAGACTATCCAGTGCTGTTCTTAACATAAACTGGAGCCTTACAAACTCCAGAAGGCACTGGATGTCATGGGTATGTTGCTAGCTTGTGCACAAGGCCTAGAGGCAGCAGAGGAGCACTGTAATTTGTCACTCACAATTCCTCCGGACTCTATGGCACCTTTCCATATTTGCCCATTCACCTCCCACCATAGCTCACCATAGTATTGTGCTGAGCTGTAGTGGTTAAAGACTAAGGGACATAGGTTGGATCATTCCTGGAGAAGATCTGGATCTATAAAGGACAGATTGGTACTGAGAATTCACTATGCTGAACATCAATGGGTAATCGACCTGAAAAAGACAGAATTCCTGTTACAGTCAATTGCTGCAGTGAAAAATCACCTAAGCTCAGTTCTTTCACACTGTGGACAGACTGTTAAATCCTCACTGTCAGCTGTTCATGGGAGTTATTTCTGCAGAAAAGTGTGAGGAATTAGGGTACTTTTTTGCTGACAAGGTGTCAGCCATTTGATCGTGTATTTCTTCTAGCAGCCTGGGTTGGAACAGAGGAGGGCATACACATAGATCTGACTGCCTGGGATGAGTTTCAGCTGGTTTCTGAAGCTGAGGTCCTCTGGGTGGTCTTCAGTTTGAGTCCCACCAACTGTGTACTGCACCTGGGTCCAATATGGCTGATTTTCAGCTGCACTGAGTTTCTAGGGCTAGTCCTTACAGAAATTGTGAATGGTTCCTTGAGGGTGGGTGTCTTTCTTTCAGTCTTGAAAAAGGCCATGGTCAGGTTCCTTCTAAAAAAACATTGTTGGACCCTGAATGTCTAGTGAATTACAGGCCTGTCTCTAACCTACCCTTTCTAGGAAAGGTCACTGAAAAGGTAGTGACTGAGCAACTAACAGATCACCTGGAGTCTCTTTCCATCTATGAACCTCTCCAGTCAGGATTTTGGCCTCAGCACAGTACTGAGATGTCTCTTTTCAGGGTGACTCATGATCTCCTCCTTGTGAGGGACTGAGGGCAACACTCAGTCTTGGTGCTCTTGGACCAGTCTTGGCCTTGCCAGATTAGATCATGGGGTGCTATTGGATCACCTAAGGAATTATGTGGGCCTCACCAGTACAGTTTTGCACTGGTTTTTGTCCTACTTAGCCAGGAGGACACAGCAGGTGGCTTTGGGGAGCTTTACTGTTGAACCATCTGTTTTGTCCTTCGGTGTTCTGCAAGTTTCAATCCTCACCCCCATTTTATTCCCTGTGTATATGCTGCCACTGGGGGAGATCATTAGATGGTACAATATGGGATTTCACTGCTAATGTACCTGTTTTGTGCTCCGATGATTCATCTGTAGCTCTGGTGCTCAGCCGCTGTTTGGCTGAGAAAAACAACTGGATGGCTTCAAACTGGCTATGTCTTAAACCAGGCAAAACAGAGGTCATGGTTATTGAACCAGGCCACCAGGGCTTTTCTGCAGCGGGGGATAAGGCTGTTTCTGTATTGGGTGGCCATTCCCTCCCTGCAGTTGGAACGGTTAGGGACCTGGGGGGTCATTTTAAATGACAGATTGACATTTTGAACATCAGAGGCCCGATATACAAATGTGGGTAAAGCAGAGGGCAAAACTTTGCACTGTCCCTGCAGTTGCCCTGGTGTCCAAAAGCACTATATACAGTGGAATCAGCACTATTCCACTGAATATAGGGCCAGTGAGACACAGTGTAAAGCTCCCTAACACCAGGCAGACACAGGCCCCATAATAGGGCAGCACAATGGTTTCCACCTGTGCTAAATTCCCCATATTCAATGGGACCAATGCACATAAGCCCATTGAGCATGCAAGGTGCTAAGGGTCCATTTGCATGGCCACTATGGGCACATTTGCATACAGAACAAGGCTGTTCTGCATGTGCCGCCCCAATTGCCCGTTCACTGAGACCTATCCCTAGTGCTAGTGGACTCCCCCAGCCAACCACTGTCCCATTCAGAAATAGTATATAGAACTCCCTAGTGGTCTAGTGGTCCCTTCCCCATTACCGATTGCCATCCTGTTCAGAAAAATATATAGAACTGCCTGGTGATCTAGTGGTCCCATCACTGATCATCATCCCATTCAGAAAACTATATAGAACTGCCTGGTGATCTAGTGGCCACTCCCCCATTACCGATCATCATCCTGTTCAGAAAAATATATAGAACTGCCTGGGGATCTAGTGGTCACTCCCCCATTACCGATCATCATCCTGTTCAGAAAAATATATAGAACTGCCTGGTGATCTAGTGGTCACTCCCCCATTACTGATCATCATCCTGTTCAGAAAATATATAGAACTGCCTGGTGATCTAGTGGTCACTCCCCCATTACTGATCATCATCCTGTTCAGAAAAATATATAGAACTGCCTGGTGATCTAGTGGTCATTCCCCCATTACTGATCATCATCCTGTTCAGAAAAATATATAGAACACTCTGATGGTCTAGTGGACCCTCCCACAGGTGATCGTCGTCCCATTCGGATAAATACATAGAACTCCCTGGAGATCTTTTTTTTTAACTTTCTTTATTGATTTTTCAATAAAACAAGCTATACTGCTACATTTGTCTGTAAAAGAGACATTTTATGATCACTTATGTTAGCATCAGGATTACATTTACTTTACAGAGATAATATAATATTTGGGGGTATACCAAGATTAGTCAGGCTATAACTAATATTTTAAACTCATAAGCTGAGCCTTGCAAGAAATGTGGACCCATTATAACATTAGCTAAGGAATCAGTAGATGTAACCTATCAAGTTACTATATCCACAATCTAAGTAAATCTTTCTTTAAGGAATCTGCTAGGCTTCACGTCATTAGCGCACCCCCCCCCCACCTCACCACTTACTAAAACCAAGTGAGAAGAAAAATAAACAAACAGATTGTGAAAGTAAACAGGGCAGTCAACTTGAAGTCCCTAGAGCCCTACGGAGAAACCCAGGCCACCTCCACTTCAGACCTTACCAATAGTACAATTATACAGACTGAAAAATAGTAACAATATTGAGCTTACCAGCCCAACCTGAATATACTGCATTATTAGCATCTAAAGCAAAAAATGAACAAGTGCCCCACAGGTTATGAGTGTTCTATCCACAGCTATACTGCCATTTTAAATTATGGCACTGCTACTTACGAGAAAAATTAACCATCTGAAAAGTTAACAGTACCCCAAATAATCACAGGGCAAATCGGCAGTGTTGCATCCAGTTTGTGATTCTGTATCAGCCTTCAGATAATCCAGAAGGAGGCTATGGCATACATGCATGTAAACTAATTTTATTTTTATTTTATTTATTTATTTAAGTCTAGGATTACAAATACCTTTGAGTTAAGGCTCTTTTACAAAGATTCCACGTCAATTAGAATACATCACAATACAACAAGGGGAAATACAATGGAATTGAATGGATAGGCTGGGCACAAGATGGAAAGCAGAAGGTGGCACTGAGGGGATGGTGGATACAGCAGGAGCGCGGGGCAGCCAAAATGGCATTTGTCAGACAAATAGAGGGGGCGTAGAGGATGACATATAAAGAACAGTATGGGGGAAGTGCTAGAGTAGGGGAGGTGGAAGGGGGAAAGGAAGGGGGAGGAAGGGGAAAAGAAAAAAGAGGGGTAGGGTATGATGTGTGGGGTAGAGTAGGGTGTGAGAAGGCAGGGCAGGAAAGTGGTATTGGCCAGCGGGAGAAGTGCCTGGGTGTTGGTTTGAAGAGGAATAAATGGGCCAGTTATATAAATCAGTCACATGAGCTGGAAGCAATGAGATGGCAACATAGCATGGCTTTGACTAAATTAGTCTATAGTCTTTGACTCACAAACCCTCGGGTTGTTTATCCAAATCCTCATGGCTAGGATCCTCTGATGTGCCCCAAAACTCTGCAATCCATTTTTCTGCCTCCTTGGCATCATTAAATTGATAGGTTTTGCCCCCATATTGGATACAGAGCCGTGCTGGTGCCAGTAATGAGTGGGTGATCCCAAAACTACAGAGCTGTTGCCGGATACCTTCAAACTGTTTCCTTCTGTTGTGGGTTGCATAGGCCCAGTCTAGGAAGGGACAGATATCCTGACTCTCATGCTGTAATGGGTGGTTTGCTCAGGCAGGTGCAGGGAGGAGATCCTGTATCTCAGGCCCAACAGTCACCAGCATGATAGTGTGGGGTTGGGGAGAGCTGATACGAGCGGATCGGTGATTTAGGCAGTATGCCCGCCGCAAATCGGAGTCCTGCCAAGAGTCCTGGAGATATAAGGATTCTTTCAGCCAGGTGCATAAGAAGCTGAGAATATTATTCCCCTCTGTTCCTTCCAGGAAACCAATTAGTCAAATGTTCATTGCCCTGGCCCCATTCTCCAAGGATTCAAGTCGGACCTATAGGTGTGAGTTCTCCTGGGTTAATTTAACTGTGGTCAGGGTTTTAAGGGATTGCTCATCCACGTATTTAGCAGAGGAAGCAGCTGCTTAAATTTTGGCATCTTGCATACCCATTCTTTCCGAAATGCATTCTGTCCTCCGATCCATGTCTCGGACTGCTTTGAGTACAGTATCCTTGGGGGAGCATCACCTGTTCATTGTGGGCCGCTAAGCTGTGAAGTGCCCGATGTTTCATTTATGACCTGGTGTGCTGTAGGTCTAGATTTTTGAGCTGCTCCTCCTGCACCTTTAGTATGCCCTATCTCAACAATTTTCCACTGAGGTAATCCTGCCACAAATCTCTGTCAAGTAAACTATTGGCAGTTCTGATATAATTAAATTGAAAGGCAATTTTATTAGTTTTAAGTAGCAAGATGGTGAGACACGAGGTGAAGCATGTCCTCTCTGTAGCATAGCTCTCTAGCACCCCCTCCCTGGAGGTCTAGTGGCCCTTCTCCATCATCAATCCCTGTCCCATTCAGAAAAATATATAGAACTCTCTGGTGATCTAGTACTCCCTCCCCCATTGCTGATCACTGTCCCATTCACAAAAAATGTGTAGAACTCGCTTGTGGTCTAGTGATCCCTCCCCCAGCCAATAACCTATAATATATTCTCCCTGGTGTCCAGTGTATGCTTCCCCATTCCAGGTCCCCTGTATAGTTAACATAACCCTTGCCCTGGTAGTCAAGGAGACCCCCCACTCTGGCAGGTAGTGACCCACCACCAAGCTCCCCATCCCAAAGCAAGCTGCCAACTAGCACAACCCTCCTCTCTCCACTATGGCAGGCCACCAACTGAGCTGTCACTGAGTGTGTACAGTACACTGTACACTGTATGCGCTCAGAGACAGCTCAGTCAGTGCCAGCACATCCCTCTTCTCTCCACCATCGCTGGCCGCCGACTGAGCTGTCACTGAGTGTGTACAGTACACTGTACACTGTATGCGCACAGAGACAGCTCAGTCAGTGCTAGCACATCCCCCTTCTCTCCACGTCTGGCTGCCGACTGAGCTATCACTGAGCACGTACAGTATACTGTGCGTGCTCCAATGTTTAGCACAGTCATGGGCCAGCTGTGGTGGAGAGAGGAGGACTGTGCTCGTCACCAGGTCGGTTTAGAATGGGGTGGTGGGGTGATGGGTCACTACCTGCCTGAGGTGGGGAGGGGAATCCCCTAGACCACCAGAGAAAGGATTCTGTTAACTATACAGGGAATCAGGGATGGTGTGGGGCTTACACTGGACACCAGGGTATATTTGTTATGAGTATTGGGAGGATGACTGAGTAGGTGGAGGAACCACTAGCCACCAGGGAGAATATATTACAGTACATCAGGACTGTGATGGGCTGGGGGAGGGACCACTATACCACCAGGGAGTTCTATATATTTTTCTGAATGGGATGACAACTGGTGATAGGGGAGGGACAACTAAACCTCCAGGATGTTCTATACATTTTTCTGAATGGGGTGGCGATCGGCGAAGAAGAAGGGACTACTAGACCACCAGGGAGTTCTATATGTTTTTCTGAACAGGACAGCGATCAGTGATGGGGGAGGGACCACTAGAACACCAGGGACTGTTGTGTTGGACTGCTGAACATCCTCCGCCAACTTCTAAGCAACGCAGGAGTAAGTCGGAATTTCAGTCATCAGGAAGTGTGTCATGCAAGGGGACCATGTGAAATGGCCTTGTGTGGCCCACACTCTGAATATTGGATTGCACCAATATTTAGGACCCCACCCATTCATTTACATTGTGCCCCCCTCTGTCTTTTGCCTGGGCACAAACCGAGTTTGCCCATGCTAACCAGGCTTTTCAATATAGTGCTTCAATGTAAAACCTGATTTACATGAGCAAACTCGGTTTTGTGCCCAGGCAAAGCTTTGAATTTTGGGCCCCAGGTGTCTTCTGTTGTCCAATCTGGCTTTTTTCATCTATTGTGCACCATCAGATTCATGACTCTCCCGTCCAAATAAGGATTAGTGTCCACCTCCCTCACTCCAAAGCTTTTGTTACTTTTTTGTGGTCCTTCCCCTTCTTCTTCCTCTGTTTACACAGAACAAAAGTGTTTGTTCAGGATGTCTGCCTTTTCCTGGTCCCCCTCTGCACAATCTTCCCTTCCCTTTTAAGCCTTACAGTGTACCCCTGATCTTCCACTTTTCACTTACATATCTAAAAAAAGTCTTGTACCCTTTCATTACCTCCTGGGCTGTTCTCTTTTCCGTTTGTACCTTTACTCTTCTTACTACTTTCCCTGCTTCCCTCTGTTTCTTCCAGTACACCTCCCTGTCCTCCTACCTCAGAGTCTCTGTTTACCTTCTGAATGCTACCCTTTTAGATTTTACCTTTTCAGCCACCTCTTTCAAGAACCATAGTGGTCTCTTTTTCCTCATGCTTTGCTTACTTGTTTTATGCAGAGGTTTGTCGCCTTTACTATGCTCCCTTTTGTATTCACCCACTGTCCCACCATCCCACCCAGGTCACCCATCCCTGCTAGGTCATCTGTGAGGCATTCACTCATGTTTTTTTTTGTTGCTCCTCCCCAGCTCCCTAGCCAGCCACTTCTTTAGGCGTCCTAGGAACCCTGCTGGCACCCTGCCCCAAAACCAGCCACCACCACCACCCCACATAGCAGTCCCTGGGTAACCCGGTGTAAAATTTCACCAGATGGGCCTCCCTCCTCCAAGGGAGAAGGCCCTGGTTGGAGCTGGTCAGCACACTCAGTCTTGGCCCATGTGCTGCTGAGGTGGTCTTGGGCTGTCCCAGGGCTTCTGTGGCAGCGGGGGCCGGCGACCATCATCCGGCTGACCAGGGAGCAATTTGTCCAATTTCTCACTGGGGGCGTGGCATGCTACTAACGTCAAGGCATATGCAGATGTTTGCCATGCTCCCCCCCAGTTAGTAGGACCCAATACATTGCTGTTCCCCTAGCCTCCACCAGGAGTCAGCAAGCAGAGGGTTGCATCCTCCCCCTCCCCCTGGGAGAAGGCATGTAGTCATCAGACGCACAAGCCTTTTCCTCCTGGCTGGCCCTCCAGAGCCCTGGGTCCATTTCTAAACCCAGGTTGCCAGCGTTGCAAGCAGAAATCCAGCCGCTGTGCTGAGAGGCCAGACCTCACCCATCTTTTTGATATCTTCCCTCCTTAATTTAAGGAAACTCGCCCTTGTGTGGATTGATTCTGCAGCCTTCCTTATACTGAACCACATCGTACGGTGATCACTGGTCCCCAAGTGGCCTCCCATCTTGAAGTTTGTAACACTGTCCCTGTTAGTGAGTACCAGGTCTAGAACTGCCCATCACAAATGGGTTCACTGACTAGTTGCCTGAGGAATGTCCTCTGCAAAAAGTCCAGGATATCCCTGCTTCTAGCTGAAGCCACTGCTGGGAGGCTCCAATCCATATCTGGCAGGTTAACATCCCCCATCAGCAGCACCTCCCCCTTTTCTGCCATCTTGCCAGTGGCTTCCACCAGTACCTTATCTAATTCCTCCCAGTGCTGCAGGTCTATAGATCACTCTATTGTGAATAGTGGCTCCCTTCCCTATCTCCAGGGTGACCCACAGTACCTCTGACTCCCCCTGTATTCTCTGTATTTTCATTGCTTTTATGCTTTCCCTCTCAAAAAGCACCACACCTCCTCCTTTCTTTCCTGACTGGTCCTTCCTGAACAGATTATAGTCTGGTATGGACATGTCCCAGTCATGGTTTTCAGTGCATCATGACTCAGTAATGGCCACAATATCCAGGTCGACCTCTGACATGACAGCCTCTAGGTCCGAAATCTTATTTCCTAGACTTCTAGCATTTGCACACATGGCCTTCAAGATTTTGATTCCATTCTGCTTTTTCCCCCCACTTTTTTCCTTTTTGCCCTCCCTCCTTCCTACCTCGTTTTTTTAATGTTCTTGTTCCTTTCCTCCTTTATCTCTACCAACCCGCTCCCTTTATTAATGTGCACCCTGGAGGATTCCTCTCCCTTCAGATTCTCTGTACTCTCTACTTCTGCCTATGGGAGAGTCCTTTTCTGACTCCCTGATTTCTTCTGCTGCACCCCTTGGCTAGTTTAAATGTTCATCAAAGCGACATTTAAACTGTCCACTTAGGACTGCGGTTCCCTTCCGGGATGGATGCAGGCCATCACCCATATATAGGCCCTTATCCTCCCAGGTGGGTCCCCAGTCCCCAGTGAAGTCAAACCCCTTTTCTCTGCACCACTCCTTCATCCATGAGTTGAAGCTCCTGCTGTGGGAGTTCCTTCTCCTGTCCCCTGTTGTAGACAGGCAGCACCTCACAAAAAACATTGACTGAGCTACCAGCACCCTACAGCCAGAGTCCACTGTAACGGAGTGTTTTCAACCCCAATCCCTCTGGCTCGGGGCACCAGGCAAGGGTGCCCACTCTCACCATTTCTTTTTAATCTATACCTGGAACCCCTCATTCATTCCCTTCAGAACAGCCCTGAGGTCATGGGCATTCAAGTAGGCAGCAACAGATACAAACTATCAGCCTATGCAGATGATTTCCTGCACCTGGAGAACCCTCATATCTCTATACCAGCAGCTGTGTACATTATTAATAAATTCTGTCAGATAGCAGGTTACAAGCTTTAATTTGAACAAATCCAAAGTCATGCCTTTTAACATTCATGTTAGAAAACACTGGATTGAGAATTTTGGCCTCACCTGGGAACCCAAAGTTCTCACCTATCTTAGAATCAAGATTTCCCACTCTCTTTCCTCTCTGGTTTAACTCAGTCTCTCTCTCCTATCTGTCACACTATTCATGCATACTTTCAGAGATGGAAAGATTTGTTACTCTCGTTATGGGGGTGGGTGAATGTGATAAAGATGAACATTTTGCCTAGAGTACTCTACCCGATGAACATGGTGAACCCATTCCTCCCAAAGTGGTGGTTTCTTCGATTACAAGCCACTCTCTCAGAGTTTCATGGAATGGGAGGGCAGTCTGGAGGGTGTATTCTAAGTTGTCCCATCGGAAAGATCTGGGTGGATTACGTCTTCCCAACCTCTTCCTCTGCTACTGTGTGATAAAACTGCTGCAAAATCTTTAGGTGGTGTGCCAACTTTGAAGGTTCACTGGATGACTACATTCCTCAATGGATCTCCTTGAAAAGGCACTTATGCCACTCTTGGGGCCTCAACTTGGGCTATTTAACCTATGCCAAAATCTCAGAACTTCTTAACGGTCTACGGAATTCTCCAGTCTGGTGGTCTCTTAAAATCCTACTCCAGATCTGTTCTTACTTGAATCTGTTTTTGCACAAATATCTGTCTCAGCCTCTCTTTGGCAACCCACACTTCAAAATAGTCAATTGATCCATTCCCCTGAATTTCTGTCCAGCTCTTGGTAGAATACCTATATCATCTCTGATCTCGGAGGGTAGAGTTAGCCCTGAAAATGTACTCCATGAAAGGTTTTCTATTCCCATTTACCACTTCTTTAAACATTTGTAACTGCAGGGTGCGGTTAAATATTAGGATTTTGATAAAGTGACCCAACAAGGCCTGTTCATTAGTAGACTTGGTTTGGACAATCACTTGGCCTTACTGAAATATGGTCACATCTTTGCATTGTGCCTTGAACGGTTTCAATGTTTATAACCAGGGGGGAAGCTGTTTATTTGAGACATGTTCTGATATGTTGTAGTGTATTATGTACTAAAAACCTAATAAAGTACATTAAATTGAAATATATATATATATATATATATATATATATATATATATATATTTCTAGTTGCTCATTTCGGGTGCCTCTTATGACACAATACCTTCCCCACCCTATATAAAGCAACACCAGTCAAATTACCATGACCCATAAACATTTTGCTTGATTATAGTTATAATGTTTTGCTGCCAAAAATATCTTCCCATGCAAGTTAACCTTGTAATGCAAATCAAAAGAAGAAAAATGCAGACAATATACAGTATAATGTTTATGCTGAACTGTCTATAAATATTATCTCAAACTTCTTTCAAAACTGATGAACTTACTTAAAACATTTAAAAAAACTAATAACACTTCAAATGAAACACTGCTAAGGCAACATAGATGGGGAAAAGCATTTCAGACTTTTAAAACATTTTCCCTTTGCACCATAACCATAGCAGTGTTCCTTTGTAAACATGATGCAACTAATATACATCACCATCAAATGAAGCACCATAAGAGACAGCCATGATTTTTGTTAACAACTTAAAAAGAATGTTTACTTAGCAGGCTCCACACGTACTGTGTTGGAGACTGGACCAGAAATACACAATAAATGCATGACCAAAACTTTTGCTTACTTGGTTTTCTTAAATTTTATACGTTCTACATCCCCCATCCCTCTGAAAGAAAACAAAGCCACTTACATCCCACAGTTCCTTGTGGCTGATGTGACAGCCAGGAATCAGCTGCAGGAAATGCAATGGGATGGATTTTCAGCCCATCAGGGACCAAGTCCCACTCTGCAGTTTGCTGATGCAGACTGAACTCTCTGCACCTACAAACTTTGGTATTCTCAGCTCACACAACTGTGGGAAAAGTTATGTCTGATCCCACCAGGTGTAACATTTTGGTGTAGCTGCACAGAAAAAAATGTTTGCAAGTTGCTGTAACTTGGGGAGCTGGTAATAAGCCAGCTTCTACTTTGAAGATACCATGTGTTTGGTGAAAACGGTGGCTTTGCAAGTGAAGTTCCACTTGCGGCAGGTTTTCCCCTTGCCTACGACAATTTCAGGGAGTGTGGAAATCCAGCCCAGTGGGCTGTAATGGAACTTTAAGCTTTGAAAAACTTCATTTGGCTGGTAACCAGTCTGGTTGTGCTTCTGGGGTTAAGTAAAGTCTCCATCAACCACTAATAATAAACATGCCTCAGTTAGAGTATGTGCAACGCACCTCCCTGTCACAATAATAAAACTGCTCATTTTTGATGAAACAACAGTTACAGTACTACTACCTAGTATCTAAATCCAGGCTATTTAGCATAATAGTTAGGACTGAGTAGGTAGCTCTATGATAAGCCCTGATTTTTTTGCACCTTAGTATTGCAGTTGTCCCGGGACAGGACAGCCTGAAATTTAACATACATGTGGTTGGTGAGAGGATATCAGGATCCTATAAATTTGATGATGATAGTAGGGATCAGGATCCTGTAAATTTGATGATGTCGGAAGATCAGAGTTAAAGTTCTAGAAGGCTGCAAGTACATACATAGTTTTTACAGACTTTGATTGACAGAAACAAAATGGCTGCAAGTTAAAACATAAAACTTTCAGGTTTGTTAGAGTTTGGTCCAAGGATGATTCTTTGATAGGTGGCTTTACTGAGACATGCATAAATGTAAACACTTTAAAAAGGATCTGGCCAGGAACATCGCGGGACAAAACATTGCAGTGCAAAACAAAGCTGGAAAAACATTGCAGCCTGAGCCTGCAGTGTTGGCAAACAAATCCATTGACAGATAGAACCACACAGGTAGACAGCAGGCAGTATAATATAAAGACTCCCTGGTGCCAGTAGATCCCCATTCTCACCCTCTGATTCCTAGCCACAGCAACAATAGGCACATCACACCCTGTTGTGATCTCCAGTGCCATCCCGTCATCCCTGATCGCTAGTACCACTGTCACAGTATTCAGTATGTTGCAATATATCCCTGGTGTCTAGCAGATCCCCCACTCTTGTAGGTAGTCCCCCACCACCTTACTCCTGCCCTCACCCCAACCCCTAGCAGGTGACCAGCACAGCCCTCCACTCTCTGCCATGACTGGCCACCCAACTGAGCTGCAATGAATGAACACATACACATGCACACATGTTCCTTCATTGCAGCTCAGTCCGGTGGCCAACCGTGGTGGAGAGTGGAAAGTTGTGCTGGTTGCCCTCTCGGGGTTGGTGATGGGGGTGGGAGTGGGGTGATAGGGGACTACCTGCAAGGGGGGGTGTGGGTTCACTAGACGCCAGGGAAATATTGCAATATACTGAATACTGTGACAGTGGTGCTAGTGAGCAACAATCAGTGATCAGCGGTGGGAAGGGGGAGCAGTGGAGATTACAACAGGGTGTGATGCACCTATTGTTGCTGTAGTCAGGAATTGGTGGGTGGGTTGGGGGACCCACTGGACACCAGGGAGTCTTTACATCTCCCAGGTGCCACCTGCCTGAGTGGTTCTGTCCAGCGATGGATTTGTTTGCCGACATTGCAGGTTCAGGCTGCAAAATTTTGCTGGCTTTGTTTTGCACTGCAGTGCTTTGTCCTGCAGTGTTCCTTGTTGGATCCTTTAAAAAATATATATTTCCAGTTTTACACAGTCACAGTTCCATTTTCGACAAATTTTCTTAAGGTAATTTTTGCAGAAATGGGGTGTTCCATTTTTGTGACATGAGGAACATATTTTCATAACTGGTCACAACCTCATGTCACAAAAATGGCACACCCCAGCAGGAAACTGAGCATAATATGTGCAAATAGTTGGTAGACAGGAGCTCAACTCCTCCATCAGTACTGTACCTTTTCTATTTCCCCACTCCCCTCTCTGGCACCAGGAACCCAAACCCAGTGTCAGAGATACAGTACAATTTACAAAACATATACATGGTCACTGGTAGCTCATCACTGGTGGCCATCACACCCCATCCCCCATCTTTTTCCCACCAGTCTATACTATATGGCTGCTGGGTTCCCAATCCCAGTGGGTCATTAAGTATACCCCAACCTTCTGACACTGAGCCCTCAGCCCTAGTTTTGGAAATTAATGAAAAATAAATAAATAAGACATATGGCCACCAGTAGCCCATCTAACCAGCCCAACTCCCTACCAACCTGCTAGTACAAAATACACAGCAATTGGTGTACCTAGCTCTGGTGGCTTTGTAAGAATTCTCCTCTATGCCCAATAATGGGACTCCAACCCTTGTGTTGGAGAATAATGTTAATTAAAAAATATGGCCACTGGGAGCCAAACTCAGGTGGCCATCACAATTTCACATAATCCCATCCTCACCCAATATTAGGACCCCTACCCCAGTGCTGGACAAACCTTAAAATGACTTTGGAGTCCCATGGAGGACAACTGGTATACTCCCCTCCAACCTCTGCTTGCCATAGTAATAATTCCCAGAAAAAGAAAACAAATTACTCATGAGCAAGATTGTTTTTCAGCCTTTAAATGTTCAGATGGCCATAACTTGGCTAGAGTTAGGGGCCAAAAAATCTTAGCATTGCATTTCTTTATCTTTGTCAGTTAAAGGAGGAACCCTTGTTTGTGCAGCAATGTATTATTGTGTCATGAATAATATTATGCAAATATTGGCTGGAGTTAGGAGTTATAGTGTGAAAATCATGACCCCCAAGGGATTGACTACTGCCTGTCTATTGTTATATTGCCTGAAGGCTAAGGGTAATATGGCTACTAGAAGACAATAGTTCATTCAGAGGGGTCAAGGTTTTCATGCTGTAGCCCAAAACTATCTGGTTAATATTCATTTTATGAAACCTTGCAACTTGATTGATAATCAAACACTGTACTAAAGAAATACATGAATGAGATAGTGCAGACTTTCAATTTTTATCAATATAACTGTTTAACAGGAGTAATAATATTAGTAGTCTGAAATTTTGTAAATCAAACTGCATAACATAAACAAGAAATTAAGCAAGTTGTAAGACATGTTGTTCTACCTTAAACAGAAGAAATAGTGTAATAACATATTATCTTGCTAAAAATAAAAGATGTTTTACAAAGATATTTTGTGGTATTATAAAATGAAGAATAATCAAATAAATTATTACTGATGATATAACTTTTGCTAGAGTATAGCTCATTAATAATGTTTACTACAATGAACAGTGATCTAAATACCATAACAATTAATGGATAAGAAGTCCCTAATTGGTTAAAATTGATGTAACATTTTAAATAAAGAGCTTTAAGCAAACATTGGTATAAAGTGAATTATTATACTGTGCTAACCATAGTAGTATGGTGTTGTTTGGATACATCATGTTGTTTAGCAGCAGTTCTCTTGTATCCAATTGTTTTTTTTGGAGATGATCATTCCAGATATTCATTTGTGGCAATCAATACACACAACTGATGCTGAGATGTTAAATATATGTTTCAGAGTCTTCCCAGTAGGCTCAGTCATGTAACTGACTGTGAGTTGCTACTCATGATATTTTGTGTAGTTGGCACATGTGTAAACAACGAGGCTAGTACATGTCTCAGAATAGGTGTCAGAAGTGGCATTAAGGGATTTGGTTTGTATCTGTGTAGTCTAGTGCAGTTAAAATGATGAAATGTTCATTCTGCTCTTCAATTATTGACTGAGTGTGGTGAGTTATAGTTTTGATGATTTTTTTTTATATCAAGCAATATCTCTTTTTATATATGGCAAGACTCATGGAGAATTTTGTTGGCTCATTTACATGTGATGCATAATGATTGATGCCACATTTGGATTTGGGCTTACCTGTGGACATCATGTGCTTGCTTTCACGACCATGTTTATGCAGGGTAGTTCTGCATGTGGCTCTCAAACAGTGGTTAGTGTAGAGTTTTTGAGAGTTTGTATTTCTCACACATTGTATGCACTGGGGTAATATAGTACCATGGTTCTCCATCACTGGATTTTGTTGTCTTTAGTTTTTGCTAAACTGAAGGATTGAGGGGGTTTAGCTTCATATGATATTTCTGAAAGAACAGAACATGCCACCTTGCCATTCTTGAAAACCATGATGGGAAAATGGTGCTATTGTTAATTGAGTAATTTTCTTTCTTCAATCCTCACATTTGCATACTATTGACATACCAGTTTTATAATTGTGGTATCTATTTTGTTTTGTCATTGTCAGGATTGTAATTTTGTTTTTAAGGAGTGGTTTGTTTATGTTTTGTGTTTTATAGAGGAGGATTACTAAAAATAGTTGCATTTTAGTATGCTAGTAGTACATTTTGTTCATGCTGTGTAGAGAGTGTCTGTTAGGAAAGATTGTATTGATAGGAGAATAGTTTATTGTTGTATCTTTTTTAAAGAAAGGAAGAACATTTTTTGTAAATATGTAGTTTACTGCCAGCCCGGTGGCGCTGAAGGCTGAGGCACTGGATGCCTTACCTCGTGGCATACCAGCAACCCTGGTTCGGGAATGAGACCGGGGCATTGGAGGTTGGCAGTGGGGGGTGGAGCTGGATGGAGCTGCCAGGAGGCAGATCTCCTCTCTGGGGAGGTATGGTGGCTACCATCAGATAATGGCTGCCTCTTGGTGGAGGCCAGGGCCAGCTCAGGCTCAGAGGGTGCCAGACATCAGGCCAATGGGGTGGGGGATAGGGGTGATTACTGGGGCTGTAAGGCACATGCACACCTCCACGCACATGCACACCTACTCCTGGGGCCCCTGGGAGAAAATGGAGGGGAAAACACACCAGCGGTAGAGTGAAGATCAACTCCCTGCAGGTACCGCTCCTGGACTGGGTGTAAGGTAAGCCCCAGTGATTCCGGGGGATGGGGCTGGCAGAGTTGATCAGATGGGGGCAGGCAGCAAGGCACAAAAATAGTTGTAGTCATGATAAAAAAAATAAATATGTAGTTTACTTGTATTGTGGAGGTGCATGTTGTACATTTCTATTAATAGGTACTGTCAAAGTGTGTGCAGTAAAGGCACAGGCTATTAATCTACAATAATTAAAAATTAGGTAATTTATTTTATAGTATCTGTACTTTTTTATGTGCACTTGCACCCCATGCTCACCCCGTCCCCACCAACAGGCATCACGGTGTGTGTTGGGGTCATCAGCCTTAACTCTCACCCCATTGCACAAATAAATAAGCTGATGTGATTCAGTATAGGAGAATGGGGTGAGAGTTAGGCCCAATGACCCCAAAGCATACCTGATGCCTGTTGGTGGCATCGGGGTGGGTGTGGGGTGCAAGGAGTGGCGACCCTTACACCGAATTTCCTCACCTTTGTTGCTATGGAAGAACCCTAACTGATGCATTAAATGGAGATTTTGCCATGAATTTACCTTCTTTTTGAGAATGTGTACTATCAATAGTGAATGGTATGTGGTGGTGGGAGTGCAGGGCTTTCCATTTGTGCATAATAACCCTAACAGTAACGGTAACGCTAACAATAATGGTAACGGTAATGGGAATCCTAATAGGAATGTTAACGCTAACAGTAACCCCAACTGCTAATGGTAACAGTAATGAGAACTGTTACGTAACGGAAATGCACATGCAAATGGTAACACAAATGTAATGAAAATGCAAATGGTAAAGGAAACGCAAGTGCAAATGTGAACACAAACACAGATGGTAACACAAATGGCAATGAAAACGAAAATGGTAATGATAACGCAAACAGAAATGCAAATGTAAGCGCCAATACAAATGCAAATAGTAAATACACACGGTGATGCAAACAAAATGCTAATGAAAATTGTACCAGAAATGCAAATGGTATTGGTAACGCAAATGCAAACAGTAGCGCCAAAGGTGACTCAAAAGGAAACAGCAATGCTAACGGTAACAGAAATGTAAGTGCAAATGGTAATACACATGGTGACACAAACAGAAATGATTAAGCAAATGGAAACACAAGCACAAACGTAAACGCAAACACTAAGGATAATGCAAATGGTAACAGAAATGCAAATGGAAATGGTAACGCAAATGGAAATGCAAACTTAAACACAAATGCAAACAGTAACCGTAACGGTGATGCACAAGGAAACAGAAATGCAAGCCACAACAGAAATGCAACCACAAATGCTAATGGTAACAGAAACACAAACACAAATGGTAAGAAACTTAGAAACATAGAATTTGACGGCAGATAAGGACCGCTTGGCCCACCCAGTCTGCCCATTTCCTTACCTAATGGATAAGCTGCAGATCCTAGTTAACCAGCAGCCTACTTCTTCCTACCCCCCCCCTAGAATTGCCTTATGACTGTCCCATGCATGCTTGAATTCCACCACTGTTTTTGACTCCACAACCTCTTCCAGAAGGCCGTTCCATGCATCCACAACCCTCTCTGTGAAAAAATACGTCCTTCAATTACCTCTGAGCCGCCCCCCCATCTTCAAATTGTGCCCCTTATTCTTGCACACCTCTTTTTTTGAAAGATGCTACCCTCTTGGACTTTGTTGATTCCCTTGAGGTACTTGAAAGTTTCTATCATGTCCCCTCCCTCCTTTCCTCGAGGCTATACATATTAAGCTCCTTAAGTCTCTCTTCATATGTCTTCTGGTGCAGACCCTGCACCATTTTAGTTGCCCTCCTCTGAACTGCTTCCATCTTGTCTATGTCCTTATGGAGATTGATCTCCAGAACTGCACGCAGTACTCCAGATGGGGTCTCACCAGCTGTCTGTACAGAGGGATAATAACTTCCTGTTTTCTACTGGTGATGCCTCTCCTATGCATCCCAGTATCCCCCAGCCCTCTTTGCCATCTCACATTGCTTGCCCACCTTTAGGTCATCTGATATTACTACCCCCAGGTCCCTTTCCATTTTGTTGTTGTTAGTATCTCACCCCCATTGTGTACTCTTCCCTGGGTTTTGTTTCCCAGCTGCATTACCTTGCACTTAGCATTAAATCTAAGCTGCCATACATTTGACCATTCCTCTAACCATGCCAAGTCCCTTCTCATCCTTTCCACCCCACCTTGTGCATCAACTCTGTTGCAGATCTTTGTGTCATCTGCAAAGAGACATACTTTTCCTTCCAGTCCCTCTGCAATGTCACTTATAAAGACATTGAAGAGGACCGGTCCTAATACTGAACCCTGCGGTACCCCACTAGTAACCCCCCTTTCTTCAGAGTGTCTAGGTAGGCCATGTCCATAGCCCTTCCCCGATCTACTACTTTGGTCACCCAGTCAAAGAAATCTATCAGATTTGTCTGGCATGACCTTCCCACTGTGAATCCATGCTGCCTTGGGTCCTGTGCCCCTCTGGCCTCTAGATAGGTAATGCAAATGGTAACAAAAACACAAAAAGTAAATCAAATGGAAATGCAAATGGTAATGGTACCGGCAATAGTGACCCCAAAGGAAACAGTAACGCAAATGGAAATGCAAACGCAAGTGAAAACACAAATGCAAATGGTAACGCAAACAGAAATGCTAATGAAAATGGTAATGGTAATGAGAACAGTAACGGTAATGGAAACTCACATACAAACAGTAACGCAAATGGTAATGAAAATGCAAACAGCAATGGTAACACAAATGCAAGCTGAAATGGCAACGCCAATGGTGATGCAAAAGGAAACAGTAAAGCAAACAGTATTGCAAATGCAAGCACAAAAGCAAACAGAAAAAGTAACAAAAACAGTAATGGAAATGCAAGCGCAAATGTGAAACCAAACACAGATGGTAACACAAACAGCAACAAAAATGCAAACAGTAATGGTAACGCAAACAGAAATGGAAACACAAGCGCAAATATAAATGCAAATGGTAATGCATGCGGTGATGCAAATGGATACAATAATGCGAACGGTAATGGAAATGCAAGCGCAGACGTAAACACAAACACAAATGTTAATGCAAATAGTAACGGAAACGCAAACAGTAATGGTAATGCAAATGCAAATACAAATGGCAATGGCAACGCACAAGGAAAATGTAACCCAAGCGACAATGGAAACACAAGCGCCAATGCAAATGGTAATGGTAATGGAAATGCAAACAGAAATGGTAACGCAAACAGTAACGAAAACACAAATGGTAACACAAGTGCAAATGCAAATGCAAATGGTAACACACATGGTGACACAAACGGAAACACTAATGAAAATGTTAATGGAAACGCAAACAGTAACGCCAATGGTGATGCAAACAAAACAGTAATGCAAATGGTAATGCAAACATAAGTGCAAATGCAAATGGTATTGCACATGGTGATGCAAATGGAAACACTAACACAAACGGTAATGAAAATGCAAGCGGAAATGGAAACGCAAACACTAAGGGTAACCGTACTGCAAACTCACATGCTTTGTGTTCAAAAAAGGTGCATCCAGAAGCACAGTGAATACAAAGAATGTGGGCACAATGGTGGCCCTTGGACAGGAAAATGAGCACTTGGAATACTAAATTGCTTATATCTCAGGAACCGTACAATGCAGAAAAAAATTTAAATCTCATATTATTTACAACTTTCCAGGCTAGTTTTGTACTTAGCCCCCCAGTGGGTGACTAAGAATTTTTGTGACGAAAAGTCTGTATGTCAAACTGTTTGTGAGATACAGGACCCAAAAGGTGCGTCGGACACCATAATGTTATCCTATGGGAAAAATCATCAATTTCAGACTGTAACTTTTCAGCCCTGCTATATTTTGGCACCAAACCACCAAAATGCACATCTGTGTGATGTTGGCTTTCTCCCCTGCAAATTTCAGCCCAAAAGAGTAAACTGGTGTTTTGCAGCAGGGTGACAAAGATCTTCTATTATTTTGGGCACAGTGTCACAAATTACTTTCGCAAATCATGACATTTTTGCAAAAAGAATCATGAAAGTGTCACATTTTCGAAAGAACTTTGCGACACTACTTTTTACAAAAATTTTAAAAACATATTTCTGGGGTATTTTATCCCCCAAAAAAGACATGACTAGCATCCTCAGGGTTCAACTAGGTGAACACAACAAGAATTGTGTCCCTAGAGGGTCCCAAATTTAAATGCCAAGAATTTTTCTAACCACCAACTGAAACAAAATGGCTGAATCATGAAAGTAAAAGGGTCATTTGTGACAGTAAAAATTGCATTTGCGACACTTTCGCATAGTTTGTTAACTTTTCCCATAGACTATACTAGAATTCAGTGTTTTTTTAATAACTTTTGAATCGTTCAATATGTTTTCATGAAATTTTCTAAAGGCATATCAGGGACCATGACTGCATGTTCCCTGAAGTTTTTGGACTGATCTCACAAACCATGCGGGCTGTAGGCACACGCAAAGAAACATGCAAAAACCCATAATTTATGTGTTTTTTGGTATTCTGTAGCTCCACAACCGTACATCAGACCATAATAAAACTTTGCAGATCCAGAAATCTAATCTATGGTACCAGACCTTGCATTGAAATCTGTCATATGGTGGCAAAGTTATTAAGGTGCAAATTTTCAGATTTAACCTTAAATGGAGTACTCAACCCTAACTATAGTATAAGATATATATATATATATATATATAGGATACATGATATGGGCATAAGTGTGATATGGCAAATATTGTCACTCCTGTAGAGTGAGCTCTGGATATCTCACAAGTGCCTTCATCACTAGTGAGATATCCAGAGCTCACAATGCAGGAGTGACAATATTTGCCATAGCAAATGATCTGTACATCATGTATTCAATTTATATACAGTAATATGGCCAGGACTTTCAGAAGTATGGTTATGTTGTCTTGTGTTCTGCTCTTGTTTATGTGTTTGCTCATTCTGTGTGTGAGTTTTTCTGAATGAGCTGGCAGTGTTACAAACTCTGAGAAACAGATGAGTGTGTTTTGCAATGCTAAATTAGCTAGTTTTAAGTAGGAGTGAGAAACAAACTACTTTGTGAAGCTGTATTCTTTAGAAGTCTGGCTGCAGCCAAGCTGAGAGTATCACAGTAATTGTAATTGGCTGAGAGGCAGAATTTTAGGAGCAAGTGAGTGTTTTTAGTTGTTATTGAGTTAGCTGCAAGCAGCAGTGAAGAACAAGCTGTTCTGTGAAGCTATGCTCTTTACAATTTTGGCTGCAGTCAGGCTGAGAGTATCACTGTAATGAGCTGGAAGTTAGGTGTGGGGAATAAGTAGTGTTTTGTAATGCTGAGTTAGCTGCAGGCAGCAGTGAGACCTCTCATGCAGTTCTGCATTTGTGTCTATGGTAACAGCACAGGTGTTTTTTGCATGCTGAGGGGAAAGCTGCCTAGAGTGATGATATCAGTGACCTTTGTGTGACCTGTGTATGTAAATGGCTAATATTATCACAGTAGAGCAGAGGGTAAAAATATCACACTGCCGTGGATGATGCACTGTTTTATCTTACTCATTTATCACTCACCCCATTGTGTGTGTGTGTATATATACAGTATATATATATATATATATATATATATATATATATACACACACACATATATATATATACATATATGTGTATATATATATTATGGTACAACAGTAATGCTACCATAGTTAGGGTTGAGTAGCACTTTTCAGGTTAAAGGGCCAAATGTTGCACCTTAATAACTTTGCCACTGTTAAACAGATTTGCCTGAAATTTAATATGCACAATTGGGCATGGTAGATCCTGGGATCTGCCAAGTTTTGTATTGGTCAGATATATGGGTGCGGAGTTATTAAGCAACTACCAATTGCGCAATTATGCTTTTTTGCGATTTCTTTGCTCTCACCTACAGGTCACACAGTTTGTGCAACTTGTCTAAAAACTTCAGGGAACATGAGGCCAGGGTCCCCAATGTGCCTTTTGAAGATTTTGTGAAAAAATATTGAACGGTTCAAAAGTTATTCAAAAAACAAGTTCCCATTATAAGTCAATGGGAAAAGTTAACAAAAAGTTTGAAAGTGTCACAAATGCACTTTTTTAGTGTCGCAAATAACCCTAGTAGTGTCGCAGATCTACCATTTTGTTTCCAGTTGGTGATCAGAAAAATGCTTGACATTTAAATTTGGACCGTCTAGGGACACAATTCTTTTTGTGTTCACCTAGTTGGACCCTGAGGATGCTAGCCATATCTTTATTTTGTGGTTAAACACCCCAGAAATATGTTTTTCAAATTTCTGGAAACAGTAGTGTCACAAAGTAGTGTCACAAGCACAACACTTTTGCAAATTTTTGTGAAAAGTGTTGCAAATTGCGACACTACTTTTCAGGCTATGGCCAAAATGACAGGAATTCTTGGCCACCCTGCTGCAAACAAACGGTTTGGTCTTTTGGGCTGAAATTTGGAGGGAAGGCAACCAACATCTCACAGATGTGCCTTTTCATGGTTTGGTGAAAAAATACTGCACAGCTGCACAGTTATGGTACTCTGAAGTTGGCATATATATTATAGTGGCACGGTAGTGCCATTATAGTTAGGGTTGTGTAGCCATATCTATGTTAAACCTCAAAGTTTGCACTTTAATAACTTTTTAACCATTTGTCCAATTTGCCCAAAATGTGGAATGTAGAAAGATTTGTCATAGAGCTCCAGATCTGGAAATTTGCATTTCGATCAGATGTACGGTTGCCGGATTGTAGTGGGCTCAAAAAGTGAAAAATCTCCAACGTTGCGCTTTGTTTGTCCAGCCATAGTGCACTGAAGAATGCATTTGACTGGGTTCAAATTGCATTGGCTGCATGGGTCTTGGGTAGCAGTGGTACCTTTCAAAGATTTTGTGAAAAAATCTTGTTCCATTCAAAAAAGATAGTCTACAGGAAAATATATATGTGCACTGCGAAAACAATTGCAATCACATTTTTTTATCGAGCTTGCCTTAAAATGTTGTTGTGCTACCGCCATCTTGTTTTCAGCTAGTGATGGAGAAAAAACATTGTAACTCAAAAAATACTGCACTTGTAAATGCAACAATCATTGGGTTTACCTAATCGAGCCCCAAGTTTGTGGCTAGGTGGACTGGAAAAACATTTTCCAACTTTTTTTATTTTTTCAATTGCAACATTTTTTGTGCCGCAAAAACATCTGTGACAACTTTAGATATGATTGTGGTAACATGTTTTTGATCGAGATCACATTTCCATTATAAAGATAGGAGAATTTTGCTATGTGTTCCTTTTCTTTGTCACTTGACTGTGACAAGGTGGATTGTGCGATTGGCCTGAAAATTTCAGGGTACAAAGCCCTAGTGCCATGGATGTGCCTTTCACTGGTTTGGAGCAGAACATTTAAAGAGATTCAGACCTACGGCATTCCAAAATTCAGAAATTTCCCCTTGGGGTAACATTGCAGCACTTGTTTACTTTGTCCTTTCATTGTGGCAACATGGATTACGCTATTGATCTGAACTTTCCAGGGTGCAAAGTCCTAGCCCTATAGGTGTGCCTCTTAGTGGTTTGGTACAGAAACATTCAACATGGCCATAGTTACCGCTCTGTGAAGTTCAGACATTTTCTCATAGGATAACATTGTGGTGCCTGTCACACCTTTCGGGGCCCGTATCTCGAAGATGGTACAAAATACAGACTTTTCATCACAAAATTGCTAGGGGGTACTAAGCACAGAACTAGGTTACAAAGCCATAAAGCCCCTGAAATTAGAATTTTTTTCCTAGCATGTACGGTTCCTGAGATATTTCTGAATTACTGTTCCAATTGATCATTTTCATGTGCATGGGCCACTATTATGTCCTCAGAGAGTTAGCACTCACTTTGTGTTTCAGTGCCCATATCTTGGAAATGATGCAAGATGCATATTTGATCGGCTTATGTTGCAAGAACTACTGACTCTCTCCATTACAGCCACACTTGAATTTTTTTCACACCTCCTCTGGTTCCTAAGATATGGGCAGATTACTTAACATGGCCTCCTTTCCTTATATTGCTGCTGTATGGCTCCATGCTTATCTGTATGTGGGAGTGCAGGGCTCAGAGGTGCTGTACTCCCACAAACACATATCATTATTCACAACTGGGCAGCTTGGTGGGAGTGTGTCCACCAACACATTCCATTTACTACTTACATTACACTTTAAAAAAGAAAGAAAATTCTTTGCAAAAACTTTGTTGATGCATCAGTTAGGATTGTTTCCACACTGACAAAAGTGTGGAAATTTCACATAGAAACCACCCACCCCACCATCCCACCCCATGCCCCTCCTCAAAACCCTAACTCCATATTCCTCCCAACCCCCACACACACACATACAAGAAGACACATGCAACATTGTACAACACTACACCACTCCGCACATCTGTAAGCACAATAATCACAACACTGTACTACTTTCACATACCACTATGTAATGCAAACACAAATACAGTATAAGCGACTCTAAACTGCTAGCACAGTGTGATGACGTACTGCTGCCATATCTTCCTAATACAACACTTAGTCTGTACACATTTTCAAAATTTTGATTTGTGTGTATCATATTCCAACAATTGGGTCACTACAAATATTGTCACTACCACATAGGCGTATGGTAGCAGCACAAATCTACCTGCCACATACACAGCACTTTGCAGATACTGCTCTGGTGGCTGAACAGAGTGTGGGATAGGATGGCCTCTGGATCAGAGACTGGACTTATTCTGGGATCTGTTCCATTGAAGGCAAAGGTGCAAAATCTTGCTGTCATTCTGGACAGGGATTTGATGATGGAGGTGCAGGTGTCTTCTACCGTCCTCGCCTGTTTTTTCCATCTCAGAAATGTTGCCAGGATAAAGCCCCTTGTGCCCCTTCTGGACCTCCCCACTTTGATGCATGCCTGAGTTACATCAAGGCTTGACTACTGTAATATGCTCTACCTCAGGGTCACGGGAGGATCTCTCTGCAGGCTGCAGTTGATGCAGAACACAGCTACCCGGTTACTTACTGGGCAGCCAAAATTTTGCCATATTACACCGGTACTGCATGATCTGCACTGGCTGCTGGTCAGGTGGAGGATCCTCTTTAAGGTGAGTCTTCTCACCTATAAGGCCCTACATGGCCAGGATTCTGGTTTCCTGTCTGACTTTCTTGCACCATCTCTCTCAGTCTTCCCCCTCCACTCCTCCAGTGGGGACCCCACCTAGCAATTCCCAGGATGAGGATAAAATCATCTGGCGACAGGGCTTTTAGTGTTGCTGGCCCCATCCTGTGGAATTTGATACCCTTCAGGGTTAGGTGGGCCCCAACCTTGGAGGTATTCAAAGCCCTCCTTAAGGCTCTCCTATTTGCCCAGGTCTTTCCCAATTCATCTGCTAGTCTGCTGGTATGGATAAAGTTCTCAGCACCACTTTTTAAGTTTACTTTTTATATAGATTTGTTTTTTGTGGATTTGATTGTTTCTTTCTTTTTCTTTTACTATTTAGGGACCTATTTATGTATACTTGTTTATCTGATTGTCCGGTGCCCAGAGCCTCTGGGATTGGGCATCTTTTAAATAAACATTGCATTGCCTTGCCTAAACTTCCACCAACACATGTTGTTATGCTGCTGCGTTACCTGGAAACACTGATTAACAGTATCTTATGGTTACCTTTGCATGTTATAACTATTGCTGTTACATCTTAATTCTAAACTATGCTACAAGACATTACTTTTCTTACTACCACTGTTTGTATTAGGACTAACTCACTGTATCACAAAACAAAATGTAAACATCCAATGACTGTTGCTACACTCACAGAAACTGTCATTTTTAATACACTATGCGTGGATCACATCCACATGTCTGTGTACCCCCAAGCCACTACGATGGCTGCAGAACTCATACACTTGGTGGACTGTCACAATGCCTCTGTCTTCTGGAATGTTTACAGACTAGTCTGTCACATTTGTTACCTGATCCTGCTTGTCCCTGGTTGCTTGTCTTGACTTGCCCATTGCCTTGCTTGCATGTGTGTGTGTGGGTTGGGGGGAATGCGGGGTTAGGGTTTTGAGAAGGAGGCGTGGGGGTGAGGTGGTGGGGTGGTAACCCTAATGTGGAATTTCCTCACTTTTGCCAGTGTGGAAACAACCCTAATTGATGCATTAACAAAGTTTTTGCAAAGAAAATATATCTATATCTTTATCTATATCTATATCTATATCTATATCTATATCTATATCTATATCTATATCTATATATATTATATATTATACTGGCAGTACTTCAGTACTGAGTAAGCACTCAATGTTAAACCTCAAATTTTGCACCTTAGTAAATTTACCACCACATGACAGAGTCACCTGAAATTTTGCATGCGCAGTCTGGTACCATAGGTCTCTGGATCTGGCAAGACACGTTATGGTCGGATGTACAGTTGCAGAGCTACAGAATGCAAAAAAAAAAAAAAAAAAAACAGACTTTTTGTGCATTTCTTTGCTCGCGCCCACAGCCTGCATGATTTTTCTGTTTAGTCCAAAATCTTAGAGGAAGATGCAGTCTGGGTCTCCGATGTGCCTTGCAAAGATTTGGTTTAAAAATATTAAACCATTCAAAAGTTATTACAAAAACACATTGTCCATTATAGTCAAAGGAGAAAAATATATGTGTCTCATGAAAGTTTTGCAAATGCAATTTTACTTTTGCAAATGCTCCTTTTACTTTCATGCTGCCACAATTTTGTTTTCTGTTAGCGAGAGAGAAAAATGCCTGTGACCCCCTAGGTAAAGACAGACTGTTGGGTTTACCTAGTCGGGTCCTGAGGATGCCAGCCCTATCTTTTTTTCTGGGTAAAACCCCCCAGAAATGCCATTTTAAATATTGGAGAAAAAATACTTTCACAAAAGCATTTATGAAAGTTTCACAAATGTGAAAATGGTATGCTGTTTTTTGCTAAACTTTCACATTTGTGAAAGGACTTTTCCAAAAGAAAAAACCTGCAAATCTTTGCCATCCTACTGCTACAAAACGGTTGGGTCTTTTGGGCTGAAATTTGCAGGGTTGCAAGGCCAGGTCCCACAGATGTGCCTTTTGGTAGTTTGCTGCTAAAACATTCAAGGGGGCCAAAGTTGCAGCTTTCCAAAGTTGAGAAATTTCCCGTAGGATAACATTGCAGCATCTGTGATGCCTTTCGGCACCCGTATCTTGAAAACGAAGTGAGAGATACAATTTTTGCTACCTGCAGCTTAGCTCACTTTTAGGTGAGCTAAGCTGCAGAAACAAGTTTGGAAATGATAGATTACACCATTAGTGGAAATATTTTCCTATTTGCTATGGTTATGGAGATACAGTATTGCCAAAAACATGTTACAAGGGTTCCAAGGGTGCCTTTTTAGTGCATTTCAGTGCACATATCTTGTAAACTATGTGATATATAGATCCAGACAATCTATCACACATAGACATCTCGCTGTCACGATTAAAATGACACTTGAAATTTTTTCCCAGCTACTACAGTTCCCGAGATATTAGCACATTACTGTTTCAAGGGTTCCTTGCCCTATAGGGCTTCTGTATTGTTCCACAGTTATGTGTGAGTGGGAGTGCAGGGCCCAGATCGCCTGTGCTCCCAATAACACATAGCATTTACCACTTGCATTACACTTTCTCAAAAAGAAGGGAAATTCATGGCAAAAAACTCTGTTAATGCATCAGTTAGGGTTCATAGCACAGCGACAAAAGTTTGGAAATGTGATGTTAGGGTTCAAAACCCTAACTCTGCATTCCCCCCACAACACACACCAGACACATGCAAGATAGTAAGACACTATACCACTCCATCACATCTATAAGCACAATGATCACAACACTGTACTGATTTCACATAACACCATGTAATGAAAAAACAAACACAGTATGATCAACTCTATACTGCCAGCACAATATGACACATTATTGTTGGCATATCTTCTTTATACAGTGAGACTTAGTCTGTACACATTTTCAAAATATTGATTTACGTGTGTCATAATTCAACAATTGGCACACTGCAAGTATCGCTGCTACCACATAGGCATGTGGTAGCAGGAAAGATAGAGCTGACACATGCACAGTACTTTTCAGATACTGCTCAGGTATGAAACTAGCACCATCACATGTTGTTATACTGCTGCATTACCAGGAAATACTCATTAACAGTGTGTTATGGTTAGCTTTGGATGTTACAGCTGGTGCATTTACAACTCACTTGTAAATTATACTACAAAAATATTACTTTTATTATTACTACTGTTTGTTATTAGGACTGACTCACTGTATCAGAAAAAAACAAACTCTGGTCAGAGCCAAAAGTGCTGTGGAGAACTTTTGGGATGCTTTTACCATTTTTTTCTAATGAATTTGCACAATGCAGATCTGCTGAGAGGCAGTTTCAATGTGGTCTTGATTTTACACATTTTTACAATGTATTTTCCTAGAACATGCCTGCTGATTGCTATATAGTTAGCCTAGATAGTTCACAGAAGAAATGGCAACTTATTTTTGGGTGGCGGAGCACTAGCAGTAGGATGCTGGAATGTGTCATACATAGATACAAGCTGTGTGCAGGCAATAACACCCAGTGGCCATACACCTCAGGCACTTGTATGCAGATCCATTGTCCTGGTGCTGTTGCATTGCTCAGTGCAGATGAAAACTGATGCTGTACTCACTTACACAGGTCCTGGGACATGCATGTTATAGCCAGCCTCCCATTTGTTTGTACAGTTGGGGAACTGTGAACGCACTATCCATAGCCTGGAGTTTACACTACAAATGGCATTGCAGGATACCGCACTCTATGGCACCCAGGATACCTCAGCAGTCCAGAGGGTGGCATATTACAGAATGGGACAGGAAGATTTTATGACAGCAGGAAGATACAGCATCGACAAGGCATGCATTGGAGGTATGTCAATTCCCTCTTATGGTTTGCCAGGGACATACACATGTCTGCATACACTGGTGGGTCTGTAGCTTGTGTTGTGCCCCAATGTATGGTATAGGCACTTTGATCATTCTGGAGTGCAGGTCCCAGGCCCGGGGTCCAGTGCAGTCAGCAGCTGGCCATGGTAGGGTGTGGAGGGCAGTGCTAGTCTCCTCAACAAGTCAGATATGGGGGGAGCGGGGTTGTCTATGTACCAAGGTAGTGGGTGGGGGTCCTCCATGCTATGGACATGGACCAAGTTTTCCTCTGGTGTGATTGGGTCCAGGGAGTCCCTACTATGGAGCTCTTTGGGGATGGAATTGGATCAATTGGGGATAGGAGGGGATACCTCTAGTTCACCATGGCTGCCAGGCTGCTGTGCACCTGGGTGTACTTCTGCAGCTCACCTGTGGGTGGCTGGCCAGGTTAGGCTAGCTATTCATGGCCTAGTTGTGGGCCACACTGCTCTGGGTTGCAAGTGGTGCATTCCCACTGAGTATGCCAGAGTGCAGCATATGCATGGGAACACACCATCAACTTGCACAGCATGCTATTTGTGTGCACCCTGACCCATTCCCTTGTGTCAGGCACATCCCACATATTTGAATATCAAGCTGTGTGGCACATCTCCCTTTTCTGCTGGGATGTGCTGTGCATCTCCTTTGAATATGGGGGCCCTGGACTAGGTTACTCTGAAGAAATATATTATCAAAATGGGAAAATCATGACCCCACTGAAAACAAGATATTGCATCTAATCTGGGACAGCCTGAGTAAATACAATGCAAAAATGTGTAAACAAAGATCCTCATGACAATGAGATGTAGCATCTCCCCTGTGCTATCTAGGATACAAATATAGGATAAGAAATATTTTAAGGAAATTTTCTTTAAACTGAACTTCACTGTGGTCACCGACACAATCACAATCACACAGGAGTGTGTTTTGCTTATTTTGTGGAACACATAAAAATACAGGTGAGAAAGAATAAGTGCCTCAGCTGGGACTTGAACCCAGGCCTCCTGGCAGTATTGTGGCTATAAGGATGGTGTGTAGTGTGTGTGTGCACAAAATATTGGATAAGAAATATTTAAAGGAAATTTACTCTAAACTGAACTTCACTGACATGATCAGCTTCTTTATAACATATTAGAATGCATTTTTTTTTGCCAATTATTTTACCAGGTGAGACACATTAAGGTGAAAGCGTGTTTGCAGGTGCAACCTGGGAGCATGAGGAAGTTAAGTGACTTGCTTAGGGTCACACAATATGCAAGTGGGGGCTGTGGCATTCAAACCCAGGTCTCCAGATTTGCAGCTCTGAGCCTTAAACCACTGCGCCATACTGCCTCCTCATATAGTGTTGTTTTATTTTGAATGTTGTGGCCATAAGGATGGTATGTACAGAGTGTGTGTGTGTGCGTGTGTGTTTGCTGTAGCTCAATATATTTTTTTCCCAAAAAACATAGTAGAAAATTTCTGCCGATTGCTACATACTGTATTTAGTCTGGGCAGTTCACTGAAGACCTGGCATGTGTCTGAGACAGTGCTCATCAAATAGTGTCTGTAGAGGTTAAAAAAAAAACAGTGTAAATCATAGATTTGCTGGGAAAGGGTGACATTAATGAGGTACGAATCTTTTTTGAAAGACAATACATTCCCAAGTGAAACTAGTATCAAGAAGCTGCTTAAATGCTAAGTATTTAAATGTGCAATTTGTTGCATTCTGAAGGGGTAAATAAATCTCCAGTTTAATAGGCAACCAATATTTAACAAGCTGTTTCAGTTTCCGAATGGCATCCGATAAGCAGCTTGGAGTTATGTCTCCAACATTCTTAGCAAAAAGAAGGGAATATTTTATTTCAGTTGGCATGGAAGGATACACTGAAAAGTCCAAAACATGTGTTCCATGATACTCCATTTTCCAGCTACAGATAGCAAAATGGCTGTAGGCTCTGCCCAGAGCCATAAAAATGCAAACATTCAATGACTGTTGGTAGGTTTATACAAACTCTCATTTCCAATAAACTATGTGTGGATAACATACTGTAGCTCAGATATTCAAAGCTTTGTGCAGCGTGCAAACCATTTGCATGGGTTTAGCATGGAATTAGCGTGGGTCTGCCATATTCAAAAGGCCAAATAGCACGTGCAAACAGCATTAGCACCAGGCAAAATCATAATATATGCAAGGGGCAAACTGAACATGAATACAGGTGCACTGCTATATTCAATGACTAGCACTGCGCAAAGTGGTTTTGCATGACTTAGTGTGACCCTTTGTGTGATACAAATTACTGCCCATGAAAAGCTGGTCTTAACCCTGGCAATCCAGCTTTGTGTGACATTGTGGCATTGTGTGGCATTAGCGCAGCATTAGCATGGCCTTGCATGACCCTAACTTATGACTGTGACACGGAGACAAAGCCAGACATGGAGGAAACATGCTGCTCACAGATGGCACCACAATTATGCCAACAGCTGCCACCAGTCCCAGCCATGCCAGGCAGTATGTGGTGACCCGGCCCCTGGGGACCACCATGGTAATGTGGCCATACAGCATGCACCTGCAGACCATATGTCTGTGGCAACCAACAGACACCAGCATACACATACAGCACTGTGGGCATGGTGGGTGTTGAAGGGAGGGTGTACAGGTGGCCAGGTCTCACCACAGACCGGGTGCAGCCACAAGGCTGGCACACAGCAAGCAGTGCACAGTATTGGGAATACTCCAATACCAGTGTGCCTGTCCAATCGTGCATGCCCCCCAGTCACATACCACACAGCTGTACATATGCCACAGCACACACAGCCAGCCATGTATATGTCATTATGAGCATCCCATGCCAGAGGTGCATCTGTGGGTCACACAACAGCGTGACAGTATTGTACACTGTCAGTAAACACCTGCAAGGTGGTCATGTCACTGTGTACAGTGCCGTGGTCATCACTGCCATACACACCATAGGCAGTGCTGTGTCCCTCACTCTACTGACCCTCTTGCTACCGTGGTGTCTGCTGTGCACTGTAGCATGCTCTACAGTGTGACAGTTGCATGCATCACCACCACCACCACCGTCTGTGCCTATGCTGTGTTGTCCCCTGGGGTATACAATGCTATGCTGTACTGCATACATGTAGCCTGCAGCTACCATCATGCACTGTCAGACTGACCTACAGGTGGAGCTGCAGGCAGACCTGGCCAGCCCCCTGTATGTCCAGACTGACCTACAGGTGGAGCTATGGGACCCTGCAGTAATGCTGGGCAAACTGCATGCAAATCAGGGCATAATGAGATGCTAATCTGGATGTTTGCCCAGAGATTACCTAAGTAGGCTCATTTGCATGTCACATTTCAATATGGCAAAGTTTAGTGCCGGGCAAATGCATTTGCTCTGGGCAAATGGCTTAGCTCCACGCTAAACCTGTGCAAATGTGTTAGCGCGGCGCTAATGGTTCAGGGACTATTACACAGTTTTGCACTCTGTACTTTCACATGTGCTGTTGCTTGCAGCAGTACAGAGTTCATGCATTTGCTGGCATGCACATTGGCCACATAGTTCACCTTACCTACCTTCCCATTGCTGTGCAGTGTGTTGCTGTTGTGGTTTGCACTTTCTGGTTGCTATATTCAGAGCTGTCTTATTCCAGGGCTAAGTTTGCCCTGCACTCCCAGCCCAGTTGGCCCGGCATCATTCCCTTGCTATAGTCAGAAGCTGTTTGCCCCAGGCTATTCCTTTTGAATATAGCTTGCTTTTTGCTCTGGGCTAAGTTTGCCCACTGAGTAGTGCTAATTTAGCCCTGGGACAAGGTTTTGAATATCTGGGCCTGTGTGTTTCATCACTTGTTAACTATTGAAATATGGGCATCTGTTTAAATCTTCTTATTAATGTTAGTAATGCAAAAATGCTTATTGTGGGCCATCACCCATGATTGCCCAGCATGTGTGTGTACCCCCAAGGCACTATGATGGCAGTAGAACTCATACAGTTGGTGGACCATGATGATGGATGTGTCTTGTGGTACGTTTAGAGAGTTGTATGTTACTTCTGTTACCTGATGCTGGTTGCCTCTGGTTGGTTGTATTACCTTGGCCCTTTCCCTGCATCTGTGTGTGTGTGTGTGTGTGTGTGTGTGTGTGTGTGTGTGGGGGATGTGGAGTTAGGGTTTTGAACCCTAACATCACATTTCCAAATTTTTGCAGCTGTGTTATGAAGCCAAACTGATGCATTAACTGAGGTTTCTGAAATGAATGAACATATATACAGTATATATATATACACACACATATAAATCGATTGAGAGAGCGAGAGATTAATATTTGGGCTGTTTGTGAGTCTGCTGGTTGGTTAGTTGGTTACTTGATTGGTTTGCTTTTGTTAGCTGGGTAAGTCCACTGAGCACAAAGTGCCAATTTTCAGGGATGACCCCAGGTATGAAGCACAATAAATACACAGTTACATAAATACCTGTACAAGTAAAATATATCATGTGCAAATACAATTGTCACACAGATAAAAATTACCTTCAGACTTGCAAATCAAGTTATAAAGCAGTTATATTTGTTAGCAACTAGAAGGTAAAGTTTCAATGTAATTTTAAAACCATGCAATATTTGAGAAGATTGCATGTATAGTAAGCTGGCAAGGTATCCCAAATTTTGTAACACCATAGGAAAATATACTCTGACACAACTTTATGTTCCTAAAGGATAGTGTAAGACTGTGGTTAGCATTGGTTCTGGTTTTATCTGAACCAGTCTGAAAAAGTATAAAGGTCTACGACACTGGCGTGATGGCAAATACATTGACGTCCTCGACTGCGCCAGTAACCTGGCAATGCCACAGACTGTGACTTGACCCCGAACTGACCAGCAACACACTGACACACAATGTGGGGGGGCTGTGCCCCAACCCCCTCCCTACTATAGATATCTAACTCCACATCACACAGACAGTGGCATTAGATATTTACCCATAGCCCTAAAGTGTCTCAATGCAAACCCCCAGTCCCTTCCAATATATGTGTGGTGGGGGTTTTTGCTGTGGGGGACTTGGTGTACCGGTGTCTCTGTAGCAATGGTATACCTGTATTAAGTACTGGATTTAATATTTTAAAGATATTCATTTCAATGTTTCATAGAGCACCCAGTGGTGAGTCCTATATGCAGCCTTTAGGCTAAAACAATAAATTCCATTAAAAAAAAACATCTAGACAGAACATTCAATGTTGTTGAAGAGTAAATCATTAACTCATCATCCACTATTGAAATCACATACACCTGTTCTATTGGGGCCAGGGCTCTAGAATACATTCTGAGCAGTGATATAGTGACCCCATGCACTTGTACAGCTCTAATAATGGTATCAATATGGCCAGTGTAAGTACAGGGAATGGGCATTATCAAGTGTTATGCCTGGGTATTCAAATGATAAAACTAATTTCAGGCAAATTTTATCTAATGTAAATATCTGTACATGTAAAAGTTTCTGATTATAAGTATGTGAACTACAAAAGTGCATCATCTTTATTTTCTTAGTATTTAAAATTAAGAGGCATGCTGTTATCCAGTACTTCTTCCCCTTCCCCCATCTGCTTGCCTACTGCAAGTCAGCCAGCATGTATAAAACACACACACAAAAAAAAATGAATACTGTAGCAGGAGTTACAGAAGCCCATTGCTTCTATGAGAAGTACAGAAAAAGTACATGTTATACAACTAACAGGGCCAGATTTGGAGTAGAAAACTTTGAAACATTTGTGGAAAGTGAAACAAATATAAGTATTCAAGATGATAGGGGTGAGGGCAGAGCAAAATGTCATGAATGAAGGGGATGTGAGAGGAGAGCAGCGCATGAAGCATGAGGAGTTACTTTCCCCTTAAAAATTAATAGCTATTCTGTTTTTTCTTCTGATAAAAACATTTGTGATAATCCACAAAGAGTAACAGAAGCATGCAGGAGTACCTGGCTTTTGGGCATTGGTATGCATAGCTATGTTGAAAAATATAAACAATGTTTTGTGATTTGTGGCTTCTGATCCATGCTACAACTCTATGAGTCAATGTCTCTCAGTCGAGTTGCTGCTTGAGCAGTTCCAATGTTACAAGGAAATGACCTTTTATTTAAAGGCTGTGCCTGCAGTTCAATGGGGTGAAACAATCAGCCATGCCCCATTCCTGAGCTATATAAGGAGTTCCATCCAGCTTCCCTCAAAAGCACTTTTTCTTTGTGGCCAGAGGCTGTGTCTGACCCCCCTCTCTGGGCCCAATCTCTCTCTGGGCCCTGTCCACACCCCTTTTTTTCTGCTGTGTTTGTCTCCTGCCTTCCCTTGTGTTTGGATTCTGCTGGCTTGTGCTGGACTCGTTGTCTGGTTTGTGCTTCTCTTGCTTCTAGGTCAGTACTTTGCTTTTGCTTCTGACTACAGTCTGTCTGTGCTTCACTCTTAGTTATTTGTTTCTGCTCCCTCCACCTCCTGTGCTTGTGTTTGCTTTTTTTTTGGGGGCATTTCTAGTTTTTCTATCACCCTTTTGTTTGCATTGTAATATTCAGATGTATTGCTAATCAGGCTCATTTCCTTTTTATCATATTTTCAGCATTCTATTTCTTTATTTATACTTGTTACCTGTGCTCAGTTCCATTTACTGTCTCTATGCTTTAGCTGTCACCATGCTGTAGCAGTCCCTGTGCACTTCACCTTGTTTGCACCTGCCTCACTTAGTACTGGCTCCCCTCATCAGCTATAACTCTGTATTTCATTCCCCTGGCTGCTTCTAGCAGTGTCATGCCCTACTACATTTACTCCTCACTCCTTTGTGTGTGTTATTCAGGCTCATTTGTTGCTATTTCATGCCTTTACTGAACCATACCTTTAACCAAAATCATAGCAGTCCGTTTCTGACTTTTACCATACTGTAACATTCAGTTATTAAATTAGCTGTCTGGTCTCTGGGTGCTCAGCTTGTGGCTTCCCTGTTATTCACACAGTGGGGGACTGTGATGTCATGGTGGGGCATCATGGCTCCAGGTAGTGGGAGCATGCATTTATGTAAGTTAAATGAATTTTGCTCTTCTCCCTTGTTGACTAAATGGCTTTTAAGATATTCATGTATAAACCATATCAACTTGGTTACCTAAACCTCATCGACTCTTTACTGGCATTCACTCCAACTACCTAATCTATAGTCGCTGGCTTCACTCGGCCTCCTATCTACTATCTCCATCAGTAATACCTACCTCCACATGATTATTTTTAATGTCATGTATATTAGGCTTCCTTAATGGAACTAGCTGGCTTGCCTTCCACTGACTTTGCTCCTCCTGTCTGTTCTACCACATTATACTGCTATTGCAAATACTACTGCTTTATCAAATGCTGCTGTGACCTCACTTCCAGCCACTGGCTTCACCTGGCATCCCACCACCCATCCTATGCCCACTGACTTCACCTGGCCTCCTCCTATCTAGCACCTGAAGTTGACCTTATGTTCTCATTCATCAATCAGAGACTTGTCAACCATAGCCATCTCTGGCTCAGGGCCTCCCCTGTAGCCAAGTGTCTCACTCTGTACCCAAGAAGTCTACATCCTGAGCATGTGAAACTAGGGGTGATGTCCTTTTCATCTGGCCCATAGTGGGAATGTTCTTGCTCCGGGTGGAACTTTAGCCATGCAGACATTTCAGTAGCCCATTCTGATACTGAATTTAAGTCTTAAGCTACTAAAGGATGGGGCCCTTATGCCCAAGGGGGCTCCTTTGGCTGTGCAAGCCAAGCTGGCAGCACTTTTGAAAGCTATTTTCCCTTCAAATGCCTAAGGTTTGTCTGGTCTCCATGTTTTCCCCTTTCCTGCCCCATCTCAACTTTCAGATGGTCCTAAGTGAAGCCCCTCAGGTCTACCTTCACCTTTAGGCCTCCCTCATGGAGGCTAGGTGAGTGCCTTTGAGCAGTTGTTGCTCTCCTCTTTGTTCTGCCCTAGGGAGAGGAACTCCTGAGCAGAAGTCTCCCTTTGCTACAGATCATCGCTCACAGCCTCCTCATGGCATTTTCCATTAGAGGAATAGAGTGACAGCCCTCCTCCAAATTGATAAGCCCCTTAAATTGGATCTCTAACTTGCAGCAGCCAAGCCATCACTAAAGGGTATCCCAAGCCTTGGGGGGAAGGCAACCTAGGCCTTGGTTCCTCAGAGATTTCCTCCTCATAGGGGATTTTGTACTATTAGTGATCTGTACTATTCTATAGTGACAAATCACCCGACACACTCTCCTCCACACTTACCCTGATCTATGGTGCTGCCCATCAATGGTTCCTCTCCAGGAAACTTCTGGTCAATGAAAAGAAGACAAAGTGTAGACTTTTTGGATCCAAGCCATTCCTAACCAAGATCACCAAAGCCCACTCCTCTCTTCTTGTACTCTCCCCAGTAACCCCCCCCTTGAAAATGTACCCCCTTTCAAATACCTAGGGGTTACTCTTGAGACCTCCCTTACTTTCTCTCTGCACATAAATAACACTGTGTGAAGAATCAACCAGACACTTGGTGCTGCATGCAGACTCAAGCAGTTTCTGGCTGACAAAGTGCACCTCACTATTACGCAAGGTAACCTGCTACCTCTTCTTGACTACTGCTCCCCCATTTAATCCCTCGTATCCTCCACATTGCACTCACAACTAAATGCAGCATATAACAATATTTGTTGGTCTGGCCTTCTAGTTCCCTACTCCACTGATCATTGCATACTCTATCAGTCCCTAGGGTGGCTCCCCCTTCAAGGCCTATTCAATTATGCCCTAGGATGCCTAGTTGATAATACACTCAGGGTGGTGATCAGTCTCTCTACTCATCCCTACTTACAGGCAGAGTAGCTGCCAGGAGCCTCCAAGCATCTTCCACCCCTCCTCTGGTGGTTCCATGCAGCTCCACATCCATGGGTTGTAAAATCTTCTCCGTCTTGGCCCCTTCCCCATGGAACAGGCTACCATCAGACATCCGCTCAGCCTCTTCCCATCTGTCCTTCAAGAAAAATCAAAAAGAATGGCTCCTATCTGAAGCCACTTGTCAATGTAACTCGGGCTGACGCTGATACGTATCTCACCCCCAAACTCATCAAAACACTCCTAACTTCAGCCTTTACCTACATTTCTGTCCATGGTCCCTGTTTCTTTTTTCTTTTGTCTGTCTCATGATCACTAATATGTGAATGTACTTCATCTTGTACCCTATGTAACACACTCCCCTGCCTGTTTCTGATGGTTACAGATTTACTTGTATTAGAATGCCTAGTATTTATTACATAGCCTACTCTTGTAATTTATTGTCATCCTCACCGTGTATGTTGAGGTGTAATCATCTTTTTGTAGTTCATTTTGCTCTAAATTTGCCTGAATGTTTTGACTGCTCTGTATTTTGCCTGATTTTTGGCCACTGTGTGGCCTGTGTCATCTCTATGTAATTAATCTTGCTTTGTATGTGCTTGCCTGAATGTTTTGACTGCTCTGTATTTTGCTAGATTTATGTACCACTGTGTGGCCTGGGTCATGACTGAAAATGGTCCTTTGGATCAGCACACTTACCCAATAAGCAAAGACAAAAATAATTAATTAATTAAATAAAGTTTGGAATTAATTATGTAGTACATTTCTCTACTTTGCTTAGGTAAGTTTCCGCTGTTGGACAGAGTTGGATGGTGGCCTTCTTCGCTACCATTCAGTCTCTCCTTAGTTAGCCCCACTATGTTATCAGTACAATCCTGACAACCTGCTCATCTCAATTTTGCCTCTACAATTGTCTCTCATTGCTGTCAATTTGTGCTCCTCAGTCTTGTGGTCACGTTTGCTACTCAATACTTCTTTTTGTGCCTCCTTCCTAAGATACCTTTAGCCAAGGGGATCCTTCCAGCAACACCTCTGGGGTGGAACCCTATTCAAGGATTCCTTGCCTTTTGTATCCCTACAGGGTGGTAATTCTCTGTGGAATAGAGAGTGTGAATGGCCAAACAGTTTGTCACAGTTGCTCATGCATAACACTATACTGGTTGTGTAGGCCTATTGAATGCATTTTAATGAGGAGAAACAACCAACCACACGCCCTTCCTGAACTGTATAAGCAGTTCCTTCCAGCCACCATCAAATGCACTTTCTGCCCCACCATCCTCCCTTCCTCTACCTCCATCTGCACACCTCTCTTTTGGGAGAGCAGGCTCTTTCCTAAGGTACCTTTAGCCAAGGGAATCTTTCCTGCAGCACTTCTAGGGGTGGAAACCTCTCTCAGGATTCTTTGCCTTCGGTACCCCTACAGGATGGTAATTTCCCATGGAATAGAGTGTGTGAATGGCCAGTTTATCACAGTTGCACAAGTATAACACTACACTGATTGCATAGGCACCTTGAATTTCTATTTGGACTTATTCTACCACAGCCCGTAATGAGGTGTTACTATTACTAATTTCCTGCTTCACAAGTAATATCAAAATCCTGATGAGGTTCAATTACATTGTGTTGTTTCCAACCTCTTACTATCAAAGGCAGCTCTGTAAGTTGGTGTTTTGTGCTACAGATTATGCTTTTTTCTAGTCAGGTGAGCTGAAGTTCAATCTGCCTGAAGAGACCACAGTAATGAAGTAGTAGCCTTGCATAATGCAGTCAGAGATAAAAAGTATGAGCTTTTCAAAACAGCAGTATCTGCTACTACAACCTGAGAATAATGGAGACAGAGGGAAGAGACTCACTGAAGCAGCATCTTTAGAAAGGGGATGCTGGGGGCAATGCCCCCTCACAATGGGGGGTGCAGGGGGCGTAGCCCCTGGGACTAACGATCACCATTTTCTGGTTGCTGTAAAGTCAGTGCTGTATTCACGTTCACCATTTTGCTTTCGCTGACATAGCATGGAGCCAGGAAGGGAGTTGCAGAGGGATCTGCAAATGTTGGAGAGCTGGTTCAAGGTTTGGCAATTGAAATTCTATGCCAAAAAGTGCATGGTGATGCAAAATAAGACCATGAACCCCCAGAGTGAACATTGGATGGGAAAGGTTTAGCTGGACACTGCTACTGAGGAAAGGGACCAATGAGTCCTCATAAGTGACTCCTTTAAACCATCCAGCCAATGAAAAATGGCTTACAGCAAGGCAACCAGGAGGTTGGGATGTACAGGGCAGTGATTTGATAGCAGAAGAAAGGAGGTATTACTACCTCTCTATAGATCACTGGTAAGGCAACAGCTGGAATACTGTGCCAAGGTCTGGAACCCTCACTTGAGAAAGGACAGTGACAGATCAGAGACAGTGCAGTGTAGCATAACAAAAATAATTCATGGCATGCAGGATAGATCCTACTAGCATTAGCTGAGGCACTGAACATACAGGAACCAAACGGAGTGCGTGCCAGGATAGTGGTGCTCTAGAAATTCACCAATAGAGCTGAACCAAGAAAGGTTTTGAGCACTCACAAATACCAATCAGAGGAATGCATGAATTCAAAGTGGAGTCCAAACTCTCACATCAAGAAATTTTCATTCATCCCAGGTTAAAAAGAAATTCAGACATGAATCTCGCCTGACATGTTTCGGACTCTAAGGACCTTTTTCAAAGGCTAGGGATTCAGTGCAAACAACAAACTATTTAAAGTTAAAAAACACCGAATGAACAAAGAAACATACACAAAAGAAGTGCTGAGGGAAGTAGGAGATTTAGAATTCTATACAAGACTGACAGATGGTCCCACTTATGATTATAAACACAGCATTGATGAAACAATGCAAGATGCATTCTGGAAAGGGGACATAGATATGAATACAAGAGGCTTTCTAATCACAAAAGATCCAATAAGATCAACTTTTTATATTCTACCTAAGGTCCACAAAACATTGGACAACCAACCTGATTGACCAATAATCAGTGGAATCGGTTCCCTGACAGAACTCCTTTCACAGTACTGTGACATGTACCTGAGACCCCTAGTGGCCAAAATTGCCAAGTTACCTGAAAGATACAACTGAAATCCTAAATTTAGCCAAACATTAAAATGGACCAGAATATGTTCTTTGGCAACAATGGACATTGAGGCTCTATATACTAACGTACCCCAAGAAGGGGTGTTAGACACAGTAGCTTTCTTTTTAAAAAAGAGCATGGAGCCTGATGGACCACCTATTGACTTGGTTTTGGAATTGTTTGATTATGTCTTGAAGTGTAATATCTTTTTATTTGACAACAAAATATACTCACAAACTGAGGGTACAGTGATGGGGGCTATGTGTACCACATCAGTAGCTAATTTGTTTGTAGGTAAATGTGAGGGGGAGACAGTACAATGTAAAGAGGTAAACCTGGTTTTGCATTTGATGCACTTGCGCACCAATCACTTTGGGACAATAGCAGGAAATGAGAGGTGTGTCACTGCCACCCAATGCAACAGATGCTTTACTGGGCACATCCCACAACCACCAATCAATGGGGAAGCTGCCAATGACAGCAGCATCAAAGAGAGCCAAGGAGTTAAAAGACACCTACTGCTGCAATCATGAACAGTTTTGTCATTGCAGTGGCACCTCCCCCATCCCTTGCAACCAGGTCGGCTCCTGCCGCCGAGCAGTCTGTCCCCAAGCCTTGCTCCACAAGCAACCTGTTTGCTCAGTGTGCCTTTCCTGCTAAAACATTTCAATAAAGAAATGAGTGGGTGGTGGCTTCTGCCACCCACCATGATCTCCACAGAAAGCTGACATCTGGGTGCCCAATCCTTGTGTCAGCATGTATCCCCACCTCTCCCCATTGATGTAGCTCACTGGGAGCCCACCTCAGTGTGCCAAAGTAATTGTTTATTTTTTTTCCGACACCAGGATACCCACTCCTGGTGTTGGATGCACCCCCTTCCCCCAAAACCTGTTGGTAATATTTGCCGACATCGGGGTGCCCAATCCCCAAGTTGGCATGCCCTCCACACACACACACACACACACACACATACACTATTGTGGCACTCTGGGAGCCCTCCTGAGTGTGCCTAAATGTTTTTTTTTGCCGACATTGGGATGCCCAATCCCCCTGTTGGCATGCTCCCCCCCATTGTGGCACACTAGGAGCCCACCCCAGTGTGTCTAAATGTATATTTTTTACATGTAAAATAAAGAAAATGGTCCCTGAAGTCTTTTTATTTTTTTCTCCCCCCAGTAGGAAAGAAAACAGTCCACCATCATCTCCCCCGTCCCCCTCCCCCATCCCCACCTTCCCACTGAGCACCCACCTCCCTGCACTCCCCCTCACACCATACTTACCTCTGGAGGTCAGGAACAGTGATCTTCTGTGAAGTGGGACATGTTTGTACTCTACAAAGGCAACCGGCAAACTGAAGATTTCAAGGTAAGCCGTATAATGGGATTCAGTGGAGCGGGTTCAACTTAGGTTGATATCTTGGGCATTTTTAGGAATTTTGGCCCCACATTTTCAACATGGGGGTCTTGGGACCCCACTTCATGAACATGTCACTGTCATTTCGTTACTCAGTCCTGAAAGGGGATTTCATGGAATCACCTTTTGGGACCAATTAATAAAACAACAGTGCCACTGTTCATGAGGGGAGGTCCCAAAAAGCCCATGTTGCAAATGTGGTCAAAAAATTCCAAAAAATGACTGCATTAGGAGTGTGCATAGTGTAGTTTCTATGCATGCTCATTACTTCACCAATTGTTAATATTTTCACTCCAGATTTTCAATATTGCCATTTGTTCACGCCTTATGAACAGTACGGCTGTCATTTTTCACATCCTGCCCGAAATGTGTTTGCATTCCTGTGGCACAGAATGGCGCAGTCGCTGTGGGAAAGCAACTTTCAGGACAGATTAACAAAATTGCAGTGCCACTGTTCATGAGGAGAGGTCCAAAAATGCCCATGTTGAAAATCTGATGAATACATTTCTAGAAAATTATTGTGTTACAGGTGTGCATTGCCAGTTTCCTCACCAGCTTGTAACTTCACCAATTCACTTCACCAGCTGTCATTTCCTCACATCCTGCCCAAAATGTGTTTTCACACCTGTGGTGCTGAATGGCACGGTTGCTGTGCAAAATCACCTTTCAGGACTGAGTAATGAAATGATAGTGCCACTGTTCATGAGGTGGGGTCCCAAAAAGCCCATGTTGAACATTTGGAGTAAAAATACTAACAAATGCCTGGAGTGTTAGGGTTTCAAATCTTAACACCCCACCCCCCACCTTGTAGAGACTGGGGATGACTTGAGGTCGTCGGTCATAATGATCATGACATTCCACCCCACCCCCACCCTGCAGCCAGTGGCAGACATCAAGGTGTGCCTTGGGGTCTTCATCCCTTATGTTCACCCCATTCTTCTATGCTGCACCCATCTCAGCTTATTTTCTTATGGAATGGGGTGAGCGTAAAAGCCAAAGACCTCAAGGCACACCGTGATGCTTGTCGGTGTTTGCAGGGTGGGAGGTGGTGGAATGGCATGAGCTTTACTGCTGATGACCCAAAGACACCCCCCAATGCCTGTCAGTCTCTGCAGGGTGAGGGTGGAGGTTGGCATTAGGATTGGAAACCCTAATGCCTCAGGAAGTAAATCAGGTAGGGGCAGTGGACATCACCTACCTTGATTTCAGAAAGGCCTTCGACAGCGAGCAACACAGAAGACTGATTAACAAGATGGGTAGTCTGGCACAAGGCACAAAATGTTCAGATACCTCAAGAACATAAACAAGGTGCAGGAGCAGGCATCTTCCAAAGCATCAGATGTTTGGCATTAACAAATGTTTGTTTGAAAATGTTGTCACTTGGAAACATTTTATCAATGACACTATAGTCGTCTGGAAAGGTAGCATGATAGACTTTGCACTTTTCATAGAATGGCTACACAGTACAACCACACACCTGAGGTTTACATATCAGACTAGCTATGAATCCATTGCTTATCTAGATCATAGACTTACAAAAAATAAAGAGGGAAACATCAAGAGTGACATCTACAGAAAAGTGTTGGATGGCAACATCATTTTATTGGCAAGCAGTTGCCATCAACCTCGTGTGGCAAGGAACATCCCCAAGAGCCAGTTTATGAGAACTGGGCGTAATTGTTCTACTACGGAGAAATCTGAGAAGGGAGCCATGGAGTTAACATCTAGGCTTTTAGAGAGAGTCTACAAAAAAGATAATATTTATGTGGCAAAAAAAAGAAGCTAAAAATAAAAGCAGAGATGTCCTCTTACAAGAAAAGCCAGAAAATGAAATGTCTGATGGTAGATTCAATCTCATCAATAATTTCTCTTCACATGCCAGGGATGTAGAAATCATTATTAAAAAATACTAGCATGTACTCACAGCTGTTGCAGGGTTAAGAGACATGAGCAATGAACAGCCAAGGATGTGCTACAAACATGCCCCCATCCTTAAGGATTTATTAGTACACAGTCACTTTAGAAATAGTACCACACAAAGGACATGGCTTAATCAAGTAAATGGATTATTTAAAAGTAAAAGATGCATTTTCTTTGAACATATAGAACAGAAAAAATAATTTTTAAGTTGTAATGCAGAAAAAAGATACACCATTAGACAATGCATTACTTGTGGCAATGAGAGGGTAATTTACTGGGCTACCTGTACATGCTCAGCCTTCATTTTTTTCTATATGTAGTTTTATAGTGTTTTTCTATTTTTCTCCCTGTAACCCAGCCCCCTACCTTAGACATGTGCTTGCATGTGGAGACATACATATGCCATGTCTTGAGGTACCCACCCGCTATGTATCGCCCCTGCCTCCTATGCTGACAACCAGACCTCCACCCAGTGGCAGCAGGACTACGGGGGGGGGTTACAACCACCCTCCAGAGAGGACAGCTGCCTTCAGGCTGCTCCATCCTACTCTGACTCCCCTGCCCCCGCCAGCTCCCTGATGACCTGAGTTCATTCCTGAACCCAAGTCACTGGCATGGCACAAGGTAAGGCATCCAGCAACTCAGTCCTCAGTGCCACTGGGCCAGCACCATGCTCTGCCTTCTATGGGGGAAAAATAACCAGAGCTTTTAAAACCAGGGTAGGCAAGCATGTTAGAGCCATCTCTAACAAGGACAACATGTATGCAACAGAAGCACATGTTCTTAATGCAGAGGCAAGTGAAACATACAGTTTTAAGTTCATTGCTGTAGACAAGGTTTGTCGTAATCCCAGAAGTGGGGACTTTGAAAACTTGATGCTCCTAAGGGAGAATGTTTGAATTCTGACCCTCAAAGCTAACAAACATCCTGGTCTGAACACACAATTAGATGTTCAACCATACCTGAAGAAAAAGAATAGGCGAAAATGTATCTTGATTTGCTTTATTGAGAAATATGGTACTGCTTAATTTTTTGTACGTCCCCTCTTCCTCATGTACAGGTTTTGCTTCATTATTACTACTTCATAAGCCATAGAGGCTCCTACATAGGATATATGGTGCTATAAATGAATTATTAGGTTATCAGATTATTGCTTTTATGAAATCATTATCAATACTATATTTATGACTAACAGAACATAGAGTGTCTCATTGTGAACTAAAATAATCTTAAGGTTTCATCCCACTCTGCCAGCATTTACCTTTGTGCACTTCCCCCTTTCCCATCTCCCCTCCAAACTATGCCCCCCTTGTCTTTGTTTTCCTCCCTTTAGTTTTTTCCTTGTTTTTTAAGCACTACAGATATATAGAAATATGACTGTCTTTGCTTTTGACAACAAACTCTAGCTAGAGGCGATATAGCTGTGGCGAGCTGCCAAATGACAAAAGTTACACACGTGCATATAGCATTTTGAATGACCAGGTGTAACTTGATTACTTTTTAGAGTTGTTTCTCCAGATTTTCAACATGGCCTTTTTGGGTTACACCTTATGAAAAGTGCCACTGTTATTTTGTTCACTTGTCCCAAAAGGTGATTTCGCAGAGCGACTGTGCCATTCTGTGCCACTAGTACAAAAACATGTTTTGGGCAGGATGTGAAAAATGACAGCTGCACTGTTAATAAGGAGGTGTGCAAAAAAGGCAATGTTGAAAATCTGGAGTGAAAATATAAAAAAATTCATGTTAGGGAGGTGTGTGTAGAACGGGCGCACGCACGTCAGAACGCAGTTTTTGGAATTTTCCACCAGATTTGCAGTGTGGCTTTTTGGGATCCCACCTCATGAACAGTGGTACTGTTGTTTTGTTAATCAGTCCCAAAACGTAATTCTGTGCAGCAACTGCAAAACCACATTTCGGGACCGAATAACAAAATGACAATGTTCACAAGGTGGGGTGCCAAGAACCCCATGTTAAAAATTTGGAGCCAAGATTCCTAAAAATGGCTGATATATCAACATAAGTTGAAAACCCTATTGACTGCTATTATACCATGCTTATCTTTGATTCTTCAGTTTGCAGTTGGGCTTTGAAGAGTGCAGACATGTCCTGGTCCAGAGAAGATGACAGCACCAACCATCAGAGGTAAGTATGGGGTAAGAGGATGCAGACAGGTGGGTTCTCAGTGGGAGGGTGGGAATGGGGGAGGGACTGGGATGATGATGAGGGACCATTTTGTTTTACAGGTAAAAAAAGATGTGGGGGGAGAATGAAAAGCATAAATCTGGGCACACTGGGGTGGGCTCCCAGTGTACCACATGAGTGATTGAGCACCCCGATGTCAGCACAGGGAGAGAAAAAAGAAGAAAAACATAAATTGTTGGCACGCTGGGTGGGCTCCAAGTATGCCACATGAGTTGGGGGGTACATGATGCCGACATGGGGATTTGGCACCCTGATGTTGGCACGGGCACAGGGAACAGAGGGAGCAGGAAGGACAGCAGTAGTGGGAGGGAGCAGGAGGGTTTTATTTTCTGCTGGTGCTGGGTGGGAATGGAGGGAGTGGGGATGACAGGAGCAGTGGAAGATTTTGGGAGGAGTGCCATCTGCAAGATGGTGGTGGTGGTGATGCAACTGTGCATGCATGGGATTCGTGCATGCATAGTTGCAGTGAGTGGCATTCTGCTATTCACAAGATGGCAGTGACAGCAGAACTGCGCATACGTGTGAGGTGCACATGTGCAGTTCTTGTCCCAGAATACGGAAGTAATAGCCAAAATAGTGTGACTGTTACTCTGTAGCAGCAGATCATAGTGGAGTGTTACAAGCTCCATTGGACTTTTGGAAGGATACTTCCAAAAGTCCAATGGAAGGTACCATGATCGGCTGTTTTAAGGCTACAATCATGAAATGACTGTAGGCTCCGCCCACAGCCATACAAATTACTTTTCATATGTATTCTGTAAATAAATGTTTTTAATAAATGTGGATATTTATTGATTTTAACTTACACATTACATTCTCAGTAATTTCCAAACACTGAATGTGTTAACAAACTAGTTTTCCTAATAGACACTTGAGGTATGAACTATGTAACCAGTGAAATGATGTCTCTAATAACAGTGTCATAGGATCACATGATGGGGTTTTAACTTTAAATAGTTTGTTGTTTGCACTGAATCCCTAGCCTTTGAAAATGGACCTTGGAGTCTGAAATATGTTAGGCAGAATTACTGTCTGTATGTTTTTTTTAACCTGGAATGAATTAAAATTTCTTGATGCGAGTTTGGACTCCGATTTGAATTTATGTGTCCTTCTTATGGGTTTTGGTGTGTGCTTGAAACCCTTCTTGGTTCAGCACTGAACATATACTTGCTGACGGTCAGAAGAGAGGGAGATGATATGATAGATACCTTCAAGTTCCTGAAATAAATGAACAACGTAAATTGTGAGGAACTATTCAACAGGAATAGTGAATCTGGAACACAGAGACACAAGTGGAAGCTAGTGGAAAGGAAATTCAGGAAAGACATGACTAAATTCTTTTTCTTACAGAGAGTGGCTGAACCATGGAACAGCCTGCCAGCTGAGGTGACGGGTGCCAAGACCATTAAAAGCTTCAAACACAGATGGATCAGAGTTAAGGGCTTAATAGTCACCTGGGGGTAACAGAAGGCAAGGACATGGAGATTACTAGTGTGGTCATAAACCTGTTATAAACACTAGGGGCTTGATTTTCAAAGAGCCCTTAGAGTGACACAAGTTGGGTCACACTAGGACTACAGTGAACTCTGGGTGGGTACAGGACCTTGTGCCCAATTTTTTAAAAGGGGGGTCCCTTCACCAAAAACCCAGGAGTTGCCACAAACGTAGCTTAGAGCCAAACATTTGGCGCATCTGTGGGAGTTGCCACAGGGATCCAGCCCTCCCCACTTGGTCCAACACTAGAGGGGCTGTGAGAGTTGGGGAGGAATCTGCATGCCAGGAGGGGACCGGAGGCAGAAGGGGCATGGGGTGACCTAGGGGGCATCACTGAGATAGTAGGCATGACAGAGAGTACAGTGGCACCTGGTGGGGGTGCCCTTTGCAGAACCCTACAGTTGATTGGATGGGATTGCTTCATGGGGGGTTGTCAGGGCTGAATGGTGTCATGGCCCCAGGTGGGCACAGCCATGGCAGCTGCCCCATAGATGCACAAAGTCAGAACCCTGTAGGGAAACTGGAGTTGCTGTTTGATGGCTGCCAGTGGTGGAGGTGGGACTATTCTCTGGGCACCATTACAGGCTGCATCTGCCTACAGGGTGATGACTTTGTGCACCTATGGAGCAGCTTCTAGGGCTGTGCCTACCTGGTGCATTGTTACTGTTAGGCCCCAGCAACCCACCACAAAGCAGGAACAGTCCTATCCAATCAGCCATAGGGCTCTGTAGGGTACTGGTTGCCACTTCACTCCCTGTCATGCCTCCTAGCTCCCCATTACCTCCTGGGGCAACCCCCATGCCCCTTCTCACCTCCTGGGGCATCCCCCATGCTCCTTCTGGTCCTGGCTACCCCATTATACCCCTCCCATTTTCCACAGTATGTGGCAGTGATGCAAGGCCCTTAAGAGTATCTCCTGGCTGGTCTAAGTTGAGTCTCTTGTTGCGTCCATGATGGGGCTTCCAAAATAGCAAAAAAGGGGATGTTGCAGCCTCACCGTGACACAAGCCCCTTGCAACCTGGCGCACAGGCACTTCTGATGCAAGGGTGGTGCAGGGTGGTTTGGCACAAGGCATCCTGATTTTGACGCAGCCTGCATTTGAAAATCAGGATTGCTGTAAAGTTTGATGCAAGGTGCCACTTACGTCCATACACCTTTGGCACAGGCACCTTGCATTAAGTATAAGCTTTTGAAAATCAGGCCCTAGGTCTCAAGGGTACACTAAGGTATTACAGGCAGACTAAGTGAGAAGAGAAAAGCAAAGGGAGGGATGGGGAGGATCAGAAGGGTGGAAGGAGAGATTGTACAGAAAGGGACAAAGGAAAAGCTGACATCTGAAGTAGGTACTTCTGCTCAGTCTTCACAGTAGAGGAAGGAGTGGATGGACCACAGAGGAGAAATAGGAATGGGGGGGGGGTTGAAGTGGAGGCAAGTCTACTTGCAGAGGAAAGAGTTCTGAAAGGATTTGCAGCCCTGAAGGAAGATAAAACTATGGGACTGTACTGGATACACCCCAGGGTACTAAAAAAACCCTCAAGGAGGTGCTAACTGCCCTGCTGGCAACCATGTTCAATTAGATATGGTTCCAAAGGACTGAGGAAGGGCTGATGTGGTCTCACTACATAAGATTGGCAGCAGTGAAAAGGCTAGCAATTATAGGCCAGTCAGTCTTCAGTAGTGGGGAATTCAGTGGAAGCCATATTGAAAGGAAGACTGACTGAGCATCTAGAGTCCAATGGGTTGCAGGACCACAGGCAGCATGGATTCACTTGAGGAAGGTCATGCCAAACAAATCAAATAGATTTCTTTTAATGGGTGGCTGGGGAAATAGATTGGGGAGGGTAGTGGACGTGGCCTATCTATACTTTAGTAAGACCTTTGATACCATGCCACACAGTAGGCTGACTAAAAAGCTGATCAGCATTGGATTGGGATCCAGTGTGGTAAATTGGGATGGAAACTGTTTATCTAATAGGAAACAAAGGGTGATTGCTAATGGAATTCACTCTAAGGATGGGAGAGTGACCAGCAGGGTTCCACAGGGCTTGGTACTGGGACCAGTTCTCTTCAATATCTTCATTGGAAACATTGCTGAAGAACTTGGGGGAAAGTATGCCTTTCTGCAGACAACACCAAAATCTGCAATAGGATGGACACACAGCAGGGGGCAGATAAAATGTTCAGGGATCTTGGGAAACTAGAGGAGTGGTCAAAATTGGGCAGCTGGGGCTCACTGCCAAAAAGGAGCAAATCATGCACCAAGGACATAAGATCCCCAGTACTGATTACAAGACGGAGGGAGATATTGACTGTCAGTAGACAGGAATGGGATCTCGGGGTTATCATATTAGAGGACTTCAACATGGCAGGGCTGTGTTATAAGGCAGCTGGTTGGGCTAGTGGGATGCTGGAGTGGATAGGATGGGTATCACTGGCAGAAGAAGTGAGGAGTTAGAAGATATTGACACTGTATCACTCCCTTGTGCACCTCCACTTGGAGTATTGTGTCCAGTTTTGGAGACTGTGCTTCATAAAGAACTAGACAGGGTGGAGACAGTCCAGAAAAGGACAACTAAAATGGTACAGGGTTTGCACTGAAAGCCCTATGAGGAGAGATTGCAGGATCTTATTGTGTACACCCTTGAAAAAAAGAGAGAGAGGAGATATGATCAAGACATACGAGTACCTCAAAGGGGTTAACAGGGTAAGCGGGGAGTCTCTTTCAAATGAGGATGAGGATGAGCAGCAGGACTGGGGGCATGTGATGAAGAGGGGTGGGGGAGTTCAATAGAGATATAATGAACAATTTCGTCACTGAAAGGGTGGTAGATGCCTGGAAGAGACTGCTGGTAGAACTGGCAGAGGCTAAAGGGATATATTAGAAAAAAGGCAGGGACTGGGGAGGATCACTAGAGACCAGATAGGGTCTCAGGAAGAAGAACAGGAAGGGAACACTTGGGCAGACTGGGTGGGCCAAGAAATATTTTTTTGCAAACAAATTCTATGTTTCTCTAGATTAATTGGACCAGTGGTCTTTTTCTGCCCTGCACGTCTATATTTTTATGATGCCTAACTGGTCAGCAAAATTATGAGAGCAGCCAAATCAGATGCAGCAATGATGTTAGAGGATTTCAATCTCTTGTACTGTACATAGCCTAGCACCCTAAGAAGACCAATGACAGGACTGAGATGAAGTTCTTATCAAGCTCCAGGGATTGCTTTCTAGAACTACATATCGAACCATAGATTAGGTTTGAGGCCACTCTTTACCTTGTTCTCATTGGTGGAGATGGGGTCCTTTCAAAAGAGAATATCAAGGAATCGGTGGAAGGCAGGTATCACAACTGGGTACTTAATCCTGGTTTACTACCAGGTTTTTAAGACAGGAGTAGGCAATTGCCTATTTGGTCTGTCTTCTACACTGATTGTTTGTATACTTTCCAGGATTTATTATTTTCCAGGTAACTGTCAAGATCCTGTTTAAACTTTGTAAATGACATTATCTGCACTACTTCACTGGAAACCGCATACCATGCCCTAACTGCCCTTACCATGAAAAATTAATTCTGCATAATTTTACTGTACCTCCCAATTTTAATCTGTTTTTTGTGAGATTTGAGTTACATTTCTATCATTGAATTCCAGTCCACATTCTATCATGAGCTCTCTTTCCATTTATGCTGTAAAGTTGCAGTATGTCTCCTTGCTGTCTCCTCTCCTCTATAAATAATAAATGCAACCCCTCCAGCTTGTCATTATACAACATGTTCTTTAAAACTTGGTAGTTTTCACTTGGATGCTCTCTTGTATTGCAATATCCTCTTTCAAATGTGGACTCAGTAAAGGGGACCTATTGTCTAAGTAAGGTCTGACATAGGTTTTATACAGTGGTATTATACACTGTTCAGTCCAGGATACAAAATATTTTTTAATATATCCCACAGTGAAGACAAGATGGGTCTAAGACAGGGCTTCTCAAATGGTGAGGCCAGCTTCCTTGGGGAGACCCCAACCTATTCAAGGGGAGGCTCAAGCAAGTCTGAAAAAGTACAGTATTTAAATTTTGACTTTTATGTATTTTGTGTGAAAAGATGAAGCAAACTGAAAGAGGATAATAGTAGGTGAATTTTATGTATTTATTTTCTAATAGGTGACAAGGGAAGGTGAATGAGCCAAATCTCATTTCAGGTGTACCCAGGGAAGGGTAGGTAGTGAATACATTTCAAAAGATAACTGCAAATCAATCAAGAAATATACAATGAACAATAGCGCAAACAAATATGAACAATAAACTAATAATGAGGGTGGTAACTGAATAATTTGTAGACTGATGGCAGAACAGCCCAAATATAAGGGTTGAGCAGAGAAGTGCTAAGAGCAATAGCAGGAAGGAGCAAAATAATCTCAGAGAAGTTGCTTTGGAGCAGGGAAGGAGGGGGAGAGGCAAAGTATGTAGGAAGGTTATTTCATGTAGAGAGGAAACAAAGAAAGTAGGCTGACCCATGAAGGTACAGCAACAAGGGGTAAAAATGGTTCAAGAATGAAAATAGCAGAGCAAGTAGGCTGGCCTGGGGGGTGGGGTTACAATAAACTGAATAATAATATTTGTTTATTTTATTTATTTGTTATTCAGATAACACCTGTGAACGTTAACAGTTCCACATCAGTATAAGACAAAGAACTAAATGAAAGAACTGAATGTGAGCCAAGTACTCAAAATGGTTTCAATTTATTCATGGTGTACTGCACAAAGTACAGCATGTTATTTTTCATTGGGGGAGGCCCAAGGTTATTTCAGTTTTTGGGGGAGGCTCAAAATCTTTTCCATGGATTTGGGGAGGCTCACTGTGACAAAGTCTAAGAACTATTGGTCTAAGCCACTAGGACGCAGCATTTCAGAAAGGTGTATTTTTTAAAGAAAGGATCTAGTGATCAAGTGTCTGGAACAGCTACACTAGGCTGGTAATACAAAGGCATGTGGGATTCATTGACAAAGGTACTCTGAGAAGCCATTGAGGAATGAACTGTAAGTATACAGAAATAGGGCCAAGATATGTTTCTTTGGCTCAATAAAGACCTAAAGCAATTGATTGTGAACAAAAAGGAAATCTTTGATTTCTGGAAATAGATGGGTTACCTCCAGGCCAGAGAGAAGTACAAAGCAACACTGAGGGACTGCAAGACTAATAATAAGGAAGAAAAGGAGGGGCTGGAACCGGGGGATGGAAGCAAGGAGAGCAGTAGGAGCTCTGGCTGTGCATGAGTCAAACAATATTTCCCAAACACCACGAATAGTACAGCTCGTTGTGCTGAGCTCCTAGTACTAACTAGCTAGCTCTTTTATCCCTTTTGGATACCTGTTAATAATGCCCTATTTTGAGAACTGTTTTATAAATCAAGATTACATGATTTTAAAATGACTATTCTTATCTTGTAATCAATTTGAAATTTTTTTTTATATATACACTTTTATCATCCTTCTGCCCCCGGCTGTCCCCTTCTGACCAACCCCCCAGCCCCATCACCCTGGTATCACCGGGATATAGCCTGCCTGGTCGCTGGGTGCGGAGCCTGCAGGAGGTCAGTCATCATCCTGTAGCCAGAGGTGTTTTTCCCCTTTTTCTCCCTTCCCCACTGCTGAGGTGCACACGCAGGATGTACACTCATGGAGGCGTGCATGCATCCGCATTAGTCCCACAGCTTCCTTCCTATGTCTGGTCCCTCTGACCAGCACTACCCTCTGCCTTCACCTGGGGTAGTTGTTCTGCAGGAGTGCCAGTCCTACCTCCCTCCCTGAGAGAGGAGAACTGTCCTCTGGATGCTTGATCCTCTCCTTCCCTCCCCTGCCAACCCCCAATGGCCCATGCTAGTTCCCGAACACGGGTCACTGGCATGGCATGAGGTGTGGCATTCAGCACCTCAACCCTCAGTGCCACCGGGCTGGCTAATTTAAATTGTTTGTTAATAACAATTAGAGTATCTTATGTATTCTTAATCCACCTCATAACCAAGCTAATAGCAACACAACAAAAACTGTAAGCCAGCATACAGTGTCTGATCTGGCAGGGGTGATCTGGGTATCAATACTGTGGAGTTTATCCAGGAGCCCACCCCTTGACAATGATCTGTTTGATAGAAGCACCTGGGCAGCTGGACCATGGTGGTCAGTTTACTTTTTTTGCTCATTAAGGATGTTACCTGTTTTCAACTGATAGAATTGCAATAAATGTGGATTTGCATGGCAGCTGGCCTGTGAAATCTTTACCAACAACCCTTGGTGAGCTACTTCCTAAGTGCAGACACATTCCTGCATAGTGTGTTGTTCTTTGGGGCCAAATTCCCCATGTCTGCTCCCCAGGCCCTGCATCTCATAGCACAAGCTATTCATGATCAGTTTCATCCTGTTAGTAACTGAGCTACCATGATTATGGGTGCTGGCTAAGGTGGAAGTTTCAGGTCTCATGGAAGTATTAACAGCATTTAGGCTGTTTTGTCATTTTGTTCAGCTCTCTGGACCAAACACTGCTTGTAGGATGAGCAGGCCGATCAATACGGACACCAGAGAAGAAGAGAGCCAATCTGTCTGTCTAGAGATTATGAGGAGATATGAGGAGATTGCTGATGGTACGGAAGAATGTGTTGAATAGGAGTTGAGATGGTTAGGTACTACTCCCCTTTGAGGCTCAGGGATCTCTGCCCCTCTGACTGTCCACTGCTGCCTCTGGAGGTTTATGCAAGGTGCCAGGCTCTGGGGATAGCTAGGTGGTGAAGGCAGGGCTGGGCCTGGTGGGGGAGTAGAAAGGAGTGGGCTGATTGGGATTGTGAGGCTGAGGAGACACCCTGGGGTGAAAAGGGCCCAGGAGAGTGCCCCCCCCCACTCCTGGTACCCGTACCCAAGGGCTCTGCTTCATGTAGGCAGATAGTGATGTCATCCTCAGGTTCTCATCTTACTTGGGCAGTACTTTGTAAGTCCAGGTCGATCAGGAATATAACTGCCATAATAGCGGATCTTGTTGCCTCATCTGACCTGGCACATATCACTGAGACCTGGCTGAATGGAAATGCTGGGCCCACTTTGGCTGCTGCAGTTCCAGCCGGGTACACGGTGATTCACCACCCAAGGATAGATTGGAGGGGTGAGGGGGTCGCTATTTGTTTTAGGTTGGAACTGAATCTTATGGAGGTTTCAGTGGGAACAACCAACTCCTTTGAATATGTCATGGGTGTGGGTGCAGGAGGCAGAGTACTACTCATTTACTGTCCACCTGGTGACGGGAAAGTTTTTCTGCAGAAAGTTGCAGACTTTGTCATCGAGATGGTTTTGGGATCTCCCAGATGTTTGATTCTGGGGGATTTCAATGTCTGGTTTGATGATGAACTATTGCCATTTGGACAAAACTTCCTCCAACTGATGAATTTGTTGGGTCTGACATGGATTATTACTGAGGCTACCCATAATGGTGGACACGCACTGGACTTGGTTTTCCACCTGGAGATGGAGATATCCGATGTGGTGGTGGAACCAGTCAGATGGTTGGACCATCACATCATGGGATTCAGTTTCGTGACCCCCCAAAATAGGCCTGCCGCCATGGAAATGGTTCAGTACCACCCTTTGAGAAGTGTGCCCTCGGAAGGCCTAATGGCAGTGCTGGACCATTCAGGAAGCCCGACTGTTAGCAGGGATCCAGGAAATCCTGTACTGGCTTATAATAAGACAGTGGTGGATGCCCTGGACTCCATTGCTCCTGTGAACATTTGACCACTCACTCAGTGTCCAAAGTCCCCATAGCTTGATGGGGCCTTGAAAGAGTTGAGGAGAGTAGGTCAAAGGTTGGAGAGATGCTGGTGGAAATCCAGCCTGGAGAGTGACAGGTTTAGACTGATGGACCACTGTGTGGTGTATCAATCAGCAATTACCCATAAGAAGGCAAAATTCCTGTCCAGGGAAATTGCCACTGCACAGAACTGACCGGCTGAGCTCTTCCAGATGGGGGACAGATTGTACAATCAGACTTGTCTTTAATCCAGTCAAACCTTTTCACAAGAGAATTGTGATGAGTTTGCTCATTTTTTTCACAGATAAGGTTAATGCCATCAGGTCTGGAATTCACCAGCATCCCTTGCAGGGATCAATTGGGAGTCATGAGCACCCAGTCTGTCTGGTCTAGTTTCAGCCAACCGGATGTCATGGATGTTGTGAGGATCGTCCAGACTCTGCAGCCAATGTACTGTAGCTTGGACCCTGGCCCAACATGCCTCCTGTTAGGGTGCATTCAAACGATCAGTCCAGTTCTTGCTGGGATAATCTGGGTATCTTTGGAGAGAGGAACATTTCCTGATCCCCTTAAGGATGCAGTTGTAAGACCCCTCCTGAAAAAGCCCTTCCTTAACCCAGACTCCCCTTCTAAATACTGGCCCATCTCTAACCTTCCCTTTGTGGGTAAGGTTATTGAGAAGGTGGTCGCAGTGCAACTGGATGATGATTTATCCAACCGTAATGTCCATGATGCTCTTCAGTCAGATTTCAGAAAGAAGCATAGTACCGAGACTGCTCTTGTTGGGATGATGAGTGATCTCCTAATAGCGAGAGACTGGAGATCCCATTCCATCTTGGTTCTTCTTGATCTCTCTGCAGCATTTGACACTGTAGACCATGGTGTGCTATAGGAGCACCTGTGGTTTTTCTGCAGACTGTGAGGGACAATCCTCAGCTGGTTTCAATCTTTCCTCTAGGGTAGGACTCAGAGAGTGGTGTTGGGGATTTATTCCTTGACCCCTCTTCCTCTATCTTGCGGGGTACCGTAGGGCTCCACCTCATCACCCATGTTGTTTGCAGTGTATATGCTGCTGTTAGGAGACATTAAAAAGCAGAACGGGCTGAGTAACCACTGCTATGCAGACAATACTCAGCTGTATATGTCCTTTGTACCCGAACAGGGAGATGACACTGTCAGTATTTAACAACTGTCTAGCTGAGATCCATGACTGGATGAGTTCTAGTTAGCTGTGACTGAACCCTGACAAGACTGAGGTGATGGCTGTGGACCCTGATCATTGGGCGGTGGGTGGATCAACTGGGCAAGCCTCCGGACTGTGGCTCAGAGGTGTCCCATCGACTAACTCAAGCCATGTGTGGAACCTTGGTGTAGTATTTGACAATGCTTGACCCTTAGATCTCAGGTGTCAGCAGTAGTCCAATCCTCTTTTTATCATCTGAGGAACATCGCCAGGGTGAAACACTTAGTTCTGACAGGTGATCTTCCATCTTTGGTCCACACTTTTGTGACTTCCCATCTTGACTACTGCAATGCCCTCTACCTAGGGCTACCTGGGGTTCAGATCACCACCTGCAGCTAGTACAGAATTCGGCAGCCAGGTTGCTGACTGACACTTCAATAGCCAGTCATATTACACCTGTATTGTGCAGACTGCACTGGCTGTCAGTTCAGTGGCGGATCACCTTTAAGGTCGCTTTTTTGACATTTAAAGCCCTACGCAATCAGAGACCCCACCACCAGAATGAGCACCTTCATCCTTACTGTCCCCCCCACCCTCTCTGATACACCAATGAGGGATTGCTAGAGGTTCCCAGGGTCCATTTGAAGACATCTGGTGCCCAATCTTTTGCATTTGCAGCATTGTTCCTGTGGAACTCTCTACCTCATCTGATATGAGAGTGCCTGATGCTCCAAAGCTTTAAAACTGAGTTATAAACTTATCTTTTTCAGTTGACCTATCCTGAAGCTTAATGAGTTCTATTGAAGATTATGTAATTATGGGGTGTTATCCATTTTAAATGTTGCATTATTTATTGTTATATTGTGTATGCATTGAATATGATGTTTAAACTGTACAAGCGCCTTGGTTTTAGAAAGGCGCTTTAAACAAATAAAGTTTTACTTTACTTTACTTACTTTAACATGTAGAAGAAAAGAGCTGGCTAAGCTAAAGTTACATTACTAACCAAGTACCAGTTCAGCTGATGATGATTACAGTAAACTTCTGTTTTTAGCACTAGAATGTCTCATGAAAAGTGATTTGAACTTTGCTTTTAATATCTAATTTGAGAAGTGTTTAAAAAATTGATCATGTACCTCATGGATGACAAGCTACTAAGGTCCCCTCAGTCAGAGTAAGGTACTTCAAAAACAAGGAGGCCTGGGAAATTGCCACCTCAGAATGTTCAAAAAAAATTCACTGAGCTACTCATAATTGACACCATTTAAAAACATCAGCAAGTAGTCACAGCTATAGCAAATAAGAAAAAGAATAATCTGGACTTCTCTCACATCCAAATTTTTCTAAATTGGATAAGAAATTGAAAAGAAACTTTGCAAACATGAGACTTACAAAAAAAAAAACAGTCTAAACTGGACAGAGACAACAGTGGTTACCAGGAGGTAAATATCCTCTCCTGGCCCAGGCGTTCATGATCAAGAAGGCACAGTAGATCCAAATGTCGCAACAGTGCTTCCTTGACAACTGACTCCCATGAGCTTCCTTTAACAGACAAGGAAGACAGGACAACATCAGGTGAGAGTTTGGCTGAGGAGACACAGTCAACCCTTAGAGTCCAAAGCAGTCACTTTTTTTAGGACAGACAGATCTCAAGTGCAAACCAAGAAAGAAAAAAGTAAACACCAGAAAGGAACTAAAAGGGAAACGAGCAAGACAGGTCTTGGCAGATGTGGATGCCAGAGGTGACCTAGAACTGTGGAGGTCAGGACAGACAACAGCAAGGAAATAGTAAAACTGGGCAAGCTACAGTTCACTCAGCCCAGTTCTTCACACATTCCAAAAGGCTGTCTTTAGTGCTGCAGACAGCACCAGACAGATTCAGCATATTAACTTATGTTTTTCAGTTATTTTGGAGACTCTACTCAAGGACTTTCAAACTACTAATTCTTCAAAAACTCCAGCAAAGTGGGAGGGTGGGACAACTGATGTCCATAATTTCTTGACTGAGTGGCTTTTAAAAATTGCCTTGCAACATCAACACCCTTGCTACAGACAACTGTCTAATAGGTAGTAATACACAGATGAACAGTGATGGAAAAGTAGTATGGACTTCATAGTACTATGCTAATCTAGCTAACTATATTAGAGTCACCATAGAAAGTTGACTCTGATGACATGTTGGTGCTATCTGAGTTTGATGATCTTAATGTCAATGGTGCCTATGCACTACCAGGTGGGAATTATGTGCCAGAGGTGCGTATCCCATATGCGTAGCTCTATAACTACAACAGGTGCACACTGGCAATATTCCCACAGTGGATTACATGCGCCGAGGTGCTGGTACAGGGTGCAAGAATAGGCACCACAGGCACCCGGACCCACGCAACTATACCCCATTGGACAGATGGCCCCCTGGTCATGCTCCTGGTGCACCACAGCCATCCGCCGCATCGGAACACATCCCTCCAACACAGGGATACCTCAACACCTGTCCAGCTTAGCACCCTCCCAAACATACCCACCCCTGGCTGGCAGCAGCTGGCACCCCACACACACATATGATGGCCCCTGTTCCCAGTAATCACAGGCATGTCCCCCCCTTCACTCACATGGTAGGCCAGGCAGCACCCTCCCCTGACCCCTAACCTGGTACTCTGTCATTCCTCTTGGTGGCCATTTGTCCCTGACCCACCACGGCACTGCTCCCCCATCAGCATATCTTGACACCGGTGCTGCAGCCCGGCATTGCCAGTGGCACAGCCCTCCTCACACCTCCTTAACTGCCAGCCATCCAAGTGATGCTGGGAGTGCAACACCTACATATGGGCATCATAGTTCCAGACAGCGGCACCGGCAGCAAGGTATGCGGATGGGGGGGTGGTGCCGGAGGGGTGGGGGGACCACTGCACACCATCAGGGGATGGGTGTACTGGGATAAGGGGCTGGGATGCTCTGCTAAGTGCAGGACCATGCATGGTGGGGCACCTGTCAGGGGATGGGATGGGTGGTCCCAGCCTTGGTGATGATGCACCAACATGTGTGTGTGGGGGAGACTACAGCAGAATGGCTGTGCTGTGTGGTGGGGGGCTGCACCCCAGCAGGGATGGGGCATCAGTGTGTGTCCAGTGGGGGTGGCCATCGTATGTGTGGGGGGGCTGCCACGTGAGACTGGAGTGGGTACCTGTCCAGTGGGGGCCAGTACGGTGCTGCCAAGATGGAGGGGTGTTCTGGTGTGTGTTTGTGGGGGGGGAGCCATCCATAGTTCTGCTGGTGCTGGATGGTGACCTGTTTGCATGGACCCAGGCATGTAGGCACTTACAGCTGGGTTCCCCCTGGTATAATAAGAGCCCTCCAATGCACCCCAGTGTGCTGAATTACATGCCTTGGTGCATGGCACTTAGTGATGGTATGCTCCCTGCCCCCAGTACATTGCTGTCTGCCCAACGGGAGGATCAGGAGCATAGGAGCTGCTCACTCCAGATAGTGCATCCCATGTGGGGGCACAATGGGTGCAGCATGGCAACGCGCAATGGCTACGTGGCGTGTAGTCACTCCACCTATTCTTGCATGAGCCCCATTATGAGTAAACACAATAACAAGGCAGCTCCTCAGGCAACTGCAGACCTGAACCAAAGCAAAAACAAAGTACTTACACAGGCAGAAGAACTCAGCTTGCCGGTCTCCTGAACCTTGAGAAAGCACTAGTATTGCACAAAAACATTTGGTCACTGAGGGAGGGATACATGGACTATCTTGGTGCTACTTTTGTTTTTAATGAATATTGGCTTATCCTGCAACACAACAAGGAGTGTTAACTTTGTGGAGTGGAGACCAGGAAGCCTAGTTCTTCTGTCTGTGTGAGCTAATGTCAATGGGCCCTATTCATAAAGGCAACGCACCACACTGCAGGGCGCGCATAGCCCCATGGAGGCACATTCGTGTGGAAGGTGGGTAGGCCAACACCATGCGGGATGCACAAACCATGTGGAGAGACATGAACACCCACATGGTGCACGGCTACACACATGTGTGGCTACAGGCCCACGCATGGGGGCGTATCCATGTACGCCATACGTGCGGCCAGCCGAACGCACATTCCCAACACACCATACATTGGAATGACATGCTATAGAGCTGCACAGGCAGTATACATCTAGAAAGTAGCTGTAAGGAAGGACACATGCCCCACAGAGAGCAGGGCTGGCATGTGTTGTGAACCAATGTGTATGGCGGACATGCCCATGACAGCACACACAGCCGTCAGGGCATGATGCCACTTGTGCTGCAAGCTGCATGGCCAAGCATGTGCCAGGAAGGTGGCACATGCATGTGGCACCATGCCAGGAGTGCAGGCCCAAGCACAGCATGCATGCCACCAGTCAGGCACGGCCGACACCAGACGGCCATCACAGCGACCCGCAAGCACAAGCAACATGTTCCACAGGGCCCAGACACAGGGGCATGACCTGTAACATACATACAGCACACACACGCCACTGTCCCTGCACACCATGCCAGGGTAAAGAAGAGGCCACGCAGAGGGTGGTACAGGCAAAGGCCTTTATTGTATTTGGGTGCACATCACCTCCACAGGGCATATCAACAGGGCAAGGAATCAGGCACAGCAAAAGGAGGGCAGACAGAACCCCTGCTCAGTCCGATGAGTCCTCTGTCTTCCCCACTGGGCTCGTAGACAGTGTCACCTCAAGGGGTGGGGTGGTGTCGGTGAAGGCCCGCTCATTCAGCACCAGGCACCTCAGGAGCCTACGATAACACTGCAACGAGACGAGCACACACAGGGTGCCCAGGTCAGTACATGCACATGCTGACAGAGTACAAATGCAATGTCACAACACACACAGGGGCACCTACACACGCGCATGTACATGGCACCTACCTGTGAGGGGGAACAGATGGCTCACAGGTCCCCTTCATCCTCCCGGTACGCCATGTGATCCGTGCTCTGCCACATGTCCATCCGAAGTGCTATGTCATGAAGCAGGCAGCGGCCTAGCATCACCACTCCAGCCTGTCCCGGCACTCCCACCTCACACAGCTCCAGCAGCAGCATGGTCTTATGCTGGTGTGTCCCCTGTGGATATGAGAAGGCAGTGTTAGCAAAGGCCATGTGTCAGAACACCCCCCGAGGCAGTGGGCCTGCACATGGCAGACCCCAGGCCAGTCACTCACCTGTCTCCGCTCCGTAACCTTCCATATGGCCCCAGCAGGCACCCCATCCTGGTACATGTCTCTAGCAACACAGTACAGTCACTGTGGTAGGGAAAGCCTGCCATTCACATGTCCCTGTGGCATCGGTGGTGCAGCAGTCATCATGACATTCACTGCAGTTATGGCATCCCCAAATTGTCATCCCACCCACATCATGTGGCCAGGCACCACCCCATAGGGCACATGTGGCATGCCACCTGGCAAGCATAGGACACACACATGTGCTTGCAACACTACTGACAGTACCCGAGATGCGGAACAGGCAGAGGCGATATGATGTGCCCTGGGGCACTGCTACACATTGCACTATTGGAGGGTGCCATGGAGGAGCACTGCCAATGGTGCTGCACGGACATTCAGGCCATGGCTCACAGCTCAGAGCCTCCATGTGACAGACCTCCTGCATCGGTACAGGCTTGACCATGAAATGCTGTGTTATGTCTGTGCAATGGTGGAGGATGACATATGTCCACACACAGGGCAATCCCAGGCCAAGACCTTGGAGACAAAGGTGCTGTGCGCCATGCAGTACTATGCCATGGGATCCTTCCAGAGGGTGACAGGGGACATGTCAGGTGTAAGCCAGGCCTCTGTCTCCAGACCCTTTGCCATGTTGACCGATGCCCTTGTGCACCACAGATGGCTCCGTATTATGATATCCACAATGCCAGGGGAGTTCAGGGCTGTCAAGGGAGGGTTCCTGGACAGCTATGGCATGCCAAACATGGTCAGTGCCATAGACTATATACACGTGCCCATAATCACACCAAGCATGAATGATGAGGCATACTGGAACCATAAGGGTTTCCACAGCATCAACTGCCAGGTGGTGTGCGATGCTAGAGGCATCATCACCAATGTTCTGGCATGGTAAGTGGGATGGTGCCACGATGCATACATCTATGACAACAGTGCTCTGCAGTGCCATCTGGAACAGCAGGATGAGGGATATGGGTGGCTGTTGGGTGAGCGTTTCCCCATGCCTGCGACAATGTTCCATGATAGTGCTGTGCCGTGTGTCTAACGTGTGTTTGATTACCTCCCCACTTGGATGACAGCAGGTACCCACTCAGCACGACACTCCTGACACCATACCTTGTGCCCAACGCCCTGCAGAGGAAGCATACAACACAGCTCTCATGCAGGCACGCAGCATTGTTGAACGCACCATCAGACGTCTGAAGATGCGGTTCAGGTGCCTGGACCATACAAGTGGCAGGATGATGCATGCACCCAGGACAGCATGCAGTGTTCACCGCCTGTGACATGCTGCCCAACATATGCATCCAACACAGTGTACTGCAGCCCCCAGATGCCCATCTGGAGGAGCACAGTGAGGGACCACCGCAGCCACTACACTGACCAGCACCACCAGTGGAAGGTGAATGAATGCCACCCAGGAAACAGGACGCAGTGAGCGGCATGGACCGTGAGGCATGATGTGGCCCATGGCACATTTGGATGGTGAGTGAATGCACAGGGTGGTGATCATGAGACCACCGGTCTGAACCACTCAGTGCATAACGTGGGGTGCCCGATGGGCAACATGCCATCAATGGCCATGCCTGATGGTGTGCACAGCACCCCCTGGCTGTGCATCTTCCGTTGCTATGCCAGTGCGGTGCTGGCCCATGCGTTGCCTCCATAATCAATGGTGCATTGTGCCTTGATGGTGTATGTGGTGTGTCTCTGCATGGTGTGTGTGAAGAGTGTGCATGGTGTGTGCGGGGCATGTGCTTGGCGTGTGCCTGACATCACCAACTGCACGGCCACATTCCTGTGTGTGTCAGACTTTCATGCTGTCCCTCTGTGTGCATGCCCAGGGCTGGTCCCCCTACTCCCCCAAGGCATGGGGGCATTAGCTGCATGGCAGGCTGTGGCCTCGGTCCATGGAGTGTTCATTGGGCTGTGCCACCTGGGCCCATTGCGGTGCTCGCGTCTGACTGTGTCGGTGGTGTGGGGCGTGTGTAATGATCATGTGGCTGTAGCAGGTGTGCGTAGCCTGATGGTGCTGGTGGTGTGCCAGAGTCCTTCAGTGGCTGTGGATGCATGGCCAGGTGTGCGGCTATGGCTTGGAGTGCATCGGCTATACAGTCCTGTGTGTATGCACCTGCCACCACCGCATCTGCAAGTCTGTCCTGGGCATGCACACCTGCAGTGATGGCATCAGCCATGCAGACCTATGCCTACAAGCCTGCAGCTACACCCTCAATCAGGCTCTCCTGTGCATGCACGGATGCCTCCAGGACACCTGTCAGTCAGTGCACCACCTCCATGTAGTCGTGCGTTGCCTGCAGCCGGTCACACTACAGCTGTTGGAAGTCTGGGTAGTAGGCCACCAGTGCTGAGCCACTGCTGCATGCCCGCCAGTGCCATGCAGGTGGGAGACCCCCTGGGCAGTGCTGTCTAGTGCTGGGGCATCAGGTGGTGCGGCATCTGCCCCAGCCCTCTGGGGGGGGGCATGCTGGCATCAGTGTTCTGCTGGCTGTCCTCCCCCATGCCCCCATGTACTCCGGCCTTAGTGTTGTCCTCCTGCAGCACCTGGTCTTGCGCTGTCATGTCCTCCACGCTTGTCTGGTTGTCTTCAGGTGTGGCCCCGCTGCCTCCCTCCTCCTGCTGTAGGTCCTCCATTCAGGCCTCGGCACCCCTCTGCTGTCCCTCCATGGGTGTGGGTGGCTGTGATGGCTCCTCCCCTGTGGCATCTGGGCTGTGCGGTGTACCTGAGGGGGTACATAGATTAGTGCCCTTTCACTGTGGTTGGGTGCAGTGCTTGGTCCCATATCCATGCTGCTATGTACCTGCATCCCCTGGCTGTGGGGTGGCAGCACTGCCGGTCCCACTCGGTCCCTCACCTGTGCTGTCATTGTTGGGCCCTGTGGGTGGTGGTAGAGGTCTGTTAGTGGTCGTGTCCATACCCCCATGTGGTGCTACCACCCCTGGTGCATATCCTGCTCACTTACCCAGCTTGCAGTTGATGCCCTCAGGTTTCCCATCCATGGCAACATCATGTATCGTGTCCACCACCAACTTCTTGATAGGCATAAGTGAAGGTCCAGGGGGTGGTGGGCTATTGCCAGTGGCATGCTGTGCCTGGTGTGCATGGCTCACCTTCCTCTTCCCCCTCATCCACAGGTCATGCCACTTGTGCTTGATGGCGGACAGTGCGCGTGCTTCCGGTCCAGTTGCATTGATGCCTGCCTACACATCGAGCCATATCCGTGCCTTCATCTCAGGTGGTGTGCTGAGTACCCGGTGGCTGAACAGCACGTAGTAGTGCTTGCAGACCTCCATCACTAACAGGACAACCTGTGCACCCATGAAATTCGGTGGCTGATGCCTTGTGCCCCCTCTGCGTCCTGTGCCACATCTGGTGCCTCGGCCTGCATGCTCTGTGGCCCCTACCATCTCCCAGTCCACATTGCTGGTGGCCAGTCTCGCTTCCGCCATCATGTGTTTTCCACCTGGCTGTGTGTAGTGGTGCAGCGTAGTGCTTCCGCATGTCCATTTATGGTGGGGTCTATGGGCATTCTGTGCGGCTTATGCGGTCCGTATCCCACCCCTGCATGTTGTTGTGCATCTCTGTCTGGCCTGCCCTGTCCCTATGGCTGTCTTCCACACTTATTCAGGAATGCTGCATGTCACGCTTGTCATGCTGACACGCTTGTCACCACATTTCATGCTGCGCACACATGGCTACATGTCTTTTGTGCATACCATCAGCACCTTTGTGAATAGCAGCCAATAAGAATACTAATGATATAAATGATGTATGAAAATGTGTCTTTAGGCCAAAGTCTGAGGTCTGTCCAAGTACCTTTAATCCAGAAATTAAAATGTTTGAAAAGGTAGTTTTGCAAGAAATTGTCAGCCTATTTGACAATGCTTCCCCCTTTTCATGCCATAACTTGACACTCAATAAATTAAATGCACTTGATAGACATCAAGATCTGAAGGGTGCTATATTCAAACAAGCAAGTAAGGGAGCAACATATTCTGAGTGCCTGAAAATCTCTATAAGAACATGGTGTTGCATCTTCTTAATAAAAAGAGAATTACAGTTGTTTATCCTTAGATTCAACATCTACAATACTTTCAAAAGGAAATTGAATAACATCTTAGAGAGAGGCAGAAAATGGGGGGCAATCTCAGAGGATAAACATGGCTTTACCTGGACAGAGTTCCCTCACATCCCAATGTTTTACATCTTACGGTACCTAAGGGGCATCAAAATGTGACAAACCCACCTGGATGTCCTATTGTCTCTGGGGTGGGGATCCTGAGTGACAAAATCTGTAAATTCCTGGATTACTTCCTTAAGCAATGTGTTGAAGGTTTGGGATATCACTTCATGGACACTATGCATGTCTTAATTTCATGAGTTTACTCAGAACAACAATTATCTTTGGTTAGGGATGGATGCAGAATACCTCTATACTTAGATTGATCATAAAATCGGTGTCAGTATCTGTGAATTCTTTTTAAAGAGGAAACCACTGTGCAGGTCATTTTTAGTTGAGTTCCCACTGGAGATCTTTATGCCCAAGCACAATTACTTTGAATTTACTTTTTCCTCTGGGGGATTTATAGTGCAGGACTTTTTTGCTTTACAGAACTGATCTGACTGTCCATGCACCAAGTGTCTCTGGTCTTTTGGAGAGGCATTCTTTGGATATTAGCATACAAGATACACCACAAAATCACAGTGGAGTGATAGGAACATTTTGTAGGGTCACTTGCAGTAATCTTACATATAAACATACAAACATACAAATGTGTGCTGGCTCAGTGGCGCTGAGGGTTGAGGCGCTGGATGCCACACCTCACACCACGCTGGTGACCCGGGTTTGGGAATGGACTCGGGTTGGCGGGGGTCGGCTGGGAGAGGGAGTATTGAGCATCCCAATGGATGCTCTCCTCCATCAGGGGTGGGATACCAGGGGTGCAATAGGCACCCGACATCCCGAGAGAGCCCGTGGAAACAAGGGCTCTCGAGGGGGCTGGCAGCTCCATTCACGGAGTTGGGGAGGGGGCGACGCTGTCGGGTGCTTGAGAGAGAGAGAGAGACGTGCGTCAGCTCGTCACCTCTCTGGATGTACATCCTTGCGCCGGTGTCCCAGGGGGCAGGGTTGAGGGGGAGCACAGAAAAATGGATAATCCCCTTGGTGGTCCTAGATGACGACTGCTCCACCCAAGACCACCTATTCTGGGACAGACCCCGCTGTGCAGGATAGGAGGGAGAAAAGAAGCACTCTAGGGGCAGGTCCTGGAGCAGTGGTCTGGAGGGTATGAACAGTCCGAAGGAGTGAACACTGAGGTAGGAAGGTGGGATAAATAACAGAGTAAAAAAAAAAAAAAGCATATAAATGTGCCAGCAGAAACAGACCTCCTGGTCTATCAACATCTGCTCGAGTTTGCAGCTAGTGCCCCTAAGTTACAGCTGTCCCACCCCTCCCCTTTTGTCCACCCTTAGCCATTGTCAGCCTCACCCACCTGTACCCTCCTCTGATCTCTGTCCCATGCCCTTTAAAAGCTGCCCACAAGTTTGCATGTGATCACCCTCTCTGGTAGGGCATTCCACTTTGACACCATTCTATCTGTGAAGAAATGCCTCCTCAGCTCCTTCCTAAATCTTCCCCCCTCTATTCTTAGCCCGTGCACTCTAGTGTCCCTTCCTTTCCTTAGTTTAAATACCACATTGGCTCCATCTTTGTTAATGCACCTCACATACTTGAAAGTTATGATCATGTCCCCCCACCCTCTTCTCCTTCAGGGTGTACATATTCACTTCCCCCAGCCTGTTCTCATAGTCTGTCCCCTCCATTTCCTGTAACACTCGCATTGCCCTCTGCTGCACTCCCTCCAGTAGCTTCATATCCCACTTCAGGTATGGCCTCCAGAACTGCACACAGTACTCCAAGTGTGGCCTGACCAGTGACCTGTAGAGGGGCAAGATCACCTCCCTCCACCTGGATGAGAACCACCTCACTATACACCCCAGCATCTTGTTTGCCTTTGCTGCTACTTTCCTGCATTGGGCAGAATTGTTCATGCTCCCTGTTACCATCACCCCAGGTCCTTCTCCTCCTCAGTGCTCCCCAGCTTCATCCCCCCAGCCAGTATTCTCTGCTTGGGTTCTTTGCCCCGAAGTGCATAACCTTACACTTCTTCACATTGAACCCCAGCTGCCACCTCTCTGACCACTCCTCCAGTTTGGTTAGGTCCCCCTGCAGTTGCTTCCATCCCTCCTCCTCATCCACTACTGCATCCATATCGGTATCGTCTGTGAACAGACTTACCCTGCTCACCACTCCATGTGCAATGTCTGAGATGAAGAGCCCAAATAGCACCAGGCCCATCACCGAGCCTTGCGGCACCCCACTCATCACTGGTCTGGGTGTTGAGAATTCCTCATCACCACCACCACCCATTGTAGCCTCCAAAGCAACCAGTTTGTAATCCAGTTTGCCATCTTTGCCCCCACTCCCACACCAGTTAGCTTCCCCCCAAGTCACCCATGAGGTACTGAATCGAAGGCCTTGCTGAAATCCAAGTACAGGACATCCACTGCACTATCCAGCTCTCTTATTACCCAGTCATAATATTTCATGTTTCTGGACACTTGTGGTGCCAAAAGGACTGCAAAGTGGTCCATGTGGTCCACATATTTAATGTGGGGACAAGGCCAGACAAAGGCAAATAGGGGCTGGTCGGCCTTACATCAGTGCTGGGCATGGTTCTGGAAGCCATGATCAAGAGACGATATGTAATAAAGCACTTGTCAAGGCCAGTATTCTCAGCTTCTCTCAACATGGCTTTATGAGAGGCTGATCATGCCAAGCCAAACGCAGCAGGGCCATAGATGTCGTTTATCTGGACATAGCAACATGCTTGTTATGGTAGCCCATGACAAGCTCTTAGGCAAAGCACACTACTGCTGTATACATGGGTTATACACAAGGTGGATTGCTAACTGGCTTAGAAGCAGGATGCAAGGTATTAAGGTGGACAGGCCCTATTCTGACAAGACAGGGCTACTCAGCAGCATCCCTCAGGGTTTGGTATTGGTGTCACTGTTGTTTAATATTTTCCTCAATGATCTGGAAGCCAAGTTCTCCATCAGGTACTTAAGTCTGCTTTTTACACTAAGCTGGCCAGGGTGGTGGACTCGTTCTACCTATGCCGAATCTAAAACATTGTTGTTGAAGTTTGGCATAGTGAGATCCCCAATGTCAACAGGTGAAATTTCGCCTGTCTGACGTTAGTGTTCTCTCGGGGGCTGCACCCTGCACCCCCCCCCTTCTAAAGAATTATCACCTCCGAGTTGGAGTTGATTTGAGAATGCATGGTGAAAAGGTGAAATTTCACCCTCAGGTCCCCCACAGTGACAATTTAGAACCCTGTTGAAATTGTCACTGTGGGGGATTTCACCGTAAATCCTCAGAGGCAGTAAATTCAGGGGTAACATTAGGAGGTGCCTTTTCTTCCATACAGTAGTGAACCTATGGAACAACAATGGATACAAAGAAAATCCAGGCTTTCTAGGTAAGCCTGGACAAATATCTGCTTACCAAGGGAATCATCTGGTACCTTGATTACTAGGGTGGGTAAATATCAATAAATTAGTACATGGTTGATTAGCATACTTACTGATTCCTGTTGAGGAATTACAGTGGTGGAGGAAATTGATGAACCTAGATTTTCTTTGAACCTTAAATTGCTATGTTCCTAGGTTACTATGTTTGTGAAATACCCAAAGTCATATACTAATATAAAGTAACAGAGTAAAATACAAATTACATTTTTAAAAGCATTTTATTATTAATCATTCTCAAAAACTGCATTAATGCACAAGTTAGGATTATTAAAGCAACAAAAGTATGGAGATGCGCCATTAGAGGTTTTTTAACCCTAACTCTGCTCATCCTATGCACCACCACTGTGAACTCCACTGAACTTAATTTTATATTGATTTCAAAGACATGTTTTAACATCATAAACAAGACGTTTACAGAGCTCCACTCTGCAGCCATAATAATTAACACAGTAGATGGAATACAGTTACAACCCATGATGAGCACTGCACCCATATATTGTGAGACACAAGAAGAATTATTATTTACAATATATAGTGTTTTTCATATACATTGTATTCCAAAGTGCTTTACAAGCAACAAGAGGCTGGCAGCGAAGTGACTTAATGTGTAGTCACAGTCATTTTGCACATCACACCCACATGTAGCCTTGGACAATTGCATGAACCACTTTTGAGGGAAAGGTAAATATTGGCCAGGACACCAAAGAAAATAAATATCAAGAAACGAGATCTGCATTCTAGCCCAGAATGCCAGTGGAGCTGCTGGGGTACCAGCAATACCTTTAAACCCTGCAGGGGATCCTGTCTGTTTCCTGTGGGGAGAGAGGAGGAGGAACCTGGCATGGAGGATCAAAAGGGAGCTGTTGGGTCAGAGGAGTCGACCTTCTCTTCTGGCCCTCTTTTGCAAGAGGTTAACAAAGCTCCTATGGATACTAATGTGATGCCCAGTGAAGATGAAAGAATGTTGACATCTGAAGTTGCTCCTGCACCTCTTGTGGAAGACGTGGAGAACAATGATACTGTTTAAGCAACAGACAAAAAAACATTGTCCCTGGAGTTGCAAACTAAGAAAAGAGTTCTTTTACCATGCTTAAGGAAAAGGAAACTCATTTTTGGAAAAAAAAAAAAAAACAAGCAAAAAAGCTGGAAGAGGAAAAAAAATGTAAAAATAAAAGGAATCAGCTGTCAAATAGTTCCCATACAACCCAAGGAAAGAAATTTCAACAACTCTTGGACACCATCAGTCCTCTCTCTCAGAATGTTACAACTCCACAAAATACCTCAAATTGTGATGCTGCTTCGGTAGAGCCTCTCAAGATAATGTGCAGCCTGGAGCTGGGTCTCCAGAACAAACGCTGTCTCAAGCTGAATGAATTCAAAATGATCAAGACAGTTGGATCCTGGATCCTGTGATTTCTCTACCAGGGGCCTCCCAAAGTGTTGTGAGTGTGGCAGAAGCAGCTTATAGTTCAGCTGAGCTACCATCAGATCAAAGAGAACTGCCATCAGCTGTCATCTCCATGCAAAGCTGGGAGTTGAATACTTCCTCCTGTACACTAGGTACATTGACATCTTACCACCAAAGGATAATAATAATATTTCTATGGCTGCACAAAATGAGGCAGCACAAACAGATTTAGAAAATACCTGAGTAGGAAGAAAGACACTTGGAGTGAGACCGGGGAGAAAACAAACAAAGTAGCATACGGGTCCTCTGACAGTAGCCACAGCTCCTAACAAAGAGGTTTAGCAAAGGCAGACTGAAACTTCAGTTCAGATGGACACTGACATAAATTTAGATCCCCTTTTTCGGGACAGGGAGGGAAGAGAAAAAAACGGGAGCAAATGGATGTTTAGGAGAATGGTGTTTCAAACACTGATAATACTAGAGGCATTTTGGATCAGACTGTAGGCACAGATTTTTCTTCTGGAGAAACTATTAGCATGCAGCTTGACTCTTTAGAGAATGTCATGGTGTACCCAGTCAGTCTCTTCTTCTAATTATGAATGGGGGAGCAAAGCCTTCAACAAAGAGCAGATCCTGCACTGAAACAAGGTACTACAAGCTATGCAGCCTTTTTCATCACCAAGTTGAACCAGCCAAATGTAAAAACATGGAGGGCTAGCAGAACCCCCTGATAGGTTTTCTGTGGGTAAAATACTCATTAAGCAAGCAGTACAGTTTCTGCCCTCTGAAGTATATGCTTTGCCACTTGCTCCAGTGAAGAGCAACTTTGATGTGAGTTTTAAAACAGCTAAATCACTTGAACACTTCTTGAACCAATATCAAGCCCTTAAAGACACCCCTATTTTGTATTCTTTTACAGCAATCCCTTTAACAAAGCCTGCTTTTAAGTATGTTGTAAATGTGTTTCTTAATGAAGCGGGTGAACATTTCAGACATTCTGTTTTGGTTAGAAAAGCATGCGATGTGTAAAATACTCCAGGGCCCATAATGGATACTGAAAACTTTTTGGACTAGGGGGTGGAAATTGTTTGGATTGGGTGGTGGAAATTAGAATTAAACTCCAACAGTCCAACACTGTAAGAATGGGCTTTCACATCTCCCCAGCAGTTTTTCCTTAGGGAGAGATAGAAGCATTTTATTTTACCAAGGAAAACTAAAATCATGCTATTAATTAGGGTCACTACAACATTTGGGTAGTGCTTGTGAACTAATTTATTTTTATGTGGAGAACTACAGCATTCTAGCTTTCATTGTACAAGTACTCCTATATGCAACCTCTGTAAGGAGGAAGGTCATGCTTTCAGATCCTGTTCCTGGACAGCACATAATCCTTCTGACACAATGGAGCATTATTATTATATTTCAGTGTTTGTGGAATAAAGTGCATTTATGCTTGTGCATACTCTGTTGTTGCTGTACTCTGTGACTGTTTTCATAGGAACTTAAGCATGATACTGTAGCTGGTAGGAATAGAGATCCCCCATGCAGAAGGGGGAGTACTGGAAAAAGAGGAGGAAGGGGGGACATGGTGGGTTATTTTCCAAATACTAGAGCAGGGGGTTCTGGGAGAGAATAGTTTAAATGACGTGTGTGGGAGGAGTTTATTCACCCACATTGAACCTTGGGCTAGCCCTCCCACTCAATATTTGTGGAATAAAGTGTGTTGATGCTTGTGCATACTCTGTTGTGGCTGTAAACAAAATTCCTGTTTTTGTATGAACTTAAGCTTGATGGCTGGTAGGAATAGAGAGCCCCAAAATGGTGCTGATCATCTCCTCGAACTCACAGAGAGTATGACCAGTAACATGCAGGAGAGGAAAAAACCCTTGGGGGGGAACCTCTGAGGACTGATCAGCCCATCATCTCGGCATACTGGGAGGAGAAGACTGAAAATGATAACCTTATTTCTGAATTCAGGTTTGGGATGTAATGTTTCATATGCTGATGACTTCCATGATCCAAGCTTCTTGAAGATATGGCTGAGGATTTTGTGTCTGGAAGTTGATGATGCTGCTCCAGTTCTGAAGGAGTGCCCAGAATATGAATCTGGATTGAGTTCCAGCCACTGTAGCAGTATTCTGATATGGTCAATAAACTGTTTAGAGGTCATTGGAATATTCTGGATTGAGATTAATAAAGGCAGAGAATGATTTGATCCAAAATGAAACTGCATAAATTTGTCCAATGGAGCAACCGGGCACCATTTGTTGTTTGAAGGAAATATGAGTATTGAAACTCCTTCACGAGCATGGTCTGTTTTTGATGAAGACAGATGCAAGGTATAGAAAACATCTCATTTTTGAAGATCAGATATTTTGAGGAATAGAGAGAAAGGAGGTGGAAGAAGGACTGAAAATTATCCAGGTCTGAGAAATACATAAAGGCTAGACTTATAGCAGAGGAAATCATCAAATTGGACTTTGGATCAAAAGGCTTGGACTCTAATAAGTCCAAGAGGCTTCTCATTAGAGGTCATTCTATGGGAAGTCTTTGAGGAATTTTGGCTGGAGCAACTCTCAGAAAGCCCAGCAAGAAACGTTTCAGAGATGGATTAGAAAGAACTGATAGAGCAGAAGGAGCATATTGAGAATGAATTAATTGAATTCCTGCACTGTATTGTTTAATGGTACCATGAGAGAGAGAGATGTAAGGCCTTATGGCAAAATGTCATAAATGCTAAAACATGATTACTGGAGATAGGAGTACCACACGGTATTTGTGATGTGCAGAATGAAGCATACTTAGACCAGGCTGTAGAGCATGTATATCTTGTGGAAGGAACTAACATTTCCAACATGATGGAGGAAGCTTGGTGTTAATAATATTCTAGGGCATTATTAGATCCTGGAAGGAAGGTGGAGAAGTCATCTCTGGATCCACTTCCGGACATAATTTGTTGAATACCTGAAATTGAAAGTTGGACAATGCATCAGCAGTCTTATTAACATGACCAAGTATATGAAAATATTGGATGGTGACATTATGGTGAAGTGAGAGCCAGGTCCACTTCCGCATGAACATCATTATGGTCAAGGATAAAGAGTAACCTTTGTTGATAATGTCTATGGCACTTTGGTTGTCTGAGAAGACAGAAATTGATTGGAGAGTCCATAAATGACCCCATAGGAAAGCAGTGGCTATTTTTTATTTTATTTATTTTTATTGAATTGAATTTTGTTGACCCGGTAGGCCCACTGAGACTAGAAGTCCCTTTTTCAGGGGTGACTGGGGAGGCAGATGATAACCAACTAAAAATCAACCAGACTAAGCTGTTGGTGGCATTGTTTTAGTGAATACGATGGGGTAAATTTCAAAATTTCAAATAATGAAGCAGTAGAGAAAAAAATCAGGAATTGACAGCATATCTGAGGCCAAAGGGTGGCAAACCAAACTGGGCTGAAAATGGCCCAAATCCATATGTAGGTGAGGCATCAATATAAATCCTGTGGTAGAAGTGTGGTGAAAGGTCTTTATAAAACATAGAGCAGCCATTCCAATGAGCCCAGAACAAAGACCACATGGCTAGGTCAGATTTTGCCATAGCTGTAATTTGAACAAAATGGTGGAGTTTGTTAACTGAAGAAGCTAGGTTTAAGAGGTAAGATATGAATGATCTACCTTGGGGTATGATTCTCAAGGCAAAGTTCAAGTAACCTAGTAGGGAAAGTAACTCCTGCTTCAAACAAGAAGATCAAGTTAAAAAGAAATGGACCTTATCTTGGATTCTTAGAAGTTTGCCAGTGGGTAGGCATGCTTCCATATGAACAAAGTCCAAAATGATGCAAAGAAATTTGAGGGACATAGCTGGGCCTAAGGTTTCTCTTTGGCTAGAGGAACATTTAGAGTTGTAAAAAATCAAATAAGGGTATTTATACCTTCCTCTGGAATGGAGTCTAGTGGATCAATGAGAAGGAAATTGTCCCGAAAGTGCAGCACATCTGGCCTAGGGTATACACTAGGTAAGGCCCAACAAAGAGCTTCAGCAAATTGATCAAACAACTTGGAGGCTGCTCCTGCATCCAAAAGTAAATGGGACTGCAAAGTAATATTGAATGTCTCAAGACATACCGCACAGATGCCAAAGCGAGGAATGAATAGGCAATAGTCTGAAAACGTCTGAGATATCAGCTTTGGAAAGCCATTGTCCTGAACTAAGATGCTTGATTAGTGCGATGGCATTGTCTATAGGGACATAGAATAAGGAATACACAATGGCTGAAATTAAGGAATTGATACTGGGTGTGGAAGAAGCATGTGGAGCAGAGAGATCCATGATAAGATGCTTTTTGCCTAAAAACATCCATGTTACAATACCGATAGGATTAATATGAAAAATAGGAAACAGAGGCTGAAGGAATGGACCAATGACAAAGTTCTTTTGGAGCACCTTCTGAAGTAGTTGTTCACAATGTCTGTTTTGAGTAATGCTGATTGCAGATTGCGATAAATGAATGATTCAGATTGAATAACAGCTGTGCCAGTATGAAAACCATGTTAAATCCCCCAAAGGAGATGAGCAACGGCTGTACAAGAAGGATGGGAGGCCGGTGCATCCACCAACTTGGAGATGTTGAGAGGTGTAGATGGATGGGAAAACTGTCTTTTGGAAGACCAGTGAGCCACAGGACAAACACTGCAAGCATAGGCATCACCACAATAACTTCAGGCTTGCAGAAAGCTGCAGTTTGAGCAGAAACACCCTTTTGCATTGGAACTAAAGCAAACTTGATGATTGCCCAACATCTGGAAAGGATGGACAGTGGTGTCAGACCAGGTACTAGAGTTCACAAAGGTATGAGTGAGGCCAGAATGAGTGGTAGGTGGTGAAGGGGGAAAAGGCCTGGAGTCTGAGGATGAAGCTGTGGAAGATGACACAACCAACGAGCACAGTGAAGCAAAGTAAAAGAATCACAAAGAGAGCAGGTGAGAGCCCTGTGGCCAACAAAATGGTGACAAAACAGTTCATTGTTGAGGACCACCCAATTCAACCTGGTATTATAGAAATGCAAGACGGAAGCCACTTTAGTGGAAAAAGACTTGTGGTAGTCATAAAATGGGGTACTGCCATAACGGGAACTAAGATCCACCATGTGGTACCAGCAGGAGTTCAATTCAGCATGGTGGTTAGGAAAGCTGAGCAAATGACATCACGATAAAGGCTAAAGGCCAGAACAAACTCAGAGATAGTCAGTTTGCAAAGAGGACAGGGATCCTTAGATTTGAGTACAACTGATACGTTGCTGCAGGAAACAATGCAATTGTCCATAAAGTCTTGAGAGGAGACCAGGAGGGAAACCAAATTTGTATCCTGGCCATCAATGATATCCTTGTGGAGGTGATCCGAGATGAGATGAACTGAAGATATGACTGGGTCAGAAGGAGGAGGTAACATACCTGGCACAGCAACAGGAAAAGGAGCAGAAGCAGGCACAACTGGAGGAGCCAGAGGTGGTAGAACATTGCTTGGAGAAGGAAGGTCATCAGGTTGAGGAACAGGCAAAGCTGCAGGTGGCTGGGTCAATAAATGGTCCTCGAGAGTGGACATGTAAGACTGAAGAGCAGACATGAGGAAGTAATTTGAGCCATGAAGACATGCAACACCAAGACAGAGATGTTGCTAGGGAGAAGGGCAGGGATAAATGGAATAAGTGACAAAGGCAATAAGGACAGCGATGGGGCAAAAAGGGGTAAGGCCATCAGGAAATGGAGGGTAATGAGTACCAATACCCATAGTATGGGCAACAAGCTCCCTGAACTGGAGGCCTTGATGGAAGAGGGATGCCTGGATATTGTAGCAGTCACAGAAACATGGTACACAGAGAACCATGACTGGGATGTTACCATACCAGGGTACACAACCTACAGGAGAGACAGGGAAGGGAGAAGAGGGGGAGGAGTAGCTCTCTATGTAAGGGAAGGGATAAAAACAACTGACCAAAAGAGTAAACAGGAAGGAGAGGAGGCACTGTGGGTCACCTTAGAGACTGGAAATGGCACCACAATCTGCACAGGGGTTGTATACAGACCCCCATGTCAGGGGGACGGAATGGACAAGGATATGATAGAAGGTATTCTTAGGATGGCAGAGAAAGGGGAGATACTGTTGATGGGAGACCTGAATATGCCAGATATTAATTGGAACACCTTTGCTTCAGCCACATCCAAGAGCAGGGCCATTCTCAATGCCCTACAGGTGGCATGCCTCAGACAGCTAGTTTTTGAACCCACTCATGAGGGAGCAATCTTAGACTTTATACTTTCAAATGAGGGAAGTGAAAGAATCAGAGATCTAGAAGTGGGTAGCCATCTGGGAACAAGTGACCACCAAACAGTGTGGTTGACAATAAACTCAGTTACAGAGTCAAGCCATACAAAAGTGAGGGTACTGGACTTCAAGAGGGTTGACTTTGGCAAGATGGGAGAGTGCCTTACAAAAGCACTAGCAAACAGTCTAGAAGGAGGGGTGGAACAACAATAGGGAAACATCAAAACTGCCATCACAAATGCAACAAGCCTTTGTGTGAAGCAAATAAACAAATCAAAATGAAAGAAAAAGCCACTATGCTTCTCAAAAGAGGTTGCGGGGAAGGTCAGGGAGAAAAAGATAGCATTCAGGAAGTATAAGGAAACACAGAAGGTGCAGGAGAGAAAGCTGTACCAGTTAAGGCAGAAGGAAGCAGGGAAGGAGGTCAGAATAGCAAAGGCCCAAACTGAAGAAAAGATAGTCAACTCGGTTAAGAAGGGGGATAAAACCTTTTATAGGTACATCAGAGAGTGTAGAAAGACAAAGGGAGGGATAGTGGGGCTGAACAGAATGGATGGTGGGTGGGCAGAGAGGGACAGTGAAAAAGTAGGGATACTGAAAAAATATTTCTGCTCAGTATTCACAAAAGAGGAGGAGGGAGAAGTGTCTAATCCAATTAACAGAAGCATCCTGGATAGGGGGTCGATCCCAGTCCTTTCACAGAAGAAAGGGTTATGAAAGCATTCCTAAAACTGAAGGTGGACAAAGCAATGGGGCCTGATGGAATTCAACCCAGAATTCTAAATGAGTTAAGGGGGGAACTAGTTGAACCACTGACTACCCTTTTTAACAAATCATGGGAGGATGGTGTGGAACCTGAGGACTGGAGGAAGGTGGATGTGATTCCCCTTCACAAATGTGGGACCAAGACAGAGGTAGAAAACTACAGACCTGTTGGTTTGACCTCTGTGGAAGGGAAAGTGATGGAATCACTTATGAAGGAAATAATTTTTGAGTACCTGGAGGAGAGTGGGGCACAGGACCCAAGGCAGCATGGGTTCACAGTGGGAAGGTCATGTCAGACAAATCTAATTGATTTCTTTGACTGAGTGACCAAAGTAGTAGACCAGGGAGGGGCTGTGGACATGGCCTACTTAGACATTAGCAAGGCATTTGACATAATCCCACACAAAAGATAAATAGTCAAATTAACCAGCCTGGGAGTGGGTCCCAGGGTGGTAGCCTGGGTAAAACATTGGCTGGACAACAGGACACAGAAGGTAATTGTAAATGGAGTCCACTGTGAAAGAGAGGGGTTACTAGTGGGGTACCACAGGTTTAAGTACTGGGTCCAGTTCTTTTTAATGTCTTTATAAGTGACATTGCAGAGGGACTGGAAGGAAAAGTATGCCTCTTTGCAGATGACACAAAGATCTGCAACAGGGTTGATACACAAGGAGGCAAGAAAAGGATGAGAAGGGACTTGGCAAGGTTGGAGGAATGGTCAGAAGTATGGAAGCTTGGATTCAATGCAATGAAGTGCAAAATAATGCACCAGGGAAATAAAAACCCAGGGGAAGATTACACAATGGGGGGAGGTAGTAACAACAACAAAAATGGAAAGAAACGTGGGGGTAATCATATCAGATGACCTTAAGGTTAGCAGCAATGTGAGAAGGCAGTAGGGAGGGCTGGGGGGATATTGGGATGTATAGGAAGAGGCATCACCAGCAGAAAACAGGAAGTTGTTATCTCTCTGTACAGACAGTTGGTCCCCATCTGGAGTACTGTGTCCAGTTCTGGAGACCCCATCTCCGCAAGGACATAGACAGGATAGAGGCAGTCCAGAGGAGGGCAACTAAAATGGTGCAGGGTTTGCAAGAGAAGCCATACGAGGAAAGACTAAAGGAGCTTAATATGTATACCTTTGAGGAAAGGAGGGGGGGCATGATAGAAACATTTAAGTACCTCAGTGGACTCAACAAAGTCCAAGAGGGTAGCATCTTTCAGAAAAAGAGATGTGCAAGAACAAGGGGACACAATTTGAAGATGGTGGGGTGGTTCAGGGGCAATGTGTGGAAGTATTTTTTCACAGAGAGGGTTGTGGACACATGGAACAGCCTTCCTGAGAAGGTTGTGGGGTCTAAAACTGTGACAGAATTCAAGAATGCATGGGACAGACATAAGGCAATTTTTGTAGGGAGTAGGAAGAAATAGGCTGTTGGTTAACTAGGATCTGCAGCTTATCCTGCAGGTAGGGAAATGGGTGGACTAGGTGGGCCAAGCGGTCCTTATCTGCCATCAAAGTCTATGTTTCTATCTCAGAACTGGGAGAGGAAGGCTGAAGAACCATGGGAGCAGGCACCAGAGCTGGCACAGAGTGCAAACTGGATAAATACAGATTATGAAGGGCCGGCTTATGAGCAGAAGCAGTGTAAGCAATGCCACAGTGTTGAAGCTCCACAGTTAAACAGGGCACAGTTCAATCAGAAATGGAGAGGCGGATTTTAGCTGTGTGCTTCATGCCAGGTGGAGGAGCAGGAGGAGTGACTGTAGAAGCAGAAGGAGGAGTGTCAGTAGATGCATGAGTAGCAGCATCAGGATCCAGCACTGAAGCATCCAAGGAGGAGGAGGAAGCCAAGAGAAAGCAGGCCATGGAATGAAGAGGAACCAACATAAGGGAAGAGAAACAGCCAGGGAAATACATGGCCCAATCAGGACAGCAGTAACATAGGCAGAACACAGTAAAATGAAGAATGGCAATCCCAACCCAATGGTGCCAGATGTATTGGCACAAGCATTCAGGAATGCATAGGGATGGAGTCTGACCAAAGCATAAGCTAGGCACACAGGTATGAGAAACCATCATCCAGTGTGAGGCTGTGCTCGGCAAAGCAGTAAAGAAACATAAAACAGCAAGACTCCCATCCAATGCTATCCATTGCTGAATTACAATACAGCAGCTAGAGGACAGATATTTAAACATAGTAAAGCTACAGCTGGGAACCCCCATTCATGGCAGATGGCAGCCTACCTTCACTCAATACCCCAAAGGCAGACTTAGGAACAGGGCCCATAGGCTGCTGGAGTGTGCTGGGTGAAAGCCAGGAGCTGAAAGAAAAGGAAGGCATGAGAGCAAGGGGGAAGCAGGAAAGGAAGGTTGAGGAGAAGGACATCTGGGAGTGGGGGAGACAGCAGAGCAAAAAAACAACCCAGGGAAACAACAGGGGCAATCCAGAAACAATGAGAACTGGGAAGGAGCAGCAAAGAATCAGTGGGAACAAGAAAGGGGTGACCACAAGGGGCCACAACACACCACCAAGACCCCCATGTCCACCACCAAAGGAAAAACAAAGAAACTGGGGTGAAGTGCCATGTACCACAAGCAGATGAAAACCAAATGACCAAGACAGCTGTAGCAGATCTGAACTCAGGAGGAAGAAGGTGCTGAGGAGCAGGGGAGCAGAGTCCAGCCAGGAAGAGGTGGCAATGGGAGCAGCAAGCAACTATCAGCATGATCGTGAAGCAAGCAGAAAAGCCTGGGTGCAGATTCCAACAGTGACAAACTCAAAAAGGCAGGGCAGGAAAAGGGGGAAAAGGAAAGGCAACTGGAGCCCTCTATGCCAGCGTGCAAATGGGGAGAGGTTGAATCCTGGAATGGTGCTGTTTTTTTGGGGGGGTTGTATTGTATTGTCAATCAATTTTGCATGTACAGTACGGGAAGGAACAGGGCTGAATGCAATACACGGGCATATGGCTCAGGCAGCCCAAAGGTCCACAGGATAGAAAAGCCATGACTCAGACACTGCAAGATAAAAACAGGAAAACGACTAGAAGCAACTGCAGTGTTAACCAGGCTAAGGAACTTATGGGGGAGGCATATTGAAAGAAAAAACAATCCAGCACTTGGGGGCTGCCAGAGTCCAAAGGGAAGGGCCAGAGGAACACAACCAACAGAGCAAGGAGAGGTGGTCCATCTGGCACCAAGACAGTCTGGAGACATCCATATACAATGCACACATGCAAGCAGGGCAGGGCATCAAGCTGGTGCAAAAAAGGGCAACGGAGTAGAAAAGGGGTACAAGAAGGCAGAGGAAGGAAATGAAGTGGAGTGGGGTGGACAATCAAAGGGACAGGTGACTCAAGAAGTGGCAGCCAGGGCAAGCACATATGAGGAAAGACGGATCCAAGGGCTACTGCACAGAATGTAGGAAGGTCAGCACCACAGCAGTGTACCTGCTAACACAATACACAAAACATGCAGTGCAAGGACCGCAACAAAGAAGCTGGGCACAATGACCAAAAAAAAAGACTCCCGGTGGCAAGCAACCAGACCCAGTGGGTAGGAAAGCTGCTGCTGTGAGACAGAGCAGGGCAGGGAAACAACAAAATGAGCAGGGAGGAAGAAGCAGAGACAGAACACTCACCAGACTTGAGGGCCAAGGTGAGATGAACAGTACAGTTGGAGACAAACAACTCAGGAGAAGCAAGAAACACAAGGTGCAGAGAGAAAAACAGCACACACACATGCAGGAGCTCAGGTAGGAGAACACTAGTTTTTCCAAACACTACAACAGGGGGTCATGGGAGTGGCTGGTTTAAATGACACGTGTAAGAGTTTATCCCTTCCCCCACTGAACTTCGGGCTTGCCCTCCCAATACAAAGCTCAAAATCAAAGCAGAGACCCTCAAACTTTGAATGTGGTACCTGAAGCTGGATCCCAGGAAACTGTAGTAGACGCTGTAGAACCCAGGTGGCAAGTCCCCTTTCAATCTGCAAGTACTCAGCAGGCTGGGGAGCTCTCTGGTATTTCTCTGTTGACAATTTTTTCTTCAGAGAGAATTCCAGTTACTAAACCTATAAATAGCGCACAAAACACTACAGCAGATCAGAATGCTGAGATACTCGCACCTCAAATGACCTCCGCACCCCCAGTGCATCCTTCAGAGGAAAGCTTTCATCAAGCAAACAAAAAAAGAAGTAAGTAACAAAAAACACTCCGGTGTGGTGGACGTTCCATTGAAAAATACATTTCTGCCTTTGCAATCAGACAAGCAGTGGGGGAACATGGAATGAGACAAATATTTTGAGACCTCCTCCATAACATCTTTAATTTCTTCTCCAAAAGGACTATCTTCTGAATCAGAAGATGTGGGTTCTAAAAATAAATCTCAGAAGAACAATACATGGAAAGCAGGGTCTACAACTGAAAGGAAATCATCCTGAGGGAGTCTGTAAACCCTTTTTATGACTATGGCAGCTCCTTTACATCTCCCTTTTTCATCTCTCAATGTGAACAGTATAAAGAAATTAAAAAGGAGAAAAGCAACCTTTTCAGTTCTAAGTCAGTTTTCTTATATTTTGTCTTACAGGACACTACTTGTAGGTCACTAAAGACATCCAAGAAGCCTAGAAAGCTTGGGTTTGGGGTAGCTCATTGTGGTCAATAGGAATGAGGCATGCTCAGGGATACATATTTGCTTTAAAATTCAGAACCTTACAATCAGAAAGCTGGTTGAAATTCCCCCTGGAAGAGCCTTATTACTGGATCCTGAGTAAGATAAATATTTAGGATTAGTAACTTACAGTATGTGCTCCCAAGACAAAGGTTGCCAGAATAAAATTATTAACGTTAATACAACCTTGTATTTTTACATCCAGAAATATTCTGTTTGCGGGTCATTTTAACTGAATACTTTCACTGACTGATAGAGATATCAAAACAAAAAAATTATTCGGTGATACTAATTTTCTAACTCAGATGTATGGGCAAGCTGGGTTAGTCGATGCTCATTCTCATTTTGATAAAATGCCAAAACGTACTTATTTCAGAGGTTCTCTGTTTACTAGAATAGACTTTTGGTTTATTTCAAATTTTCTCCCTCTTAAATGCATAGACACAAAAAATAATTGAAACCACAGACTATACATAAATAGGCATACACCTTTCTGATCTACAAAACCCACATTTTGATAAAAGCCATTGAAAGTTAAATTCCACACAGATCTTTGAGGCCTGTACTCAGTAAGTGTTTGGTTTAGGTTTTTAAAATACTTCTCAAATGGATTCCTTTCTAGATGAGTGTTTTCTTCTCCAAATTTTGGCTGAAGTCAATGACCATTTAGCAAAAAGTATAACTGTAGAGGAACTACTGTAGGGGAAGCTAAAAATCCCTTAAACAGGTTCAGTGCCTGGCTTAGAGGGGTTCCCAGGTGAGCTTTATAAGAAGTTATGAGAATGGATACCAGAGGAATTTCTAGGACTGTATAAAAGAGTTTCTGAATAAGAAAAATATTCCCTCAGATATGTATGATGGTGTTATAACATTTTTGCTTAGAGAAAAAAACAGGTAAATATTTAGAGACCAATTACAATACTTATTACTGATTTAAAAATTCTGACTAAAATGCTTAATAAAAGACTCATAGAACTGATTATATAGTTCACCCTGTCCAATTTTGTTCAGTTCCAGGTAGGAAAATAAGTGATGCTTTAATTCTGTTGAGAGATTATTGAAAGTAGTAATGACGGTATTTTAACCAACTTTTTACTCATGCTGGATCAAGAAAAAGCTTTTGATAAAATAGCTCATTCATTTTTATGGAAAACTTTAAAATATTTTGAGGTTCCACAAATTTTTATTCATTGGCTCCAGATATGCTATGCACAGGGAAATCTGAGTTATTTATTAAATGGTTGTTTGGGCAATAAATGTTAAGTGGGGTGTGAGGCAAGGAGGTCCTCTCAGCCCCCTTTTATATATAATTTGTGTAGATCCTTTATATGGCTGACAAACAATTCTAGAGATACTAAGAGTGTATCTTGTCTTATCCTTCCTCAACCAGTGAATGCTATTGTTTACGCAGATGATATGTGTCTGTTTTAGAGGTGGGCGAAAGTTGCGAATTCCGCTTTTGTGTGAAGTCCACGAAAATTCAAAAATGTCATGGAATTTTCCAAACTTCCGCCAGTGGCGAGATTGGAATCTTCCAAATGTGTTTGGCAGGTTTTCGGCCTGTTCTGTGGAATTTTTTGGCTGAACTACGGAATAATACACATGAACTGTGAAGTAACAGTTTTGAGGAATTTTTTTCCTGCAGTTTAATGAATTATTCAGCAATACATGTAATTATTCTGCAGTTCAGTTATCTCTGCAGTTCAGTTATCAGTTCTGTGGACTTTTTTCTCTGCAGTTTAATAGAATACTCCCCTATTTATACATTTATTCCACTATTCTAAGTTGTAATTTCTGCAAAAGTTGCTAATTCAATTTCCGCACTTGTGCAGAAGTGAAATTCAGACCTTTGCAGAAATTCCACAGGTAGAAGTTTTTTTTTTTTTTGCACACCTCTGCTGTTTTTAATAAACCAAGCATCTGCTGAAGCAAAAAAAAAATATTTTGAAAAGTTTGTCTCTTGCTATGGGTGCATGAATAATGTTTTAAAAAATCAGGTTTTGTTTGAATTTTAAAAATAGTTCATATAATTAAAAAACTGCGGGGATAGAATTAGTTAAGCCACCTTGTAAAATTGTTATTTAGAGGACTGTTTCTTAAAAAAAAAAATGGGGTAATTCAAAATAAAAAGTTTTGAGTATTACTAGGAAAAGATTGAGCCCCCCAACCCTGATGCGCTTCCCCCTGCAGTGCAGCTTCCACTGATGCTGTCACCACCCACCTCACCCACCATAGCCACTAGGGATCAGACTGAGACCCCCTGACCTGGGTGCACTCCCTCCCATGGCATGGCTTCCACTGCTGCTGTCACTGCCTGCCTCACCCACCACAGTGGCTAGGATCAGATGGCGCACCCCTGACCCAGGTGTGCTCCCCCAGCAGTGAAGCTTCCTCTGCTGCTGTCACCACCCACCTTACCCACCACAGTCACTAGGATCAGGTATGGCCATGCTACCCTAGGAGCAGAACAAAGAAAAAATATATGTTTTGGTTCCTTACTAGCTCACCAGGGATTGAACAACATATTGGGATAATTGGCTCTGATTGGCTTTAAGAGTCAGCTGAATGGATTCAGGCAGTAGTCTAGCTAGCAAGTAAGTGATCCATACAGTTTATTGCTTTATGTAGTCAGCTAGGTCATCTGCAAATTTATTTTTATTGCTCAAGAATAGAATGCTTCTGGAATTGATTACTGAAATACCTTTTGGTTACTACTGACTGTTTTCTATACATTTGCTCTGACTGCTATCAATTAATTGCTAGCCACTGTTATACAGTAAGGTCCCACTCTGATACTGATGCATTACCTGCTTTCTGTAAATTGCTAGCCTTAGCTTACACAAAGTTCTCCTCTGCAGCTGCTTTGTTCAGTTTAATCTCCTAACTTAACTGTTTTCTGCTCTAATTTGTTCATGTACAGCTACAGAGCCTTCTGTTAATTTCCTTGTTTGCTCTGCAGCTCTCCTGAGTGCCCTCTCACATCAACTTTATTCCCTCACCCCTTTCTCTCTCCACTCTTATTCACCTGTCCTAATTTTCTAATTTTTAGAGCTGAGCAGAATGGGAAATTCTGAATCTGTGGAATTCAGATGAAATTTTACAAAAGTCCATGACATTTTGTGGAATTTCATCAGACTTTCGTGGAATTTTTAAAATTTAGTAATGTGGTTATAACTCAGTCAATGTTCAATCTAGAGATCTGAAATTTGGAACATGCACTCTGTTGGTCAATGGTCACTGATGTACCAAATATCATGAAATGTGGATTGACAGTTGCAAACATATAGGTACTCAAAGTTTGTCAATTTGTTGTTTGTGCGAAATTTCATGAACTTTTTGTCTGCATATACCTTAACCATCTGTTGGGGCAGGTATCTTAAATTTGGCATGAATTCTTGATGATAGGTGTTCTAACAATATGCCCTATTTCATGAAAATATGATACATTGTCTCAAAATTATATGTGTTTAAAATCTGTCATTTTATTTTTTTTCAGGAAATTTCATGAAAGAATTTCATCTGTGTATTACTCCGGCACCTCTGGAGCTAGGCATATGTAAATTTGTGCAAATATCCTTTTTAATGCTTATAGAACGATCTAAATATGGACAGAATTAGATAAGATATTTTTAAGTTACAGGGGTTTAAAGCTTTACTATGTATATATTTGCAAAATTTTATGAAAAATATTAAAAATGTTGATGTTTGTAACTTCTTTGCTCGTGCATGCATAGTGTAAACATTTGACATGCATATCTATAGTCAGTGTATCCTGGTGTCTAACACAACTGGATAAACCGGTTAAGCAGCTTTAATTTTGCAGAACAAAAAAAAATGATTAGTAACATTTTCTCACATATAAATGACAGCATGTACTGTAGATGAAGCAACCAGAATGTTTTATGGAATTTATCATTAACAATGCACATATCGCTACTTCATTTGATAAGCTGGGCTTAGCATTTTACAGTCCTGCTGTTCCTCTCTGGGTTACTATCCCCCCCACCCTCTTTCTTTTGACATAGCCAGATTGACTCAGTATAAGTACTGATCCCACTGACACTTTGTTCTTTACAGTGACAAACTCCCTTAAAACATGAGTCACCTCCTCCTTTTCCTATCGGCCTACCCTGTTGGAATAGCCAGAATTCTTACTTCCTGCTGCCCCAAAATTTTCTTCCCCCACTATATCTTTTAGAGTACCTCTACGTCCTAGACTTGCATGTATACCACATTCCATGGATTATAAATTTACTGGATGTGATCCTTAAATATTCTGCATTCAGGTTGGAATTGTTAACATTCTGTGCTTTCTTCCTCCAACCTGGGGGTCTACCACTCTTGGGCTACCCAGCTCAGCTGTCCATTTCTTGTTGAAACTGTGAATCTAACTCTAGAACCTGGTGACCCCCTGCACTACTTGCCTCTTATACTGCTATCCTTTAATTAGAACCCCCCCAGATAAGAAGAAGAAGAAGAATCAGCATTTATATAGCGCTTTTCATACATCCAAAGTGCTTTACAAGCAATGCTAGACTGGTAGTGAAGTGGCTGAAATGTGTGGTGGCGGCCATATCGCACATCATCACTCACACACAGCCTGGATAATTGCATGAACTGGTTTTATGGGAAGGGGAATGTTGGCCAGGACACCAGGAATGTTCCCTACTCTTTGCGAAGAGTGCCCTGGGTTCTTTTACTTCCACCTGGACATCCACCAGGATGGGCAGAAGGGACCTTGGTTTAACGTCTCATCCGAAGGATGGCACACCCCAGCAGTACAGCACCCCCCAATACTGCACTCAGATGCCAGCAATTTTTAGGTGCAAGTCCAATCCCGGTGTGGGACGAGAACCCATGACCCTCTGGTCCAGAGGCGGATGTGCTACCAACTGAGCCATGCTGACACCTCATAAGGCTGAGTGAAATTAGAAAATTCCAGTTTTTATGAAATTGTTCATGAAATTCCACAATTTTTACAAAAACTTGTGGGATTTGACTTGAAGTACACAGGTTATTTTGCAATTTCTCAAAGCAAGCAAACAATAAAATTGGCACACACAATCTCCTTGTAAGGTCTAAGAACCTGCCAAATTTAATAGTATTGCATTCTCTAGTTTTCAGATTTCAGGGGTTTATAAATTTGTAGTTTTACATTCTTGTAAAATTAAATGTTTAAATCTTGTGAAAGTTTGACTACTTTTAATTCAATCCCATTTAAAGATGAAAATATGTTTTTTTCAGAAATGATCATGTGGTACAGTAGTTTAAATATTTTAACTCTGGTTATATTTGAATATGTAGTTTTAAAATTAGAAGGAACAAACCAAAATTTACATTTTGGCAACATGTTTGTCAGGCTATAAGTCAGTCCCATTTAATGCAAAAACTCTGACACAATGTGCATATGCAAATGTAGTGATAACATGTACACCTGTTTTTTTTTTAACATTTCAATAAATAATATCAAAATTATACTAAAATTGTAGAAATCCAAATTTTGGCAAACTTTGGCTACCTATAACTCAACTCCCATTGAAGCTTGAAACTTAAAACATGGTGCATATACACATTCTAGGTGCTTCTCTAAATGCTGATATTGTGGAGAAATTTGGATAAGAAATCTTAAAATTATCTCAAAATAACTGAAAATTAAGTAAGCAATAAGACATGATAGAGTGTGCAAGGAATGTATTTTACCACATGTCCTGGGCGTAATAAGGCACAAGGCCTTGGCTGAGTGCCTTTAGCCCCTGGCGTGCAGTAAAATATGTTCCATGTACACCCTGGAATGTCTTTTTATGCTTATAAAATGGGTTTCTATTTTTTTTAGTTAGTACAGTTATAAAAATCATGCTTACCTGTTGGAAAAAATATTTTATTCTGCTAATCTGTGTTAAAATAGTCCTTCCACCTACATTGTTTAATATGCATGAGCTTATTTGCATATAGGGCTTTAGTTACGTGGGAGGCTGCTAGAAGGGCAGCCAGGTACACAAACTGCCAGTAAATACACCCTGCCAACTGACTTTAGAAATTTAGGAAGACGCCTGGTTAAAAGCATACTTTTAAAACATAAACTGAAACAATCATTTATTTCTTTACACTGGGATACTGGCAGTGTGATGGCTACAGTGGGAGTCAGGAAAGAAGTCACATTGCAGCACTGCCAGTGAGAACAGAATGCCCAAAGAGTCCATGTTAACATGTTTAGCTATGGGTTGAGGAAAACTTGTTTTACCTTCCTACTGGGCCAGTAGAATATCGTTTCCCCTGTCTTCATATTGCTGCAGCATTTTTGGTACCAGATGTGCCAAGTGAGTGAGTGAGCGATTGGTGGGTGGGGATATTAACAGGGAGACTGGGAGTGTTGGAGTAAAAAAACACGATCGGCAGCAGCAGAAAAAGAACATTAAACGTTGTTTGGAAATGCAAGTGACAGCAGCAGAATACAAATATTGAACGTTTCACTAGCAGCTTGGGGGAGGAGTGAGACAACATTTCTGTCCTTTTGGTTGTTCAGCCATGTACAAATCTCTGGTTTTCTATCGCACTGGGTAAAGAAAAGATGGCTGACGGTCAAAATACCAATGTTCTATGCCACAAGAATATTAGCTTTTTCACTGCCAGCTCTTTTTTTTTACCCATGCATGGAACAGATTTTATGCATGGGCAGCTTTTGTTCTGATTCACTGGTTTTTGCTTCCCATTTTATAAATTTTGATTAAATGTTTTAAATGTTTGGCCACCCATAACCTCGCCCCTTTAAATCTACAGTTCTGACATTTGGTACACTCTTGTAAGCCATGGGGTACTGTTTATGGTGCTCAATTGATGTTATTCAGACATGTACTTATAAAATTATAGCAAAATAAATGAAATTTAAAAGTTTGTGAAATTCCATGTAATTTCATGAAAATCATTTGGAATTTCACAGAATCAGAATAGTCATTCCACGGGCATTCTGCAGACAGAATTTTATATTCTGCACAACTCTACTAATTTTGTTTTACCTGCTCACCCTCACTCTGCAGTCGTTCCCTGTGCTTGGCACTGTTAATAGCTCTGCAGCTCTTCTGAGTGCCCTCTTACTTCAATTTTATTCCTTCACATCGGTCTCTCTCCACTCTCATTTGCCTGTCTTAATTTTCTGATTTGTTCCACCTAATCACCTTCATTCTGCAGTCCTTCCCAGTACTCGGTGCTGACCCACCCTGCCCCCCACTCATCTGTCTCCCCTCTCATCAAGTTCTTTCCTGCCCCTGTCTCTGCTCCAATTTAGATAATCCCCCAGATGTCTCCAGCCCCCCAGTGCTCCTTTGTCTGTGTTGTGCCTGTCCGCCCTCAATCTCCACAGTAAAGTGACTGACCTTCTGCTGTCTTCTCTCCACAGATTGATCCCCCCTGACCTGGGTGTGCTCCCCCCCCCCGTGGTGCGGTTTCCACTGCTGCTGTAGCAGCCCACCTCACCCATCACAGCCACTAGGATCAGGTATGGCCAAGCTACCCTGGGAGCAGAACCAAGAAAAATGTTATTTTTGGCACCTTCCCGACTCACTGGGGATTGGACATTCTATTGGGATAATTTGCTCTGATTGGATCTAAGAGCCAGCCAAATGGACTCGGGCTATATTCTAGCTCGAAAGTGATCAGTACAGCTTATTGCTTTCTGTAGTCTGTTAGGTAATCTGCAAATTTTCTCCCACCCACCATTCCCTGCCCTGACACTCTTCAAATCCACTTGCTTACACCTAATCCCTCCCCACAGTGTAGCCCATCCAATAAATACTCAGCAATACTCTTCCCTATAATCTACGCATATGAGCACTCTGCCTCACCTCATACCATAGTTGCCATAGGTAATTTTCACTCCCCCATCTGTGCTTCTCACTATCCTGCCACTAGAGGGCAGCGCTACATTACTAACCAACACTAATCTTAATTCTCTGTCTCTAATAGATAACTGTAAGCCTGTAACTATATTCTTCACCCAGACCAAATGGTTATTTATTCTTAGCTCCTTCCTGGCCTTTCTCCATCAGGACATAGTTAATATAACTGGGGCACCCACGTTACCCCTCACCTATGAACACTTTATGCTTCATTCATTAGTTAACGCAACCCCTCAGCTTGGTCTTCTTGCCTTCTCCCTGCATGATAAAATAATTTTGTCTGCCGCACAAACCAGGAGCATGCATAAGGCATCTTTGCTCCACCCACCCACCATACAGTCCCAACTTTGCCTATTTCTTTTATCTGGAGACATCAAGTTAAACCCTGGTCCCTGCAAGGAGGCTAAACTCAACCTTCTAAACTCCTGCCCTACTTGGTCAAACATAAAAAGGGCTCAAGATAGCCCACATGAATGTTCAAAGTGTCAGCAGTAAAGTGGCCAAAATAGATAGATGGGTCCAACATTACAAAGTGGATGTCCTGTGTATAATGGAGTCATGGTTAAAGCCCTCCATCCTATCCCATGAGATCTCAATCCCTGTCTTCTCCTCCTATCATCTCAACTGGCCCAACAAGAGAGGAGGGGGAGTGCAGATCTATACTCGGATTGGGCTCACAGTCTGCAAGATAACTGGCCTCCAAATTAACCCTGATATAGAACATCTATTCATTTCAATTACCCTCAGCCAGGTTAAGCATATAAATATAGGTTGTGTCTACCTACCCCACAAAATTGCTTCCTCTTCCCACGTTAAACTCTTCTCCAGTCTCGACTCTCCCCTACCCTGTGACACCACACTTTGTGGAGACTTCAACCTTGACTGGACTCAGCATAACAGATCACAATATCATGCAGCACTTTTGGATGCCAAACTAGAGCAATTACTTTACCAACCAACTAGACTTAACATGAAGTCAGATAATCACAGCCTATTGGACTGGATGCTAACTAACAACAAGCTCCACATCAAGGCCATGGGAATTCTTCCTGCCACGCTAAGTGATTATTCCCCCACTTTCTGCATCTGGAAAAGCAACTTTCCACATCCCCTCCCAAAGATTATCAAATCCAAAGATCTAACCTAATTCAACCTGAATGCTTTCCTGCAAAATCTTGCTTCCGCCGACTGAGCCCCCATTACCTCCTTTCCTGATATAAATCAGGCTTTAAACTACCTCATCAACACTTTCACTGCTATCCTAGACTTCCATGCACCTTTCAAATTAAGAAGAACCAAGGGCACCTACTTCCCCTGGCTCTCTCATAAACTAAGGCATCTAATGCACTCCTCTGACAAAGCCTGGAAAAACTTAAAAAGATCTGGGCTCCACTCAGATTGGATAGCCTATCACCATCTGAGGAACATCTGCAAATCCAAAACAAACAAATCAAAGGGGGACTACCTAGTAGCCATGCAAGAAATGCACCTTGCCAACCCCAAAAGCTTTTGGACTCAAATCAATGCCCTACTCAAGGGCAATGAGTGGAATTTTACCCAAAATATGATCTCAGAGGGCTCCTTACTATCCATGGCCTCGGAGATAGCCACAGGTATAAATAACTTCTTCATAGACCTAGACACATACAAGACAGGTCATCCTGCTTCCCAAATCTCTGCCCCACAAACCTCTCCCCTAGAAGCCTCCACCTCTTCTTTCATATAAAAATCACCTGACGGAAAGAGGTCCTTAAACTCTTAATGGGACTCAACCCAGACAGTTCTCCAAGATTCCAACTCCCTGCCACCTAGATTCCTTAGGATAGGAGCCCCCTTGCTTGCTCACCCAATCGCACAGTTAATTAACAAATCCTTCCTCACACAGACCATCCCTGATAAATGGAAAACTGTAATCTTTGTCCCTGTACATAAAATGACCAAAATAACCTCTTTGAGAACTACAGACCAATATCAATTTTATGTCCTATTGAAAAAATCCAGGAAAGGATATTGCACGATCAGATTTATTACTTTCTAGAGCAGACTGATGCCCTTACCAGACATCAGCATGGTTTCTGGAAATTGCATGGGGCTGTATTTGCTCTTCTGAGAGTCACTTCAGATATCTTTCAGGTCATGGATCAAGGGTGTCTCTCTGGGGCCATTTTCATAGTCCTCACAAAGGCCTTCAACCTCATAAATCATCCACTCCTCATCTCCAAGCTCCATTGCCTTGGCCTTGACTCTAACTCTCTAAACGGGTTCACTAACTACCTATCAAACATGTTCCAGTGTGTGTAATGGGCTGGTGTCCACTCCTCCCTATCTTCAATCACTGACGGGGTCCCCCAAGGTTCAGTCCTATTATACTTCATCTGCATTAATGAATTGCTGCTGAACTGTGGGAGGGCATCAGTTCAGCTTCATGCAGATGATGCCATACTATACAGATCCGGAACTGGCATCTCCTCTATTAAATCTGGCCTGGAAAAAAGACTTACAGCAGTTTGAATCCTGGTTCAGAGATCACCTGCTGGTTTTGAATACTAAGAAAATGAAAACCATGCTGCTCCACCATGCCTCCTTTAACATGACTTCCCAGCCTACCCTAGTAGTCACTACCTCCTCTGGGGTCCCTTTAGAAGGTGTGGGCTCCTTCAAAAATCTAGGCATGACTCTTGATGAGCATCTATCTCTTGAAGAGCATGCAACAAATGTTATTTTATTTATTTTTTATTTTAGTTATTTAACCAGGAGTAGCACACTAAGCTGAAAGCTTTATAAAAGCAACTAATCAAAAACTTGGCCTCCTATACCATACCACCCCCTACCTCACACCCCATGCCCAGAAGATCATTGCATCGGCTAACCTTCTCCCAGGACTATTCTATGGGGCCCCAATAATCCAGTCTATCAAGACCTCTATTTCGGTAAATTAAAACAAGTCTATCACAGAATTGCACACTTTGTGGCCAAAGTGCCAGCCCAGGCCCATCACTGCAACGTACTCAACACCCTGGGCTGGCCATACTTTGAGGCCAAATTGGACTTCCCTGTACTTTGCACCATTTTCAAACTTTTTCACCCCCCACCCATCCTCTCCCATCTGCTCACTTTAAAAATCTTCCCCTAGGACCCTCAGATCCTCCCACCTCCCCTTACTAAGCATACCCAGAACTCGTCTAACCATAGGTAAAAGATCTTTCTCTTCCACAGCACTTCTTAAATGTAACAACCTCCTTCCCAGACTACTTTCGTGTGTGTCTGTTCCCTTGTTCAAGTGACTCTTCAAGGAAATCTTCTTCCCACCCCCTATATGTAACATTAACTGCACCTAATCCTCTCCTGCCAACCTTTGTCTCCTCTCACTCCTTTTTCCTCTCTAGTCTCACCACCCCTCACCCTGATACTCTGTCCTTTCCACACCTTCCCCTCTTGATCTCACATCTCTCCCTTCATGTTTACATGTACGATATTGTACCGTACTAATTGTATTAGTTGCCACTGCTTTATTGATTAAGTTTGCTATGTACGTGCACGTTATTCTACTACCCAGCCTTAGATTAATTTGAAATCGACTGATGTACTTAGGTTATTCTTTGTTCTCACCTGATTGTCACTATTGCTGTATCAGTGTAATTAGGCCCTAGCCATGTTACGTATAGTGTATTATATTCTCTGTATGTAGAGGGTCTTTATTCCCTGGCTCACCCCTGAAAAAAGGACATGTCTGTCCCAATAGGCCTACCTGGTTATCAAAATTCAAATAAATAAATATATAATGAGATGTTAACCAGGAATGTTTTTGAACAGCCACATATTATAGGGAACCCTCCGATCAGATGGAAAGTATTGCTGAAACTTTGACAGATGGGTGTATTCCTAGCAAAATGTGGGACATGGCTGTATTGTCATAGTAAACTTAATGTGAAAAATAACTTAAAACATAAGGAAATACAAAAATGTAATTGCCCTAGGCCTAGTTGTAACAATGCATTAGAAACTATGACTCATTTATATTTTGGCTACCTTGTATATAACACTTTTGGAAATTACTATCTACTCTATGGAAATTACTTCTATTTCTCTCTTTAACGTGGATAACTTATTTTAGGAATATTGTCTCAGGCGTGGTCACATTTTAATGACAGCACTTTAAGAGTGATTGTTGTGTGTCTAATGTACTGGATATGGCAAGCACATTGTAGATCTGTGTTGTAATAAATCTATTTATCTCATGGGGAATTAATGAAAATTGTGGAAGATGGGACATCAGTCTTTTTCAAGCATGATTTTAGAACATTTAACTATACACAGTTATTGTATCTGTGGAAAAATGTAATCTGGTTGTAGAGTATTATGGTAAAATTTTATTTTTTCCTCCTGGTATTGTGATAGGTGTTTCTTTTCTTTATTTTATTCTCTTTTTTATGTTACACAATAACAATAATTCTAGTTAATTTGTGATTTCTTCATATATTATGATGGATCTGATTAGTGATTGGAAGATGTATTGTCAAATGTATTCTTTTTTTCATTTCAATAAAAATGCCCTCTGTGCTTGTCAAAAGTGCCTTGGGTTGTTTTGTTTCCACCTGGATACCCACCAGGACATTTCCATAGATTGGCAGTGGGGACCTCAACATAAATGCGCATCCAGCAGATGGCATATCCCAACAGTACAACCCCCCATTCAATATACATGCTGGTGTCTCCATTAATGGTAGGAGCCCAGTGCCAGTGTGGGACAAGAACCCATGACTTTCTGGCCCAGAGGCAATCACCACAAGAATGTGCTGTGTGTGTGTGTGTGTGTGTGTGTGTGTGTGTGTGTGTGTGTGTGTGTGTGTGTGTGTGTGTTACTTATTTATGATGTTACAATGTGTTTGAAATCTGGATTGGGTATTGGTATTTAATTTAATGGCATTAATGAGGTTGGCACATATGGTGGACAGAGTAAGGCGTCAACTCTAACTGCATTTTCTTACCTTTGTTGCTTTAGAAACCATAACTTGTGTATCAACACAATTTTTTTACAATAAGTTTCCTGTTTGTTTAAGACAGACAGCCAAAGTACCTTAATGCTTGCTTGGCACAGGGCCCAATGGGTTCTCTGTGAAGCATGAGCTCATTCTAACATGCAAGTCACAAACCAGCTGCATGATGCTGTGCACAGTACCAGACCAGCTGCTTGTATCATGAGTGCAGCAGCCCTGCAGGCCACTCAGAAAGCAACTGCAGAGTGGGGCATAGTGCACCAGACCACAGGTGGCCTGAAACAGCCCCCATCACATTTTGCAAAGAAGACAAATCACACTCCAGAGAAAAGCATAATTCAGCAAGATTAATGCTTTAAATGTTATTTATTTGAGCAAAAAATGTTCTCGATCAGTAAAGTAAATGCCAGTCATACAAACAAGATTAAAGCTGGCAGTATAGCCTAGAGGTTAGAGGAACTAGGTGTTAATGAGCTTGATACATCCAGCAGACCAGACCTGAGTTTGATTCTCACAACCTCCACTTGCATACTGTGTGACTCTGAACAAGTCACTTAACCACCCGGTGCTCCCAGGTCACCCCTGAAAACAGGCACTTGTGCCTAGTGGGTCTTACCTGGTTAACAAAGACTCCAAAAAAACAGTGCTTCTTATTAAGGCAAAAATGATTATAGGATACTTGGCTCCTTTTTGTAAGTATATACATACAACAGTACAGTAAACAAATAGGGATTTTGTTATTGAAACATTTATTTTCATTGTTATGTTTTAACACAGTTTCGGTCAATCAGTGTATTGAGTGTTTACATCTGCACTGAAAGAGACACCATTAAGAAATTGTATTTAAAGCTTAATAGAAGAATAAGTTCTGCAGTTAAGATCAAACATTTTTAAACTTTGTAACCTTAGCTTTGAAGACAGTACATGGACTAAATATACTTAATTTATTTTACATATTTAACATACCTAATTTATTTTTGTGTTAAAAATATTGAATTGATGCTTTGATAATGATGTCATAAAGTAGGAACTATAAAAATGAATCAACATCTCTGTAACATTGCCCCCTCATGAAGCCTTAACGAGAAGGTGAAGTGCTGGGGTTTTAAGCTTGTTTGTATGACTGATATTTACTTCACTGATTTAGAGCATTTTTTGCTCAAATAAATAACATTTGATGCAGTAATCTTGCTAAATTTTGCTTTTCTCTGGAAAGTGATTTAAGTCTTGTTTGTGAAGTACCTGGGACTAGCTGCCTTATAAATCACACCCACCTGGAAACAATTGCACGTAGGAACTTTCTTTGGAACTGCGCCTCACATTTTGATTGCCCAACAGATTTGTCTGGACTTAGATTTTTCTTTTTCTTTTGTGCATAACTTGGCCATTTGGGGCCCACATTTACAGGGTTACCAGGTTGCCATACCACCTCATGACCACATAAGATGTGCCTTGTAAATATGACTCAAAATGTGTCTTTGGAGGGTTGTCCCCCAGAGCACATGGGGCCCAATGCACAATGCCAACATACCATGTAAAATGGTTGTGTTGGCATCACTACTTGAATGCCATGCAGAGGGGTCCCATGGACCCCCATGGCATTCTCAAACCAGGTTATGCACCCAATCCCCCATCCGTGCAGACAGCTCCATGCTGGGGGAGATGGGGGGCATGCCGCGGTGGGCCAGCTGTACGCGCAATGCTGTAAGGGACATAGTGCTGCACACGGGGGTACAGAGGAGGGTGCAGGTTGTGCCAGGAGAGACCCTGCCATAACCCACTGCATGTCCCAATGGACCACATCTGCCCATTTGTGATGGCATCAGGAACTGTACAGCCATGCCAGCCCAGCCCACTAGATGGATGGGGAGGGCTGGGTTGGTCAATCATCCATGTGCCTGCATGTGCAAGTGCCCTCAGGTGCATGGATCTGAACCTTTGACCTGCACCATGTGGCATAGCCCCTGCTGGCAACAAACAGCCCCACACATGCCTGACCCAACCTGATATGTTCCATGGCCCCCAATATGTACCATGGCCCTCCTGATATGTTCCACGGCCACCCCAACCATTGCCCAGTCATGCAGTTGTACCATAAAACACTGTCCTGAGCTAGGCCCCACAGCAACACTGTTGGTGGGCAGTGTACCCTCACCCACTGCGACACCGACATCCTCTCTCCCTGCCCTGTGTCTGTCCTTTGATGCCACTGGCAGGAATGGCCAGTGGCACTGCCCTCCTCACACCACCTCGGCCACTGCCCATCCAGAAGATGCCAGGAGTGCTCTGCCTATTTATGGGGGCATGCTCCTGGCATCCCTTGGATGGCCAGCAGCCAAGGAGGTATGAGGATGGCTGCATTGCTGGTTATTCCTGGCCGTGGCACCAAAGAACAGGTATGGGGCAGGTGGAAGGGGTTGCTGGTGCTGTAGCAGGTGGGGGGTAAATGGTCCTCCAATGTGTGTGCAGGGGAACCAGGGCCTGGTCATGGCCATTCAGGTGTGGTGCATCTGTGTGAAGGGGGGGCACTGACCAGCACTGGGAGCACAGGGGCACTGGGTCAGAGGTATGTACCCTGAGGTGTTGTGGCTGGGCAGTCATGTTGGGGCTCATGGGGAGTTAATCCATGGGGGACGGGGCACACAGTGGTTGGGGGTGGATGCAACTGTGGGGTCAGGGAATAGCTGGGGGGTCCCTCTGCCAGGGTCCTTGTGTGCGCAAGGAACGTGCCTTGTCCTACAAGCTAAGCTGGGTGGAGCTCACAGGATGAGGAGACCATGCGACGTGGGGCTGGGTGCCTGCAGTAGGCATTTACACACCTGGACCCGCACCTTGTTGCATGAAGGATCCAGTTTGGGTCCCAGGATGGGCATCCCATTGGATGTCTGCCCAGGATTGTGACTCTTTCCTGGTCACCCTGCAGAGTACTGCATGCTGGGGGGTGGAGCCACAGACAGGTGGCCACCAGTTGTGCATACCAGCATCAGCACACCTGTCCACAGGTGTGGACTTATGCATTCAAGGGCTGGAAGTATAGCCTAGAGGATAGAGTAATGAACTGTGAATGAGCTTGGTACATCCAGCAGACCAGACCTTGGTTTGATTCTCACAAACTCCACTTGCATACTGTGTGACTCTGAGCAAGTAATTTAATCACTCAGTGCTCCCAGATCGCTCTTGAAAACAGGAACGTGTGCCTAGTGGGCCTTACCTGGTTGCCAAAGACTAAAATAAATAAATAAAATAAAATTCAGGATACACGCCTTTAGTGTGTAATTCCTACCCATTAGTGCATAGTGCCCAGTGTAGGTCAGATTAACATGGTGCCACTTCTGTGTTCAGCAGGTGAAGTTACTGTCGCAAACGCACTCCACAGGTCTGGTCCTCTGATCCCACAGTGCCAACCTCAGAGCACAATAGTGTGAACAGGTAACAGACAGGGTAACCCTCCTGTCTGATTTTGGCTCTGAATCACCTTTAGTCTCAAGTTCTGGGGGGATTCAAACTGTGAACCTTATGCTAGCGATATCCAAATGTACAGGCTCAGATAATATTCTCTTCGGTGGGGGGGGGATGCAATATATCTTTCACCTTTCCTCTTTTACCTGAGTGCACCCTTACCAGGTATCCAAAATGAACCCTTAAAACTCTATAAGAGACCTTCAGCATATTCTTACCTTTTTCCAGTTTAGTAACACCATCAAGCCCCTTAAACAGCTGTCAGACTTAACCTTGTATACATCACATGCAAAAAGAACTTGGAAGACACACTCAGGCAGTATCTTAAGAAAATGTGGTTTACTAAAAACTGTAAAATAAATACAATAAAATACAAAACAAATATCAAAAGCTTACAGTTACAAAATAAAATAGGAAACTTATGGAATAAAACTCCCACCACAATACATTTAGATATTTGCTATCTAAGATATTACCTCTGTAAGTGCGTTTTAAAGTTATATCAGAGAGCTGTGTCTCTATTGAGTCCCAAGATGATATATCCTACATTTCAGACACAAGTATCAGTTTAAACACCCCTTCTGTGAGTCATCTAGCTCCTCCTTTTAGAATATAAAATTATAAATATGGTTTCCTACCAGGAGGTTTTTTAAATAATGTGAACATCAGCAAAAACCCATTTCCCAAATTATGAGTCTTTGATCAACCAGTTCCTTTGAGGTTTATAACCTTGCAGTCCATCACCTAGGTGTGAGATAGCCAACAGGAATCGGCTTAATGCCGTCCTTTCCTGATGTAATAACATTTGTAATTAAGTTCTAACTTCAAAAGCAGCAGCAGGTGAAGAGGCCTTAAACAGTCTCTCGAGAAGGATGTTCCAATTAACTGTTTCCTTCTGGTCTGTTTAATTACATCCTGGTTTTCAGCTACTGACACAAAGTTTAAATGGCCAAATCTCACAGACTGACATTTCATACACTGACTATTTATTTATAATACCAATATTGTACAGTAATCATAACCAGCTGGCCAAGCATCACAATCCTCCCCACCTAGACTGAATTTGGGGTCCCTATCCCCTGCATGGGATGAGCTCCCTAAGTCAGTTTACTCCTCATATAGACGTGACAAGCCATCTGCATTCTGACTGGTTGCTCCAGCCCTATGTAAGATAGTCATGTCATACCCTTGCAAGGCAAGACTCCATCTTAATAGTCTACCATTAGTTTTTCCCATTTGTGTCAGCCAAACGAGTGGGTTGTGGTCAGTTTGTACCTCAAAATGCTGCCCATATAAGTAAAGCTCTAACTTCTTTAGGTCCCACACTATGGCAAGACACTCTTTTTCCACAGTAGAGTAAGTCTGCTGTCTGGGAAGTAACTTTTTACTCAGGTACATTACAGGGTGATCATTCCCTTGGTTTGATGTCTGACTTAGCACTGCCCCAATACCACATCTACGGCATCAGTCTGGGCTATAAAAAGTCTGCTATAGTCAGGACTTGTCAATACAGGAGCACTGCACAGTGCCTCCTTCAGTCTGGTAAAGGCTTTTTCACAGGCTGGTTCCCAGGTAATTTTCTTAGGCATCCTCTTCTTTACCAAGTCAGATAGGGGAGCAGCCAGGGCAATGTAATTGGGTACAAATTTCCTATAGTACCCTGCTGTCCATAGAAAACTCCTGACCTGCCTCTGCATTTCTGGTCTGGGCCATGCCTTGATCACCTCTATTTTTACTTGGTTAGGACAGAGCTGTTCCCGGCCTATAACATGCCTGAGGTATGCCACTTCAGCCATGGCCACCTGGCACTTCTCAGCTTTGACAGTGGGTCTGGCCCTCTGTATCCTGCCCAGCACTTCCCTAAGGTGGGACAGGTGTTCCTCCCAGCAGGCACTAAAGATGGCAATGTCATCCAGTTACGCCACTGCATACTCCTTAGCACCATTTAACACCTGGTTCACCAACCTCTGAAAAGTGTCCTGGGCATTCTTCATTCAGAAAGGCATTACTTTAAATTCAAGTAAGCCTATCAGAGTGAGGAAGACCAACCTCTCCTTAGCTCTGGCAGTTAACTTAACCTGCCAGTACTCTTTTGTCAGGTCAATAGTCGTAAGGTAGGTGGCCCCTCCCAACTTGTCCAAGAGTTCATCTGTCAAAGGCATCAGGTGGGCGTCTGACTTCGTGACTGCATTCAGTCCACGATACTTCACACAGAAACAAGTAGAGCCATCTGGCTTGGGCACAAGGACTATGGGTGAGGCCCCGGGCTGTGTGATCTCTGGATTACCCCTAAATCCAGCATTTCCTCCACCTCCCTCCTAATGTCTTTTTGGGACAGCCTCTAACACCCAATATGCTGTCCACCATATGGGCATCCATGTCCCTGTCTCTACATCGTGCGTCGCTAATGGGGTTAATCCAGGCTTGGCACTACACAATGGGGCAAAGTCTGTTAAAACCTCCCTTACTTCCTGGATCTTGTTTGGGGCCAGCTGGGGTGACAATTTAACTGCCTCCACGGAGGACTCCCACTTGCTTTCTTCCAGCAAGTCCAGAAGGGGGTCTCCTTTGTCTGTTCCCTCCCCAAGTCTACATACTGCAAACACCATGTCAGCCCTATTGGCATATGGCTTTATCATGTTGACATGGTACATTCTTTATGTACGTCTTCTGTCAGGCAACTCTATGATATAGTTCACATAATTTACCTTTCTGACTACTTTGCATGGTCCTGCCCACTCATCCTGCAGCCTGTCTTTCCGGACTGGGTTTTGGACCATGACATCCTGACTCACCGTGTACAAATGAACTCTGACTCTGCGGTCATACCACACTTTTTGTTTCTGTTGGGCAGCTACCAGGTTGTTCTGGACTGTCCCCATTAGCTCCTTCAGCTTTTTCCTAAACCTAAGGATGTAATCCACTGTGGGAGTTTCCTCAGTAGCATGCTTGCCTTCCCAGTCCTCCCAGATCAAGTCTAGGGGCCCACTGACTTTTGATTTGTCTGAAGCAGAGAACCTTGCTACACTGCAAAGAACAAACTATAACTTCATTTAGGAGCTGGAAACTTGGTAAGGCATAATATCGTAAAACAGGGGAGCTACTCTTTCTACAAAAAGTTTCATTTTTTTTCCTTATTGGCATTAAGCAGAGAATTGCAGGATTCCATTAAAAGTGTAGTAATTTTATAACCAGAGGGAGTGAGATACAACTGAATTTGCTTGATTGTTGGGGTTGAGACCTAGGAGTTGGAAGGATATTTTTGCAACATTTTAAAAGTGTCCTGCTGGCTGAGTAGTTAAGTTTTTATCCCTGGTTTCACTGAAAGATTTTGTGTATTGGAATCAGACATAGCAGCCTGCCTACATTGAAAGGCCTGCTTACATCACAGGTGTCACTAGTCAATCAGTTGGCTTAATTCTTAAGATTTTCAGTGCAGGAAGAGTGTAAAGCACAGCTGACTTATTTTGGGGCTGACTGCTTTCAGAGAACAAACCACCAGGCTGTTTTGGGGCTGGGGAGGGTTACCTGTGTCTGACTTGGATGTCTGGATTTTTCTGTTTGATTAGCAGGCTATTTTCTCTGTCAAATTGTTGTGTAGGGCATCTTGCTGACAGGAAGGCACTCATTGCAGCACTGGGTCAGAGCTTTTAGCTGATAGTTTTGCGAGGGCACAGTTTAGGCCCAACCCTTTCCCACCCCCCCCGGAAATAGTTCCTTTATACCTGGGGTTCTGACATCATTTCCTCAAGAGTGCAAGGTGCATATCACTATCATATCCTCTCTAGCACACTGCACTGACAATATAAGCATACACATTGTATAATATATATATTTCTATATAACAAACCAATCACACACACACACAAAGAAAAAAGTAGATAAACATGTGGGGAGTGGTACAATGTAATGGCTGTGGGGCAGCAGTCTTCCGGGAGTCTTTCTGGAGGCTGTGATGCTGCTCTATTTGCAGACAATTCTCTGCCCTGAGGGAGGAAGTTGCCCGTCTTCAGGTCATGCTGGACAGTAGTAAGGGAACCTACCCCAGGCCACACTGGACGGTAGGAAGGAACCTCCCCATCCAGGGAGCACCAGAGCCACCACTACCTCAGAGGTTGTGAAGAAAACACAGCAGTTGGACCACAGTGGGCTCAGGAAGGGTGAGGATGGTGGAACAGAGGCACACCAGTCAGTTGTTCACTCCACAATCCATACACTATTCTGGGGAGCATAGCTCCCCTATGGATGCACCCACAGAGGAGACTAAGGAGGCTGAGGACAGCTGTCACAAGGGAGGCCCACAGGAAGGAGGCAGAGGACACCACAAGGAAAGGAAGCAGCTCCTGGTGGGGGACTCAGTTATTAGGGGGATAGAACTGGGGGGAGCAGGGAAAACTGAAGTAAGGTGCCTGCCTGGTGCCATGGCTTGGAGGGACAGGAAGTGCATCCTCAGGTTCACGGGAACAGCTGGACGGGAGTCTGAGCTGGACGTCATTGTCCACCTAGGGACAAATGACTTGGCTCATCATGAGATTAGAGCAGTGCAGAAGGACTTTGTAGAATTGGGGAGGGGCCTAAGATAAGCAGCACACACAGTATCCTTCTCAGAGGTGCTGCCTGTCAATGGCATGAGTGAGGCGAGGGTACTTTGCACCATGCAGTTTAATGAATGGTTGAAAAAATGGTGTGGAGCACAGGGGTTTGGCTTCATTGGGACTGGGGTTCCACCTGGAGGGACACCAGCCTATACTGGCAGGATGGTCTGCATCTGTCCAGGAAGGGAACAAGTCTTTTGAGCAATCGGTTTAAATGCTTCATTGGCAAGCTTTTAAACTAGTCAAGGGGAGGCACTGATAAGCAGCAGGAAAATCCCAGCCTCTCCCTACAAAACAGGTACTAAATGGGAAAAAAACCAAGGTAGAAAGGTCAGTGGGGGATGCTGCAACAGAAGGTAAAGCCATCAAAAAATGGAGAGCAATGAGTACCAATGCCCATAGTCTGAGTAACAAGCTTCCTGAATTAGTGGCCTTGATGGAGGAGGAACATCTGGATATCGTGGCAGTCACAGAAACATGGTATACACAAAACCATGACTGGGATGAAACATACCAGGATACACTATCTACAGGAGGGACAGGGAGGGTAAAAAAGGAGGAGGAGTAGCTCTTTACATAAGGGAAGGAATCAAAGCAACAGAACAAAAGGGTAAACAAGGGAGGAGAAGAAGCACTGTGGGTAAATTTGGAGACAGACAATGGCACCACAATCCGCACAGGGGTTGTATACAGACCCCCTTCTCAGGGGGAGGAAATGGACAAGAAATGATAGAAAGTATACTTAGAATGGCAGAAAAAGGGGAGATATTGCTGATGGGTGATCTGAATATGCCAGATGTTAACTGGAGTGCAGTTGCAGCAGCCACTTCTAAGAGTGGGGTTATTCTAGATGCCCTACAGGGCATGCCTTAGACAACTAGTATTGGAGCCCACTCAGAGGGAGCAATCTTAGACCTGGTTCTCTCAAATGGAGATGAAGAGAGATCACAGATGTAAAGTGGGTAGCCATCTGGGAACTAGCGACCATCGAACAGTATGGTTCACAATAAACACAGCAATAGAGTCAAGCCATACAAAGACAAAGTACTGGATTTTAGGAGGCTGACTTTGTCAAAATGGGTGAGTGCCTAAGGAATGCACTAGCAAATGGGCAGGAAGGAGGGTGGAAGAACAATGGGAATAATAAAAACTGCCATCACAGAGGTAACAAGCCTTTGTGTAAAGCAAATAAACAAAACGAACGAGTGTAAAAACCACTATGGTTCTCAAAGGAAGTGGCAGTGAAGGTTCAAGAGAAAAAGCATTCAGGAAGTACAAGGAATCACAGAAAGAATAGGACAGAGAACTGTATCAGTTAAAGCAAAAGGAAGCTGGGAAGGCAGTCAGAACAGCAAAGGCCCAAACCGAGAAAAGATAGCCAACTCAGTTAAGAAGGGGATAAAACCTTTTATAGGTACATCAGGAGCAAAGGAAGACCAAGGGAGGGATAGTGAGGCTTAATAAAGGGGAGGAGGGTGGGCAGAGGGTGACTGTGAAAAGGCAGAGATACTAAACAAATATTTTGCTCAGTATTTACAAAGGAAGGGAGGAGGTACCTAAAACAAACAGTAGAAACACTCTGGATACAGAAGTTGATACCAGCCCATTACAGAAGAAGGGTTCTGAAAGAACTCTTAAAACTGAAGGTGGACAAGGCAATGGGGCCTGATGGGATTCATCCCAGAATTCTAAAGAACTAAGGGTAGAACTAGTGACACCACTGACTACCCTCTTTAACAAATCATGGGAGGATGGGGTGGTACCGAGGACTGGAGGAGGACAGATGTGATTCCCTTCAAAAGTGGGAGCAAGGCAGAAGCAGGAAACTACAGACCTGTTAGTTTAACCTCAGTGGTAGGGAAAATGATGGAATCACTTCTGAAGGAAAGAATTGTAGGTATCTAGAGGCCAGAAGGCACAGGACCCAAGGCAGCATGGATTCATGGGGAAGGTCATGCCAGACAAATCTGATAGATTTCTTTGACTGGGTGACAAAGTAGTTGATCAGGGAGGGGCTGTGGACATGGCCTACCTAGACTTTAGCAAGGCATTTGACACAGTCCCACACAAAGATTAATATACAAGTTAGCCAGCCTGGGAGTGGGCCCCAAGATGACAGCCTGGGTAAAATTGGCTGGAGAATAGGACACAGAGAGTAATAGTAAATGGAGTCCACTCTGAAAAAAGGGGGGTTAGTAGTGGGGTACCACAGGGTTCAGTATTAGGACCGGTCCTCTTCAATGTCTTTATAAGCAACACTGCAGAGGGACTGGAAGGAAAAGTATGTCTCTTTGCAGATGACACAAAGATCTTCAACAGAGTTGATGCACAAGGTGGAGTGGAAAGGATGAGAAGGGACTTGGCAAGGTCAGAGGAATGGTCAAATGTATGGCAGCTTAGATTCAATGCTAAGAAGTGCAAGGTAATGCACCTGGGAAACAAAAACCCAGGGGAAGAGTACACAATGGGGGGTGAGATACTAACAACAACAAAAATGGAAAGGGACCTGGGGGTAGTCATATCAGATGACCTAAAGATGGGCAAGCAGTGTGAGAGGGCAGCAAGGAGGGCTGGGGGGATACTGGGATGCATAGGGAGAGGCATCACCAGTAAAACAGGAAGTTATTATCCCTCTGTACAGACAGCTAGTGAGACCCCATCTGGAGTACTGCGTGCAGTTCTGGAGACCCAATCTCCAAAGACATAGACAGGATGGAAGCTGTCCAGAGGAGGGCAACTAAAATGGTGCAGGGCCTGCACCAGAAGACATATGAAGAGACTTAGGAGCTTAATATGTATAGCCTCGAGGAAAGGAGGAGAGGGGGACATGATAGAAACTTTCAAGTACCTCAAGGGAATCAACAAAGTCCAAGAGGGTAGCATCTTTCAAAAAGAGGTGTGCAAGAACAAGGGGGCATAATTTGACGATAGAAGGGGGGCGTCTCAGAGGTAATTTAAGGAAGTATTTTTTTCACAGAGAGGGTTGTGGATGTATGGAACGGCCTTCCAGAGGAGGTTGTGGAGTCAAAAACAGTGGTGGAATTCAAGCATGCATGCATGGGACAGTCATAAGGCAATTCTAGGAGGTGGGGGTAGGAAGAAGTAGGCTGCTGGTTAACTAGGATCTGCAGCTTATCCATTAGGTAGGGAAATGGACAGACTGGGTGGGCCAAGCAGTCCTTATCTGCCATCAAATTCTATGTTTCTATGTTATGTTTCTATACCCAGCATCCATATAAGAGCAAACAACATGTGGGTAAGGTATTTTTCCCAGTCCCTCCCATGCTGTTCAGCAAATGCTTGGAGCATTGACTTCAGGGTATCATTAAATCGTTCCACAAGCCCATTGGCTTGTGGGTGATAAGGTATCATGCACCTCTGTACCACCTCACACTTCTCCCACAAACATTTCATCAGGTCCGACAGGAAGGAACCCCCTCAATCGGTGATAGCCTCCTGCAGAAACCCATCACAGGAGAAAATCCCAAGTAAGGCATCTGCCACTTTGTCAGTCCTCAGTGAGGATAGGGTGACTGCCTCTGGATACCGGGTGGTATAATCTGCCACAGTCATAATGAACCTCTTCCCGGAGGAGCTGGGGGTATTTAAAGGCCCCACAATATTCATTCCCACCCTCTGGAATGGCTCATCCACTATGGGCAATGGAATTAGGGCAGCTTGTTTTTTTCCCCATCTTCCCTATTTCTTGGCACAGGTGACAAGATCTGCAATACTCTTTCACCTGCTGGGTGAAGTTGGGCCAATAGAAATTCTGGGCCAACTGCTGCATAGTGCGCGTGATTCCCAGATGATCAGACAAGGAAATATCATGTGCAGTCTTGAGCAACTGCTCACGGTACCCCTGGGGAACTACAAACTGCCTGCCTATCACCTCTCCCTCTGTCTTAGCATCCTGCGTGTACAGCAGTCCATTGTCCCAATAATCTTTATGTTTTCTGTCACCTCCCTGTGCTCCATCAGAGTCTGCCCAAGCCCTCAGCTTCTCTAGACTAGGGACATTTTTCTGAGCAGCTGCAAACTCCTTACACATTCCCAAGGCATGAGACAGGTCCCTGTCAGTATCTAAACTAAGGTCCCTAGCTCTAGTGCCAGGGCACTCTGGATCACTGTCATCCCTAATCCTCTGACAATGGGTCACCCCTCCTTCTTCAGAGTAACCCTCCATAGCTGTTTGGTTAACTGCTACTGGGGAAATTTCTACCCCCTTTTCATTAGTCTCTATATCAGGAGACACAGGCTGGGGAACCAGCCTCCCAGTGGTTTCCACAGTGGCTTCTATGGGGTCCAGGGAACTACAATTTCCCCTTCCCGCTTGGCTATGGGGTAACTGAAGACACCATCCCGTGTTTGAAATTGTTGCTAAGGATGACATCAACTGCTAAAGTTTTGTCTGCAGCCACCTGTTGCACAATTACTCCGTTTCACCCCAGTCTAGGAGAACACTAGCGAGTGGCAATGTTGTCTCCTCCCCAGTGAACCCTTGTACAGTTACAAATGTATTGGGTATAAGCTGACCAGGCTCTACCAGATCACCTTTTACCAACGTCAGGGATGCCCCTGTGTCTCTTAACCCTTGTGTCTGTACACCATTCACAGTGACTGAGTGCATGTGTTCCGTCATGTTCACAGGCATGCTTCCAGGGACACACAAACAACCGTCTTTTTTCCTAGCCCCATTTTGCGTATTGCTCATCCTTTTGGGACACTGTCTGGCAATATGCCTAGTTTCTTTGCAAACCCAAAAGTCATTCTTTTCTCAGAAAAATCTTGTCTTTAAAACCTGGGGCTAACTGGTTTCGGTGGCGGCAGTGAGGGTTTTAGCTATCCTGAAGGTGCGCTTTTCCCTTTCTGTGCTGCCAAGCCCACCGCATTCGCTCTCAGAGCAGGTTAGTTCTTGTCATAGCAGTCCAAGAGTTCAGCAGCCTCTTGCACTGTTTTGGGATCTCAGTCCTCCAGCCAGGTTTTCAGCTCTGCTGGGCATGCCCAAAAAAGCTGTTCTAACAATATAGTATTTTTGATTTTTATCTACCGAGTTTGCTTCAATTCCCTCCTACCAACGTTTCAAAAATTGATGTTGTTTCATGGCTAGCTCCTCGTAGCTCATTTCAGGGCTTCTCCTGAGCTTACGGAATTTAGCTCTGTATGCTTCTGCAATTAAATCAAACTTTTTTTAAAGTGCAGCTTTAAGTTTGCTGTAATCATTACTATCCTCATTGTCAATTTGACCGAATGCATCCAGAGCTTTCCTGGTAAGTAGCAGGGATAGCTGGAAGCTCCAGGACCCTCTAGGAATATTTGCCTGAATGCAAACATCTTCAAAGGAATTTAAAAAGGCATCCATATCCTCCCCCTCTTTAAATTCAGTTATCAATTTGGAATTTATTTTGTAACCCAGTCCTTTAGTTCCAGTTAAAACCAAGCCACTTACCTGCTGTGGTGCTGGTGTTTGGAGTCATAGCTTCTCCAGTTCATGTTGCCTCTGGTGCTCACTCTCTTCACAGTCAGCCTCTCGCTGTCCACACTCCACTTCTTGCCATTCTCATTCTGCTTCTTGCCATTCTCACTCCACCTCTCGCTGAAGTTGTCACTCTTCTCTCTGGAACTCCAGCTCCATTCGACACAACTCAATCTGCAGCCTGATTGCTTCTGGCTCCAGAATGCTGGTTACCTTCCCCTGCTGCTGTGGCCCTTTGCTTGCACTGGCTCTGCTGTCCTCCTCACCAGGTCTGTACACTGCACTGGTTGCTGGCCCCTCCATGCCAAAGGAATTGGTCCTTTACAGTCACAGACTGTGACTTGACACACTGGGCATCAGCAGCCATCAGAGTGTCCACGAGGTTCTGCTTGGTGGCTCTCCCCTTGTGCAGGACTCCTCTCTGCTTGCACAATTGCTTCAGGTAGTCTGCAAAGTGTTCACTGCTGTTGGAAGCCATCTTCTTCCCTAACTACGGCTACTCTAACTTGCACTTTGAAAAAAAATAAAACAGGTAGGAACTTTGACTGTAAGAAAATTATATTGTTCTGTTTTCTCTTTTAACAATAAATCACTGCCTTATTTTGCAAGTGAGCTGTACAGTATTAAGCTGACACACTGAACTGTTAAAGCTTGTGTTACCAAATTTATCACACCACTGCCAACCAAATCTGTCACAAATGCAATCCGCAGGTCAGGCCTTCTGCTCCCACAGTGCCAACCTCAGAGCACCGTAGTGTGAACAGGTAACAGACAGGGTAACCCTCCTGTATAATTTTGGGTCCAAATCACCTTTAGTCTCAAGTTCTGGGGGGATTCAAACTGTGAACCTTATGCTAGCATACCCAAATGTTCAGGCTTAGATAATATTCTCTTCGGGGGGGAGGGGGGATGCAATATATCTTTTGCCTAAGGCCACCTAACCAGGTATCCAAAATGAACCCTTAAAACTCTATAAGAGACGTTCAGTATATTCTTACATTATTCCAGTTTAGTAACATCATCAAGCCCTTCAAACAGCTGTCAGACTTAACCACGTATACAACACATGCAAAAAGAACTTGGAAGATGCACCCAGGCAGCATCTTAAGAAAATGTGGTTTACTAAAAATTGTAAAATAAATACAATAAAATTCAGAACAAATATCAAGAGCTTACAGTTACAAAATAAAATGGGAAACTTATAGAATAAAACTCCTACCACAATATAGTTAGATCTTTGCTATCTAAGGTATTATCTCTATAAGTGCATTTTAAAGTTATATCAGAGAGCTGTGTCTCTCTAGAGTTCCAAGATGATATATTATACATTTCAGACACAAGCATCAGTTTAAATTCTGCGTCTCCACACCCCTTCTGTCAGTCATCTAGACCATCCTTTTAGAATATAAAATTACAGACATGATTTCCTACCAGGAGTTATTTTAAATTATGTGAACATCAGCAAAAACCCATTTCCCAAATTATGAGTTTTTGATCAGCCAGTACCTTTGAGGTTTACAACCCTGCAGTCCATTACCCAGGTGTTAGATAGCCAACAGGAATCAGCTAAATGATGTTCTTTCCTGATGTAATAAAATTTGTATTTAAGTTCTAACTTCAAAAGCAACAGCAGGTGATGAGGGCCATAAACAGTCTCTCCAGAAGGATGTTCCAATTAACTGTTTCCTTCTGGTCTGTTTAATTACATCCTGGTTTTCAGCTACTGACACTTAAAGTTTAAAGAGCCAAATCTCACAGACTGACATTTCATATGCTGACCATTTATTTATAATACCAGTATCATACAATAATCATAACCAGCTGGCCAAACATCACAGTTACAACTAGTCCACCCCAAAAGTTTGCGACCAAAAATGGTAACATTTATGGGCAAAAGAAAAAAATAGCTGAAAAATAGCCTTAGTCCAGAAATATGGGTGCTACTGTGTGGAGCCACAAAACACACTTTGGGTCAGATTACAAGGTATCACTTATGTGGCCATGAGGAGGGATGGTTACTTGGCCTCCCTGATAATCTGGGTGCAAAATGGTCAAAAATGGGCAAGTTATGACCACAGCAAAAAGAACAAAAATTTGAAAAAAGGAAAGTCTGTACACATGCCTGGACTTAGTTTTTCATCCAGTATTTTTCCCACATTGCAAACAGAGAAGTGCATTGATGAACTGCACTGAGAGACATTGAGGATTCATGATGAGGGTCTGTAAATGGGCACCAGTGGGAGGGGGCAGGGTGGTGTGGGTTCTAGAGGGTGGGCAAGAGTGGAGTTTATTTTAGAACACTGGGTAGCTGAGAGAGAGAGAGAGAGAGAGAGAGGGCAGGACTGAGAACCTGTTGCTCATGTATCTTTAACAGATTGGGTGGTTGGGAGGGAGGAGGGGCCAGCAGTAGGGTTAGGCACCCACTGCTGGTGTACCTTAAAGAGATTGAGTGACCAGTGGGCACTAGTGGTGAGGTTGGGCACCCACCATCAGTGTATATTTATGAGATTGTGTGGCCAGTAGGGAAGGGGAACCAGTGATAAGGTTGGGCACCTACTGCTTCTGCATGCTTAAGAGATCAGGTGGACAGGAGGGAAGGGGAACAAGAAGTGGGGTTTAACAGATCGGGTGGCTGGGAAGGAGTGGGAACCAATGGCAGGGTTGGGCACTGAGTTCATAAGGTGTTTTTTTCATCAACATCAGCTTTGGTTATTGTGACTCAAAAGCTGCTCACATTAAAAAGGTTTTATGACTGTCTGCATCCTTCTACAGCCATCACCATGCACTCTTGCTTAAAGCAGAACCAGTCCAAATTCTTCCATGGTGATTTCATATACTTCCCATCATGCTTTGCATTACTAAAGTATGTGCTATTTTGTATTTCTTTGAAACTTGGTTTGGTTGCCAATTTTCTTTCTAAGTAACCCTTGCCTCAGTGTTTTTATGCTAAGGTGTTTTGTTTTTTTAGACTGTTTTCCAATTTTGGGCACACCATGACCCAAACCCAAAAGATCAATATAAAAAGGACTAGTTCATTGCCTTCTGGGGTGAGATACACTGAGTGAAGAGAAGAATAAAATATGTGGCTGTGTCTTCTGGTTTCAACCTTTGCAGTGTGTGTAAAAGGCCTTTTGGCACTATTCACTGCTTAAAGCAAAACCAGTCTAAATGCTTCATGGTGATTTGCATATACATCCCATCATAATTTGCATTGCAGGGGAATGTGTGGTTGTAAGTCTGTTTAGAACCAAGGTTCTAAACAGCATCAAGAAATTACTGGATGTCATACTTTTTCTACTGTATGTTGTTATTTATTTAACCCACTGCAGGCAGTTTGCCCATTGAAGAGCCTGACATCAGGATTTGGGCGTCTTTGAGCAGGCAGCTGTACAGTATGTCTTATCATTGCTGTCATATTATGATTGATTGCATAAGAGCATCAGAATGTAAACAGTTGGGAAACTAGATGTACAACATATTTCATGATAAGCAGTTTGCTGCAATTGAATTGTAAGTCATAGTGACTCAGCAAGAATGACCAAAAGATGAATTTGCAGTGCTTCCAACAGTGAAAGAGTAAGACTGGATAGTCCTATGCTGAATTATAAAAGGAATCGCCAAGTCTACAGAGTGCACCACTTGTGCCAGTACTAAAAACTTTATTTGGATCAATTGATATTGTTTATGTGCAGTGTGGCTGTGTAACAGCATAATGTCAAGAAGAGACACGGGGAAAACACGAAGCCCGTACTACCACCACCACCTTGTCTACCACTATAAACAATATCAGCACAAAGAACAGGAGATGGGTCAGTGTTTGGGGCAGAGTGAAAGAGTCTGATGTGGCACTGACTAGGAAGAGGAGGAAAAGGAGATGGTAGCAGAAGCTCAGGGGAGACTGGGTTGTAGGCAGCTGTTTTGAAGTTTTCCCCTGAGCTTTTAGTGGCTTTTGTTTAGTCTTCAAATTATTTCAGTTGCTTATATTGCTTCCGTTGTCTTTTGTGACTCCTGTACATTGCCATTAATGGTAATGCAGTATATGGTTAGACTTTGTTCTGTGCATAAATCAGCCTGCTCAAAATCCTTGTTGTATGCACTGTAAACCATTGTGTGTTTTCAGCGTTGTTGTGTGCATTCAGAACATTAGTTCAGCACATTTCAAAGATCACATAATTTAAAATTCCCCACTCACCCCACACCAATCTGCTTACTAACCACCCAGTGTACAAAGTGGTACCTTTTAACTTGTAGAAGTCTGAAATTTAATTTCAGTCATACAACAGAACACACTTTGGGGTTGGGTGGATGCTTCTGTGACTACTATGTAAAAAAATACTACAGTACATAGAATAAAATATGGGCAACCACACACAGCTTTTTTGTTTCCATCCTGGGGCTGAGATGACAGCATGGATTTCTTATGCTGCACTCAACCCTTCAGTAGAAACGTAGCCTTGCTGTATATGGTTGTCCATACGTTATCATCTATATATTGTGTTTTTTATAATCTATGCTATGTATGTATGTTATTCTATCTTATGTATCTTTTTATGTACTTCACTACTGCTTGTTAGCTTTGCCCCCCCCCCCCATCAGTATGCATGTTTCTAGTGAAACAGGGATAGTTCAGCCTTCCTGGTAAGAAGCTCATTCATCTTAATTCTAGTACTTAACTAGGTGTGCTGCTATTTTTTTGGGGTGACATTATTTATATTTTTGTTCCAGCTCTTTTTCAAGTCTGTATACATGTGCTTCTCTTTCCTTCCTTGTGAGAGTTACAAAGCTAATAATTTCACCCTCCTAGTAGTCTATTACACCTCCCATGAAATGCCATTAGAGACTTCTCTGTATTTCTTTTTTATTGGGAATGATTAATGGTGAGCATCATTTAATATGGCTGCTAACAAAGTTTTCATTACTGTTCTCAGCTGAATATCATTATTCTTACTTTGACTAATGTGAACTGGCATCAATGGGCATTACTACCTAACACTATAGGACACAGGGAAAATCAAAGCTCAGTTCAGGCCACAAAACAAAACCTCTAACATGAATATAAAGTGAAACATTGCACCATATTCAGTGGCAAATCTAGAGAGGGCCCAAGAGTGTGGCCGCCTACCAACTGGATACTTAGCTTACATGCTGACATCCTTCCCTTCCCTAGTGGCTGATTCCTAAACCATACCAAAACTGTATGATTTTTGTATTTTATTTTTTTATTAAAAATGTAATTAAAAAAGGCAATAGCAGATTCTATAACAAATTTTAAGTCTGTTCAAACAAATGTGCATACCAAGTCCCACCCCCAGTCCCAGCCATGCACCCCACCCCCACTTCAAATCCTTGATCTGCTGCTGAAAATATTAACAGATTTGAATGCTTTAAAGAAGAGCAGGGATCAACATCAGGGCTTGCAAAAACATGCAGAATGAAGTTAATAAAAATATTACTGAAACCTTTACTGCTGTTTTACATCAGACAGTATTTGCATGAAACAGGATCCTTCTTCCATAAGCTTCATCTGCCTGCCCCAGATGTTTATTCCTCCCCACCTGGTAATGCAGTACTCCTCATTTTGTGGCATTACAAACACTTCCACACCAAGTGCATCTGATGTCACTTGCTGAGGATTATGACTTCAGGAGGGATGAGGAGTAAGCATCAAGAGCTGTAAACCAATAGCCACTCAAGGCCTCTTCTGGTAAGGCACTCATCCTTGGTGATGTCAATCTCAGTTGGGTCTCCCCATCTCATAATAAATTGTGCCAAAATGTAAAGTTCTTGCAGCTCTCCCAGCTCATCTCCAAGTCCACCAACCATTCCCTCCTGGACTGGGTCCCATCCTCTAACCCCCACCGTATTGTAAATGCTGGTACCCTTCTGATTCTCTCAGTGACCACCCTATAGTCTACTGAGTGAGCAAGATTCATTGCCCCTCATCTCTTCTCAAATACATCCAGTTCTGATCTTTCTGATCTCTGGACCTGTCCTCCCTTCATGCTGACCTGATGGCTACTTACTGGTCCCTCATTTCAGCTGCTAGCAACATCAGTACTGCCCTTGAATCATTTAACTCCAAGTTCATGTCTGTCTGAGACAAACATGCCCCCTTCAGGAAAACTAGGAAATGAGGTTCATACCTCCCCTGAATCTCAGCAGAGTTGGTGACCTGTCACTGTACCATGTCCTTGCCTGGTGGACGTACAAATCCACTGGCTACCCTACTGACTTTACTAGTTACAAGGCCCTCCACAACACCTCTGTCAGAACTACTAGACTTGTGAAGGCAGACTTCTTTTTTCATCCACACTCCAGAGCAACATTAACCACCCCTCTAAGTCCTGGAAAGCCATTCATGCCCTCTTCTTCCCTCTGTTCTAGTCTCCTCCCCCAGTCTTCAAGGCTGGGGGCACCCTTGTCTCATTCCCATCTACAATTACCTTATCTTTCAGCTCCTTATTTACCTCCTGTGCCCCTCTCTACATTCCTCTGTCTCCTCTTCTCCACCTCCCCTTTTGCCTCAACCCTTTCTCACATCTTCCTCCTCCCTTTCTCATTTTCCTCTATCACCCCACCACTTCCCTCAAAGCCCTCCAGGCTCTAAACCCACACAAAGGTGGGATACCTGATGGAATTGACCAAGAGTCTTTTCCCTCTCTGCTCCTGCCATTACTTTCCTTATCACCCTCCTACTTAACTTCTCCTTTTCCCTAGCCTCTGTCCCTGACACACGGACCCCTCCTTCCCTGATAAATACTTCCCTATCTTCATCCTCCTCACTGCAGCTAAACTACTGGAACACCTGGTTCTCTCCCAACTCTCCCCTTTCTTTGACTTCTATTACTTCACTCCCTACCAATCTGGTTTAAGCAAGGCCCACTCCATACCCACCCCCCTTTTGTGGATCACTGATTCCATTCTGATCTGGCATGGACCACAGTCTCGTCACCACAGCCATCTTTGTCGATCTGGACAAGACCTTTAACACTGTCGCCAATCCCATCCTTCTGGACAAGTGTGAGGCAGTGAGGCTGTCTGCCTGCTCAGCTGAGTGGTTCCACTCCTACCATGAGGGCAGGTCTCAAGCTGTCTGTATTGGTGACACCATAGCCCCCTCAACACCCTGTCTGCTATGGTGTACCCAAAGGGTCTGTCCTTGGCCATATTCTATTCTCCATTTTCCTGAATGACCTGCCCTTTGCCTGACCATATGCATCAATTCACATGTATGCAGATGGCACAGTTCTCTACACCTCTGGCTCCACACCTCTGACCTCATGGCCAGGCTTCAACTGGACATCAGTAACATCTAACAGTGGTTATGGGCTAATCAGCTGTCCCTCAATGCCCAAAAAACTGTCTCCATGACTTATGGCACAAATCAGAGACTAGCTAGGCTCCCCCTCCTTCCATACCCTTTATGGTGTTGCATTGGAGGATGTTTCCTCCTTTAACTACCTGGGAATCTGGTTGGATTGTCACCTTGAATTCTCAGTTCATGGGGACACCATCCACAAGAAGTTACACCACAAACTAGGTGCGCTTTTTAGGAATAAAGTGTGCATTCTGTTCCCTCCCAGAGAGAGATTGTTTCAAAGGTGATTCTCCCTATCTTCAGTTATGCTGACATTGTTTAAAGTGTTGCTCACAAGTCCACCCTAGCCAGACTGGGCCCCTTCTTGCATGCCTTCTGCTGCTTTTCCGTTGGTTGTTCCCATAGAACCAACTGCTGCTTATCATATTGCTCCCTCTCCTTTTCATCTCTTGTCACTAGGTGCCTTACTCATTACACTACCTTCATCACTAAACTGTGGTTCAGGATCCTTCTTCCTACCTTTCCTCCCTCCTCAAGTCCCCTCCAACCCCCACCTTCTACTTCCTTTTTTAACTGTGGCCCTCACTCCTTTGCTCTCCCCTCAGTAAAATCCTCCTTAGATTAAGTTGCCTTCTCCTTCTGCTTCAATAAACTTTGGGCACTCCACCCCCCAATTTGCACTGCTTTTCCTTTCACTTATTCAAGTATCCCTTCCATGAATTCTTTTATCATTCCTGCAGTTGCCCCAAACTCTGGCTTGGGCTTTTTTTATTTTTACCACCCCAACTCCACATCACCAGTGCCCCATGCCTGCCATAAGTCTGTCACCCCCGTACGTCCTCCATTCTCCCCTGCCTGTTCTCAACAGTGCCCTGCTTACCTTACATTTTTGACCTCCATCTGCACTTTATTGTACAATTTGTTTTTGTTACTGTTTACTGTTGACTTGTACTGTATAGCTTATTGCAATCTATTTGTTGTAACTTACTGTTTCGCTCTCCTCTTCCTCCTCCCTCCAGAACACATCTGGAAATGAGCGATTTCAGCTCAGTTGGCTGAATTTTTAAAGTTTGATGCTGTGCTTGCATCAAGCCCTGCATCAACCAAATTCTCTGGCACAACTGCACCAAGCTATTTTGATGCAGCTGCACCTGATTTTAGTACATGGGTACAGTTGTGAGTGTTTTCACACTTTACGGCAGCTTGCACCAAATACTTGACGCAAGCCCCATAAAAACAGTCCCCCAAATTGTATACATTAGACCAGGAAAACCTGGTCTAACTTTCAGCATGTGGCCCTTGGGATTGAAGATCTCAGTGGGCACACCAGGGGCTTGTGGCATTCTCGGGGCTCTGAAAATCAAGCCCAGAACGTCTTTCCTTGTAAATTATTTGAAATAAATAAATAAACAAACAAGCAATCTCTATGGGACAAAGATCAAGGGCTTGATTCTCAGTCATAGTTTTCACTTTGCACCCCACTGCACTGACATAAACAATTGCCATAGTGAGAACCGTAAATCTACTGTATGTGGGGTGATAGAGACCCCTGGCACATATACTAATATTTAAATTAAAGGATCCAGCTGTTACTGTAAGCAAATATAGTTTAGAAATATAGACTTTGATGGCAGATATGGACCACTTGGCTCTCCCAGTCTGTCCATTTCCCTACCTATTGAATAAGCTGCAGATCCTAGTTAAACAACAGCCTACTTCCTGACCCCCCACTATAATTGCCTTATGTCTATTCCATATATTCTTGAATTCCCTCACTGTTTTTGACCTCGTAACCTCCTCAGGGAGGCTGTTCCATGTGTCTACCACCCTCTCTGTAAAAAAATATTTCCCCACATTGCCCCTGAGCCATCCTCCCTCTATCGTCAGATTGTGCCCCCTTGTTCTTGCACATCTCTTTTTCTAAAAGATGCTACCCTCTTGGACTTTGTTGATCCCATTGAGGTACTTGAAAGTTTCTATTATGTCCCCCCTCTCCCTCCTTTCCTCAAAGGTATGCATATTAAGCTTCTTTAGTCTCTCTTTATATGGTTTCTGGTGCAGACCCTGCACCATTTTAGTTGCCCTCCTCTGGACTGCCTCCATTCTGTCTTTGTCCTTGCAGAGATGGGGTCTCCAGAACTGCACACAGTATTCCAGATGGGGTCTCACCACCTGTTTGTACAGAGGAATGACAACTTCCTGTTTTCTACTGGCGATGCCTCTCCCTGCAGTATGCATCACAGTATCCCCAGCACTCCTTACTGCCTTCTCACATTGCCTGCCTACCTTTAGGTTGTCTGATATGACTACCCCCCATGTCTCTTTCCATTTTTGTTGCTTTTAGTACCCCCCCCCCATTTTGTGTACTTTTCCCCTGGGTTTTTTGTTTCCCAGGTGCATTACTTTGCACTTCTTTGCATTGAATCTAAGCTGCCATACTTTTGACCATTCCTCCAACCTTGCCAAGTCCATTCTCATCCTTTCCACACACACCCTTGTGTATCAAACCTGTTGCTGATCTTTGTGTCATCTGCAAAGAGGCATACTTTTCCTTACAGTCCTTCTGAAATGTCACTTTTAAAGATATTAAAGAGGACCAGCTCCAGTACAGAACCCTGCAGTACCCTGCTAGCAACCCCCCCCCCTTTCTTTGGAGTGGACTCTGTTTACTATTACCCTTTGTACCCTGTTGTCCAGCCAATAATTTACTCAGGCTACAACCCTGGGACCCACTCCCAGGCTGGCTAACTTGTTTATTAATCTTTTGTGTGGGACTGTGTCAAATACCTGCTAAAGTCTAGGTAGGCTATGTCCACAGCATTCCCCCCCCCCCCAGTATACTACTTTGGTCACCCAATCAAATAAATCTTTTAGATTCATCTGACATGACCTTTCCATTGTGAATCCATGCCGTCTTGGGTTCTGTGCCCTGCTGGCCTCTAGGTACTAACTATTCTTTCTTTTAGAAGTGATTCCATCATTTTCCCTACCACTGAAGCCAAACTAATAGGTCTGTAGTTTCCTGCCACTGCCTAGCTCCCATTTTTGTGAAGGGGAATAGCATCTGCCCTCCTTCAGTCCTCAGGTACCATGCACTCCTCCTATGATTTGTTAAAAAGGGTAGTCAGTGGTGTCACTAGTTCTCCCCTTAGTTCTTTTAGAATTCTGTGGTGAATCCTATAAAGCCCCATTGCCTTGTCCACCTATAGTTTTAGGAGTTCTTTCAGGACCCTTTCTTCTGTGAATGGACTGGTATTGACCCTTCTATCCAGAGTGCTTCTATTGTTTGGCTTAGGCAGGTCCCCCCGTGACAGGGTAGAATAGGACCCTGTCCCAGTTGTTATAGAAAGTTTTTAAATGCAAAGATCTGTCCTTTCCTGTCTATCTGTCTGTCTGGTCATGCAACCAAAATGTTCTGTGAGACCTAGGACTTAATCACCCCAACAGTCTTGCACTTCTTTGCCTCTCACTGTCTCTCAGCCTTCCCTTGCTTCTGTCATTTTTCCTCCCTTGCATATCTGCTGATCTAAAAATATATGCAAATCATTATGTGGAAATGTTACTGATATTGGGATCCTTTTGTTTAGAAATTATATTGAGTTAATTTTTGAAATGCATATAATGGAGGTTTGAGATGATTGCAAAAAGCTATTGGAAACTCCAGAGGTTACCTAAGTGCAAACTGGTAAGCCTTTTGCAGGAGCTATGGAAAAGGGGCCTCATTTCTGGGACATTGTGTGCTAGCTACTCATGCTTGCTACTTACAAGAACAGGATGCTTGTTAAGAATCGGGGCTGGAAGAACTGATAAGAGAGCTGAGCTGCAACTGCTTAAGAGAGAAAAGTGCAGACAGAGATTGAAGGAAAACTCTGATGGATCTTTATTTTATTTTGCCTTTGTAAATAGTTATACTAAACAAGTTTATTTTTTATGTTACTGCTAATGTAAATAAATATTTTTGGTGAATTTCACAACTGCTTCTCATTTTCCTATACTTCCTGACCTGTGCCTCGACGACAGATGGTGTCAGCCTAAGTGGGATTTACTCCATGCATATCCTAAGACAGGAGTTTTGTGCATGGGTACTGGACCTAGTACCAGGGAAGCACAGAGAAAGGTATGGATTCTGCAACAGCAAGTCCAGGAGTGGTTACCAGGAGAATGACAGCCAAACTAGCAGAGACAGAAGTCCTAGCTTAGATTGTACAGCCAACACAAGTTATGGCAAAAGAACATTCAGTGCCAGAACCTAAAAGCCTAATGGACTTTTTCAAGTGGTGGGCTATACAAAAAAAAAAGAGACTGAGAAGGAGAGAGAAAAAGAGATACAGTGACAGGAGCAGCAGATGAGAGAAGAGATGTAGCGATGGGAGCAGCGATGGCTGTATGCCTGTCAGGCTATCAAAGGGAGAGGATCGGGCACATATCCAGATGGCCAACAAAATACAAGCAACTTAAAAGCCAGTAAACTTACAAAGTTGTGTCCCTCGGATGAAATTGAGGCATACTTGACAACTTTTGAAAGAGTTGCCACAGCCTGCCAATGGCCAAAGCAGCAATGGACAATCAGACTGGTACCCTACCTGACAGGGAAAGCCCAACTTGCCTACAGCAATATGGACACTGCACAGTCAGAAAACTATGACCTGGTGAAAAGCGAAATCCTGAAAAGGTATGACATCTCCGGAGAGACCTACAGGCAGATATTTCGATCTCTGAGGTACAACTCGGTCAACAATCCTCGAGAAGCCTTCACCTGACACAGAAAACTCCTGATAAAATGGCTCCAACCAGACAGCAAGACAGTCACACAGATCATCTACACATTTGCCATGGAGCAATTCATCAACATCCTGCCTACAGATGTGCAGCTTTGGGTAAAGGAACACTGACCAGAGAGTGGGGAAAAGGCTGTTTCCTTGGCTGAGGACTACCAAATGGCCAGACAGATGCCACAGCAGTGAGGTAACAGCCAAGCACTGATAAGACACTCTTTTTCTCATTTAAACTCCAAGCCTGATAACAACTCTGGTGGGGGTAACAAATTTGTGCCCAAAGACGTTATCTGCTATAACCATAATAAGCCAGGCCATATTGCAAGAAACTGCTGTAGTAAGGAGACTGGCACTGGAGCAGATTTGTTCTTGGCAAATTGAGACAAGTACTTAACAGATGTGAAGGTGGGGATAAGACTGTAAAGAGACTCATTGATTCGGGAAGCAGACAGACCCTAGTGCATGTTAAAGTACTGGTGAAGCACTGTGCAAAGGGACCAGGTACTGGTGTCATCTGCATCCATGGGGACACTAGATACTATCCCACCACCCAAGTGACTCTGATCATTAAGGGTGTGTCACACCAAATGAAAGTGGGGGTAGTGCCAAACTTACCTGTACCTGTGATTATTGGAAATTACTTTCCAGGATTACTGAGCTAATCAAAGAGGGAGTAAATCCTGATGTTTCAGCAGCAGTGGTAACAACAGTGCAGGCAAAGAAAATTTCAGATGGTGGGGACACTTTTCCTTTCAGTAATTTTGATTTGGACTTGTTTGAGCACAGCTCCAAGATCTGGAAATCCAGGAAAGAAAGACAATGCCTGAAGAAACTTTGGCAACAAATAACTGATGGACATAAAGGATTAAAATGTGAAAATGCTGAAGCTAAACTGATAACTGATTGTGATTTTCTTTCAGAATAAGCTAATGATGTTTCTTTCCAGGGTTATTTTAAGCAGCTGGGGTGAAACCAAAACAGGGTGAACCAATGTTTAAAAAATGTAATGGGTTACTGCACAGAGTTTGGGTTAAACCTCAGACACGTGAACAAACAGAACAATTGGTTATACCACAGAAGTATAGAACAGAGTTGTTATAGATAGTACATGATAGTCCTATGCCTGGTAACTCAGGGAGGAATCGCACCCTTGCCAGATTGCTGTATAGATTTTACTGGCCTGGAATTCATGAAGATGTTGCTACCTATTGTAATTCCTGTACTGAGTGTCAGAAAATAGCCCCAGTCACTAGAAAAGAAAAGGTGCCCCTGGTGCCTCTACACTTGATAAATGTGCCTTTTGAGAGAATTGCAATGGATGTGGTCGGCCCTTTAGACAAAAGTAAAAAGGGTAACAGATTTATCCCGGTAGTATGCGACTATCCTACTCGATATCCAGAAGCAGTTCCAATGCATACTGTTACAGCTTCAAAAGTGGCAGCAGAGCTTGCCAAAATTTTCAGCAGAGTGGGCATACCTAAAGAAATTATTACTGATCAGGGTAGTAATTTTGGTGCTGCATTACTTAAGGAGCTGTGCAGACTATTAGGTATCACTGCCATAAGAACCTCCTCCTATCACCCTAAGACAGACGGTCTTGTTGAGCATTTTAACCAAACCCTAAAAAGCATGTTAAAAAGATTTGTAAAAGAGGAAGAGAAAAACTGGGACCAATGCTTGCTCTACTTTTTGCTTACAGAGAAGGGCCACAGGCATCAACAGGGTTTTCACCATTTGAAATGCTGTATGGTAGATAGCCAAGAGGGACACTGGATGTGATAAAAGAAATGCGGGAAGATAACTAACTCAGAAACGATCTATAACATCTTACATGTGTGCCCTAAGAAAGAAGCTGGCAAAATATGTTGAAATTGACCATAGTAATCAGGAAGAGGCCCAAAACCAGCAGAAGGTACTTTATGACCACTAGGTTAAAGAAAAAGTTTTCGAGCCAGGTGAAAAGGTTTTGCTACTGTTGCCCACAACAGAAAATAAACTGTTAATGAAATGGCAAGGGCCTTATAAGGTTCTTAGATGTACTGGCACCATTAACTACGAGATTGAGACCCCTGACAAGAAAAATCCTACTAAGATATACCATGCTAAAATCCTCAAGAAATGGGTTGAAAAAATGCCAAAAGCTGCTTTGCTAGTTGTACCAGAAACTGATAAAGAAGATACTGATACAGCTTATGATAGACTGGAACAAACTGTAACTGCTGATGCTGTAAAGGTGAATGTTTCCTAAACCTCAGAACTAACTGCAGACATTCATAATGTGCTAAAGACATTTAACAGGACTTTTACCACAGTACCAGGCCTAGCAAAAGGGGTTGAGCATGCAATAGTGACAAGGAATGCTTGTCCTATTAGACAAAATACATGCATGTTACCAGAGTGGTTAAGAGCTGTCGTGGTTAAGGAAATACAAAAAATAAAAGAATTGGGTATCATAGAGGAGTCGAGGAGTGCTTGGTCATCCCCCGTGGTAATTGTAAACAAAAATGAAGGGAGTGTTACATCTGTCTTGATTTTAGGAAACTTAATCAAGTGTCAGAATTTGACAGTTATCCTATGCCCAGAATAGATGATTTGGTGGACAGGCTGAGGAAAGCAAAGTATATCAGTACCCTTGATCTCATCAAGGGTTACTGGAAAATACCTTTAGCTATAGAATCCAGGGACAAAAGTACATTTGCCACTCCAGTTGGATTCTATCAGTTCACCACCATGCCATTTGGTTTACATGGTGTGCCAGCTACATTCCAGCAGTACATGGATGTAATTTTGTCCCCTCACACTGGTTATTGTGCTGCATACCTGGATGATGTCGTGGTGTACAGTCCAGACTGAAAAAGTCACCTGGAACACCTATGAGCAGTTATCCAAGCTATCAAAAATGCAGGTCTGACTATTAATCCTATCAAATGCGCACTGGGCATGCAGGAAATCAGATATTTGGGCTATGTGCTGGGAAATGGAGAAGTTAAGCCAGACATTTCTAAAATAGAAGCTATAGCTAACAGCCCTGTACCTAAAACAAAGAAACATGTCAGGTCATTTTTAGGACTGGCTGGTTATTATCAGAGATTTATTTACAACTTTGCAGAGTTAGCTACTCCCCTCACTGAATTCATAAAGAAACAGTACTCAAATAATGTGAAGTGGACCCCAGAGTGTGATGAATCTTTTCAGGCCATTAAGGCTGCATTATGTTCGTCTCTTGCTTTAAGAAGCCTAGACTTTGAGAAACCATTTTTGTTACAAAAAGATGCATCAGAGGTAGGTCTAGGTGCAGTCCTGAGTCAAAATGTAGATTTAACGGAACATTCTATTCTGTACATAAGCAGGAAGTTGCATGACAGAGCGAAAAGATACTCCACAATTGAAAATAAAGGTTTGGCAGTAAAGTGGGCCATGGAGTCCCTTAAGCTTTATTTGCTAGGAACTGACTTTGTTCTTGTAACAGATTACAGTCCTCTGGCTTAACCAAATGAAAGATAAAAATTCCAGAATCACAAGGTGGTACCTGGCACAACAGCCATTTAAACTGATGGAGATACACAAATCTGGTAAAGAGAATAGCAATGCTGATTTTCTGTCAAGATATGGATCAGGAATTGAGGGTTCTGAAGGTTGAAAAACAAATGTATGAGTTTAAACGTTACTGTTTGCTGTACTGTTATAGAAAAAACAGATAATGCACATGTGTTTAATTTCTGAAAGTTAGCAGCAAATGTTAGTTGAGAATTGGTAGAAAGTTTTGGAAACCTGTTTGATAAAACAGGTTCCATCTTAAGGAGAGGGGTGTGTGTGTGTGTGACAGGGTAGAATAGGACAGGGTAGAATAGGACCCTGTCCCAGTTTTTATAGAAAGTGTTTAAATGCAAGGATCTGTCCTTTCCTGTCTATTTGTCTGTCTGGTTGCACAACCAAACCTTTCTGTGGGACCTTGGACTTGATCACCCTGACAGTCTTGCAATTCTTTGCCTATCACTGTCTCTTGGCGGCCCCTTGCTGTCTGTATTTTTTCCTCCCTTGCATATCTGCTGATCTAAAAATATATGCAAATCATTATGTGAAAATGTAACCGATGTTGGGAACCTTTTGTTTAGAAATTATATAGTGCTAGTTTTTTAAATGTATTTAATGGTGGATTGAGATGATTGCAAAAAGCTATTGGAAACTCCAGAGGTTACCTGAGTACAAATTGTTAAGCCTTTTGTAGGAGCTGTGGAAAAGGGGCCTCATTTCTGGGACATTGTGTTCTAGCTGCACATGCTTGATACTTACAAGAACAGGATGCTTGTTAAGAATGGGGGTTGGAAGAACTTATAAGAGAGCTGAGCTGCAACTACTTAAAAGAGAAAAGGGACACAGAGATTGAAGGAAAACTCTGATGGATCTTTATTTTATTTTGCCTTGGTAAATAGTTATACTGAACAAGTTTATTTTTTTATGTTACTGCTAGTGTAAATAAATATTTTTGGTGAATTCTACAACTGCTCCTGGTTTTCCCTATGCTTCCTGACCTGTACCTCAATGACCCCCCCTTCTTTTGTAAATACTGAACAGAAGTATTTGCTCAGTATCTCTGCATTTTCACAGTGTCACCCTCTGCTAACCCCTTCCCCTTTATTAAGCCTCAATATCCCTCCCTTGGTCTTTCTTCACTCACTAATGTACCTATAAAAGGTTTTATCCCCTTTCTTAACTGAGTTGGCTATCTTTACCTTGGTTTGGGCCTTTGCTGTTCTGACTGCCTTTCCTGCTTCCTTCTGCTTTAACAGGTACAGTTCTCTGTGCTGCTCCTTCTGTGATTCCTTATACTTTTTGAATGCTATCTTTTTCTCCCTAACCCTCCCCGCCACCTCTTTTGAGAACCATAGTGTTTTTTTTCCTTCATTTTGTTTATTTGCTTCACACAAATGCTTGTTGCCTCTGTGAGGGCAGTTTTGATTTTTCCCATTGTTTCTCCACCCCTCCTTCCTGCCCTTTTGCTAGTGCATTCCTTAGGCATGCTCCCATTTTGCCAAAGTCAGCCCTCTGAAAGTCCAGTACCCTTGCTTTTGTATGGCTTGACTCTATGGCTGTGTTTGTTGTGAACCACACTGTCTGGCGGTCACTTGTTCCTAGATGACTACCCACTTTTAAATCCGAGATCCTCTCGGTCCCTGTTTGAGAGTACCAGGTCTAAGAATGCTCCCTCTCGAGTGGGTTCCAACACTAGCTGCCTGAGGCATGCCCCCTGTTGAGCATTGAGAATGACTCTGCTCTTGGATGTGGCTGCAGCAAATGTGCTCCAGTTAACATCTGGCATAATCAGTTCCCCCATCAACAATATCTCCCCTTTTTCTGCCATTCTAAAGATGCCTCCTATCATTTCCTTGTCTACTTCCTCCCCCTGAGATTGGGGTCTGTATACAACTCCTGTACAGATTGTGGTGCCATTTCCTGTCTCCAAGGTGACCCACAGTGCCTCCTCTCCTCCCTGTTTACCCTTTAGTTCTGTTGCTGCAATCTCTTCCATTATGTAGGGAGCTACGCCTCCTTCTTTTTTACCCTCCCTGTCCCTCCTGTAGACTGTGTACCCTGGAATGTTGACATCCCAGTCATGGTTCTCTGTTAACCAGGTTTCTGTGACTGTCACAATATCCAGGTGTCCCTCTTCCATCAAAGCCTATAGTTCAGAAAGCTTGTTACCCAGACTACGGGCATTGGTACTCATCGCCTTTCACTTTTTGATGGCTTTACCCCTTGTAGCCCTATCCCTGTACTTACTGCCCTTGCCTTTTTCTCCATTTACCCCTGACCTGCCTCCTTTTGACCTCTCTACCTTGGTGTTAACGTCACTGACTACCCTGTTTTGTGGGGGCAGGCTGGGAATTCCCTGCTCCTTTTCAGTGCCTTTCCCCTTGGCTAGTTTAAAAGCTTGCTGATGAAGCATTTAAATCTATCACCTAGGATCCTGGTTCTGCTCCCAGACAGATGCAGACCTTCATGCCAGTATAGGCCTATATCCCTGCAGGTGGACCCCCAGTCCTCAATGAAGCCAAAACCCTGTGCTCCGCATCAGTTTTTCAACCATTCATTGAATACTGGGTTGTGGAGTATCCTAGCCTCACCCATGCCTTATACAGGCAGCACCTCTGAGAAGGTTACCGTGCATGCTACTTGTGTAAGGCCCCTCCCCGACTCCACAAACTCCTCCTTCACAGCTCTGATCCCATTCCCAGCTAGGTCATCTGTCCCTAGGTGGACAATGGCATCCAGCTCCCTCTCCCATGCAGCTGATCACACAATCCTGTTCTGTGCCGTGAGGACAATCAGAGCAATCCACTTTGAACCTTCTGAGGCTTTGTCTGGCTCTAATACACAACTTGACTGACTTCGGGAATGAAAGAACACACCGGTGAAAACTTAAATGTTTGTTTCAAAAAGTCACCAAAATACTATCAAGCTACAAATAAGGCATGAGATTCATAGAAAAAGAAAAAAGAATCAGCAGTATTTTAAACCCTCTGGATGTAAAGTAGCAATCTACAAAAAGATCAGCAGTACTGGAAACCCCTTCTTGATTTAAACAAGCAAAAACCAATGTAAAATTAAAAGTAAGGCCCACTTCCCACAGAATTTGAGCAAGATTGTACCTTAATCCTCCAGCTTCCTAGTTCCTAGTTCAAGATTGTGTGTCTCTCCCAGCTCCAAGTTCAGTTTCTCAAAAGCAACCTTTTCCTTTAAAAGATGAGGCCTTTTTGCTCAATAACAGCACATGTGACAATCACATTCATGTATGCACAAGGTGTAGTGTCACTGACATAAATCCATTGGACAGCACTTGTGAAAATACATCCCCCTCACCCCTAGCCATAACTTAGGGCCTGTAGTGGCCCAAATAGACTATACTGTAGGTATATCAAAATAAGATTGTTGTACTAATAGTACGTGTGTGTGGCAAGCTATACTGGCTTTATGGCCACGACAGTAGCCATTAAACTTGTATGATCAGATTTTCAAGTCATGATTTTTTTTTATCAAGAAACAGGAAGCAAAGAGCCCCTGTTCTGTTGACATAAAAAAATGCTATACTGAAAACCTTAGATCTTCACTGGGGGGACCAGTGACCCCCTAGTGCAGATACTAATATTTAAAATGTGGGATCCAGCTGTCTGTGCATTTGGTTTGCTCATAGTAACAGTGCATGTCACCACCGCATGCATGTTTGCACCTGGCACAGTGCCATTTGCAGTCTTGCACAGGACAGCACATGGGTAATTGTAACAACTTCCTATTTAATTTTGTACCCTTTTTAATTCATATCTACCTGCATTGATGAGAGTAGAATCTAGTCAGCTAAGGGGACAGAGATGGGCTGGGGAAATTAGATTTAAATTGTTGCCAGAGGCAGACCAGCTGTACCTGGTATGTACTTACAATCCCTTTGTCCTGTAAATGACAGGACCCCTGGTCATTTAATGAGGGAGCTTCAAATAGCCCAATATCTTTCATGTCAAGAAACAGTCCTGGCAATGTAGCCACCCCCTGCAGAGGCAGACTGAAGAAAACAAAAGGATTCTGAGTCAACAAAATCCAAACTTCTGGTTTAGGCCAGTTTTCCAGAGAGGAGGTACACTCAGAAGACAAAGTGTCAAATCCATGATGTCAGAATGACATATTTGATGATGCATTGTGCGGGAGGGTGGCAGTTAAGGTTTTTGAGGTCTACACCAGGCCCTTGTAAGCTGGCCTGTGTTGGGGCTTCATACTTGTATCACGTAAGAGTCGGAGTCCACTATGGCTCACTAAAGTTATCCTCTGTGGTAAGAGTCTTTCTAGTCTGTTAGTTTTAAGAAGCAATTGGGAGGTTTTTCTATTTGTTTCTTCTGCTATGTGCAAACCTTTCATTTTTAATTTCTGTAGGAAACTTATAAATCCCATAGTCTTGTGTACTGTGATATCCTGCAGATTGTGTAAGTATTGTGAAGTAGTAAATATTATTTTTGTATACTTCATACCTCTGTGGCTGATTCTTTTGGGGGGGAATAGTTAACTGTTGGTATTGACAAATCCATGATCTGTGTCTGAAGAGGAATAAGATGGCTACAGTTACCATATTCTAGAGGGGCCATCTCAAAAGTGCTTCAAGGGGTGTTCCCAGGTATGTTGGGAATGTGTATCTCACTGTATGCCATCTTACATGCCACATCATCCCCTTTTATATACCAGTGGTCTTTGATGTGTACAGGCACAAAATGCCCCACAGGATCCCCCTATGATCGTAGCTTGAGGGAACTGCCACCAAGGGAGTCTTGCCAGTTTTGTTTGCACTGATTTTGGTACCATCCCTTGTGATTGAGAACTGAACCCTAATTTTCAGAAATAGTTTTTGCAGTAATAAAAAATGTTAAGGAGAGACCTATTGGATACATATAAAATGTAAGCAGAACTGTGTCTAAATATTATGTTTTCCATTGTTTCTGGCTCTGAATGCCGTAATTGGCATGGTGTAAAGCAGCCTACACCCAGGGGATAAAAAAAGCTTTGAGATCAACAATTAATATTAATTACTGTACCTTACATGTGGCAAGGGCTGTTGGCATGCATCTTCTGAGGATTACTATTTGTGGTGTTGTGACAAAGTCTGAAAAACTCATTATGGCCACCATGACCTACTGAGCTACAGCATGAACTACTACTGTATTGGTTGCTGACGTCAAGGCATATGGTCCCGTAGTCTCTGATTTACATTCATGCCAATTACTATATTTTCTATGGAGTCTGGCCCCATTCATTTTCAAAGTATATAATATTATACAATGGTACTTTCAAAAATGAAACCTGATTGGTTAACTGGGTCTTTTATCTGTGAGTAAATCCCAGTGTAACTCACGGATAAAGATCCAGTCATCCATATCTCAATCACCACATGAAAAAAAATAATCCAAGCCCCCAAAATCAAAACATTAAAGCCACCATATTGGACCTCCATAAGCAGTGGTGGAAAACTGGGAATAACAAAAGTGGACCTCAGCTTCAAAAAAAAAAAAGTTTAAAATCAGTTTCTGTGGCACAGTACCTGATTCTTAGGACTGTCTCCGGAATTACCGGCACTTCATCTCAGTGTTAATTTTAAAGTTGCCGCTCCTCCCAAATTTAACTTGTGCTCTCACTCTGCCTAAGAAGCCTCTCTCATTGTACACCTGTGATTGTACTTGCAACCCTGGCTCCAGTTCATATGAAATCCAGAAGTGACCTGAGGAACACCAGCACTGAGTTCACTATGGCTACCACAGTTCCTCACTGCAGAAGTAAACCTTGTAACAAAATTAATTAAATAAATAAATAAAGCCAAAACATGCAAGTTCTTGATTCTGCACCATGAAACTCACTCACAGACTGCCTCTTGCTCTCACAACTGCACTGTCCCAGGAACACACTCTGAAGTGTCTTATTCCAACATCAACTGTCTCCCTCTTCAGTTCCATTCATGCTGCCAAAGGACAGCAGCTCCGTAGCAACGCAGAAAAAATCTCAATGTACCCATTTGATTAAAATAAAAAAAAGCCTGCCTGCCTGCCAAATGTGAGTCACTCATGCTGACATTGCCGATCGCTGGACACCTTCTCACCTCAACTCCATCTCCCTAGCAGCACAAAACCATATTTTCTGGTGGAGCAATAAATTCCATAAAAATAATTAAAAATACCTAAAATACCTCTCTTCCTTTATTTTTCTTTGTCACCAAAAAAAGGGGGCATTGTATAACCACAATAAACAACTTCAGGATGTGGGTTATGCTAGGATTTACTCACTTCTGGTGTGGATTTGGTCATGAGGTCAAACCACACCAGGCATGGGCAAATCCTAGCATAATCCACACCCTGTCATAGTTTATTGCTTAAATACCTCACACCTACACATACACACACACACACACACACACACATACACACACACACACACACAAAGAAGTTACGTGTCAAAAAACAAACAAATGAAAAGAAATAGAAGACATTGGAGGTTGGGCATTACATTGCTTGTGACAGATTTTCTTTCTTCTTTAACTGGTTCTGACCCTGTGTTCTCTGCGTTCTCAGTGGCATACCTGATCACATAGATCTAGTCAATGATGACAAAGTGAAAGTTGTTGAAAGCGTCATCAGTAGATGGAACTGCACTGCTCCTTTTGAGAGTGGTGAGTCAGACTGTGGTGACAGTGCTAGTGAGTTGAGCCTGAAGATACTTGCCAACAGGAGGTGTAGGAGTGGGAATAGTTGTACAGTATATGTCACTTGTTGAACATGTGAATAATCAATCAAATGACAGTTAAAATTGATCCTTAGTAAGTTCAATTTCACAAAGACTATGAATTTTATATTCTCAGGATCTAGTCATGACATGAAGTCAATAGAAAAGGTGGAGGAGTAGAAGAAGGAGGAGTACTAGCAGGAGGTTGTGTATACTCATCCTTGCTGGTCTCTTCAAGCTATATTTGTTGCTCTGCCATAAGTGTACACAACAGCTTCTGTTTAGTATGGCTTATGTGTGCATGGGGAATTAACACATCTTTCCATCTGGGATCCAGGAGTGTTGTTATGCTATACTATGTGTCCAATCTAATGCTGTCAAACCTGTCTGCAATTTGTGTCAGAAATACTTGCGCCCCTTTTTTAATGAGTATTTTATCTGTGCTACTGTTGTGATGACTCAGAATGGTATCACCCCCTCCTATAGCAATGGATACCAGTCCTACTGTACCATCTGGAGACAGCAAGTGGGTGAATATGCTTCGCAGTCCAATAAAGTTACAACCAAACAAATCAGAGCTTCTGGGTAACTGAAGGAAAATAAGAAATGAAAGCACAACACCAACATATCTGAGGAGGTAAAGGATTTAAGCCTCCTAATTTACAGCACACCATTGTCATAGACTAGGATGTCATCTGTAGCAAGCATCCCTACGTATGATTGGAAGGGCTTTGTTGGGGGTGGTGGTTGCTTGCTGACCATGGCAATTTATATAACAAAATATCATGTGATCAAATCCCCAAATTCCATAAAAAATAATGATGATGATGTCATGTACGGATCAACAACTGACAAAATCAAATTATGTACAAAGTTAAATGTTACATAACAGGTGCAATTAAAGAGCCCCTGATGCTGTTGGGATTAACTTTGAAAAAATGTAATATTTAGATCCACTTTAGCTTATGTGTAGGCTTGGCAGTGTTAGATAAATGTCGATTTCACTGCACACGCACAAATAGATGAAAAAATATTTCCATCAATAATAATCTAAATTACAGATAGAAAAAGTAAGTTCTGCTGCTATTTTGACATGTGAAGATAACAATTTATGCTTTTATTAGCCTGTAAATCCTCAGCATTTGCTGTCATTAACTGCAACAGTGAAAATTAAATCGATATAAATCATAATAAATGCTTAAAAATCCATAATTTTATGCAACTGGTAAAGTTTAAATCGATAAAACTCAGGAAAAAGGTTTAAAAATAAAAATCAATATTTTCCATCGAAATTATAACAAAATAAAAATCGAAAACTGCCAACCCTACTTACATGTCATAGTTTTTGTGTACTTCTCACCCTTATGTCTTTATTGCTAAGAATAGTTGTAAAACAATGAGATCTCTGGTGTATCAGCTCTGGTTGGTTGTCTACACCTGATATCATGATTCTGTTTATGACATCACAGTTCATTGCTCTGGATATAATTATGATGTCATACACAGGGGATTATGGTGTCAGGTGTAGACAAGCAGCCAGAGCAGATTAATCTAGTGGACAGTGATCCTGTTTCCATGTACCTGTCCTCAGTAATAAAGAAATAGAGGAAAAGAAATATAGAAAATATATGAAACATACACTGAATTGTTTTTGAATGGTGTCAGGGGCTCTTTAAAACTTACTTATATATATTTTTTATCACATTTCACTTACTATAGTTAAAGTTTTCTATTCGAGATGCTTTACATGCAATATTACCTAAAATTCGACAATTCAAAAACATATCTGCAATACTACAATCAATTATGTCTAGTAGAGTTTAAAAAAAAATGGTGTTAAACTTACTGATATTGTAAATGTTTGTATACACTTTTGTTTTTGAAATATATTAAATGTACATTTCCATTAATTAATTTTATTGGGTTAAATTTCAAAATGCAGTTTTTTTGTCATTTCTTTCCATGCAGTTTACTATTACCCATGTTGTTACTGTGAGAGGTCATTGACATCACTGTACCAATAAAATGCATACACCAAAATATTTGAAACAATCTATATTTGGAACTTGGCAGAAAAAGTACTTCACAGTAAATTTATTGGGGTTGGATTACTTGACCCCCCTCCCCCTTATTTTAATTGTGGTTTTACTGTACTAGTTATATAAACTGATAATCTCAATTTATTTTAAATTTTAATCCTCTATAATTAATTATTGGAAGTGTAAATTTAATATATATTACAAACAAAAGTGTATGCAAGCATTCACAATATCAGTAAGTATAACGCTCGCTTTTTTCTTTATTTTCTATCTCTTAAGTTTGGAAGTTAACCTACTAGACATAATTGATTCTAGTATTCAGATATGGGTCGGTATTCACAAAAAGGCACAAAGCACTGGGCAAACGTTTGCACTGCTCATTGTGTTTCTATCTGACTAAAATCATGCTATTCACAGTCAGATAGTGCACCGCACTATCAGGCTGTGAATAGGGGTGGGAGGGGGCAGTAATAATCCTGGGAAACCACCACTAATCCCAGTAGCACTGTCCCCACAGCCAATCAGGAGAATGGCTACACAATGACTAGCGCAAGTGCACTGTTTGCCATTCACAAAAGAAGGTATGCAAATGAGTCCATGGGGCATGGAAGGTGCAAGGTGGTCATTTGCATGCCCATTATAGGCCCACTTGCATGGCCTGCAACAGGAGGTTAGGGCACCCTCCCCATCGCAGATCGCTGTCCCAATAGTTAATACACATATGCCTGGTGGTCTAGTGGTTCCCTCCCTCCTCCCTGGTCCCTGATCACCAACCCTGTAAGTAATTAAATGTTTTACATAGTTTAGTTGTCCCTACCCCTCCCTGGTCCCCAGTCACTGACCTATCGGTAATAAAACATTTTCCATAGTGTAGTGGTCCCTCCTCCCTCCCTGGTCAATGGTTGCTGACCCTGGTAGTGATAAAACATTTTCCATAGTCTAGTGGTTCCTTCCCCCCCTCCCCAGTCTCCCATCACCCTCTGATAGTGAAGAAAAATATTCCTGGTAGTCTAGTGGTTCCCTGCCCCCTCCCTGATCTCTGATCGCCCTCCCAATAGGTAATAAAAATATTCCTGGTAGTCTAGTGGTTACCTCCACTTCCCGTTCTCCAATTGCCATCCCGTTGTAGGAAAATTTAATCCCTGGTAGTCCAGTGGACCCTTCCTCCACCCAATCACCCATCCAATATGTATATATTACTAGAAGAGTTGTGCAGTTGTCCATCACCCCCCCACATTCCAATCCCATGTACACAACAGCTCCCCAGTACCCTGGTGGTATAGTGGACCCCCCAACCCTGTGGATGTTTCCCACCACCCCACCCCCCACAACCTGAGGGGGAAAGTTGGCAACTTGGGTGGAGAACTGACTGAGGGAAAGAACTCTAAGCATAGTAGTAGTAGTTAATGAGGGGTTTTCAAAGGTAAAGGAAATCACAAGTTGAGTACCTCAGGGATCAGTGCTGGGTCTCATCATTTTATTTATTTATTGTCTTGGATAACAACCTTTGAGCTGGGAGCTCATTTACAAAGGTTCCATGTCAAAAACAGAAATTTGAGCAAGCACGCAAAGACATGAGCTAGGTACATAAGGAATACAAGTAGCTAAACAATATAAATACAAGAAGGTGGAAGAGAATTTACAAACAAGCTTATTTCCATAGTCTGTGATTTACAAATTTGCACAAGTTTACGCAAGATAAAATAGGTAATTCATTAGTTACAAAGCAGTGATACTAACGGGTTACACAGATCTTGTCTTGAGGTGATCAAAGAGAGGAGGAGGAGAAGAAGAACATCATGGGGGCAGTTCTTAGGTAAGAGAAGAGGTAAGCAGCCAAATATTGGCAGTTGTCAAGGAGGTGCATTGTAACAGTGGCGTACAGTGAGAGTATTGGAAGGAAGGGAGGGGTGATAGGTAGGCAAGAACTAAGGAACGGGAAAGTAGGATAATAAGGACTCTGGTAGTGAGCACATTTGTGGTAAGCAAATGGGTGAAGTGGGGGTATGGGATAGGGAAGATTAGTCTGAGCAATCACACTCGCTTTGTGTAATCAGGTAAAGTGTTAGTTCTCTTTTAAATGGGCCTAACTTAGGAATGTTTGTGATGGCAAGAGGCAATTCATTGAGCCACAGTGGGTCCTTATACGAGGAGGACCATTGAGCAAGTGCTTTGTGATGAAAGGGAATATGTGGCGGCTTTCTAGTCTTGCCTCTGATCAGGTGTGAGTTTGTGGCTGGTTTGAGGAGTAACTGGATAGAGTTGGGGGTTAAGCCTAGGAGGATTTTTTTACCACATAGGCAGACATGGTATTTTATCCTCCACTGGAGGCTTAGCCATTTGATCTGTGCATAAAGGTCACAGGTATGAGTACAGCTGCCTGCACCTAGAACCAACCTACTGGTCCTGTTTAGGGCTGTTTTTACGCTACTCAGGGCAGTTTCAGTGGCCATGCTATACAGAACTAGACTGTAGTCTATGATGGAGAGTATAGAGCTATTAACAGCAAGGGATTGGGCTTCAGTTGTCAAGCACTATCATCTGTAGATTAGGCCAGTTCTAATGTTGACAGTTCTGACTACATGACCTATGTGGTGTGAATAAGACATGGAGCTGACAGAGGTGATACCAAGGTACTTGAATGTGGATACCTGGTCAAGAGGTTCAAGTTTGCTGCTTAATATTGTGAGTTTGACTTTTTTTTATGGGGATTGGATAATAGCATTACTTTGATATTTTTATACTTTAAAAGGAGTTTGTTTCGGCTAAACCATTCCTCGAGTTGGTTGAGATGGGGGGTGCTGGAGAAAATGGCTGCATCATCCGCATAAAGCAGAATTTTGACTGGGCAGATACTCAGAAGAGAGTTGAGGAACAGATTGAATTAAAGGGATCCCAGAACGGAGCCTTTCGGATCCTCGGTGGACACTTTCCTGCTATCAGTTAAGGTATTTTACTTGCTGAGTTCTGTCAGCTAGGTAGCTTTTGAACCATCCTGTGGTATCCAGAGATAGACCAAGTACAGGTAGCTTTCTAACCAGGGTGTTGTGGTTAATAGTGTCAAATGCTTCAGTTAGATCAATGTACAGTACCGTATATTAACCCTACTATTTAACCAGTGTCGAGTGCCTTGTGTATTTAGTCCATATATTCCACAAGAGCAGTAGTGGTACTATGGGCCTTCCAAAATCCATGTTACTGGGGGCACTGGATGTTGTACTTAATCAGATAGTCAACTAGTTGGCCTGAGATGATTCGTTCAAGGGCCTTAGACTGCGGGGGTTAGGATAGATATTGGCCTGTAGTTCGAGTGTGTTGCACGATTGCCATTTTTGTGCACTGGTGTCACTACTGTGAATTTCCATCTTTTGGGGAATTGGGCTTGTCAGAGGGATAGGCTTAGTATTTTTGTGAGTACAAGTAAAACAGTAATCAGGTTTTCTTTCAGTTAAATATTTTATTGGTTTTCAAAATACAACACAAACAATACATAACATACATATACACTCTAAGAAGCAAAATTAACATCCATGTTTGAATTATACAAACAGGTGTTCAGCTGTGAGAGTGTATGTAGGAGAAGACCATCAAATATACCACCCTGTACATGCCAAAGAATATAACAATAAATATTGATTAAAATTATTCCATTCCACAGAGAGGGGGCACCTACCTCCATTCCTGTGGTGAACTGCAGGACCATGTATGAAGTACCGTTGCTGATCAGTCAAGGCTTCATGTATTCAGAAAATGTACTTTCCAGTGGTCATTTCAGGAATAACATCTGAAAGGGAAGGTCAGCACAGAGTAAACTCAGCAACATGTCCAGGTTATTTAGAATGTGCAAAAGGATGTTAGCTGAAAAACCACCAGTTGAAGCATCTTGGTTACAACTATTTATATACTGTCTCTGTCAAACAGTGTGTTAAAATTAACATAATATATGAAGAGGTGGTCAAGGTCATGCAATACATAGAATCATAGAAACATAGAATCTGATGGCAGATAAGGACCGCTTGGCCCACCTAGTCTGCCCATTTCCCTACCTAACAGACAAGCTGTAGATCCTAGTTAACCAGCAGCCTACTTCCTCCTAGCCCCATTAGAATTGCCTTATGTCTGTCCCATGCATTCTTGAATTCCCCCACTGTTCTTGAGTCTACGACCTCCTCAGGAAGGCTGTTCCATGCATTTACAACTCTCTCTGTGAAGAAATACTTCCTCACATTACCTCTGAGCCATCCCTCCTCTATCTTCAAATTGTGCCCCCTTGTTCTTGCACATCCCTTTTTCTGAAAGATGCTACACTCTTGGACTTTCTTGATTCCCTTGAGGTATTTGAAAGTTTCTATCATGTCCCCCTCTTCCTCCTTTCCTCGAGTCTATACATCTTAAGCTCCTTTAGTCTTTCTTCGTATGTCTTCTGGTGCTGACCCTGCACCATTTTGGTTGCCCTCCTCTGGACAGCCTCCACCCTGTCTATGTCTTTGTGGAGATGGGGTCTCCAGAACTGTACACAGTACTCCAGATGTGGTCTTACCAACTGTCTGTACAGACAGCCAACAACTTCCTGTTTTCTACTGGTGATGCCTCTCCCTATGCATCCCAGTATCCCCCCAGCCCTCCTTACTGCCTTCTCACATTGCTTGCCCACCTTTACGTCATCTGACATGACTACCCCTAGGTTCCTTTCCATTTTTGTTGTTGTCAGTATCTCACCCCCCATTGTGTACTCTTCCCCTGGTTTTTGTTTCCCAGGTGCATTACTTTGCACTTCTTTGCATTGAAACTAAGCTGCCATACATTTGACCATTCCTCCAACCTTGCCAAGTCCCTTTTTACCCTTTCCACCCCACCTTGCATATCAACCCTGTTGCTGATCTTTATGTCATCTGCAAAGAGACATACTTTTCCTTCCAGTCCCTCTACAATGTCACTTATAAAGACATAAAAAAGGACTGGCCCCAGTACTGAACCCTGCGGTACCCCACTAGTAACCCCCCTTTCTTCACTGTGGACTCCATTTACTATTACCCTCTGTGTCCTGTTGTCCAGCCAGTGTTTTACCCAGGCTACCACCCTAGGACCCACTCCCAGGCTGGCTAATTTGTTTATTAATCTTTTATGCAGGACTGTGTCAAATGCCTTGCTAAAGTCTAGGTAGGCCATGTCCACAGACCCTCCCTGGTCTACTACTTTGGTCACCCAGTCAAAGAAATCAATTAGATTTGTCTGACATGACCTTCCCGCTGTAAACCCATGCTGCCTTGGGTCCTGTACCCCCACTGGCCTCTAGGTACTCAACAGTTCTTTCCTTCAACAGTGATTCCATCATTTTCCCAACCACTGAGGTCAAACTGACAGGTCTATAGTTTCCTGCCTCTGTCTTGCTCCCACTTTTGTGAAAAGGAATCACATCCATCCTCCTCCAGTCCTCGGGTACCACACCATCCTCCCATGATTTATTAAAAAGGGTAGTCAGTGGTGTTACTAGTTCTTCCCTTAGTTCTTTTAGAATTCTGGGGTGAATCCCATCAGGCCCCATTGCTTTATCCACCTTCAGTTTTAAGAGTTCTTTCAGAACCCTTTCTTCTGTGAAAGGACTAATATCAACCCCCCTATCCAGAGTGCTTCTATTGACTGTATTAGGTATCTCCCCCTGCTCTTCCGTTGTGAATACTGAGCAGAAGTATTTGCTCAGTATCCCTGCTTTTTCACTGTCGCTCTCTGCCCAACCACCTCCCTCTTTATTCAGCTTCAGTATCCCTGCCTTAGTCTTTCTTGGCTCCCTAATATACCTATAAAAGGTTGTTTTTTTATTTTTTATTTAGTTATTTAACCAGAAATAGCACACTAAGCTGAAGGTTTTTTTACAGGAGCAACCTGGGAGCACAGGGAAGTTAAGTGACTTGCTCAGGGTCACACAGTATGCAAGTGGAAGCTGTGGGATTCAAACCCAGGTCTGGTCTGCTGGATGTCACCAGATTTGCAGCTCAGTGGCTTAAACCACTGCGCTGTACTGCCTCCCCCTTGTTAACCGAGTTTGCTATCTTTTCCTCGGTTTGGGCCTTTGCTATTCTGACTGCCTTCCCTGCTTCCTTCTGCTTTAACTGGTACAGTTCTCTGTCCTGCTCCTTCTGTGTTTCCTTATACTTCCATATACATCATAAACGTAGAATAATCGATGGTTACAATTTTTCTATTCAACCTATGCCAGCTCTGGGTGCCTGTCAGGTAAGCCATGTATGGTGCTCAGCATTTCTGGAGTTTTAGTGCCTGCCCTAAAACCAAGTGGGAACGTCTATCCATTTCATATACCTGGGTAAGTACTAAGAGAATTTCACTCATGGACGGTGAGGCAGAGCTTCTCCAGTTCCTCAGAAGAATACATTTTACTTGCATACAAAACAGCATTAACCATCTGAACTCTTCCGAGGTGAGAAATGGGGCTTCTGATCTCATGCCCAGCAACATCAAGGGGGCAAGGGGTGGGATATGGTGACAGAGAATCTTACTGGCTTCTTGGGCATTTCTTTGCCATATATGAGATATTACAGGGCATTGCCATAGGATATGATAAACATTCCCTCTGGGCTGTTGACACCTCCTACAGTTATCATGGGAAAATACTTTTGCTTTCTTAAGCACTGCAGAGGTTCTATACCAAGAATGAAGTATTTTTTTATGTATGAGCCAACTTCGGGCATCCCTATGTGCTGAATGCCCAATTTGCCAGCACTGCCCCCATTGTAAGCCCGAGATCTGAATTTGTAATACATTCTCCCATTTAGCCTTAAATGAAAGAGCTGGGTTGGGTAGTGCATCCCTGAGTGAGGCATATATTATCCCTGCTGTCCCACTGGGAGCATCCAACCATCTGTGAAGTTGGGATGGAGGTGCAGCCTTGCCTTTATCCAGCAGGAGGTGAGGTTTAAGTGAATCCCTTAGCAGTAACTATCTCCAGAGGTCAGATCTGGGTAGCAACCATCAGCTCAGCAGATTTTGGAAGTTGTCCACAGCTTTGGAGTTAGGGACCGTAAAGTCTCCAAAAAATAGGATGGCTTTCTTCCTCCACTTAGGACATAGCACTGGGCCACCTCCTATTATGATACAGGGGTTATGCCAGATGGGTGTATGTGAAAGAGGAAGTGCAGGGGTACCTAATTTCTTGTGTAGAGCTTTCCAGTATTAATTGTAGAGCTCATAGTGGGATGGAGTTTGAGCTTCAGGGGTAGGCTTGTCCAAAACATGGAGGCCAGGAGGGATGTTTCACCAATATTTTGCTCAATCTCTAACCATTGGAGAGAATCCTTTGACTGAGGCTGAAACCATTTTAGAGACTGAGAGCAATGGTATGCTACTTTTTATCCTTCCATCAATGGTAACCCCAAACCTCCCTGTTTTCAGTGCCCCCTAACAGTGTTACTACTATATCAGGGTCTGTTAGTACCTCAAAGGAAAGAGCCAATCATCATATCCATCTTCTGATACCAATGCAAGGGTAAGAAGAAGGGAATATGTGAGATGATGTGGAAGAATTTGGGAGCCATGGACATTTTGAAGGCAGCAATCTTACCAGCCATAGTAAGCTGTAAACTAGTCCACCGATCCAAATCCCCCTTACATTCAGACATCAGGGGGCCTAGATTGTTGCCCCACCATTTGTCAACATTTGCCCCAACTTTGATGCCCAACTATGTAATAGTATGATGTGCCCATTTAAGACCTAGATGGGGTATAATCTGAGGCTGACACTGTGTGTTAAAAGGGAGAATCTCAGTTTTTGTTTGATTAACTCTGAGGACAGAGACGGTTGTAAATTGATTTAGGAGGGCAAGCAGTGGGGGGATTGATTCTTGTGCATCTCCTAGGGGGACCAGCAGGTCATCTGTGTATATCAGAGATGGGTATTGAGAGTGTTCTAGGCTCATCCCTTTAATATGAGGATTCTGTTGGATTGCTGCTGCCAAGGGCTCAACGGCCAGGACGAAAAGAAGGGGGAGGAGGGGCACCCCTGTCTAGTTCTCCTGTGAAGTTGGAAGGGGTCAGATATTATTGAATTAGCACCTTTGCTAAAGGGGAGGCATATACAGCTGTTATGGCAGATCTGAAATGGGGGCCAAAACCAAAATGCTCAAGACCAATGTGATGATAACCCCACTCAACAGAATCAAATGCCTTCTTAAAATCTATTGCCAGAGCAGTAGCAGGGATTGTAGCTGCCTGGCAATATGAATGAGACTGAGAAGTGTTTGCAGATGGTCAGTACTGTATCTGCCTTTTACAAATCTGACCTGTGAGGGATGGATCAGGGATGGCAGTAGTGGATTCATTCTATTAGCTAGGGCTTTAGCATATACCCTGCTATCAGTGTTAATCACAATATGGGGCAATAGCTGGCTGCTTCTGTAGAATCTTCCCCTTTCTTGGGAAAGAACATGATTATTGCCTTGTAAAGGATATGTGGCAGTATACCCTGACTTTCAGATTCAGTGGATACCTGGGCGAGTAAGGGGGTGATCAGAGATGCCATTGCTTGAAGGAAGTCTACAGGAAAGCTGTCTCCCTCAGGTGCTTTCCCTTTTTTGAGAGACTGCAAGGCCTCAGATATTTCCTTTAGGGTAAGTGGTACCTCAAGGGTTGCCCTTTGGGTATGGGATAATTAAGAGAGTTGTATGGTGTCTAGAATTCACAGCTTTCAAGTTTAGTACCCACCCTAGAGGAGGCATACAGTTGGGAATAGAACTCAACCATGATGTTATTCACCTCCTGTGGTTTAGTTCTGACTATTCGAGATAGGGGGTCCTTAAGCCCACAATATGTCTGCTTGTTGTCTGCGAAGTTGGCATGCCAGTATTTCCTCACTTTTATCTTCCCCTTCCCAGTACGAGTGATGCACTCTGAGGAGAGCAAAATCCTAGATATGAACTCATTAAGCTGCATATGAATCAGGAGAACCCAACAACCACAGGCAGAGTGGGGAGATGGGTGAGACATGTCTTTGAGTGCTTGTTCAGCAGTGACTAATTCGCCTTCTAGTTTGGCCAGCTCCTCCACCCTTTTCTTCCTCCTGTGTGCGGCATGTCCTATGATCTTCACCCTCATAATTGCTTTATATGCTTCCCAGGTGGTTTGTGCAGACATGTCAGAGATCGGATTCTCTTGCAGTGACAACTTGGTTTTGGACTTGGCCCACACTACAAATATTGGATCTTGCATGAGGAAAGGGTCCAGCCTCAAGGTGGGAAAGCGAGGTGTTGGGGGGCCCCAAGATAGTAACAATTGGACTGGGGCAAGGTCAGAGATGACAGTTAGGAGAATACTGGAGTCCCAGGCATATTGGGTAAGGGATTGTGAGAAAAGCCAGAAGTCTGATTGACTAAATGTACCATGCACCCCAGACTGAAAAGTATAGTCTCGGTCTTTGGGGTGTATGAGGCACCATATATCGACTGACTGAAATTCAGAGCTTATCCGTAGTGTGGCTTGCACCCCTCGGGTGTAGGTCTCTTTTCCTTGATCGCTCCTGTCCAGTACTGATACCAGCATGAGTTTGAAATCTCCCCTCCCCCACTATAATGGGGGTAGCTGTCTCCATCATGGCCTCAGTTTTGGTCGTTAAGTCAAGGAAAAAGGTGAGGTCATCCTCATTAGGGGCGTATATGTTTGCTAATAAAATATGGCCATTGTGGGTATCGAGGAGGGCAATCACCCATCTACCTTGCAGGTCTGATTTACATTTTAAAATGGTCCGGGGAGGGATTTGTGTAAAAGGATAACCACACCTCTTTTTTGTAGGAGTACTGGCATGCAATTCTTTTCCCACTCAGTCTTTCACCAGATAAGCATGGTCTTGTCCAGTTAATTTTGTTTCTTGCAAAAATGCAACCTTGGTTTTCACCCTTTTCAGCTGCATCAACACCTTCCTCCTTTGTGAAGGAGAATTGAGCCCCCATAACATTCCAGGTAGTAAATGATATTTCATCCATAATCATGGGTATAGCGGAAAGCAATGAAAAGGAAGGCACATGCAACTGACCAGGAGGAAGGCCCATCTATATTAGTCATATGGAAACTTTTACGGGTTAACAGAACTGGTAATTTTCCAGAAGGAGAGGCTATATAGTAACATTTAAAGCTAGGAAGGCATCCATACCTTGACCCATTTGTAGACCCCAATCCATAGTATGTAGACAGTAACAAACAAACAACATTAAAGAGAAATAAAGTATTTAAAATAAGTGCACAGTATCACGCATTGGACAAAGTAGGTATGGCAGGCCGAGGAAGCATAGTCCTTGTAGGCCTAACCTGCCCCTCCATTTGGGGGCGGTGGTCCTCAATGTGCTATAAAAGTGATCCATAAGCTGGTTCATCTGATTACTAAGTTATAACATGGGGGGTTTAGGTAGGCTGCTTTGAGCCTTGCTGACCTGGGGTATTCTGCTGTAGGGGTGCCTACACCTGTATAATCAGTTTCCCAAAGGGTACCAGTATTGAGGGGTCGCGCTCAGTTGGTGGGAGGGTAGTAGATCTCCAAGTTGAGATCTATACCATTGAGTTTTAAAGCCACTCCATCAACTTCCACTTACACCCTTATCAATATGTATCATTCATATGTAGAAGAAGGGGGGTTTATAAAGGGTACCATTCTAAAGTAAATCTGCAGCTATCTTCTGTCAGAGATATTACAAGTTTGTCACAGTGTTCCGGGGGTTCCAGGGTCCATAGGTGTGTTCCATCTGAGATGTATATAAGCACCCTTATCTAAAGGAGGGACATATCTGCCAGTAGAGCCAACCTTAGTTGAGCTCTGGTCTGAGGTGGAGTATAGCAAACCCCCGCCCTCGTCCAGCCCTACAGGTATGTTTAGCACACTGGTATGGTGCTGCTAATAAATCATTTAGCAATTTCATTGATAAGTCGGAACAACACTAACATTTAGTAAATCATGTGCCCAGGAAACTTTTCTCAATTAGCAGGGCAGAGGCATTAGGTGAAATATACCCTTAACTAAGCTTGAGGGTGTGAGTAGCTAGTAGGTTCCTTGCTTATTGCTGACATAGAATGTTGACTCTGGGACCTACCCCACTAAACCCATACCCATGCCCTGATTACAAGAAAAATTATAAGGAGACCTATCTAGGTGTGGTCTTGTGATGCTGTTGCTTGAAGATCCGTTTCAGTTGTAAAATGTTGTGCCCACTTCTCTGGGCCAGAATCCATAAGGTCTGTCAAAGATTGAGATGGATGGGAGGCTGTGTTTGGGGGCTCCTCTGTAGTCCAATGTTGTAGCTCTGCTTCCATAGTGGAAACCTCAAGCACCATCTCCTCCTCCTCCGGGTATTCTGGAAATTCCCCTGTTTTAGCCTGTTCATCGGTGGCCAGTAAGGCATAGCAGTTTGGAGTTGAAAATTTTCTTGAGCTAGTGTCATGCACTGCTGGGACAGTCATTTGATGCTGGCCTGGTTCAGAGATGAGATCCTGAGGGTGATTCCTTTTAACATGTTGGCCCGACTGTTGCCGCTTTCAGGATCTTGCTCGGAGGCCTGGGCCTGCCCCTGTAAAACTGAAGCCATGTTGAAGATCCCCCTGGTCGCTTTGCATATTTTTAGGTGAGCCATGGTTCTTTATCTGATCAGGAGCATTAGACTGGTTAAGAGGAGGGCTCCCTTCTAAAGCAGGATGGCCAGTTGCTGTACAGGTACTCCATGACAGCTTCTGGAGTTGAAAAAGAGATGGAGGTGCTGTGCCGTTCACCTCCAGGTGCATTGTGGCAGGGTAGCATAGGGAGAACCTGATCCTCAAGGAGTGCATTAGATGACGAGCTTCAGTGTATTCTTTCCTCCTAGTCACCAGCTCCCAAGAGTAATCCTGGAAAATTAGAATTTTGTGGCCTTGCCAGGACAAAGCTCCGAGCTCTTGAACTCTTGTGGCAATCCATTCCATGTCTTCAAAATCCAGGCTTCTGGCCATGATCGGCCTAGGTCTCTCTCCTGGTTTGGGTGTTGGGTTTGGTGTCCTATGCGCCCATTTGATCTTTAAGCCAAGAGGCAACTCATGTGTCAAAACCTCCGGTAGCACATCATAAAGAAATTCTAGAGGGTTCCCCCTTTCTGCACCTTTGGGGAAAACCAGGAGCTGGAGATTGTTGCACTTGCACCGGTTCTCAGTATTGTCCAGTTTGATTTGAAGTGATTGTATTGCCCTCTCCTGTTCTCTCACAGTTGCAGTGAATCAATGGCCTCCGAGTTAGTATTAACTCCTATCATGGTTCTGCAGATCCTAGTATCTACTTGTTGGATGGTGTTAGATGCCAAAGTGACCTGCGCCATGCGCTGCATCAGGGCTGAAAACATATTGTTTGCTTGCTGTGTGTTAAGGCCTGTGGGGGCTTCTGCACCCCTGTTGTGCGCCATACTGGACTGGGAGAACAAAACGAATTCACAACCTCATCCTTAGTAAGCAATGTTTCAAAAATAGCACAAGTTGTTCTAGGCTGTTCCGGGAGTATTAAGATACACTACATCATGCAGTTATACTATTTTAAATGGTGTATATGAGTGAAGTTAGACCCTGGGTTTGCAGAGCACTTGAATCAAGTGGCTATTGTGGAAGGAGCCAAGCCACGCCCCCAAGGCCAATCAGTTTTAAGTCAAGGGAGTCATTACTGTGTTTGTTTTTTCCTGGGGTGAGCTGTAGGTATTTTTTAGCTTCAATAGGGGAGATTTGTTTGAAATAGAAAGGTGTTCCAGTTAAAGGAACATTGGGATCAGATAGGAAGCCCTGTAGTGTGCCTCCTTTTTCATCAAAGAAGCCCAGGGGAGGCTGGGGCTACGGTCATAGAAAGTGAATTAAAAGTACCCACTATGGTTTTTGGGTCCTGTGTGATATTCCCTTCGACTAGGAGCATGGAGGAGAAGGCGTTGCTGTTCTTTCCTGTGAGGTCTTTCAGGTTGCTCCAAACTTTTTTACTATCTCCCCATGTTTTATGTAGGCAGCCTTTGTAGTACTGGGCCTTGGCTAGTCTGGTTTGTCGGGTGCAGTTGTTTCTAGCTACCCTATACCTTTGGAAGTTGACAGGTTTGCCTGTGGCCTTAGCCTTATGCCATAAGTGGCCCCTATGGCCCAGTGGGATAGGATAGTTATTCTGACATGGGTTTTGGGATGGCAGAAATTGTTACCAGCCAGAGGTTTTCAAAGTATTCACTTGTGACATTGGGGAAGGCATCAAGGGCAAGACCTGCCCCTTCACAGATGATGCCAACTGTGTGAGGGTGGACATGGTAGAAGGGATAAGGAAAGTCAGGGAAGATATGAGCAGGTTGGAGAACTGGTCAAAGATCTGGCAGCTGGGTAAAAAAATGTGAAGTGATACACATTAGGAAGAGGAACCCAAGAGTGCAAAATGAATTGGGGGAGTGGTGATGGAAAACACCACGGAGGAAAAGGACCTGGGGTCATGATATCAGAGCATCTAAAAACAACAGCACGTGGTAACAGCTGTGGGCAAGGCAAACAGGATGTTGAGTTGCTTAGGGAGGGGAATAAGCAGTAGAAGCTGGGAGGAGATCCTCCCATTGTAAAGACTACTGGTGCAACCACACCTGAAATACTGCCCAAGGTACTGAAGTCCACACCTGAGAAGGGGGATGCAGGGGAATCAAGATGAACTTTAGACTTGGGCAAGATAGATAAGGAGAGGCTGAAGGGCTTGAACATGTACACTCTTGAGAAAAAGAGGTGACATGAATGAGATTATGTAAGTACCTATACAGGATAAAGAGGGTGAATGACAAGGAACATTCCTCCTTGAGTTCAAATACAGGGACGAGAGGGAACTTACTTCAGCTCACAGGGGGAGATTAAACAAAAGATACAGACAAGCACTCCTTCACAGAAAGAGTGGTGGACAAATGGAACAGCCTGGTGGAAGAAGTAGTACAGGACAAATCAGTAAATAGCTTCAAGCAAGGATGAGACAGGCATATGGGGTTAGATAGAAAAGCGGGAAGGGGGGGAAAACAAAGGAAAGTGATGGCCATTAGTGCCAGTGCAGAGTAATTAGGTAGGGTGAGCAGACTGGATGAGCTGACAGGATTTTTTCTACCATCATTGTCTATGTATCTGTTATATTTGTATGTTTCTATTGACTTGTTTTGCATACTTTACTGCTGTTTTGTCCTATAACCCCCCAACCAGGTCACACCTGGAAAGGAGCCTCGGCTCAGTGTGCTTCTCTCAGTTATCAATTTTCAAATATATAAATAATTTATATATGAGAAGATGACATAATTTGATATACAGTATAATGAATAACTGCTAGGTAAGTGTTGTAAACAAGTTAATAGATTCAGAAACATAGGCACTGACAGCAAATAGAAACCAAGGGCCAGCAAGTCTGCCCAGAATATTTCTACCTCACCCCCCAACCTACTGACCTATGGGGTTACTCCCCCTTTCTTGCCCCTTCCCTCATCTTTTCCTCCCTGGTTCCCCCAATAGGACTATAAATCCCATTGCTCTATCCCAGTCGTATTTGAAACTATTTGAAGTATCCATCTCTACTACTCTTGCCAGCAATCTGCTTCACAGTTTCAACACCTTCTTAGTTAAGAAGAATTTACATCCCTCCTGAATATACTCCCCACCAACCTCCAATCATGCCTAACATGACTACATCCATATTTCTAAGAAACAGGCCTTCCCTATGTAATCTATTTCTAACCTTTAGAAAGGTGCAGGTCTCTATCACGTCCCCTTCCCCCTTCTTTTGGCCTCCACAGAGTACATGTTCAGAGCCTCTAGCTGTTCTTCCTAGGATCTGCCCTGCTGGCCCAGGATCATTTTGATTACACTTTGCTGCCCTGACTCCAGCCTATCTATGTCCTTTCTCAGGTGAGGACTCCAGAACTGGTCACAGTATTCCAGGTAAGATCGGAGCAGTATCACATCCCTTCTTCTACTATCAAAACCACTCCTAGTACACCCCAGCATCCTTAGTGCCTTACTGTAGAACTTATTCCACTGGCTGGTTTGCTCTACAGTCACTGGTGATGACTCCCATTTCCCTCCCTCAGGTGTAGTGGCCACACTAATCCCCCATCCAACAGTCAGTGTGTGTTCTTTTAACTAAGTGCAACACCTTGCACATCTTGTTTTTGACTCTTGTTTGCCAATATTTTTGACTACCATTCCAGTTTTTCCAGATGCCTCTGAAGTTCCCTCACCCCTTCTTCATTGGCCACCTGACACAAAGTTTTGTTTTGCAGCAAAGAGACACAGCTTGCCTTGAATACCTTCCCCATGTGACTAATGAACAAACTGAATAGGACAGATTCCAGAACAGATCTCTGAAGCATCCCACTCATGAAACCCCATCACCATATTTAACTGATTTATTAAAACTCTCCACTGCCTTCTTCCCAGCCAGTTCTCCAGACACCTAGTAACCCCTTCTCTACTCCTAAGTCTTCCAACTTTTTCAAGAGTCTTCTGTGTGGCACCAAATTTAAGGCTTTGCTGAAATTGAATGGCCCAGTCAAAAAACACAATCAGGTTGGTGTGACGTGACTCACAATTATGTTAGTCTGACATGACCACTCTGCAGTCCATGCTGCTTGCCATACTGCAGCCCATTTTCCTGTAGGCCACCAGGCTTTCCTTTAACAGGGTCTCCATCAGTTTACCTGCAATGGAGGTAAGACTGTCTGACCTGTAGTTGCTTGGATCCTCCATAGGGGTGTGCATCAAATTTGAACCAGCTGTTAAAAACCTTGAATATTGGCCATATTCAATGAATACCTGAGCACCTGTACTGGTGTGTAATCAAGATATTTGACAGTCCTATATTCAATAAAACTTTGTGATCTTGTGAGATCTCCTTAGCCAATTATCAGGCTGTTCAGAGGGCTTTTGAGAGCTTAACCATGTGATCTTGCCTGTGCACAGAGACACTTGAGCTGAGAGGAAACCATTTCTCTCTGTAAAATGATGTTTTTTTCTGAAGCAAACTGGAAAAAAAGTACATTTTTATACAGACTTTTTGGAATCCTCTGTTTCATTCTGAGACTGTAGTGCTCAACTTCAGTGACAGATTGATTGCTGAAGTATTTTGTAACACAAAAAAATCTTGTTTAAATCTTCAGGCTAGGCTGGGCAGAATATGAGCCAAAGGTGTGGCACTCAAAGTTGCAGCACAAAATTACACTGCAAAGTATTTCAAGTTTCAAACATGTTGTAGTTTATTTAAAGCAAATTTAACAGCACACACTATGATGCTCTCCCCTGCACTTCAGGTCTCCCAGACGTCAAAGGGGGAGCTGACCAAAGAGATATGATTGATGCCTTTAAGTACATAAAGGGGATAAACAAGGCAGGTACTGAAGGAATACTCAAACTGAGGAGGGGGAGGGACATGAGAGGACACGGCCTTAGATTGAAGGGGGGAAGATTTAGGACCAAAATGAGAAGACACTTTTTCACAGAGAGAGTTGTGGCAGAATGGAATGCTCTACCAGAGGAAGTGGTAGCCTGTAGGACAGTGGGTAGTTTCAAAAGGGGATGGGATATGGTGAGGGGCGATAATTGGGAAGGGGAGGGGAGCAGGGCATCTGCAAGATGAGGATGCTAGCTGCATACTTGAGCAGACCTGACAGACCACGTGGTCTATTTCTGCTGCCAAATTTGTATGTTTGTATGCAAATTTGCTGAGTTGATATAGTGTCCATTCTTCATGACATCACAATCAATTAATATATTTTTAAGTTTGCTCTTAAAGGTAAACCGATCAAATGACTTTTTGACCTCCCGCTACAATACTAAACAGAAATAGTTTTTTCTAGAATATTAAACATAACACCTGGTACATTCCTAATGACATCTTATTCAGTTAATACATTTTCAAGTTTGCTCTTAAAGGTAAACTGATCAAATAAACTTTTGACCTCCCACTATAACAATGAACAAAAATAATTTTTTTCTAAAATTAAACATAGCATGTATATACATAAATTAAATCTTGATTATTAACTTTTCTTTTCTTAAAAAAAGCTTCATGAACTTTATAAGAAGAAAATAAGAATAGACTAATATGTTCTCAGTTCTAAAGGTCCAAGTACAAATAAACTATCTATATATTAAAAATTATACAAAGCTCAGGTTTTAGTTAATTATTTTATTACATACAAATACATTTAAGTACGTCTACATTTTTATATAAATGTTTTAAATGTTTTTGCTATGACACCAACCCAAATGTCTTGGGCCAAAATAAATGAATAAGAGATTCTACAAAGGAAGAGAAAGCTGTCAATTTATCCATGTGATCACCCTTGGCAACATGCAGACATCTCCAAGGAGGGGATCCACATATCAACATGGTTCCAAGTCAGAGCATAGTTCCTTGGCAAGGCTGAATCAGAACATTCTGCAGAGAGAAAGAGGGTGAGAGGCAGAAATTGTTTTCTTTATCTTTTTAATAGAAGTGGCTTCAAGTCCCACTGTTCATTTAAACCCATTGGTTTTGCACTTCCTATTTATATATCCAAAAACTTTCTTTCATAAGGAGGATATTTTGTCTGCCCCCACCCCACCCCATACTTAGGTGTAAAACTTGTTCCGGTCCCATAAATCTAAATCCCACAGGACTTGAATTATGTACTAGTTTGAAATGGGCCCCTACTGGTTTGTCTACCCAGGAATTTTTGATGTCCCTCGCATGCTCTTGAATCCAAGTTTTTAAACTTCTTACAGTTCATCTGATATAAATGAAACTGCATGGACACCAAAGAACATACACTACAAAATTGGTGTCACAGGTTATGCATGGCCTAACTTCTACTTTTTTATTGTGCAAGTTTGGGTGCTTAAATTCCTTGCTGTGTTCAGAATAAGCACAGACACTGCACCTGTGACATTTGAAGTTCCCCTTTGGTCTTACTGGTAACCAGTTTGAACTTTTAATGCTTGATCTCATCCTGCTGTGTACCAGTGTATCCTTTAAATTAGGTACTCTACTAAATGTGATCTGTGGTTTTTGTTCAACAGCCTTATTTACCACTGGGTCCCCAAGTAATAAATGCCAATTTCAATGGATGGTATTGCCCACAGTCCCAGCTACAGTGTTGAATTATGTCACAAATGTTACAGGATTAGTTGTCTCCCTGTCTTTATCACTACTAGTTTTTAAGAGTGAATGTCTGTTACAAGCCATGACCCTTATTATAGACTGAGATAACAACTCCTTATTGTATCCTTTTTGGAGAAATCCCTCCTCTAGCTCTTGTGTCGCTACCCTGAAGTCTTCTAAGTTGCTGCAATTTCTTCTCAACCTGAGGAATTGACTATATGGCAGTGATTCTTTCAGTGACCGTGGGTGTGCACTATTAGCATGTAACACAGCATTGCTTGCAGTTTTCTTTCTAAAGCATTTAGTTTGTACTTGCCCACAGTCAGTATCACCACCAGAGATAGTAATGTTCAAGAAATAAGGATCTTTTTATCTGATACACATGTAAATTTCAGGTTACTGTTGCTATTGTGCAACCGCTCCATAGATGACTGTATTTCTGTTTCACTGCCCTGCCAGTTGCATATTACATCATCAATAAATCAATACCATAATTTTATTTTTTTTCAAAATATGGATTTTTCCGGGGTTCAAGACACACACAGCTTCTCCTATATGCCTAGGAATAAATTAGCATAAGAGGGGACCATAGAGGCCCCCTTAGCTGTTCCACGTTGCTGTAAAAAATTATTCCCATTAAACTCAAAGACATTGTGTGTTAATATGAAGTCAAAAGCAGTGAGTATAAATTCAGCTGGTATTGAGTTATCATCCACATCCTTGTTCAAAAAATACCTGCATGCTCTGACCCCTTGCTGATGTCTAACTGATGTGTACAGGCTCTCAACATCTATACCCACCCACCCAAAGTCCTGTTTCCAAACTACAGATTTTAGTTTTTGCAATACATCTGTTGTGTCTCTAACATAAGAATCCAATCTGACAACATTTTTTTGCAAGAAGAAATCTACAAATTTACCACGTTTCTCCATTATTGAACCAATACTAGATACTTTTGGCCTGCCTGGGGGATTTTGTACATTTTTATGAATCTTTGGCAAGATTCTGTACATAGGCTGGGTGTTACAGAATACTCAGCCCATATTAATTCCAGTTCTTTTTCCTGTAATATCCCCTTTCATTAATGCTGCCTGTAGTATTTGGTGTACTTCCCTTTTATAGGTTAGCTTGGGATCAGTGGGAAGTTTTTTGTAATTATCTGTATCAATCAGTAAGTTCATAACAATGTTCACATACTGATCCCTATCTAGTAACACTATGTTGCCCCCTTTATCTGCTGCCTTTATTACAACATCATGATATGACTGCAGCACTTTAATAGCTATGTTTTCTGCAGTAGTTATGTTATATAGTAGAGGGGATTTTATTCCATTCTAGCAAATCATGTACCTGTTTGGTAACAGTTTTTTTAAAAAACAGAAATTGTAGGGCTAAAGATACTAGGCATAAATGTTGAAGTTCCCTTAACTAGTCTCTGTCTCTCCTCCATGATGTTACCTGCATTGTGTCCAGGATGCCCAGAGCTATGTGTCCCAGGTGTCTCAGTTTCATTTACATCATAATCCAGAAGAGAAGCTAATTCTTCTGTGCTTATGGTGTCCAAATTGACATCTGAAGACAACGCTGCTGAGAGTTCTCCCAGAACATTGTCCAGAGCCTCATCTGGCTTCACATTTGCTTCAGTACATCTCATGTTGTCACTGTTTCCTTCAACAGTTTCTGATTTTTTTGCTGCTGAAAAAATATTTAAGACAAATCTTCCTGAAGAATTTAAATAAACTCACATTAATTTGAAAAGCATTGTAATGTGGAGTTGGGATGAAATAGAGTCTCTTCTTCAGTATTGATTCTTGCACCTCTGTTAAGAGGTCTATTTGACAGATTCAATATCTGTAGTTCAGTGTTTTCTTTTCCAGCAAGACCCTCTTTGGCAGCTGTTCCTGTGTGATATTTTCTGCCATCCCTCTTGCCAAGTCTTGTTTTTTTCCTCCTCATCCTGAGCTGTTTTGCTTCTCTAAAAAAGGTCCATTACCACTGGTTTCTGGTGTTTGTGTTCTCTGGTGATTTTTTCTTTTATTTTCAAAGCACACCCATGATCTGCTCCACCCTCTATTATGTTTATTTCCCCACTCAAGGATTCTTCCATTTTGATAGTCCCCTTTGTCACATTTTAATTTGTTTTGTTTTCTAATTATGAGGCTCTCTTTATATGTAGCCACTTTCTTATTTAACTGACTTTCAAAATTTGTAAACTCATCCTTGGCTTTATGTTTAAGTACAGTCTCTTTTGCTATTTTTATTTCTTCAGTGAGTGCCATGTATTTATCTGTGTCATTTCTTATAATTAAATAAATGAATGTTTTTGAGCACTCTGTGGTTGCCTTTAGCCAGTCTTTGCTGTATTTAAAGCTATCCAGACCACAACTTGGTATTACTGAGAGTCTTAGACCTCTTGGTGCTAGACCCCTTTCTTGGTATTGCTCTAAAGTAGTGATGTTATATGTAATATCAATTTATTTTAGCAAGAGTCTTTCTAGTTTGAAAAATGTAATAGGCTGTATAGGCTGTTTCCCTTTGTTTAGACTTTCTTAGGTTTACTATATACCACCCACTCTCTCTAATCCCCTACTCCCTCTTCCCCTAACCCACCCCTTGTTACCCCTACCCACCTCTGTCACCATCACCAAACCCCACTTCTTTCTGCTGCCATACCCCTGGACAACACCTTTTGGGCTGATTTCCCCTTTGTTTAAACTTACCTAGATTACCTGTTAGGCCTACCACGCTCAGCTAGCATGTGTTTTTTTTTTTCTTATTGCAACCTGTATTGTACTGTTAGCCATCCTATCTTGTATTAGAATGCCTTGCAACCAGTGTCCCATTCTAGACCTATCGCTCAATATGTATCTGTAAATATTCCTATTCTATGTTGTCCTTGACTCCGAATGACATGTGTGTTGTTGTCTGTTATACAACATGGAACCTTTGTAATAGAGTACACTGCTCAAAAGTATTTGTAATCTGAGACCTCAATAAATAAATAAAATGGAGATTTAATGTCCATGATACCCCCTCCGAGTTACTGTTACCTGAGAGCTTTCAATCTCCTCATTTGTAGTGTCTCATATGGAATCAATTGTCATTGAACTGGAAGCCTCTCCCTCCTGCATTCCAAATGTAGACAATGAATTGCTTAACAAGCTCCATATCTTCTGATATGCTTTGTAGTTATCTCTGATGTAGCTCCTTCTTGCAAATATGTTCCCAAATGCTAGTGCTGTGCTGTACTGTCAATAGTATGAAAAACAGTCTAAATCCACTCGTGTCAGCAGCAAGCAAAAATCAGCTCACAAAGTCCAAATCCAAAATGAACAGCTGCTGTGAGCAAACGGCTCTGGATGGTGCTCACACAAGGCTGGCCAACCTTGATAAACTATGAACCAAAGGTGTGGCACTGAGTTGAATGGACACTATATCAACTCAACAAATTTCTCTTCAGTCAGATCCCCCTTAGACGTCTGGAAGAGCTGAAGTGCAGGGGAGAGCATCATAGTGTGTACTGTTAAATTTGCTTTAAATAAACTACAACATGTTTGAAACTTGAAATATTTTGCAGGACAATTTTCCGCTGCAACGTTATGAGTGCCACATCTTTGGTCCATACTCTGCCCTGCCTAGCATGAAGATTTAAACAAGATTTTTTTATGTTGCAAAATACTTTAGCAATCAATCTGTCACTGAAGTTGAGCACCACAGAATCAAAATGATACAGAGGAGTCCAAAAAAGACTGTATGAAAGCATATATTTTTTTCCATTTTCATTCAGAAAAACATCCTTTTACAGAGAGAAATGGCTTCCTTTCAGCACAAGTGTCTCTGTGCACTGTCAAGGTCACATGGTTAAGCTCTCAAAAGTGATCCGAACAGCCTGGGAATTAGCTAAGGAGATCTCACAAGAACTCAAAGTTATGTTGAATACAGGACTGTTGAATATCTCAAATACACACCGGTATTTGGGTACTCAGGTATTCATTGAATATGGCAGGTATTCAAGGTATTTGACAGCTGGTTCAAATTTGATGCACACCACTAGGGAGGATCCAGGCAACTACAGGTCAGACAGTCTTATCTCCATTGCAGGTAAACTGATGGCGATCCTGGTAAAGGAAAGCCTGGTGGCCTACAGGAAAATGGGCTGCAGTATGGCAAGCAGCATGAACTGCAGGGTGGTCATGTCACACTAACGTAATTGTGAGTCACGTCACACCAACCTGATTGTGTTTTTTGACTGGGCCATTCAATTTCAGCAAAACCTTAAATTTGGTGCCACACAGAAGACTCTTGAAAAAGTTAGAAGACTTAGGAGTTGGTTGATTCCTTTTATACACTTTCTCCCACCATTTCTTAATCCACGCCCACATCCCTTTCCCTTCCTCCCTTAACCCATACCTAACCTCCACAATGCTACTTTGCTTCCTTTTGCTCCTGAGCCTCGCATCTCACCCAATCCCTTATGATATTAATGTTATGCCCAGTGTCAAGATAAATAACTCAGTTAATATGACCTGCCCACTTCTGCCATCCACAATGGCCAACCACGGATTCCTTATTCACCCCAACCACGCTACAATGCAACCTCTGGGATATCCACATAAGGCCACCCTAACAATTCAGCACAGCCCTGGCACCTTACTTGTATCATGGCTTTTATTAACCCACTATGCCTGTCCATTAAATTATTATGCTATGATAAAATTCGCACCTATATACCAGGACCATCACTCATCTCACAGCAGGCACCCAGGATTAGGAGGAAACGCTCTGACCACTCACTATCCCTGTCCCTTGGTGCCTCCTCAAATTAATCTTCTACCTTCTGATCTGTTTTGGTACCATTGAAATAAATCCTGGCCCCATTGAAAGTTTATTTTCCCCTGCTATCTATCCTCTATAAATGGCCTAAGCTTCCTACACTTCAATGCCTGCAGCCTCTTAAAAATTCTCCGCAATTCAGGCCTGGGTGGCACATACCTGCCTGACTTTCTGGTCATCTCTGAATCTTGGCTCAGACCTTCGACCAAAGACAGTGTTGTAAACCTTACCAACTATCAGCTCTTCAGAGCAGATCGCTTCTTCCAGGGGTGGTGGGTGGCCATATACATTAAGGACACCATCTCTGCTACCTGCCTCATCAACACATCCGAACCAAAGGAATTTGAATGTTTGTCAATCAAAATATCCCTTCCTAACTTGTCTTCATTTAAATTGATTGGCTGCTATAGGCCCCCCTCAGCAGGCCTCAAATTACTATCTCACTTGGGGTCAATAACCAATCTAGGCCCTGAAGATACCATCATCCTTGGTGATTTGAATTTAAACTGGCAATCTAGTGCATCTGCACCATTGGTAACCTTTTGTGACACCTATGGCTTTACACAGCTAATTAAAGACCCAACCAGGGTTAACCTAAAAAATTCTAGCAACAGCTCACTCCTGGATATTATGTTGGTAAACAAGCCTCACTTATATACGCATGCAGGAGTACTACCGAATGATGTAAGTGACCATTGTCCCATAGCTGGCATAAGATCTTCACTCAAACCACCCAACCCTGCTGAATTTGTCCTCAAAAGGTCAAAAGAAGTTCAACATACCAGGATACCTCCATGACCTGAGTAACACAATATATTGGCAAGATTTCTACCTTACAACCTCAGTGGAAACAGCTCTCCAGATCTTAAAGGACATTATCACTAATGCTCTCAATATTTATCACCATTCACCAATATCAGAACTAAAGCAAGGTCCTGCCCTGGTTCACCACTGATCTTAAAACAGCCTTGCTAGCCAGAGACAAACTGTGGAAAAGGCAAGAAAAACTAAGGATTCAGAGACTGGCTAAATTTCAGAAAAGCAAGAAATTCATGTACAACACAAATAAGATCTGCCAAAGCTGCCTATTATAGAGCTGAATTGGATGCCTCCTATAATAACCCAACCAGGCTCTGGGAACTATAAAGGTATCTGGCCAAAACTCTACTCCTGCCTTAACCTGCAAACTGCTACTAAATAACACAGAAATTACGGACAAACAAGAAATCCTAAATACCTTCAATGACCACTTCACCACAGCTGGACTAGCATTTGACTCTTCACCTGCAAATCTCCTGAGATCTTCCTTGAACCTTCAATCCACACGTGGGTCAAAGGCTACATCAACCTTCTCCTTCAACCCAATATCCTTGAAAGAAGTGGAAGATCTCCTCTCAATTTAGATACTTCAAAAGTGCAGGTACAGACTCCTGGACCCCTACTTCCTCAAGATTGCATCTCAAGTCTTATCTGCCCCCTCACTCATCTCTTCAATCTTTCCTCACCTCTAGATCCATTCCTCCACTTGGAAAACAGCTCAAGTAGTTCCTTTACTCAAATCTGGTGATCCCATGGACCTCAATAATTACAGGCCCATTTCCATCCTATCAGTTCTATCCAAGATGCTCGAAAAGTTAATAAACTCACAATTAAGGGACTACCTGGATAACAATAACCTCCTAAATACAGCACAATCAGGATTTAGATCAAGGCATAGCACCATTTCGGCCCTAGCCAAAGTAACCAACAACTGGCAGATTGCTATGGATAAGAAGAACAGTACCTGTGCTGTGTTCCTGGATTTGAGCAAAGCATTTGACACAGTGGATCATGAATCATTAATCACCTCCCTTGGCTCACTAGGGTTGGATTCCCCTTCACTCAATTGGTTCAAGTGCTATCTATCAGATAGGTCACAATTGGTAAAAGATGGAAACTACCTATCCACCTTAAAACCACTGTTAAGAGGTGTACCGCAAGGCTCTATTCTTGGCCCCATCCTCTTTGCCATCTATATTAATAATATTGATGCTAACCTCACTCAATCCAACATCCATCTGTTTGCTGATGATACTGTATTATATGTTAGCAATCCTTCATTATCTAAAGCCTGTGAACTGCTACAATCTGAATTTTCCATCCTACAACACAACCTACTGGATAAAAAACTACTTCTAAATGCAAAAACAAAAGCTATGTTCTTTACCTCAAAGAGTTGCTCTGCCACTACCCCACCATCCACCACCCTACAACTAACCACCTTACTTGGAGAGAAGCTGGAATTCGTTGATAACTTCAAATACCTTGGAGTCTGGATTGATAACAAACTTGACTATTCTGTCCATATTGAGGAGCTACTAAAGAAACTGAGACAAAGGCTTGGTTTATTTTTTAGAATAAAGCACTACCTCAACAGAGACTCCAAAAAAAGATTAATCCAGGCTTCATTCCTATCCCTCATTGACTATGCTGACTTTCTGTACGGACATTGTTCACTCCCCCTCTTAAATAAACTGGACACCCTATACCACAGGTCCATCAGATTCATTACTGACCTTCCTTCAGCACCCATCATTGCTCCTTTATAAGGCAGTTAACTGGACATCATTACAACACAGAAGAAATAGGAATGCTGCAATTTGGATATTCAAAGCCTTATCAGGCAAGCTACCTACCTATATCTCAGACTGTTTTACTCAAATTACTTCTAGGCCATACAACCTAAGGATCAGCAAAATTATCATTCTTAAGGTCCCCAATGTCTGCACCCAGTTTGGGAGGGCTGCTATCAGCTACTCACTAGCAATTGTTTGAATTCACTCAAAAACCATGAAGCTAAATAACCTCCCACCCTTAATATCCTTCAAAGATTATTCACCACCCTATTCCCAGAACTCTGCAACTGCTTCCACAAGGCCTAAACCCGGCCCTACCTACCCCCCCTTTTTTCATGTTCCTATATGCTGATAAAACTCCCGTTTCCAGTCCCAAGATTCACCCTCAAAATGCCTGCTAGGTCCTATAATCTACATATTACCCTGATGTGCCCATTGCCTTCTGTCTCACAGATTAAAAGTTTTAATGTCCATGTACATATGTATATTGTTATATATTAGCACTTATGTCATTGTATTACTGTTTATGTTACCCCTGTCATTGTATTACTGTTTATGCTACCCTTGTCAATGTAATAACACTTGCACTTCTTGACCACTCAGGTCCATCTTGTAAATGAGCTATGCTCAATGATGTTCGCCTGATTAAATAAAGATTTTGATTGATTGAATGATTGATTGAGGAGTAGAGAAAGGATTACTCAGGTGTCTGGAGAACTGGCTGAGAAGGAGGCAGTGGAGAGTTTTGCAGTAGTAGTAGCAGTAGTAAAAATGTTATTAATTGCATACAAAGATGAAATGAATCGGATAGCTCATCCGAGACTAGTTCATTTTCAGTGAGGTCCTTTAAACAAATTTACAAAAATATAGAGATACAATACATGAGTATGATACATAATTATATAAAACAATACAATTGAGATATAATATTCATACTACATACATCCACCTGAAACAAGTTAAATACAGTATTCCTAATGCACCCATACATATAACACTTGCATACTAGCAACACCTAATCTCCCTGCCCTCAGTATTCTTTGAAATCATGTCAGTGCAAATCTGATAGCATATGTTTCATTGCCTCATTAATAACTCAGTTTGTTACTTCACCTGATCTAATTCTACCATATTTCAACTGAATATCATGTGGTAGGGAATTCCAAAACATCGACCCCTTGTAAAAAAAAAAAGGTGCTCTGCCCATGGTAGTTTTATAATTTGGTAAACTAAATTCCAATCCTGGTGCTGCTCTCAGACCTTGTTTTATGGGTCTGGAAGCCAGATTGCTTATTATATAGTCTGGTGATTTCCCTAAGACACATTTTATTATAAATCTTAGTACATGAAGGTTAGTCCACTGAAGATTTTTGTAAAGTTTTAGTAAATGAGTTAAATATGGTGATGGGGTTTCATGAGTGGAATGCTTCAGTGGTCAGTCCTGGAACCTGTCCTATTCAGTTTGTTCATTAGTCCCATAGATGAAGCTATTCAAGGCAAGCTGTGTCTCTTTGCTGCAAAACAAAACTTTGTGGCAGGTGAAAAATGAGGTAGGGGTGAGTGAACTTCAGAGGCATATTTGCTGTGCTGTTATCCCCTTCACTCCAAGCAGATCAGTTGCTGCTTCAACCATTACAAGCACTGCTAGTACCACTGTCACCACCACTGTTCCAGTGCAAGTCTCAGTCACTATAGTGACCAATGTTGTTGCCACATCAATTGCCACCATCACCACCACCTCCACTGCTGTTACCAGAGCCACCATCAGTCATACCTCTGGTACTGCTACTACCACCATCACCACCACCTCCACTACTGCTGCCAGTGTCACCATCAACACTATCTTTGACAGTGCTACTACCACCAACACCACCACCTCCACTACTGCTCCCAGTGTCACCATCAGCACTATCTTTGACAGTGCTACTACCACCAACACCACCACCTCCACTACTGCTGCCAGTGTCACCATCAGCACTACCTTTGACGGTGCTACCACCACCAACACCACCACCTCCACTACTGCTGCTGCTGATACCATTACCACCACAAAATCCACCAGTACCACCATAACCACAGTTCATGATAGAGGTATTCAGTTCTGAGCATGATGAGGACAGTGAGGTAATGTCTTCTGGGTCAGAATATGCTCCTACCTCAGAACAATTAAAAAGGCTTGAAGATGTGTTCTCTGACACATCCTCTGAGAGCCATGACCTGAATGAGTCTGAGAATGCTGAAACTGAGTCCTCACCTCATTCCACAAGGAAGCACTCAGGTCAAAAGTGATACAAAAGAAATCAATGTCTGAAGCCAGGCACAAAACATCTGCCACTGTTCTTCCTCATCCTTTATGTCAACCTCCTGCTAAAAAAAAAAAACTAAGCAGTCCAACCCAAATTTTGGTTGCCCCAGTGGTTCTAATATTGAATCTGGTGTCAGTTCACAGCAATCTTCTACACCACTTCAAACTGAATCTGGTAGTCATGGGTGCAAGCAATGTACAAGATAGTTGAGTTCAAGTGCAAGTTCAATTTTCAGTGATATCTGGACATATTTTACTCATCAGGAGGATGATAAAAGAAGAGCTGTGTGTTCACACTGTTGGCAGAGTCTCAGCTGTGGTAAAATGTTGATAAACTGAGCACATGTCTTCAGAACCACCTTCTGAAAAAGCATCCTGATGTGACTGACTTGGATAAAGCCCCTGCTGGAGGTATCATGGGACTGCATGCAGAATTTCAAAAAAGCAAAACTAGTTTCTGATTCTGGTGATGGCACTACTGGTTGTGATGTTGGCACAGCTAGTCAACAAGTGACTGAACACCAGCAAAATTTCATTTCCAGCCCTTGCCCAAGTACTCTGACAGGCACAACACCAAGTCCCTCACAAACTGATTTAGATGGTGAGACAGTAGATTGTGTAGTTTGTGGTGCCTCCCACCAACAATCTAAATCACCTGCATTTGCCTACTCTTGAGCCAGGGCCAGGACCAAGGCTATGTCATTTCAAAAGCCTTCTTTCACAATAAAAGAAACATTTGAGGCCAGCATAAAGCTCTCCAACTCACCCCACAGCTGTTCAGGTCATGCAGCTCATAGCAGAGATGATTGCACTGAATTTGCAACCTTATTCTATTGTTGAAGACATTGGATTCCATAGACTTCTCATTTCTTGCAACCTTGGTACCACATCCCAATGCAAATTACTTTTCTCATACAGTCATGTCAAATATTTATGAGGCATGCTGCAGTCAGGTGGAGAAATTGCTGAGATAGGCTGTAGGCATGGTTTTATACTGTACATCTGATATATAGACCAGTACAAACTCATTACATTCATACCTCTCACTCACAGTACATTGGTGTTAACCTATACCTGTTGCACATGGTGGCAAAGCTGTGACTGTTGACTTCTCCTCCTCTTCCTCTGGCCTTGGATGTAGCAATATCCCATCCCACTGGATGTCTGCTCTCCTTAGTGTTGCAGTTCTTTCAAATAAACACAACAGTATTCACATTCTCACATTATTGCAGGAAATGCTTGAATCCAGGATTAGCACAACAGGTTTGCATGTTCGGAATTTTATGACAGATAATTGGACGAACATGGCAAAAGCAGTTTGTGATGGTTACTGCCAGAATCCACTGCTTTAGTCATACATTGAACCTTTTAATGGTGCTCTCCAGAGCAGTGTGGGTGTTTCTCCCATTGCTGATACCTCAAAAGATATCTGTAGCCATTTTCATCATTCTGCTAAGGCAACGAAAGAGATGCAAACTGTTCAACACCAGCTTGGTTTATAAAAAAGTCAATCTCAAAGTAATAAATACTGTAAATCTCAGAGAAGCCTTTGAAGAAGCAAGTCTTTCTGAAAAATGTCAGGCATCACATGTATGTCATGGTTGTGAGCACTGAATAAATGCCTTGGATGTAAACCTGCAGAACAGTGTTCATTATTTTCTTAGACAGTCAGTGCCTGATTTTTATGGTCTTCATAAAAAATTAAAACAATAAAAAATTAAAAAATATTACAATTAAAAAATATATATTTTTTTAAGTTTAAAAACTAAGGGGCTGGTACAGTGGGTAGAGAAGGGTGAAGTAAGCAAACTTCACTCCAAGAATGAATTCCCACATTTTGTGGAATTCGCAAATTTTTCTGTGAAGTGCAGAATTTTACCTGTAAAATTCTGCACTTTGCAGTAAAATTCAGCATTTCACAGCAAGAATGTCACAATTCAGGCACAATTGAAGTTTTCCAGGCCTGGGAAGCTTCGTGAAGCTCCATGAAGTGGCAAATTTTATTACTTCATGCAAACTTCACCAATGAAGTTTTACTTTGCCACATCTCTAACAGTGGCACACCTATCAGACAGAACAGAACATGTAAAGAAAATGCCTAATCTGGTAAAGAAAAACATGGTTTCGTTTGTTCACACTCATCAGTGTATATGCCCTGATTATCATTTTTATTTAACAATATTTTTTCCTAACTGAATCTTCACCGTATGCCTACAACTTGCATAAGAATTACTGCTTACTAAGTGTATATAAGCATGACCACCACATGCCTTCAACTCTGTTGTTTGTACCACTGCTTTTTATGTCTATGTATTGTTAGTTCCCGGGTCGCCCTTGAAAAAGGGACCTCCGGGGCCCAGTGGGCCTACCCAGACATCAAAATTCAATAAATAAAATAAATAAATACAATTTTGGCATTAAAACTTATGCTTAAAAAAGTGCTCAGAACTTCCATTTAGGAAGGTTGCTGGCAGCCATCTCATGGGATCTGCTTCCTCCCATGCCCAGGATATGCTAATGCGCCCCTGCCCATCAGCACATTCGCTAGCAGGGGTACATTATCATATCCCAGGCAAGGAAGTGAGTGGCTCCCACAAGATGGTTGCTAATGGGTGGCAGCCTAGCCAAATGGAAGTTTTCAAGTACTATGTTAAATTGAAGTTTTAATACCAAAATGCAATATATTTTTTACACAGAAATGCTAATTGGGGGATAAATATGCACTGGCAGGAGACAGCATAAAAGTGACTGGTGTTTTTTTTTCCTTCAAACTACGCTTGTGCTGTCTGACTCTGCATGAGCATAATGTGTTTTCACAATGCAGTAATACTATCTACCCATGCTGTGCAGAAAACTTCTTATTTCTCTATTTTGGGGTGTTTTTTATGTCTACAGCATTTTTAATAAAGGTACTACAACATGGTCGAATACCAGCATAGTTGAATACTCGAATGTAGTCAAATACCTGAATACCCCAGGTATATTCGTCGAACCTTCAATTAATACAAAATTTATGTATTTGTACACCCTTAGTCCTCCCTGCATCCCCTTCTGGATTAGGACAATATATGCAGATCTCCAGTCCCTCAGCACCACTGCAAACTCCAGTAAGCCATTGAATAGCTCTGTCAGGGGTTCAGCCAATGCTAAAGCTAATTCCTTAAGTACTCTTGAGTATAGGCCACCTGGACTCTGTGCCTTATCTACTCTAAGGGCCTCTATCCTTTTCTCACCCATTGAACCCTGATCACTATCATCCATTTCCTGCACCACCTCAAGTGACTACCTTGACCCCACTCTCCAGTAAAGGTGCATCATCCTCAACTGTGAATACTGACCATAAGTAATCTTTTGGGAAGTTTGCCTTCTGCTCATTGTCTTCCACTATCCACCCCCCCACTAGCCTAACAGGCCCCCAGCCTTACTTTTCTCCAGAATTTATCAGAAGATTCTGTTCCCCTCACTTGGCACCCTCAGCTATCTGCTGTCCTGTGTCTGCCTTTGCCTTTCTGACAGCCACTTTCACCTCTTTTAGCTTGCTCTGATATTTCTTCTACTTGTCTGCCCTTAAAGCCACTATGTGTCTTAGGAAGGTTCATTGTATGCCCTCACTGCCTCTGGTACCTTCATTAAGGACCAAATAGGTCAGCTGTGCTTGTTTCTTTTGGGGACCTTCCTTGCCCAAGTCTGTCACCCCCAGAAATGCTCATTGATCATTCCCCAGTTTTCCTCTACCCCTTGATCTTGTCTATGTCCACACATTTTTCTTTCAAACTTTTCCATATCTGGCAAATATTACCCTCAAGGGGCTAATGAGATCATAAAGTCATGTACACAAGATGTGTGGCCTTTATGAACTCACTAGGCCCAATGATGGTAATATTACACAAGTATGCAGGACTTTACTAATATATAGTTTATATATTACTGTACATGATGTCAGACATTTTTTAAGGATGTGTGACTGTTTTCAGGTTTGGTAGTGTTTAAGTAGGTAGTGTTAGTGTTTTCCACTGGTGTAGGGTTTTTCCATAGTGTAGTGGTATGCCTGAGTAATCTTTTCTGAAGTGTGGAAGAGATTTTTCCCATAGTGCAGTCATGTTTTAGGGGCTTTTTGTGTTTTTCTCCTGTGGGGTTTCCATAGTGTAGAGGCCTCCTATAATAGTAGGTGTAACTGCTGTGGTTCATCCTTTAGTGTTTTTTGCTATCTGTTTATGTTCCCCCTTGCTCTCCAGTTGGTCTCCCAAACCTGACCTGCTCCAGCCCCATCACCTTGACATCCCCTAGGACTTACCTTGTAGCTTCTTATTAGAGCTTTCCTCCTCTGGTGAGGGTGGCATAGTCCCCCCAATCTCCTGTGCAGGAAGATACTGATGTGGAAGTGGTGCCTAGGTAGTCAGGTGCTGGGCCTGCAAGTAGGTCAGTATCATCTAGCTGCTTGGGTACTTTTTCCTTGTTCTCTCAATGCCCCCCAGGACATCAACTGTGAGGATGCATCATGCACCATGCAAGTGTGCATGGTGCGGCACCTGCTGATGTCCTTCCACCCACAAGCTGCACCACCTGCACTGCCACTTGTGGTCACCTAGTTGGCTGTATAGCAGTGGAGCTGGCTGCTGTCCCTCTCCAGAGGAGGAGAGCATCCTCTGGGATGCCCAATCCTCCACCTGTCTTCTGGCCCCTGATGACCTAAGCTTGATCCTGAACTCAGGTTACCAGCATCATGAGCAGTAGAGCCACTGCTGCTCAGACAGGCCATCCCTTCTTATGTGTTGTTAGAATGGAGAGGGGTGTGGTGTGAGTTCTGGAATGGTATGCAAAATGCAGCTGGGAGCAGCCAGCAGGGTAGGGACTGGAGGGCTGGATTTGTGCAAGATCAGGACCATAGAGATGATGTAGATATAGATATAGATACATTCTTTGCCAAAAATGTCATTAATGCACCAGTTAGGGTTCAGATTAAAGCAACAAAAGTAGGGAAATGTGGTGTTAGGGTTCCCAATCCATTTCACACTCATTCCCCTGCAGGCAGCCAAAGGAAAACACAGGAGCTTTCACCTCAACCGAGTCTTTGAAAATCAGACTTGGAGTGTTCCTTGGGGTTGTCAACCCTAATGCTCACCCTATTCCATCAGTTAAGAAGTTGAGATGTGCAGAGCACATGAGAATGGGGTTGAGCGTTAGGGTTGACAACCCCAAGGAACATCCTAGGCCTGATTTGGTAAGGTTCAGGAGAGGTGAAACCATAAATTTTTTTCCTTTGGCTGCCTGCATGGTGGGGGTGAGGTGTTAGAGCTTGGAACTCTAACACTACTTTTCCCTGCTTGTGTTGCTTTAATCTGACTGTTAACTGGTGCATTAATGAAGTTTTGCAAAAAATGTCCTTACTTTTTGAGATAGTATAATCATATCCTCATTTATGCAGGTCCCAAAGAAACCTGAGTGAACATATCTATTTGCCTATGGAAGCACAGGGCCTGGAGGTCCCGAACATATCCATTTGCCTATGGAAGTACAGGGCCCAGAGGGCTTGAACATACTGCATGCATTTGCCTATAGAAGTGCAGGGGCCAGAGGGCCCTCTACTTCCATCCCTCCATAGATGCCTATGTTTCCATTTCTCCCAAAAAGCAATTAATTTGCTTGGTTGTATGACTAGTTAAGGTTCCAGTGTTATCCTATGGGAATTTAGATTTTTTTAATTTTAATGTTTTTTTATGTGGCCCACAATTTTTTGGGGAGGTATTCTTGTAGTACTCATTAAGACCGTTGTTTTGATATCTAGTAGCTTGTCCCTTATGTCCACATACTGTATTGAGAAAGTTATGAGTTTTTGAACTGGAAATGTGAAAACCAAAATTAAGTCCATATGAAGGCATCCTTTTTTGTATGAACAAAAAAAAAACCTCATGAAAAAGGATCCCTTCATATGATAAAAGAATTTGAACTTTGTTTTTTGGGGGATTTTTTTTTGCTTGTGTTGTACAAAGAGCTCTTTTCATGAGGCTGTTTAGTTCATGCAAAAACAGGATGCATTCACACAAAAAAGAATGTGAAGAAAACCTAAGTCTAATTTTTTTTGAATATGAAGGGATTGTTTTTCATGTGGTCCAATTCCTTTTTCAAATGGCCATATGAAACAAGATTTGGTCAGACACAATATGGCTGTGGAAAGCTTTTAGGAGTGGCAAGAGTGCTGAAAAAAGAATATGTGGTGCTCTCACTGCACTGAGGTCAGCTTGCCACCTACTGAAGGATGTACCATAGCTGAAGCAGCTATAGCAAGAGAAGGCAGGGATGTGACTGATGTCTGTATAAGACACTCATGAGATTGCACCTGGAATACAGCATCCAGTTCTGAAGGTCCCATCTGAGTAAAAAACATGGACAAGATGGAAGTGGTACAGTGGAGGGCAACTACAATGGTGCAGAGCATACTGGATAAGACCTATGAGGACAGATTAATCAAGTTGATATTTAAAATATTTATTTAATTTGAGTAAAGCATTTAAACCATTTTAAATATTGAATTTTTTACAAGATATGCCACTTGAGATTCAATATATATCAAATCTCAACTGGCATATCCTGTAAAATATCTCTTACAGTGTGGTCATGCTTTTACCCATTATTTCTAATGAATTTGCACAATTCAGATCTGCTGAGAGGCAGTTACATTGCGGTCTTCCTTTTACACAGTTTTACAATGTGTTTTCCCAGAATATGCCTTCTGATTGGTATATATTGTATTTAACCTGGATAGTTCACAGAAGATGAGACATCTTATTTTCAGTGGGGCTGTATATCTACACAATATTATGCTGCATTGCATAAAATCAGAACATGCTGACAACAATAGCTCACCTCTGGACTAGACTACCCTGAATAAATGCGTTATAAAAATGGTAAAATCATGACCACACTGAAAACAAGATATTGAATATAATCTGGGACATCCTAGTAAATACAGTGTAAAAATGTGTAAAATGAAGATCCCTATGAGAATGAGATGTAGCATTTCCCCAGTGCTATCCTGGATGCAAAATATAGAATAAAAAAGATTTAATGGAAATCTACTGTAAACTGAACTTTACTGTGTTCCACATAATCAAGACAGACATAAATGGTTTCTTTATTGTTTTATAACATATTAGATAATAGTATTTATTTTGAATGTTGTGGCCATGAGGATGGTGTGTACAGTGTGTGTGTGGTGTGTGCATGTGTGTGTGGTGCGTGTGTGGTGTGTGCATGCGTGTGTGTGTTTACTGTATGTAATAAACTATGTCTGAGACAAATCTTATCAGATAATGTCTTAAGAGGTTAAAAAGCATTGAATCTCAACTGGCAAATCCTGCAGTATTTATTTTGAATGTTGTGGTCATGAGGATGGTGTGTACAATATGTGTGTGCGTGTGTTTTGTGTGTGTGGTGTGTGCATGTGTATGTGTGTGCGAGTATGTATGTGTTTGCTGTATGTAATAAGCTATGACTGAGACAAGAGTACTGTCTACAACATTGAAAACAGAAAAAAAGGATTATTTAACTGTCATGGTGATTTGTAGTTATGGCAGAATACACTGAAAACTCCTAAAAGATGTGTTCCATGGAAACACCTGTTTTCAAGGGAAGGCAGGATGGCTGTAGGCTCCGCCAACAGCCAAAAAAGAGAATCAAACCATGAAAAAAGATTTTAAAATGCCTAAAAACCACATTTCTGGGTCATTTTTGTAAAACATGGTGTAACTCCAGAATACACCTAACAGGGTCCTGATTAGCATGATACATGTGCTGGTGTCTCTGCATGCCCTCATTTTTATGGGTTTTCAGAAACTTTTTTTTTGAAAAAACAAAAACAAGATGGTGGTCATATGAAAAAATGTTTTTTTTTCCTCATGAAAATGGATTACCCCCACATGAAAAATATTTTTTCTTATAGAAAAAAATATTTTTTGTTCCAAGCAGCTATCCAAAAAAAAAAAAAACTAGTGAGCATGCTCAGAACTGAAATTTCAAATTCTTATAATTTTGGAACAAATTAATATTTTTTCACCAAACTAGTGAAAGGCGCCACTGTGGCCTAAACCCTTTGTACCCTGACATTTTTAGAGCAAAATTCCAAACAGTCTTGTTGCTAGGTGATGACAAAAAAAACAGCAAAAAGCTTTATTGTTTCACTTTTTTCATTATCTAGACCTTGAAATTGGCAGATCCAACCAGAATGAAACTTGGTAAATCAAGAGGACTTGTCCCTGAAACTGCAGATGCAAAATTTTGTGCACATCTGTCAAACAGTTGTGACGGTATTAAGGTGCAAAATTTGAGGTTTAACATAGACATCCTGCTCAACCCTAACTAAAGTGGCGCTACTGTGCCATGATAATAAATATAGAAATTACAGGGGACATCACAGAGCAATAGGGAATAACTTGGCAGGGCATCAGAAATAATATGTGATGGCCCTTCTAGTTATATATTTATAAATATATATATATATATATATATACACACACACACACACACACACACACACATTATCTCTATGATCAGAACCCCCTAAAACTGTTTGCCTTTGCTTGACTGTGGAAATCAGAGACATTTGTGACAACTCTAATTTCACCTAGTCCATGGTATTGACAAAGTTCTGATCTGCCAGCAACCTGGTTCTAACCCAGTCTAGATAATGTAAGTTATTTTGAAGCTTTATTTTTGTTACAATTGAGAAGCTAGTCGGAAAAGACAAAATAACTATCTTTATTTTATTTACTGTGTGATATTCACATACAAATAAAACAAAATCAAAAGCTGTATCACATCTCCATTGAGTTGTGTCATGAGTACATTAATAAATCTTATTAATAGCTCAGTGTTACCACATGGCAGTGGAATAATGACCACATACACCACCAAAGCACTGAAGTCCAAAATAAGTCCATAGATGAACTGCTGAAGAATGATAACCACAGCAAGAAAGAGCTTTTAAAGGCAAGCAAGAAAGAGCTTTTAAAAGCAATAGTGTCCCTTTTATCACAGCTCAACGATATTGGCTGTTAGGTCAAGAATGAGCTGCAAACCTTTTAAGCCTGTCATTGAAAGCTTTTTGTCATTTCAGAGAAGGAGAAACTTAAGCTGGATAGCAGTGGACTACCTTGTCATCTTCCACAAACAATAGGCTGTGGTCCTCACATTTTTGCAAAAGTTTATCCTGCTGATGTGGCCCTCTGGTCACAATTAGAAGTATGAATGGCAGTTCAGAATTAGTTTTTTTTTTTTGTGGGTCTGTTTTTTTTTGCACATCTTGATCCTATATGCCTGGAGAATGAAGATGCCTTGTAAATCACCAAACCATGTCCCAAAACATTTTTGAACATAATCACTGGTATTCAGACCTTCTAGGCCTTCAGCAAGAAGGTCTGCACATTGCATAGATTTTTAATGGATTCCAGTCTATACCAGAATGTTTTGTTCTTTTTGACTAGTTAATTTACAGCAGTATTTATTTTTCTGTTTCTCTCATTGCTTATGTTCAGATCCCACTTGCTCCATTTTAGTTTCCAGTAGCATAACGCTGGAATTAAAGGCGTTCACTTTATTGGAAAGTTCCTTGACCGGCCCAAGCACCATGTCCCTCAACAGCCTTGAGCATACATTCAGTATACATGGTAGATTCAGATCACTGCCTACCCCACGCAGAGGTTCCTACTGGCCGTTGTTGTTTTTCTTTCACAGGCTTGGTTACTGGCTGATTTCTCAGTCTTCCTATTTGTACTCTTATTGGGAGCCACATTAATCTGTTCCTCAGATCAGGGCTGTCAGCTGAGTTGGTTTTAAAAACTATAAAATACAAACTAAATTTGACTGAAATTGTTAGAAGTCATGCAGATGCAGAGCGTGCTCGGTGGCAATCTTGCCTACTCGACTGCTGGCTCTGCCCCTCAAAATAACTATTTCAAACATAACATAATATAAAGAAATGACTTTTAATGAGGTAACAAGGACAACCTAAGTGTCATTTGACCCAGTCTAAATCTGCCACTCAACTGGTTCTGATTTAGTCTGGAAAGATTTATTGGTTTTAGGCAACCAGAGCAAATCAGAAGTTTTGTGAAACATACCAGAGTCAGATTTAGAACCAGGTCACAGCTGACCCTCCATCCCTATTGTAGAGTGTGGATAGGAGCGGCTTTCGGTATGGTCCAGAGTGTGTTCCAGAGAAGCAGTCAGGACAGGCATGGCACCACCAGCAGTCTGTAAAAAAAAAAAATAAAAATAAAATATATTTGTCAGATAAATCCTTCTAATTCCCCCTGTGTGTTTCCTAGGCTGCTAAATTCATTGTACTATGTGCCTGCCACAGGGGGCAAAACAAGAAAACAAACAAAAAAATATGGATTTCTCTGCCGTCTGCACCACCAGCACTCAGTAAAAAAATATTTGTAAAATAACATTTTCAAGACTCAAAATCCTTCTTCACCTTTTTCAGTGTGCTAAATTCAATGTTCCTAGCTCCTGGTGCAGGGCCCTCAGCTGCCATTGCAAGAGAACACTGTGCACTCCTTTCTCTCCATTGCCACGTGATTTCACTAGCTTGCCTGTCTGAATCAACAGTTAAATATAGTGAATTAGTTAACTAGAATCATAATGCACAACTCGATGAGGATTTTTATTAGCTCTATTTTTACCCCTTCCCAAATGGCTCCTATCACAAAGGAGACCCACAGGAGGGTGGCATGGGACACCACAAGGGAAGGAAACAACTCCTGGTGGGGGACTCAGTCATTAGAGGGGTAGAAACGGGGGGGAGGAAGGGGAGAGGGATGGGTGCTTCCTGGTGCCTCTCGCTTGAGGGACAGAAGCGAATCCTCAGGATCGGTGGAGAAGCTGCACAAGGAGGGAGCTGGATGTCTTGTACACCTAGAGAAAATGACCTGGCTAGGAATGGGATCAGAGCAATGCAAGAGGAGTTTGTAGAGTTGGGGAGGGGTTTTAGACAAGTAGCACATATGGTAACCTTCGTGGAAGTGCTGCCTGTCTATGGCAAGGGAGATGCTAGGGCACTCCTCACCAGGGAATTCAATGAGTGGTTGAAAAACTGGTGTGGAGCTCAGGGTTTTGGCTTCATTGGGGACTGGAGAGCCACCTGGAGGGATGCAGACCTATACTGGTGCGATGGTCTGCATCAATCCAGGGAGAGAACCAGGATCCTAGGTGAGAGGTTTAAATGCTTCATTGGCAAGCATTTAAAACTAGCCAAGGGGGGAGGCACTGAAAAGGAGCAAGGAAATCTCAGCCTCCCCCCCCACAAAACTTGGTGATTAGTGAGGTAAACACCAAGGTAGAGAAGTTATTAGGGAGCAGAACAAAGGTAAATGTAAAAAATGGCAAAGGCAGTAAGGACAGGAATGGGGCTAAAAGGGGTAAGGCTATCAAAAGGTGGAGGGTGATGAGTACCAATGCCCATAGTCTGTGTAACAAGCTCTCTGAACTAGTGGCTTTGATGAAAGAGGGTTGCCTGGATATTGTGGCAGTCACAGAAACATGGTACACAGAGAACCATGACTGGGATGTCAACATACCAGGATACACAATCTACAGGAGGGACAGGGAGGGTAAAAGAGGAGGAGGAGTAGCTCTCTATGTAAAGGAAGGGATCAAAGCAACAGAACTAAAGAGTAAACAGGGAGCAGATGAGGCACTCTGGGTCACCCTGTAGACAGGAAATGGCACCACAATCTGCATGGGGGTTGTTTACAGACCCCCAACTCAGGGGGAGGGAATGGACACGGAAATGATAGAAGGATTTCTTAGAAAGGCAGAAAAACGGGAGATATGGTTAATGGAGGACCTGAATATGCCAGATGTTAACTGGAGCACCTTTGCTGCAGGCACATCCAAGAGCATGGTCATTCTTGATGCCCTACAGGGGCATGCCTCAGACAGCTAGTATTGGAACCCACGTGGAGGGAGCAATCTTAGACCTGGTACTCTCAAATGGGGACAGAAAAACTAGATTTAGAAGTGGTAGCTATCTGGGAACAAGCGACCACCAAACAGTGCGGTTCACTTATAAACACAGCCATACAATCAAGCCTACAAAAGCAAGAGTATTGGACTTTAGGAGGGCTGACTTGGGAAATGAGAGAGTGCCTCAGAAAAGCACTAGCAAACAGGTAAGAAGGAGGGGCGGAGGAACAATGGGGAGTAATCAAAACAGCCATTACAGAGGCAACAAGCCTTTGTGTAAAGCAAATCAATAAAACACAACGAAGGAAAAAACTGCTATTGTTCTCAAAAGAGGTGGCAGGAAAGGTTAAGGAGAAAAGGATAGCATTCAAGAAATATAAGGAAACACAGAAGGAGCAGGACGGAGAACTTTATCAGTTAAAGCAGAAAGAGGCTGGGAAGGCAGTCAGAATAGCAAAGGCCCAAACTGAGGAAAGGATAGCCAATTCTCTTAAGAAGGGGGATAAGACCTTTTATAGGTACATTAGGGAGCGAAGAAAGACCAAAGGAGGGATACTAAGGCTTAATAAAGAGGAGGGAATGTGGGTAGAGGGTGACAGTGAAAAAGCAGGGATACTGAATGAATATTTCTGCTCAGTATTCACAAAGGAAGAGGAGGGGGAGGTACCTAAACCAAACAAGAGAAACACTCTGAAGATGGGGGTTGATACCAGTCCATTTACAGAAGAAAGGGTTCTGAAAGAACTAATAAAATTGAAGGTGGATAAAGCAATGGGGCCTGATGGGATTCACCCAAGAATTCTAAAAGCACTAAAGGTAGAACTAGTGAAACCACTGACTACTCTCTTTAACAAATCATAGGAGGATGGGGTGGTACCCAAGGACTAGAGGAGGGCAGATGTGATTCCTCTTCACAAAAGTGGAAGCAGGACAGAGGCAGGAAACTACAGACCAGTTAGTTTGACCTCAGTGGTAGGGAAAATGAGGGAATCACTTCTGAAGGAAAGAATTGTTGAGTACCTAGAGGCCAGTGGGGCACAGGACCCAAGGCAGCATGGATTCACAATGGAAGGTCATGTCAGATGAATCTAATAGATTTTTGACTGGGTGACCAAAAGTAGTAGACCAGGGAGGGGCTGTGGACATGGCCAACCTAGATTTTTAGCAAGGCATTTGATACAGTCCCACACAAAGACTAATACACAAGTTAGCCAGCCTTGGAGTGGGTCCCAAGGTGGTAACCTGGATAAAAATTGACTAGATAACAGGGCTAAAGGGTAGTAGTAAATGGAGTCACAGTGAAGAAAGGAGGGTTACTAGTGGGTCACCGAGGGTTCAGTACAGGACTGGTCCTCTTTAATGTCTTTATAAGTGACATTGCAGAGGAACTGGAAGGAAAAGTATGTCTCTTTGTAGATGACACAAAGATCTGCAACATGGTTGATACACAAGATGGAGTGGAAAGGATGAGAAGGGACTTGGCAAGATTGGAGGAATGGTCAAATGTATGGCAGCTCAGATTCAATGCAAAGAAGTGCAAGGTAATGCACATGGGAAACAAAAACCCAGGGAAAACCGAGGAAAAGATAGCCAACTCAGTTAAGAAGGGGATAAAACCTTTATAGGTACATCAGGGAGCGAAGGAAGACCAAGGAGGGATCAGTGAGGCTAATAAGGGGGGAGGGTGGGCAGAGGGAGACTGTGAAAAGGCAGAGAAACTAAACAAATATTTTTGCTCAGTATTTACAAAGAAAGAGGGGGTACCTAGAACAAACAGTAGAAACACACTGGATACAGAAGTTGATACCAGCCCATTTACAGAAGAAAGGGTTCTGAAAGAACTCTTAAAACTGAAGGTGGACAAAGCAATGGGGCCTGATGGGATTCATCCCAGAATTCTAAAAGAACTAAGGGTAGAATTAGTGACACCACTGACTACCCTGTTTAACAAATCATGGGAGCATGGGTGGTACCCGAGGACTGGAGGAGGGCAGATGTGATTCCTTCACAAAGTGGAGCAAGGCAGAAGCAGGAAACTACAGACCTGTTAATTTAACCTCAGTGGTAGGAAAATGATGGAATCACTTCTAAAGGAAAGAATTGTCAAGTATCTAGAGGCCAGAGGGGCACAGGACCCAAGGCAGCATGGATTCACAGCAGGAAGGTCATGCCAGACAAATCTGATAGATTTCTTTGACTGGGTGACCAAAGCGGTAGATCAGGGAGGGGCTGTGGACATGGCCTACCTAGACTTTAGCAAGGCATTTGACACAGTCCCACACAAAAGATTAATATACAAGTTAGCTAGCCTGGGAGTGGGTCCCAAAATGACAGCCTGGGTAAAAATTGGCTGAAAAATAGGACACAGAGAGTAATAGTAAATGGGTCCACTCTGTTGAAGGGGGGTTACTAGTGGGGTACCTTGAGAGTTCAGTATTAGGACCAGTCCTCTTCAATGTCTTTATGTTACATTGCAGAGGACTGGAAGAAGAGTATGTCTCTTTGCAGATGACACAAGATCTGCAACAGAGTTGATGCACAAGGTGGGGTGGAAAGGATGAAAAGGACTTGGCAAGGTTAGAAGAATGGTCAAATGTATGGCAGCTAGATTCAATGCTAAGAAGTGCAAGGTAATGCACCTGGGAAACAAAACCCAGGGAAGAGTACACAATGGGGGAGATACTAACAACAACAAAAATGGAAAGGGACCTGGGGGTAGTCATATCAGATGACCTAAAGGTGGGCAAGCAATGTGAGAGGGCAGCAAGGAGGGCTGGGGGGATACTGGGATGCATAGGGAGAGGCATCACCAGTAGAAAACAGGAAATTATTATCCCTCTGTACAGACAGCTGGTGAGACCCCATCTGGAGTACTGCGTGCAGTTCTGGAGACCCAATCTCCGCAAAGACATAGACAGGATGGAAGCTGTCCAGAGGAGGGCAACTAAAATGGTGCAGGGTCTGCACCGGAGACATATGGAAGAGAGAAAGAAGCTTTAATATGTATAGCCTCGAGGAAAGGAGGGAGAGGGGACATGATAGAAACTTTCAAGTATCTCAAGGGAATCAACAAAGTCCAAGAGGGTAGCATCTTTCAAAAAGAGGTGTGCAAGAACAAGGGGTACAATTTGAAGATAGAGGGGCGGCTCAGAGGTAATTTAGGAAGTATTTTTCACAGAGACGGTTGTGGATGCATGGAAGCGGCCTTCTGGAGGAGGTCGTGGAGTCAAAAACAGTGGTGGAATTCAAGCATGCATGGGACAGTCATAAGGCAATTCTAGGGGATGGGGGTAGGAAAAAGTAGGCTTCTGGTTAACTAGGATCTGCAGCTTATCCAGTAGGCAGGGAAATGGGCAGACTGGGTGGGCCAAGCGGTCCTTATCTGCCGTCAAATTCTATGTTTCTATGTTATGTATGTTTCAGGGGAAGCGTACACAATGGGGGGGGTGAGATACTGACAACAGTAAAAATGGAAAGGGACCTGGGGGTAATTATATCAGATGACCTAAAGGTGGGCAAGCAATGTGATAAGGCAGTAAGGAAGGCTGGGGGGGAGGAATACTGGGATGCATGGGAAGAGGCATCAATAGTAGAAAACAGGAAGTTGTTATCCCTCTGTACAGACAGTTGGTGAGACCCCATCTGGAGTACTGTGTGCAGTTCTGGAGACCCCATCTCTGCAAAGACATAGACAGAGTGGAGGCTGTCAGAGAGGGCAACCAAATGGTGCAGGGTCTGCACCAGAAGACATACAAAGAAAGACTATAGGAGCTTAATATGTATACCCTTGAGGAAAGAAGGGAGAGAGGGGACATGATAGAAACTTTCAAGTACCTCAAGGGAATCAACAAAGTCCAAGAGGGTAGCATCTTTCAGAAAAAGAGATGTGCATGAACAAAGGCATTAATTTGAAGATAGAGGGGACGGCTCAGAGGTAATGTGAGAAGTATTTTTTCACAGAGAGGGTTGTGGATGCATGGAATAGCCTCCTGATGAGGTCGTGTGGACAAGAACAGTGGGGGAATTCAAGAATGCATGGGACAGGCATAAGGCAGTCCTAGTGGGGGGTAGGAGGAAGTAAGCTGTTGGTTAACTAGGATCTGCAGTTTATCTGTTAGGTAGGAAAATGGGCAGACTAGGTGGGCCAAGCGGTCCTTATCTGCTGTCAAATTCTATGTTTCTATGTCTATCACCCCCATCCCACAGCGCCATCACCTGGCTTCTCCAAGTCTTACCAACTCTGACCCCAATGACTTTCCCTCCTTCCTGTGGCAGGGATGTAGAGAGACTGCCTTTGTCTCACTTCCAAGATCCTGTAGAGCTGTGTCAAGATCATTGTTGCACAGCCTGTGGGGGGTCAGGAGAATATCCTGCCAGCCTGGAGAGATTTTCACCCTGTGTTCTTCTCCAGAAGAGCAATGTGCAATGCCATCAGAGCTGTCATCACACATACTCCCAGGCATGTGACGTTAGACAGCTGACATTCCTCCACTCCCAAGTCATGGTCCCAGTGTTCTGCTCTCAGCTGCTGATAGGGCCTAGGCTTGCAACAGGCACCACACCACCCCCCACCCAGAGGAAGAGAGTAGTCCCTTGGATGCTTGATCCTCCACCCCCTGGATGACACTAGCACCCCAAGTCTGCACTCCAACTTGGGCTGCCCACTTGATGGGCAGTAGCACTACCACCAAGTCACTGGGATGGCATTCCCTGAAACTTGTGGATGTTTTCTGAGCAAAAGTTGCTCTTCTTCAAATAATAGGAGCTCTTTTAGCAGCCACTGCCACACAGGTCCTTCCTCTGTAATACAGAACTGGAAATGGCACTATATGTATGCAGCACATGGTTGTCAGTCTTTAGTGTCACTAATTGGCTGCTGCAGGTCATTTGGCTTCCAAACAACCTAGATGTGCTCAGTGGCTCGGATATTCAGACTGGGCCAGGCTGTGGTGCAAGCCTGGGTGCAGCGCAACTGGGCTGCGTAGGGGCGTTGACAGGGTGATATTCAACGGATCTGCACCATGGCACAGCAATGTTGAATATCACACCTTGGCCACCAACAGTGCGCATGGCACAGTGGCACTGCGTCAACACAAGTGGCCAGAGTGGAGCAGGGGGATGCTCAAGCGTAAGTTCCATTGCGCTAGGCGCAACAACGTGATTTTTCAAGGTGCACATGCAATGTGGGCCATAATGTATGCAAGGTGCAAATGGGGCCATTTGCATGTCATTATGGCCCCATTTGCATGCAGGTGCACCGATCCCCGGTGACTTGCGCCTGGCGCCCTGCCAGACAACAGCCGTCGGGGACTGACACCCCCTGCACAGCGTGGCAAAGTGCCCCAATGCCTGATCATGGGCATGTGTATTGTGCAGAACACATCCAATATCCCTGGTGGTCCAGTGGACCGTCTGCAGCTCGATTGCGGGCATAAGTATAGTTAAAAATAGTGAACCCTCTCCCTGGTGGTCCAGTGGATCGCTTGCAGCCCGATCGTGGGCATAAGTATAGTTAATAATAGTGAACTATCTCCCTGGTGGTCCAGTGGACCTCTCACAGCCCAATTGCAGGCATTTGTTATTAAAACTGACACCCCAATCAAACCCTGGTGGTCCAGCGGTACCCCTCCTCCCCACCTGCCCACTGAGCCCCACGGCCCGCTCCCCAGTCAGCACGTTGAGCTCCCACCCACTTGCTGCCCACAGCCCTCTGACACCTTATGGTAGGGCAGTACACTTACTGGTCCACAGCATGAGCCAGTGGGTGTGCAGAACATACCGCACAGTCCAGATCCATTCTACATATCTGACTGTGTAGTGGTACAGGCTGCACACCCATTGGGTCACGCTTGGACCAATGGGCATGCAGCCTCACCGTATGGTGTCAGTCAGCGGGCAGCAGGGCAGTAAGCGGGTGGTAAGCTGCCGCCCACTGCTGACCGAGGGGAGCGGGCGTGGGGATCAGTGCTGGTGGGGGAAGGAGTACCGCTGGACCACCAGGGTTGGATTGGGGTGTCAATTTTAATAATGAATGCCCGCGATCGGGCTGCGAGCGGTCCACTGGACCACATCAGGGAGAGAGTTCACTATTATTAACTATACTTATGCCCACGATCGGGCTGCGAGCGGTTCACTGGACCACCAGGGATATAGAACTTGTATTCTACTTCAACTGCCCATGATCGGGCTGTGAGCAGTCCACTGGACCACCAGGGAGAGTGTTCACTATTTTGTAATAGACTTATGCCCGCGATCGGACTGTGAGAGGTCCACTGGACCACCAGGGATATAGAACTATTAATATTCTACATATGCCCATGATCGAGCATGGGGGGCGCCACCAGGGAGGTGTAGCAGGAGCTCAGGTGGCCACCCCCAGGTGGCAGCTGCCATGTTGCACCCTGCAATACAGTGGCTCACCTGTGGGTGGCCAGCTGTTGCTCCTTTTTTTCTTGGCTCACCTGTGTGCAGCGCAGGTAGGGATTGTGCATGCATGGGCTCAGCACATACCGGGCTAAATATCGGGATATGCGGAGTATGCATGGGCATGCCCCCCACCTCGCCCGCATACATTACTGATGCACTCCTGCGCATCGGGATTTGTGCAGAACTCAATCCACCTTTGAATATCATGCTGGGGTGCATCAGTGGGTTGTGCATGGTGCTACTGTGTCGCGCCATGTGCAACCCTTCTGAATATCCCAGCCAGTGTGTACTCCCTGTTGAAAGTGCTGTGTCATGACTTCACAGTCCCAAAGTGCTGACTGGAAACTGAAAATGCTGTGTCATGACCTCACAGTCCCAAAGTGCTGACTGATAACTCGGTTCCTTTGGATTTGTTTTGTTGGTGTCCAAAACATCAGCTTTCAGCACATTCACTGAATGCAAATTCTTCATCAGCTCATCATTAGTGCCAGCTGCTCATTAATGAAATAATGCATGGAATTTCAGAAATTTTTATTTAACTCCGACTTGCATTTGTTGGATATGATAATCATATTTTATATAAAATACATGTACAATTTGGGAGGTAGTGTGGTCTGGTAGTTAATGAATTGTCAAGCGATGACAGGTGCAAATCCCTTTTCAGCTACTGGTTGACCTTTGACAAGTCACCTGACCTCCCTTTGCTTCATCCCTCTCAGCTGGGTCATTCATTTCCTTTGCTTGGTTTTGAGTTTGGCACTAGCCTTGCAGTCCTATATGGTATGAATTCCTTTCTCAGTAATGGGTGACCTTGAGCATGTCACTTCAATTCCCTCAGTGTTAACCATCCTAGACACAACACTGGGCAGAAGCTGGACTGGAGAGGTTGCATCTCAAATAAACTATCCTGATAAATAAAGTGCAGAACATAAACTTCAAGAAGCCAACTTTATTTGCCACCTGTACCTACAAATAGAAACTTATTTGCATGTCAGCCTTGTATTAATTTTTGTAAAAAGCAAAACGAAAAAAACTAGACTGGCAGGCTACAGTATATGGCTGGACAGCATAGTATTATTGTGGTGTACTGAACTTAGAGCCCATCTTCACCACCCCTCATGCTGTATGGCAGTGATCAAACACCAGTTTGTGCCCATACACACAGTTCATGCTTAACTGTTGTAATTCTGCCCCTCCTTGTGTTGTTAATTCTCAGTGCTATTGTCCCTCAGCATGTATAGTCTTGCACTGGAAGCCTAACAAGACCAGTCAGACAGGTAGCCAGTTCCCAGCAATGCAGCACCATCAGACTTCTACTGCCAATGCCAGAAGGCAGATGATGTTGGGTATTGTTTCAGCTAGTCATATGCTCTCTGTTTTTGTCTGCCAACCCTTGTACTCTTCTCCTTCCTCAAGTGACAAGACAACTCCTTAGGAGGATCTTCCTGCACAAAATGCATTCAGGAGATCTTTGAGGCATGGTGAGCACCAGCCTAGTTTCCACAAATACAGTCCAGAACAGCTCGGCTTTCGTGGAAGTTCAGAACAGCTCTGAATACTGCAGTCTGCCTTTGTTTGTATTGTAGGACTAAATGGCTGCATACAGTCATGACTATAGTGGAGCAGTTGCATCATCTGTCCTGCTTGATTATAAGAAAAATGCTTCCATACAATGTACTATTAAAGGGTTAACCCTTCCTCTCAGAGCAGTCACAGTACATGTGTTCATGGATAATCGGTGTGGGTGCATATCAAACCCTTTTCACGTACCTCCTTCATGTTAATGAAAATCATTTATTTGAGTCAGTTAGATAAGGCACTGTTCTTTGCCCCCTCCCCATTTTGCTACAACCAATCCAGCTTAGCTGCTGTTAAAATGTAACAGTTTGCCTTGGGAGCTGAGGAATTCAGGCTTATATAACTTCTGGTGTAAACTAAGACTGAGTGCACAGAAAGCCTGACAGAGGAAAAGACTCCTCGTGATTTCAGGAGACAGACTTGCAGCACTGCCTAAGGCTAAGAACAGGTATGGAAAATGTGACGACAATAAGTCAAGTACAGTACTTTTTGATTCTTTTTTCATTTCATTTGCATTTCCACTTTTAAGACCAACTACTTCTAGGACTACTTTTGTGTGTGAATTTGGACCATGTACCAACACTTTGTTTCTTTATGCCAGTCGAGCTTGCTGTTAGCATGCTCTGAAGCAGCAAAACAAAGAAAGATTGAAAGCAGTTACTGCAAGGTTTCTGACTGTCCTTGATCACTCAATTTATCTCTTGCCTACTGGACTTTGGATAGAAATAAAACAACTGCATACAGTATGCAGTCTTCTATTTGTACTTTTACATAGTAGTTCAAGGATGGAAGGGACTTTAGATCCACCATGTCCCACCCTCACCCCTTCACCACGCTTCATAAATAGAGATAAAATAATGGACTTTTTTATATATATTTAATTTCTTTTCTGCAATTACATAAATAAAACATGACAATGCAGATAAAGTAAAACAAATTAAAAAAAAATAAATTTGTACATGATATATATTTTTTATGACATTCTAATATTCTTGTATTCTTATACCAAAATGTGCTTCCTATAATAACTACATAAAGACAAGACAAACAGAAAATTGTTTAAAAAGGACAAGAGAAGATGGGGTTCAAAATTCCTTTGTTGAGTTTAACATCTCATAATGGGAGGGAGGAGCTGTGTTTGTAGTTTTCAGAAAAATGTGCTTAAATTATTTTGCTTCCCTACACAACAACCTAATATTTCACACTTTAGCAGGGTCTCTTTCATAATACATACCTACTGTACTTTTGTCTACAGAATAATAGGAGTTGAGGATGGTTCCATACCTGCAGTAGCAACTTCTTTGCGATGACAGTTCCTAGAGTCAAAACATTTTTTTATTTTTACTTTTGTTCATTCACAATGAGGCAAAGTTGTTATTAAAATGGCAAAATCAAGGGGTATCCATTGATCTATGATATGATTCACTTTCTTAAGCATTGTTTGCTGCCATGCCATAATAAATGGGCAGCTCCAGAGACAGTGGAACAAGGTACCACTAAAACCACAGCCATGACAACATGAATCTAGGGGAAGAACTAGCAGGGATGAGATATTGGTAGTATGATTTGCAAAGAATTACCCATTTGTATGGATTTGCTATGCTTCCTACTAACCAGGGTACCCATTAAGTTGCTTAGTAAGCAGAAATGCGTCCTGGCTTACTGTAAATGCCTCTACTGTACTATCATCATGTTCATTGTCTCTGTTGGTAGACTTTCAATTTGTATACAAAACATGCTATGCAGCATATTCAGCTGGCAGGTAGTGGTTGTTAAGGAAGCTTCCAAATCGCACTCTTGAGCCAGCAGGGGAGCTGAGCAAATTGCCGTGGTAAGGCACTTGGAGTAAGTATGAGTCACCAGGTGTTCACACCCGACATCTCATCCTGCTGGAGATGATAATCCCCAATGTTGGGCAGGGAACAAGTAAGAAAACAGTAAACAAAACAATGTTTTATTAAAATTTTACATAGAAACATAAAATTTGGTGGCAGATAAGGACCGTTTGGCCCACCTAGTCTGCCCATTTCCCTATCTAATGCATAGGCTGCAGATCCTAGTTAATGAACAGCCTACTTTCTCCTACCCCCCACTAGAATTGCTTTACGTCTGTCCCATGCATTCTTGAATTCCTCCACTGTTTTTGAGTCCACTACCTCTTCAGGAAGGCTGTTCCATGTATCCACAACCCTCTCTGTGAAAAAATACTTCCTCACATTACCTCTGAGCCATCCCCCCTCTATCTTCAAATTGTGCCCCCTTGTTCTTGCACATCTCTTTTTATGAAAGATGCTACCATCTTGGACTCTGTTGATTCCCTTGATGTACTTGAAAGTTTCTATCATGTCCCCCCTCTCCTCCTCTCCTCGAGTGTATACATATTAAGCTGCTTTAATCTCTCTTCATATGTCTTCTGGTGCAGACCCTGCACCATTTTAGTTGCCCTCCTCTGGACAGCCTCCGTCCTGTCTATGTCCTTGCAGAGAACAGGGTCACCAGAACTGGACACAGAACTCCAGATGGGGTCTCACCAACTGTCTGTACAGAGGGATAACAACTTCCTGTTTTCTACTGGTGATGCCTCTCCCTATGCATCCCAGTATCCCACCAGCCCTCCTTACTGCCTTCTCACATTGCTTGCCCACCTTAAGGTCATCTGATATGACTACTCCCAGGTCCTTTTCCATTTCTGTTGTTGTTATTATTTCACTGCCCATTGTGTACTCTTCCCCTACATTTTTGTTGCCCAGGTGCTTTACTTTGCACTTCTTTGCATTGAATCTAAGCTGCCATATATTTGACCATTCCTCCAACCTTGCCAAGTCTTTTTGCATCCCCTCCACCCCAGCTTCTGTATCAACCCTGTTGCAGATCTTTGTGTCATCTACAAAGAGACATACTTTTCCTTCCAGTCCCTCTGCAATGTCACATATAAAGACATTAAAGAGGACCGGTCCCAGTACTGAACCCTGCGGTACCCCACTAGTAACCCCCCATTCTTCAGAGTAAACTACGTTTACTATTACCATCTGTATCCTGTTGTCCAGAAAATTTTTAACCCAGGCTACCACCTTGGGACCCACTCCAAGGCTGGCTAACTTGTATATTAATTTTTTGTGTGGGACTGTGTCAAATGCCTTGCTAAAGTCAAGGTAAGCCGTGTCCACTGCCCCTCCCAGGTCTACCGCATTGGTCACCCAGTCAAAGAAATCTATTAGATTCATCTGACATGACCTTCCTGCTGTGAATCCATGCTGCCTTGGGTCCTATGCCCCACTGGCCTATAGGAACTCAACAATTATTTCCTTTAGAAGTGATTCCATTATTTTTCCTACCACTGAGGTCAAACAAACAGGTCTGCAATTTCCTGCCTCTGTCTTGCTCTCAATTTGTGAAGGGGAATCACGTCTGCCCTCCACCAGTCCTCCGGTACTACACCATCCTCCCATGATTTGTTAAAAAGGGTAGTCAGTGGCGTCACTAATTCTACCCTTAGTTCTTTTAGAATTCTGGTATGAATCCTGTCAGGCCCCTTTGCTTTGTCCACCTTCAGTTTTAAGAGTTCTTTCAGGACCCTTTCTTCTGTGAATGGACTGGTATTGACCTCCCTATCCAGAGTGCTTCTATTGTTTGATTTAAGTACCTCCTCCTCCTCTTCTTTTGTGACTACTGAGCAGAAGTATTCATTTAGTATCCATGCTTTTTCACTGTCATCCTGTGCCCACCCTCCCTTCCTTTAGTAAGCCTCACTATCCCTGAAACTAATACATTGACTCTACTAGCATCCAAATGTTAGCCTTTACTGTATTTCTTGTACCACTCTTTGTTACACTGTTATTTGTGTCCCCTTGCTGAACCACTTTGTATGGTTCTCCAGGTTGTATCTGTGTCTGATGTGAAACCTTTGAAAAAGAGTCTTTGACTCAAAGGTATTTTTCCGAATAAACAATGAAATTAAATCCCTTCCTTCCTCTTTTTTTACTCCCTAATGTGCCTATAAAATGTTTTATCCCCCTTCTTACATGAGTTGGTTATCTTTTTCTCAGTTTGGGCTTTTGCTATTCTGACTGCCTTCCCCACTTCCTTCTGCTTTAACTGGTACAGTTCTCTATCCTGCTCCTTCTGTGTTTCCTTATACTTCTTGAATGCTACCTTTTTCTCCTTAACCTTCCCTGCCACCTCTTTTGAGAACCATAGTGTTTTTTTTCTTAGTTTTGCTTTGTTGATTTGCTTCACACAAAGGCTTGTTGCCTCTGTGATGGCTGTTTTGACTTTTCCCCATTGTTCCTCCACCACTCCTTCTTGCCAGTTTGCTAGCACTTTTCAGAGGCACTCTCCCATTTTCCCAAAGTCATCCCTCCTAAAGTCCAACACTCTTGCTTTTGTATGGCTCAACTCTATGGCTGTGTTTATCATGAACCACACTGTTTTGTTGTCACTTGTTCCCAGATGGCTACCCACTTATATATGTGTTTTATGATATACAGCATATACCATACAGCATAAACAAAGGGGTTTCCAAAATGTGTGGTAGAATCATAACATGAGATGTGTAGTCACAAGAAAACCAAGACCATTTATGTAATTAGGTCAGCCAACAAATATGTAGGAGTAAAGTCCAGCAGGATAATACTATGAAACATGTTGCTCTCATCTAATCATAGGCAATTAAGTCTCCCCACCCCTTGCAGGGCATCAAAAGTCTATGGGAAGGGCTGGTGCTCCCACAAAGTTGGCAATAATTGACTCAGTTAAGCTGCACAGTGCCCTACATCCCATTGCCATCATAGTTGCCACGTAAGGAAACAGCAGAGTAAAGAGAAAACGTTTACTGTTCTCAGACTGAGTGGTGTATACCTGCACCCCAAATTAAACGTTGTCAGACTCACTGGAACTGAGAAGGATTTTGCAACTATGAAGCTGTATACGGCAAGCTCGCATTACATGGCAGTACAAGGAGTTACATTTTACACTTCATCCTCTATAGAAACAAATTAAACAGACCAGAAAACCTGAGTACATATACAAACAATCAGCAGGCTACTGAAACATTTATGATAACAGGAAAAACCTGTGTCCAAGTCCAGTGTCAACCATTTTCACCATCCGCTCTGCATTCGGTCCCAACATTAATAGCTTCAGCAATGGTCTTATCAGGAAAGGAAAAAGCCAACTGTAGGGCCATAAAAATGCGAGTCTTATTGTTAAGACAGATCTGAAGCTGAGCAGGGAATAACAATTTGGCTCCTATCCCATGCTTCAAAAGAGTCTTTTTGTACTGCTTGTAAGATTTTTTCCTTGCTTGGGTCTGCGAAGAAATGTCCAGGAAGAAGGCTATTTTACTAACTTTGCAGACAATGTCAACAAGATTCACAGTCGCTTGGAGAAGAGGGATATGGGCTTCCAAGCTGGAGAGGGTCATAATGGCCGCAAGAGGCCTCTGCATATCTTCGCCATGTGGTCAAGCTTTCATGGGGATGGCTAATGCTCTGAGGATCTTTATTCCTGATTCAGCAAGCAATAAACTCATGTCTGCAAAGATAAGCTGCTCAGTTGAATATAAATGTTCTGTTTTACCAGACAGCCAGGGAAGGGGGCACCCACAGTCCTGATGTTTACCTGTCTCTGGGCATTCTTGATCGATTCCACCATTGCTCTGAAGAATTGGAAGTCCTTCATGAAGGTGGTATTCCTCTTTCTCTGTCTTTCCAATTCCTGAGAGAGTTCTTTGATTGAGGTGGCATTGTCCTGAACTCTGGTATCACACACACCAAGTTTTGCCTACGTAGCTGCAAGATGCGTATTAGTCTGCTCCCCAGTGGCCTGGATTTTTTGCAGCATGGCCTTCATCTGTGCAGTTGGGAGGTCTGTGGCACTGGTCCCCTCAGGTTGATCAGGCCCTGGTCCCTTCATATAAAATACATGCCTAAACTTTGAGCAGCTTGTTTAGGTCCTGTTTTGGACACTTTGTCTCTCCCAGGTCATTAACACATTAAACAGTGCCATTTAGAAGCAAGTTCAGGTACAGTACTTAGCATAGTTAAAAAAAAAGTTTTGTACTAGCAATGTTCAGAACTCTAGAAAAAAGTGTCTGCCATGTTTGTTGCTCCACAGTGTCCCCCGCAACAAAACAATGCGTACTGTATGGATTCCACTATGTAATAGTTTTACCTACCTTTCTCTGTAAGATGCTGTGAGTGGGTACACCCAGAAGGGTACCTTAGAAAATAAATGAACAGCCTAAACATGAGACTGCAGGCAGGGAAACAGTAACTGTAGCACAGGTGAGCCCACCTTCAGGAAGGGTGTGCATCTAAATGTAGGAAAGTGATGCAGCACAGTTCTTTTACATTGAGAAGCTGCAGCAAAAGCTCCCTCTGCATGTGAAAGGTGAAAATGATGGGATGCTAAGAAGTGCAGTAGCACAGTAGTACCACTATAGCAGGGTTAAAAAGGCAGTACAAAACCCAATTTCTTGTTTACTTTCTACCTGGCCATCTTTAGATGTAAGAACCAGAAAATTAGCAGGCACACCTTTTGCTTCTTGATCTCGAGAACTGCCAGGTTTCATGACATTTGGCTAAATTGTTTGTGTGCTACAGTGTGACAAAAATGTTACAGTGAAAATTCAGGGGGAAATGACTTTTTTTTGCTGTAAGTAAAATTCATTCAGGATTTGAAACATGAAAATTACAGGTTCATTTGGTCTTGTCCAAAGGGTGATGCTTTTGGTGTTTTGAAAAAAAAAAAGTAAACAAAGAAGCTGTTCTACACAGAATAAAGCAAGAGGTTTTGAACAGATAATACCAATTCACATGCTATCCCCTAAAGCCATTGTCACAGCATCAATGTTAAATAGATTTCACACATAGATACTAAGAGTAAAACATGCCTTTTGCAGATGGTCTATGTTCTGCTTTCATCATCCCCAGGGTACAGCTGAAAACTTTGGGGTTGCAAGCTTTTATGTATATAGCCCCCACTCTGTGGAACTCTGTACCTTGTTGGATCTGAGAGTGCCAGTCCATGAAGAGCTTTAAGAAAGCCTTAAAGACCCACCTGTTTCATCTCACTTTTGCCAATTTTAAGTAATTGATTGCTTTGATATATATTGCTGCAAAATTTGGAACTGCACTGTTTTATTATTTTATTGTTTTAATGTGTTTTTACTGTCAATATTTGTACAGCGCTTCGATATTTTTGAATTGCACTATAAAAATAAAGGTTATTATTATTTATCTGCGAAAACGATTTTCCCTGAGGCCAACACCAGAGCCCAACCCCAGTGTCAGACACAGCTTTCTCAGGTTGAATAAAAAAAAAGGTAGCCACCAAAAGCCCACCCCTGTGGAACACTGATGACTCCTTCTCATCAACATTGACACAACAAACACAATCTCGTTGTCTGACACACTTTTACATAAACAAAAAATGCGGCTACTGTGAGTCAGTTGCATGTTGGTGTCCCCCGATTCCAACACCAGGTGCCCAACCCAAATGTTGGGCCTACTTTTCTTACATTCAAAAAAGATGTGAGGCCATACAAATAGCACAGCAGCAGTGCATCACGTTATTATGCAGAAGACAAGTGTTCTGGAGCAGACACTGATCAACACATCAAGAGGCAGGCTGCCTGACAGTAGCCAGTTATCAGACAGCAGTGCGTCTCAGTCGCGGATGGTTGGTGGCAGGCTCTGCAGAGCTGCAGCCACTATGAGTATGTCAGGGAGCTTACTGTTACCACAGGTGCATGATGTTATGCCAAGGCTGATGTGCATGGCTCATGCCTTGGGGAGGAGGGACTAAACAAGGAAGAAAACTCAGGGAAAATCCCCTGCCATCTGCATGATGGTGAACATGCTGAACAGGGTATATCTCTGATTAACAAGGTATATATCTAAGCAACAGCAAGAATGGGAAGAAAAATCCATTTGTGGGAAAAAAAGATGCACTCACTAGGAGCCTACCACAATGACACACTGGAGCTCCCCCTCCTGACACCAACATGAGGAGCCCAACTCCCAATATTAGAGATCGTATATTAGATTTAAAAAGGGTACCCACTGGAGGCCCATCCCTGCTGCCACACTCCACCCAGAATTCCTGGCACTGGGAGCCCAGTCCTGGTGTACCTGAAGACCTCTATCCAAGACGGTGGCAAGCAAAAAGGCCTCCACTCACCTTCTCAGCCAGCCACTTTCTGAATAAATTGCATCGTATGATTAATGAAATTCAAGCACGTAATGACCCCTTTATGTCCTGCTTAAAGAGCTTGTGTACTGCCGAAAACTAATATTAGATTTTAGAAGCAGCCAACCATTACCTTTTATATCTGAGGTACTTTTTCTTTTCCCTTTGCTTAATTAAAAGATTGTTTACCAGATGTTAGTAGGTGTGATGCATGGAACAGCTCTTAGCTTTGCAGCTGACATATCTTACTTTACTGCCCCACAATACATCATCAGAATTGTGACCTTACTGACTGTGACACCACTGCTATTTAAGAAGAGCAAGTGAGTGATTTCCAGGTCATTCACCTGTGATGATGTAGTGGGGTGCAGCATGTCTCAGATGTGTCAGCTGCAGGCTAAGAACTGTTCCGCACATCCAGCACAATATTATCACATAGAAGAGTTTCTGATGAGCAAAAGGAAAAAGAAAAATACCTCAGAAATAAAAAGTTACAACTGACTACTACTAAAAGTGTGTATTATTTTCCTTTCTGCCTGTTTTGGTTCCACTAGCTCCTTAACAGAGGTGGAGGCTTTCCCTATACTATAAAAAAAACCCAGCAACAGTCATGCCTTTGTGACCCCTTTATGTCTTATGTAACAGGGTTTGCAACTCTTCCCTGCACTGTCAAAAAACAATACTTAGTGACAGTTGCACCTTTGTGACTCCTTTATATTCTGGATAACAAGGGCTGAAGTACTGCCCTGCACAGTGAAAAAACACTTAGCAACAGTTGCACCTTTGTGATCCCTTTATGTCCTGCATAACAGGAGTCAGCCCTTCCATGCAGTCACAAAACCCTTAGTGACTGTCACACCTTTGAAACCACTTGCAAGCATCACCTTTGTGCCCCCTTTATGTCCTGCATAACAGGCGTCACAGCCCTCCCTGCACAGTCACAAAACACTTAGCAACTGTTGCATCCTTGTGATCCCTTTGTGTTATGCATAAAAGGTGTTTCAGCCCTTCTCTGCACAGTCACAAAACACTTAGTAACAGTAACATCTTTGTGGCCCCTTTATCTCCTAAATAACAGGGGTCGTAGCCCTTCCCTGCACAGTCATAAAACATTTAACAATTGTTGCACCCTTGAGATCCGTTTGTGTTATGCATAACAAATATTGCAGCCCTTCCCTGCACAGTCACGAAAGACACAGCAGCAGCTGGACCTTTGTGAGCCCTTTATGTCATACAGTACATAACAATGGATCACAGCAGGGTTGGGTGAACACATGCATTTAATACTGAATAAATTTTCCCAAATACCTTAACACAGTAACACAGAAGTTGCTGGCAGATTGGGACCTTATAATCCATCAAGTCTGCCTTTGTTTCCTTACCACCACATAGCTGCCTACATGAGTATCCTGCAATGCCTCTCCCAAGCCCACTTGAATTACCCCACCATCTTGCCCCACCACCCCTTGTGGCAGGCTATTCCATGGTTCAACAATGCGCTCTGTAAAGAAGAAATCCCTTATATTGCTCTCAAACCTACCTCCTTTGAGGCAAAGGTCATGCCTCTTGTCCTGCTATAGTCCTTTATCTGAAGGAGGTTCTGCACCTGTACCTTGTTGTTGTCTATAAAGTTTTTTTTAATGCCTCTGTCATTTCCCCCTGATTTCTACGCTGCTCTAGGGAGTAAAGATTGAGTTCACTGACTCTGGCTTCGTATGGTTTCTGGTGCAAGCCCTGCACCATCTTTGGTGCTGTTCTCTGCACCGTCTCCAGCCTATCTATGTCCATCGTGAGGTGTGACCTCCAGAACTGGATGCAGTATTTCAGGTGGGGTCTTGCCAGGGATCGATACAGAGGCATGATCACTTCATGCCTCCTCCTTGTGATGCCCCTTCTTATGCATCTCTGGATGCCACTAGCTTTTAGTGCTGCCTTCTCACATTGTTTACTGACCATGAGATCATCTGCTATGATCACCGTCAGGTCTCACTCCAGCCTTGTATCCATCAGATGCACCCCTCCCATCAAGTACAGTTTACCTGGGTTACATTTTCCCAGCTGCAGGATTTTACATTTCTTGGTGCTGGATTTCAATTGCCAGATCTTTGACCATTCCTCCAGTTTTCAGAGATCAGATTTCATGCTTTGTTCCCCTCTGATGTGTCAGTCCTGCTGCCGATTGTGGTGTCATCTGCAAACAGGCACACCTTTCCCTTCAGTCCATCAGCAATCTCACTGATGAATATGTTGAAGAGGATTGGCCCCAGAACCAAGCCCTGCAGAACCTCACTAGTCACCTTACACTTCTCTGACACAGTGACATTTATTAATACCCTCTGTATTTTCCCATTTAACCAATTCCTGACCCAGCCTGTTACCTTAAGCCTGACTCCCATGTTCTCCAGTTTATTGACTAGTCTTCTGTGTGGAAATGAGTCAAACAACTTACTGAAGTCCAGGTAAACCACATCCACTGTCCCACCCTGATCCATTCTTCTGGTGACCCAGTCAAAGAAATCTAGGAGGCACTGTGGGTCACCCTGGAGACTATAAATGGCACCACAATCTGCGCAGAAGTTGTATAAAGACCACCATCTCAGGGGAGGAAATGGACAAAGATATGACAGAAGGCATCCATAGGATGGCAGAGAAAGGGGAGATATTGATGATGGGGGACCTAATTATGCCAGGTGTTAACTGGAGCACCTTTGCTGCAGCCACACCCAAGAGCAGGACCATTCTTGATGCCCTACAAGGGGCATGCTTCAGACAGCTAGTGATGGAACCATCTCAGGAGGGAGCAATTTTAGACCTGGTACTCTCAAATGGGGACAGAGTGAGGATCTCAGATCTAGAAGTGGGTAACCATCTGGGAACAAGGGACCACCAAACAGTGTGGTTTGCAATAAACTCAGCTGCAGAGTTAAGCCATACAAAAGTGAGGGTACTGGACTTAAAGAGGGTTGTCTTTGTCAAAATGGGAGAGTGCCTCAGAAAAGCACTAGCAAACAGAAAAGAAGGAGGGGATGGAGCAACAATGGGGAAACATCAAAACTGCCATCACAGAGGCAACAAGCCTTCGTGTGAAGCAAATAAATAAATCAAAATGAAAGAAAAAATCATTATGGTTCTCAAAGGAGGTGGCAGGGAAGGCCAGGGAGAAAAAGAGAGCATTTAGGAAGTATAAGGAAACACACAAAGATCAGGACAGGGAACTGTACCAGTTAAGGCAGAAGGAAGTGGAGAAGGCAGTCAGAATAGCAAAGTCCCAAACTGAGGAAAAGATAGCCAACTCAGTTAAGAAGGGGGATAAACCTTTTTATAGGTACATTAGGGAGCAAATAAAGACAAAGAGAGGGATAGTGAGGCCGAATAAAGGAGATGGTGGGTAGGCAGACAGGGACAGTGAAAAAGCAGGGATACTGATCAAATACTTCCTCTCAGTATTCACAAAAGAAGAGGAGGAAGAGGTACCTAATCCAATCAATAGAAGCACCCTGGATAGGGGATCGATACCAGTCCTTTCACAGATGAAAGGGTTCTTAAAGAACTCCTAAAACTGAAGGTGGACAAAGCAATGGGGCCTGACAGGATTCACCCCAGAATTCTAAAAGAATTAAAGGGAGAACTAGTGACACCACTGACTACCCTTTTTAACAAATCATGGGGTGATGGTGTGGTACCTGATGACTAGAGGAGGATGGATGTGATTCCCCTTCACAAAAGTGGGAGCAAGATGAAGGTAGGAAACTCAGACCTGTCAGTTTGACCTCTATGGTAGGAAAAATGATGGAATCACTTCTGACGGAAAGGATTGTTGAGCACCTAGAGACCATTGGGGCACAGGACCCAAGGTAGCATGGATTCACAGTGGGAAGGTCATATCAGACAAACTTAATAGATTTCTTTGACTAGGTGACCAAAGTAGTAGACCAGGGAGGGGCTGTGGATATGGTCTACCTAGACTTTAACAAGGCATTTGACACAGTCCTACACAAAAAATTAATAAACAAATTAGCCAGCCTGGGAGTGGGTTACAGGGTGGTAGCCTGGGTAAAACATTGGCTGGACAACAGGACACAGAAGGTAATAGTAAACGAAGTCCACTCTGAAGTAAAGAGGTTGCTAGTGGGGTACTGCAGGGTTCAGTACTTGGTCCCGTCCTTTTTAATGTCTTTATAAGTGACATTGAAGAGGGACTGGAAAGAAAAGTATGCCTCTTTGCAGATGACATCAAGATCTGCAACAGGGTTGATACACAAGGTGGGGTGGAAAGGATAAGAAGGGACTTGGCAAGATTGGAGTAATGGTCAGAAGTATGACAGCTTGGATTCAATGCAACGAAGTACAAGTAATGCACCTGGGAAACAAAAACCCAGGGAAGAGTACACAGTGGGGGGGGGGGTAGTAACAACAACAAAAATGGAAAAGGACCTGGGGGTAATCATATCAGATGACCTTAAGGATATCAAGCAATGTGAGAAGGCAGTAGGGAGGGCTGGGAGATTACTAGGAAGTATAGGGAGAGGCATCACCACAGGAAGTTGTTATCCCTCTATACAGACAGTTGGTGAGACCCCATCTGGAGTAATGTGTCCAGTTCTGGAGACCCTATCTTTGCAAGGACTTAGACAGGATGGAGACAGTCCAGAGGAGGGCAACTAAAATGGTGCAGGGTCTGCAACACAAACCATATGAGGAGATACTAAAGGAGCTTAATATATATATATATATACCCTTGAGAAAAGGAGGGGGGACATGATAGAAACTTTAGAGCACCTCAATGGAATCAACAAAGTCCTAGAGGGTAGCATCTTTTAGAAAAAGAGATGTGCAAGAACAAGGGGACACAATTTGAAGATGGGGAAGTTCAGGAGCAATGTGAGGAAGTAGTTTTTCACAGAGAGGGTGGTGGACACATGGAACCACCTTCCTGAGGAGGTTGTGGGGTCTAAAACCGTAGAAGAATTCAAGAATGCATGGGACAGAAATAAGGCAATTCTTGTGGGGGGTAAGAAGAAATAGGCTGTTGGTTAACTAGGATCTGCCACTTATCCAGTAGGTAGGGAAATTGGCATACTGGGTGGGCCAAGCGGTCCTTATCTGTTGTCAGAGTCTATGTTTCTATGTCTGGCAGGACCTAACCACTGTGAAACCAGGTTTCTTTGTGTCAATCTGATCACTTTCCTCCAAAAAAGCAACGATTCTTTCTTTCAGTAGGGACTACATCAGTTTTTCCACTACTGAAGTTAGAATAACTGGACGGTAGTTTCTTGGCTTTTGCTTGCTTCCACTCTTGAGGAGTGGTACTACTGTTCCCTCCCAAGTTCCTTAAGTATTCTTGGGTATATCCCATTGGCCCCATAGCTTTATCCACCTTTAACATGTTGTTTTCCTGTAGTACCCTTTCCTCTGTGATGGGACTCATGCCTGTGTCTCCAAGTGGAATATTATGTAAGTAATAGTATCTGACAGGGTGGGCATTATTTGGATATAACGGACAGCCCAGGGGCATAATGACGCCTGACACCATAGGCAGAGGGCCTTATAGCCCCTGGAAGGTCCATTATATCCCATAATGACCACCCTGGAGGGTATTATTACGCTTAGAATATGAGCTGGATATGACATTATAGGTATAAATTTGAAAGATTAAGAAAAAAATCAGAATAAAATAGATACAATTTAGTAAAAAAATGCTTATTGTAAAGTAGTCCCTGAAGTGGCAGAATTGTTAAGAACTGCCAGTAGAGGGTGCCAACATTTTATTATGGGGGTGATCATGGAAAGAATGTTCTTTCCCCAGAATAAGCATTCTTTTGTAGAATAATTTGCGGCCGAGTGGTTTGAAATGTTGCCCGCCCTTGGCATTTGGTGTACTGTGTGTTCTAGGTTGTGTGTGGATTGGAAGCAAGTTGAGCGAAACACTGCAGGTGCTCAGCAGCAACTGAAATTTAGGAGCAGAAGTGTGAGTTGAAGCAAGCAGGAGGAAAAATATGAAAGGTAAGATGATTGGGGCAGTGGGGGAACAGTGTTTGTTATGTTATGTGTGGCAGTTCTAAGCTGAGTCGCAGTTAGTTCTAGTTAGCTCATAGCAGTGAAATGGTCATGACCGAGTAGTGATGGCTTAAGCGAGTCAATGTAATGGAAGTAGGTAGCTGCTAGTTTACCACTCGCTTTGCAACAGGAAAAAAAAATGGTGGCAGTGATCTTTGGATGTCGGGGTAGCCCTAGGATACAGTAAGTAATGGGGTAGTAGAAAGTAACACTCATTATTTTGTGGGCATTGTTGAAAAATAACAGCCCGGGTGTCAGGCTGTTTCAGCCAATCATGATGTGAGTTTCACTTTAACTATATTTTAATTTTGCCTCTTGTTGGCCCACTACCATCTGCTTCCTATGTCAAGACTGAGCAGAAGTGTTCACCGAGTGCCTCTGTCTTCTCTCCGTCATGTTCCATGGGCTGCCCACCTTTTTTCATGATTCTAATAATGCCTATCTTAATCTTCCTTTTTTCTCATATGTACCTGTAGAATGTTTTGTCATCCTTCTTCACTTTGAGTTATCCTCACCTCTGTTTGTACATTAACATTTCTTATCACTTTCCCTGTTTGTTTTAGCTTTTCTTTATATCCTATGTCGTCAGTCTCTTTCCCTGACTCCTTGTACTTTCTGAAGGCTTTGTGCTTTTCCCTCACCATGGTTGCCACCTCTTTGGAAAACTGCAATGGGGTTCTCCTCTTTTTATTTTTACTGACCTGGCGGGCACACTGTGATGTGACCATGGTTATTGTATCTTTCAACCTTGTCCAACGCTCCTTGACACTCCCTTGTGTTGTGTTACTAAGATTGGCCCTCAGACAGGCCTTCACTTTTATGAAGTCTGCCCTCCTGAATGCAAGGACCTCAAACTTAGAGTGTGTGAAATTCTCAGTCCTGTTTACCTTGAACCATACTGTGCTATATTCAATGTTTCCCAGGTGGTTCCCCACTTTGACGCCCAGAATCTTATTGCTATTTGTAAACATCAGGTCTAAGATCACATTTTCCTCTTGTAGGTGTCTTCACTAGTTTGTTGACTTGGGCCTGCTTCCTGTAGTATAACTAGGAATTCTCTCCTTTTTTCTGATGCTGCTGTGAGAGAACGCCAATCAATGTCTGGTAGACCGAAGTCCCCTAACAGCACCATTTCCCCTTTGTTTGACATCTGAAGGATAGTTTCCTGGGTATTCTTGTCACTGGTTTACTCCTGATTTGTGGGTCTATAGATTACTTCTACCTGAATGGGGATCTGGCTTCTGGTCCCAATTGTAATCCATAGGTCCTTGGTTTCCCCCTGTGCTTGTTGGATTTCAGTAGCACTTATGGTGGGAAAATTATGAAAGACTGACATATCTTTGCCTGACACCAAAAGCCTGGCATTCAAAATCCCAACAATGGGAGTTTTCCCCCCATGGAGTTAGTTATAATGTGTAAGAGGGTGTGGGGGGCTTCATGAAAAACAATCAAAATCACACTGTTGGGATTTTGAGTCTCAGGCTTCTGGTATTGGACTTTCAAGTGTCAGGGAAAGACGTTTCAGTCTTTCATAGTAAATCCCTTATGGCACCTTTAACATAAATAGCTACCCCCTCCATTTTTCCCAGTACTAGCTCTCCTGAATAAGTTATACCCTGAGGTGGTCAGTCCTGATTGATAGTGCACCATGTCTCAGTCACAGCAACCCAGTCCAGTCCTGCCTCTGCTACTGTGGCAGTGAGGTCTGGCATTTTGTTAGCCAGACTGTGTGCACTGACACATAAAGCTGTCCATTTCCGAAGTGCATCCCTGTTTGTGATACCACCTTTTTTATTCTTGTTTCTCCCTTTACCTTTTTTTTGGCCATTGTCAGTTTCTGACAGGGTCACATGCTTTCTTCTTTCTGCAACTGTTATCCTGGAGTGTCCTGATGGATTGGTGCTAGCTGGAGGGACAGAGATGGCAGTGTCTACATGTGCTACTCCTAGAGCTGCTATCTTCTCTCCATCTGCTAGTTTAAATGCCCTGCATGAACATCACATTTTTGGCCAAGCGCCCTAACCCCTTCCTTAGTCAGGTAGAGGCTGTTGAATTTGAAGAACTCCTTTTCCCAGAAGTTGTCCCAATTTCTGACAAAGTTATGCCCCTTGGTATGGCACCAGTCTTTGAGACATATGCGTTGAGCTTACTATCTCCTTCTCTCTAAATTTCTGCCTTTTTTCCCTTTTCCCAAACAGGCAGAACCTCTGAGAAGGCAATGCTAGATGAAAGGAAACCAATTTCTGTCTGAGTTAGGCAATGTGCTCCTTAACCTCCTCTACCAGCCGGCTAGCATGACTGTTGGTCCCTAGGCAGACCAGGATGTTAGAGTTTATACCTTCCCTTTGATTTAGGCTGACTATTCAGTCATTGTCCCTCTAAGGGGATGCTCCTAGGAGACGTGACTTGCACATCCCCCGGCTCATTTCTGCTCAGGTGGGGATCCACACCGTGAATCAGAGTCCTCTATTGTTATGAGCTTTTTCATGTTATCCTTGGAATTCTGTTTATAATGGCATTTTGTTATCCTGTTGCTTTCAGCTTTTTACTGATCCAAGGCCTCATCTTTCCTTTCTGATGGTACAGATGCAAGAGATGTGTATCTGTTTTCCATGTTTGGAGTGTTTTGTCTGCTAGGGAGATTTTCTCTGGTGCTGCCTCCTTTTTGTTTAACCAGCTGCCATCCCTAGGCTTAGTTGTTATTTGGGGCAGAGGCATGCTGGTTTGGTGCAGGTGATAGAGAGGTGCATTCCCATAAGAATAGTTTCCCTGCATGTGGTTACATAAGAGGTTGACCTCACCCCAAGCTTTGTGGAGCTGAGCTTTGAGGTGACATATCTTCCAGCATATGGGACAGCGGCCCTGCCTCCAGGCAATGTATTTGTTGAGGAGTGTTCCACGGTACTGGCAGTCAGTGATATCCATGTGTGTTGCCACAGGACGAAAAAAGAGAGTGGAAAATAAACAAATAAGATGAATGAAATAGGAAGTGTAACATGTAACCCCCCTGCAAATGGGGGTTCCCAAAAGACTTCCAGGAGCTTGCTAAAATGCTCCAAGCCTGAATGGTGTTTGGCATTTAAGCCATTTATCAGTGAGTGTTTTTAGAGCCTCTGGTACTGTCTCTTTAAGAGCTGTCTGCTTGCAGACATAATTAGTTTGTATGGGGGACTGTGTGCTTCTCTGAGTACCACTCGAGCTGCTGCCAATTCACTTCATTTTGCAGTCACTAGGAGTGCAAAGGAACCTATCTGAAAGATGTAACTGTTTGCCAGAAATTATTTAGAGTAATAATGAAATTACAGTTTGTCTAACTCATTTTCTTTTGCAGTCAGAACAGTGTCTGCCTAGTTCCCCATTCTGGTTTTGAACTGCTGAACTGACCAATCAGTGTGGGGTAAGCTAGCTCTAAAATGGTGCCTTGGACGAATCAGAACTTGACTCATAATCTGAGCCAGCCACAAGAGGATTGTATGGGCAGTGACTCTGGGAGATGTAGTTTAGACTTCAGTGCCTTTTGGACCAACAGCAGCAGTCTATTGTGAGTGACAGCCAATCCAGTCAAGAACTGGGAGGAACTCAAAGGAAGTGCCCGGTTTTGTCGGTTGGAGTTTCAGTTGAGCTTTGGCAGTGAAGAAGGAAGGAGCCCTGTGCTTTTTCAGTGTGCAGTTTTAGTCAAAAAACGTGTGTAAGGCCCAGAGTTCCGGTCTGCAGCTTGTGTAACAGCTTGTTAGGTTGAATCCGTCCTGTGAAAAGAATCAAAGGATCTCTGAAGAGTAGAAACCAGGCTCACCCTGTGAAGACTGGAGGAATTCTGAAAATTGCACTCGGTCTGTCAGGAACTGAATCTGCTGTGTGTTCTCCCGGTATTGTGCAGTAATTGCGATCGGATACAGATGCAGCCTGCCTGGTATAGTGCTTTTATATATGGATGTGTGAAGAGGTTTGTGCACCTCAAGTGAGCCCTCCTGACATTGAAGGACCCTATCTTATTTGGAGGTCGTGAGTACTAATTCAGGGTCGCCTCCTGTTGAATTGCCACATTAAATCCAAATGGAATTACTGTACTGCTGACTGTTTAATTCTCCTTTCTCTGTGTGAAAGGGCCCCTACCAGCTGCCACGGTTTGACTAGCCACTAGGGCTTGGGTACCCAGGGACAGTAACTGATAGGGATAGGCCTGCACAGAGCCATAGGTAGATTATTAGAGTGATAAGCTAATTAACCTGATTTCCCTGTCCTTGTTATATCCCCTAAATAAATCAGAGCTGCTTGTTTCAGCAAAGTTATACTGCCTGAGGTATTTGTCTATGTTAAAGTACTGTACTGTGATTGTTGCACTGTATCTCATTTCACAGGAGGTCCCAGTGCCGGAACCAGACCTGGGGGTAAGTGTATACTGTGAAGGTAATTCTGATATATTGTGTGGGCCACTAGTGGGAAGAAAGGGGGTTGCAGTGTCCCAGGGGCTGTGACCAAGTTAGTTTAACTATTGCAAACCCTGACCTCTGGGTGGAGGCACCCGCCATTGGATCCAGGCCCCTCAACCTGTTAGTGGCAAATCAGGCAGGGGTAGTAGCCCCTGGGATAGCGCCATCTAGGGGTTACAAACATAAATAATTCAAATGCCAACCTCCTGTCCTGGGCTTAAGTGGGCGAGAGAGAACCTGTAAAGTGAAGCTAAAGAAAATGTTTTTTTTTTGAGATGTGCAGTAAGTCCTGTCCCTTCCTTACTTCTACAGGAAGGATATGAGGAGGTCAGGGGCTATATTAGAGGATAAGCACAAGTTGGGTGGGAATGGGAACAGGGTAGGTGGGTACTTCCCCTGCAGAAAATCTATAGAGGTACCTGTAGAGAAAAACAATCAACTTTTGCAGTGGTTCCAACAAACACCACCAACCACAGCACCGTCGGATGAAAGTAAAGGTAACCTGATCCTTTAAATCTTCCTTCTGTTGGAAAGTACTAAGCCTTTGTTAACTCCACCCCCCACACACACCCAGTTACACTCCTGTTCCTCTGGAAGAGCTGTGGAAGAAAAACAATTAGCTCCTTCAACGTGAGAAAAAGACTGCAAAACCTGTAAGGCCCCCCAAAAAACCTGTAAGCACAAAACAAAATATTAACAGAACAGTAACTTTGCTCAGCCTAAAGAGAGATCAAACTGTAAAACTTGTAAGCACAAAATAAAATAGCAACAAAACCAGTGTAAGCACAAAACAAAATAGTAACTAGACAGTAAGTCTGCTTAGCCAAAAGAAGCCTTAACCCCCAGGCTACTGACAGAATTAGAACAGATAGGAATTTTGGACTGATATATCAGTCCACGGCCTTGCAAGGGTTAATATTTCTCCTTGCTCTGTTAATGTTGCTTCTTGTTCTGTCCTTTCAAGCAAACCTAGAAGACAAAAAGCTCAGGTGAAGCTAGGTGCTTTTTGTTAGCACACCTTAGTCTACCTTCAAGAATGTTTGTGTATTCAGCTGTATTCCAGGTATTCCAAACACATGTTTTTACACCCGCCCAGTCACAATAGAAAGGAACTTCCATCCTCCAGTCAACTTAGCTCCCATCCTCCTTCTCTATACAGTGTATACATATAATGAATTACTAGTGAGAGACAGTATTGTTTGAATTGTTCTGCACACCAGTATTTAAATTCCTCCCCACCCTCGTAGTACTCATCCTGCCCTACTCCCACCCCAGTACAGTTGAGGTACCCTCCTTCCCCCAGCGTTATAGCAACTAGTCCTACCCTCCTCTCTACAGCACCCACTAAAACATCTGATTCATCCATAGTTGCTGTACCAACACAGCCCTCCTGCCTCCACCTTAAACTACTGCTGTCCAAGTAACAAGCTGGGCACTAACACTGTACTGATACAGTTCCTGCATGTTTTATTTACTCCTGTAACAAACAGAACCAGTCACTTGATACTCATACCTCTGCTGGCACAGTACCTGGTTTCCAGCTCCACTCTGGAACCACTGTCTGTTACAGTGTGTTCATGAGTAGGTGCACACCTTAAATCCCAACATCTTAGCTGGCCTGGTGGCTTGGCAGCAGTGGTACCACCTGCCATGTTGGTGACCCAGGTTCAGGAGCAGACTAGGGTCACATGGTGGTTGGCATGGGGAGAGGATCAAGCGTCCTGTGAACTGCTCTCCTCCCCCCACCCAGGGAGGGGATCTGGCCACACCATTCTTTGACTGCCACCAAGTGGAGGATCGGTGGCAGTGCAGCTAGTGTGACCATAAGGGGAGGGATGCCATCAGTTGTGAAGTGAGTGCATACCTCCACATGCACACACACTAATGTCATTGTATGACTGGTGGCTCAGAGGAGAAAAGAAGGCAAAAACCCCTAAATGAGTAGGATGACAGCTCAGTCCACCACAGGCCCCACACCACCGAGTAGGCACCTCTTTTGGAGCAGTCTGGATTGTGCTCCAGAAGGATCTAGTCAGCTCAGAGGCTTCACTATGAGGGGCAGTTTGTTGGAGAATGACTGGAGGAGAGGTAAGCCCTAGAGATGGTGGGTGATGGGACTGATTGACTATAGCCTGAATGGGGCTGGCTGGTGACAAGGGGAAAATTACCTTTATGGAAAAAAAAAATTCATCTCTTTTTCCATCATTTAAATCTCAAGTAACTTCAGGACCAAAACACAAGAAAATAAAAACTTATACAAATACTATATCATTATATGATAAATCAATATAGTACTGCATGTCTTTGTTTTCTGCCCAGATGATGACTAGTTGAGAATGCCAGTATTCTAATGCAAAGCATTATGGGTGTGAGAATGCCTGCATTCCGGCCAGGCTGAGAGCAGCAGAGGATAAGGATTTTCTTGCTACACTGGACATGTGAAAATACTCTAATGTTACTGAACTGGACCCTCTGGAGCCAATACGGACTGTGTTGGGAGGGTGGAGGGGTTTAGATGGATGTGGTGGGTTATTTTATTTTTTGTTGATGTGGGTGGTGGGGTGATATGGAAAACCTGGCTGCAGGAGGTGTGTTCCTTGCACTCTGAGGCCACCTGAACAAGGAAAATAATGCTATATCTCTACTCCACAACTCAAGTTGTGCCATGCTTCTACATGTCCAGTGCAGCCAAACGGGTATTAAAAAGTACTCACCAATAGTGGCAAATGTAATTATTTTTTCAGCAAATTGATTTATTTTTTAATCAGATTGGTTCCCATGCTTGGCACATGAGCTCTGGGGGACTTCTGGGCTACTATGTAATAGGCCAGGGACACAACAAATTGATCAACAGTGCCCAACAGTGGGCATGAAGACAAGGGAGGTGGGTGGGTGCACTTCCAGCAGCAGTGCTGGGCCAAGCTACCTGAAATAACACTTAATGTATTACACTCCTTCCTGCTGTTTCTAATCTACTGATGCAACTTGTGCTCTGCTCTCAGTTCTCATCTGAAGTAATTAGGGGACAGGTCCTTTTTTGGGTTGTAATCTCATTGGTTTGGAACACCTTACCAGAGGTAATTAGATCTGCCTGCATGGTAGAGGCCTTCAGGCACCACCTGAAGACTTATTTATTTTTTCCAGCCGGCCCTGCCCTCGAGCACCCAGTGACCGTAGGGGCTTCGAGCTGCCAGCGGGTGGGCGGCGACCGCTAAGCCGAAAAGGGAACCAGGAGGCTAGGAGAGACAGCCAGAAAGCCGGCCCTGCCCTAGAGCACCCAGTGACCGTAGGGGCTCCGAGCTGCCAGCGGACGGGTGGTGACCGCTAAGCCGAAAAGGGAACCAGGAGGCCAGGAGAGACAGCCAGAAAGGTATGGGAGAGCCGCATCCAATCAGAAGGCGACCGCCAGCCGAGCCTTGCCTCTGATTGGTGCGCCTTCCCCATTGACTTTTGCTTTGCTTGCACCTCCAAAACTGGCCGGGATTTCTGCTCTTTTATAGCAAAATTGTCCAGAAAGAGCTGTTTTTGCCTTTATTTTGTGTGAATTGTAAAAATGTTTTACTGATTACTGTTTTTTGTGACTACAGTCCTTTGGTGGGACTTGTCCTGAGTTAGACGCATAGGCGCCGACCCCCCAGTCTTTGTTGTGCAAATCTTTTTTAGCACCAGTTGCAGAATCTTTTGATTGCTGCAATCTAAGTGCTTTTTCTGACTGCCCTCTCCTCTGTCTCCTCCTTTCCAGCCGGCCCTGCCCTCGAGCACCCAGTGACCGTAGGGGCTCCAAGCCGCCAGCGGGCGGGCGGTGACCGCTAAGCCGAAAAGGGAACCAGGAGGCTGGGAGAGACAGCCAGAAAGGTACGGGAAAGCCGCAAAATTTTTGCCCACCCCCCCCCGGGTGTTTCTTTTATACACACTTTCCAGCCTAATCTCCGATCTCCGCCCATAGCTAATTCCTAGCCAATACCGAGCTCCACTCCTCACACCACCATTAGTATTTTAACCCCTAGCTACCTTCCACCATGCTGCTGTTACTCTTAATGCTGCTCTGCCCCTCACCTTCCTCATATCCTGAGAAGGAGACCGATACAGCCCATGCCCTGGTGTTCAAGGCGGCTATTCAAGCTGGCCCCTCTTTATCCATAGTGGATGTCTTCCAATTCCTCAAGTATACACTACTGCTTCACACTATAATCCTTGGTCCACAAAAGGATCACTTCCAGTTCTGTACTTCATAAGCCCCCAACTCCATTCTTGGCAGTACAGAGCCCCCCCTATACCTGTCCATCAAGCTGGTATTATTTGACAATTTACCTAACCACACAGCAGGCTCAAGACCCTCTAAATACTGGAGCCCAAGACAGAAGAGAAAATCCTCTGGCTATTCCTTCCTTCTATCACTTGAAGCCCTCATTAAATTAATTTTCTTTCTGCTGATCTGTGCTGGCACTATTGAAATCAATCCTGGACCCACAGAAAGCTCTATCTCCCCAGCTGATTTAGCCACCATAAAAGGCCTAAGTTTTCTTCATATCAACGTCTGCAGCCTCCTAAAAGTTCTCATTAATACAGGCCTGGTTGTACATACCTTACCTGACTTTCTGGTAATCTCCAAACATGGCTCAAATCTGCAACAAATGACAGAGAAATAAATCTTCCCAACTATCAGCTCTTCAGATCTGATCGTCCATCCGGGCGGTGGAGTGGCCATTTATGTTAAAGCAAATATCTCTGCATCCAGCCTCAATATTACATCACAGCCAAAGGAATTCGAATGTTTATCCCTCAAGATATCTCTTCCCAATATGTCAGCTTTTCAATTGATTGGTTGCTATAGGCCCCCCTCAGCAGGCCTAAAACTCCTATCCCACCTGGACACTATAATTGAATTAGGTCCAGAAGACACCATTATTTTAGGCGACCTGAATCTAAATTGGCTAGCCAATACATCCACACCCCTAGTATCCTTTTGTGACACTTATGGTTTCACTCAATTAATTAAAGAACCAACAAGGATTAACCCAAAAAACAAAAGTAACAGCACACTTCTGGACATTATGTTGGTTAATAAGCCTCATCTGTATTCTCACGCTGGAGTGCTATTTAGTGATATAAGCGAGCATTGTCCCATAGCTGGCATAAGATCATCATTCAAGCCATCCAACCCAGCAAAATTTCTCCCAAGAAGGTCTAAAAAGAACCTTAATATCACAGGATACCTCCATGATCTGTGTCACACCACACGCTGGCAAGATTTCTCTCACAACTTCAGTAGAGATAGCTCTACAGGTCTTAAATGACATTATCACAAGTGCCCTCAATATACATGCACCCTCTCCAGTGTCAGAACCAAGCTCAAATCTTGTCGCTGGTTCTCTGCTGACCTTAAATCCACATTGCTTGCTAGAGATAAGCTCTGGAAAGGGCAAGAAAGACCAAGGACCCAAATGATTGGCTTCAATTCAGAAAAGCCAGAAACTCCTGCACAAAAAGTGAGAACTGCCAAAGCTGCCTTCTATACAGCTGAACTGGATGCCTCTCTACCATAACCCTGCCAGATTCTGGGGACCATAAAGGGATCTTAGGACAAGATTCTACCCTGTCTTACCACCCAAAGTGCACCTAAACAATGTGGATATCACTGACAAGCAAGAAATCTTGAATGCCTTCAACAATCATTTCACTACAGCCGGCCTAGCATTCGACTCCTCTCCAGCAAATCTAATGCGGTCACAATTAAACTTCCAGTCTACTGAGGGACAAAAGGCTGCTTCCACATTTTCCTTCAAGCCAATACTATTAAAACAAGTAGAAGACCTACTACTCCATTTGGACACAACTAAAAATGCAGGTGCAGACTCTCTGGACCCCTACTTTCTAAAAGTTGCACTGCACGCCTTAGCAGCCCCCCTAACTCACCTTTTCAATTTGTCCCTAGCCACTGGATCTATTCCTACAATATGGAAAACAGCTCAAGTGTTTCCCCTACTCAAGGCAGGTGATCCCATGGACCTCAATAACTATAGGCCCATATCCATCTTACCAGTATTGTCCAAAATGCTTGAAAATTAGTGAACAGCCAATTAAGTGCCTACCTTGACACCAATAATCTCCTTAACCCAGCTCAGTCTGGGTTTAGATCCATGCACAGCACCATCTCTGCCTTAGCAAAAGTTTCTAATGATTGGCAGACTGAATTAGACAAAAGAATAATATCTGTGCTGTATTTCTGGATTTAAGCAAAGCCTTTGATACTGTGGACCATGATCTACTAATCTCCTCTCTACATTCCATAGGCCTCGACTCAGTCTCTCTTCAATGGTTCAGATGCTACCTCCCCGGCAGACTACAGCATGTAAAAAATGAAGGTGACCTATCTACCTCAAAACCACTCCTAAGAGATGTACCTACCACAGGGTTCCATCTCGGGCCCTATCCTCTTTGCCATTTATATCAATAATATTGACTCCAATCTCACCAAATCTAATATTCACCTTTTTGCAGATGATACTGTCCTATATGTCAGTAATCCTACACCATCAAAAGCCTGTGAACTTTTACAATCTGAGTTCTCTCTGCTGCAGCACAAATTACTAGAAAAGAAACTCCTACTGAATGCCAAGAAAACAAAAGCCATGTTCTTCTCCTCCAAGAGCTTCTCTTCCACTCTCTCACCAATCATCCTTCCCCAATTATCTACCATCCTTGGTGAAAGTCTGGACTATGTGGATACATTTAAATATCTTGGGGTTTGGATTGACAATAGACTTGACTACACTAGCCACATTGAAGAACTCCTGAAGAAGCTCAGACAGAGACTTGGCCTATTTTACAGAATAAAACATTACCTAACCAGAGATTCTAAACAAAGATTAATACTAGCATCATTCCTATCCCTCATTGATTATGCTGATTCCTATATAGTCACTGCTCCCTTTCCCACTTAAACAAACTGGATACCTTGTACCATAGAGCTCTTAGATTCATTACAGACCTTCCTTTCAGCACCCACCACTGCTCTCTCTATACTGCAGTCGGCTGGACATCCCTACATCATAGAAGAAACAAAAATGCTGCTCTATGGATCTACAAAGCTCTAACAAACAAATTACCATCCTACATTTCAGATTGTTTTACCCAGGTCATATCCAGACCATACACCCTAAGGAATAATAAACTCATCATGCTGAAGATACCTATTACCTGTACCCGGCATGGGAGGGCTGCAATCAGCTACTCTCTAGCACTTATTTGGAACTCTCTTCAAAAGATCCTGAAGTTGAATACCCTCATTCCAATTGCATCTTTCAAAAAAGCTATACACTAGTCTCTTTCCAGAGCCATGCAACTGTTTCCACAAGGCCTAGTCCTATCACAACCCCCTTTCTCCCACACCCCTTTTTTTGCACTGCCACCCCTAATTTGTTTTGTAGCCTTCACCCACTTAACTCATACCTGACCTTATTCCCAAAATCCCATCACCCTCGCTTTAATCTTTCATTAGTGTCTTATTTTGTTCCTTGTTTTATTATAACCCAGTTTCTTTGGCTCATTGCTTTGTATATATGTGAATATTCTTGTATCTGTTCATTTACAATGTCTTTGTTTTTTTGTATTCAATCTGTATCTTGTATTTGTGTAAAAATTTGTACCTTTATACTGTTATGACCAATCAGGTCCATCTTGTAAATGAGCTATGCTCAATGATGCTCGCCTGAATAAATAAAGATTTTGATTGATTGATTGATTGATTATTTGCTTAGAGCTTCCCTGATTATTTTATTAGTATCGCTATTGTTCATTTATTATATTTCTATATTTTTATTGTAATTGTTTATGTTATTGTTGTGAGGTGCCTTGAGCATTTGGATGGTAGCAAGTCATTTCACTGAGTCAATTTCAGCTAAAGTATTTCAGTGAAAGCAATTATAGCAACTGGTAAAGTTCAGCCAGCATGACGTTTCAGCAACTGACAACTTGTGCAACTGCAAGCATTCCACCTACCCCTAAGTCCAAGTGGGGCTCAGTGTTAGAATCTTAAAGATAGTGGGGTCTTGGGGGAGCGCAGCCCCTCAGAGAGGTGCAGGGGGCGTAGCACCCTTGTGTTACAATAGTTAGGTCAACTGGTGGCACAGTTGCAGAGCTTTGTCTCCTTCATCTGATCCCCATAGTCCGGTCACAACTTCGTTTTTCTGTGTTCCCTGGAAAAGTAATGTAACCTGATATGGCACTTTCAGATCCGACTCAGCTCACATGTGAAAAGGAGAGAGTTGCAGGTGGGTCAGGAATCACTGATCGATCAGTCAGTACATGTCTACACAGTCAATTAGTCGCTGAAATATACAAGCGCTGTAATGTACAGTCACTGTATTTGTAGTTGCTAGAATTACTTCGCTGTAATTGACATTCAGCAACATTGCCTCACTGTAATGACATGGAGCCCAGTTGGACAAGGCACCATCTAAATTAAATTACCTTGTTTTGCTTTGCTTTGCCTGGCATCCATGGGCTGAAAGCATGGCATAGTCTCTAGTTGCTAGTGTTCTGCCAAGCAGCATTTCCATGAATGCAAACTCCATTTATGTCCACTAATATCTGGCTAACAAGTTCATCTTGAAAACATAGTCACAGGGGAATTTCTTTCCCCACAACTAACAGAGCCAGCATTGTGAATAGCCCCAAAGGGACACAGTGCAATGGATTGGCTGCTTGTTCTCTGTTTTGTGCCACTTCCCATCGAGCATAGATTGGGGTCCATTTTACTTACCATGAAAATAGACTGCGATGTTACAAATAGTTCAGTTGTGTTGTGAGGTGAGTTAGTTGTTTGTTATTTTTGCTGTTTCCTCCCCCACCCCACAGCTTCCACTAGCTTTCAGGTTGCTATCTTCCAGCCCCAACTCACCTTACCTTTGTTCTCCTGCTTTCCACAGCTTGCCCTTCATGGTAGGGTTCTTGGGTTGGAGGAATCCACGCAACTCTCAGAAGTCCACATCGGGGCGCTGTATGCAGACTGATGGTGCTAGTGCTACCTTTATCCAGCAGGGTGGGAGGGGCTTTGTCCTCTATAGTTCTCATTAGTGAATGCATTCTTGACTCATGCAGTGATCCTTGACCCCTCTCACATCCCCTGACACACTGCACGAAGCTTCTGTTGGCCTTACAAGCCACAGGCTCTCAGGCCGCCTCAAGGGCTCACTGCAGTGGTATCAACCTGAGTGTGCTGCACCGCAGTAGGCTGCACGTCTACCCAGCCTGGCCTAACAAAATGGAGACTGCTTCTCAGCCTGGATCACTGGCCTGGAACCTGCAGAGTCATTTAGTCAGATGTTTTAGAACTGGACTGTGGAATGAATACTGACTAATGGGAAATGCTTAACAGACTTTAATGAAAGAAAGCTAAAAACTAAAATCTAAAAACTTAAAACATTAAAATGAAATTCAACCTGCTATAGACATACTAGTCATAAACATTTTACTTAATTGTGGCACAGGGGCTCTTTATGATGACACCTCTAAAACTCTGTGTGTCTCTTAAAATAGAAGGCTCAGTGACAAACAAAACATCATAGAAGCAGAACAAAGCTGGAATCTGTTAACAACAATGTAAAGTCCAAGTCATTCCATTCTTCATAATAAAGGGTAATGAAGGGTATTTTACAGGAAAAAGGAGCCCCCTCCATGGTTCATGTACAACTGAGGTTATTCTGAAGCTCAAAAATGTTTAAATAGTTTAACTCCTGGGACAGACCGCATTCCAGTTTGTGCTTACTCCAATCATATCAGCAGTTCTTTAAATCTCACAAAGAGCTCTGCAGTGTCGTTGTAGCACTAAGACCATGAAGGACTCAGTAGCTAGTCTGGAGGTCTGTAACCATAGTTACCAGAGTATTATGGGTTATTCAGACAAGTAAGTTCAGAAACAAGCACAGAGCAAAAGGCTGTCAGATTATTCTGGAATCTAATGGGTAGAGACCTTATACTGGCATCAAGGAACTTATTAAAAAAAAGGGGAACCCACCGTGAGTACAGACTGCAGAGGTAGTACAGGAATGTATTTAAAATCGATTTGAGTATTATATCTGAAAACCACGGGAACTGAAAACAACAAATGAAAATCCGTTTTACTGCTTCATTTGGCAGGAGCTGAGCTACACAATGTAGCTGACAATAAGTTAGGGAATACTGAGGAAAAGCTTCCTATCGCATTCTTAAAATAAAACTTAAAGCCAAAGAAAAACATTTTATTTGAGCATTTCAACAACAGAGGAGCAGGAGTTTTAAGCAATAGTTAGTTTCATTACTTGATTGTGAAAGTGAATCCTGACATGTGAATATAGTACACTTCCCCAGAGGAAATGATGCACTCAGAAAATGCTGTGGAACCTGATACTTGTAATTTATAAATTTCATTCAATATAGTTTAGGAGGAGAAGTCTGAGGGAAACTGGAATCACTCCTGAGAAATTCCAGTCTGTCTACCACTCACAGATAACCAATTACCAATCAAGCGAAAGGACGGACAATTAAAAGCATAGGTTGATTAGTGCATGCATTCAGTGGTTAGATAAGAGAACAAGCATTTGTCAATGCCGAATGTTTGCTTGCTGGCATTGGCAATGGTAGTGTAGAAGTTACAGAGCTGCGTAATAGGAATGGCAGTGAAGTATGGAACTGAAGTCAACCCCACCACCACCCTGCAGAGAGTGACAGGCATTGGGGTGTGCCTTTGGGTCGTCAGGCATAACGGCCACACCATTTCACCACACCCCACCCTGCAGACACCGACAAGTGTCACGGTGTGCCTTGGGGTCTTTGGCCCTTATGCGCACCCCATTCCATCAGGAACTACGGTGAGATGGGTGCGATATAGGAGAATGGGGTGAACTTTGGGGCCGAAGAGTCCAAGGCATACCTCGATGCCTCTCACTGGCTGCAGGGTGTGGAATGGTATGAGCATTGCAGGCAAGAATCCCAAGTCGCACCACTGATGCCTGTCATTCTCTACAGGGTTGGGCATTATGGTTGGAAACCCTAATACCTCAGGTGTTCTTTGGTATTTTCACTCCAAATTTTCAACATAGTTTTTTTTGTGACCCCACCTCATGAACAGTGGTAATATCAGTTTGTCAGCCGAAAGCTGCTTATGCACAGCGACTACAGCATTTAGCACCACAGGTGCAAAAACATTCCGAACAGGATGTAAAAAAATGACAGCTGTACTGTTCATAGGGAGGTGTAAAATGGCAATTTTGCAAATCTGCAGTAAAATATTTAAAAAAACTGATGAAGTCACGAGCGTGCATAGAAACTGTGCAGCTCACACCCATAATTTAATTAGTTTGGGGATTTTTTACAGCAGATTGTCAACACAGGCATTTTGGGGCCTCCGATCATGAACAGTGTCACTGTGATTTTCTTTATCTCTCCCGAACAATGATTTCCCACAGCGACCACGCATCTCTGCACTGAAAGTGTGAAAACACATTTCAGCCATGTTGTGAAAAATGACAGCTGTACTGTTCATAAGGAAGTGTGAAAAAAAGCCACTGGTGAAAATCTGGACTGAAAATATTACAAAGTCATGAACTTACGGGGTGCGTGGAAACTGCGCAATGCTCACTGTAACACAGTCATTTTATTGACTTTTGTGCCAAATTTTCAACATAGCCATTTTAAGACCTCTGCTCATGAACAGTGTAACTGTGATTTTCTTAATCTGTCTCAAACATTGCTTGCATAACGAATGCACCATTGTGCGCTACATGTGCGAAAACACATTTTGGGCGACATGTGAAAAATGGCAGCTGTACTGTTCATAAGGAAGTGTAATAAAATGGCAATGTTGAAAATCTGGAGTGAAAATATTGAAAATTTGCAAACTTACGAGCGTGTTTAGAACTGTGAACGCACGCTTGTAAACAGTCATTTTAGGATTTTCATCAAAATTTCAACTTAGCCATTTTAAGATGTCTGCTCATGAACAGTGTCACTGTGATTTTCTTAATGTGTCCCATACATTGATTTCGCACACCAACTGCGGCATTGTGCGCTACATGGGCGGAAACACATTTTGGGTGAGATGTGAAAAATGACAGCTGTACTACTATAAGAAGGTGTGGTAAAATGGCAATGTTGAAAATCTGGAGTGAAAATAATGAAAATTCGCGAACTTACGACGTGCGTGGGAACTGCGCAACACCGCACTGTGAAACAGTCATTTTGGAATTTTTCCACCAAATTTTCAAAATAGGCTTCTTGAGAGCCCACCTTATGAACACTGGCAGTGTCATTTTGTTAATCGGTCCTGAAAGGTGATTTTGCGCAGTGACTGTGAAGTCACCCTTCGGGCCCGAATAATGCCATGACAGTGACAGCATTCATGAGAAGGGGTCCCAAAAACCCCATGTTGAAAATTTGGTGCAAAAATTCCAAAAAATGCCTGAGATATGCAGCAAAGTTGAAAAAACCCTATCTATCCCATTATACAGCTTACCGGCATTTCCTCAGTTCGCGGTCGGCTTTGAAGAGTGCAGACGTGTTCCTGGTCCACTGAAGATCGTCGCGCCGAGGTCCGGAGGTAAGTATGGGGTGGGGGTGGGGAGGCAGGGTGCGCAGTGGGTGGGTGTGGGTTGTGGGAGGGGGGCAAGGAGAAGCGCCGAGGGACAGTTTTTATTTGCAGGTGTATTTACTGAGATGACGAGGGACGTTTGCCACGCTGGGGTGGGCTCCCAGCATGGCAGCTGAAAGGCTGTTTGGGGGAGCTGGAGCCAACGGGAGATTGGGCACCCCTGTCGGCTATAACACATTTTGCCATGCTGGGTGGGCTGCCAGCATGGCACCTGGATTCTTGGGGGAAGAGAGACAGTGGAGCCAATGGGGGATTGGGCACCCTGTCGGTGACAGCATGGGGGAGAGACAGTGGAGCTGATGGGGATTGGGCACCCCTGCTGGCTATACATGCAAAGCCATGGTGGGGTGGGCACCCAGCGTGGCATGTGGAAGGCTTTTGGGGGGGGAGCGCAGCACAGCTGATGGGGGATTGGGCACACCCATCGGTTATACAGTGTGTGTGTGTGTGTGTGTGTGTGTGTGTGTGGGGCAGCACGCAGTATGCGTGTGTGTGTGTGTAGGGGAGCGCGCATGAGCAGGCGATATCTTATCGCTGCTCACTGAAGTGTATCTCCCTTTCTGTTCGTACCACTGCATTTTGGAGCTGGGTCATAGACATTTGAGCAGGCATTGGAGAGCCGCGCCGCACCTGCAAAACACACTGCCTGAATTGAAGAGGGCCACACCTCCGAAAACTTGGGTGATGGCACTATGTTTCTTGCACATGCGTGCAAGCATACATAAAAAGGGCAAAGGGAACAATCTCTTAACATTAACACTGCCCAAAATTTCACTCTGGCTCAGTTTACTCAGGGTCAGTCAGTGGCACTATAGGGCAAATGTGGACTTACAGGTTGAGATGTATGATGTCAGGGAAACTTCACTTTGCCCAAACTTCACAAAGTTTCCTGACTTTACAAAGCACTTTGCAAACATTTTACAAAATACTTTGTGAACATTTTGTAAATCACAATGGGAATGTCTATGCTTTTTGAAGTCCCAGACTTTGCCTGGCAAAGCTACAGTGCGTGTCATGTGAAGTACCACTTCACTAGAGAAGTTTCAGAAAAGTGCCTTTTTGTGTAGTTTTACTGACACAGTAGCGGAGATCTCTGCTCATTACCTCATAACACTAGCTGCATGTATTCGTGGTGACAGGAAGTATCTGGGTTTCTACTTACCCAGGACTGATGCCTGGGTAATGTTTAGGATATCTGGTAACTTCAGACATGTATATGCATGACCAGCAGTTCCCCGGTTTCAGAGCTAGTTGTGACATCATGATGCAGACGTTTGGGGGAGTGCTGCCTCCCACCACCATTATCCCTGTGTTCCTGCACGTGGCTCCACTCCCAGTCCTGGAGTCTGGTTTCCAACCCCTCCCAACTCTGTCCTACTACACCAGTGCAACTACATCACTCCCTAAGGCATCCTTCCCCAGCCATGGCAGCATACTCCCATGCCTACACACCATCCCTGACCTCAGGTTTCTGGGACACCAAACCCCTCCACTCCTCCAGCCCTGATGGCAAGCTCAATAGCCCCACTGGTCTGGACACAGGCTGCTTAACATCTGCATCGGGGACATTTCTGAGGGCCTGAATGAGAAGGTGTGTCTATTTGCAAAGTACACGAAGATCTGTAACAGGGTGGACACACTGGGAGGGGTGGAAAGAATGACGGAGGATCTGTCCAGGCTGGAGGAGTGGTCTAGGAAGTGGCAACTGCAATTCAACACAAAAAAATGCAAAATTATGCACATAGGGCATAGGAACCCATGGGCAAGATACTGGCTGGGGGGAAGCTTGAGATAACAGAGCAGGAATGGGACCTGGGGATCATCATCTTGGAAAAACTGAAGGTTGGGAACCAATGCAACAAGGTGGTGGGGGAGGTAAGCAGAATGTTGGCATGCATAGGGAGGGGCATTACAAGTAGGAGGAAGGAGGTGATCATGCTGCTATACAAAACTATGGTCAGTCCACATCTGGAATACGGGGTTCAGGTCTGGAGGGCACACTTACAGGGTGACAGAGACAGGGTGGAGAGGGTCCAGAGAAGGGCAAGCAAGATGGTTCAGGGACTACACAGGACGTCATATGAGGAACAACTGGAGGAGTTAAACTTGTACACACTGGAAACAAGGAGGGAAAGGAGAGACAGAGTAGAAACCTTCAGATCTGAAGGGAATAAATAAGGGGAGGGAAGGAAGCGTATTCAGGATGAGTGAAAACAAATCAACTGGGGACATGCATTCAGACTGGAGGGAGGCAAATTTATTTATTTTTTTTATTTTATTAAACTCTAGGATTACAAATACCTTTGAGCAGGAACTGCTCATTTACAAAGGTTCCACGTCAAAGGATGTAGGGCAACATACATACAAAGGTCAACAATGGTTACAGTCTTAAAAACACAAAGATGTTTAAGCATTTATTATACAGCCAAAAATGGAGAAAGACAACATAAGCCAGCTTCAGGCAAGTTTCAGGGTGAACAGTATATAGTTTGTATACGGTAGGAGGAAGTCAGGAAGAAGTAGGTAGGCTAAAGGGCCATTGTCGGTGAGTAGAGGTGGGTGACAAAAGTGCGAGGTGGATGGGCTGGAGGGCCCCATATCTGAAATTGCCATTAGAGAGGGGAGAGAGTGGGTGAGGCAGTGTGGTTGGGGGGGGTTAAGGGGTGAGAGTGGGGGAAACTGGTGCCAAAAAAGTGACCTCTACGGGAAGTTACAGGTCACCTTCAACTAGGGTAAAATGAGGAGGCAGTTACTTAGGAAAGGCAGTCACATTGAGTGGTAGAGGCAAGGAATAGTCAGAGTTGCCTTTTAAAGGGACCAAGCATTGCAGTTGTAAGTATTTCTTTGTTAAGGATATTGTACCACTGAGGAGCCCTGTGCATGAATGATCTGTGACCCATTGTGGTCCGGCATCTGGGGAACTGGAAGGTTTGATATAGAGCACTGCATGTAAGCTGGGTACTGCTGTTGGCAGTAAGAAGCTTTGCCACTCCTGATGGCATGAGCCCGAATAGAACTTTTTTGGTTAACAAGCAGGTCTGGTATTGTATTTTACTAAGTAGTGGTAGCCATCCAGCCTGGGTGTACAGGTCAGAGGTGTGTGTTAGGAGGGTGGCACCCGTTAGAAGCCTACAGGCCTTGTTGAGTGTCACCGATATCCTCCGGAGGGCAGTAGGGAAGCAGAGTCATAGATGACTAGACCGTAGTTGACAATAGCGGTGATGGAGCTATAGATGGCCAGTCTAAGGGCATCAGTGGTCATGCAGTGTTTGTGCTTGTGGAGCAGGCCGATCCATATGTTGGCAGCCTTAGCTACATTACCAATGTGCTGCGTGTAAGAAAGGGAACTGTCCAAGGTGATGCTGAGATATTTAAACTCAGGAACATGCTCAAGTGAAGTGCCCACGTGGTTCTTGATGGTGAGGGACAGGGGTTTATACTTGCTCCATATGTTGCAGAATGTCATGACCTTAGTTTTGCTGTAGCTCAGGACGAGTTTATGTGAGCTAAACCACTCTTCAACATCTCTGAAATCACACTGCAACTGACTCTCAAGTTGTTTAGAGTCTTGGTTGCTAGTAAACAGTACGGCGTCATCCACATAAAATAATATTCTCTGTTGGCAGATGCTAGGGAGGCTGTTCAGGAAGAGAGAAAAGAGTAATGGCCCCAGTATAGACCCCTGAGGGACACCTGAGAGGACTGGTTTTTCATCAGACGTGACAACAGCAATCCTAACACGTTGGACCCTTCCCCTGAGATAGCTAGCAAACCAGGGCACTGCATGCTTGGAGAGCCCGAGAGTGACCAGTTGCCTGAGTAGGAGTAGGTGGTCAACAGTTTCCAAGGCCTTTGTCAGGTCAATGAATACTGCCCCCCCACAGATTCCTTGGTCGAGGGTGTCATGGATGAATCCAGTAAATTCCAACAGTGCCGTGGTGGTACTATGCCCCTTTTCAGAAGCCATGCTGTTCTGGGTACTGGATTTCATATTTGTCCAGGAACTTGACAAGCTGGTCCAAGACTATTCATTCCAGAGCTTTAGATAAGGGGGGAGGATGGAGATGGGCCTGTAGTTGGTGTGCAGTGACTTGTCTCTACTTTCGTTTACAGGTGTGATAGTCGCCTGTTTCCAGAGTGATGCGAATTGACCCAATCTTAGGGAAAGGTTGAAGATCTTTGTCAGGGGTTCAAGGATTTCATCTAGGACTAGTACAAGCAACTTCAGGTTGAGTGAGTCACCACTGTAGCCAGTTTTGCGGATGGCCTTGCATATATAGGTTCTGGCTAAGTGCATTGGGATCTCTTTGAAAACGAACTGCAGAGCTGTGTGTACTTGGGGTGCAGTGTCAAAGGGGGAATTGGTGGTGGGGGCATTGAAAAAATCAGGTGGAAGGACACTGCAAAGGTTGGAGAACACATTGTTGAATGTATTGGAGATGGTACCTAGGTCTAGCATAGGTGTTCCATTAAAGCTGACCATGGTGGGTGGTGCCTTAGTATCCTTGCCTGTGAGGTCCTTCAAGTTATTCCGAAATTTTTTCACATCACACCGGGAGTTGGAGTGTGCCTCCCTAAAATATTTGCTTTTAGCCTTCCGTATAGCTCAGGTACAGCCATTTCTTGCAGATTTGTATTTTTGAATGTCCTCTTGTGCTGATGTGGCTCAAGCACAGTGCCAGAGGTGGTCCCTTTGTTTGAGCCGTGCTACAAGCTCAGAGTTTATCCATGGGTTAGACCTGCCTTTAACCTTCATCTTTTAAGTGGTGCATGGATATCACAGGCCACCATAAAGTGGCTGATGAACAGTTCCAAGGCTTTGTTTATATCACTGAATGAGTCAATTATTGACCAGTCCAGTCTCCTTAGATGTGATTTTAGCAGCTGAAGGTTCCCCTGCTTGAGTACCCTGGTGTATATTATTTTAGGAGTGGGCTTGGTGAATTTGTTAGCCTAAGAGCAGATAACAGGTGAGTGGTCACTTAAAGAATCAGGGAGTACAGACACCTTAGAGATTCTTTTGGGGCAGTTTGTCAGTATCCAATCAAGTAGAGTGTAGGTCCCTGTCCTATAGTTGCACCTAGTGGGGTTGGAGAAGAGCTGTGTGAGGTGTTGTGCCGTGACAGCATCCTTGTAGGTGCAGGCCTCAGGTGAAAGCCAGTTTATGTTAAAATCACCCAGAATTATGGTCTCCAAATTATGGTGTAGTCCCATGAGGTATTCCGTGATGTTGTTGAAACCACTGGCCTGGTCCTTTGGGGGTATGTATACAGAGACTATAGTAAGATTTTTATTATGGGCCCCTAGGAGAATTTTGATGGTGAGGACCTGAGATGGGGATCCTGGGTTAGAAAATGGGATGACATGTCCCATGAGGGTATCTTTCAGGTAGATGGCACAGCCACCACCCCGTTTTGAAATCCTGTCCTGCCTGAAGTTAGAGTATCCAGAAATTGTGACCACAGTGTCAGGGATCTTAAGGTTTAGCCAAGTTTCAACAACAGAGAGGATGTCAGGATTGTGTTGTTGAATTCAAGTTTGGAGGTTACCAAGTTTACTGAGGAGGCTACAGACAATGATTGACGCCAATGTGAGGGATCCCACCCTCCTATTCTGGGGGTGAGCGGTTGGCCCAACTGGTCCTGGGTTGGGGTGTATGTTTCTGGAGAACAGAAGTAGCATAAAAAGAATTCTCAGGAGAGAGGTTTTAAGTATTTTGAAAGCTTGCTTGTTTGTTAGGTGTCTGTGCACCTTGGTGCTACGGTACCGGGGTTGTCCAGCCTTGTTGCAGAGAACTGCTAATACTTGTAGGTTCCTCAGAAGGCTGAATGCTTGTAGCTTCAGAAGGTAACCAGTGTGTTAGATAGGAGTGAGTTGGCCATGGTATCATTGTGTTGGATCCCGGAGGTCATATCCAGTGCATGATGCAGGGCAGAGGGTGGCATTGGCTGGCAGGTAGATCGAGAGGAGGTGATCTCAGGAGAAATGTGACACTACAGCACTATCATCACCACTACTAGCAATGTGGAATGCAGGTTTAAAACAGCCATGATTTGGTTTCAGGAAAGAGACACAGTTTGACTGAGAGTGGGCACTGTTTAAGGCTAAAAAAATAGCAGTTTGTCAATTGAGTGATACCTGGTGGTTAAGTCAAGAGTCAAAAGAAATGATCAACAGCTGAGGTCCAGAGACACAGAATGTGTTAAAATTCCTGAAGGTGATTAACTGTGCCTGCGCATATGCAGGATGTGAAATCCTTTTGTCTATATTCTTCTTTGTCATTCAAAGAGGTTGCTGAAAAGCCCACATACAGATCATGGATCAGGTCAGATGAAAATGTGGATTCAGGCAGGAGCCAGGGTCACTGAGTTTGTCAGATTTAGTTGCTACTCCTATGTTTTGCTTGGGATAGCTTTCAAAAAGTTGATTTTAAAATGAAAATGCAGATACCTGGTGATGATGTTTTGCAGAAATCCAGCCCAGGAGACTTTCACAGATGTAGTGAGCAAGAATGGTGTAGTTACTCCAAGCAGAAAACCATGTAAAATCCACAAAATGAAGCTACAGACACAGACAAACACAAGCACCCACCACACAGACCCAGGAGGCATGGCCATTTAGGGGGAATATGAGCGGGCAGTTCCTCATTGAAAGAGTTGTGGGTCCTTGTAAAAGCTGCCAGAATAGGTGGTGGGAGTAGATTCGGTGAGCAAATTCAAGAGGGCCTGGGACAACTACATGGGGCTAAATAAAGGTATAAATGGCCTGAAATAAAGGGAGTAGGATAAGCCAGACAGTGCGGGGCAGACTAGATGGCCCAGAGGATCCTTTTCTGCCAGCAGATGTCTGTGTTTCTGTGTTTCTGAGCCACAACTGTCACGTCCTCCCACTCCTGAGCCCAAATTACAATGTCCTCAGACTCCTGAACCCCCTCCCAAGCACTGGTGACAGCCCATAAAGCCCATTACCCTACAGGCAAGCTCCTTTTCCTTCCCCTAGCACTGACTGCAGACTCTTGAGCTTATGCCGTTGACCCCTCTGCAGTGCTTGTCCCTGTCATCCCCATGAATTGTCTAGCCTCAGAGGAAACATACACAGGTACTCCGTTTTATAACTTTTGATTTTAAAATTTGGGCCTCCATCTTCTGTCTTCCCCCACTTTATACAATGAAAGAACTGCTTCTGCTGACCCACATACTACAAGTCTTCATGTCCAAGCACAAATGACCTGGCAGCCTGCTAGGTGGCACTGCTGAGCCACTTACTAGTGCATGCTCAGTTTAATGAGACAGCTGCAAAGCACTGAGATAATGTGGATGTGCACAGAGCTACAAAGATCCAATAAGGATGTCCTGCATGTAAACATGTAGCTGAAAGTTAACCCAGTAAGTCTGTTGTTAACCACTAACCATTTACCTAGTAACTCCAGTGCACATGTATACACAGTAAGAGTAACACTTTCCCGGTGTAGAACTACGCAATGTGTTTCTGGTGACCGGTCTGAGCAAAAATGTATAATGTTTTTAAAAGAAATCCCACCCTATGCCATAATCTGTTTGCTAGCATCTACCCCCTCCCACAAGCCAGAGCCTTGTAACTTATAGAGAAGAAATTAACCACATCAGTAGCAAAGGCAACACATTAATCCTTGGTAATTTTAATTTACCGGATATGGATTAGCAGAAACTGGCAGCATCCAGTGTGGTGGGCAACATATCTCTTGATATAACAAGGGAGTGTATCCAATGCAAGCAAATAATGGAACCAACTAGATGTAATGCATACATGTGATGTCTTCTGTTCTGGCCGGGACAGTCCTGTCTTTTTAACTAAACTCCTGCCCTCCCCCGCACAGGAAAGCAAATCTCCCGATTTAGAAAAAAAATCTGCATTTGCTATCCATTCATTTAATGATGTGCCAGCAGCCACCGTGCTTGTACCTCATTAAAAGTATCTAGCTGTATGCAGTGAGAAATAGGCTGGGCTTCGTTCATTTGTGCAGACAGGTTGGAAGGTAAAGAATTTCATGCTGCATGTCCAAGCGCCTTCACTCACCCGAAAATGTAGCACAGCATAAGAAAACACGTTACAGCTTTAAATTTAACCGGAGGGGTTGCTTCAACTATTTAAGGGCCAACTCGGTGCGTTTACACTTTCTTCCTCCCGAAAAGCCAGTCTCCTGCCTAACTTCACAAAAACCTCCCTCCTGCACAGATTTATATCATCACATGTATGGTAATGATATATTGGATCTGGTATTAACCAACTTTAATGAAAATTGCACTTATGAAATGTGTGACCCCATAGCCTCTAATGATCATGCCACTATAATTTTTAAATTTAAATTATATTACTACTGTGTGAAGGGAAAGATAGTATTATAACATGTCACCTGGTCATTGGCCAGCACACATCACCTGACCATGGATTCATTCTCAAGTAATCCATGGTTGGTTTGAAGAGTCTGTGCATACACGTACAGGTGTTGCCATGACTCCGTGTTTGCTGTCCAGAGCAAGTGCATAGATGTTGCACTGTGCTATAGGCATTACAATTGGGAGCGTATTGACACCCAGAATGAGGGGAGAGAACATATTACTGACATACACCGTGTGTGTGTCTCTCCCCCCCATTAAGGAAATCATAGTCACTGCACCCAGAACAGGAGGAGAGAACGGGTTAGTGACACACTGTATAGTGCCTGTGTGTGTCTCTTTCCCCCAGTTAGCAAATTTACAAATGTACTGTTCTCCCAGGTGCTTCCTAGTTGCTCTCTGTCTCTGTCTGTTACTGTGTTATGTTGTGTAGCAGCATAGCAGCTTACATGCAGTTTCTCTCTTGCGGAAACAGTACCAGTTCTTTACATAAACACTGTTGTTCACTTTTTATCCTGGAAATATAACTAATAATGTGAGCAGGGTGATTGGGAATTGTGATTGAAATGATGTGGGAGATGTAGAAAGAGGGACTACTATCTCTCAGCACAGCCTAATCCACTGGACCAGATAATGTGGCACCTAGGCTATTAAAAGAACTGGCACCCCCCCCCCCTTTTCATTTTTAATAAACCATTAAAACAGGGTGAGGTTCCTAAAGACTGGAAAATAGCCGAAAGGGTCTCAATACAAAACAAGCAATATTAAATGCTAAGGTTTACTTGCTTGTATTTGCTTTGTAGTTGTTGGGCATTGGTAGCATAGCAATTAAAATTAGCAAATTAATAACATGAGTTGTACTAATGAAATTGTCATGATTGGGAAATGAAGCAGTACACACATAATGCTGTTGTTTTCTTAGATTGTGACCATGAATTTTCAAAACTGTAGTTCCTATTACACCAGCATATGAACATGACAGGTGTCATTTATATTGGTCAGAAACAAGGAAGAAATAAGTCACAGGTGAAAGGGTTAAAAAAGGGCTTTCAGTCCTAAAGATAGATAAGGTTCAGGGGTCAGATGATATGAATCTGAGGCACTCAGGGAACTGGCATCGGAACTGGCTGAATGTCTGGTGGGGTTATTTAATAGCTTAATTTAGTCAAAAGACTGTAGTGGACATAATTCTGCTCCATAAGAGTTGAGTTCAGGCCTGTCAGTCATACCTCTATTGTGGGTAAACTGATGGAGACACTAGTCAAAGAAAACCTAGTGGACTATCTAGAGAAGAATGGGCTCAAAGACAGTAAACAGCACACAATGTGGCAGAGATACATCATTTTGGAACAAGGGACATGTGATCTTGAAATGTGGTAGTGATCTGCACTCAGAGAATAATGTGTGAATGCAAAATTTCAGAATGTGGGTATGACATGCAATCTCAGAAAGTTTCAGGGATATGATATTTTGGAATGTTGAGGGGACAGGCCATTGTGAAATGTGTCAAGAAGTACAAACTAGGAATGCAGGGACATGCAATTTAAGAATGGGGAGATGCATCATTTTGGAATGAGGGACATGCAATTTCAGAATGTAGTAAGGATGAACGATCTCAGAATGTAGTGAGGGTACATTATTTTAGAATGAGGGACGTGTAGAATTTGAAATGTTGTGGGGATGCACGATCTCAGTGTGGCACACACATGCAGTCTTGGAATATTATAGGGATGTGCAATCTCAGAATGTGGCAGGGATGTGCTTTCTTGGAATATGGCAGGGATATGTAGCAAGGAATTTGGCAGAGTGGATAATCCTGGAATACAGTGGGGATGCACACTATTCAGATGAGGCAGGAAACACAATTTCATTCTGAAACTGCTGGACCATAACACATTCCAAAATTGTTAGCACCCACATTTCCAAATTGTTCATCACCACTGCAGTCTGACGTTGCATGTCCCCACCACATTCTGAAATTGCATGTCCTTGCTACATTCTGAAATTGTGTATCCCCCTATTCTGAAACTGTCCCAGTCACATTCTGGTATTGTTTGTCTCTGCCACATTCCAAAATTGCATGTCCTTGCTGCATTCTGCCATTGTGTCCTCTAGCCACATTCTGACATCACATGACCTCCCCTTATACTTTCCAGCATTGTTTCCCCTCCACATACTGGAACATACATGTCCCCAATCCACATTTCTTCATTCTGTGCCCCTGACACATTTCAAAAGGTACTCAAAAAGTGGTTTCAAATAGCATCGATTCTAACAGAATAGTATCAACACATAACAGCTGTAGCAATACGACATGTTGTTAATGGCTTGACTACACGCTTTCGTTTACAAAAAAAGTTTCTAGCCCCAATGGTTCCAAAGTTAGGGATTTCAAAAGGTAATTACTTTAAAACTGGATATATTTGGAACTGTTAGGACTAGAGACTTCCTTTTTTAAATGAAAGCTTGGAGTCAGCTTAATTGATATATCAATATATGATGTTGCTATAATTTCTCTATATCTATGTACAGTATCTATCTATCTATCTGTCTATCTTTCTTTTAATGGGCCTACACAACCAGAGTAGTGTTATGCTTGAGCAACTGTGGTAACTGTTTGGCTGTTTGTACTGTCTATTCCATGGGGAATTAGCACCCTGTAGAGGTACCGAAGGCAAGGAACCCTTGAAGAGGGTTCCACCTCTAGGGGTGCCTCAGGAAAGATTCCGTTGGCTAAAGGTACCTCAGGAAGGAGCCTCAAAAGGAACATTGAGCAGTAAACATTGACTATGAGGTAGAGAAGCAGATTGACATCAATGAGACAGCTTGATGAAACGCAAAAGAGATGCACGGGTTGTCAGGATTGCACTGATAAAAAGGATTGCATTGATGACATCAAGGAGCTTAGTAAAGAGAGAGGGGATGGTGAGTAGGGCCACCATCCATCAGTGGAAACCTAGCTAAGGAAACTAGGGAATATACTATAAACAACTAACTACATTTTATGACCATCAGCACGAAGGAGAAGAAAACCCACTTTTTAAATGGAGAAAACTTCTGGGAATACAAGGCCTAGGTCACCTTCCCTCCAGGCTAGGGGTAGTTTATTTAGTGACAGCTCTGCTGCTGCAATTTAGAAACCCACTCAAAGGGGAGGAAATATCACAATTTGGTGGAAAACTCTCACAATCCCTCTAACAGGAACACCATGAAGAATTGCGGGAGGCCTCTGCAACAACGGGTACTCCTGAAGTGAGAATGGACCTCCAAGGCAGGAGAGAACAACAACAACTGCTGAGGCACTCTTAGGCCCTCAGCCAGCCTACTGACTAAAACAGATCAGATGAACCAAAGGTAGTCTTAAGGAGAATAGTTTTTGAAGGTGCCAAGGCATCGCCATAGCCAAAGGGGCTCTCTTGGGCTTAAGGGCCCCACCCCTTAGCAGCTGAAGTCTTAAATTCTTCATCAAGAGGTGCCGCCAATTAGTTAGACAACTGAAGTTCAGCCAGCAGTAAGGACATTCCCACTGTGGGCCAGATGAGAAGGACCCTGTCCCGAGCTTCACATGCTCAAGGTGTGGACTTTGTGGGTGCAGAGCAAGACCATCATCTACAGGGTAAGCCTAGAACCAGAAAAGATAATGGCCATGGTTGGCGTGCCTCCAATTTATGAGTGAGCACATGAATCAACTTTGATGTGCTAGACAGAAGGAGGCTAGGTAAAGTCAGCAGCTATAAATTAGGTAGCCGGTTATTGACGATAAGGCTGGGTGAAGCCAGCAGCTATAAATTAGGAAGCAGGTTAGTGATAAGGAGGCCGGACAAAGCCAGTGGTCTGGGTAAGGTAGGAAGCTGTACTGCAAGCCATTTGATAGTAGTAGCAGCCAGTGGAAAACAAGCCAACCAGTTCCATTATGGAAGACAAATTAATGGTGATGTAGAATGTATGTGTTTAGGCAGTGAGAGGCTGTGATGCCAGTGATTAAATCAATGAAGTTTAGCAAATAGGAGATATGTAGCAGCACTTGCAACAGCATTTACAAAAGCAATAAAATGGGCAGCAGCATAGGTAAGCATGATGCATCACAAATAAAGTAAGTTGAATTATGTATGTGCTTGGCCAACCAGTTCCATAAAGGAGTAAATCATAGTTTACATAAAAGTATTTGATGCTGTGGTTTCAGCATGAATAGTGAATAATATGATTGCATTAATATTGAATTTATATGATTGGCATGAATACCTATTCCAGAAAATGAGCACACAGTGCAGTAACAGAATGCAATGAATATCTGAAGGCCATGTAGGCTGCAAGGTTAATGATTTATACAGATGGATAATTGAAAACCACGTATGCAAGAAAGCAGGGAAAAATCATATAGCTTACATAAAGCATGCTCCTGCTACTTGGAGCCACGATACCCCACCGTTACATCACAGTCCCCCACCATGGGAATAACAGGAAGCCACAAGCTGAGCACCATGAGAGCAAACACCACTGTAATGTTGACAGGGTAGGAATCCCCAAAATAGAGGTGATTTCACTGGCAAGGTCCTAGTTAAAGACACAGCCAAATGATAGCAAGTCGCTGAGGTAGTACGGCAACAATAAATTGCAGCAGAGCCACATTACACTGCAGAAAGGCAAGCAGGGAAATTAAAAGCTGGGAGTAGTAGCTGCCTGACTAGGCTAACACTGAATGAATTGAACACAGTTGTTGAGACAAACAGCACAGCAGAGAGTGGCAGCTAGCTGGAGTAGGACAAGCCTGGACCAGGTGCAAACAATTAAGGTGGATAAGCACAGAGACAGCAGAAGCAGGGAAGTAGCAGCTGAGCTGAAACATACAGATAACTGCAGCTGCACTGAGGATTTGTTGAAATCTGGTGAGTAAACAGGAGCCTAACAGCACAAGCCCAGGATTAGCATAATACAAACAAAGTGCAACAGGATAATAGAAAAACTAGAAAACAACCAAAAGAAAGAAAATGCAAAACAAAAAAATACCAACACAGGAGGGCAGGAAACAAGCAACACAAAGAAGCATGCAGCAACTGGAGGCAAGCAATACTAATCAAAAAGCAGGAGAAACACAATGAACAGAAGTCTTGCACCAACCAAGCAGAGCCTTAAGCACAAATGAAGGAGGGGGACAAATGCAGGGAGGGAGCCCCAGCAAGCCCCAGGGAAGAAGGCAGAGATGGACAAAGCCTCTGGCCATACAGAACAATTGCTTCAGCGGGAGGCTGGGAGGAACTGCTTATATAGCTCAGGAAGGGGGGCATGGCTGGTTGCTCACCCCATTGAACTACAGATATAGCCTTTCAAATCCATCTGTCTGTCTGTCTATCTATCTATCTATCTGTATATCTGTCTATCTATCTGTCTGTCTATCTGTCCATCTATCAACACAAAATGGTTTGACAAAATCTATAAATGTCTTGTTATTTTAACATACTTACTGTATCAGAAAATATAGACATGTTACAGCGTAGGAATACTGTACTGTTAGGGTCTAGTCATGTTAACTGGACACCAAACTCTTATTCAAGAAACTTAAGTTTCTAAGCGTAGCAGTTCAAAATGTACAGCTTTCAAAATATAATTTCAAGAATTAAAAAATATTATAAAAAAAATTCCTATTTTGGAAATGGTTGGATGATATTAGTTGTTCGGTTTAAGAATTAACACGTTATTTTCTATTTTATTGCATTGTAAATAAGCATATTTAAATAAAAGTGTATATATTTTGTGCTTTAGTGTTTTTCACAGATGGATCCTTTTAGAAATCACAATAAGGCACTTCAGGCAAGGTTCACTGTGAGAGTTACCCTCATCTCATGTGGTATAAGCACTTGGCTAAGTCTTATGCTACACTGGTTATAGCATGGGTAAATCCCACAGCAGCACACACCTTGTTGTGCACTATTGCTCAATTTTTAAATTAAACAGCAAGCAAAACATCATTTTTGAATAGCAATAGGAGTAAGAATCTTGGGAGGGTGGGTTGCATCATGAGATATTACCACACCCTGAGTGATTATGCCACAAGGCAACCTCACAAGGAATAGTTCTTTCTCATGATAGTGTGCCCTCTCCCCTGAGGTGCCCCACTGTTTTGATCACCAAGTCCCAATGTTTTTCAGTTGTTAATGCTAGGAGTTTGCTTCCAAACAAGAAATACATTGGTTTGTTATAGAAACATAAAATTCGCAGGCACATAAGGACAACTTGGTCCACACTGTCTGCCCTTTTTCCCTGCCTACAGTATCACTGCAGATCCTACTTTTTCTCTGGTCCATTATCCCTCCAACCTTTCTTTTCCCCAAAGATTCCCTTGTGTCTGTCCCCTGCCTTCTTGAACCCTATGACTGTTTTCACATTCCCCACCTCAGCTGGTATGCTGTTCCAGGAATCCACCACTCTTTCTGTGAAGAAGTACTTTCTCACATCTCTCATGAATTTACTTCCCCTTCATCTTGTCAAGAAACATTGTTACTAATTCACTCATCTGCCATGACAATTGCGCAATATTTTCAAGACATAAGTTTATCATTACGGTCTCTGTACTGAATCAGAATTCTGAGTGTCAGAATTGTTTTCATATTGGTCTACTAGGTGACAGAGCTGGATGCTGGTATCCATACCACTTGACATAATTCTTTTATTTTAATTAGAAATTTTTAAGTGCATTTTCAATGCTCATGAAAAGTGAAACTGAGGCCCTCTGTTTGATTATATGACAGGTACCAAACAGGTGGGTGCAGTGCAGTCCTATCCACATTGCCCTGCCAATGTGTTTTAATCCTGTTATACAGGGGCAGCCATGTAGATAAGAGGATCAGATTCCAGATCCATTCAATCCTTGTCTCACAAGTGAGACTGCCACCAGTGCCGGGGTTTTGTGATGTGGGTAGCTGCCCACTAATAACCAGCATGAGGACAACAACAGGTTTCGTATCACCCACCAATCATCCATTAGCTAATAATGTTTTTTGGTTGCTACCAACTAGGGCCAGATTCGAACTAGTGATCTACAGGTAAAAGGCTCCATAACCCACTACCAATCCACTGAGCTACCCAGTACCCCAGTCTATAAGAATTAAAGATAGGAACATATAATTTGCCAGCAGATAAGGATTGCTTGGTGCTCAGTCTGCCAGTTTATCCCTCCCTACAGTGAAATTATTTGAAAACATTTTAATCTGTACATATGTTTAAAGTCATTATGCATATGTTTCAGGTTCCTGAATCTGTAACTGTTCACTGGACAGCAACTGTGTATCAAGATGGTGCGTGCCAAGACCTGGACCCTGATAAAACACTTTGAGGGCTTCCCTAAGCATAGTGATTTTGAGCTGAAGGAAGAAGAGATGCCAGAGCCAAAGAATGGAGGTAAGAACTTCATCCCCAGTCTCCCAAGCCCTTAATTTCTATTTTGTGTCCAAGGCTTTCCCGATCCACAACTCTTACAGTATTTATATGCAATCACATAACTTGCTGCATGAGTTTTGTATGTGTTGGGGGGGGGCAAAATAGAAAATACATAGAAAATGCTCCAAGTGGAAAGCTTTCTTTGTCAGTGCTATTGTACATCTTGCCGAGCTCTGTATGCAGTCAGGTTATATTTGAATTAACTTCAGCCCCACCCCCCTCCACCACCACCCAGCTACAAACACCCATGAAGTGCAGTATAATCTGCTTCCACTACAATTCACGACTGACTCCATGTCAGTGTGTCTGTAGTGCAGTACCTGCTGTCCGGAACTCAGATGCCATACAGAAGATTGGAACTGGGAAAGGAACCCCACCTCCAGGTACTTGAAGAACAGGGAAATCATTAGGAGAGTGTCAGCAGGTGGGTGGTGGGGGGATAGACAGCCCCTCAACATTGGTGAATTATTAAAAAGCTGAAGTGGTTTCAATACATAATGAGCATTTTTTAATTATTAAAAAGAGCTCTGGTACAGTATATTTAAAGTAGAGATTAGGTGGGTGGAGGGGTGAATAGGAACTCCCAGTCTGGCGCTGTAATGAATTACATAATTCGTCTTCTGCAAAGTTACACATTAGAATAAAAATTATCTGCAAAATCTGCTGGTTTAATGACCCCCTATTAAGAAACATTGCAGTATTTTTCTATCTAATATTTCATAATTTATGTACAATATGTTTGTTATTTTAATTCAGCTTTTCTTGTCCCCCTGTCTTCTCTTTCCACCTCAGTCAAACTATTCTTGTTCCACTGTGGTTTGCCCTCTGTTGCCCCTTTATTTGGATTCTCATGTTGAGCCTCCCATTCCCCTGCTTGCCCTTGTTTGGTGTGGAGATGAGTCAGTTGGTTGGGGCAAGAGAATGCCAGTCCAAGTGCATCACTATAATTTTGTGTGTGTGTGTGGGGGCGGGGTCTATAGCCTAGCAGGCCAAGGATGGATGATGCATCTGTTTTTTCCCCATTTCTCATTCTGCTTGCTCTGCAAAAGAGTCGACAGGTGCAAGTGCCCAAGTTTGCTTCTTGGCCAACTGCAAGCATTGCTGCAGGTGCAGCAAAGGTGGTACCCCCTCCCTGGCCATGAAACACTGCCAGAAGCAAAAATCTCCCATACATGGACCCCCAGATCTCAGGGAGCACAGGTTCACTCCCAAACAGAACTGCCTACATGAGAACATGATACCACTGAGCCACTGTGTGACACCTTATGAAGTATGCTTTGTGGAAAAAAGTTGGAAAAAAATAACACACTTTAGAATTTTGCATAATTTTGAACTCTTTTCATGGGACTTTATTAAAAAATTCAGTGCATTTTTTTTTTCAGGGTATAATAATGCACAAACATTTGTTGACATTGGATAATGTTTCTAACAAAAGTGTGCACACACAGACTAAAATTTCCACACACTGTTGCAAATGCAATAAAATTATTTTAATTTTTAAAAAGCTACCACATCTTGTGAAGTTTGCCGGCCAAACAAGAAACAAGCAGGAGTCCTGAATGACTGACTGCTCTGGTGCTTCATGGATTGTCTCAGCTTCATCAGGAGGCTGTCATCAGTTGGCTATTAACTGCTTAAATATCCCTCCTTTACTAATTAAGCTGTAAGCTATGACAGGTTGTACAGTACATTATGGTGGGATATTGATAAACCTCGAAGTCCAAGGTGAAGCCAAGGGCTTTAAACACCCAAGAAGTGCTTTTATCCCTCAGTTACACACACCCTGGAATACCTTATTGCAATTATAAAATGGTTTCCTTGTTTTTTTTTTTTATTTTATTTTAATTTTAGGACAAAGTAATGAGGTTCAGAAAGTTAAGCATTTCTGACCTGTGTTGTTGTGCTGGGATAACAGCATGGTCATGTGACTGGATTCCACCAATCACAGTACAGTAGTTCTATTACAGATTTTATAATAAACAATACAATCAGTTATCATCCATTTAAGTATTTACTTCCTTAAATTATAGATCAGTAATCAACTAGTTTCTATAAATGGAAGCAGAATCAGGCGGGAGAGCCTCAATGTGCATGCTATGAAAGTCAGTAGGGGGAAGGACACATGACTGAAACTTTTAATAGCATGCAGGGAATACACAAAGTGGACACAAGCAAGCTGATCACAGATAGTGGCACACTACCAAGGTGAAGAAGAAAAAAACGGTGGGGATAGGTTTAAAAAGGTCATTAGAAACCTTACTTCTTCACAGTGCAGGTGATGGAAAAGTAGAATAGGATGCCCGTAGAGGTGATCAGTGCAGAAACAATTGAGGAATTCATGTGGGGATGGGCTAGATATAAAAGGCTGATTAAAAGAGATGGGGAGGACGGGGAGTGGGAATAATTATAGACCCGTCCCCTAGGGTGTATGCGCCATCTCACCTGGCAGACTGAGCAGACTATGAGACCGTCTTCTGTTGACAAGTTTCTGTTTCTACGTAATTCAGAAGATGTAAGGGAGGATGTAGAATTCCCATGAATGGAACAAAAATTTAACACAGTAATACCCAAATATTAGAAACCCGATTACCCAAACTTGGCAGTGAATCCAAAATCAAATACTAGGACCTGTGCACATGCTCTTTTCCATGGCTTTATTAGACTGCAGTATGTAATTAAAATATACATATTCATTCATTCATTTCAAAAAAATTACTAGGAAAGACATACTGAGCTGAAATAGTTAATTTCCAGATGTGTCCTGTGGGAGGGAGGGAGGAAATGAGGAGAGTACAGCAGTAAGTTACACCAGTCAGTTACACAAATCAGAAATACAAGTTAAACAATTAAGTAGCAACACAATTAACAAGATGAGCTAGACAGCGAATCTGAAGAGCAACAAGTAACTTAAGTGTAAATTGGAACAAAAATGGAGTATGATAAAGCAGATGGCAGCAATTTGAAGCACAAATGAAGCACTGTCGGCCCTTCTTAACCTGGGAAAGATGGAGGAAACTAGCAGGGCAGGGGGGAATGAAAAAGGGCAGGAGTAGGAGCAGTGGGGCAGGACTGGAGGTGGCAAATGCAGGACAGGTTCAGAAACAATGGTGTGAGTGAGTACTAAATCCACAGAGGAGAGATTTGAGTGGGTAGTGGGAAGAAGGAGAAGTATGAATGGCAATGTCAAGAGAGACCCATAGTTTGGAGAAGCAGAAGAAGAAGGCAGCTTGGCCAGCAGAAGATTTTATGGAGTGAAAAGCAAGAGAGTGAGGGTTACAGCTGCAAACAGAGTAGGAAGCGGGGGACTAAAGGAGGAAAGAAAGGTAAGGGATAACCCAAGCCAGAATTTAGAGATGAAAGTAGTGCAATGAGCAAGGTGCCCAGCATCAGGGGAGACAAAGGAGATGGAGGAGTAAAGGGAACAAAGGTGGGTTCTACAGGGACAGTCTAGAGCAAAGCAGCAGGAAGAGGGAAACTGTGAGTCCATGCTGGCTAGGGTGGATTTGGGAGCAGCACTGTAAAACATTTCTCCATAGTGGAAGATATGGGAAGTGATCTTCAAGATGATCTCTCTGCAGACAGGAATGAGCTGGAAACTCATTTTATTCCTGTAAAGCACACCCAGTTTGGGGTGAAGATTCTAGTAGATGGTATTCACATGAACAGAGAACGACAGCTGACAATACAGCTAGACCCTGAGGTATTTAAAGGAGAAAACATCGTCAGCTGCAACACTATGAAGGGTATGGAAGGAGGGAAGGGGGTGAGCCTAGTTAATCTCAGCCTTGGTCCAAAAGCCACAAGACCATTTCTTAGCATTGAGAGACAGCTGAGTAACCTGAAACCAATGCTGGATGTTGATGAAGTCCAGTTGGAGTTGGGCTATGAAGTCAGAGGCAGAGGATCCAGAGACATAGAGGATCATGGCATCCACATACATGTGAATGGACAAAGAGGAACAGGCAGAGGGAAGGTCATTCATTATATGGAAAATAGAATAGACCCAAGGATGGATCCTTAAGTCTCCTTTATACAGTGGACTCTGCACTGCTCGCTGGGGTGCAAAGTGACTTTAACGTTACTTTTCTTGTCATCTACAGTCATGTCATATTGCATCCATGGGGAGCACACGCTGTCCTGGTATTCCTTGTTTTTCTGGGTTTGCCATTGAGTTTTCACAGTTCGTGCCACATCGTGGGGCTGTATAAACTGATGATAGCACTCACCTTGGTCTCAGGGCAGCCTCTTATGAGAGGCTCTTCAATTTCCCAGGATGCACGTCCCCATATTCAGTCCCAAGGCTCATGCATCCAGTATTCTGCCTGAGTTTAGCCAAATATATCTTGAGATACTAGAAAGAAAGCTGAACTCAGGAAAAGTAGTTATATTTCAGAAACAGGGACTGAAAATTATTTTAAAAGTGCTCCCGAAAGTGAAGCCATGATACTGGACATGTGCTTATGCATATTCCTATCCTACGGCTGCAAAGGTTAACACTCAACCTTTTGGGGGGAGGGAAGGGGGAGACAGGGACGGACATTAATTAAGCTCAGTGTCACCTTCTACTATAAGCAACAGGGAGAAAAGGAGCTTGAGGGAGCCTATGAAATGCTTGTGAGGAGAGAGGTGGGGAGGAAGTAGGAGAGAGGTGATGGAGGGAGGAGGTGGGGTCCCATCTGTTCTTCAACATGAATCCAAGGGGAACAGAGGAGACTGCACCCAGGAGGCCAAGGGGAGTAGGAAAGGGAGGGAGATGAGAGACAGTGAGAGTTGGGAGGGGGAGGGGAAGGGGGGAAGGGAGATGGGGAGATGGAAGGCAATTGGAAAGGGTAGGAAGGAGGAGGAGAGACTAGCTAGGAGGTGGAAGAGAGCAAGTGTTACAAGTAGCATAATGGAAAAGCGAAGAGAAGCAGCTGCCCTGATTGAACTAGTACAGATGAGTGGATACTATAATTAACCAGTTAACTAAGCAAAACTATTTAATTTTATATTGATAGAAACATAGAATTTGATGACAGATAAGGACCGCTCTGCTCACCTAAGCTGCCCATTTCCCTACCTAATGGATAAGCTGCTGATCCTAGCTAACCAACAACATACTTCCTCCTACCCCCCACTAGAATTGCCATATGTCTGTCCTATACATTCTTGAATTTCCCCACTGTTTTTTGACTCCATGACCTCCTCAGGAAGGCTGTTCCATGCATCCACAACCATCTCCATGAAAAAATACTTCCTCACATTATCTCTGCACCATCCCCCCTCTATCTTCAAATTGTGCCCCCGTGTTGTTACACATCTCTTTTTCTGAAAGGTGCTACCCTCTTGGACTTTTTTGATTTCCTTGAGGTACTTGAAAGTTTCTATCTCCTCCTTTCCTTGAGGGTATACATAGTAAGCTCCTTTAGTCTCTCTTCATATGTCTTCTGGTACAGATAAGGGGGTGAGCTCAGCTAATCTCAGCCTTGTGCCAAAAGTCATAAGACCATTTTTTAGCATTGAGAGACAGCTGATAACCTGGAACCAATGCTGAATGTTGGTGAAGTCCAGTTGGAGTTTTGCTATGCAGTCAGAGGCAGGGGATCCAGAGGCATAGAGGACCATGTCATCTGCATACATGTGAATGGACAAAGAGGAACAGGCAGAGGGAAGGTCATTCATTATATGGAAAATAGAATAGACCCAAGGATGGATCCTTAAGCCTCTTTTATACAATGGGTTCTGCACTGTTTGCTGGGGTGCAGAGTGACTTTAACGTTACCTTTCTTGTCATGTACAGTCATGTAGCATTACATCCGTGGGGAGCGTTCACTGTCCTGGCATTCCTTGTTTTTCTGGGTTTGCAATTGCATTTCTGCAGTTTGTGCCTCTCTGTGGGGCTGTATAAACTGATGACAGCACTCACCTTGGTCTCAGGGCAGCCTCTTAGGAGATGCTCTTCAAATTCTCAAGATGCACTTCCCCATACACCAGTTGGAGTTGGGCTATGAGGTCAGAGGCAGAGGATCCAGAGGCATAGGGGACCATGTCATCTGTATACATGTGAATGGACAAAGCGGAACAGGCAGAGGGAAGGTCATTCATAATAAGCAATGCAATCTGAGAGGTAAGGTAAGGTAAATAGCAGCAGTGCTATGAACCAGCACTATAGTGGGGTAAAACAAAATTAAACAACAGTGGTACAGTACTATAAAGGAACTTAACAGTAATACAAATTAAACAGGAGTGATGCTATGACGCAGCTCTGTAAGTAGGTCATCCAGCTGATTAAAAGCAGAGGTGCTGTGAGTCAGTTCTAATGAAAGATAATACAAATTATTAAAAACAGTGGTACTATAAAGCAGCTCTGTTGACAGATATTGCAGATTTATAAAAGCAGGGGTGCTGTGAGGCAACTCTATAGATAGGTAATATAGGCAAGCAGGCTTACCACTGGTCACAGGAAGTGACAGTCACCCAAGGCAAACACTGTCCCTTATGCTGCAGATTGTTATGCTCAAAGCCACTTAAACTAAGAGTCCATATACACGTATGGTTCTTACAGTCTCTGCATGAAATTCTTGGAGAATGTAGGCATGTGACCCTCCAGTGCACCAATCGGTGGGAAGTTTGACAGTGGTTGGGTTGGTGGGGGCTGCACTTCAATGCCTGCACCCCCAGAATGATCCAAAAGTAAAGCCACACAGTGTACCAAATTCCATAAATTATAATATTTGTTGTATCGACGCAGTGATTATACAAAATATAGCATCAGCAATCCAACTGAATGGGATGTTCCAACGTGCCCCGGTGTTTTGTGTGGGGGGCCTTTAAGACCCCACTGCAGGAAGTCCAGGATGAAAAGTGTAGTCCAACAGAACCAGTATGCTGTTAAAAGCAGAATAGGGGTGCTGCCCTGAGATGAGACAGAGAAGAGTAGCAGATAAGTACCAGGCAGCCCCAAGGTGTCTCAATCGGTGGGTAACTGGGTCTGCAGGGGTACTCTGTTATTCCAATTTAGTCAACGAGAAGGAGGAAACACTCTCCTCCTCCCCCACAATCCAGTGTAACCCCAATGAACACCCTGGTGCAATCTGGTCAGACAGGTGAGTACTGGAACCAGTGCAGTCTACTAAGGTATGTCAAATTATCTAGGAGTACCAGACAGAAATAATTTAGAATTATATCAGATGCAGTTCTGTGTTTCAAATGGTCCAGATGGAAACTGGTTTGTAGAAATATCCAAGGAAAGGGTCTGCTGAGAGGAGAGAAATACAGAAGGAGCAGCAGATAGGTTACTAAGCAGCTAGGAAAACTTCTGAGCCTCAAGGAGGTGCTAATTGCTGCCCCGGGACAGAAGCATCATTATCTTTTGTCCAAAGTTCTTTAACGTTGCCAGCAGCAGACAGCAGTCAAGTGTGTATATTCAGTGCTAATGGTTCTCACTGTAGCTGCTGTTTCCATAGACAAATATGTTGAATGATGGTTTTCCAAGAGATATTCCAATTTCAAATTGATTTTACACAAAAAAGCAGACACCTGATGATAAGATTTTTGAAGCAGTTCTGTTCTGGAAGCTTTCCCAGGTAATATGTGTAAAATGGTTAAGGTAATTCAGGGAGGAGCAAATGAAAAAGAACAAAACTAAATCTCTGACGAGGAGGACAGAAAAACTAACGCATTATTATGGCAGTCATCTTGAATTGTGGGGCTACCTTGTGTTTCTATGCATGGAATTCACTCTACAAGCAGAGATCAGCTGCTAAAGAGTCACTTCGTCTGCACTGCTATAATTATACAACCAAAATCCCACTATCAAAATTCTTTGTGTTGCAGAGGTGCTGCTGGAAGCCATTTATCTCAGTGTTGATCCTTACATGAGGTAAGAAATGGAATCCAGTCTTGTAAAGTTCATCATCCAGTGTTTGTTTCAGCGAATGCATTGACTGAATTTGTTCAAAGATGCAGTGCACAATTGAAATCCTAAATCAATATAAAAAATAATTATATGTCAATAATGAGACTGAGGAAAAAAGTTTAATTTTGGTAGATGAAAATGTGTCATGTTTGTCCCTTCTGGTCTTCAGTGGTGGAATTGCCAGAATGCAACAGGTAACATATTCTAGCACACTAACAGTATGACACTGTTAGGAAAATGTGGGCTGGAATAAACAATAATACCCTATCTAAAGCTGGTGTTAGAGTGTGCAAAGTGCAAGACAGCTCTTGTTAGAAAACATATACCTTCAAATATAGAGCAGAGCAGACTCACTCTACAGTGAACTGTGACAATTTAGTGCCAGTTATAACCAAAACATACAAGTAATAACCCTTTGACTTCTTAGAACTTGAACAAACGATGGTAATAATGCAAATAAGGTAACTGGTTTAAAAAGTGTATGCAGCGGAGGAAGCCACATGAAACACAATAACGTGCAGTAAGTGACGTCACAAAATACTAATGATACAACGGCTTAATTACCATTGAAGTACACTGTTCCATGAAGTACACTGCAGCATTTTGTGATATGCTACAGCTTTACTGTGTTGCATCCTGGTTGATGCTATAGCTGTGTGCCATGTCATGCAGTCTTTCACTAACCTGTTTCCTAGGCCTCTAGTGTTTAGTGTAATTGTATTCATTTATCGAAGTCACCTGTATATAATGTACATTTTTTACCAAGTTACCAACTTTCTGTAATGCTTCATACTCCATATATTGGTGTAATCATGGGACCCCATGAATTATTAAGGGTACTCTGGGGTCAGGGTGTCATGGTGAAAAGACTACTCCATCAGTCTTGTAGTTAAGGGTAGAGCCTTTGTGCAGCACTGTTCTTGGCACTGATCCCTGAGGAAAACCACTGAGTACCCGTCTCTACTTGGAATAGTGTCCATCTTCCACAGCCTTCTGTTTCCTGCCCCAGGTCGGTTAGTAGTCTGTCTTGTGTATGCTATGTATACATTGAATTGTTGGATTTTGCCTAGAATCATGTCATGTGCCACAGTGCCAATGGCCTTGCTTAACTCCAGACAAGACAGATAACATCTCAGGCCTAGCCCATCCACTTTCCTAGTTTACACCTGTAAAAAGGAATTATCCACCCCTAATAGAATCATTCTGCATGGAAACAAGAACCATGTTCTCAATCAAGTGTTCCATTATTCTATCTTTGAGACTATCAGCAATGATGTCAGGCTGACCAGCCTGTAATTTCCTTGCTTCCACCATTCCCCATTATATCAGTCCCAAAGCTCCATACCTGTCCGAACAGACAATGAATACTACAAGTGTCCTCCCCTGTGATCCTAGGGTGTATTACTTCTTCACTTTAGGGCTTAACTGGTTTGATCTTTGCCAGGGAGTCTTTGGTATGCAGACTCAATATGTAGTAGTAGACAGAGATACATCCCATATATCTAGATACAGTGTATCTGGATATTTCTTGGGAAATTCCTATTTACTGTATTTTAACTGGATTTCCTATAATATGTCTGAATCAATGGACTAATGTAATGGGGTGTGACTCTAACTGCCACTGTTTTCATTTAGCATCTCAGCCACTATCACCACTGGCTCTCTCTCTCTCACACCAGTTCCTCCCTACTCCCGTTTTCAAGAGCCTAGTTTCACCTTCTAGCTTTATTCTTCCATTTGTGTACTGGAAGAAGATTTTGGTGTTGTCTTCAGCTCCTGGAGCCATCCTAACTTCACATCACACCTTGGCATCCTTAATTCTAGTCTTGCAGCCCCTGAGCACTGCTCTGTACTCCTTGCTGGTCTGCAGGCAACACATCTATTTCCAGCAGTCATATACCTTTTTTTATCAAGATTAGTTGCCTGGGTTCCCTGTTGAACCAGGAGGGTCACTTCTTGACCATGTTTTCCTTATTGCTTACAAGGATCCAGTCTTCTGGAGCTGCTTTATGCATCTTCTCTGTGAATCGCTCATGGGCTCTGCATTACTAGCCTAGTGCAGCTGTTCCAGACCCGTGAGGACCAGGTCCTTCCTTTTGGGAAAGTCCATCTATATGAAATCCTGGGAAATTGGGACTCAGAGGACTGGCTAGTCCTCCCTGTCATCTGGAAGAAGGCTAACTGGCTGTGTTCACTGCCTGTCACCAGTTCTTTGGCAATTCACACTGGTGATGCCCCGATGCTCACTGCTGAAAACAAGGTAATAAGAGGCCTAAAACTTTGCTCCCTATTAAGCATGCTGTCCTATGGAGCAGTCTTTAAATGTGGACAGGAACTGGGTTCAACCTTGTAATTAGACTTCTCAAGATACCAATATATGCTCAGGAGCTTGGAGTGCCCAGAATAATCACTGTATGTGATATAACTGCTCTCATAATTTCCCTGACCAGCTGGCATTTTGGGGGTGTGTATCACCCCCAGGTGGCTCATTTATACTCCTTTACTCCTAACCTGGCTCAGATAGACTCTGTGGCACTTTTTCCTTGTCCTCCAAAGTGACTTCCTACATTACAATGAGAGCCAACTCATCCCCTTTCCTGTCAGGCCTATCCATTCAGAATTTCCTTTATCTCTCCTATGAGGTTTCTGGGAGTGCCATTAAGTCCAGGCCTTTAAACTACATTGGATATTTAGCCAGCATGTTTGCACAGCTGTTGTGCTACTGTACATCTTCCAATGTGGGCAACCAGGGATTCTGAACAAGCATGGGGAGCAGGGAGCTAACTGTTGAGAAGAGGTGTGGCAAAATGACAGCCAGTCCCTGCAGACACTGCCCCACCAGCCAGGCCCCCTCCTCTGCTGGATCCAAGTCTTCAGAGGGTAAGGGCTAACCCAATGGCCCACAATGGGTGGAAAGAAATAGGCGAAAGAAGGTTTAGTAGATGCCTGGCAAAGGGTGATGACAGTGCTGGAGTGACTGGCTTAAAGGGGTAGGCTGGATTGTAGAAGTACAAACACCTCTATGGAAAAATAGAGTGCATAAGGCCATCAAGCTCTCCCATCGTGTTGGAAGTGTTTCTAAATTCTAAGATTAACCTGCATACAAGTTACCTCCCTGTACTTCCTCTACTCCTTAGGTCTCCTTTCGTGGCACTCCCTGCTTTGCTTTGCTTCTTCCAGGTTTACTTTGCATCTGCCTCTTGCTCTTAGTGATCCTCATCCCATCCTCTAGTTAAAATTCCATTGACTGACCAGTCTATTCTCCTGACCAGCACCCTCCTTCCCTGCTGGGACTACAGGTGTCCTCTGTCCAAGATGGCCCTTCATTTGGTCACAAAAGACCCTCCTTCATGCACAAGACTCTTAATTAAGCATTAGCCTGCTGTCTGCTGCCATGTACTAGTCAACAGGACTTGGAGGATATTGAAAAAGATCATTTTGCATTCCTTTCTTTTCAGAAACACTCCTAGTTCCATGAATTACCCACTTAAGCCCTTGAGACTTGTGCTCCCTATGTTGATCATGCCAACATGGACAAAAGTGATCTGTTCCTCCCCCCAGCTATGTTGCTTAGCCTTGGATTGCACGTCAGTCTGTGCTCCAGCTAGGCCTGAGCTACCATCTGTGTCCAGCAATACCTCCTCCATCTCACTCACTGCCCTAAGAAGAGTCCCAATGACTACTACCTTTCTGTCACTCAGCCCAGCCTTTTTTCTTCCCGCCTTGGCAGGTTGGGTGTCCGGCTGCCTGAACTTCTCCCACCAGACCAAATCACCTGCTGACCCCCCAAAAAAAAAAAACTGGCCAGCCAGATGCTGATATATGTTGCTGGTTACCACACTTCCTTAAGTTATGACCATGCCTGCTCAGTTCCTTTCTCCACTTAGATCTTTTTTTTGAAATTTAAGTTTATTAATTTTACAAATATAAAACAAAAAACATAACAACATGCCAGGTAGACATAACATGAAAAGTACATGGTAGAATCTCCACTTAGATCTATCCCCGATCCTTAGCTCTAGAGACGGTGGTTTGTGCCACACTACTCCCAGCCCTACCATTCCCTGCCAACCACTCCCCCATGCCTAGTACTCATATCCCCAGGCTCTTCTCCCTGTTTTCCTCAGCTGTCTACCCTCACCCTGCAACCCCATGGTGCTTTCAGCTGCCACCCAAGCCTGGCAATGTACTTTTTGAGGGCATCAATCACCCTGTATTAGCTACAGACATATCCCAACTACCTTAAATAGGCAGGATGGTGTACATCATGTTGTTCTTCAATGTGCCAGGTCCACTTCTATCCTAGTTTCCTGGACCCTAACCTTCCCCATTGTCCTTGAGAGTCTACTCAGCTTTCTGTCTTTCTTTTCTTGCCCCATGGCACAGCCAGTTGCCATTTCATACTAGCAAACCAGTATGCTTTTTTAGAACAGCAACTTCCTTGCATCATGAGCAAAAGTCCCTGCCATCCCAGTTCTCCACAAGCAGGATGGCCTATATAGTGTAGCACTGGCAATGCAACAAGTGCACTTCCATCCTCAGTGACAGCCTAGCCCAAATTCAGACCACTTTGCTTACCTGCCCATGGGCTCCTCTGGAACAGTGTGGTTGGCCTCCCAGGTTAACTGGTCCTTCTGGGCTGTACACCAACTTTTGAAAAATTTGATGTCCTGCCTAGTGTAATAAAATGAGAACCACATGCCCAGACTGTGCCAGATTACTCACTTGTACAACAAGAAACATATCTTGTACTACATGTTAACTTGATATAAATCGATCTTGCTTTTTAATAAACATACTTTGTATCTCGTGTTGAAGCAGAAATTGCTACTTTTTGAAACTGTGCAGAAGTATTTCATTTTTCAGTAGATCTTATCATGGCAAAGTTATACTCAATGCTGATTGTTCAGTTCATCCCCAATAATTTAAATTAAAAATATTAAGCAGCTGCATATATGTGCTAGCAAAATAAATATCTTATGCAGATCAAATGTTGTCAGTCATTTCCTAGACTTATCCCGCTGTTTACAGGGAATTGGAAAGGTGGAAATGTTCATGCAGTAACAATAAAATACTCAGAACATGTTAACTGAAAAAATAAAACAAATGCAAATAATCTGTTCCCTGACTACTGTACCAAGGCAGCTTGGGCTATTATTTAAATGTGAGCTGTTGCTGCCGTTTGCAAAGAAGAATGGTTAATGTAATTTATTTCTAATTTCCCAGGCCTTACAGCAAGGTGCACATGAAAGAAGGGGATGTAATGATTGGCTCTCAAATTGGCAGGTAATACTGAACCCTTTTTGTTACAAATTTTCCCAGCATACAACTAATGCAGGCATACAGTAGTGTTATTCATAGTTATCAGTAGTTGCCATTTCTGGGTGTAAAGCAGCATTGTTTCATTAAAGTGAAGCATTGATTTATTAAATTAAATACTAGTTTTATGCAGGATGGCATGCTGAACCAAAGTTTTTTCCCAGGTGCATCATCGGAAGTTAAAGAAATCAAGTCTCACAATAAATACTGTAACATATGAACAACATAAAATCAAAGAATGATTAACATACAGATTCATAACATGCTACAGTATATCAGTGAATGATATGTTGAAGGAAATGCTGAACTACCAGGTCAGACTTCATTTAGCCTTTACTGAGCTTTGATTTAAAATCATTCTAGTAATTAGTCCAATTTGCACTGATGATTATGCATTTGTAACTGTGATGCCTTTTGCTTCCTGTCAAATTACACCGATATATTGTGAGCAAATGGAAATAGCATTTATTCAATAGGAGTGAGGTGATATTCAATGTAATAAAAACATATTCACACCAGTGTTAAATAAAGCCTGCAAGAGGTATGCACTGTGATAAATATCTTACATTTACACACACTGTGCGCACGTCAGCAGGTGATATCACAGTGCTTACATGGGAGAAGCCACCTTTCTAGTTACCTGCCTGACCAAACTACTTACCGACTCTGATAACTAACGCACAGCACATTGACACAAACACTGACTTCTCTAAACATGAACACAAGCAAATAGAAACTAAATAACCCCAGAAAAAAATCTATAAAAACTACCTAAAACTGTACACGGAAGCAGCAATAACTCAGGTGAAGTTAACCGGCGATGAAAAGAATGCAAAGGCAGCTGCAGAAAAACTCCAGCGAAGTGAACCGGAACACCGCAGAAACATAACATAAACGCACTGTATTTAGCACTACCCTTCCCAAAAAACAATAAAATAAAGTCAATGAAATGCTCCTAAATCAATAACATCCAAAAATAAATGCTATATCCTGCATACCACACCAACTCGAATTCGGAAGCAAAATCCCGCCCACAAACATAAACCAACCAATCAGGAAACACGGAAAAAAGAAACATCCAATAACATTACAAGAATGGTAGTCATTCATTAAACCAACCAATTTCATACCACTACAGTGAGTCATTCACAAAACGAAATGCTCTTCGGTCATTAAGAAGAATTACACACACTGAGAGCACCCATCATAACAAAAAGCACCCCCAGCAAAGCAAAATAACAACAATTCCACACCAAAAATAAGAGAAAAGAAATGCCGTAAACATGAAAACCCTATTGTATATATTGAATACATGATTGGCAGAAATGGAATACTGAAAATATCTAAACTCATGAACAGTGACCTCGGGAACCATCACTCGTGGCTCCGCCACTCGTGAGGCATCCCGAGGCCGGGTCTCTGTTCATTCATTTAGATATTTTCGGTATTTCACTCCTGCTCATCGTGTTTCCTCTATTTATATCTCATTCAATATCAACAAGGATGCAAAAAACTGTTAAACTTACAATAATTTAAAGAACTATTTAACTTACTGAACAATTAGCCAAATACCATGACTGTTCCTATTCTTGTTAGCAGTTACTATGGCCTACTACACAGCTTTTGTAAATAATAACCATGACAAGGTGTGTGGTAGTGTTAAATTAACGCATGCCCCAGGAGTGACTACATCAAGTTAGCTCTACCACACATTTTGGCGTGAGTTTTGGCGTGAGTTTTTGCGCTTATGAAACAGCTTGCTATTGCTATGAAAATAGGCTCTTTGGCAATGTAATGGAGATCTGAAATGTGACCATGCATCAATGTGAGGTCAAGTGGCAGTCATGTGATGGGTCTTGCTCGATCAGTGTAATTTATTTTTCAGTGTTATATTATGCCACATTATGAATGTACATAAATGTACAAAATAACTTTAAACTATTGTTATTGTATAAATTAAAATCTGAAATCTAACATACTATTTTATTTATTTATTAATTTATTTAAATTGTGGTAACCGGGAAAGGCACACTGAGCCGAGGCTAGTTTCCAGGTGTGACCTGGGGACATGGGTACAAGTTAATTAAAAGAGAATAGAGTGGAAACAGGCATAAGTGAATAGTAACTGAAAATATGACTGACAATGATAATAAAAAGGGAACAGTACAAGTAAATATCCCCCCACTGCAGTTGCACCTGGCAGCAGGCCTGAGCTTAGTACACCTTTCCTAGTCAACACATTTCAAATAAATATATAAAACACTAGATGAGGGCAGTGATGATGTACAACAGTGCTGCACAGAAGTCCAAGGTAACACCACAGAGAGGATCCAGTACCATGGAGGCTTATCAAAATGGCACAGCAGTGACATCCACTCAGAAACATTTATTTATTGTTGACCGGGTAAGTTCGCCAGACAAATCCTGCCTATTTTCAGGCACAACTCGGGGGAGGGGGATACAGATGAATGCCAACTGACCTTGCACCAGATGAAACTGTTGGTGGTATTTTTAGTGAATGTGGGAAATTTGGCCAGGACACCAGGGAAATTCCCTCTTTTCGATAAGTGCCATGGGATCTTTAACATCCACCTGAACTACCACCAATCCAGGCAGATGGGACCTCGGTTTAACGTCTCATCTGAAAGATGGCACCTCAGATGTGCAGCACCCTGCTCATGCTGTACTACAGTGTCAGTACTAGGATATTAACCCAAGTGCCAGATGTGGGAACTGAACCCACAGCCCTCTGATCTCCCGGCCTCAGAGGCGAGTGTGCTACGTACTGAGCCACTGACACTGACAACATGGAGTTTGATGGCTAACAGTATAGCCTAGAAATTAGAGTAACAGTCTGTAACTGGACTTGGTACATTCAGCAGACCTGGGTTTGAGACCCATGACCTCCGCTTGCATACTGTGTGACCCTGGCCAAGTCAAGTAACCTCCCTGTGCTCCATGAAGGAGCCTGGAAATAAGCTTTGCTCATTGTGCCATTTCTGGCCAAAACTGAGAAACTCTATAATTACAGGAAGCCCTTGCTACTATCAAATATGCCATTCGAACAGTAACAATTTGAGCTCAAACGACATTACAGTGGCAATTCGATGTTGCCACTGTAATGTGCCTACGGGACCCCGGCACTGCTTTTTTGGGGTCTTGTACCCCTCCCTAAATCAATTCCAACTTGGAGCTGATAATCCTTAAGTACAGGAGGTGCAGGGGGCAGATCCTCCTGCATGGGTGGGTTTAGGTGGGTGAAGCCCTCTGATAAAAAAAACAGAGTTTCTCTGATGGATTTATGTCAACTGCAATTTGCGGTCAACCTAAATCCCTCGCTGTAGGGTCATATTGCAAAGATGTTGTTGATGCAGCATTGCAGAGCCCTACTATCCTACAGGATCTCCCTATGATCAAAGTCCCAAGTCTGTTTTGGAAGTCCATCAGGTTGTAGTGTGAGAAACAAACTGCTGAAGAAAGATTTTTAGTTGATGGTTTTGCAATATAAAAAATGATCTTGTACAAAGCACCATAACAGCAGGTGTTACATAAGCTATAACTGTGACAGAGTGTGTGATAAGAAAGCCTACTGAACACTCTGTGTATCTGTGAGGCATGAGGAGCAGCTAAGTGCCTTTAAACATCTGGGAAGTATAGTAAGGTCTTTCTTACACCTATACTTAATGCTCTAGGTAAAGCCTGGACTGACATTATTATTATTATTTTTTTTTAACTTTGAATTTTTATTGAAGTTTTAGTGGTGCAAATTATATATTAACATTGTCACAAACTTATATCAGAGTTGCAGTTTCGTCTCTTTAGCTATAGGAATTAGAAAAACTTAAATTATCTGGCTAGGGTCTGAGTAAAAGTAAGAGGATATATTAACATAGAAAGGGTGATTTGGTTATTACTAGGGGTTGCAGATTGTCCTAAAAGCCTAAATGCACATCAATAAAGGTGGTCTGACCAGACCAAATTATAACCACCCCATGCTCATCCACATTAAGGTACCATCTCAGGCCTGTGAGTAGCTATGTGAAGGAACCAAGTAAGCCATATATTCACAATTACTGAAGTCCTATCCTGCAGTTTGGCCATCATATTTTCCATTAGATAAATGACGTAGTGTATTGCCACTGTTTGATCATTGCAGTGAACAGCAATGAACAACTCAGCACAATGTAGAAAGGCAGCTGCAAAGGCCAACAGAATGCTGGGTTGTATTGCCAGAGACATATCCTCCAGGAGGGTAAGGTGATCCTGCCACTATATATGTCACTGGTTAGACCTCACCTCAAGTACTGTGTGCAGTTCTGGTGACTATACTTGAAGAAGGACATTAGGTTACTCAAGGCGGTATAGCATAGGGGAACAAAAATGATCCAGGGGCTAGGGAACTTAATCTTTGAGAGTAGGCTGAGGGAGTTGAACATGCACTCCCTGGAGAAGAGGAGGGATGGGGAAACATGACTGTAACCCTCAGGTACATGAAGGGAATAAATAAGATGGGCATAGAGGGGCTTTTCCAATTAAGGAGGGGGAGGGACACGCGAGAGCAAGATCTGAGATTGGGGAAGAGGTTCAGGAGGGAAATGAGGAGACACTTCTTTACAGAGAGGGAGGTGTCTGGGTGAAATGCATTAATAGAGGAAGTGGTATCCTCTAATACAGTGGGCTGCTTCAAAAGGGGATGGGACAGGGTAAGGGGGAGGATCATGGGAGGGGAGGGAGGGGCAGCTGCAGTATAAGGGCTGCTAGCTGCAGACTTTAGCAGGCTTGATAGACCTTAAGGCCTTTATCTGCTGGCAATTTTGTATGTTCATATGCATGCATGTATGTATGTTCGTATGTTCGTATGTTGGGGGAGTAAGTTGTAGCCACAACCTAGTTATCACTTTTTTGGCAGCTAATAAAAATACAGTATGCTCACCAGGTAGGTTTGGTGCCTTTGTTTAAACTGAGGGGGAGGGAATGTAAGAGGATGGCAAGTTCTGGTCTTAGGGGTCCTAGGGCAGGGAATAATTCTCTTAAAGTTTTACTCACTTCCCACTAATATGGGGTGACAATCAGACAGGACCAGAAGACGTGTGTGTGTGTGTTGATAGTCCACAACCACATTGTCTCCAACAAGAATCTCATGAGGACAAATACTTGGCTGTGATCTGTGGAGTACAAAAGTAATGTGTAACCACTTTCCAGCCATATTCCCTGCAGTTATACAAAGCTGTGGTTTGATGCTGTCTTCTCCAGATACAAAGCCAGTCTTCGGGATTTAAATCTAATGATAACCCTGCCTCCCATATCATTTGAGTAACTTCCATCAAAGGAGATGGGATCTCAGTGAGGGTCCTATAATATCTAGAGACTAGATGTGCTGGAGGGGATTCTAATTGTATTTGTTGAAGGAGGGCAAGGACTGGGTGTAAAGGTTGGGGGACAACAGTTAGGCCCACAGTATCTCCAAGAAAGTGATGAATCTGTAAGTACCTGTACAAATCTACTTAGGTCAAGTGCAATTTAGCTTGTAATTTGGCAAAGGATTTCAAAACTCTGTTACAATAATATTGATTAGCATATACCAGTCCTTCCTGGAGCCATCTCTGAAACCTGTGATCTATATGCCCTGGTAGAAAAGTAGGGTCTAGGACCACAATCCCCATACACATAGCCCCCGTAATATTGTCTGCTCTTTTTGGAAAGACTGTCCAGTATTGTAATAGGTTCATAGTATAAGGGGATGAATCCTCCGTATAGTTATAACTGTTATTTATTTATTTATCAGGAAAGTCAGATTTACAAACTTTGAGTCATGGACTCATTTACAAAGGCACCTTGTTGCAGGGAGGGTAGACAGAGTTGCATAGTGTGGTTGCAACAGTGAGAACAGTACAGGTGCAGAACATCAAACACAGAGTACACATAGATTGCATAATGTTACTTATAATAGGTTGCAGTCATGTACAAGGTACCCAAGTGTTACAATGGTGTACAGCCCTGGACATACCTAGATAATACCTAGAGAGGATGCAGGTTGGGATGAGGAGTGGTGTGGGAGGGAGGGGGGAGAGGATAGGTTGTCCAGAGGATGTTGTCAAGTCGGGGGATGGGGCCTGAGAGGAGGATCCCACAGTGGGATTAATTAGGTGGATCTACAGCAATGAGCATCAAAGAGATGGTTCCGGAAGGTAATTTTGAAGGGACCAGTTGTGGCAATGCCTGTGATGCAGGGTGGGAGGGAGTTGAACCAAGCAGGGCTCGGTCACAGAAGGACCTCTGGGCTAGAGAGGTCTTGGTTCTGAGCACCAGAAAGGTGGCCTTGACAAAGATATGTGTAGCAACAGACAAGGCCGCATGCCATAGGGAAGCAGAGACCCCCCGGGGGGGAGAGCCCGAGAAAAGATTTTTTGGTGAGTTCACAGGTCTGGTAGCGCAGACGATTCTCAAAGGTGAGCATGTTGGTGATGGAGTAGAGCAGGCAAGTGTGTGTGTGCGGCTAGGGGCTCTGGTCAGGATCCTGCAGGCCTTATTAATTAAGAGCTGGATTTTAGTCAAGGAAGTATTCTCTGCTGCAGCGTAAATGGGCAAGCCATAGTCAACTAGTGACAGGATGGAGGAGGTGATGGCCAGCTGAAGGGCAACTTGGGGGAGGTAATCTCTATGACGGTATAGTAGACCTATCCAAGAATTTATGGCAGAGGATAGGGCATTGATGTGGGTGTGTAAGGTGAGAACAGAGTCGAAAGTAATGTCTAGATATTTGTAAGAGGTCACTTGCTCCAGTGGGTGCAGAGTGCTGGGGAGAATGAAGAGGGGGGCATTCTTGGCCTTGTTTTGGTGATGGGAGAAGAGCATTGACTTGGTCTTCTTTAGGTTAATGGCAAGTCGGTGGTCAAGGAACTACTTTTCAGCTTGGTTGTAAGTGTGCTGGAGGGATACCTGGAACGAAGAGTGAGCAGGGTGAGAGGCAAGGATAACCACATCGTAGGCATAGAGGAGCATTTTTCCTGTGCAGGACCTGGGAAGATTGTTGAGGTAGAGGCTGAAAAGTATGGGACCCAGAGAGGTAACTGGAGAACCAGGCAAGGGGACCAGTGGAAAAGCCGAGTTGGTGGAGGGAGTTGAGCAGGAGGGGGTGACAAACAGTGTCAGAAGCCTTGGAAAGGTCAATGAACACTGCATCAGCAAGGTTGCTGGAGTCAAGAGTAGAGTGCAGGTATTAGGTTGAAATATAGTACAGTAGTATAATCCAGGGGGTTTGAAGATAAGGCCCTTTCTGTGTGTAGCCAGGTTGGAGCTTGAGCTGGTGGGGTAAACCAATTGGACATATGGCTAAGCTAGGCCACCAAAGCATAATATAAAAGATTAGGCAGTGCCAGGCCCCCTCTAGTTTTAGGTAATTGTAGTTTCCATAACGTTACTCAAAGTTTCCTCCCTTGCCAAAGGAAAAATGAAATAATCCTGTGCCATCTGTTAAACTCAGTTTTAGACAGCATGAGTGGAATATTTTGAAATAAATATAGTATTTTTGGTTTAATGTTCATCTGGATAGCCTGACCCTGTTTATTAAAGTGAAGGGTAAGTACAGTCATGCCTGAAAATCCGCTTTTACTCATTGAAATAAAGGGTTGTAATTCTGAGCCATTATAGTTGATGTGTCTGCCGTAGACGGTATACCTAAATATCAGATAGAAGTTTTATTCCATTTGTAAGGGTACTTCCACTGGAGTAAAGATGAGGGGGTGTCAGATATCATTAATACCTCTGTTTTATGAGAATTTATCTTATAACCGATACCTGTTTGACCAACTGTAAATTACTTTCTAAGTCTGTCAATGAAGAGTCTGGGTTAGTAATGTGTAACAGGAGATTGTCCACATAATACACCACTTTATTTGTGAAGTTGCTCTGATTGATGGAGATATTGGGCAATAAGTTCAGCATTAAAGGCAAATAAATACTGTGAAAGGGGGCAACCCTGTCGAGTTTCCCTAAACAAGTAGAAGCGAGATGAATGGGAACCATTCACTTTAACTGCGGCCTCAATATGAGCATATATTCCTTCCATATTTTTAAGACATTCTTGGGGAAATTAAAATTTGAAAGGGTAAAATGTAACCCTATTGAATGCCTTTCGGGCATTTAAACTTCGTATTATAAGGGTTTTTTTTGTGGTGTGGGCATGATTAATTAAATACATGGTCCATTTAATATTAACTGTGGTTTGTCTATTTTTGATTAAGCCAGATTGATCAGGGTGAACAAGGGTAGGCAGAATATCATCTAATCAATGGGCCAGTATAGTGGTGTAAATTTTGTAGTCTTGATTTAGGACAAAAATAGGGCAGTATGATTCATATAGATGAGGGTTTTTTTCTGGCTTCAGGATTGAAGAGATTGTGGCCTGCCTCCAGTAAATCGGGTAGTCTGCTCTCCCGTAAGCCTTCAAAAATCTTTTATTAATTGATATGTGGCTTTATAAAATTTGGCCCCATAGCCATCTGGCCTATGGGACATCCCCATTTTCAGGCTGTGTATGGTAGAGTATAATTCCTGAGTTGTAATGAGGCCTATCAATGCTGCATTTTGTGTATCCCTCAAAGAGGAAAGCTGCACTTTGTTAAGGAATTTTTATACCATGTCTGCAGAGGGTAAGGAATCATCCACGTACAATTCAGTATAATAATTTAAAATGACTTTGAGGATTTGGGTAGTAGTTGTGACTATCCTGCCTGAGTGCAAGTCTTTAATTTTGGTAATAGTAGACATCTGGGTCTGTTTCCAGAGGCTATATGCCAGTACCTTCGAGGCACGAGTTCCTCCCTCATAATATTTTTGGCTTAGCCAAATCAAGGCATGCTCTGTTTTGTCTGTAAGGAGTTTTTGAATCTCCTGCTGAGTTTCATTAACTTTTTGAGTGAGAGTTTGATCTCCTTGCACATGTGCAAGCTGGAGAAATTTTTATTTTTCTTGAAGTTCTCTAAGGTTGGCCTTGCTCTGCCTCTTTTTACGAGTGGAATAGGCAATGATATTCCCTGCAGGATTGATTTTAAAGTGTCCCATGATAATTGTGGGAAAACCTGCAGTGAAACATTGTCCTGCAGGATACCTGGGATCAGACCTTTTAAAAAAAATGTTAAAGGCCGGGTCCCACAAAAGGGAATTGTTGAAACACCAGAGGGTGTTCTTGTGCTCTTGGATAATAGTCAAATCCAAACTTATCGGGGTGTGGTCTGAGAGATAAATATTAATATCAGTGCTATATATTAAGTCCAAATGTTCTCTACTTACACAGAAATAATCCAATCTAGAGTAATGTTTATGTACATGCGAGTAGAAAGTAAATTGTCCATTAGATGGATGGAGATGGCGCAATACGTCAGTTAGACCCAGTTCCTGAATCGGCGTATGAAAATGTTTTTGTTCCAATGTGGGTGGCAATGGCTGTGAGGCTGATGTGTCTAATGTTGGATTTAACAGGCAATTTAGGTCCCCTCCCAGAATAAGCATTCCCCATTTATGAGAAATAGGTTCCATGTCAAGACAGTGAAAATATTTGGGTGACTTGCAAAACAGCGAGTGCACCCTGCCGAAAACCAATTCAGCACATCACAATAAACCCCGAACACCAACTCGACGCACATGTAAAATAATGTTTCATTTGGGGAGATATGCCCCCTTCAACCCCTTTGCAGGGGACAAGCCACCAGCACTCCCCATACTTTAACAATCACCTACAAGGGGAGGAGGACACTGAAGGAAAGAAAAGGGACTGAGAACAGCAATAATTAAAAAAAATAAACACAAACACCTGTATTTTTGTATAGTCCCAAACCCGGGACCACCACCACTGCAGTCCATGTCCCTACCTGCTATGCTAGGTGGGTAGCTCAGCGGGGTGATGTTCCACAAACCCATTTAACCCATCCCTATTCCTTCCCCCTTCCATAGCTATTCTCTCCCCTCGCTGTTTTTCTTCTCTTCCCTCGCTATTCCCTCCCTTCGCTATTCATTCCCCAATGCTGATCCCGACAGTGACCAAATTGAAGTGCTCATTTGTGAGTCACTCAGTTTGGTTCATTGTCATCATCAGATACCCAAGTAATAATCATGTCCAGCAGTTGCTGGATAGAGGAGGCATCGCTGTCTGTTGGGGGGGGGGGGATATATGTGCTAGATACTATCAGCTGTTGGCCATAAATTGTGTCAGAGGCTATTGCCAAACAACCTTCCTTATCTGCAAATTGATGTGTCAATATAAAGGGGTATTTTTTTAGGCACCAAAATCACAGCACCCCTACCTCTCCCATGTTTATAGGCCCATTCAACCATATGAGAGAAACCAAATTTTAATAATTTCTGGTGTACCACTGTGGATAAGTGGCTCTCCTGTATAAACAGAAGATCCAGTTTAATCTTTTTAAGAGCCATCAATGCTCTATAATGCTTGATCGGTCCAGTCAGACCATTTACATTATGTGATACTGTATTCACTTTAACAGACATATGTTCCATATCCAGTAAACATTCCTGATATCCCCTAAGCTCCCCTTTCCACTTTCCTTCTAGGCTACCTATACCATCTTCAACTCCTCCTCCCCCCTCCCCCAAACCACAATCTCACAAAACCAGGTTTGAGAGAGTTTATATCCAAGTAGAGAACTATGTATGTGACCATTCAGATTTTATTGGAAAGTACCACTCAGCTTAAACAAGGGCAGAGGGCATAAACTGTACAACTTTGGCTTGTAACCAATGGAGCCCTATAACCATAACATTTGTAGAAGAGAAAAATGTGTCATAACAACAAACTTGACCAAATGGGTCTGGGCAAATGGGAATAAATGGGCCAATTGGGCCAACAGCAAGACTGCATAGTGTAAAAGAGTTGTAACTTATAACCCATTACACATTGCATGAACTTAGAAAAGAGGAGTAGTGACTTACAGCTGAGAGGATGATATCATTACCATCCTTGTTTGTGGAGACTGGAAAAGCCTTTCTGGGAGGAATTCAATTCCCTTAGTGGGAATAACTCCTATGGGGTGCTACTGACCCCAAATAAGGGAAGGGATAGGATAATAGGAACGATAAAGGGACGGGGGAAAAACAAAAATAAGAGATGTAGAGGGGTAATAGGAAAAAAGGTGCATCATCTGCTAGGCCGCCAAATAACTCCTCTCTCCCTCCCATTCATGTTGCAACTTGAATCAATCCATGGCAGTGTATAGAATTGTGTGACAGCAAATATAAACAATTCGGTCTTTAAAAGTAAAAGAAATGTCCATCAGTAATCGTAACCCGACCCCTATAATATCCATGTAGAAATACTAAAGAGCCTCTCTGGGCACAGTATAGTGGGCCAGCCAATTATATTAACGTCCAAAGATAAATAATAACTCCAATCTCAAAGCAGAAATGAAGTAGTGCAGACCTTCTAAACTGTCTCTGGATAGACCAGACCAATAGAAGTACAATATTGTGCTATAGGATCTGAGACTAAAAGACTGTCCAAGATAATCAATGGTAGAATGTGAATGATCTGACTGACCCTCCTAGAGTGCCCATGGGGAGCAAGAGACCAAGACCCCTCCCCCCAAAGAGATGCCAAGTCCTCAGGAGCAGACCAACAGGCATCCACCCTCCGACTCCCCATGCTGGCACCTGCCTTGGGGCCCAGTTGACAGGAGCAGCAGGTCCCCCCCCCACCCAGGAATCAGAACAGCCAACATTCCAAAATATTACTGTGAAACTGCATGTTCACTCACTGTTCTCCCCAGCTCAGCCCCTCAGCATGGTCTGATACAGCCGGGAGCCCAGGGCCCCACCATCGCCCCTGGCAACTCAAAAGCAGGAAATAAGGAGGCTCACAAAATCACGGTCAGCAACTGGAGAGCCCTGTCTATCGGGATCCAGGCCTGATAGGGACCATGATCTGGGTGGGCCATCAGGCACACCTGACTCGCTACTGCCCCACCATCAAATGGTAAAAACTAAATTAGTGAGCAAGAGAGAAGGCAGTGTCCAAATTGTTAAAGCCCTGTTTAATGGGCAGGTGTTTGACTGGGCTCATGGCAGAGGTCCCGATCATCCAGGGCCCCAATCACCACTGCCACTTCCACCTTAATCCATTCAGCTTATCCAAGTTCCAGACTCAACCTGAATTCTGTACAACCGAGACAAAGTGGAGTGTATACAGCAGAGGGAGAAAACTCACCCCATTTGAGCCAAAACATTGCTCCATCCCTATTTAATGGGAAATCAGAGCACCAGTCAGCCAGGACCGCCATAATCACTCCTTATGGCTAGTCCATTGGACTGATCTCGGAGCAGCCCAGAGTCAAAGAGGCCCACTGAGTCCCACAGCAACCAGACATGCATACTAAAATCTGCAAGCCATAGGGTCCAAGTCAGATGCAGCAAAGTTGTGTCTGCTGCCCCGTCCCAGGGAGGACCCCTCCTTGGGCCCAAGCCCATTGCGTGCCCCAACACAATGAGCCCAAGGCAGAGCAAGCTTGCCCCCACTCCTTCATATCCCTGGAGGCAAACAAGACCCTGGCCCTCCCCCCCCTACATGGGCCACTCATTGTGATCTGAGAGTGTTGGGCCTACTGTCGGTGATCAGACATCTCCTGAATTGGTTCGCTGCAGGATCTTCTTACATAGAAACATAGAAGCTGATGGCAGATAAGGACCACAAGGCCCATCCAGTCTGCCCATTTCTTTTTCTACCTTATAAATGTGCCATCGGCCTTTGCTCTGTCAGTGGACTATCTATTCATACTCATTTGTATTACTCCCTTATGCCTATCCCATGCCTGTTTGAAGCCCTGCACTGTATTCATAGCCACCACTTCTTGAGGTAGGCCATTCCATGCATCCACCACCCTTTCTGTGAAAAAGAATTTCCTCACATTCCCCCTTAATCGCCCCTCCCAATCTCATGCTGTGTCCTCTTGTCCTGCTATTTTTCTTATATTTAAACATGTTAGACTCTTTCACCTTGTTAATGCCCTTAAGGTGTTTGAATGTTTCGATCATATCACCTCTCTTCCTCCTTTGCTCTAGGATATACATATTGAGTTCTGTTAATCTGTCCTCATATGTCTTCTGATGCAGTCCCTGCACCATTTTGGTTGCTCTTCTCTGGATTGCCTCAATTTGGTTAATGTCCTTGTGAAGGTGTGGTCTCCAATACTGCACGCAGTACTCCAGATGGGGCCTAACCAGTGTCTTGTAAAGAGGGATTATTACCTCCCTCTTACGACTTGTGATACCCCTACTAATACACCCTAACACCCCCTAGCCTTACCTACTGCTTTAGAGGTCTGCTTGGATGATTTCAGGTCATCGGTGATGATGATGCCCAAGTCTCTTTCTTCCTTTGTGACTGCTAGCAACTCCCTTCCCAGCCTATAGGTGGCTTCAGGGTTTCTCTTCCATATGTGCATGATCTTGCACTTCTTTGCATTAAATCCCAGTTGCCACTCTTCTGACCATTTTGCTAGTTTATCCATATCTCTTCTCATTCTGCCCACCCCATCTGGATCATCTACTCTGTTGCAGATCTTGGTGTCATCTGCACAGACAAGCCTTACCCTCTAGTCCATCTGCAAGGTCACTAATGAAGATGTTGAAGAGGACTGGCCCCAGGACTGATCCCTGAGGTACCCCACTTGTGACTTGCATCTCTTCTGACTGTATACCATTTACCACCACTCTCTGTTTTCTGCCCGTCAACCAGTTTGCCAGCCAGTTGACCAACTTCTGACCACCCGAGCCTACCCAGCTTATTTATCAATCTTCCATGTGGAACAGTGTCAAAAGCTTTGCTGAAGTCAAGGTAGGTGACATCAACTGCTCCCCTTGGTCCACCACTCTGGCTACCCAGTCAAAGAAATCTATGAGATTAGTTTGACAGGACCTTCCTTTTGTAAACCCATGCTGTCTTGGATCCTGTGCCCCTATGGATTCCAGGTGTTGCACTATCCTTTCCTTAAGGAGTGCCTCCATAATCTTGCCCACTACTGAGGTAAGACTGCCTGGTCTGTAGTTCCCTGCCTCCTTCCTGCTACCACTTTTGTGGAGCGGGATCACATGAGCCCTTCTCCAGTCTTCTGGGACCTCTCCTGTGCTCAGAGACTCACTAAACAGTTCTGCTAATGGCTCTGCTAGTTCCACCCTTAGCTCCTTAAGTACTCTGGGATGTATGCCATCAGGTCCCATTGCCTTATCCAACCTGAGCTTAGCAAGCTCTTGTAGGACCCTTTCTTTTGTGAAGGGAGTAGTGCTCACCTCCCTCCCCCATGTGTCCATGGTGCTGAGCTGTGGGCCCTGCCCTACCTTCTCTTCAGTAAATACTGAGCAAAACTATCTATTTAGGATAGATGCTTTTACAGGGTCCTCCTCCTCACATGCTCCTTTTTCTCCATTAAGCTTAGCAATACCCCAGGGAATCCAGAACAGATTGTTGAGATTTGAATTGCTGAGGTAAGGCCTTTCCAGAGGATCATCTGGTGAAACGTCTCTGCAGTAGTGCTGTTTTAGGAGGGACTGTAAACCTCTGTTTCTGTAGGTTTTCTAGTTCACCTGCTGCCATGCCATAACTTTGCTGCCCATTGTACTGGATCACCAAATGGATGGAGCATGGGGTGCAGAACTTTAATTTGTTTTGTTGAAGAATTGCAAAGATAGGGATGTATTCTCATCTTCGTTGCATAGTCACCGGTGCATAGTCATTATTGAGGAAAATTCCTGTGGTCACATAAAATGTCTTCCCCTGAGTCCAAGCCTTCCTGAGGAGTAATTCTTTCATTTTAAATCACAAAAAACAGACCACTGTCGATCTAGGGCAGGCTCTGGGGTCCACCAGCTTACACCCCAATTCCTGATGTGGCCACTCTATCTCTAATTGTAGGCCTGAATCCAGGGATAAGGAGGTGCATAGCTGTGTTTCTACAGTGTGAGAAGGCAGTAGGGAGGGCTGGGGGGATACTGGGATGTATAGGGAGAGGCATTATCAGCAGAAAACAGGAAGTTGTTATCCCTCTCTACAGACAGTTGGTGAGACCCTATCTGGAGTACTGCATCCAGTTCTGGAGACTCCATCTCCACAAGGACATAGACAGGATGGAGGCAGTCCAGAAGAGGGCAACTAAAATGGTGTAGGGTCTGCAAGAGAAGCCATACCAGGAGAGACTAAAGGAGCTTAATGTGTATACCCTTGAGGAAAGGAGGGAGAAGGGGGACATGATAGAAACTTTTAAGTACCTCAGTGGAATCAGCAAAGTCCAAGAGGGTAGCATCTTTCAGAAAAAGAGATGTGCAAGAACAAGGGGGCACAATTTGAAGGTAGATAGGGGACAGCTCAGAGGTAATGTGAGGAAGTATTTCTTCACAGAGAGGGTTGTAGATGCATGGAACAGCCTTCCTGAGGAGGTTGTAGAGTCAAAAACAGTGGGGGAATTCAAGAATGCATGGGACAGACATAAGGCAATTCTAGTGGGGGGGGGTAGGAAGAAGTAAGCTGTTGGTTAACTAAGATCTGCAGCTTATCCTGTAGGTAGGGCAATGGGCAGACAAGGTGGGCCAAGCGGTCCTTATCTGCTGTCAAAGTCTATGTTTCTATGTAAAGGCCATAATGTCCATTTCCTCACTGTTTTCAGGCAGCGAGTATATATGAATGTTCCTTCTTCGGTGTCTGTTCTCCGCATCCTCCTGACAGTCTACTGTAAGTTGGCATATTTGTGTAATTTGTTCCAAAGTTGAGTGGCGATCAGAGAGCTGTGTATTCTGTGTGCTGGTTGTTTTTTCCAAGGCAGTCACCCAGCCACCCAGCGATTCCAAGTCAGATTTAAAATTATCCAGGGAATCATGAAAAGTACAAACCTCTGTTTTAAAATAAGTTCAGAGAGAATTTTATTGATTTCGACAGCCATAGAGTTCTGCTTAGAGCCCTTAGATTTAGATTTCTTTTTTTTTTGGTAGACAGAGACCATGTGGATTGGAGGGAGATTTCTGAGGCCTCAGAGTCAGACATGTTTTGATTGGAATGCGTTTATTCTTGTTGCAAGACTGCAAATTTATTGGAACTGCTGTTATGTAGGTTTGCTGCCATACCTTGCCTGGTATTAAAAAATTTCAGCTGAAAAGAAAGTAGTTAATTTGCGAGGATTTCTGACACAAACGGCATGGTGCTCGCTCCTCAGGCAGCCATCTGCTAGGTGATGTCACTGGAAGTCAAGTCTGGACTGAATTTTGATATCTGCTGCGTTTCACTACTCTCCTGCACTCCATTTTCTACATGTATAATACTTCCTCCCAACAATGCAATACAACTCATAATGCATAGGTGCCTATGCATAGAACTTGGTGATATTTTAAGTCTTACCTTTCCACATCTTGGCATCCTCCTTTGGTTTCCGGCCGCCATCCCGAGGACCTTCCTCGGCTCCTATTCGGGTCCTGCAGCTTCATCCCCGTGGCTTACTCCCCATGGCGGGGAGGTGTCGAGCCCCGCCCGCTTGACCACCAGGACCAGATCCAATGTTGCTGCACTCCCCCCGGAGCTGATGCTTCCCCCATAGAGAGGCCATCATGCCGTGCCATGACTGGTGCCCCCTCATTTTCCCTTTTCGAGTTGCCCCAGATGTGTGAGGCGTGCAATGATGCCAAGGGACAGGAGCATGCGCACTTCTGCACACACTCCTTCCCGGCGTCTGCCTCAGCACGTCACCCTGTATTGCCAGGAAACACTGCGTCACCCCTGCCTCTGCAAGGGGCCGTAAATGCTCAACGGCTACACACCCCCCTTCCTGGAGAAGGAGAGCAGTCCTATGGACACTCAATCCCTCTCCACCCCTGCCATCCCAAGACAATCTAGGTCTGCTCCCGAACCCGGGTCACCAGTATGATACGAGGTGTGGTCTCCAGTGCCTCAACCCTCAGTGCCACTGGGCCGGCAGCACCATGTGCTATTAAGAACAATTACTACATAGAGTGCAAATGCAGCATTTGAAATGCACCATAAAACAGTGCTAAAGATGCAACATACCTAAGTGGAATCTGCCAGGTTCCACCAACATGACACTTTTTTCTGCTTGCCCTATCAACTATCAGTGTGCACAAACCAACTGAAAGATCACTGTTACTTGTGGGAGCCACTGTTGAAAAAGACCAATTGCTGGGCAGGGGTGGGTGCCTAAGCATAGCTTCTGTGACATGTGTATATGAGAATGTGATGCCCAGTAGTAGTGTTTTCAGAAATCTGCACCTGCAGCTTGCCCTGGTAGTGGTTGGAGTAACAGCTGCAGCAGACACTTTGTAGAAAGGGTGGACAGGTGTCCTGTCAGCAGCCTTGGTGTTGGACACCAATATTTTTTTAATATAAAAACTGAAAAATGTGTGTGGGGGTACTATTTGGGGAGGTTGAGAGAGACTGTCACTGTCTTTCCCTATGCCCCGACTATAGGAGAAACTCTCCCTTTAAGTGAGAATATGCCGGCCATGGGAAACCCAAACTAGTGGTTTCCACAGAGGCACAGCAAAGGTGCCTGAAGTCAGTTTAGAAATGCAATGGCAGTTAAAGCCATTAAATGTGCTCATACTTGGGAAGAGGCAAAAGAGCTGACTAGCAGCCCTTGGTGCTTATTGGTTTTGCAGTCAAGGACTTGATTTGCATAACTGATCAATGTCACCCCTTACCCAGCCAGTAAGGCAGCCCCCCAGGGTAGCCACGCTCCCTTCCAGCATAATAAAAGAAGACTATCAGAAGGGTTCAAGGACAGTTTGAGGAAGCATTTGCCAGAAGGACAGAAAAGGAACACCCCGATGAGCAGCCTGCATGGACCAGGTCCTCCTCACCTCTGCCATCTTTGTCAACTTGGCCATAGCTTTCAACATTGTTTCCCGCCCTCTCCTTCTTGACAAGTTCAAGTCAGTGGGTCTCTCGGACTGCAACTAACTGATTCCACTATTACCTAGTGGGTAGATCTCAATCAGTTAGAACTGGTAAGTCCTTATTCCCCCCTCCCCATTTGCATTGGCATCCCCCAAGGCTCCGTTCTTGCCCCAGTACTTTTCTCAGTATTCCTAAATGACCTTCCCACTACCAGCTCATCTGCAACCAGCCACATGTATGCAGATGACACAGTCCTCTTTACCTCTGGTTTCTCCCCTTCTGAGCTAACGGCCAGGCTGCAACATGATTTTGTCAATGTCCAGCGACTGTTCAGATCAAATCAGCTACCCTTAAATGCCAAAGAAATAGTCCCCATGACCTTTGGTACTAAGCAGAGATGCTCCAGGATCACATCCCTCCTCTCTGCCCATATCCTAGATAGGGTCACAATTGATGATGTGCCCTCATTTAAGTACCTTGTAGTCTGGCTAAACTGGTACCATGATTTTTTTTAGCACATAGATGCCATACATAAAAAACTCCACCCCATACTCTACGCGTTGTACAGGACTGAAAGCTGCATCCCGTTTCCTGCTTGTTGAGGTATCATCACTAAAATGATCATTATCATTATTGAATATGGCAACATTGTCTACAGTGCTGCCCCAAAGTCCACCCTGGCCAGACTGGACCCCCTCTTTCACTCCTTCTGCCACATCGCCATGGATTGCTCTCCCCACTCTTACCACTGTTCCTTATACTCTGCTCTCTCCCACCTCACCCTCGAAGATCACCACCTAATCCACTGTGCCCCTTTAATCTTTAAATTCTGGCTGGCCTCTCTCCCCACTTACCGTAGCTGTCTTTTCTCCCTCCCACCTCCCTCCTCATATACCCTTTGTAACTCTGGCTATCACTCCTTTGCGCTTCTCACCCCAAAATCCCTCACTGGTCAGGCTGCCTTCTCTTTCCACTTTCCTAAATTCTGGAACTCTGTCCCCCGAACTATTCACTCCACCTCTTCCAAACACTGTCTTGCCTCTCTGCCCCATGACTACACCACTCCCTCCTATGCCTGCCCACGAGTCATAGCCCTTCCTTGCTCCTCAGATTGACCCTCTTCTCCTCCTCCTTCCCTACAGCTTCCTGCTTGCCCCCTTTCCTCTCCTCCTCACCCCTCTACTCACCAACCTTCCTCCCTTTCTCTTTCCTCCCCCAATTGTTTTGCACTTCCCCTCCTTCCTTCATCTGTGGCCTACCCCCGACCGTTAAAATGTGCTTTTGCTTGAACCCATGGAATAATCCCTCCCCCATGAACAAAAAACATTTTTACATATAATTTTTACCTGTCTGATGAACCTTATTTTGTACTGTTTAATTTATATCTCTGTATGCTGTTCTATTATATGTTATTGTTCTATTTTGTTCTTCCCCCTTCTTCCCCTACTCCCCCCCCCAGACACACCTGGAAACAAGCTATTTTTCAGCTTAGTATGTCTTTCCTGGAGAAACTTTTGAAATAAATAAATAAGCCCTAGGGAAAAGCCTTCTAGGGTCTTGCAGAGGCAGCCAGGGAGTGCTACCACTGGAGGGCCTTCCTTGGCAGCCTTTTTAATTTTCATGAGCAGTACAGACAGGCTAGGCAGTTGACAAAGGTGACCAGCAAAGGGGGGCCAGCACCATCAGGTAGTTTTTGTTAGGTAGTAATTGATTTCTTTGACTGTGTGACCAAAGTAGTTGACCAGGGAGGGGCTGTGGACATGTCCTACCTAGACTTTAGGGAAACAAACAAAAGGTAAAGCAGCAAATCAGCCAGGCAGCCGGTGCACTCATAATGAGCAGCCAGCTCGAAAAGTTTACAAAAATGACAACACGAGAGAATGCACTTGATATTGGCAAGCAAGCTCAGAGTCCCAAAATATAATCCAAATGGTCTATTTTATTTAGCTCTTGAGCACATTAAAAACCACAGCATAACGCCTGCTACCACCTGACGCCTCAACTCATCGTGAGTCTTCTTCAGGGGTGTGGCTAAGGCAGGGAGAATTGCATATTTAAATGGAAAAAGCAATGGAAAAAGCAATATCAATTCATTTACATAGGATGTCACAATTACATTTAAAGCGTCATTTTCTTATTTTATAATTTGTTATTTCTTATATCAAAAATAATTAAAAAAGAACTATTTATGTTTCAATCCAGATAGAAACCTTAGAATAATCATTTTGTCTTAATGAGTCTGCAGGATGCTGTTAAAGTGCAAACCTTTTAGTTTATAACTTTTAAAGTTTTTAAAGTGAATAACATTAAAGTGTCTGTCTAAAGCAACACTAGAATTACTTGGTTCCCTGGGATTCAAGTCTCTGGTAAGGACTGTATTCCTTATAAATAGGCAGCAAACCATATTTTATTCTAGCCATCTGGTCTGGATCCAGAGTTCAGAGTTTCTCAAAGAACAACTGACCTGTAAAGAAAAGCAAAATAGGACAATCATTCATATTATTCATAAACATTCATTTTATATCTTAAAAATTAGAATCAGTTTACTTCTGTTTAAGAAAGGGTTTGAGGTCCCATCTTTCATTTAAACCTGACCTAGACCTTAGCAAGGCATTTGACACAGTCCCGCACAAAAGATTAATACACACATTAGCCTGGGAGTGGGTCCCAGGGTGGTAGTCTGGATAAAACACTGGCTGGACAACAGGACAGAGGGTAATAGTAAATGGAGTCCACAGTGAAGAAAGGGGGGTTACTAGTGGGGTACCACAGGGCTCAGTACTGGGGCAGGTCCTTTTTAATGTCTTTATAAGTGACATTGCAGAGGGACTGGAAGGAAAAGTATGTCTCTTTGCAGATGACACAAAGATCTGCAACAGGCTTGATATGCAAGGTGGGGTGGAAAGGATGAAAAGGAACTTGGCAAGGTTGGAGGAATGGTCAGATGTATGACAGCTTAGAGTCAATGCAAAGAAGTGCAGAGTAATACACCTGGGAAACAAAAACCCAGGGGAAAATCACACAATGGGGGGGGGGTGAGATACTTACAATAACAAAAATGGAAAGGGACCTGGGGTAGTCATATCAGATGACCTAAAAGCGGGCCAGCAATGTGAGAAGGCAGTAAGGAGGGCTGGGGGAATACTGGGATGCATAGAGAGAGGCGTCACCAGTAGAAAACAGGAAGTTGTAGGCCCTCTGTACAGACAGTTGGTAAGACCACATCTGGAGTACTGTGTACAGTTCTGGAGACCCCATCTCCACAAAGACATAGACAGGGTGGAGGCTGTCCAGAGAAAGCAACCAAATGGTGCAGGATCTGCACCAGAAGGACGTGATGAAGAAAGGCTAAAGGAGCTTAAGATGCATAGCCTCGAGGAAAGGAGGAGGGGGAACATGATAGAAACTTTCAAATACCTCAAGGAATCAACAAAGTCCAAGAGGGTAGCATTTTCAGAAAAAGATCATCAAGAACAAGAGGCACAATTTGAAGATAGAGGGGACACTTCAGAGGTAATGTGAGGAAGTATTTCTTCACAGAGAGGGTTGTAGATGCATGGAACAGCCTTTCTGAGGAGGTCATAGAGTCAAAAACAGTGGGGGAATTCAAGAATGCATGGGACAGACATAAAGCAATTCTAGTAGGGGGTAGGAGGAAGTAGGCTGTTGGTTAACTAGGATCTGCAGCTTATCTGTTAGGTAGAGAAATGGGCAGACTAGGTGGGCCAAGCGGTCCTTATCTGCCATCATATTGTATGTTTCTATGTTTTCTCCAGAACCATGCATGTGTCCCTGGGAACAGCTAACAATTCAGCTAGCAGTGGAAGGGGTGTGGCCTGTCACAAAGGGCCCCCAGGCAAACATGGCTTACAGGTCAGCTAGCAGTTGAAGGGGAGAGACCTGTGGAGAGTCAGCTCATAAATTAAGCCCTTCTCCCACCATTGGAGACCAGCAGACTTAGTTGAGGGGTACATCAGCAGCTGGGCACCAGCCTAGCAGATATGAGGTTCCAGGCAAGATCATCTGGTAGGTCAGCCAGACATCCTTGGAGAAAGAAAACTCGGCTACCAGGTTGGCTATCAGTAAGGAGCAATGGAAACTCGGCTTGTAGGTCATCTAGTGGTAGGGAGCCAAGGAAACCTGGCTAGCAGGTTGGATAGTGATGTACCACATCTGCAGACACTTGTATCCTTTTACAAAACTATCTAGATAAACAAAACAGGTTGCTCTCTGTTCACAGTTCAAAGTACTGGTGCACACCAGGGTGACCGGTCCAACAATTCAATTACAAAAGGATTAATGGTGCACTCACCTAGGAACTGACTACACTTAGTAGCTCAGTCCTGCCTTAGTCTGTACAGAAGAGAGACCCCAAGTTTGCATATGCTCCAGCACTCAATTTATTGAGATATCTTTCAGTACAGTGTTATTAAATGCATGAGAATACTGTCTATAAACTGACAGTGTTGCTAGTGCTTCACAACTCTTTATTTTATAAACCCAATAGAGCCCAGAGCTTCAACCCTAGAAAAGGCCTTCATCACAGGGCAGGGTCCTGGATTCCATTCAGTATATAAAATGCCCAGAAACTGGTTCCTTTTGAAGGGATTAAAATGACACTCCAAATGCTCAAGTGATAGGGGAGTTTTAAAGAAACAGAATGGCATAAACCCAGTGTAAGCATTCATGAAAATACAAAACATTTAAAATATCTGCACTGCTACAGTTTCATGTCCAGACTGAGGGAGGAGGGTTTAAGGGGGAAAAAGGAAAGAATGAGAGCAGAAAAGCAGGGGTCCATAATTAGTTAAGTAAGAGTGTTGGGGGCTCACAAAGCCAGCCAGGAGCAGAAACAAACTGGAAGTTAAGGAAGGAGGGGAAGGACAAAGAGGAGCTGACAAGAAGGGAAAGGGTATAGGCAAAAGCTTGAAGGCAGTCCACCTAAATGCCAGAAGCCTAGGAAACAAAATTAATGAGCTCCTGGTGATAGACACCGATGCAGGATTAGACCTTGTAGCCATTACAGAAATATAGGCCACTGGGAATAACAACTGGGACATAGCCCTGATTTTTCTTCAGCAGTTTGTGTCTAAATTCTGTGGCAAGTCGCCCTGTTGCTGCAGAGCTTCTGTGCCATTATTTTCCTATTTCTGTGGAAATTCTGTGGCAACAGTTGGGGGTTTTGGTAGCAGTCCGAAACCCCCCTCCCCCCCAGCACCCAGGTAGAGGAAAAATGTTTGTTTTGGGGCTGGGTCCTACAAACCAGAGAAGGCTGACAATTAACTCCTGTGTTCTTAGTATTAGAGAGTAAAAAATCTACCCCATCCATCTCAGCCCCATCACCCTTCCCTCCCCAGCCTGAGAGGTCCCAGAGCCACCAAATCTAAATGAGTAATATTTTTAGTGGCTACTACACTGCAAAGCAATCCTCATCCTTCTAGTTTTACCACTAGGCCAGAATGCCAGTTTCTCACTCCAGTAGTGCTTTTTGTGGCTGTGCTCAAAGCACTTCTAGGACAGAAACCAAAATTTGGCCCAGGCTGTGAAATTAGAAGGATGAGGATCACTGCACAATATGGGACCTGATAAAAATATTTCAAATAAAGGGACTCAAAGAAGTTCTCAGGGTTGGGTAGGGAGGATGGGGGAGTGGGGAGTGAACTGGATGAGGGGAACTACCCCTTTTGATTTTTAAGGTAAAGCTCTAGCAGGCAAACTAATGGGCAGGGGCTGTTCCAAAATGCTTTTCAGATTTTTGTTTTTAAATTCCACAGAATTCCAAAAGGCATTCTGCAGAATTTAATATAAACTGTAGAACAGTTTTCTGGGGCTGGCCCGATGGTGCTGGAGTTTGAGGCACTGGTCGCTACACTTCACGCCATGCCGATGACCCAGGTTTGGGAACAAGCCTGGGCCACCGGGGGTCGGCAGGGGCCATAGAGGATTGAGCATCCGGAGGACTGCTCTCCTGTCTCGGGGGAGAGAGATTTGCCATCCCGCTCGCTGAATGCCCTCTGGTGGTGGCCAGAGGGCAGTATGAGTTGGGAAGGCATGTGCCAGTGTCCTTACCTTGGTGGGAAGGGGGGGGACAGGAGAAATGGAAAAAAGGAGCCAGCAGACACCATGATGGCTGCACCAGTGCCCCAGCCAGTCCCCGGATGTCTGGATTTCACTCCAGGGGGCGTAAAGCTGGTGCTCCTTCACACTGACCCTGCCATGGTGGGGGAACCTATGGGGGAATTAGAGAGGTGTCAGGTCGGGGAACGGTGTGGCGGAAGACCCAGTCCCTCTAAGGGAGGCACTGGAGCCACCTGCAGGGTCACATAAAAAAACTATATAGAAAAATGAAAAGTTTTCCAGGGTTTATATGATTCATGGAATAACCGCAGTTTATATGATCCATGGAAAAATTTTTCTTGGTCAGAGTCAGTGTAAACTGCAGATTTATTTTACTCACAGTTTATACAGACTCTTCTTTTTCTTTTTCATTATGATTTTTCTCCTTGTCTGCCAGCCCTTATCAGTCCAGTCTACACACACTCAGCCCCACCACACACTCTGGGACTTACCACACTCCTGAACACCCCTGGCTTACCCCCTCCAGGGGCAGAGCCACTGGCGGGCCACTTCCACCGACGGAGACTAAACGGTAGAATGGGAGTGAGAGCCCAGTTAGTGGTGCAGGGTCTGCAATGTGGGGGCGGATGTCTCTGTGTGGTGGCAGAACCTCTTTTTTCCCATTTTCTCCTGGGAAGCATGTTAAGCAATGACATTGGGGTGGCACACCGAACATCTATCATGCCTCCCAAACACAGTCCCAGCTGTTTTAGCTCAGGCTACCATGAGGGATTGCCCAAATACCAATGACTTCCCCATCCTCCTTCCAGGAGGAGAGTAGTCCACAGGACACTCGATCCTCCTCCCCTTGTGGCCATCCCTTCAGCTTCCCAAACTTGTATCCAAATCCAAGCTGTCAGTGTTACGAGTAGTAGTGGTTCTGCTGTGCAGGCAGGCTGGCTCAATACTGACTCTTCAGTATATACTGCAGAATAATATTCTACATTTCATGTAAACTGTGGAATAATATTCTGCAGTTCATGTAAACCAAGGAATAATATTCCACAGTTCATGTAAACAGAGGAATAATATTCTGCTGTTCATGTCAACTGTGAAAAAATGTTCTGCAGTTCATGTAAACCACTGAATAATATTCTGTGGTTCTCCATGGTTTATATTAAATTCCGCGGCAATCTCCGCACCACAGAATCGCAGAAAAATCGGGACTTTGGGTATACCACATATACTGAAAAAGAGATGGGGGTAAGGAAAAAGGAGGTTGGGTGACCCACTATTCCAAGGAAATTAAAAGAGCCAGTAGAAGTTGGGTCCAGAAAATGGGGAGACAGAATTGCTGTTGGTACAGCTCGTGATGGCATCGGGGAATAAAATATGCAGACGGAGGTGGTCTATAGGTCCCTGAAACAGGAAGGCAAGGGGGAATAGGGAACTTTGGGCAGAAACTGAGGAGGGGCCACAAAGAGGGTAGTAGTGGTGGTGGGTGATCTCAAACTACCAGACACAGATTGGGACATTCTAGCCACTAAAAGTACCAGAAGTCAAGCCCTGCTAGATATTTTGAAGAACTACCTACTGATGCAGCTGGCCAGGGAATCCACATGACAGGCTTCCATTCTCGATGTGGTACTCCCCAGTTTGGAAATGGTAGGTGGAGTGTGGGTTGTGAAAACCCACGGGGTCAGGTGACCATAATACCATATGGTTTGAACTGGTCCTGGATACCAGTATACCCTCATCAAAGGCTGTGGTTCTGGATTTCAGATGAGCACACTTTGACCAGAAGAGGGAATTATTTGAGGGTAAATTGGTTGGAATGGACAAAATATTGGGGAGGAGGTTGAGGAAATGTTGGGACTCTGGGAGAAATTAAAAGGTCCGTTCTCAAACAACAATTTTTATTGTTTATTTTTGGTTGACCTGGAAAGGACTAGGCAGTTCTGCCTATTTTCAGTCTCATCTCATATGGGGTACGGACAGACAGAAACCAAATGACATTGAACAAGATTAAGCTGTTTGTGGGGCCATAGAGGATTGAGCATTATTTTAGTGAATTAAATCATAATTTAGAATGGTTGCTGAGGGTAACAGGCACAAGTGACCAATCTAGTTCTTTAAGGAAGTCAGGGAAGCAGTCAGGGCCAAAAAGGGCCTTTATGAGCTACAAGAAGAGACATGGGGATGAGGAATGGAGCGAATACCAAGTAAAGATGGAGGAGGCCAAGAAGATGATCAGGGGTGCAAAAGCAGACACAGATCTTCACACTAAGGAGGGGTTAAAGGCAGGGAAAAAACAGTTATTTTGGTATGTCTTGGCAAAAAAAAAAGAAAGACAGTAGGGGAAATTACTAGGTGGTTGCAGGAGACAAGGTGATAAGGGGGGTTAGGAGAAGGAAGTCATTCTAAATTGCTACTTCTGCTTTGCAAAAAACAATGGAGGATAGTGGTCCTCTGCTAGAAAGGCATAAAGCTACTGCAGGGGGGATCCCAGAAATGGGGCATATGATAATTACAGGAGAAAGGGTAACAAAAGGGTTTGCAGCCCTAAAATAGATCAGGCTTTTTTCTGGGGGACAGTTCTAGAATACTTATTGCACTACTGCGTGTATGACCCAAATCTTCTCACGTGACGTCTCCATGGCTTGATGGAGAGCGCAAGGTCATGAAGATTAAGGGTCCAACAATCAGAGAGCTGCAGGCAGAAGACCAGGCTAGAAGAGAACAAACTGGCTCTGAATACTCACTATGGTGAGTACCAGGGGTAATCAACTGTAAGAAGGCAGAGCTCCTGTCCAGGGAGATTTCTGCAGTGAAGAACTGAGCAGCTGTGCTGTTTTGGACTGTAGACAGGCTTTTACATCTGGTCTGTCTGCAGCCAAAAAAAGCTTTTTCTGATTCTCTGTGTGAGGAGTTTGCTCAGTTCTTCTCTGACCAGGTGTCCTCTGTTCAGCAGGGAATCCCATCGGTGAGCTGGATTATGGCCTGCTGTGATTGCTTCAGGTGTCACAGATGAACTCTGCCTGTTTGGAGTGAGTTTAAACCAGTAGAGGTGGATGAGGTCATTGAGGTTGTTTCTGGGCTGAAACACACATATTGTGAACTGGGCCTGGTACCGACACACTTCATGATGGGATGTGTCAGTTCCATTGGCCCAGTGGTTGCCTTGATTATCATGTGTTCTTTGTTATAGGGGGTCTTCCCAGATTCCTTAAAAGAGGCTCTGGTGAGACCCCTTCTGAAATAAAAATCTTTAGACCCTGACATCTTGGTGAGTTACCGACCTATCTCCAACCTTCCATTTCTGGGTAAGGTTGTAGAGAAGATTGTGGTGCAACAGCTTGAGGAGCACCTTGTGGCCTCTGACATCTATGAGCTGCACCAAAACAGCGTTAGTTCGGGTGCACAATGACCTCCTTTGGGCATGAGATAGAGGGTAGGGGTCAGTTCTCATTCTCATTGATCTGTCCTCAGCATTCAACACAGTAGACCATGTTGTGTTGCTTGACCATCTCAGAGAGTACTGTGGGCTTGCAGGCACTGTCATCTGTTGGTTTGAATCCTACCTTACCAACAGGAGGCAATGCGTAGTGATGGGGAAATTCTCTTCCTCAAGCCTCCAGTCCTGTGGAGCACCTAAGAGTTTGGGCTTTTCTCCAATGTTGTTTGCTGTATACATGCTGCCCCTGGTAAGCTCATTAGGAAGTATAATATGGGTTTTCATTGCTATGCTGATGATACCCAGCTGTATCTTTCATTTGCCCCGGAACATCTGACGCTGTGGATGTGCTTAACAGCTGCTCAGCCAAGATTGATGACTGGATGTCCTCTAGCTGCTTGCAACTGAACCCTGATAAGACCAAGGTCCTGGTAGTGGAGTTGAACTGAAGGCATGATAGGATTGCCTCTGGTGTGGCAACTGGTCTCTTCCTGTGTCCTACACCATTAGTGGCTTCCTCTAGGGTGTGTGATCTCGACGTGTTCCTTGATGATCAAATCATGTTTGAAGCCCACGTATTGTCCATTGTCCAAAGTGGTTTCTACCACTTGAGGAACATCACCAGGATCAAACCCCTAGTTCTGCCTGAGGACCTCCCTACCCTGGTACATGCCATTGAGATGTCCAGGTTTGATTACTGTGATGCGCTCTATTTTGGGGTCTCTGGAATTACCCTCTGCTGGCTGCTGCTGGTGCAGAATGCTGCTGCCAGATTGCTGATGGGACTCTCCAAGTTCAGTCATGTAACTCCAGTGCTGCAAGAACTGCACCGACTGCCGGTCAGGTGGAGGGTTATCTTCAAAGTGGGCTTGCTCACCTTTAAAGCCCTGCATGGACTAGGCCCTAGCTATCTGTCTGACCTCCTAACAACTGCTGCTCCAGTCTGCTCCCTCCTTTCCTCTTCTAGGGGCCTCCTGACCATTCCAAGGGTGAGATTAAAAAGCACCTGTAACCAGGCATTTAGTATTGCCGGCCCCCTTCTTTGGAATTCGTTACCACCTGCTGTTAGGGAGGCTCCTTCAGTAGAGGTTTTCAGGGGCTGCCTAAAGACTTTTTTGTTCACCCTGGCCTTTGTAGATATAGAGTTTTAGATAATTTGCTTTCTTATCTGCCTTCTAAAAGCTTGCTTCTGTATTTTATCCTGTTTTTAATTCCGTGTTATTAATTGTAATGATATTTGTGTATTTATGTACCGTCCTTTATTCTCTTGATTGTTGTATGTAAGGCATCCACAGCCTCCAGGAATGGGCACCCAAGAAATACAATTTGCCTTGCCTTGCCATAGTTAGGTACTGGAATGCAATCTTTTTCTTAAGATTAACTGTGTCCACAATACTTTTTGTAATTGTTGATCACATCTAGAATGCACTCTTAGTTTTATGTGAAGGCAGAATATACTCTCAGTTTTAGGCGGAGGTTCTGGGACACTTTTATTTTGGTTGATGAGGTGTGAAATACACTTTGTTCCTCATAGTTCTAGAATACTGTCTTTTTTATTCTGGGTGATGGGGCTGGAATGCTCTATTTCCATTTTGACTGATGGAACACTTTCTTATCTTTGTTTACAAGTTTGTGAATATTGTGCTAATTTTTTATGTTACAGGGTTCTCAAAAGTAAAAATCCCAACTTCCCAGAAGGCTCTTATGTTGAGGCTAAGATTGGCTGGAGGACTCACTCCATCTCTAATGGGAAAGACTTACAGCTTATGCTTCCTGACTGGCCAACAAACATCCCAAGGTCATTGGGGCTTGGAATCGTTGGCATGCCAGGGTGAGATGTTGTTGTGCATTTGTACGTGAGCATGTTTATGTATTGTATGTGTAAACTGTCTTTTTATTTTCCATTAATGCTACCATCCAGTAATAATATAAAATTTCAATAAAGTCCTCTTTTACTGTTGCTTTATTACCCCAGTTTAAAGTCTTTCCTGTATGCAGCTTTTATAAGTACAGAATTATTTAGATATTAGAAAGTTATAATTTATTTCCAAACAGCCTTCTGAGATCTATGCCAAACATGATTTAGGAACCCATAATATATTACATGGCTGCCAGACATTCAGGAAACTGTTACTTAGTATTTGTATTTATTGTTACGTGTGTCATGTCTTAAACAGTAGTTGCTTGTGAAATCAGGCATTTTGCTTATCTCACTTACCAGCATAAGTAATAAAAATGAAATGAAACATTAAAGATACTTTTTTTCTGCAGAAATTGTCTTTGTTTCTAAGTTTCTTTGTTAAAACTACGTAGTATCACTTTCCAGGGTATCTGATCTATGGAGTATAGTGCCATGCTTATGTACTGTACCTTTGGCTTATTTCTTCATTATTTCCACCCTGCTAAAGGTACCACAGGTAGAGACCTACTTCAATTCAAGTTCAAAGTTTATTTAACCAGGATAACACCATTGAGACAACTAATTTGCAAGGAGGTCCTGGGGGACATACAAAATACAGTACAATTGCAGTGATACAATGCAGATATAGCTAAGATATCACATACAAGAAAATTAGACAAAAAAAATTAATTAGCTACAAAACAGCATAATATAAAAATTCTAACTCTAGAGCAAATGCCTATACAGGTGAAAAGAAAAAAAAAGAAAAAAATTGGTGCCAAAGAGAAGTAGGAATGATAGAAGATGACTTAAAATGCAAAGTCAGGAGCAATTCTAGCAATTGAGGGTCAAAGGCAGAATGGAAGTACAGAGTACGCAAAAAAATAACCGGAATGGGTGAGGAGAGCAGGTATGAGGGAAGGGAGTGGGTGAAGGATGCAGAAGATTAAGACGTGACAAGGGGATGGAAGCAATGCAATTGCTTAAAATTAGTGCCAGATGAAGGGGTTTAAAGGGGGAGGGAGCAAACCAGGCCAAAAGGGAGAATGGGGAGAGTAAGAAGAGGAATGGAGTGGAGAAAGAGGGGAGGATTAAGTGCCGGAAGTCATAGAGTCTTTGCTTAACATTAGTGCAGAATGAAAAGGGTTTGAGGGGGAAGCAAACCAAGTCAGAAAGGAGATGGGGAGGATTAGGAGAGAGAGAGAGAGATGAGGTGGGGGAAGAGGGGAGGATTAAGTGCCAGAAGTCATAGAGATTGTACATGATTACAGCAGGCAAATTCAAGCATAGCAGTTACATTCGTCCTCAACAGACATCCAGTCAAGATTTTAAATGTGCACAGGTCAATAGTAAAGTTAAGTTTGAGTTATTAGTATGCTGTTCCATAGGGTCAGCAGGGCATAGCTTGGGGAGCAAGAACCAAACTAACAAGTTCTGATCCATGGAGTATCAAATGTTACATATGAGGACTTCCTGAGAGTGTACACACTGGGTGTACATTTTTATTTATTTATTTAAACCTTGATAACAGGAAAAAGGCACCATGAGCCAAGGCTCATTTCCAGGTGCGACCTGGGGGAAAAGGGGGTTACAGGAGGTTGACAGAACAAAATTAAGTACATAAAATATTATAAAAGAACAAAGAACAAAAGCAGCTTGGGTAACAACGTACAAGCAAGATACAGGCAAGGAAAATTATGTACAATATACAAGTTAATACAATAAGGCTAACAAGCGAGGATGCTGTATACAATTTTATACAAGTAAAATATAATTAAGCAAAACAAGATTTACTATGGCTTATAATCTTGGGGTGGGGGTTAAACAACATGGTGTGTTCAGCAGAGAACTAGGAGGGATAGCAGGTGCAGGTGGTGACAGGGTGAGGTCTGAGTGTGCACTTAAGAAAGGAGGAGGGAGAGAGATGGGTGGGGGAATGCTATTCCACAAGGAGAGACATTTGTAGGAGAGGGAGAGTTTGCTGGTTGAGGTGTGGATATGACGGAGAGAGAAATGGAGTGGGTGCAACTAGACTGTGAGTTGCAGGGAGAGAGAAGCCACAGAGAGAAGGGAAGTGAGTTAAGAAGGAAGAGAGTCAAACCAGTACTTAGTTATGAAGGTGAGGCAATGGGAGGAACACCTCTGAACCAGTGATTGTTGGGAAAGGGACGAGTAGAGCTCACAGCAGTGAGTTAGTGTGTGGGGGGGATTTGAGGTGAATCTGCAAAAGCATGGAAAAGGATGTCCAATTTTGTGAGGACAGAGTCTGGGGCAGCACTGTACACTATGTCAGCATAGTCAAAGTCCGGAAGGATCCATCTGTCTAGCAGATAACGTCTTACTGGGTGTAAAAGGCTGGCCTTGTGCCAATAGAGCAGTCCAAGTTTAGGGCATAGTTTGGAGTGGAGTGCACTGAAATGGGGCAAAACATCGAGGTAGGGGTTGAGCCAGACACCAAGGTATTTATGAGTGAGGACATTTTCAAAAGGGGTATTAGAAACAACAGAGAAGATTGGGAGTGTGGGTAGTTTGGCAAGACTCTGTTTAGAGTCAAAAGTCAAAGCAACACTTTTTTTTGTGTTCAATCTAAGGCAGTTAGCATCAAACCATGCCGTGACCGCTGAGAGGTCATATTGGAAGGGGGTCTGGATTGCATGTGTGGTCAAGCCCAGCAGGAATAGGACAGTATCATCTGCATACATGTGGATGTTAGAGTAGGTACATAGAGAGGGGAGGTCATTGATAAACAAGGAAAACAGAATCTGTCAAAGTATGGAGCCCTGGGGCACTCCAGCGAGGATGGGGAGAGGAGGGGATGTTATGTTGTTTATTGAGATGGACTGGGAACGAACAGTTAGGTAGGAAGCAAACCAAGAGACTTAGGCAGGAGATAAGTCAATGGTACATAATTTGGAGAGTAGGAGGAGATGGGAGACCAAGTCAAAGGCTTTGGCCAAGTCAATGAAGATAGCAGAGGTGATATGATCAAGATCCAAGGTGGCGTTTATGGCACTTGTAATGCAAAGGAGGGAGGAGGTGGTCAAATGGAATTTTCTAAAGCCAGACTGGAAGGGAGAGAGGGTATTGGAGGTGGATAGGAAATTATTGAGCTTTGAGAGGATAATTGGCAAGGGGAGGGAGGAGGGAAATGGGGTGATAGTTGCCGGGGATGGTGGGATCAGCACCTTTGAAAAGAGGGAGGACTTTGGCTGACTTCTAGACTGAGTGAACAGTGGCAGTGGAGAGTGAGAGATTTAGGATATAGGTTAGAGGGGTAATTAGTGAGGGAGCAGAAATTCTGAGGAGCCTGGGATGTAATCCGTCTGGGCTAGGCTTAGAGGGTTTTAGGGAAGTTAGTGCATTCAAAACCTCTGTTGTTGATATCAGTGGCAGCTGAAACCCCTGAGTGCTGTGGGGAGGATGGGGGGAGGAGGGGGTCCTAGGAGGAATGGCACTGGATGTGAAGTACTTGTTTAGGGCTTCAGCTACACAGTAGGGGTCAGTGATAATTGAGTTGGCCACTTGAATAGCAGAAGAGGGTGAATCGGTGTGGTGGTGCAGGAGGGAGTGGAGGTCTTGCCAGAAGGAAGAGGGGTAAGTGTTAGAGGGGTGCAGATGAAATTTGAAGACATCTGATTTTACACAGTGGATACTAAAGGTGCGGCTGTTATGGAGGGCATGCAAGGCTTGGCAGAAAGCTTGGCTGCCTGAGGAGTAATAATTGAGCCATGCACAGTCACAAGCTCTACACTTTGCCAGAATTTCTGGGGCAATCCAGGAATGGTGGGTATGCCTAACTCTAATGGTTTTTAAAGGTTTGTGAGTATCCCAGATACTTAGGAAAATGGAGGAGAAGTGGGCGAGGGCTTCATCAACTGACTGGGAGCATTGTACTGGGGATCAGTTTGCTAGGGCCAGGTCATGAAGGTGTTTATTTACATTGAGGGATTTGAGAGGTGATGCTAGATGTATTTGGGATGGGTTGAACGGGGATGGCACTTTCTAATACAAAAGGTAGGATCATGGTCACTGAGAATGTCAGGTAGGGTGCCAACAGAGCAAATGCAGTGGGGGTGGGAAGAGAGCACTCAGTGAAGTAGGGAGTGGGAATGACCTCTTGGGTTGGGATGGGTGGGTTCTTTCACCAGTTGGGAGAGGTTTAGAGATTCAATTTGCTGGCATAAGCTTTGTGATGAGAGGGAAAGAAAATCTAGATTGAAATCCCTGAGAAGTATTAGTTCATGTGAGTTCACTAGGGTGGAAACGTTGGAGATGTGGGAGACAAAGGATGGGGGGGGTTTAGGTGAGGCATATATAAAACACCGATGAAGAGGGGAGAAGATGACAATAATTAGGAGAAGTTCATGGAAGCAAGGGACTGCCTCATGATGGAAGATAGTGCAGTTTAGGGAGTTTCGAAAGTTGATGGCCACTCCACCACTTCGTTTACCATGGTCTTGCCTGATAATGTTGAAGTTTGCAAAGCCAGCCAAAGGCCGGGTAATATGGGAGAGGACAGCCAAGCTCAGAGATGCAGAGTATTTTGGGGAGTGCTGTAAGACCCAAACTTTCAGATCATCTAGTTTTGGGAGAAGGCTGCGAACATAAGTGTGAAAGACACGAAGGCCTTTAGGGAGAGTGGTGGGGCTGGTAGGACCAGGATTAGTTTCAATGTCCCCCAATAGGAGCAACAAGAGGAAAAATAGGTGTAGGGGTGCAGCATGACCTTTGCATTTTCTATGGCAGACTGGTTTAGGTGGTCGTGAAAGGGGTGAGAGAGAAAAAGGAGTTGGCTTATGGCACCAAGGTTAAGAAGAGAATGAGTGGTGAGCCCAGGATGGATTATGACTCATGGGGAGAGGGTTGTAGAGGCTGGAGAGTGGGGGAAGGGGGTAGTGGGGGTTATGGGATTGCAGAGCGGGGTAAGGATAGGGGAAGAGCCTGGGTTAGAAAAGGGATCAGCAGGGGGGTGGATGGAGGGAGAAGAAAGAGAACTAGGAGGGGGAGGGATAGGACAGAGGAGGATCACATTGGAGTGAGAGAGGAGGGCTAGGTATAAGGAGAACAAGAGGAAGCAAGAGTATTTGGGTGGAGAAGAAAGGGTAGGGTAAGAGCTGACAGATAAGGGGCACAAGAAGACAGAGCAAATTGGTGCTTCTGCAGTGGTGCAGTGATAGAGTTGTCACCTCTGGAACTAAGAGTCAGGGATTCAAAACTCAGGGGGATCAGATGTAGATAGGAGGGGTATAGAGTATAGCAAGAGGGGCCAGAAAAAGGAAGGACAGAAGGGAGAAAGAACAAGGAGGGTGCTAGGACTAGGAGGGAAACTGTAGGGGATGAAGGACATGAGAGTGACTCCTAGTGGTGGCTTCATATAAACTTCTAATGGGAAAATGGAGAGAGAGAATTTGGCTGTGGGAGTCACATGGCAGGAAATGAGGTATATAGGATGTGATGAGCCAGGGTAGGTGGGGCAGTCGCTGCATAGCAGTGACAGGCTAACCTAGTCCAACAAGCTGTGCTGCAGGTCAAGCGATGCTCACCTTGCTGAATGGTGCAGGGGCCAGGCAGGAGGAGATGCTGGTGCACACCACTGGTGACCTTTCTGCTTCCTAAGTGCTCCCCACTGAGAATAACCTCCTGGTTTCTTTCACATAGCCAGTTCCTTACTCATCATGTAATCCCCCCCCCCCCCAAGTTCTTCATCTTCTTAATCAGCTATTCATGTAGGACAGTCAAAAGCTTTGCTTAATTGAGGAATGTGATAGTTTTCACAGTTTTAAACAAAGTTCAATAAATATATGGAGGGATGGGACTTATTGGATATTACCGTTGATGAATGGGGGAAGGGTTAAATGGCCATTTGCCTTCTCTCACCCCTTAAAACCTTATTATGAACCATAGAATGTCCTCCATTGTCTCTCATTGTAGGTAAGAGTGCCTTCCCTTGTATTTGTTGAGCGTTAGAACAGCTTAGTCTCAATTCTCTATTCTCTCACATGTGATTAATGCACATGAAACCTCTTTTATCTTGCAACAAGTGGCTCCAATGGATGTTTCAACACACATAATACCCTTCTTTTATCTCCCTTCTTCATTATTACTGCTATTCTCAACACGGCATCTGACTTTTCCCTCCTTACTGCCTTGCTGGCCTTCTTTATCCTGTTAAGATACACAACCACATCTTTCTCCACCTGTCTGTTTTTTGTATTTCTTGAATGCCTTTTCTTTCTCCCTCAAAGCCCTCCTCTTTTGTGTACCACAGTGGATTTGTTACTCATTGTTTCTTTCCTGCCACCCATACACAGAGGTTCATGATGTCTGATACCCCATTTTTGATCTGTTCCCACTTGCTGCCATCTCCTCTACTACCCCAACCATCTCCACTTTCTTCCTCAATGACTCTGTCATCCTCCTAAGAACCACCCTTCTAAAGTCCAGAACTTTTGTCTGTGGCTGCTTCATACCTGCTTCTAATTTGATGTTGAATTGCATTGTCTAGTAAACATTGTTTCCCAGTGGGTCCTAAACTGTGACCACCTGACACAGTCCCTGTTTGTGAGGACCTAGTTAAGTATAGCCCCATCCCTTAGGTTCTTCATCTCTCTGTAACAGAAATGCTTCATGAAATGCCTGTACTAGTAATGGATTCCTTACACTTACTGCCACTTTGATGTTCCATTCCACATCTGACATATTGAAGTCTGTTATCAGCAGCACCTCCTCCTGCACTGCTGCCCTTCTAATCTCCTCTCCCAATTCCCTTTTTCTGATATGGTGGTCCATGTACCACTCCAATCCTGATGTTCCTCTCTCACCTGTGCTCATCTGTATGTACATTGTTCCTGTACTCTTACCCTCCCCCTAACTTTCTTGACCTCCATGGCTTTGATTCCCTCCCTTACATATAACACCACCCCTCTCACTTCTGTGTTCCCTATCCCTCTTAAACACTGCATAAACTAGAATGGTCAAGTACCAGTCATGGTGTTATGATGCCAATGCCTCTGTGACCACCAACAGGTCCAGCAGGGCTTCCATCACCGCTGCTTGAAGGTCAAATGTTGGTTTGCTTTTTTCTATGCTCATGGCATTAGCAGACATAGCTCTCCAGGCCACTTGTTTCCTCCTTCCCTGAGACCCTTTCATGCCCACCTGCCCCCGCCCCTCCCTCACCCTTATCCATGCCCTTGCCATATCCCACCCCTCCCCTGCTGGACTCTTATCACAAAGTTCCCAACACTACTACAAATACCAGAGACACAAATAAAAAATACCAAAAATCAGCCACACACACAGCTATAACCACAACCTTTGAAAATACATAATAGCACAAAGTCTGGAATCCACATGACACGTATACTGAGTTTGTTATAGTTCTGTATTTCCACCACACAATAGATACTGTACATTTGAAAACAATCTATAATGAAACAAATGCCTTAACTGGAATGTGAAGGGGTAAATGAGCACCAGAGAGATAATGAACCAGGCAATAAAGCTACCTTCTCTTCTGAATGTACAGTGATTAGTCTTGGTACCTTGTAACTGCAGCAGCTTGCCCATTCACAGGTGGCGACTTGACAGAGAAGTATTTACTGCTGCATTTCTCATGATTGTACTGTTCTGTCTTACAGTTTAACAGCTTACTTTGGCCTCCTGGAGATTTGCCAGCCAAAGAAAGGAGAGACATTGCTGGTTAACGCAGCAGCAGGTGCTGTTGGGTCAGTGGTTGGACAGATAGGTAAAATTAAGGTAAGCAGATGACAAATCTTCATTGAATTAATATCCTAAAACAACAAATAAGTAGGACCCTCAGTAATTTAAACTTTTTATTGTCAATAAATAAATAAACTACTTGGTTATCATTTCTGCAAAGGCATTAGCATCCTTGACTTTCATTGATATTTAGTAGTAATATGTTTTTAATCTAATTTTTTTTCTAAATCACTGATGCTGAAATGGCATATATGTTTCTGTGCATAAGTCTATTTTCTAAGCTAAAAAAATTGCTCCTACTATAAGGCATGTGAGACCTGTTGTGAAGTACTACATGGTAAATCTGTTTTAGCATGTTCTCCTAAAACAGTAAACTAGCACGATGATAGGAGCTGTTCCAGAAACTGTAATGAGCTACAATGCCACTGTCTTAGCCCTGTTTTTATTTATTTATTTCATACCATAATACTTGCACAGGATGCTTACTTCTCATGAATAGGATAAGACTGAATATATGGAAGACCAGGGTCCTTAATTGATGCACATCAGGTATAGCAGGAGTGGATACAGGACAAGCTTCCCTACACTGCACTGCCAAAGTACTGCAAGCCTGTCATGGAGGAGTTATTTGCAGCAAGTCAGGGGGAGTAGATCAGACTCTATGCTCATTCTGTTTTTTACCCATGTGGTGGGACTGCCATCCAAGGGGACAGTTGTGAAGCTGGTTTTGCTAGTTGGGCATCTGTCCATCAGGAACTGGACTGAAACTTTTACAACTTGTCTCAAATGGGTCACTAAACAGAGATCAGATGGGAACTACTTTTGGCCACTACTGATCTGGGTTTGTGTGTGAATCACTTTTATAGACTTATGGAGTACTGTATCCAAATCAGAGTTCTCTTTTCCCTGGCATGTGAAACATTCTTATTCTGTAATGAGTGTCTTAATCACAGGTGCCCTGGAAATAGACGCATTCTGAAGAACCTTTTCAGATTTTCAATATTCGATGTAATTGCTCAGCCTCAAGCAGTAATATTCTAATAGAGCCATGGAGACCACTCATTCAATCATAAGAATGGTCTCATTTGCATTTTTAGTATGCCAGAATCGCTCACCATCAGTTCACCATTCTCATGCCTGGGCTGGCAGTATAGCATAGAGGCTAGAGTAATGAGCTGTGAATAAGCTTGATACATACAGCAGACCTAGGTTTGATTCCCACAACCTCTACTTGCATACTGTGCGACTGAACAAATCACTTAACCACCCCAGTGCTCCTGGGTCACCCATGAAAACAGGCACTTGTGCCTAGTGGCCCTTAACCGGATACAAATTCTCAATGGCTCTATTAAGAATGCAAACTAGACGTAAAGGGACTTGTAACCCATTGTTTTAATGAAATAAGCAGTCCAGTCCCCCAGCCCTGATTTTTAGGGGAATCTTTAATACAATAGCAAACAACAAAAAACTAAAAAACATATAGCTGCCTATAATTTGTGTTTCAGTGTTCCCCTTCTCATCACTGCTTATTATTGAAGAAATGTGGATTAAAACAAGGGGTTTCTGTCTCATCTCCTTTTTGGGAGCATGCTGTGAAATCACAGTTTTGTGGTTGCTGCATCACAATCCCTTCAAAGGCACGTGTGTGTCTGATGCCAAATGTAGTGATAAGGAATGAGGGGACGTGGGTTGTTGTGGGATTTACCCATGTTGCATGTAGTGTGACCTGAGCCTGGTTAATTTGTGTATCAGTGTAATTATAGCATAATAAAGGGAAGCAACATCTGGGGCCTGATGCACAGTTGCAGTCCAGGTGGCAAGCTTAATGGATGCAAAGAGGATCCCAGTTCCGCCCCCCAAAAAACTGTCATACACCAAGGCCTGACGTAGTCACCAGCTACTGTAAATTGAAGTGCAAATAATGGCTGCCAGATGTTTGAGGTCAGACATTTTGTAACTGGGTTTCTGGCCACAACTACGAAAACTGCAGCCTCTGTGTATGTCTGGGCATGGTGATGTGCCAGTCACACAGCATGATACCTAGTCTGGAGGCCATGGCATGAGGCCACACCACCTCTGTAATCCCCTGCCCCCCCCAAAAAAAAACTTGTGCCTTGTGATCTGCTAGAAGCCCAAGTCATTTCATATTTAATTCATCCCTCAATGGCCATCCTTGATGATCCAGTAGCCTTAGAACTCTCCTGATTTTTCCTTCTAGGTGTCCACTGGAATGCCTGCCTAGTCCAATTTCCCAGCATGCATATTTTTGTACAACCAGTCCCACATTGATCTTATTCTCTTCATGAGTTCTGCCATACCCACTGCCCACCTGTGTCACTCCTGTGGAACTGCTTCTTCCTGCTTCACAGTGGTTGGAGGCACCATATCATGTGGTTGGCTGTTTGGGTGCTATGAACTGAGCATAACATATAGAATAGTGTATGACAAGGTTGTGTTACCATCACCGGGTTGAGATGACAACATGCGGATCTCCAGAGCAAAACTAAAGAGGTTCCAATGTCATCTCAACCCCTAGATGGGGACATAGCCCTTGTTGGTATATGGTTGAACATATACTATTTTATAAGCATATGGTTTAAAAATTAGTTTTTTGTTGAGAGAGTGATAGTGCATGCCTGGTTGCCAGCTTGCTTTCCCCTACCCACCCACTTGCTCACTAGTTTAACCACCTGCCTGTATGAACATGATAGTCAAACAAAAATTTGAACATGTTAAACATTAAGCAGCCAGTAAAAAATAATTTTTTTAAACTCACTGAATGTCAGCATGGTTTGAGTGGTGCCAGGGTGAGTTCATTTGAAAAGCAGGGCAAGAGGAGAATGTAGTAGGTACACACTTCAAAAGTGGAAAGTTGTTGTATTATTGTTGTGACATCAGAATGATACTTCAACAACTTTTTGTGACCATTGAACTGTCCTACAATACAAAATGCTGTGTATGGATTTCCATACACAAAAAGGGGCAGCCATATACTATATAACCCTTTATTTTCATGCCTGTCCCCATCCCTTTGCCAGTGCAGGACAGGCCTGTGACCCCACTTGTATAGTCCAAATGTGCAAGATTGAACAGTGGGACAATATAATCATTACTACTACCACTTTATGCCATTTAAGTCTAATTGCATATGGGGAACTTAATTTTTTTTGAATGACTTTCAGTTATCTAGGGACATGTTCAGAGTTTTTTTGAAAGGAGAAAAATGGCTACCGTTTAAAAGTTTTATGTTCTGAGAGGCAGGCGTGAGGATTTTCATGTGTGTAATGAGGCTGGTTGGTCCTTTAGCCACACATTCATTGTAGGATTTACCATGATCTGTAAGGACATGTCAGATTACTTGAATGCTACTACCCATTGTATAACACAGGATGATGTTGTGACAGTATTCCAGCTGTAGACGTACAGGGTTGTGAGGAAGATAACTCATGCTAAAGCATAGCTATTTTAGGAACTGACAAAAATGTGAAGGAAAATACAGGAAAAGTAAATGACTTTGGTTTAAAAAAGTCAGTGACTTCTGACAGATGCAGACAGCCTCTTGTGAGTCACTTTCACAAGTACCATTGCCATGTCATGTGTGGGTCAGCCAGGCTACCACTGAAAACTTTGTTTTTATGTAAATGCCCAGAGGTGTACAGAGAATGTGATGATTTGAAATGCATAAAATACATGAAATACAAGCAGGATGGTCTCTAAATATTATAATTTCTAACATTTCCCTGAAACATCAGTAGCTCTTTAAGTTGATCACCATGATCCTGATGGCAGTGTTTGTAAATAGGGTGACTGATGCAAGGCAAGAGGCTGCTTAGTAAAGAAGGAGTGAAATAAAATGTGGCACACACACACACCAGATTGAGAGCCAAAGTTTTATTACTCAAACCAAGGAATCACCAAGCTACCACCTGTTTCTGCTTGTCTAGTTTGAAAGTAGCACCTCAGTGGCATTGGTGCGTGCCTGTTCTTCATTAGCTCTCATATTAAAGAAGAGACCTGTGATAATTTCACATATTCAGTATTAGCATAATCATTCTATGTTGGGGTGGGAAAACAAAATATTTTGTACTGTACATGACAGATATACTGCTTCAGTATTAGACAGCTAGTAGAATGCATTTTGTGTTCACTGTCCCATCAAAATACCATTTGCACAGTGGGTCTATGGTGGTGCTCCTGATCTGTAACAGTAGTGGAAATATAGAAAAATAAACAATAGGAAAGTAGTTTTACTTGACAGGTTTTAGCTTCAGTACTAGCGTAAGCTGTACTTGCAATTAAGTTTTGGCCCAGCTATGTCTCATTTTGATCCACATTTTTTTTTTACACCAGTGGGCCTAATTTGACCAATGTGTGAAAACCCCTAGTGCTGTCATTGATTAAAAGGACATTTTCTATGGGAAGCTACAGTTCTTATTTGCATACCAGTATTGCAATACTTTTAGAGGCTTCCTGTGTAAAACAAATGCACGGCAAAAACAGCTCCTCCGTATAAACAGGTGCTCGAGTTGGAACTTGAAATTCGAAAAACATCCATCTGTCTATTAAACTTATGCCTGTTTCAACGCCAACTACAGCGTGCTGAGTTTTGCCGTTTTCATATTCCTGTGTAAAAGCAGCAGAAAAGTCTTCAGTACCCTTTCTGTTATGTTTAGCTCTAAAGTCTTCAGTACCCTTTACTTTATGTTTAGTTCTAAAAGGCACAACAAAAGCAAGGGTGGCAGGATCTATGAACGGGAATGAGATGTTTCAAACTGACCTTGATAGGCTGGGGATAAAGTAGTAAGACAGCAAAGTAAATGGAATAGTGGATGAACACAATGATAAATACTCCTGGGAGACAACAGTAAAAGCATTTAGCATACCTTACGTGGGAGAAACATTCAGAGATAGACTATAAATGGGATCTAGGGGTTATTAAAGATAAAAATCTGAAACCTTCTATTTAGTATGCTAAAGCACTAAGCAAGGCAAATGCCATTCTAGAAGAGGAAGTAAAGGAGGCATGGCTATGGTGTTCAACAAACCCAAAGGATATTAATAATGTTAATCGGGAATATCAGTTTCTGTTGATAAAAGTTAATAAGACCAAGGAACATAATCTTAGATTAGGGGGAGGAAGGATACAGGACATGAGGAAACCCTCTTAACTTGATGAATAGTGAGATTATGGAATAGGTTACCATTGTGCACAACATACTGTAGGTAATATCTTTGCAATTCACCACACACAGCTGGTGATAATACCTCACCACATTGCTCGGGTCCTTGATGTTTTACAGCAAATCTGGACAAGTTCCTTTTTGATAATAACATTGTGGAACTTGAGATCTGAGGAATATGTGATAAGGTGACAGGGTCATTTGGGTAGTAATAGTTAACATAGAGTAGTATGATTAGGAGGAACAACTAGAAACATAGAAACATAGAAGTTGACGGCAGATAAGGACAGCAAGGCCCATCCAGTCTGCCCATTTCTTTTTCTACCTTATAAATGTACCATCGGCCTTTGCTCTGTCAGTGACCTATCTATTCATAGTCATTTGTATTGCTCCCTTATGCCTATCCCATGCCTGTTTGAAGCCCTGCACTGTATTCATAGCCACCACTTCTTGTGGTAAGCCATTCCATGCATCTACCACCCTTTCTGTGAAAAAGAATTTCTACATTCCCCTTAATCGGCCTCCTCTAATCTCATGCTGTGTCCTCTTGTCCTGCTATTTTTCTTATATTTAAACATGTTAGACTCTTTCACCTTGTTTATGCCCTTAAGGTGTTTAAATGTCTCGATCATATCACCTCTCTCCCTCCTTTGCTCAAGGGTATACATATTGAGCTCCGTTAATCTGTCCTATATGTCTTCTGATGCAGTCCCTGCACCATTTTGGTTGCCCTTCTCTGGACTGCCTCAATTTGGTTAATGTCCTTGTGAAGGTGTGGCCTCCAATACTGCACGAGTACTCCAGATGGGCCTAACCAATGTCTTGTACAGAGGATTATTACCTCCTCTACGACTTGTGATACCCTACTAATACACCCTAACACCCCCTAGCCTTACCTACTGCTTTAGAGGTCTGCTTGATGATTTTAGGTCATCAGTGATGATGATGCCCAAGTCTCTTTCTTCCTTTGTGACTGCTAGCAACTCCCCTCCCAGCCTATAAGTGGCTTCAGGGTTTCTCTTCCCTATGTGCATGATTTTGCACTTCTTTGCATTAAATCCCAGTTGCCACTCTTCTGACCATTCTGCTAGTTTATCCAGATCTCTTCTCATTCTGCCCACCCCATCTGGATCATCTACTCTGTTGCAGATCTTGGTGTCATCTGCAAACAGACAAGCCTTACCCTCTAGTCCATCTGCGAGGTCACTAATGAAGATGTTGAATAGGACTGGCCCCAGGACTGATCCCTGAGGTACCCCACTTGTGACTTGCATCTCTTCTGACTGTATACCATTTACCACCACTCTCTGTTTTCTGCCAGTCAACCAGTTTGCCACCCAGTTGACCAACTTCTGACCCACCCCGAGCCTACCTAGCTTATTTATCAATCTTCTATGTGGAACAGTGTCAAAAGCTTTGCTGAAGTCAAGGTAAGCGACATCAACTGCTCCCCCTTGGTCCACCACTCTGGTTACCCAGTCAAAGAAATCTATGAGATTAGTTTGACAGGACCTTCCTTTGTAAACCCATGCTGTCTTGGATCCCATGCCCCTATGGATTCCAGGTGTTGCACTATCCTTTCCTTAAGGTGCCTCCATAATCTTGCCCACTACTGAGGTAAGACTGACCGGTCTGTAGTTCCCCTCCTCCCTGCTACCACTCTTGTGAGTGGGATCACATAGAGCCTTTCTCCAGTCTTCTGGGACCTCTTCTGTGCTCAGAGACTCACTAAACAATTCTGCTAATGGCTCTGCTAGTTCCTCCTTTAGCTCCTTAAGTACCCTGGGATGTATGCCATCAGGTCCCATTGCCTTATCCACCTGAGCTTATAGCTCTTGTAGGACCCTTTCTTTTGTGAAGGAGTAGTGCTCACCTCCTCCCCTGTGTCCATGATGCTGAGCTGTGGGCCCTGCCCTACCTTCTCTTCAGTAAATACTGAGCAAAAGTATCTATTTAGGATAGATGCCTTTACAGGGTCCTCCTCCTCACATGCTCCCTTTTCTCCATTAAGCTTAGCAATACCCCTCTGGACTTTCTCCTTTCACTAATGTATCTATAGAAAGTCTTGTCACCTTCTTTTACTGTTCGTGCTAGTGTTTCCTCAGTTTGGGACTTTGCCTGCCTTACTGCCTTACCTGCTTCCCTTAGGGCAGTTTGGTATGCCTCCTATCTTCATCCCGCTGTGTTCCTTATATTTTCTGAAGGCCAGCCTTTTGGCTCTGACCTTTTCTGCTACTATATTTGAGAACCAAAGTGGTTTCCTTCTTCTTTTGCACTTCCTTTTCTGTCTAACACAATGGGATGTTGCTTCAAGTATTGTATCCTTAATGCTTGCCCACTTTGCCTGTACCTCCTCACCTGTGTTTCTTTTGCCAGGGCTAGCTTAACTCTGTTGGCCATCTTATCAAAGTCAGCTCCTCTGAAGTCCCATATTTTTGCCTTGGAATGGGATGATTTAGATGTAGTAGCCAAATTGAACCATACCATGTGATGGTCACTATCCTCAGGTGACCTTCTACCTGGAGATCTGTGATCCCTTCTTTGTTAGTCAGTACTAGATCTAGGATAGCCCTGTCTCTTGTGGGTTGCTGTACCAGTTGTTTGAGGCCCTCCCTGCAGGAATCCACTATGAGTCTAGTTCTGGCAGATGTTCCTGCTGGTATTGACCAATCTGTATCTGGCATGTTGAAGTCTCCCATTATCAGAACCTCCCTTTAGCTGTCATGTTTTGTATATCTTCTAACAGTAATGTGTCTATGTCCTCCCTCTGGTCTGGGGGCCTGTAGACAACCCCAGTTCTTATGGCTGTCCCATTACCTGTTTCAGGGTGACCCACAGTTCTTCTGGCTCCTTATGTGTATTCTGAATTTCTGTAGCTTTGATATTTTCATTAACATACAGGGCCACCCTCCCCTTTTTGCACCTCGGTCTCTTCTGAACAATACATATCCAGGTACTGAAGTCTCCCAAGTGTGGTTACTGGTAAACCACGTCTCACTAATTGCTACTATGTCCAGTTTAGCCTCTGACATTATTGCCTGCAGGTCTGGGATCTTATTTCCCAGGCTGTGAGCATTGTGTACATGATTTTCCATTGGCCAGATTTTGGTGTGTTAGTTGTTGGGTGAAGTTTGGCATTACCCTGTGCATCGTATGGGAGACAAACCTTTTTCTTACCTGGTGATGCAAATGAATGGCAAACACGCTGAATTCCTGTTTGACCATTAGCTGAGGGAGGGTGTTCTTCCCATTCGACGATGGGGTGCTGCACCCTCTCCCCATTTGCTAGTTTAAATATTCTGCAAAGATGTCAAACTTCTGCCCCAATGCACTGACTCCTCTTTAGTCAGATGCAGTCCATCAAATTTAAAGAACTTCGCTCCCAGAACTGTTGCCAGTTCCTACAAATCTGTGTCCTTTTTCCTGGCACCAGTCCTTGAGCCACGTGTTTAGCTCCCTATCTCCCCTTCTCTGACCTTCCGTCCATCTGCTCCTTCTCCCAGACTGGCAGGATCTCAGAGAAGGAGATGCCGGACGAAATAGATGATAGTTTGTCACCCAGCCTAGTCAGGTGTTCCTTGGTCTCCACAACTGACCGGCTGGCGAGATCATTAGTCCCTATGTGTACTAGGACATCAATGTTTTCCTGCTTTGTGAACAATTTTAGCAATGCGGTCAGTGCTCTCCATGCTGATGTACCTGGAGACATCTGACCATCACCCTGGCTGGAGATGGGTATCAACTCCCGAATCATGGAGTCTCCTATGATCAGAAGTTTTTGGATTTCCTTTCTGCTTGTTTAGTTTTGGTTCCTGATTTGGGTGAGTATTGTTGTGCTAGCTCCTGTCCTGAGTGTCCTGCTCTGCAGTGTCTTCTGCCTCTTTATTTGATTTCAGAGATAGAGGCAGATACCTGTTTGTAGTGTTTATATGGTTTTGGAGGTAATGTGTTGGAGAGCAGAGAGTGATGGGGCACCTGATTTGCTCCTCCTAACCACCTGCCAACCTCCTGGACCAACTACCTCTGCGGTCGAAGTTTTTCTGTTGGATGCTGGGAAATGGCGGGTGGTTCTTATAATGTATTCTCTTCAATATGAAATTTGAGGCGGCAATCTCTGCCCATGCTGCCCGGAGCTGAGACCTAAGATCTCCAAAGGCCCAGCATGTAGGACAGTGTCCTAAACCTGTAAGACTGTCCTTCTGAAAATTGTTCCACAGTACCTGCAGTTAATGAAATCCATTCCAAATAAGTTGCTGGGTTTGTAACCTAGTCAGAGTAATTAGAAGGAAAAAAATGCAAGTAATGGTTTAATTGTGCTTTGTTTAACTTGTTATAACAAGTTAAATTACTAGTGCCCTGTAAATGAGATCACCTTGTGGAGGCCCCACTGATCCGCCTTCCTGTTCTGCCACAGGAAATGTTACAACTGTGGTACCCTATAAAAGGAGTGTAGTGTGGGTGGTTGGGGATGGGGATGGGTGGCTGGGCCCTTCCCTGCCAAAAAGAAGAACCACGGACGAAAAGAACAAGGAGGTAAGAGCAGAAACAATCAGTCAACAACAAATGCAGTAACCCTGAAAGCTTATCCTAATGTTAGATAAAACTGTAAAACCTGTAAAGCACCACCTGTAATAATTTCAGAGAAGATATACCCTGTAAGAAACACTTTGCTCCAGAGAAATAAAGCAGTAACAGAAGATATACCTTGCAAAAGACAATTTGAATCAGAAGATTACAGCAGTAATCTGTTAGCACACACCTGTAGGCACACCTTGTAATAATGCAGAAGAAGGTATACCAGCAACAACAATTTGAATCAGAGAAAAATAAAGCAATGAAATGTTAGCAACAAACAGTAGCAATCCCTGTGAGTAAAAAATAAAAACACCACCACACAGTAAATCTGCTTAGCCAAACTAAGTCTTAATCCTTCTCCCTTGCTCTGGTAAGTTTTTCTACTCTGCCTTTCAAGCAGTCTTAGAAGGAAAGAGCTCAGGTGAAGCTAGGTGCCTTGGCCAGCAAACCAAGTCTTCTACCTCCAAGATATCAACTAACCTGACTTTTAACCTTCTTTCTGTTGGAAATTACTGACAGTTTGCCAGCTCCACCCCCACATACACACCTAATCCTTTGGAAGAGCTGTGGGAGGAAAGCAATTAGCTCCTTCAATGTGAGAAGGAGACTGAAACACCTCTGAGACAACAAACCTTTCAACAAACAAGAATAAAATAAAACCAGTGTCAAACAGTAATTTTGCTTAGCCCAATGATAAAAAAGTCACAAAAATGTAAGCTCCACATGTAATACAGTAATTTCAGAGAAGATATACCCTGTAAGAAACACTTTGCTCCAGAGAAAAATAAAGCAGTAACAGAAGATATACCTTGCAAAAGACAATTTGAATCAGAAGATTACAGCAGTAATCTGTTAGCACACACCTGTAGGCACACCTTGTAATAATGCAGAAGAAGGTATACCAGCAACAACAATTTGAATCAGAGAAAAATAAAGCAATGAAATGTTAGCAACAAACAGTAGCAATCCCTGTGAGTAAAAAATAAAAACACCACCACACAGTAAATCTGCTTAGCCAAACTAAGTCTTAATCCTTCTCCCTTGCTCTGGTAAGTTTCTCTACTCTGCCTTTCAAGCAGTCTTAGAAGGAAAGAGCTCAGGTGAAGCTAGGTGCCTTGGCCAGCAAACCAAGTCTTCTAACTCCAAGATATCAACTAACCTGACTTTTTAACCCTTCTTTCTGTTGGAAATTACTGACAGTTTGCCAGCTCCACCCCCACATACACACCTAATCCTTTGGAAGAGCTGTGGCAGGAAAAGCAATTAGCTCCTTCAATGTGAGAAGGAGACTGAAACACCTCTGAGACAACAAACCTTTCAACAAACAAGAATAAAATAAAACCAGTGTCAAACAGTAATTTTGCTTAGCCCAATGATAAAAAGTCACAAAAATGTAAGCTCCACCTGTAATACAGTAATTTCAGAGAAGATATACCCTGTAAGAAACACTTTGCTCCAGAGAAAAATAAAGCAGTAACAGAAGATATACCTTGCAAAGACAATTTGAATCAGAAGATTACAGCAGTAATCTGTTAGCACACACCTGTAGGCACACCTTGTAATAATGCAGAAGAAGGTATACCAGCAACAACAATTTGAATCAGAGAAAAAATAAAGCAATGAAATGTTAGCAACAAACAGTAGCAATCCCTGTGAGTAAAAAATAAAAACACCACCACACAGTAAATCTGCTTAGCCAAATTAAGTCTTAATCCTTCTCCCTTGCTCTGGTAAGTTTTTCTACTCTGCCTTTCAAGCAGTCTTAGAAGGAAAGAGCTCAGGTGAAGCTAGGTGCCTTGGCCAGCAAACCAAGTCTTCTACCTCCAAGATATCAACTAACCTGACTTTTTAACCCTTCTTTCTGTTGGAAATTACTGACAGTTTGCCAGCTCCACCCCCACATACACACCTAATCCTTTGGAAGAGCTGTGGGAGGAAAAGCAATTAGCTCCTTCAATGTGAGAAGGAGACTGAAACACCTCTGAGACAACAAACCTTTCAACAAACAAGAATAAAATAAAACCAGTGTCAAACAGTAATTTTGCTTAGCCCAATGATAAAAAGTCACAAAATGTAAGCTCCACCTGTAATACAGTAATTTCAGAGAAGATATACCCTGTAAGAAACACTTTGCTCCAGAGAAAATAAAGCAGTAACAGAAGATATACCTTGCAAAAGACAATTTGAATCAGAAGATTACAGCAGTAATCTGTTAGCACACACCTGTAGGCACACCTTGTAATAATGCAGAAGAAGTATACCAGCAACAACAATTTGAATCAGAGAAAAATAAAGCAATGAAATGTTAGCAACAAACAGTAGCAATCCCTGTGAGTAAAAATAAAAACACCACCACACAGTAAATCTGCTTAGCCAAACTAAGTCTTAATCCTTCTCCCTTGCTCTGGTAAGTTTTTCTACTCTGCCTTTCAAGCAGTCTTAGAAGGAAAAAGCTCAGGTGAAGCTAGGTGCCTTGGCCAGCAAACCAAGTCTTCTACCTCCAAGATATCAACTAACCTGACTTTTTAACCCTTCTTCTGTTGGAAATTACTGACAGTTTGCCAGCTCCACTCCCCACATACACACCTAATCCTTTGGAAGAGCTGTGGGAGGAAAGCAATTAGCTCCTTCAATGTGAGAAGGAGACTGAAACACCTCTGAGACAACAAACCTTTTCAACAAACAAGAATAAAATAAAACCAGTGTCAAACAGTAATTTTGCTTAGCCCAATGATAAAAAATCACAAAAATGTAAGCTCCACCTGTAATACAGTAATTTCAGAGAAGATATACCCTGTAAGAAACACTTTGCTCCAGAGAAAAATAAAGCAGTAACAGAAGATATACCTTGCAAAAGACAATTTGAATCAGAAGATTACAGCAGTAATCTGTTAGCACACACCTGTAGGCACACCTTGTAATAATGCAGAAGAAGGTATACCAGCAACAACAACTTGAATCAGAGAAAAAATAAAGCAATGAAATGTTAGCAACAAACAGTAGCAATCCCTGTGAGTAAAAAATAAAACACCACCACACAGTAAATCTGCTTAGCCAAACTAAGTCTTAATCCTTCTCCCTTGCTCTGGTAAGTTTTTCTACTCTGCCTTTCAAGCAGTCTTAGAAGGAAAGAGCTCCAGGTGAAGCTGGTGCCTTGGCCAGCAAACCAAGTCTTCTACCTCCAAGATATCAACTAACCTGACTTTTAACCCTTCTTTCTGTTGGAAATTACTGACAGTTTGCCAGCTCCACTCCCCACATACACACCTAATCCTTTGGAAGAGCTGTGGAGGAAAGCAATTAGCTCCTTCAATGTGAGAAGGAGACTGAAACACCTCTGAGACAACAAACCTTTCAACAAACAAGAATAAAATAAAACCAGTGTCAAACAGTAATTTTGCTTAGCCCGATGATAAAAAAGTCACAAAAATGTAAGCTCCACCTGTAATACAGTAATTTCAGAGAAGATATACCCTGTAAGAAACACTTTGCTCCAGAGAAAAATAAAGCAGTAACAGAAGATATACCTTGCAAAAGACAATTTGAATCAGAAGATTACAGCAGTAATCTGTTAGCACACACCTGTAGGCACACCTTGTAATAATGCAGAAGAAGGTATACCAGCAACAACAATTTGAATCAGAGAAAAATAAAGCAATGAAATGTTAGCAACAAACAGTAGCAATCCCTGTGAGTAAAAAATAAAACAACACCACACAGTAAATCTGCTTAGCCAAACTAAGTCTTAATCCTTCTCCCTTGCTCTGGTAAGTTTTTCTACTCTGCCTTTCAAGCAGTCTTAGAAGGAAAGAGCTCAGGTGAAGCTAGGTGCCTTGGCCAGCAAACCAAGTCTTCACCTCCAAGATATCAACTAACCTGACTTTTTAACCCTTCTTTCTGTTGGAAATTACTGACAGTTTGCCAGCTCCACCCCACATACACACCTAATCCTTTGGAAGAGCTGTGGAGGAAAAGCAATTAGCTCCTTCAATGTGAGAAGGAGACTGAAACACCTCTGAGACAACAAACCTTTCAACAAACAAGAATAAAATAAAACCAGTGTCAAACAGTAATTTTGCTTAGCCCAATGATAAAAAGTCACAAAATGTAAGCTCCACCTGTAATACAGTAATTTCAGAGAAGATATACCCTGTAAGAAACACTTTGCTCCAGAGAAAATAAAGCAGTAACAGAAGATATACCTCTGCAAAAGACAATTTGAATCAGAAGATTACAGCAGTAATCTGTTAGCACACACCTGTAGGCACACCTTGTAATAATGCAGAAGAAGGTATACCAGCAACAACAATTTGAATCAGAGAAAAATAAAGCAATGAAATGTTAGCAACAAACAGTAGCAATCCCTGTGAGTAAAAAATAAAACACCACCACACAGTAAATCTGCTTAGCCAAACTAAGTCTTAATCCTTCTCCCTTGCTCTGGTAAGTTTTTCTACTCTGCCTTTCAAGCAGTCTTAGAAGGAAAGAGCTCAGGTGAAGCTAGGTGCCTTGGCCAGCAAACCAAGTCTTCTACCTCAAGATATCAACCAACCTGACTTTTTAACCCTTCTTTCTGTTGGAAATTACTGACAGTTTGCCAGCTCCACCCCACATACACACCTAATCCTTTGGAAGAGCTGTGGAGGAAAAGCAATTAGCTCCTTCAATGTGAGAAGGAGACTGAAACACCTCTGAGACAACAAACCTTTCAACAAACAAGAATAAAATAAAACCAGTGTCAAACAGTAATTTTGCTTAGCCCAATGATAAAAAGTCACAAAATGTAAGCTCCACCTGTAATACAGTAATTTCAGAGAAGATATACCTGTAAGAAACACTTTGCTCCAGAGAAAATAAAGCAGTAACAGAAGATATACCTTGCAAAAGACAATTTGAATCAGAAGATTACAGCAGTAATCTGTTAGCACACACCTGTAGGCACACCTTGTAATAATGCAGAAGAAGGTATACCAGCAACAACAATTTGAATCAGAGAAAAATAAAGCAATGAAATGTTAGCAACAAACAGTAGCAATCCCTGTGAGTAAAAAATAAAAACACCACCACACAGTAAATCTGCTTAGCCAAACTAAGTCTTAATCCTTCTCCCTTGCTCTGGTAAGTTTTTCTACTCTGCCTTTCAAGCAGTCTTAGAAGGAAAGAGCTCAGGTGAAGCTAGGTGCCTTGGCCAGCAAACCAAGTCTTCTACCTCCAAGATATCAACTAACCTGACTTTTTAACCCTTCTTTCTGTTGGAAATTACTGACAGTTTGCCAGCTCCACCCCCACATACACACCTAATCCTTTGGAAGAGATGTGGCAGGAAAAGCAATTAGCTCCTTCAATGTGAGAAGGAGACTGAAACACCTCTGAGACAACAAACCTTTCAACAAACAAGAATAAAATAAAACCAGTGTCAAACAGTAATTTTGCTTAGCCCAATGATAAAAAAGTCACAAAAATGTAAGCTCCACCTGTAATACAGTAATTTCAGAGAAGATATACCCTGTAAGAAACACTTTGCTCCAGAGAAAAATAAAGCAGTAACAGAAGATATACCTTGCAAAAGACAATTTGAATCAGAAGATTACAGCAGTAATCTGTTAGCACACACCTGTAGGCACACCTTGTAATAATGCAGAAGAAGGTATACCAGCAACAACAATTTGAATCAGAGAAAAAATAAAGCAATGAAATGTTAGCAACAAACAGTAGCAATCCCTGTGAGTAAAAAATAAAAACACCACCACAGTAAATCTGCTTAGCCAAACTAAGTCTTAATCCTTCTCCCTTGCTCTGGTAAGTTTTCTACTCTGCCTTTCAAGCAGTCTTAGAAGGAAAGAGCTCAGGTGAAGCTAGGTGCCTTGGCCAGCAAACCAAGTCTTCTACCTCCAAGATATCAACTAACCTGACTTTTTAACCCTTCTTTCTGTTGGAAATTACTGACAGTTTGCCAGCTCCACCCCCACATACACACCTAATCCTTTGGAAGAGCTGTGGGAGGAAAAGCAATTAGCTCCTTCAATGTGAGAAGGAGACTGAAACACCTCTGAGACAACAAACCTTTCAACAAACAAGAATAAAATAAAACCAGTGTCAAACAGTAATTTTGCTTAGCCCGATGATAAAAAAGTCACAAAAATGTAAGCTCCACCTGTAATACAGTAATTTCAGAGAAGATATACCCTGTAAGAAACACTTTGCTCCAGAGAAAAATAAAGCAGTAACAGAAGATATACCTTGCAAAAGACAATTTGAATCAGAAGATTACAGCAGTAATCTGTTAGCACACACCTGTAGGCACACCTTGTAATAATGCAGAAGAAGGTATACCAGCAACAACAATTTGAATCAGAGAAAAATAAAGCAATGAAATGTTAGCAACAAACAGTAGCAATCCCTGTGAGTAAAAAATAAAAACAACACCACACAGTAAATCTGCTTAGCCAAAATAAGTCTTAATCCTTTTCCCTTGCTCTGGTAAGTTTCTCTACTCTGCCTTTCAAGCAGTCTTAGAAGGAAAGAGCTCAGGTGAAGCTAGGTGCCTTGGCCAGCAAACCAAGTCTTCTACCTCCAAGATATCAACTAACCTGACTTTTAACCCTTCTTTCTGTTGGAAATTACTGACAGTTTGCCAGCTCCACCCCCACATACACACCTAATCCTTTGGAAGAGCTGTGGGAGGAAAAGCAATTAGCTCCTTCAATGTGAGAAGGAGACTGAAACACCTCTGAGACAACAAACCTTTCAACAAACAAGAATAAAATAAAACCAGTGTCAAACAGTAATTTTGCTTAGCCCAATGATAAAAAAGTCACAAAAATGTAAGCTCCACCTGTAATACAGTAATTTCAGAGAAGATATACCCTGTAAGAAACACTTTGAAGAAACTACTGTAGTTCTGCTTGGCCTTGAACTCCCAGAGGAATTTTCTCTTCTCACAGTCAAGACTTATAACAGACAGAAGTAATATGCCTCTTTAAGTGCAAAACTGTACATGCACAATCTTTGGGCTGTGACTGTTAAAAGCACGGGGGAGGAACAAGATGAACAGCTACTCTAGTTCATATTCCCTCTCATGAGTCCTATGTCCCATTGTGTGCTATGACATCAATTCCTTTATCCATGCCTTTATATGAAGAGCAACTATTCTATGCAATGTAAAGGAAATCATGTTAGGCAGTGTGATGGTGCAGCGGAGACAAATGTTTTTTGGTCCAGAAACAAAGATGGCTGCTTTTTAGCCATGTTTGTTTGAATCTGTCTCAGTGCTGTGATAAGGAAATCTTTTTAAGCAATCTGATTATGCAGTGGTAACTAGATTTTTTTTTTGTCCATAAACAAAGATGGCTGTCTTTCAGAAATGATTTTGTGATCCTACCAAAATACATACACCTTTATATGGGCAATAATTACTCAGTGCAATGTTTTCGAAATCATTTTAGTTGCTGCAATTGGAAAGTGGTAATGAGTGTTTTTGGTCCAGTAATTAAGATGGCTGCATTTCAGCCATGTATGATTGAATCCACCATAAAATATATATACCTTTACATAAAGGGTAATCATTCCTTAAAATTTCAATGGAATCAATTCAGCCACTCCAGAGCCATCACCTAATTTATCAGATGCCAGTCAGCCATCTTTATCCAATGGAACCAAACCCTTAGCACATCATTATTTGAAGTGTTATTGCTCCATACATTTTTTTAACTCTGGTGCCACAGAATTTTATTCCCTATTCTCCCTATGCATCACCCAGATGCTCAGGCCACCATGACTGCACCCATCTGATGACCCAGTGGACAAATGAATGGGTGTCTTTGACACCACTGTTATCCTTAGTCATCTGGTAGAAAGTATATGAGTGACAGGTGGTTCCTTCTCCACCTTGCCTACCTTGTAGCTATGTGCCTTCAATTCCATGATGCACTCAGCTTCCAGCCATCTCCAGGCTGTGTCACATTTTAGCTAAATCCAGCCAGCTGGTTTTGAGGCAAAAGAAAAAGACTTCTGTCAAGACTGGCCTAGAAGAAGCGAGACCAGACCAGGAAGCAATGTTCTTTAGATAAGCAATTACTAAACTGAAAATAAAATACTTAACAACAACATTTTTTTTACTTTACATGAATGTGATTTAGTAAGGGAGGTTAGGTGCTCCATTACTGAATCAAACTTGAGCAGTGCCCTTTACTGTATGTGCAGCTAATATGAACTTCTGCTTTGATCTGCTGTAATGAGCCTGAGAGTAATAGATTCATACTAGCTATTCTAGGGGAGTAGGTCTTTTGGTCAGCTTCTAGACTTCTGGGGCTGCATTCTCAGATGACAACACAGGGTTTGCATCAAGCCCTGCATCAAATCCAATAGTTGGTGCAGTTACACTGAACAGTTTTAAACACGTGCTGCAAAACCTCCTATTGTGCAATAGCCAGCGTAATTGCTACCCTAAATAGCTAAGTGCTTACATAATTCACTTCACCTTATTGTCTGTTCAACTGATGCACTGTAACACATTTACTGATGTATTGCTCTATGTTCATTCAATGTTTTGTATTATGTTTCTATGTTTGTATTTTTTATGTGTTTTGGTCTACCAGGAAAATGGGCCCTTGGCTCATGGACTTTCCAGAGTATAAATAAACAAAACAAACAAAACTTTGCTGCACACTGCACCCAGTTCAAGTACCTCAAGTGCATTTATGGCAGGTTTCTGTATTTACAGCAAGTTGCACCAAATACTTGGTGTAAGCCTCGTAAAATGGGTCCCCGAGATTGCCATTAAGATAGACCAGAAAAAGTTGGTTTAACCTGTGGCAGTTGGTGTGTGGGACTGCAAATCCCGATCACTGGCTGGGTGACTGCCATAAGCCCCATGTGCCACATGCTCGGCACACTAGGGGCTTGCGGCATTCACAGCTTGTTGAGAATCTGGCCCCTGTTTTTTTTCTGCTTGTCAGTTCTACAGGCAGGGATCACATTTAGCCACTGGTAGGTGTACAATTTAGAACTAATTTCATGTGGAATTGTAGGACAAATCAACACTTGAGTTTAATAACTTGAACAGCACTGATATGGAATGCACGTAACAAAACATATCCTTTGTTTCACTCAGGGTTGCAAGGTGGTTGGCTGTGCTGGTTCAGAAGAGAAGATCCAATACCTGAAGCAGATTGGATTTGATGAAGTGTTCAATTACAAAACTGTCTCTGTGGAAGAAGGGTTGAAGAAGGCATCCTCAGATGGATATGACTGCTTTTTTGATAATGTAAGGTTACATTCACAAACACAACTGCTGGGTCACACGTACCGTACCTGAAAAATCAAATCTCAAAGTCATTTCAGGGGTCTTTGGTGATTGGATTCAAATGAAATCAAACAGTTAAACTCTGTGCCACATAAAGACAAACTGCAGGTTATATTGTTATACGACTATTGCGCTTCCTCCTAGAAGTTTTTCTGCCAGCAAAATCAAGACGGGTGGAGGGGGGTGTTGGGGGGCATGTACTCAGATGACAGGAGTAGATCCTTACAAATAGACCTGAATAAGTTAGCTGAACAATTAGAAACAAATTGTTTGTCATTAAACATGGAAAACTATGCAGCTCTTCATCTTGGTTTAGGGAACACCAGTCATGCATAAAGAGGTAGTGTCTAAAAGTTGATTACCGTGATGATAATGCTGGGGTTATTCTAAGGCAAAATGACATTACAGCCAACACAAATTGTAACCTGATTGCCTCAGCATTACCGCAGCATTTCCTCAAGGTAGTCAACGTTTAAATAACCATTTGAATGGTGCAATAGTAAAACCAGTGAACTCAGAAAGTGACTTGGGTATCCTTGCTACAAGGAACTTGAAAAATAAGGAACACTGTACTGAAGTAGTAATCAGGGCAAATGACATTGGTAATTGCATTGGAAGAGCATTCAGAAGCAGGAAGAAAGAGATGACAGTCCTGTTGTATTAGTGCTATATGAGGCCTCCTCTAGATTTTTGTTCACAGTTCTGGAACTCACTTGGGCAGGGTGACAAACAATGCATTGAAAGAGTACAAGGATGGGAAGGATATAACACAACAAGCATTTGTCAATGCTGAATGTTTGCTTGCTGGCATTGGCAGTGGAAGTGTAGAAGTTACAGAGCTGCATAATAGTAATGGCAGTGAAGTATTGAACTGAAGCCAACCCCACCACCACCCTGCAGAGAGTGACAGGCATTGGGGTGTGCCTTTGGGTCGTCAGGCATAATGGCCACGCCATTTCAGTACACCCCACCCTGCAGACACTGGCAAGTGTCATGGTGTTCCTTGGGGTCTTTGGTCCTTATGCACACCCCATTCCATTAGGAAATACAGAGAGATGGGTGTGATATAGGAGAATGGGGTGAACTTTGGGGCCGAAGAGTCCAAGGCATACCTTGATGCCTCTCACTGGCTGCAGGGTGTGGAATGGTATGAGCATTACAGGCAAGAATCCCAAGTCACACCCCTGATGCCTGTCATTCTCTACAGGGTTGGGCGTTATGGTTGGAAACCCTAATACCTCAGGCATTCGTTGGTATTTTCACTCCAAATGTTCAACATGGTTTTTTTGTGACCCCACCTCATGAACAGGGGAATATCAGTTTTATGTAAAGCTGCTTATGCACAGCGACTACGGCATTTAGCACCACAGGTGCAAAAACATTCCGAACAGGATGTAAAAAATGACAGCTGTACTGTTCATGGGGAGGTGTAAAAAATGGCAATGTTGCAAATCTGAAGTAACAATATTTAAAAAAATGGTGAAGTCATGAGCATACATAGAAACTGTGCAACGCACACTCGTAATATAATTAGCTTGGGGATTTTTTTACAGCAGATTGTCAACTGAGGCACTTTGGTGCCTCTGATCATGAACAGTGTCACTGTGATTTTCTTTATCTGCCCCGAACAATGATTTCCCACAGTGACCACGCATCTCTGCGCTGAAAGTGTGAAAACACACTTCGGCCATGTGAAAAATGACAGCTGTACTGTAAATAAGGCAGTGTGGAAAAATGCCACTGGTGAAAATCTGGACTTAAAATATTACAAAGTCATGAACTTATGAGGGTGCGTAGAAACTGCACAATGCTCACTCATAACACAGTCATTTTATGGACTTTTGTCACCAAATTTTCAACATTGCCATTTTAAGACCTCTGCTCATGAACAGTGTAACTGTGATTTTCTTAATCTGTCCCAAACATTGCTTTCACACATCAACAGCACCATTGTGCGCTACATGTGCAAAACACATTTTGGGTGGCATATGAAAAATGGCAGCTGTACTGTTCATAAAGAAGTGTAATAAAATGGCAATGTTGAAAATCTGGAGTGAAAATATTAAATTTGCAAACTTATGAGCATGCATAGGAACTGTGCAATGCACGCTCATAAAACAGTCATTTTTAGGAATGTTTTCACCAAATTTTCAACATAGTCATTTTAAGACCTCTGCTCATGAACAGTGTCACTGTGATTTTTTTAATGTATCCCATACATTGATTTCGCACATCGACTGTGCCATTGTGCGCTACATGGGCGGAAACACATTTTGGGTGGCATATGAAAAATGGCAGCTGTACTGCTCATAAGGAGGTGTGGTGAAATGGCAATGTTGAAAATCTGGAGTGTAAATATTGAAAATTCGCGAACTTACGAGCGTGCGTAGGATCTGCACAACGCACGCTCATAAAACAGTCATTTTTTGGAATTTTTTCACCAAATTTTCAACATAGCCATTTTATGACCTCTGCTCATGAACAGTGTCACTGTGATTTTCTTAATTTGTCCTGTACATTGATTTAGCACACCGAGTGCGCCATTGTGTGCTACATGGCCGGAAACACATTTTGGGTGAGATGTGAAAAATGACAGCTGTACTACTCATAAGAAAGTGTGGTAAAATGGCAATGTCGAAAATCTAGAGTGAAAATATTGAAAATTCGTGAACTTACGAGCGTGCATAGGAACTGTGCAACGCACACTCGTAAAACAGTCATTGTTAGGAATTTTGTCGCCAAATTTTCAACATAGCCATTTTAAGAACTCTGCTCATGAACAGTGTCTCACTGTGGTTTTCTTAATTTGTCCCATACGCTGGTTTCGCGACACCGACCGCGCGCCATTGTGCGCCACATATGGGGAAACACGCTTTTGAGTAAATGTGAAAATGACAGCTGTACTGCTCATAAGAAGGTGTAGTAAAATGGCAATGTTAAAAATCTGGAGTGAAAATATTGAAAATTCACAAACTTACAAGCGCATGAGAACTGCGCAATGCATGTCAGAACAGTCGTTTAGACGCCACCAAATTTTCAAAATAGGCTTCTTGAGAGCCCACCTTATGAACACTGGCAGTGTTGTTTCATTAATTGGTCCCAAAAGGTGATTTTGTGCAGTGACTACGCAGTGACTGTGAAATCACCCTTCGGGCCCGAATAACGCAATGACAGCAACATCATTCATGAGAAGGGGTCCCAAAAACCCCATGTTGAAAATTTGGTGCAAAAATTCCAAAAAATGCCTGAGATATGCAACAAAGTTGAAAAACCCCTATCTAGCCCATTATACAGCTTACCAGCATTTCCTCAGTTTGTGGTCAGCTTTGAAGAGTGCAGACGTGTTCCTGGTCCACCGAAGATCATCGCGCCGAGGTCCGAGGTAAGTATGGGTGGGGGGTGTGGGAGGCAAGGTGCGTAATGGGTGAGTGTGGGTTGTGGGAGGCGGGCAGGAGACTATGTGGGACCATTTTTCTTTACAGGTTTAAAAAAAGGACAAGCAGGATGTTTGCCACGCTGGGGTGGGCTCCCAGTGTGGCACAAGGATTGTTGGGGCGTCAGCCAACAGGGATTGGGCACCCTTGTCGGCCAGTGATCATTGCCACACTGGGATGGCCTCAGCATGGCACCTAGTACTCGGGGGTAAGGACAGTGGAGCCGATGGGGGATTGGACACCTCCTGTCTGCTATATATTAGTTGCCACGCTGCGGTGGGCACCCAGCTTGCATTTGGAAGGCTTTAGGGGAGGAGGTGGGGGAATGCAGCACAGCTGATGGGGATTGGGCACCCCATCGGCTATACAGTGTGTGCAGGGGGCGCTACGCCATGCGTGCAGGTGTGTGTGTGGGGGTGCTGTGCATGAGCAGTTGATATCTTATCACTGCTCACTGCCAGTTTCCCTTTGAACTGTATGCCACTGCATTTTGGAGCTTGTCATAGACAGCTCCAGCATGCATTGGCTTACAGGGGCCGTGCCTGCCAACACACTGACTGAATTGGAGGAGGAGGTGACACACCTCCGAAATCTCCGATAATGGCACTATGTTTCTTGCACATGTGTGCAAGCAAACATAAAAATGATTAGAGGTAGGGAGGTAGATGGTTATGAGAAAAGAAGAAACCTGGACTTGATTGATTTAGAGGTTAGAAAACTAAGAGAGGATCTACTCCTAATGCACAAAATAATAAATGATCTTGAACTTTCTGATGGACACCCCTGAAAATTAAGGATCAGCAAACATGAATCAGGAGGGCATGATCTCCAACTAAGGTGAACTATTTAAAAGAGATCTAAAAGGAAATTTCTTTAAGCTGAGGGTGGTAAGGGTGTGATATAAATTAACTGCCAGGATAGTAACATGCAAAACACCAGCACGTTTTAAGTAAGCCCTGGATAACTTACTGTTGGGGGGGGGGGTGACTGCAACTGCTGTAAAGTCAGGGGACAGCCTCAATGGGCTGTGTCCTCCTTCCTTGTCCTAGTAACCTAATACAAGACCTAGTATAAAAGGAAAACCCCAAGGGGTCTAGCAGTGAACATTGATCTGAATATATGGGTTCCTGGAGTCATCTTTAAATTCACATTAAAAGGCACTGAGGACCCATTTTCAAAGCATTAACACAGTGCTAACAGGCGTAGCACTATGCTTATGGGATATATTGTACTGTAGGTCAGATAACACAGTTAAGAATTTGTAAGCACAGTTGCTGCTATATTCAAAGGTGCAGTTAGTGTGCAGCTAAGTGATCAGCTGAGAAACATAGAAACAGAATTTGATGGCAGATAAGAACCGCTTGGCCCACCCAGTCTGCCCATTTCCCTACCTGATGGATAAGCTGCAGATCCTAGTTAACCAGCAGCCTACTTCTCATGCTAAGTGTACCACTGTGTCCATGCAAATGGGGTGAACCTCCTGACAAGGAACAGTGGTATATTGACATTTCTTTTTCTAAAATGCTAAAAGGCTGCTCTGGCAGCACTGTTTAATGCTTTTAAGATACACTGTTTTTAATGCACAGTGGTAGGCCCCCCCCCAGGCAGCACTAGCGCCAGTTATAGACATACAAAACGTGCCCTATTCCTCACCTGATCCCCGTATGAAGTATAAAAGCATCCCTGGTGCTAGTCGCACCCCGAATGCCTAAGCAGTAACGTTATTATAAAAATATTGTCCTTTGATGGAAAAGATACATTCACAGAAATAATACTGGGGTCAGTGCTGCGCATCACCTGTCTAGCTCCTATTCCCTAATACCAGGATACTGGTGCAGACTGTGGATGGACAACTGTCTCACAGGTGATACTGCACCAGGGACATATCACAAAGGAACAGAATAAAGTCAACAAACTGCAAATGATGTAAAACTTATTATACTACAGGTCGGCCTCTCAATCAGTGAGAATGCTGGATAATTCTCAATTTATTTAGTGCTGAAAATGATAGCTTTTATGTCATAACAAAGAAAACTATAGCTTTTATGCCAGAGCTATTTTTGTACCACAGAATAATGGAACTGATTTTGCTCTGATATCATCACTCTGATTTTAAGCCACAACAGTCACCCTAGACATGCATTACTATTTATGTTGAATGGCACTCAAACAACTGCAACAGAATTTCAAAGAAGCAGTTCAGAGGCTAAAAGAAATTTCAGCAGAACTTTGATGACCCCATTCCTCCTTTTGACAGAAATTAAATATTCTAGGATTTGTTGGGGTTTTATGATGGTGTAACTTTGGTTAAAGGCTACCATCTGCCCCACAAATGGCAATACCATTGGAAGAACATTCATAAGTGCAGGAGTTCTATGAAAATACAGCAAAAAGACAAAAAATCAAAGTCCTGCACACTGTGTCAAAGTGTCTCGGGCTTGCTTGGTATCTTCACAGCTTTGGTAAAATCTGGCTCTGCTTCTGAAAATGGCAGGTACACAATATATGGCTCTGCTTCTTAAAATTGCTGGTACACAGGTTTTGGAAAACTATAATTTTAACTCTGGAACAGAGCTTTCCTTTCAGTGATAGACCATTCCCCCACAAGAAATCTCAGACTGTACTGGGTAGCTCAACTGCTGACATTTTTTTTTTGTGTGTCTCACCCTCGCTAGTTAAAAAGATAGCACTGCACAATGGCCATTAAACCTGACGTTTCTGATTTGGAGACCTGTTCTTCCTTAGTATCTGTGTGACTGATGCTGTGTGTGTAACTGTTGCAGGTTGGAGGAGAGTTTTGCTCCACTGCTATGTTCCAGATGAAGGAGTTTGGAAGGATTGCAGTATGTGGAGCCATTTCAATGTACAATGATACTGAACCACGGAAAGGTAACAAAGCATTGCTCACACATGGGGTTAAGTATATTGCAAACTGATTGTGCAATGTCTGTTGAAATGTATAGCAGGTTTACAGTCACATTTTATTGAACTTTACATGGTTGTAGCCATGGCTGGAGAGAGCGTGCAGTCTGAGTCCATATGGCATTGGTTGGATTGAATACTGCCATAGTTGGTAGCTTCTAGTACTCTTAATTTGGAAAGCTAGTTGCTCTTTGGAGAAGGTGAGGGCCACAGCGAACAAGACAGAGCTCATGTAGTCCTGCAGTAGTAAGCAGACACGCAAGCTATTAGAGCCCTGACTGGAAGTGGCGAGGCTCCACTTAAAGAGTCCGATGATAAGGGTGCTTTACCGCCATCCATGAGCATCACTGTGGCCAGGAGGACTGAAGAAATGCAGCACAGAGCGAAAACATAGAGGGGGGACAGAGAGAGAGAGAGCAGTTAAAAGGGGAAGGGGGGATGAGTAGGAGTATGATCAAAGCATAGCCAGGCTTTGTTGTCCCCATACAGAAATAATTAAGTCACTCTGAACAAAGTCTGGTTCCATAAGTGTGATGGAATCTGACCACTGGTGAACCCTGGAGCTTTTATTTTGTGATGTAGGCATCAACACATGCACTATGACCTGTGCACTATTGTGGGAGTTAAGTTTAGGGAATTTGGAATTTGATCATTCAGGTTTGGACACAGTCACCTATATTACTAGAAATATCTGTAAAGCCCATACTAGGAATGTGAGGTGAGTAACCCAAAACAGTGAAATTATACTCATTTCATAACTCCCCCCCCCCCCCCAATGCTTCAGTTCCTCCCTGGGACAGCGTTCTTTTATTTTTATAGCCATTATATTTTGAATAATTTACCTGCTTTGCTACAGTCTATCAATTCACAGAATACATTTAAAATGGTGTTGAAAAGTACTATTTGGCCTCGTCAATGTGCAAGTGTAATGCTACATTGGAACCACTCACTCTGCAACACAGTAACTTGCAGTAAATGACTTGTCACAAAACACTGCAATAAAAAAGGGCCTAATTGCCACTGAATTACACTGTCCCCTGCTACATTCTGCAGCATTTTGTGATATACTGCAGCATTACTGCATTGCATTCCAACTGGCACCACTGTAAATGATTGCTGTGTATTCTGATGTATTGATTATTTATTCTGTATTGTTGCTTTTGTTTACATCTCCAGGTCTTCTTTGACAATGGGCATCTGATGCGCTTGCGTCCTACCCAGTTAACACATTTCAAATGAAAATTTAATAAATACACTTGGATGCTGGCCCACTGGCACAGCGGCAAGGTGTTAGCTTGTGACACCAACATCCCGGGTTCATTAACAGACCCATGAGTCTAACGGCCAGCCAGGCATAGAAGGACTGAGCACCGAGTGGTGACTTTCCTTCTCTGGGGAGGTGGGAAGAAGGGATGATAAGTACCCAGTACATCAGCAGACCCTGACGGAGTCTGGGAGATTCATAGAGACTGGTGCCACATGAGATGGGAGGCAGGACAGACATTGAGTGGGCCCATTTATGTCATTTCACATCCTGTCCCCAGAGGAAAGCAGCATGCAAAACTGCCGGCATTTCAGATGATGCCTCTGCCTCAGCTGCTGTTCCCGCTGAAGACTCATGTCCACCAGGGTGATGTCCCACTCCTGTGGCCCCACCCTGGGGGGCAAGCCGGGGTAATGACCATGTTCCTTAGGGAGGGGGTGGCCACCCAGTGATCCCACCCAAGGAGGTAAACCTGGGTATGGGGGGGTGGCATGTAGGGCGAGATACTGAAGCCTCTGCCCAGTATGGGCAGAGGGTGGGGCATTGGGCCAATAAATAAATACACTTGGACACCCATGACTTACATGTAAACTAGCCTGGATAGATGTTCAAATATGCATGTCTCAGCCTTAAAAAATGCCTAGTCATGTTGATTTCAAAAATATATAGTGTGAGGTTATTTGTAGTGATTTTGTTTCCTAAAATAACTTTATTATATACAGAACATAGCAAATTTTATCACAAGCAGTATTTGCCTTGCAAATTTATGTATATTAGAAAAAGTTGCCAACATTTGCTCATTTTTAAAATAATCTATGCCATGTAACTTGATGTTGTGATATATAAAAAACTCTGAAATATCAATATAGTGCATTTATGTTTCTTGCATATTTGTTAGAAATAAGTTACGGTCAGCTAGCTAGCACAGGAGCAGTGCTCCTTTTTATTTATAAGCACAGTTTCTGTTTTTGCTCATTAGGTGCATACCTTGCACTTCCTGCATAGCATCTGCCATCATGAATGACCAACAATCCAGTGTATCCAGATCCTGCTCTACAGCTGTTTGTCACAGTAGTCTGCAGCCCACCAATGATCGGACTACATATGGTGCATAACTGTCGACGTGCACCTGAAGTTGAGGATAGATTTTGGCTTTTGTTTTTTAAACTTTCATTTTTATTGAACTTATATTCATTCCAAAACATAACAAAATACATTACAGGTTACAAAGACCTGTCTGAGGAAGAAAAGGATACATTTCAAAGGTGTTTAAAAATGGATGTACATTTAAACATTGTAAAACGTACATCAGGCCTAAAGACCCTGAGCATGCAGTGACAAGGGATGCCAGGGGAGAAAAGAAAAAGATAGAGAATTATGTTCTAATTGAAGTAAGGAGTGGCCTTGGTATTGTGCCAATCAAATGCCATCCCCAGCTCCCCCAAAAAAACACTATGAAAATCAGCCAAGGGCATTCTAAGATTACTAAGCAGCCAGGCCCTAGCATCCCATGACCAGTCTAGAAAGGGACGTAGAGGTAGATAGCCATTTCTAAATATAAGATTTAGTAGTTATGGGGTAAAGGAACCCCCCACACACTAGTAGTGGGGGGAATGCTCCTAGAATCCTGCCACGTCCGTTGCCTCATGATAAACTAGTCTGATGCATGGCCCATATCCTACAAAGGTCTGCACTGGTTAAAGAACAAAAGTTGGGTCATGGTCCAGTTGGTAATGAACTAATTTATGCTACTTAGAGTCAAATGTTGCTTTCTGATTTTGATTTTGTATTTTCTTGAAACTTGGCTTCCCAGTCAAATGCCCTTTGAGGTAACCCTTGCCTCAATGTTTGCGCACAGAGGTTCTTTGTCTTTCTGATTTTTAAGTCTTGCCAATAATCTCTCTAGGGTGTAAATTTCCCTCACCAAGCCATGCCAGGCCTCATGAGAAGGAGTTGTCACCTTATGCTACATTCGGGTAATTACCTTCTTGGCTGGCAGTAGGAGAAGAGATACCAACCGTAATGTGGACCTGCCTACCATAATGCCATCTGGAGGGTTGGCTGTCAGAATATAAGCTGGGACCAACTAATTCGGGCAATCAATTATCTCCACTAGTTCTAAAATATGAGTCTGATCTGGAGACACACAGCCACACCCCCTCCAGCATGTCCCAAGAGTGGAGTTAATAAATTTAGCCACTACTGCTGGGGTATGGAAAAAGTGCACCTGAAGCTTCCACATGTATTCCCTCCAGTATGGGGAGGATGAAACTTTAAAGCAGAGGATAAATTTTGATAACTATATCTGCACTGCCTTTAGATCTTTGCCCCCCGCCCAATCCCGGGCCTGGCAGCACTGGTCCTCCACCTGAAATCTCCTGGCTGCGCGTACCTATGAACATCTGTAGCCTCCTGAAAAAACTGGACTCTCTACACTGCTGGGTGACACTTCATAAACCTGATGTTGTTGCCCTGGTTGAAACCTGGCTGTCTCCCTCCACTCCTAACTCTCATGTCTCTCTCCCCAGCTACACTCTCCACCGGTTGGACCGTGTCGGCAGGAGAGGTGGGGGCTGTGTCTTCTATTTGAAGGATTCTCTCATGGGGCTACCACTCCCCCCGCCTGACCTCGACCATAAAGCCCAGGCACTTACTCTAAAGCTGTCCCCTGACCCAGCTAGAGGCCCATTATTCCTAACCGTAGCCTACATACCCCCCAAGAACCAATCCCAGGCCCTGGGCCCACTAATTGACTACCTCACCTCCCTACCCAACTCGTCGGACCAAATCTTGGTGGGCGACTTGAATATAAACTGGCTCTGCCCCTCATCCTCCTCCCACCGTGAGGCTTTCGATTCAATTGACCTAACTCAACTGGTCACACAGCCTACTAGAAAAAACCCTGGGGGGGACAAGCACCCTCCTGGATGTGGTCCTCACCAACAGGCCAATCCGCATCCACAACATCCAAATCCTCCCTGACTGCCTCAGTGACCACTCCCCTGTGCTTTTCAACTGGGAAACCCCTCAGCCCTCATCCCTGGTCAAAACCACCTCTCAAAGGCGGCTTAGGCCTGGGGACTCATTGGCCTTAAGCGCTTCCTTGCCCACACTGATTGGTCCCCTCTGACGAGGGCAACCAACATTGACTTGGCCCTGGCCTTCTTTGTAAGCACTTTCAACTTTGCCTGTGATATCTTTTCTCCCATAACTGCTAGGAGGCCCAAAGTGAAACATGCCCCTTGGATCAGCCCTGCCCTACTGTGGCAACTTAAGCAACGCGACAATGTTTGGCACCTTGCTGTTGCTACTGGCCGTTCAGCTGACAGGCAGTCCTATGCTGCCGCCCGCAACCAGTGCACCTGGGCCATCCGCAAAGCAAAGGCGGAATACTACCAAGCCTCTCTGACCTCCTCCTGGGGGAACCCCAGGTGCTTCTGGGACAACATCAAGCAACTGAATGGTCACTCCCAGTCCCCCTCTCCTTCTCTTCTCAACATCAATGGTACCATCTCCTCTGACCCTGCCCTCATTGCCACCCACCTGAATAACTCCTTTACCGACCTTAGCTCAGTACTTCCTGGTAACTTTTTCAGTCCACCTCCTCCATATGTACCACCACCCACTGCCCGCCTCTTTCCACCTGCGTCGTGTCACCATGCAAGCTAGGCCTTACTTGCTAAAAGCCCTAAAAGGTAACACCATTGGTAATGACTCACTTGATCCCTGCATTTTACGTCAGGTCCTGGATCAGGTCCTTTCACCTATTACGTGCATTTTCAGCAAATCACTCTGTCTCGGACAATTCCCCTCTGCCTGGAAGATTGCCACAGTTACCCCTGTCCATAAAGGTGGTGACAGGACTCTTCCAGGTAACTACCGACCCATCTCAATCCTCTCCCCCCTCTCTAAGACGTTAGAGAAAATTGTGGCATCCCAAGTCTCTGACTACCTACATAGATACATAGATACATAGACAGTGTCGGCAGATAAGGGCCTATGGCCCACCTAGTCTGCCCATTTGAGCTTGTGAGTTCAGTTTGTTTTCCTAGAAGTCTATTTCCCCTTACCCCTGACCTCTAGAATTCCTTTATGTCTATCCCATGCATTCTTACCTCTGTAAGTACAATGTTCTCTGCCCTGAACAACACGGGTTCAGAGCAGGTCATAGTACCAATACAGCACTCCTGGAATTTTCCAACTTCCTCCATGCCTCCTTGGACTCTGGTGCCCTGGCTGGTGCTATATTCATTGACCTGTCTAAAGCATTCAATACCGTTTCGCATCCTCTTTTGCTCTCCACCCTCGACCCTAATGAGGCTTTGCCTCAGGACCTGTTCCAGGTGCACCAACTATCTCGCCCACTCCCCATGTGTGAAAGTCAACGGTACTCTCTCTGAAACATGCCCCATTCAGTTGGGGTGCCGCAGAGGCTCAATTCTTGGACCCCTACTATTCTCACTCTTTCTTAACTCTCTACCCAGCAGTTGTACGGGTAAGATGCTTCTCTATGCTGATGATGCTGTTCTCATTGCCTCCCACAATGACACCATGCTGCTACAGAACTCCCTCCAACTAGTCTTTGACTCTGCAGCTACCTGGTTCACTGAGCACCGACTTGTTATCAACCTTAAGAAAACAAAAACGATGCTCTTCTCCCACCCCCAAAATAAGTACAGCAAGTTTCCCTTAGCTGTCCACTCCACACCCAATCTCGTCATTGACCAGGTGCTGTCCTATAAATATCTTGGTATAACCTTTGACCCTGCACTTTCATTCCATGGACATATATCTGCCCCTAAATTCTGTCGCCAACTCACTGCCAGGCATCTTACCGGCAGAAGAAATGCCTCCCTCCTGATGCCCTCCGCCTGGCTGTCACCTCCTCTGTCATGTCTCTCATTGACTATGGCCTTCCGGTCTATGGCTCCAGCAGATCAGACTGCCCTCAACAAGGTTCGCCTCACAGTTAATAAGGCCTGCAGACTTATCACTGGTGCTCCCAGACTCACTCACACATGTGAGCTGTGCACCCTGGCTACCCTACTCAGCCTGGAAGAGGCGACTCGCATCAGACATGCCAGCTCACCTTTAAAGCCTCGTAGCCTATCCCACATAGGCCTATCCAACTCCATTAAGCATTACTGCACTGACCCTGATCATGCGCAGCTCGTCAAGAGCTACCCTAGTTATTCCGAGAGCCAGGACCTCTCAAGGTCAGAGAGCATTCCCCTACCGTGCACCCCACTGGTATAACTCCTCCCTCCCTGCCAGTGTCTCAAACTCACTAACCTTAGCTTGCTTTAAGCCCAGGCTCAGAAACTTCCTGCTTAGCTCTCGCAAATGCAACTGCCGCTAGCCTAGTGTAAAAAAAATATATATATATATATATATATATACTCTGTTTGACAATGCTCACTGAGTGGCTCCCCCCTTCCTTTCCCTACTAATTCCTCCTCCCCTATCTCCCTCCCTTCTACTCCCACCAGCTCTCCCCCGACCATAAGTTTTGCACCTTTTGTTTTCTTTTGCTTCATTGGAGATTGTATTCTATTGTAACAAAATTGTAATTGAACTGTAACTTTTTTGTTTGTAAGTACTGTGTCCCTTGTACTACTGTTCTGATGTCCTCTTTGTGATGAGGTACCTTTGTGAATGAGCCTCTGGCTCAAAGGTTTCTAAACTGATGTTTAACTAGATAGATAGATAGATAAATAAATAAATAAATAAATAAATGGGATGGGGCAATTGAAGGATGTCTGTAATGACTCTTAAAGATAAGTCAGATTAAAAGCTCTGTCAGCAGAATGCTAGCAGAATGACCTTTGCACACCATTTCATTTTTCACAAAACTTTTCCTGAGCATTCCATGGAAATCCACTATACGTAATTAACGTTTGCTGAAAAAAGTCTGCAACATGTAGGATTTTGATGGTGAAACTGGAAAAATTAACATGTTGTGGTTCCGCTGTAATTCTATATGTCAGTATCCAATATTCCACACAGATTCTGTAGTTTGCCCATTCCCTCAACACAGCTACTGTCTGTGACCATAAACTTTGTTTCTTATGACATGACTCATAGTAACCAGATATACTGTAATACAGCCTCACTTCTGCTGAAGTTGAACGGGATAACAAGGTGGGAGATGTACGGTAGACACATTTTAATCTCCCTTCTTTTTTACTTGTAAATTGCTACTGATACTAGCCATGCTCATCCACTGATGTCTAAACTCCATGTGCTATAATTGTAATAGCTTTTTATAATAATCTTTCTGATGCATAGGTCCTTACTTCCTTTTCCCTATGATCTGGAAGCAACTTCGCATGGAGGGATTCATTGTGTGGCGCTGGAATGACAAAAGGGAGGAGGCACTGAGGCAGTTGATGGCCTGGGTGAAAGAGGTAAAATACTTTGATTCTTTTTTTATGCTCAATACTAATTTGTAACATTTCTCTTCAAAGACTTTCAAAAGTACTGTCAGAAGTCAGGCACATTAGAAGGTAGCAACATTCCAAGAGACAATAACTAGACTGAAATTGTAAATGTATTCAGATTAATATGCCCTTCGGTGTAGTAGTTGTTAATAAAGGACGGGGAAAATGAAAATGAACTGTCCTAAAATTGTCATAGCCAACATCACAAAAAATATTACAGAGCGAGGGAGCACTCCCGTCCAATCAGAGTGCTCTTTTCCTGTGAAGAGCATCTCACGCACAGTTGCCCTGAAAACAGGCAGGTTTGGGAGAGTTTTTTTTAAATATAAATATTTATATATATATATATTATTGATCACTCTCAATCAATAATATATCAATATGTCCCCCATAGCCACTCGTTGCTGAAAATTAGTGATTTTTCCTTTGCCTGCAGCTTGAGCCAGAACAGCTCAGCTTCACTTTGCTGATCTCACTCAGCTGAAGACACGTTAAACCATTTGTTTTCAGCAACAAGTGGTTCTGGAGGATGTATTAACACATAATTTTGATAAAACATGTGCCAGAAATCCTGCAATCTTATTGGTTAATAGCACCATGTTATGACATTAAGAAAGCACAACACCAAGTTGGGCACTTTTTCAGCACCAGAGGGATTTGATTTTACCATTTAAAGACGTTTCCTTGTATTTCAAACCCCCATTTTTCTGATGCACTGGAAAAAGTTTTCAAGTTTTTCTCGCACAAGTACATTCTTCAGTATATGGAAGCATTATTAGAATAATAATTTATCATACAATGTCATGTCCAGCTAAGAATACACTATATACAGGATGGCAGCATGGAAATTAGCTCCTACAATTGTAACAGTTGGTAGCATTCAATGTGGTTTACGTACTTTTCTTTCTGTCTTTGGTTACACTGTTTATTTTATGCTAAAGCAGCAGTGCAATGAAAAATGTTTTTCAACAAAAGCTAGTTTCAGCTACAGTTGAGAAAAATATTAGCATACACATCAGATGCACTTGTCTAGGTACGTCCTATGCTGCACACTGTGAATCTTTTTCTTACTTTTTTATCCTAACCCTGCCAGGTCTACAATGCTATTTCTAGGCTAAATGCAGAGGCCATCTTGTTCCTGAGAAAAAAATAAATTTAAACATTTATAAAATCCTCAGATTTTGGTGGATTTTAAAAACTGTACCAGCAAATAAAACCAGAAGATGCCTTGAATTTTTTATAGTGAAAAAAGGTAGGGTTAATTTTTTTTTTGCCCAATTTCATTGCACTGCTGCTTTAATGTGCTTGCCATTCTGCGTGTATTTTTGAATTGCTTGAATAGCTTTTTGCAAGTTTTATTTTTTATTGGGATGTTTCAATTATTTTTGTTATGAGTTGACCACCTCTGAAACTACAACTCTGAAAGCAGATGTAATAATAAGAAGCATGGCAACCCCTATATATTTTTTTCTTGTTCTATATTCATAACCAGATTCTACATCTATCAAAAAGGTTTTGTGAAAATGACATGGGTTTGAAATTGTTTTATGTATAACAAAATACAAATATTTCCCCCTTTTTGCGGAATATAGTTTCAAAGGGATGTCATAGTATTGGTAATTTACTCTCTATTTTTGCATTTGTGGAACAATGAGGCAAGCATCATGACACATGATGTGTCCTTGTTTCACATTTTCTTTCACTCTCATGTTGGTACCTAAAATATTAATGTTATATCCACATAAAACAATCTGACCCCTTCTAGATTTTTCCCATAAAGAGGGATTAAGTCTCACCAATGTAACTTAAAAACAAGCATGGTGACACATGTTTTTTGTTATGGATTTTAAATGTTTGGATGACCATCATGTACTGTGCAAAAATTATGACTTCGACATGGGGTTGCTGCAACACAAGGAAACATCCTTAAAATTAGAACAACAAGTCATAATAAACCCATTTTATAAGTGCAATAACGCACTGTAGTATATGTGTGTGTTATGCTGTACTAAACAACTCAATGGATGGCTGAAACCACTCAGCTTTGCCTTGCATTTTCCACACAAATGTTTTTATGAATTATTAGAGCACACCCTACAATCTGAACAAAACCATGAATGGCAACACTTTGAAAAATACTGTCTGTGTGTCCATGGATTGCTATAGAGCAAATAGGAAGCTCCAGCACCCAAATGTTCCTGCAAAACGATTCCTTTAGCTCACCCAGCTGTACCAAAGTGTGCCACACTTCAGTACCACTGGATGAAAATAGACCCTATTTGCAGCAACGTTGGGGTTCTGGAGCCTCTTATTTGCTATATACTGTAGCAGTCTATTGACAGGCAGTATCTTTGAGAGTGCTGCCATTTGTGTTTTTTTTCTGTTGGTTATAATTTTGATATGAACCCATCATTGCCCTAGAATGTAAGTACTTGTATTTTTTTCACCCCACAATCTATCCTGTGTTATTGCTTCCATAACCAAGAACAACTCAAATAAGTGTAACCTGAACCCCCAGAACATTTTTGCAAAAAGGCTAGTTTAGCAACACTTAAGAAAAATATTAGCATACTTGTCAAATGTACTTGTCTAGGTACTTCTTTTGCTGTGCACCGTGCGCCTTTTTTTAGTTTTTCAGTCCTAACCCATGATAGAGCTACAGTGCTATTTCTATGCAAAATGTGATAGATATCTTTTTTCTTGAGAAAAATCTCAATTAAAACTTTTATAAAATATTAACATTTTTGTGGACTTAGGAAAATGTACTACCAAATAAAACTGGAAGATGCCTCAAATCTTTTATAGTGAAAAAAAATGGTAGGGATTCATTTTTTACCCAATTTTGTTGCACTGCTGCTTTAACCCTTAGGCTGCCAACAGAATTAGAATGTATAAGATATTGGACTGATATATCAGTCCATGGTCCTGCAAGGGTTAAACTTCATGCACTTCAGGAAAGTATCACATGGCACAACCAGAGGAAGCTCCCATCTGAGAGGTTGTTCCATTTCTGGTAGTACTTGGCAGATCTTATTTCCCATTGCTACACCCCAAGACGCATAATGTTTAAAGATTTATATCCTGATTAGAGCCTAACTCATTTTCTACCCTCTGTGATGCTCTGTCCTCTGCTTATGGTTATCTGTATGATACTGGTATTATGAATAAATGGTCTGTGTATGAAATTGTCCCACCCCAGTCAGCAGCATGTGAGACTTGGTCTTTAACTTTCAAGGTGTCAGTGAGGATGTCATTAAACTGACCAGAGGAACCACTAATTAAGACATCCTTCCAGAAGGACATTTTATTACCTTTTATATCCTGAGCATGCCTTTGAAGTTAATTCCCATGTAGGCATTTATGACGTTGCAGTAAGAAAAGTAATTTAACTGGTTCCTCTCAATTTTAGCACATAGCTGAGAAGTACCGACAGACTGTGGGATTGCTAAGTTCAAAGAGAAATGTTTGTTCCCAGACTGACATATTTGGGAAATGGCTTTTTGCTTCTGTTCAGATTATTTAAAATGTATCCTTGTAGGTAACTATGTTAGAAATTGGACCTATGGAAGGGTCTAGGCTGTGATCTTACAAGGGAAGGGGAGATGGAGTTTCAAATGATCATCCATCTGGGGAAAATGTGACATATGATTCTTGGACTCTGATAAACTGTTCTCTAAAAGCACTTAAAGGTAATATGTAGTTAGAAAATAATTGTTTATGGTAGGAGTTTGAAGTCTGTAACTTTCTTTTTTTTATTTGTAGATGACTGTGAGATTTGTGATATAATTTAGATTTTTCCTGTTTTTACCATTTTAGTAAACAACCTTTTCTTTTAAATGCTGCCTGTGTGTCTTCTCAGTCTTCATTTTGCATGTGATGCTGAAACCCTGATTTTAAGTCTGACAGCTGTTAAAAGCTTGATTGTGTTACTAAGCTAAAAGGTAAGAATATACCCAAGGTCTCTTATAGAGTTCTCAGGGTTCATTTTGGAGACCAGGCTGGGTGCCCCTGGTGAAAGATTGTACTGCAGTCCTGAAGAGGGTACATATCTGAGCCTGAAATTGGGTATGTTAGCTTACGGTTCCCAGTTTGAATCCCTTCAGAACTCGAGGCTAATAGGTGATTCAGACCCAAAGCAGACAGGAGGGTTACCCTGTCTGTTACCTGTTCACATTATTGCACTCTGAGGTTGGCACTGTGGGAGCCGAGGGCCTGACCTGCAGAGTGCATTTGTGACACCCTCAATCTATAGTTTCACAAAACATGAACCTATATGGGATTGCTATGGGCAAATGTATAATCTCATTCACAGTGCTCAGCACATGTGTGACCCCCCCAACTGGAACACATTTATGGTTTGGACGGACAGCTTCTTCTTTACCCTCACTGTCAGTCATGCTGTACCTAGCACATCCCAGCTATCAACATGGTATCAAATCTGCATTTTCCTGATCTTTCTGGACTCTTTTCTTTCTGCAGATTCATCAGGGGATGTTCAGAACTTAATTTTGTATATTTCCCTTTGCCCCATATCATGTTACTCTGAACTAGATCTTTTGCTGAGATCATGAATTTAACTAGTGTTCTCCTGCCTCTTTAAGTTCCACTCTCACTGTGCACGTTGTCTTTTTAATGATCCCTATGCAAGGGCACCAAATTCTCATTTGCACTATACTTGTTCTACTGAGTCACCCTCACAACTCTGTTTAGCTTTTACACAGCTCAAATATCATTGGGAGACCCTTTTGTTGTTCTTGCTGCCTCACATCCTCTCTTTCATCCTCCCTCTCTCCCTCTGCAGATCTTTTTCACTGCTATGCTATTCTGTGGCCCTTTGGGGACCATAACCCACAGGACTGCATGTGCCACATCATGGACCTGCAGCCATGACACCATTTACCAGACATAGCAGGCTTGCTTTGGCCTCAGCACTCCTTCAGGGGCCTAAATGGCCCAGTCCTTAGACTAGGAGGTGTTGCTCTCTGCAGCATACTCTATTAACTCATCTTTCAAACAGAATACTAATTGCATCTTCCCAACTAGCTAATTCACTAATCTCCTCCCATTTTCCTGTGCTGGCTCTCGTTGCACTACAGGAGGCATTAGCTAAATATTAACCATTTTCCCACTTGAGCACATCATTTGTGATTGGTTCAGTTTCACTCCAGTTTTATAGTAGAGGAAATTAATCATACGCAGTAATCTAGTACCAAAAAAGTGATAAAGTTGTGCCCAATGTAATATCTGACTAATTAATTTACTAAATTACTTTATACTTACTAACAGAATTTAATTCCATTTAAATCATTTTCCGTTTGGAACATTATAGCAAACCCATCAACAAGAACTGAATTCTCAGATGATAGGAAGGTAAATTTACTAATAAGAAAACTGTTTAGCCATATTTGATGATGCTGAAGGAGTCTTGTGGGTGGAGGTGGCACACTGTGACTTGGGAGGGAAAGGTTTCTCTAATTTATGCTAGCTCAGTAAAATAACCATACCTCAGTCTTTCATAGTTCACAGAAACACAGAAATCTGATGGCAGAAAAGGACCTAATTGGCCCATCTAGTCTGCCCTTGGCCCCCTCCTCTACTCATCTCCACTTTAACAGGCCATCCCCTTCCCCCACTTCTCAACCGCATATGCCTTTTTCATGCCCTCTTGAATCCCTCCACCATTTCAGACCTTACCACCTCTTCTAGTAGTTTATTCCAGGCCTCCACCACCCTTTCTGTGAAGAATTCTCCCGTCACATTGCCTCTATATCTGCCTCCTTCTAATCTTAGGCAATGCCCTCTAGTTTTAGCCCCCTCCTTTCCACTGAACAAGCTCCCCTCCTTCACCTTATTGATCCCATTCATGTACTTAAAAGTGTCAATCATGTCCCCTCTCTCCCATCTAGTCTCCAATGGGCACAGATCCAATTCTCTTCACCTCTGTTCATGTGGTTTCCCCTGCATACCATGCACCATCTTGGTGGCTCTTCTATGAACCCTCTCCATCCCCTCAATAACCTTTCGTAGGTGTGGTCTTCAGAACTGGACCCCATTCTCTAGGTGCAGCCTCACCATGACGTTGTAAAGCAGCATCAGCACCTCCTTCCTTCTGCTAGTTATACCCCTCCCAATGCATGCCAACATTCCATTTGCCTTCCCCACCACCTTGCTGTTCTGGCTACTCACCTTAAGGTTGCCTGTTATTATAATCCCCAGATCCCACTCCTACCCTGTGTTTTTTTTTTTTAATTTCCTCCCCTTCTAGGGTGTATGCTGCTTGTGGGTTTGTACACCCCAGGTGCATCACAGCACACTTTTTGGCATTGAATTTTGAATTTTTGTTGCCAAGTTTCTGACCATCTTCCTAGAATCTCCAGGTCAAGCCTCATGGCCTCAGACACCCCCCATAGGCACACCCTTCCCTCCAGACCTTCTGCTATATCACTGATATATATATTGAAAAGGATGGCTCCAAGTACTGACCTCTGGGGCTCCTCACTCATCAACCCCCTCACCTTGGAATGCACCCCATTCACCGCCACTCTCTGGCTTTTGGCACCAACCAGTTTTTCACTCACTTAGTTATTTTTTGTCCCACTCCTAGGCTTTCCAGTTGATTTACTAGCCTTCTGTGAGGGACGGTGTCGAAGGCCTTACTGAAGTTTAGATAGGCTATATCCACCGCCCCTCCTTGGTCAACCACCTGCGTCACCCAATTGAAGAACTCTGTCAGGTTCATCTGGCATGACCTCCTATTCATGAAGCCATGCTGCCTTTCATCCTGCAGCCCGCCGTCCACCAGGTAGCCTATCACCCTTTCTTTTCTTAGCACCACCATCACCTTGCACAGCACTGAGGTGAGGCTGACTGGGTGATAATTTTCTGCCACCTCCTTACTACCCCCCTTGTGCAGTGGCACCGCATCCACTCTCTTCCAGTCCCCTGGCACGCACCCTGTAACCAAGGACAAGTTAAACAGTCTTGTCAGAGGGGGTGACAGCTCCTCCCTCAGTTTCCAAAGTACCCTCAGGTGCAAGCCATCTTGCCCCATTGTCTTGTCCACCTTTAACCTAACCAGTTCCTCCCTTACCCAGTCTATGCTTAACATGCTAAGATTCACCTTTTTGCCTTCCTTCCCCCCCAGTTCAGGTCCTTTACCTCCCCCTCTTCTGTGAAGACTGAACAGAAGTAGCTATTTAAAACCTCTGCTTTCTCAAAGTCCCCATCCTGTGATATTCTTCCCTCTCCCTGCAACCTTACTATCCCCTGCCTCGCCTTCTTTCTTTCCGTCACATACCTAAAAAAAAGTTTTATCTCCTCTTTTGGGTTGCTTAGCTATTTTCTCGTCAGTCTCTACTTTATCCCTCCTTATCTTCTGCCCAGCAACCCTCCTCTTGTCCCTAAAAATCTCCCTGTCCTTCTTCCTTTGTGTCATCTTATATTTCCTGAAAGCCCTTCTCCTTTATCCAACAGCCCCTGCCACCTCCCATGTGAACCATTGAGGTCTCCTCCTTTTCTTGTACTTCCTAACCTTCTTAATGCAAATTTCTGTGGCTTTCAATACCCCTCCTTTGATAGCTCCCATAACTCTTCCAGAACCTCTATCTTCCTCATTTTGTTAAAGTCCGTCTTTCTGAAATCAATCACCCTAATTCTCATCCGATTTGCTTCCCTCCCTCCTCATTTATACCCTGAACCTTACAGTTCTGTGATCACTTGAACTTAGTCCATCACTCACCACCACCTCTTCCACACTTCCCCATTTGTGAGGACCACTTTCAGCAGGTTAACACCCATATTGGGCTCCCTAACCAGCTGTTGCATGAATACCACACCTCTTGGATCCCCCTGCTCCTAGCTGGTACAGCAGCTAGGATCTTCCAACCACATTGGGGAGGTTTAGGTGCCTCACGAGCAGAAACCCTCCCTTGAGAGACATCATTGTAACTGCCTGTGTCAGCTGTTTATCCCCTTCCTCTTGCTGTATATGAGGTTTCCTTTCCTTTTCTTAAATTTCAATCACAGAAACCAATATTGAGCACAATAATCCACTTCAGGTGGTCAAAGTGTTGAAAAAATACACTTCCATGTTGCTTGAAAGCATTTAACTATTGTACATCTCATGCTTTACAATGACCCTGACCTGTATTAATTCAGCACAAGGAATGCCCTGTCAAGGGCCTCTGCTTACAGTACTTGTAACTGTGCTAGGCTACAGGCCATTGCTCCTTGCTTATAGGGAGGCTGATTCCCACTGGAAAAGAAGCAGCACCCTAGACCTAAGAAAAATATTTGGCCCCCACCTACAGGACAGTGCACCTTAGGGTGAAACTTACAAATGGCCCCCAGCCCATCTGCACATGTGGAGGGCTGTAAAAAGCTGCACACGACTGCTTTCAAATACAGTGTGCTTCTGTGAGGCACTCCATGGCATCCATGTAACTGGTGTGTGCCCAATTTGCACCTGATCCCTAGTCACATGTGAAGCTATTTGAGTGAGTGGGAAAAGGTGGGTAGGGGTGGGCATGGGTCCCCATCATGAACAAGATTTTCAGTGCACAGAGCCAGTGAGGAGATGGAGGCTATGCCGACCTAACAGTAGCATTAGTTACTATTCACCCACCCTCTGCATGACCATTGTGGCATCCACAGGACCCAACTGATCCCCCCATCTGACCCAAGAGCCTTCACAGTGGACTAGGCACCACATTGGTGCATGCCACTGCCAGAAGTAAATGGCGTACAATTCTGGTGGAGATATGGCAGCCCTAGGATGACTGCTACATTTTGCCATGCCCGCTCCATGCAAAGTCAAAGATCCACCAACTCAGCCTGCTGGTAATATCCTTCATTGTTAACCCAGTCAGTCCATTCCAGTCCTGACATATTCCTTCTACAGCATGGTTATTTGTTTTCATCACAGGGCAAGAGGTAGTGCTTTCAAATTCAGGCAGACCTTGTGTAGCCTGCATTTTATTAGTAGTCCAACAAGTAAATCTTTTTTAAACAACAAGAGCTAGTATTCTCTAAACAAAAAGTTAAGTACAAAGCCATAGAGTATAATAAAATAAACATATTAAATTATAACTGTATGCCCTTTATTTTTCACAACAAAAGTGGCAGCAAACACCAGCTCAACCACCAGATGTTTTCAGTCTCTTAAATCCACGATTTAATCCATATTGGGATTAGAAAACCATTTCCTTCCGCACGGAATCATGAGCCACATATATTCACCACATAAACCTAAATAATCCCTTGCAACTTAGTAAAGATTAAAGTAGCCAGGCACGTGGAGTTAAAATCCAAGGTAACTGGCACAAAGGTACCCTTATGTTTCAGTGGACCCCCCCAGCAAGGTTAGTCATGGGGTCCACTTGCCCCTGTTGTGGCAGGCATCTTCATGTCATGATGATGCCTTTTGAAATCTTGTGCCCAGTTGCCTGATTCCCCTTGTGTACAGTTTCAACAGGGCACAGTAAGACATCTAAATAGTTAAAAACACAGTTAACTCTTGAAGATTGATACTTTGCACTGCATCAGACTGCAAATCTTTTGAGTTTGGGGCCCCAGCAGCTGCTGAGGGTGCATAATTATAACTTGGGGAGGCAGCAGCAAGCAGAAATACATTAATAAAGATGCTACAGCAGTGCTATCGACTGACTACTAGAATTAGGAAATGGGGCTCATCTTGTAAGAGTGCTAACAAGTTCACTGTGTCAAATCCGGCACCACAGCAACTGCAAGCAAATCAAATTTCCTTTACAGGTCGGGACGATGGCTGTGTCTATCACTCAGAGGTGTTAATGGCTTAATACAGTGAAGAAGCGCTCAGAAAGCCTAAACCAATAAATATATAATTACTGAGTGAGTTGCAAAGTTTTGTTTCGGAGACTACCAACCACAGTTGACCATTTAAAGGGGCGGGGTGGGTGGTTATCTAACACTCTTCTCCTGACGGATGAATGAACATGCCAGGGCAAGGTGAAAACTGGAGTTTTCAGCTTCCATAGCTACAGTTATGCCACAGAGCTCAGGAAGCAGCTCTGCTTTGTGGTGGATACCAAACTTTCATAATGGGGTAGTGGTTGTGCAAAATATTTAGCTTCATCCCCACAGAGGAATTTAAGTCTCCTTTTTAAAACTCAGAGATGGCTAACAGTTCCTACTGACTAGGTTAAAGGGGCAGTGAGAGATTTTAAGCTCAGGTGAGCAGAGTTCCTGGACCCTAGTGTATTCAACCTGGATTCTACAACAATGGGCTGCATTCTGCAGAGGTGGGCTTACTTTTCATTCCTTGTCTGAAGCTCTCTAGGGATAGAGAATTTGATGTTTATGCTTGCCCTTTGTCATGGAATATACTGCCAGCTATGGTACAGTATGTAATACTCCCTCATTAAATTATTTTAAAAAAGCACTAAAGACCTACAGTATGTTTTTGCTTTAGCCTATTCTGAAATCAAAGTGTCCAGCTGCATTTGACTGTGTCTTAAAATGTAACTTACTGTTTGTTTTACTGTGCAATCACTTCTGTCCTGCAAGATTCCAGGAGCTGCATGGATTGGTTTCCATATACTAAACTTGCCTTGACAAGTTATAGGGGCACCTGCAGTAGTATTTGCCTACTGTGCCTATTTTCCTAGGAGTGTTGTTGTGTAGCAGAGAGTGCATGAATCATACAGTCATAGAGAATTGGTGTGGAAGAGGGTATGAGCAGAAGCTTCCATATTTATTATAAATTCCATTTTTTCTTCACCTAACATTTACAGTATCCCTGATACTGTATCTGATGCAAAACTATCTGCTTAATTACTGCATAATGAATTTAAAATGTACGAAGCAAAAATGTCACAATGCCCCAGTTCTGACATCAGAACTCTGGTTTAGGATTTTCTAGCATCATTGTAGTGATACCATCATTTTTCAGCAAGATATTGCTCACATGGAAAATATGGCCATTCATATATGTTAATTAACGTAATACTGCATTTGCCTTTCTTACAGGGAAAACTCAAATACCATGAACACGTCACCCAAGGATTTGAGAACATGCCAGAAGCCTTTATGGGAATGTTGAAGGGAGAAAACATTGGAAAAGCTGTTGTGAAGGTCTGATAGATACGTGATTACTGGACACCACTGAGATAAAAGAAGATCTCAATGAATTCTCCCGTAATAAGAATGACAGAGCTAGACTAAATCAAGAGGGAATGGCACAATTCATCCTTTCATTAACCAGGGGAGGGGAAATATTTGCATAATTTTGTATATGATATAATCATGCAGTACACTTGTTGTTATGGCTTAGTTGGTAGAACTCTAACCTGTGGACCAGGAGGCCTTTGTTTCTGGTCCCATACTGGGACTTGAGCAGATACCCATTGTTGGCACTGCATTGGAGTATTGGTGAGTGCTAGCCCACCAGAGGTGATGCCATTCTGTTAATCACTACTATCATTACTTTCAGACAAGGTAGTTCTGGTGGATTCTCCATGCAGGGGAGAAGGAGCTGCCTGTAGTTTTATAAGAGGCTCTTAAATGGGGAGAGGAGTCACTAACATAGAAACATAGATTTTGACGGGAGATAAGGACTGCTTGGCCCACCCAGTCTGCCCATTTCCCTACCTATTGGATAAGCTGCAGATCCTAGTTAACCAGCAGCCTACTTCTTCCTACCCCCACCCCCTAGAATTGCATTATGACTGTCCCATGCATGCTTGAATTCCACCACTGTTTTTGACTCCACAACCTCCTCCGGAAGGCCGTTCCATGCATCCACAGTCCTCTCTGTGAAAAAATACTTCCTTAAATTACCTCTGAGCCGCCCCCCTTCTATCTTCAAATTGTGCCCCCTTGTTCTTGCACACCTCTTTTTTTGAAAGATGCTACCCTCTTGGACTTTGTTGATTCCTTTGAGATACTTGAAAGTTTCTATCATGTCCCCCCTCTCCCTCCTTTCCTCGAGGCTATACATATTCAGCTTCTTAAGTCTCTCTTCATATGTCTTCTGGTGCAGACCCTGCACCATTTTAGTTGCCCTCCTCTGGACAGCCTCCATCCTATGTCCTTGCGGAGATTGGGTCTCCAGAACTGCACGCAGTACTCCAGGTGGGGTCTCACCAACTGTCTGTACAGAGGGATAATAACTTCCTGTTTTCTACTGGTGATGCCTCTCCCTATGCATCCCAGTATCCCCCCAGTCCTCCTTGCTGCCCTCTCACATTGCTTGCCCACCTTTAGGTCATCTGATATCACTGAGTGGAGGAAGGTAGTTGCTCAGCAGGATCTTGGGAGTTGGAAAGGAATCTTGCCCCATCTGAGGGGGCATGGGTTTTGATAGGCATACAGGCTTGGAGCCACCCACTATATCCATAGTGTATACTCCCAATGTACTAATTTGAAACAGAGCTGTACTGGATTGCTACCTTATAGGTATCTGAGACAATTGTATTGCTTTATTGAAAAAATCAAAAAAGGATTATTAAAACTACTGAGGCTCCTTCTGCCCACCTCTGCTGATCATCCTAGTGGAATAAATTCTTGATCTCCTAATCTCATTGGTTTCCTCCTCATTACAAATATTTAAACATTTTTTTATGATGAGGGCAATGAGATCATTCTCAATAAGCTCAATGTTTGGTACAGTCATCAGGTCCATTTGTTCTAGGGATATCCATTGATGCAACCTTTTTCAGAAGCTGGGGTGGGCAACCCTGGGTGATTGAAAACCTGCACTTCTGTGCAACTAGCTTACAAGTGTGCCCAATTAAAGTCCCCCCATTATTTGAATAGCCTATAGACCTGTTTAGGATGAACAGCTGATATTCTGTTATACAATGGCAAGAAAATTTCCTGGACTCTGATTGGTCAGTGTGTGCCTGAGACAGTGATGATCTCTCGTATACTATTTATTAAAGATGAAAGCTTGGATTGAGCAGTATATTCTGTACCAGAAGAGGTGTTTGCACTGGAATGGGGTGCTTAATAATATACATTAAATCACTGAGATGGAAAATCTAGCACTCATCACCTTTAATGTAAAGATGTAGCTCACGGAGTATCACAAAATGCCAACTTTATCAAGGTGCCATCACACAGAAGCACACCATGTACTGTAGAACTATTTATTTTCCTGCAAAGTAAATTTAGTGCAAACACAAATGCACCCATAATTGCATAAATTGAATTTAGTGCAAGTGACAATCACCACATTCACTATAATGGAAAAAATACTAAAAGTGCTAGTAAGCGCAAATTTATTTTCACACAAATTGGTTCTTCAGCAAAAATAGTGAAAATTGTCTGACAGTGAACATTTCAAGTTCTACAGTATAGCATATGTACAGTATATGCCTGAACCAAACATTTTTTTTATTCTTTTCAGTTTCTAATCCTGATCTGCCCCAACTAACCACCTTCAGATGCCCCCCCCCCAGCCCCTGTCACCACCTGTTCTGGGACTGCCTTACTACTTGCCCAGAACCTGTGTGTGATGGGTGGCTGCCACAGTCAGTAGGGCAGGACCTGCAAGGATGCCACTGTCATCATTCCAGCTATGTTTTCTTCTTCCATTTTTCTCCTTGAGGTCTGCTCATGTGCACTTATGCAAATGCCTGTGCATAGTGTGCTATCGATGTCTGTGTTAGGACCGCTCCCCAGTGGGTGGCATTTGCTGTGCCACTACCGAGTCTGTACTAGGTGATGAGCATGCAACATTGTACTCCATTCCCCACCACAAAGAAGGAGAGCTAACATTGGAATTCTCCATAATCCACCTCCCCCAGCTGACCCCTGTGACTCAAGTCCATTTTTGAATGTTGGTCACCAGCATTTTGTGCAATAATTCTACTGCTGCACTCCTACAGTAATGGCCCGACCCCCTTCTTGAGCTATATTGTTACACCTTTTGTGTATACACAAGCATTACAATCTACCAATATGTGTGCTGATACATTTTAATGTATATTTACACATTGTAAGATCTACCTATGCATGTAACAGAACTCGCATATCTTTCATGACACTTTTTTCTCACTTGCAGGCATTGGGAATGCTAATTAGCGTCCATCAAAGGTCCCTTTAAAAATGGTTGGAAATACATTACAAGAGACTATGTTTAGTTAGGGTTGAAACAAAAAGAAAACACAGCAGCATGGAAATGTTATATTTTGTAAAACTATCCCTTGACTCTTGTTGAGTGTGTGATGTAGTGTCCTTGGGTTTGAATAACTGCAGTACTGTGTAGGCATTACCTTCGCTTAAACACCTTTCTCAAAGCACTGATGTATGAGTAAATTCAGTAGAGACATAAAGACACAGAATGTATTGGCAGAAAAAGACCCAGCGGTCCATGTAGTCTGCCCATAATCCTGCCTGACTCCATGCCGGCCTAAAGCTAGGAAAGATTTAAAGAGACATGCAAACATAGAAAGATGGATGATGACTGCAGAAAAAGAGTGATGGTCCATCCAGTCTGCCATATTATGCTGTTATACCCAAGGATCTATTGTCTCAGTAGGGTCTTTGCTTACACTTTTCCCTCTTTTGTTATCCATGTTTCTGCCTCCTCACTTCCCGCAGAGTAGCTAATATTCTCTTGACTCTATCACTACTGTGTTTGAAGCTGTTTATGGCTTTGGCACTCACCACCTCTCCTAGCAGATCATTCCATGGATCAGCCACTTTCTGTAAATTAATACTTCCTTACATCCTTTTTAAAACTTCCCCCAGTGAACCTTCACTCCTGACCCTTTGTCCTATCTTCTCTGTTTCTGGTAAATAGCTCCTCACCATCTGCTTTGTTAAACCCTTTTAGGAACCTGAAGATCTCTGTCATAGTCCCCCTTTCTCTTCTAGTTTCAGGTTTAATACATTTTCAGTTCCTTTAACCGATCCACATAAGATCTGCCTTCCTGGCCATGAATCATCTTGGTCACCCTGCATTGTACCTTCCCTAGCCTGTCCCTGTCCTTTTTTAGGTGGGGATTGCAAAACTGGGAACACTACTCCAGGTGTGGTTTCACCAGTGACCTATACAGTGGTAAAACTACCTCCTGTCTGCTACTGTTGACCCCTTTTCTGATGCACTGCAGCATCCTGTAGGTTTTGTGGAAGGCATTGTCACATTGGCTGGCTTGCTTAAGTGAGTTACTAATGATGACTCATAGGTACCTTTCCTCTGATACTGTGCCCAGCTTAACCGCTTTACCAGGACTGGGTGAAATTTATCTTACACCAGTGAAATTGTGGCAAAATTCTGATTAAACTTCCATTACATTTTGCAAACTTTTGCCAAAATTGTTATTTTAGTAATTTCAATCTTATTTTAACATTATTTGTCCATATTGCACCAAAACTGGTATGGTGACTTTACCATTCCACACAGCTATGTACCAAGTTGCAAATTTCTATCTTTAGAGGTGACTGAGTTATAATCCTCCAAATACTCAGAATATTGAAATTTTATTTCATAGTTAGTGGAACTGCAGAATGTTAAGCCGCTATAAGTTTAAAACTAGACAAGTGAGCATCACCAATTTTGTTAGGTTCATTACCCTAAGTATTAGGCTTTGAGGTCACCTGTCCTCTCACTGCCCAGCAGCAGAGTGTCGGGCTGCCATGCTGATGACCTGGGATCAGAAGTGCATCTGAAAAGTCATGTCAGGAGGCAGGCCTTGGCCGAGAGACCCTATCGCTTAACAGTGCATCTTGATTTAGGAGGGTTGATGGTGGGCTCTACCAACATAGTGACCCCTGTGGCCAGGCCAGGGAGCTTTTTCTTGCCACAAGGGAAGTTCCAGCTGTGCAAGGCTGACAGAGTCATTACTCCCACCAGAGGAGGTAGGAAGGGAAAAATGAGGGAGAAAAACCCACTACTCATCTGAATTATGGCTTGGTTCAGTCTGATCAGGTTATATCCCTATGAACATGGTATATCTGTGAGAGATGCGCTGCTGGCTTGGAGAAAAACAATAGGAAAAAAGAGGCTGTGTGTGTCAAGTCTCTGTTACTCAAAGGCTGGCCAAGTTATGAGCAGCCAAAGATTCCAGAAGAACATCAGTAAATAAAACTGAATCTCATGAGTTTTCATGAAATTGTGGAATGCCGAGATGCTTTTGTCAGAGCCATGTCCATACATTTTGCCCAGTCATACACTTGAGTTACATTGTAGTGGAAGGTAAAGGCTGGGTAAAGATGCAAAAAGGTAGTATTCGTAGGGGGCTGCATAGTTAAAGTATAGTGGTGCCAAGCGTCAGGTCACTATCTTGAGTGACAAACCATGAAGAATAGTCATGGATGTCACAAACCCACTCACCCAGTCAGCCCTCTACTCCCAAAGTGCCAACCTCTGAGTGTAGAATTGTGAACAGTGAACAGAACAAGGTAACCCTCTTGTCTGTTTTGTGGGTTTGAGTCACTTTAGTCCCAAATTCTGGAGGGATTCAAACTGATAACCTCTTGTTAGCATACCTAATTATCATGTCTTTGGGGAAGGCAGATATCTTTTCCTACGGGAACCTAACCAGGTATTTCAAAATGAACCCTTAGAACTCTATGTAGGACCTAGGGAACTCTTTTCTGTTTCCCAGTTTGGTATCACAATAAGCGCATGCACAGTGTCAACTATGACCATCTAAGCTTCACTTATAAAAAAAAATAAATTTCAAGGCACACCAGGCAGTTTCTGTTTTTAAAATATATATCTTTACTTTAAAATAGATAAAAACAGCAAACAGTAAATACAGAACAAGATATCCCAACACATACTCCCTTAAAACAAAACAGGTTTAAAAGTGCAAATTCCTACAATCCATACACTTAGACTGGTCTTAGCTAATTGTATTCTTACTTTCTTAATCTTTCAGTGCTTCGATGTTCCTCTCTCTCTCTGTCAAAAAATGAATGTCATGTCTGCAAGTCTGCTCAGTAAATTTAAAGCAGTCTTGAGCCTGTCTTCTCTCTGAGGTCACCTAGCTCTGCCTTTGGTGTATTAAAATTTGTATTTTATAACACAGGATGTCCTACTAAGATATTTAAAAAAATAATAAGTGACATAATGAATTGCCTCTCTTTATGACTGGTCAAAACTGGTCTGTGATGTGCTTCACCCAGACATCAAAAGTCTCTTTGATGTAATTCACTGTATACTCCAAGCAAATGCTTATTGGACTTTCCTAATTTAGTCTGGCACCTGCTTTACCCAGACATTAAAGCCTCTTTGATGTAATTCACTGGCTTCCTGGAAAGATACCCAAAACACATGCCTAAGCCCCTTTTTCTTAGGACACCTAGTGCAAATCAAAGGATTTCACTGAGGGCATTATACAATGGATATATTGGTTCCTGGCTTCAAAGCAAATTGACAAGGGAATTGCATTTTAGATCTCTGAGTTTAAACTACCTCCTGTCCTTTGAACTTATCCGGGGGGGGAGGGGGTTGATGTGTCAATTTCAGCAAGCCAGCATTTCCTCCTGACAGACAGTCGATCACACATTTTTTTATATTTACAAAAAATGATACATGGATCAGAACCAGCTGTCCAAGTGTGACAATGGACATCACAGTACACTAGCCTTTCTTCATGCAATATACCAGCTAGCCACTAGAGTTCACTGATGAAATGACTTGTGGTAGCACATGTATGTGCTGCATTGTTTCTGTACAATGCCACCTACTGGCCCTTTAACTACCATGTAGATACAGTAATAATGTATATTTTTACTGTTTGAAAACAGTGGCACCAAGTGATGCCAAGCCTTACAACTAGTTGCAACTTAGGTGATTGTGACAGAAGTGTCTGGATATCTGTGCTCACTGTCACAGGAGTGTTGCAGGGGTGTTGCATGGCCATGATGCTCATACAGGCAAGGTGATTCAGTGGTGATAAGTGCTCGGTGAAAGTTAAATTCCACAAATGGAATTCTACTGGCATTAACTATTAAGCATCCATGAACTGCTGAGCAAAGTCTGCCAATTAGTAATTTCTAAAGTATCCACAATAATTTTTTTCACCTATTAATCCACATGTTTTATTTCAGTGATATCTCTTGCAGCAGGCAACACCTATGAAACTATAGCCACCAGGTACCAGGACCACATGAAAATGTTTCTAGCTAGCAGTCCTCTGGGGGCTGCCCACTCTGATGTCACTCACTGATGTCACTTCACACTACAAGAGTGGGCAGCCCATGCTCTCTTCTCAGTTCTTTTCCCATCGACCTTTGAACATTGGACCTGTTGGGACTTTGCAGCTTTAGTCAACCATCTTTTTATTCTCTTTTTATTTTAGCCAGATTTTAGTGTAAAATATTTTTCTTATTTTCTCTAAACTCTCTTGTGGAAAGCGAGCCTCTCCAGCCAGGCCTAAGTTTCTTCATCAAGCCACACACAGTCTCCTTCTTTTGATGCTGGAGCTCAAAAAAGACTTCCCCTCAGTCATTTCTCTGCAGAGTAGCTGTTTGGGATTTTTCTCCTAAAGGATCTTCAGACTGTGCTCTCTGAGGGAGCCTGTTGAGTTTTGCTGCCACCAGTTTGGGCGAGAATACAGGGTCTTGCTAAAGCTGGAGCCCACTTCCCCTTAATGGCCTTTGTCTCCTTAGTCTTCCCATCCCACAGTTGTGAGTCAGGACCTTTTCCTTTTTTTGGTCAGCCTCGGCTGACCAAGGCCCCAGCAGTGGTACTCCTTGCTACCCCACTGGATCGGCTGGGGGGATGGTAAAGCAGCAGCCCACCCCCGCCTCCCCCTCTGCATTTTTGTGATGGGGCCTTGATGGGCTCCTGTTTTAGATCTTTTCTCCTTTGTGTGCCCTGCCCATTGTCAGTGGTGTCTTGTGCCTCACCCAGTATTGAGGTGACTACTCACCCTGATCCTGGGGTCTGTGGGTGGATTAGGGGTTGCAGTATTTATCACTATCCCCGGCTGCCTTCTCCATCATTTCTGATGGTCTTGTCTTCTTAGCCATCCCATGAGATAGGGACAAGGACTTGGAGGGCTTCCACTTTAGATCCTTTTCTCCTTAGCGGTCCCTGCCCATCACTGGTGGCACCTTGTGCCTCTCCCAGCATCAAGGTAACTCCTTCCCCCAAATCTGGTGCCTGCAGGTGGATCTGTGGTTCTAGCATTTTTCACCCTCCCCACCCACTCTACTTATTCTTGCTGATGGCTGCCTGGCCCCTCCTGCTCAGCGGTGCCTCTGTACCTCCCTGTCAGGTTGGTTAGACCTTCTATCTTGACCCCCTCCCCTATAGCTCATCGCATGGTTCTCAGTAGTGTCCAGCCAGTGGGGGGCACTTCCACTTTCCTGTGGTGTGTGGTATCATCCTTGTGGCCTTGGGTTATGGTTGACCTCTGCCTTACTCCTCTGGAAGGTCCTGCCAGGGCCAGAGTTTCTGCATACCTTGACCCCACCCAGCAGTTGGGGCTGCATGCTTGTGGAAGTATGGGTTCTTGTCTGTGCCCTTGTAATTCTTTTGGGGAGACCCAGGCTATGGCATGCAGAGACCTTTGGCCCTACTTATGGCCATGTTTCTCCTCACTGGAGGTTGATCTAAGTGGCACCTACTTTGCTCTGGGCTCTCTGGCCTGTTAAGTCAGGGAGCCTTCCCATCTTGGTCAGTCCCTGATTAGTGGATCCACAGGCTATGTTCATTTCTCCAGCATGAGTGAGTGTCCAGAAGTTTCCCTGCTGTGAGCAGGACCAGCAGCATTTTAAGGGGGTCTCTCACCCGCCCTTTCCTGAGAGCCACTGGGTCACCTCTCTAACACATGGCACATGGCCGGTGACATCCCAGCAACCTGCCAGTGAATACCCTGGGTCCAGTTTATATTCTAGTCTGGGGAAGAGCCTAGAGGTTAATGACATGAGTGTGAATGTTCTTGACTTCTCCAGTAGACCTGGGTTTGAGTTGACCACTACTTCCTCTTGCATACTGGGTAACTCTGAATGAATTATTTAGCCTCCCAAGTGCTCCTGGGTTGCCCCTTACTATTGGCTTTTGTGACTAGTGGCCCTTCCACAGTTACCCAAGATTTATTATCTTGGTAAACAAGGGCCTTTTCCTGAAACTGGCTTGTGATTTTCCCAACCCATTGTCTCGGTTATTTTAGGGGCTGATCTCTGCCCTGGCCATATCCCTGCCTTTTTGGATGACTAACCTAGTCAAGGGGGGCATCTTCTTAGTCAGGCTACCCATAGGCCATGCCAATCTCGTAGCCTCACAGTTCCTGCAGCAGAGGGCTCATTGCTAGTACCCCCCACGGGGCAAGAGGGGGTAGCCAGGGGGTCATTTTTACCTAAAAGAGGAACATATGAACATATGAAATTGCCAGCAGAAACAGACTTCATGGTCTATTGAGTCTGCTCGAGTGTGCAGCTAGCCCCTCATCTCATAGCTGCCCCTCCTGTCCCCCCTTTCCAGTATCCCTTACCCTTACCCTGTCCAAACCCCTCCTGAAACTGCCCACCATCTTACAGGACACTATCTAGTCTGGTAAGGTGTTCCATTAGTCCACCACTCTTTCTGTGAAAAAATGTCTCCTCATCACCCTCTTGAATCTTGCCCCTTCCAATCTCAGTCCATGCCCTCTCGTGTCCCTCTCCTTTCTCATCTGAAAAATCCCTTCTGTGTTGGTCTTGTTTATCACCTTCAGATACTTAAAGATCACAATCATATGCCCCCCATCTTTCTTCTCCTCCAGTGAATACATATTCAGCTCTCCCAGCCTGTCCTTGTAGGGCTTTCTCTCCAATCCCTGGATCATCTTTGTGGCTCTTCGCCGCATCCCCTCCAACAATCTGATGTCCTTCTTCAGGAATGGGTGCCAGTACTGCGTACAGTACTCCAGGTGGGGCCTGAGCAATGACCTATATAGGGGCAGGATAACCTCCCTCCTTCTAGAGGAGATCCCTCTTGAAATACATCCCAGCATTTATTTGGCTTTTGCTACTGCCTTCCTGCACTGAGCAGGGGTTTTCATGCTCCCCATAATGATCACTCATAGGTCCTTCACCTCTGTGTAGCTCCCAACTATACCCCATTCAAGTGATCATCCCTCCCCTGGTTCCTGGCTCCAAAGTGCAGAACTAGTAAGGATGGGGCAGATGGGGTCTTTAAGTTAAGGAGGGGGAGGGTTACCGGGGGTATGGGCTAAGAATGAGGGGGGAAGATTTAGGAAGGAAATGAGGAGACACTATTTCACAGAGAGGGTGGTAGGAAAATGGAATGCGCTACCAGAATGGGTGGTATTATGTAAATCTGTGAACAGCTTCAAAAGAGCATGGGACAGGGAACAGGGGAGAGTGAGTGTGGGGGAGGTGAGGGTGGCAGTGGGATGACAAAGGGGAAGGGGGTGGGGCAGCTGCAAACTAGAGGTGTTAGCTGCACACCTGAGCAGACTTAGATAGACCAGGTGGTCTGTTTCTGCTGGCATATTCATATGTTCATACACCTGTTCATATGAACTTCAACTGCCATGTTTCTTCCCGCTCCTGCAGCTTAGTCAGGTCCTATGGCAACCCATTTCCACCCCTCCATGTCATCAACCATAGCTCCCATCTTGGTATCATTTCCAAACAGACTGATCTTGTTCCTATGTGAGATATCTGCAATAAAAGTCCTACAAAGCACCAATCCCAGTACTGATCCCTGTGGTACTCTGCTTATCACCGTTCTCGGTGATGAGAGGTCCCTCACCCACCACCACCCTTTGTTACCTTCCCTTTAGCCAGTTTGTGAACCATTTCACCATTTTTAGTCCCACCCCACATAATCCCGTTTCCCCCTCAACCTCCCATGCGGCACTGAATCAAAGACCTTTCTGAAGTCCAAATACAGGACATCTACTGCATGGCCCTTATCCAGTTCCCACATCACCAGTCATAGTACTCTACAAGGTTTGTTCTGGCAGAATCTTCCCATTATAAATCCATGCTATTGACAATTCTGGAGACCATTTTCCTCCAAGAAGCTCACTACCTTCTCTTTTAGTATGGTCTCCATGAGCTTTCCCACAATCAATGTAAGGCTCACTGGTCTATAGTTTCCTGGTTCATCCTTTGGGCCACTTTTGTGAATGGGCACCACATGTGCCATTCTCCAGTCCTGTGGTACACATCCCGTGTCCAGGGATGTATTGAAAAGGTCATCCAGTGGCTCCGCCAGGACCTCTGCCAACTCCCTTAGTACCCTGGGGTGATTGCCATCAGGTCCAGGTGCTTTGTCCATCCTTAATGCCCTCAACCCATACAGTACCCTGCTCTCTGTAATCCCTACATCTGTCATCACCTCCCCCTACCCATTCCCCCTCACCTGGGGTATCTGCCCCCTTCTCCTGCATTAATACAGAGCAAAAGTATTCGTTTAGTGCCTCTGTCTGCTCCGCCCCTTTCTCCACCCACCCCGTCCTTCTTAATCCTCACCAGCCAATACTTGCTCTTTCTTCTCTCTCTGACATAGTAGAAGAAGTCTTCCTCTCCATTTTTGATTCCCTGTGCCAGTCTGAGCTCTCTGGATGCCTTGGCTGCCCTGACCAGTCTGGTAACCTCCCTGGACTTCCCCATGTACGTATGCTTATCTTCACCCCTCTCTGATTTCTTGTACTTTTTAAAAGCTGCCGTCTTGGCCTTCACCACTTCCATAACCTCCTGTGTCAGCCAACTGGGTTTCTTTGCCCTTCCTTTCTTACTTTTCTTCCTAGTGCAAGACTTTGTTGCTTCCACCTGCCCTTCCTTTATGATATCCCATTTCTGTTCTGCATCCATGTGTAGTTGCATTCCTGCCAGATGCCTGCCCAAAATTTCCCCTGTCTTCTTAAAGTCCACCCCTAAACTCAATCACCCTTGTACCTGTGCCTCATGTTTCCCTTCTCATGTTGAGCATGAACCACACTGAATAGTAGTCACTCCCAGACATTGGTTCCTCCACTTCCAGATTCCTTACACTTCCCCATTATCCAGTACAAGGTCCAGTGTCCTTTCTAACTAAATCAACCCCTGGACCAGCTGTGTCAGAAGGCTGTTTTGAATGCTTCTAGCAGGACCCACTCCCTTGCACTTATGGTTGATGAGGTGCCCCACTCCACCCCCAGTAGGTTGAAGTCCCCCCAACTACTGTGCTCCCCTTTCTGCAGACCCTCCTATTTTGTTCAGTTAATTCCCTGTCCAGGTCAATCCCCTGAACAGGTGGTCTGTACACTATACCCATCCTCAAGTGATCTCTAGAGATGCTGGGGCATTGCGGCCCAAGTACCTGGCCACACTCCGGAGCTTCAGAGGTGACCTCTAGAAAGTCGTCTGGTTCTCTCCTTCTCCCCACTTCCTAGTGCTCAGAGAGAGGCGCTTCTGCCATAGACTCTTCCCTGTGCTTCAGCAGGTTGGGGGGGTTACTATTTCCATCCTTGCATGGTCCTTACAGTTTCAGAAGTCTCCTGCTCCTTCTGGACCTCAGAAAGAAATATTTTGCCTCTGCAGTGTGACAAACCATGGAGGGTGACCTTTAGGGACTTTTGCCCCTTCAGCACTGGGGATATTTGATTCTCCCCCTGGGCACTGTCAGTTATATGCCTGCTGCCCCTGACAAGGCCTTGCCACCTGGCATGTCCTCCACCCCTTGGGGCCTTACACCATGCCTAGCATTAGAGGCAGCAACCCTTATGCAGATGGACTTGATACCTTTCCCTTCCAGGATGTCTGACCTTTCAATGCCCAGTCCAGGAAACACCTGCAATGGTCTCTGGAACATACTATCCATCTGTTCTGGGACCTGGGGACCACGATTATCTGGCCCAGGCCAGTTCTGGTCTCTGGTTTATGTCTCCACTATATAAGAGCAGTCCTAGTTGCAGCACTGGGCAGGACCTTCTTGCCTCCAAATTGGGCGGGCCACCTATTGGCTCAAGCCAAATTGTTCTGTTATACCCATTTCTCCTTATAACTGTTCTTGTGCATGTTTCTGTTGCCTCAAGAAAATCTCATTTTATAACCCGATTATTGCTTCTCTCCCCAGATGCATTCTACTGCAGCTAAACTCTCCATCACTGTTTCCCTCACATGGTTATAATCTGCTCTCCTGAAGCCTAACGGTTCCACCAAGCCACAGTTTCAAGAATCACATCGACATCAACACATCAACAACATTACAGAAACATCCAGAATGATAGCAGGCAAGAAAAGCAACAAACCACTACCTCGGCCAACACCAATAAACATGCTACAATGCAGGAGGATGTGCCCCCCACACCCCTCATGCAGTGGGTTCTACTCCCCGCACCCCCTGAACTAAAGATAACCAACTCTACATCACACAGACAGTGGAGAAAAAGGCAGTTCCTCTGGCCACACAGCCACCTGACAATAACACTTGAAGATGTCGGCATTCGCACCCACCTCACTGCCCACCCCCTTCTCAATTCCCCCACAGTGCCCACTGTAGCAGCACACAATCTCACCCACTGCACATCCTGCCCCCTCCCAATCATTTGACACCCTTCTCTGTCAACAGAACACAACTGTCGACATTGACACCCTCTCAGAGTGCCCACTTTAGTAACACACACTCTCCCACTCACTGCTCATCCTGCCCTCCTCCCAATCATTTGACATTCTTTCCTGTTGACAGAATGCACCTGTCAACATCGGCCCCCTCTTGCAGCACTTGCCATCATTGTGCACCTATCACTGTAATGGCTTTGATGTGTTGGAGTTGATGTCGTAACTATACGAAGTCTAACATGTCAGTCTTAGATGAGGGCTTACAAGTTCCCAGGGCTACCACTAATCATTTAGTATTGTGGATGCTGGACCCCGGTGGTTTCTTGACCTGTACTCCACCTACTCTTTCTGAGTTGGTAAGTACATCTAGAATGGTTGATTGTCTAGTGGGACCCCTGATCTGTTATATCAACATACAGTCCTGCAAGACATCAAGTAGAGCCTGGCTTTTGGCACAGCTGGCCATTGGTATGTTCCAGTCAATGTATGACAGGTTTATTTCTCCCACTTTTATAACCTCTCCATTTGCCACCCACTCTCTACTTCAGCACCTATATCACTCACTCTCTCTTCTCCCTACCTAGGTGTCCTGTAAACCACCCCATGACAGTCTTCCTTTCTGATGACACTGTGTGCTGATCCCACAGTGAGTCTACTGTGATAAGGTGTGGGTAAGGATTACAGACAACAGATTTTTGGAGCAACACACCTCAGCGTGACTTTATTATTACTTTATTTATTATTAGCAGTGTCAGTGGCTCAGCAAGTAGCACACTCACCTCTGAGGTGGGAAGATCAGAAGGCTGTGGGTTCTATTTCCACACCAGGCACTTCAGTTAAATCCCAATACTGACACTGTAGTGTGGCATGAGGGGGATGCTGCAGTCCTGAGATGCTGTCTTTCAGATGAGATGTTAAACTGAGGTCCCATTTGCCTGTTCTGGTGGTAGTTCAGGTGGATGTTAAAGGTCCCATGGCACTTCTCGAAAAGAGTAGGGACATTTTGTTTATTTAAAACTTAAAAACAAAATACACAATATAATATTACTTCACTCAAACTCATAATGAAAGAAAATTGAAAACATAAATAAGTATTACAACATACAGTAACTTCAAACGCAAATGATTCGTACTGCAACCAAACCCCCTCCCCTCTTCCCCTCCCCTCTAAAAGAGTATGGGAATTTTTCCCAAACTTAAAATCATTATCAAACAGTACAGTGTTACATCATGATACATCATATAACGGGGAAATAAATAAATACTGAAAAATTTAAAATGCATCTTACTTTCCAATAATAACATAAAAGGAGAAAATATGAAATAAACTAGGAGAAAGTAATAAACGAACATAATTACTCTATCAGCTTAATTACAGAAACAGTTACTTGAACAAAATCTCCCCAAGATCTCATAAATACTGAATAACAACCCCCCCCCCCACACACATCCTGAGAGTAAGGGAATCTTGTTCTCTAGAAGCCAGTAAAGAAAAGCACCACTGATTAATCCAATTGGATTTCTTAATACAGTCTAATAAAACAAAACTGTAAACCACTACTTACAATTAATCACATAACTCAGCAGCTTTCATAACCAGCCTAAATTTTGTCAAAATGGCAACTATGTGTAACCCCTAGGTGGCGCTATCCCAAGGGCTACTACCCCTGCCTGCTTAACTACTAACAGGTTGAGCGGCTTAGGTCCAATGGCGGGTGCCTCCACCCAGAGGTCAGGGTTTGCAGTAGTTAAACTAACTTGGTCACAGCCCTCTGGGACACTGTAACCCCCCTTTCTTCCCACTAGTGGCCCACACAATGCATCAGAAATATCTTCACAATATACACTTACCCCCGGGACTGGCTCTGTCGACTGGACTCTGGGGAGCCCCTGTAAAACAATATGATACAGTATAAAAGCCACAGTACAATACTTTAACACAAATGAATACCTCAGTCAGGGTAACTTTGCTGAAACAAACAGATCTGATTTATTTAAAGGTCCTGTAACAAGGAAGGGGGAAATCAAGTTAATTAGGTTAAACACTTTAATAATCACAGTACTGTGCGCATATTCAAAGTCCCAAATTATCACTTTCACTGGGTACCAAGGAGGGGGGGGGGGCTAGCCAGGATCGGTGCAGCTGGTCAGGTCCCTGTGATGGAAAAACACTTGCAGAATACTCAATTGTAATCCGGAGCTGGAGGGCTCAGTTCATGAAGAAATGAAAAAAGCAACAATTAGATGACACACTTGCAGTTCGATAAACAGATGGCAGGGAGCTACCCTGCTTTGTACTCACAAACTCAATACTGGGAACTGGATGGAAGGCAGATTGTCCTGGATTGCCAGGAGAAGCAGAACATGTGGAAGAGGTCCTTGTTACTGGACCCCACAGCAGTTCACAGCAATTAGATGTAGTCCGAATCATGCTGGGGTTTACTTCCAGCTTCATGCAAGGGGGCATAACATGTCTCAACAACTCCTTTAGAGTGGCAACCAATTCTTTGAGCTCAACCAGGAGGCTAACCTCATCATAGGAGGCCTGAGGGCGCACCCTCACCCCCGTAGCATATGTAGTCAAATAAGGGTCAGAGCCTGTGCTTGCAGGAGAGGCCTTCATAAAGAGACTGTTTTTCATTTCCCTGTTCTCCTTCAGCAGTTCATCCCATGATGGCACACCCTCACTGGTCCCCACTTCAGAAGGGTCTAACGGTGCCATGATCACTTTGGCTGCACTCACCCTAGAAATACAATCCCCCTCTTCACCTTCCACCTCCCTGAGTTCCTTTATCAAGTCACAATAGCCCGGTGGATTACCCCCTCTCTCTTGGAGCCTTAATTGAAGGAGCTGCAATTTAGAATACTTTGCATGCTGCAGTATGTGCCCCAATCTCACATGATTTAAGTCACTGGTGGCTATCCCACCTTTTCAGTAAGCTTTCTGTAGAGTTCTTTCTAGACAAGCGCATAGGCAGACAACCTTTCCCCTGGCCATTGTTTCATGCCCTGAAACTTCCACATTAAGCTCTCCCCTGACTCGATGCTCCCAAAATGGCATTTGAGTGCGGATAGATACTTCCAGACAGACGCATCAGGATTTGTGGACCTCAAAGACTTAATGGCATCCAGAGTGGGACCTCTCAGGCTCTCTAGGATTCTTCTCCATTTCTCACCCTCTGCACACTGCCACTCAGATATCAAAGGGGCAACACAATCTGTCCAGGTCTCCCACTCATCCTCCCCCGAGGGCACTGGAACTGTGCCAGAGAAAAGTCTGAGCTTGCTATAAGAGTCCAACTGGATTGGGGGAATTATGACAGGGTAGGGGGCTACTGGGGATGTACCTGGGGAATGCAGGGGCGTGCGGTCACCTGAGAGGTCTAACACCTTTATCAGTTCCAGAGCAGTGCGCCCTTCAGAGGCTAGCAGTTTAAGTAATTTCTCTTTGAACCCATCTACACTAGGAGATCCACCTGGGTTGGCCAGACCACTATGTAAATGAATGACCCTCCCTCCCGTCTGGGCACCTTCTGGTGTTATGAGAGGGGATACGCTCTCGAGGTCCACTGGGGAGTTACACAAGATCAGTACTATCATAGCCCGCCCTAATAAATCAGTACCTAGTACCTTTACTTCAATCTTGCCCATGCCCTTAATTTGTTCCACAATTGATACAATGTCAGCATCACTGGTCCCTAAGAGGATCGGTGCAGCTGGTTGGGTCCCTGTGATGGAAAAACACTTGCACAATACCCAATTGTAATCCGGAGCCAGAGGGCTCAGTTCATGAAGAAATGAAAAAAGCAACAATTAGATGACACACTTGCAATTCGATAAACAGATGGCAGGGAGCTACCCTGTTTTGTGCTCTCAAACTCAATACTGGGAACTGGATGGAAGGCAGATTGTCCTGGATTGCCAGGAGGAGCAGAACATGTGGAAGAGGTCCTTGTGACTGGACCCCACAGCAGTTTACAGCAATCGGATGTAGTCCGAATCAGGCAGCGGTTTACTTCAGGCTTCATGCACTCAATTCGCTGTACAGGGGATTTGAAACACGATTCCCCACAAGTGCTACACACATTTATATGTAAAAGGAAAGTACTATACCAGGCAGGCTACTCCTCATCCCGATCGCAATTACTGCAAAATACCCGGGAGCACATACAGTAGCTTCAGTTCCTAACAGACCAAGCGCGATTCAGCAATTTCTCCAGTCTTCTACAGGGTGAGCCTGGTTTCCACACTTCTGGTGCTTCTTTCTCCTCACAACTCTGATTCAGTCCACACAGGCACTCACAAACAGTTGTAGGTCAAACTTCAGGGCACCACATGAGCTTCCCTCCCGAAACTGTACCGCGCAGAAGCTCGGAGCTCCTTCCCTCTTCACAGTCACAACTCATCTGAGCTTTCCAGTAGACAGAGACAGGCATTTCTTTTGAGTTCCTCCGAATTCAGTTGGCTGGTTTGGCTGTCACTCACAGTCAGACTCCCCCTGTTGGTGCAAAAAGGTGCCAAAGTCCAAACTACAATTCCCAGAGGCATCTGCCATACAGTCCCATTGTGGCTGGCTCCAGAGGAGAGTCCAAGTTCTGATTAGCCCAGAGCAGACTCCATTTTAAAGGCTTCCCACACTGATTGGTCCAATTCAGCAGTTCAGGATCAACATGAGGGAGCTACTCTCTGCACAGTCTTGGCTACAAGCAAGCAGGTTAGAATAAACTGCATTTTCATTACTACTCCAACAGATTACTAGCAAACAGTTACATCTGAAAGAGCTCCCTCTGTGCATATAGCGACTGCAGAAATGGAGTGATTTGCTCAATGGCCCTGGAGGAACTTGAGCAGGGAAACACACAGACCCCCCATTTCAAAGTAATTATCTGCAGTTTGGCAGCTATTAAAGTGACAGTACATGGAGGCTTTAGGCACTCTCACTCAATTATCTTTTTAAATCAGCTGTAATACTGGACAACTGCCTGGCGGATAGCATTTAGGCTCACCCAAAGAAGGCTTTTTAGTGACCCCCATTCGTAGGCAGGTTACATATGTATGTATGTTAGTTAAACGTGTTATATTCTATATTTCGTAATAAACATACATCCTGAACAATTATATTAAAGAGGTCTCCCGCTGGAGTTACTAGCTGCTGGAGGACACGTCTACACTTGATGAGTCATACCCAGTATAAACAATGTATCATTAAATACAGACAGTACTAACATTGTAGGTCAACCTCATGTGAGGGATAATCCCATAGTACAATAGTTCCAGATCAGGGGGAAAGGACACATCCAATTTCTATATGTCTTTCACTATGTCCCCAAACTGCAGAATATAGGGGCAATGTAAATACATGTGGTCCATGGTTACTATTTGTGCCACACATCCCTCCCTAGGACAATATCTCTCATGCAGCTGCTTGTGGTTTTGATTTCCTTTTACATTAAACCTACCATGGACCCCTAACCGGACCATACCCTACATCCTTTCTGGGATTCTGGGATTCATAACATATGTAGAAATACAATTTTGATGTGCCTTTGAAAACCCTGAAAAATGGTGTTCTACAAAACATTCTAACAATACGCCTGTCTACAGCATTTTCCTTGGGAAGTTAAAAACAGTACAGAAATCAATTTTCCATTTTTAATATTATCGAACACCCCTCCTACATACTGTATGTGCTAACCTCAGAACACTTTTATTTTTATGTTGGAAAGCTGCTCCCTTCCATTTTGCCAAAATACTTTGTACTGCTACTGTACTCCATTTAATCCAAAGCTGTATACTTTCCTTCATAACTGGAGCTATATTAATATATAAAAAGGTTGTAAAGTAAACTAAAATCAGATTAGGCATATGTACTTCCTCATCCTTAACTTCTTTATATAAAACATTATGTTTATTGGGGTTGAGCCTACTCCCCCCAAAGCAAGAACATAAACATCCCAAAACACTTGTTTACAGATTTTTTGGTAAGGGAAAAACATAATTGAGAAATAAAAACACCAGAATCAAAAAGGTTCTAATCATGTGTATCTATTTCATTCTGGAGGCTTCCCATGAATTCCAGCCAGTCACTTTCTCTTTCCCCACAATCATTCTTTGTTCCTAATTAAACTGAGCGATACCCCCCCAAAAAAATAGACCCCCAATATTTTACATGGTACTGCAGAAACCTGTATTCCTGCTACCTCTTCCGTAACCCGTGAAAACCCTAGTAAACTAAGACACTTAGCTTTCCTCATATTGAGTTTAGCTCCCATCACTGCACTTAGGGCCTGTAAAAGACAGCATGTCCTCTGAACTGACTTCCCATCCTTTACTGTTAGGCATAAGTCATCAACATAAGTAATGACTTTAACTACAGGAAGTGTATCCTGTCCAATCTCAGTAATCAGGGGAGATCTTTGGAGAATCCTCACCACTGGGTCTAGCAGGAATTGGCTGTGTCAGTGGCTCAGTAGGTAGCACACTCGCCTCTGAGGCTGAGGGCTGTGGGTTCAGTTCCTACATCTGGCACTTGGGTTAATATCCCAGTACTGACACTGTAGTGCAGCATGGAAGGGGTGCTGCACTTCTGAGGTGCTGTCTTTCGGAAGAGACGTTAAACCAAGGTCCCATCTGCCTGGATTGGTGGTAGTTCAGGTGGATGTTAAAAATCCCATGGCATTTATCAAAAAGAGATGGGGAAATTCCCCAGTGCCCTAGCCAAATTTCCCTCATTCACTAAAAATTCCATCAACAGCTTAATCTGGTTCAAGGTCAGCTGGCATTCATCTGTAACCCCTTCCCCCAGGTCGTGCCTGAAAACAGGCAGGATTTGTCTAGTGCCCTTACCTGGTCAACAAAAACTAAATAAAATAAAAAATAAATAAATAGAGTAAACATGTACAGCAACAGGCTCAAGGAGCAGCCCTGCCTTACTCCTCTCACAATCTGACAACTGGCCTCCGTTCTACCGTTTTCATATGGTTTAACATATGCTAAAGCATATCACATCTGGAGCCACTGGATAAACTGCACCAGGATCCCATATGCACCCAAGCACTGCCACAAGAAGTCATGCAAGACCCTGTTAAATGGCTTGGCCTGGTCCAAGCTCACAACAAATCCCTGTGCCTGTGCTGTATGTTGTTTCCTTCCCTCCAATGTAGTCAGTTCTCTCATTAATATCAGTGTGTCTATAATCCTTCTCCCTGGGAGAGAACTAAATTGATTGAGATGGATCAGATCCCCCATGACTGACACTAGCCTATTTCCCAATAATTTTGCAAAGATTTTAAAATCAATATTTAATAATGAGATTGGACTCCAATTAATAATACTGTGTCTGACTGTTCCTCTGATTTAAATAAGAAGATCATTAGGCCCTTGTACATCTCAGTGGGTATAATATCCTCCTCAATAAATGAGTTATACAGTGCTAATAAATAATTCTTGTGGCATAAGTTCCCACAATACTTTATGCAGTTCCCCAGGCAACCCATCTGAACCAGGAGATACATCATTTTGTAGTGCTTGAATCACCACCCCCAGTTCAGCTGCCTCAAAAGGGGCCATTAAGGATGCAGTTCTAGTGGGATCTAACTGTGATAGCTTTGCTGCCCGCATCAGCTGTGTAGTGAACTGTGATTCTGGTGCAGGTACACCAAAGGTTTATGAAATGTGAGCTTTCAAGTGACCCATGAAGCCATCATTATCTTTGAATATGACGCCCTGTGGTGAAATTAACTGAACCATTTGTTTCTTATTCCTTCGGTATTTACGGTATATAAATGGGTTAGTACGTTCTGTCTTTTCCAGCATCCCAAAAGCTTGTCCCTTTTCCAGTGATTTTAGCCTGTAATATTGATATTTTGACATCTCCTCTTTTATTGAATTTATTTCCTCTGTTAAATTTAGCTGGTGTAAGTTTTGCCATGAAATTAAGAGTTGTAACTCTCCTCGTAGTTCCAAATATCTTCTGTGTGCAGCTTTAGCATATGTAAGAGACATTTGCTGAAAGAAACTGGTTAATCAAAGTTTAATCTCTTCCTACTACTGACCCATACTATCAGAAAGACAGAGAGTGGAAATCGTGTCTTGTATTATTTATGACAAATCCTGTTTAGTACCTGGGTCCAGTAGTAAAGTGGTATTCATTCACCAGAAACCCCTCCTCACCTCCCTAGATGGCATAATTGATACTGAAATCCCAATTAGTGTGTGATCTGAAGTTTCTATGGGCATATTTATGATAGAAATAACTGGTAATGACTTCTTTAAAAAAATAAAATCAATATGGGATGATATTACTTCCTTGTCAAAGGTGGAAGTCTGTCTCTTCCCAAGAACAGTGTGTGCATTCAGTAAACCAACCTGTACCACCACTTTTTGTAGAGTAAACCTTATGCATCTCACTGTCAGTATCTTGGCATTTAAAATTAATGTTAAAGTCCCCTCCTGAAAAAAAATCTGTCTGCTGCTGTGGAGAAATGGCTAAACGTTTGTCTGTAGTTCAATCCTGTTAACCTTCATCTGTGGCCCAGATATGCTGATCAGTCTACACTGCAACTCACTTACTAGAACATCTAACAAAAATGCTCAACCAAGTTCAATTTCTACAGTTCTATAAACTGTCACATTTGGAGTTTTAAAGCAAAATCCCACCCCACAGTATGTATCCAAACCTATTGACCAATAGGAAGACCCCCAGTGCCACTCCTGTATGGGCACATCAGTCTCTGCCACTGTATGAAGGCATCTATCCTGTAAAAAAAATACATCAAAACATAGTTGTAAAATAGCAAAAGTTGTAGTTCACTTTTTCTGTGATTTAAAGCTATTCACATTTAGGCTAGCAAGCCTCAGGAGTTTGATCTCAAGGAGGTTGGTGTTGTTTCATACTGGATCTCATGACCTGTTTCTGTTTTCCTGGAAGTTTATTTTGCACAATCGCCAACACATAATCTCCTGACTGTTCAGGCTGAGAAGCTGCCAAACTGTCCACTGGGTCTTCTGATTCCACTCTGTCCCCCCATGCATGGAAGGCCACAAATCTGTTTGTAAGGGGCAGTGGTGATAATGCTTTACCCTTTCCATTATCTCATGATACTGCCAATGGGAGGGGGTCTCTGGGAGCTTCTTCCTCATCCATGGCATGTGGATGTCACTCCTCTGTGACCGGTATAACATCTCCACCAGGGATTCCTTCTGGGAAAGGGGAGGGAGGCTCAGGCTCGACTAAGTCCACACTAAGCAGACTACTCTGAGGGGGATGGGGAGGAGAGTCCTCCTTTTGCAAGGGAGCAATCCACCCTTTAGCTGCTACAGCCTCCAGCTGTGAAATTTGTACTGTATGTGGTACCATTATTATGAATGTATCACTCTGGGGTTGTAGTCTAGACAGAACCCTATCAAGTGACTGCTGGGGCCAAGGTTGTTCTTCTCTAAACTGTGTCCCCATACTTCCTCCCCTGTCTCAGCTTCTCCATCTTACATTAAAGGCTTGTTCTGGTTCGTCTCTCTCAGATTGTCAAAAGGGATTCTTTGCCTGATACAAATAATAATCCTGATTTGAACTATCTTCAGAGTTGTGAGCTGCCCATGAGCAGTCCCAAAATGTGTGCTCATTATCTCCGCATATGTTGCATATGGGGGGAACTGAACATTGGACTGCATTGTGGCCAATCACCCCACATTGAAAGCATTTTATTTTATCACAGTCCAAGTTTAGATGTGATAATGGCCCACATCTGTAACAATTTTTAGGTTGGCCTGCATATAAGACTATGCCCTGCCTCCCCACCAAGAAAAAGGAACTAGGCAAATGTTGAATACCTTGCTCAGTTTGTTTCAATTGAATTTGGAATGTCCACCCTGCAGTCCAAAACCCATTGTCATCCATTATGGGAACTGGTCTGCCAAACATTGTGCAGTACTTTTCCAGCCAAGAGACTACATCATTAACATTCACACCTTCATTATGAAAAAGAAATGTCACTGTTTTGATCATGGGTTTCATAATTGGAATGGCCAGAAAATCTTTCCACACCTCTGTATCTTTAATTTAATAATATACCCTCCAAAATCTGTCTAATGATGTTACTGTACAGAAACTGATATCATAACAATGGTCCCTGGGTAAATGAATGAATGAAGGTGTAGACCTGTGAGTCTTTAGTTAAGGTTTTCCCAACCCAATGTCTGCAGGGGACAAGGGAGCCAATCCTTTATAACAGATGCATACCACAAACCTTCTTTTTGCTGCCTCTGCAGATTTTTGAAATAGTCCAGCATATGAGTTTGTTGTTTTGATTCTTATCTTGTGCAACCCTCACCCTTCCCCTGTCATTTCACCACTGTAACTTTAGCAGTCTCTGTACCTGAGAATTGTAGTGTACATACTGCCTCCTCTACTCCACCATCCAAGGAATAGTAAGAAATAGGAGAAGCCAGTGAAGATCCCCTATAGATATCACACATGGGCATCTTGCCCATAGAGGGACTGGCATCTGGCGCAGCACCTTTCTCCAGTGCCTTCACTTCATGTCATGCAACTGCAGCAGTGACTAGCAACTATTCTGTGTTCACCGGACTTTGCTCCAGTAACTCAGTACCTTCTTTCAGTGCTAAACGTATTATAGCAGTATTTTGTGCTTCTTGGGAGCCTGGGAGAGGGATTGCTGGGTCAGGAACCCAGTGATTATTTTTAAACAACCATCTGGCTTGTTGCAACACTCATTCTGGTGTCCAGTCTGCCGATGTCCCGCTAATAATTATGCTGTCTTCTGGTGAACTGGGTACATCCATTATAACATCTGGAGCCAGTGTGGCCTTGAGAGGTGCCTCAGTCCCTGTCCCTACTGGTAGGTGTTTACTTGTTTCTTGCAAAGGACTTGCTACAGAGCACTTGCGTTTCTTTTCTTATTCTAACTTTGTATATTCTTGCTCAGTAGCCGACATCATTTCCAACAACTGTAGTTTATTTTGTCCAGTACAGCTTTTAAATGATTCCCTTCCACCATCACTTCCATTTCCTCAGATGTTAAAGGCTGTGCAGGACATTGCTGATCTCCAATACTGGTATCTATTACATGCTACTCCAATCCAGTCTCCACAGTAGGTGCACACAACATTTCCAGAGCTCCTGCAACACAACCTTCCCCTTCCAGAGTTCAATCCTGACTGAGGTCCTCCATGCTTCCTGCAGCATGAACAGTGCCCCCTGCAGGAAGAATAGGAGAATTTTTTTATTTCGTAAAACATCGCATCAATACAAGATCATTAAATTTTTCCTATAAATGTTCAGTGATAAATCACAAAGTATATCGTTAAAGAGGGCAAAAAAGAAAACAAGTACGAAAATACATGCATACATACAGCTTTTATATAATCCAATTAATATGCTTCCATAATAGAGAGAAATGTATTCTGTCTAAACTTTCCATCTCTTTTTGTCTAGCCTGAATAATTACTTTTTCAATTTTCTGGAATATTACTGTATTCAAAGACCTCTCATGCTGTAAATAAAACTGACACCTGGCCTGCCACATATAATATTTTATACGTGCAAACACTATATTTAAAGTACTGGGGTGGTATTTGCTATAACATCCTGTATAATCACCTAAAATTAAACATTCATACTGCATGTGTTGTACTGAGCTCTAATTCCATCTATGAGCCAGTTCAGTCCAGAAAGTGATAGCAAAGGCACAGTGGAGAAAATAATGTTCTGAAGTTTCTTCCTGTCCAGTACATTCAGGCCTTAAACATTGTTTTTCCATAATTGGCTTAAGCTTCCAACTCTCTTTTACCCCTAATCTACCATGGCAGCAAAGCACTGTATATCCCACATGGGGGTTGAAATCCTAGGGTCGCTTAAGACTGAAAGAGCAATCTATAGCCTGGTGGGAAGACATTTTGGGAAATCCACTCTAACAGCAACATTTATTTCCATAATTTTTTGAACTAAAAGCTTTCTATACAAAATAAAAACATCTGTTTTACTTATTTTCCATATTTTCAATTTCTTAAAAGCTAGCACAGCAAATTCTGGTATTTGTAAAGACAAAATTAATCTAGAAAACTCATGATCCCATTTCTCAAAAAAAAGGCTTTAAACAAATCTTGCGACCATTCATCCCATCTGTACCGTGGGCCATCCATAATTTTCAGTGAGGAGATAAAAAAAGGAATGATAAAAAAACAGGGGATTTATCATATCCAACCCTCCCTGTTTTGTGCTTAAATATATAAAGTCCCTCTTTACCGGATTCAACCAACTTCCCCAAATCATTTGAATAAAGAAACACTCAGCAAACATGTCTCTAGTGTAAAGGGGATTGGAAAAACCTGAGATACATATAAAAATATAGGGAGCAAAAATATTTTTTACTATCACTGCCCTCTTTTTCTTTCCAAATGGCCATGTTTTCCAGAGCTGTGTTTTATATTCGCCTAAAATAATTTTTTCTTCCTAGTTTTATATGCAAGATTACCTGCCCCCCAAAAATTCCTAATATCTTTATACAGGTATCCGTTATTTGAACTTGTCCTATACATAAGACTAATGACTCTCCTCCCACATGAAATCCTACACTTTTGCCATAATTTAAACTTAACCCCATAATCTGAGAAATACTTTCTATAGTTTGCAACACCCTAAGTCCTGATTTTTCATCTTGGACTAATAAAACAACATAATCTGCTTAAGCCATTATTTTCTGTGTTGCTATGTGAGGGGATGGGGAAAGACCAATAATAGACCTATCCCAAAGGATTTCCCATACCAGTGAATCTAAAATGAATGTATATAAAAGAGGGCGTAGAGGACACCCCTGTCTTACCCCTCATGTGAGCAAAATCTTATTCTCTATTAATCTATTTACAGAGGGTAGTACCGCTGCATTATTATAAAGGAGTTGAATCCAAGAGATTAATGATCATGGGATCTCATATTTCTGTAATACTTGAAATAAAAAGGTATGAGAGACATTATCAAATGCCTTAGTTTGATCTAATGCCAGCAGAAATCCTTTTAATTTCTTTTGGGTCTCATATTCACAGACATCCCTTATCAATCTTAAATTTTGTTGTATGTTTCTGTTTGGGATTGAGCAACTCTGGGTAGGATGAATGAGTTCACTTGTGGCTTTTTGTAATCTTTGACATAAAATAGAGGCTAAAATTTTGTAATCAGTATTTGAAAGACCTATAGGCCTCCAGTTCCCCAGGTCAGATTTATCTCCCTTTTTATGCAAAAAAAAATAATGATGGCATCAGTAAAGTCATGCAAAATTCCACCATCGTGTAATATGTCATTAAAAACCTCAGTAAGAATTTCTCCAGAGTCTTCTTTAAAGATTTTATATAATTCATTTGTTAAGCCATCCTCTCCCAGGGAAACTCCTGTTTTCAGATTTGAAATAGTTTTTATGACTTCCTCTAATAAAATACGGCCTTCAATGTCTCTCACTATTTCATTAGTCAATGTATGGACTATAAATGAAACAACATATTCCTATTCCTTTGTAGGCTGAAATGTAGTTCCCATAGTCTGTGCTACTGTATTAGATATAACATATAACATCTCCTCATCTGTGTGTTTAAGATTTTTATTTATATCATATAATCCTATCATAACTTTATGTTCTAATTTATACTTTCATGCTGAGAAGGGGTCTGAAAAAGATTGTTGTATTGTACTATATTTAAATTCAGCATTCAAAGATGCAGCTCTATCATACTGATAGGTTACATTTTTTGTTTGATTGTTTCAATTTGGACTTTAATTGTACTGTCTGCTGCATTAGGGAAGGACATCAGTCTATAAAAGCGGTCCCTGTACCCCAGATAAAGTAAATAATCCTGATTACTTTTAGTGTTACCAGTATTAATAAAAAACTTATTATTTCTTTTTTGGTATCCATCCACCAGGAAAGCCAGTCATCATACATTACACCTACAGATTTCCTATGTTGTATTAGGCATTACAGCTTTTCTTTTGTATCTAAGTGTTCTAAAAGAGAAGAGTTACGTTTCCATCTCCTACTGACTCCAGGAAACCTAGGGGGGAGGTTTTTTAAATGTATATCACAGATTAAAAGGCAATGATCTTAAAATTCAGTTTGCCTGAGTTTAAAATGATTAGTGTGCAGAAATTTTGATAGAAAAAAATAATTTATATGGGTTGCAAATGTGCTTCTCCTATAGGTAGCTCTAGGATCTTTGTAAATTGTTCTATATGTATCCCATAGGCTGCTGTATCTACTGTATTTTTTAGTGCACGAGAGTCTCAATGGACCTTCTTCAGGGCATTATCTTTAATTTTAATGCCCAAACTGCAGTTCATGTTTCCTCTCCATATTACATTTCTAGAAGTGTAAAGGAAAGGCCTTATTTTGTCAAAAAAGTTCTATCCTAGCACTTTTACTCTGAGGTGCATCTGTGTTAATCAAATGTACAGAATAACCCGAGTGAGCAATCTAATAACAATGCTCTGCCTGGTAAAATGTCTACCAGCCATTGTACTTGAACATGTGGATGTTTAAATAAAATTCCTAAACCATCTACAACATCTACACCGAACGACCAAAACGATGGCCCCCATGGCCAACTCTTTTTTTTTGCTTGAGCTACATCCTGTAAAGAGATGAACCTAGTTTCCTGTAGAAACAGAAAATCCATTGTTATGCATTTACAAAATGCCAATAAAGCCAGCCTCTTTGTATGATTTTTAATGCTATAAGCATTAAAAAAAAGCAGCCTGTAGTGCTACCGTGCTTGCTATTTATGTCCCTCAAGTTGGCTCCTTATCGTCTTTTCCTTTTCCATCCTTTCTTTTTTTTTTGTTTCCAGAATGTCTGCTGTAGTTTCATAATCTAGCTCCATCTCAGATATCATTCTTGAATGAAAGGAGACATCCAAATCTGATCCTCCATCTTCATCCCGTAATGGCTGAAAAGGGTTTGGAGAACAAACCTGACTGAATTTGCTAATAGACCTGGTGACTCTTTTAGAAGGGATTTGAAAGTCAGTAAGGGGGGGGTGGCATGTCCCTACCCCGATGCTCTGTGGAAGTGCCTGGCAATTCCTTTTGACTGCTCTCCTGTGGGGGTTGTGGCTGAGCTGATGTATCTGGGATCACAGGTTGTATAGGAGTTTGTCCCTCTTCTTGCTGTGCTGTCTGATCCTGGGTGGGATGTGGTTCTGAAGGATTCTCCTCCCTATCAGCCTCAGGCCTGGGAGGCCTGTATCTCTCCTGAGCTTTACTAATCAGATCCTCCTTTTCAGGGCGCCCCTGCCTATTTTATCCAGCGCATGGACATTGATGATATGCACGCCCCTGTTCCTCACAGAAGTTACAATGAAACATATTTCTACAGGCAGCACTAACTTGGACGTAATCCCCACATGAGGCACAACGTGCCCTATCACATGTACTACTAAGGTGCCTTTTGCTCCCACATTTATAACAAGACTTTGGCTGTCCCAGGTAGAAACACACTCCCCTGTCTTTTCCTAAAAAAAAAAACTGTTTGGTATATGGGGAACTTCATTGCAAACCATGTTAAGTTTAACTTAAAATCCCCAACTCCTTGTCCATATACCCTCTGAGCCAATAATGGCTGCTGGAGGACCTAGGATATTACATTTTTTCTCCAGCCAGAACTGTACATCCCCAATATTTACCCCTTCATTATGAAACATAACATTCACTGTTTTAAAGAATGGTTTAGTCAGGGGGATTGCCCAAAAGGGAGTCCATAAATGGGTAGTTTTCAAAGGTTCATATTTTCTCCAGAAAGTATCCAAAGTCAGGAAAGTTTTAAAACTGACATCAAAAGTATCTTTGCCTCTGACATTTATGAGTGCAAAGACATCAGAGGCTGGACAATTCATAGGCCCAGATATTCAAAAGGGTTGCGCCTGCGCAAGTCCGAAATTGTGCCATTTTGCGATATTCAGCAGGAAGCAGTTGCACCACTGAAAACATGCTGAGCAACAGCGCAATGCAAATGAATGCATGCTGAACTGGAGGTGGAGGAACCATGCATAAACTGCACAGCCCGATATTCAGCCGGGCTGTGCAGAGTTATGCAGGCGCAACCCCTAACCTGCACAACTTTGAGCCAAAAAAAAAGGATCAAGTTGAGGGCCACCCACAGGTGAGCTGCCACATTGCAGGGTGCAACACAGTTTCTGCCACCTGTGGCTGGCCCTCAACCTACTCTCTGTCCCCCTGCAGCCCTATTGTGGGCAAAGTGTAAAATATCCCCCCACCCCCGACTGGCCCGATCGCGGGCAACAGCAGAAAAGTCCCCCCTCCCCAACTAACCCGATTGCAGGCAACAGCAGAAAATTTCCCCTCCCGACTGGCCATTGTCGGGCATAAGCTAAACACCCCCACCAGCCCGATCATGGGCAGCAAAGTGTCCTCAACATATCTCTGGTGGTCAGTGGACCGATAAGCCCGATCACAGGCTGAAGTGGTTTAAAACACCCCTGAACATATCCCTGGTGGTCAGTGGACATCAGCCCGATCAGCGGGCTGCATTAATTGTGACACCCCCAAGACCATATCCCTGGTGATCTAGTGTCCCCACCCACCCACCCACGAAGCCCCACCACCTCACTCCCCACAGCGCAGCATCCCACCCGCCTGCCACCCCACTGCCCGCCGACTGACTGCCTGGTAAGGCTGCACCCAGTGGTGCAGGCAAGAGCCAATGGGCATGCAGCCCATACCACCTAAGGCAGTCAGATTTGTGAATAATTCATTCACATATCTGGACCACCTTGTGTAGTATGGGCTACTGCCGACAACTCTTCTTCTGCCAATAGTCGCAGCCACGGGCAGTCAGTCGAAGTGATAGAGGCGGCGGAGTGTATCACCGCTGGCGGGGGAGGCGGGGAATGATGAGACTCATGGTGAGTGAGGGTGAGGTTTCGACTCACCGAGACCTGAAACATTACAAATGTGCAACCTGTCGAACCCAATCCCACTGGACCTGGGGTATATGTTGGGAGAGACACTTGCTACCCAGGATCGAGGCTGGTGGGGGTTATTTCGGCGCTTTGACCACCGGTCAGGCCGGTCGAGATGAAAGATTTATTCTTTGCCCGTGATCGGGCTGCAGAAGAGCATCGGTCTCCGACGGCTGCTCCTGCCAGGCACCAGGTGCAAGTCCTAGGGATTGGCTCACCTGCATGCTAATGGCATGCAAATGGGGCCATAAACAGATGCAAATGGCCCCCCCGCACCTTGCATAAATTATGGCCCCATTTGCATGTCACCATTTGAATATCGGAAATTTGCGCATGGCGCAATGGTACTTGCGCCACCACAAGTTGAATGCTCCACTCTGACCACTTGCGGTGGCGCAAGTTCCACTGCACCATACACAGTGGCTGTGGCTGGGGGGTGATATTCAAAGGAGTTGCTCAATAGCGCAACTCCTTTGAATATCGCTCCGGCCACACCCCTGCGCAAATATTTTGTGCAGCGCAAGGGCTTGCATCACAAAATAGCGCAGTTTGAATATCCAGCCCATAGAGTCTTTCAGCAATTTTTTTACCACATTAAGTCTTTCGGGGTGTTCCTGTAGTCCTCCGCTATAATACAGATGCACTGCACTGCGTTGTAGAGCTTGCTCCACTATATTGATTCTCAACAAGTCTGAAAAAGTTGGTCCCATTCTCTGTCTCCCTGAATTTGTGGAGGGAGGAGGACTCTCATCAAGTCTAATGGGCCCATCATTATTTGAATCTTCATTCTGTCCCTGTTCAGGGGTTTTTAGTGATTCCAAAATAGCATCAATCAATTCAGGGGCATGCTTGGTTTCTAAATTCCTGCCCTGTATTGTACAGTCATTTTGCAATTCATCGCAAATTATTCTGGGTGTACCCAGCTCACCTTGTGTGAAAGGCCATTCTTTCTGAGTCCAGTATTCACGTACCATCTTTTTTTGTAGCCATCCAGCTTGTCTTAATGCATCTGTTTTAGACGAATCCTTTGTGGTAAATGGAGCATCATGCTGTTGTAATCCAAACAATTTCCACATTCTTTCTGCGGCACTGTCCATAACTTCAGTTGACTCCATCTGAGCAGCTGGCAATATTTGACAGGCCACTGCGTCACATCAGATGCTTTCTGCATACCTTTCTCTCACTCTGCAGCTTGCTCCACAACCTGATCCATTTTTTCTTCCTGATTAGCACCTCACTTCTAGTCTTCTGTATCTCCGAATGTCATTCATCCATTATGTTAATTTGTTGCATCCCCTTCAATATCCTTAGTTACTTTCAGAGACCCTGCTGTCCTATGATTGACAGGTAAATCATTCACATTTACTTCCATCTCTGAAACAATCATAACTTTCGAAGTGCCATCCCCTTGTGAAACCACAGCCAAGGCTGGGGATTAAACCTCTGGATGATTCAGCAAACCAACCTCATCACTTGCCAGTCTGACACAAACTGACATCCCAACTAGAGGAGCAGCAGTTCCCCCTACTGGAGAGTAGGGGAAAGTTTTATTAAAGAATAAATCAGTGCAGTTCCAAGCTGACAAAAACAAATGGTCAGTACAACAGGGCTAGGGTAAACAAAAAAAGAAAAATACACCAATACCCACACAGTTCAACTAACCGCTGCATCTGTATCAGTGATCCAGGGCAAATGCTTCCATAATCCAGAAAAGCCCAGGACAGAAAGATGTGAGCTGTCAGACAAATATACTACACGGGCATCAGCAAATATCTTGTTGCATAATTCAACATAAGTGCAATGGTGTTGTTGCAAAGAAAATAAACAACTGGACATCCAAATATTCCATTTGATAATTACAAATAAAACACTCAAAGTTTCCAAATCTCATTTCCCCCAAGCAGAGGACACATGGCCATATATAAGATTTGCATAAGAAATCCTAGAAAAAAGTGGTCCCCCCATTGGTCAGCTAAATATATTCAGAAATCTTTAATGAAGGAGCACTGAAAAATTAAAAGGTCAGTCATTTCAAGGGAGGCAGTACATTGTGTTCTACTGCAAAACCTGTCAGAGAGCTGTTTATGATTGTGTTTACTCTTGACATTAATCTTCTCATGGCAAGAGAGCCAATGGAAGTCCCACATATATGCAGGGATCCTAGGATTCACCAACAGGAGTTTCAGGGAAGCCTTACACAAGGCATCCCATTTAGGGAAGGGCTCAGGGGAGGGACAGACAGAAGCCAGTAAATTTCTATAAAACATCTTATGTGAAGCAAATATCAAAAGCTGATGAGGAGTAATTTTCCATTGTTTTAAATGGAGGAACATGTCCTTTAGGTATTGAAGGACTTCCAAACCCCAGAGAACTGTGATAGAGTTCCGTTCCCAAGAATGGTACCATGTGCTGCAATTACCATAAAGCCAGCACTCCCACCTACATTGTCTATTAATCAAAAGAGGTCATAAATTTTACATGAAAAAAACACTGGGAAAGAAAAGAATCAGATTCACCATGTTCAGCCCACCTTCCAGAATAGGCAAATAAAGAACTTCCCTCTTGATTGGGTTAAGACGACTTCCCTATATCGCCTGGAAAAACAAACTCAAGACAGGGGTTCAAGTTTTTTTGGAATAGGGATCACATAACTTAAATATAAAAAAAATAGGAAGAAGAAAGGTTTTCACCAAAAAAACACGTTTTTTCTTCCCAACTTTACTACGATTCCATTGAGAAACCTTAAGACGCCCAATAGCTGGCTTTTCCTCCCAGTTTTGGACATAAATCTCCGGGGGTCAAACTTAATTCCCAGGAGAGAGGAGGAAACAGAAATCAGGCCAATAGATGGAATAGCCTATGAGGAAAAGCCCAGCGCAAAAGCATAACGCTTCTCCATATTCAAGCTAGCCCCCAAGACCAAACCAGAGAAAAAGCATTCAGAAAGGGCTTCCTGAACTGAAGAGGCATCCACAGTCAACAAGCACAAGTCATTAGTGTAAGCCAAAGAGGAGGGTGTATCCTGAACAGCAGGATGAGAAATCGGGAGAATACTCGGGGGAGTATTTAATTTACGTAATAAGGGGTCAATAAGAAAGACATATAGAAGGGGGCTTAGGAGACACCCTTGTCTCACACCTCACTTAATGGCAACCAAGGGACCCAGCAACCCATTGACCAGAGGGACTACAGTGGTGGTCCGATAAAGATATCGTATCCAAGAAACAAATGTAGGAGGAATACGATAATGTAAAAGAATTTCCTGCAACAAATCATGACAAATGGAGTCAAACGCAGACTTTGGTCTAAAGAAACTACATACCCTGAACATTGACCAGAAAACCCAGAGATAAAAATGTCCCGCACCCGAATAAGATGTCCCTCTATTTTCTTCTGAGGAATAGCACAAGCTTGCTTAGAGGAAATGACAAGATCCACAACAGATAATAATCTGTTAGCCAGGATTTTGGACAACACCTTACAATCTGCATTAAGCATGCATATAGGTCTCCAATTATGCAGGTCAGATTTATGCCCTTTTTTATGTAGAAAAATCAAGGCTCCTTAAGTAAAGTTAAGAGGAACATCTCCCAATGCCAACATAGTGTTAAACACCAGGGCCAATTCCAACCCCAAGCAGTCACCCATGTTCTTATATTCATTCTAGAGCCCATCAGGGCCCGGGGTAACATTAGGCTTCAAATGATGAATAACATCCAGCACCTCAGGTTTAGGCAAGCTTATATCTGTAAGAACCTGTGGAGAAATATTAGGGATAAAAACATCAGATATATACTGTTTGATCTGTCCAACATCTGAAGGGAGTTCTGAAAACAAAGTACAAGAAAAATCAGCCACAATTTGCATAATATCACATGGGGAGCTAAGAAGAGTACCCAAATCATCCAGCAGGCTAGTGATGCCTTTTTTGCTGACCTGTGATTTATTATGGGTAAAGGGACAAGTTTCATGATCCTCACCCTTAGTACCAGATCTATGTTGCCAGTAAAGGTGAGCGGCCCGAGTTTTAGAATAGCACAACATATTCTGCCAAACTGAGTGAATATGTGCATTCAGAGCTTGGCCAGTAGTATGAGCAAGGGACAAAAGGTATTGTAAGCACTGGTGATCTTGTAAGTATGACAAGTATGCCAAGGTGCTTTAAGCCTTGCTGTACCACCGAAGGAGCTTCAAAAGATCCAACTTCTAATCCTCCCACTGTTGTACAGGGTTCTCATAACATAGGAGCACAGATTTCCTGGCAGGTAAAAATTGACTCAAGGAGCATAAAAAAAACATCATCCATAAGTAAAGAAATATTAAATTTCCAAATACCTGGGCCTTTGGATGGGGGGGGGGGTTATCATCAAAAGTAAGAGAGATAAGCCTGTGGTCTGAAAATTCAACAGGATCAACAGACACTTTCAAAAGAACCAGATGGGGAGGGGATTGAAAAACAGAGTCAATTCCAATTGCCAAGACACCCTTCTGAAAAGTCAGAGAATGATGTCTTGTTAATTCCAGGACAGTATCCCGCAGGTTCACAGTGCTAATCATGGAATTTAAGGAGTGAGAATCATAATATAACTTCCTAGTAGTAGTATGTAAGCCTTTATCCAGAAGGTTAAGCCCATAGTTAAAGTCTCCTGCAAAAATTATATGTTTGGAAGTATGCAAAATGGCTGAATCTCAGAAAAAATGTCAATCCATGCAGTTTTAAGTTGAGGGGCATATAAACAGACAAGGCAATAAGGGACCTGGTGAACCAAAGCATAAAGAATCAGCACCCGACCAGGGACAATATCATAAAGCTTGAGAAGCACAAAGGCAACAGAGTGAACCAAAATCCCCACACCAGAACATCTGTCCGGACCCATTGACCAATAAGAAGGGCCCGAAGCCAATATCTTTGAGACTGTTTCAGTTCATACAAAGCATGAAACCTAACATCCTGCAGGAATATTATACCACCTGGCAAGGAAGCTAGGAAAGTGAAAACAGCATTACGCTTATCCAGTCTCTTAATACTGTTGACATTCAGAGAGTAACAGGCAAAGGTGTGGGAAGCCATGGTAAGAAAAAGCAAAAACAGGAAAGACAAATAACCTATGTTATTTTTTCTTATCCTTCCCACCTACTGCTTTCAGTTTAGATCTGGCTTTCCATTTTTGGGCACCCCTATCCATAGAGCAAACCACAGTATCAGTAGTATCTTCTGGATGGGAAGACCGAACAGAGGAGGAATCAGTATCCTCACCAGAGTCTGCCAAAGTCTCCTGCTAAACATTGTAGGTGTTTGAAAGTTGTATGGGGCAGTCTGAACAGTCTTATAAGGAGGCGGGGTAGCTTTTGGCTTGAAACATGCAGAACATAGACCGACAAGTGTCAGTGGCTCAGTACGTAGCACACTCACCTCTGAGGCTGGGAGATCAGAGGGCTGTGGGTTCAGTTCCCACATGTGGCACTTGGGTTAATATCCCAGTACTGACAATAAAGTGCAGCATGAGAGGGGCGCTGCACTCCTGAGGTGTCGTCTTTTGGATTAGATGTTAAACCGAGGTCCCATCTGCCTAGATTGGTGGTAGTTCAGGTGGATGTTAAAGATCTCAATGCACTTATCAAAAAGAGTAGGGTCATTTTTATTAAAATCAAAACAGAAATACGTAGAAGAAATCATCATTACATACAAAAGAAAAGAATCAAGGAAACAAATCTTTAACATATACAGTAAAATATAAATAAAAAAACAATCAGTCCAAAAAAAAAAACAAGAACCCCTTCCCCCATTACAAACAAGAAAAGTCCAAAAGAAAACATACAATTCAAACAATCCAACAGGATGAAAAACAGAATCAAAACCAAAAAATTGTCTGGAAAAAATTGAAAGTCTCCAACTGTGAAAGAAAAGGACTAAGGTAGTTAACAGAAAATGTGAAAACTCAGCAACAGCAGGCAAAAAAAAAAACTACTTAATCACAAAGAAATCCCAATGTCTTTCCCAAATATTCTATTTGAGAATTTTCCTTCCACCTTTTCTAGTGCGGTCAACATTGTGTACAATCTTCTCATAAAGTTCAGCAGGGGACACATACCGCTGTTGAAACAAAAAGAAACACCTGACTTGCCAAACCCACTATAATATAACAACAGCTAATAGATTCATAGTACTGGAATTATACCTGTCCCATGCTTCTGGAAACAGACCAAAAAATAAGGTTCTTGGGTCCCACATTTTCCACTCATGTTGCCAATGTTTAAATTGCCAAAGAAACCAGAACCGTACAATATAGGGACATTCAAAATATAAATGAACCATGGTTTCAGGTTCTGCTGTACAGGAATCCCTAAAACAATGATGATCCAGAAATTGTTTGCACTTGTGGTTCTCTCTGACATTAATTTTTCCGTGTACACCAAGCCACGAGATATCCCACATCACTAAAGGGATTCTTGTATCAGTTAAATGATTCCCAATCTTACCCTTCTCAAGCGTGGTAAAATCAGGAAAAACATCCTCTAAAAAACAGGAATCCACTATAACCTGATACAAACTTCTTCTAGAAAGCTCAGTCACCACCTTTTTCATAATTTTCCATGTTTTAAGTATACCAAAAACCACTACCCAATCAGAAGATAAAACATATTTCCACTTATTTTTATTTAAAAAAAACTATCATTAATCCATTCCTGTAAAATATCAGTAAGAGGGGCCATAACCAGCGGAACTCAAGGTTTACCCACCAATTGAAACATGGGCTTTAAATTGATAGAAAAAAAGAAAACAAGCGGGTGAACCATACAAACCCCTCCATGGCAATAATCAAAATATAAAACATTTCTCTTAACAGGGTTCAACTGGCTGCCTCAAAAGCAAGAGAAAAAGATACCCATAAGTGGCACAAAAAACTGTTTAGGCACTGGAAATATATGAGCAATGTAGAGAAACAAAGGTAACAAACAATTTTTAATCAAAAAGACCCGTTTATTTTTCCTCATGGACCATTTATTCCATTTACAAACCTTCGCCCTCCCTACATTCAGTTGTAATTCCCAATTATACTGTGCCATGTCAGGCATTCCCAAAAACAGACCCAAAATTTTGTGTGGAGAGTCCACCACCCAAATACTTCCAAGATGGGAACCTCCATCGTGAGAGCCTGCTAAATTAAAACAGACACTCTGAAAATTAAGCCTTGAACCAATGCAATATAAAAAAACAGTGAGATGTGACACATTAAATGTCCAACTGATGCTGTTGGTACCAAGACACAAATATCATCTGCGTAACATATAGTTTTTAAGTTACACAGGCCCAGACCTGATATACCAGGAAGAATAGGGGACCTTTGAAGGAGACAGATGATTGGATACAACACCAAAACAAACAAAAGTGGGTTTAAAAGACAGCCCTGTCTGACACCTCTCCAGATGTAACATGGGGACCCAAGCCAGTCATTAACATAAAGTCTCACATAGGCCAATGAATAACACAGGCAAAGCCAATTTACAAACATACTAGGAAAACCATAGGCCCGGAGAGTCAACCAAATAAATTCCTGGGAAACACCATCAAATGCTTTAGTCAGGCCAAAATTAAATAAATATCTGAAGAGATCCCACTGTGCGCTTGAGAGAATAATTCCCTCACCAGAATCAAGGCATCCGGGATGGACCTACCTGGAACAGAGCAGTATTGGGATGAAGAAATCAAAGAGGGTAACAATTTCAGTGTTGTATTACCCAATAACTTTGCAAAAATTTTAAAATCAGTATTCAACAAGGTAATAGGGTGCCAATTACCTAAATCAGGTCTATCATCCTTTTTGAATAGAAAAAGCATTAAACCTTCTTACATTTGTTCAGTAATACGGTCCTCTGACAAAAAAAGCGTTAAAGACAGCCAACAACTGATGCAGCATAACTTCCCACAAAGATTTATAAATTTCAGAAGATAGGCCATCCGAGCCAGGAGCTACCATATCTCTGAGGCTTGCTATGGCCACTTTTACTTCCTCCAGTGAAAAAGGTGTCACAACAGCTTGCTACTGTACCATAGTTAAGGGAGGTAAATCCGAGGCCTGTAACAACAAGTGCATATCCTGGGATTCTGAAACCTGAGATTCAAAGGTGCATCTAACAAAATCTTCTACACACTGTAAAAGTTCGGATTTCCCTCTAACTGGATGGCTGTGGTTATCAGTCAGACTATGCATCTGTTTATCATAACACCTCCGCTTACAGTCGTCATATGGGTTGAACTGACTCTTTTTTTCCAGAAGCCCTAAATTTCTGTTCAAAATCCAGGGACTTCTGTCTGTCATACTGGAGTTGTGTCAGAGTGTGTTTAACATTCTGTATGCGATCTCCACAATCTAATTGTGACAAATAAACCTCAGAAAACAAGGTATGCAATTCAGCCCTTAGTAGCTGAGATTGTTAGTGACAACAGTCAGCCAAAAGTCTAGAATGCAATTTAAAACAAGCAGTTATGCATACCTTAGTATCCACCCACCAATCAATCACAGAATCATAAAGAAAAAGTACAGTGTGTCTGTCAGATAGCAGGTCCAAAAGTCCCCTATGAAACTCCCTACTCGATAATAAATGAGTGTTCACCCTCCACACCCCTGGCCCATTAGCAGTTACAAAACCCAAATGAATCATTAGAACCAATAAATTATGGTCTGAGGTTTCAGTAGGCAAGACAGTCCCCTCAAATTCCCTAGTGTTCCTTGAACAAAGCCAAAAATCTATCCTGGAAGTTAATCGGCCTTTGGAAAAGGTACATAAAGGGTTTTGTGCAAACACATCCACAAGATCCAGTTCCTTAACTATACCCTGTAATTCACGACAATCACAATACACTTTCCCCTTAGATCTAGGCTAGAGTTAAAGCCTCCCCTCCAGAGAACTATTCTACTGGTCAGCAAGTAAGGCTTAATCATCCTAAAGATATGCATCCTAGCAGCTTTTTATTGAGGTGCATAAATATTTATAAGCCTATAGGTCATATCATGCCACAGAATATCCAAAAGCATTGCTCTCCCAGGCATCAGATCTACTAATATTTGAAGTAAAAAAACAGACATGGAAAAACAAAACCCAAGACCAGAACACAGATCTTGACCAATAGACCAGTAAGAAGTCCCTGAAACTCAATCCTTAGTAGCTCTATCAATATCCATAACAGTGTAAAACTGAACATCCTGTAAAAAATAGACATCATAAGGCAAAGACTGGAAGGTCAAGAAGGTAGCTTTTCTTTTATACACCGACCTAATACTATTGATATTAAGACTAGCTAAGGCAATGGAGGCCTGAGTCAGGGACATAGCAACAAATCAGCAAATAGGAGAGAAAGCTCAGGAAAAAAACAGTAATTACTTTTTTCGAGTTCTTGTTGACCTCTTCTTCGAGCTTGTCCCTGAGGTGTCCAATAACGGAGCAAGAACAGGGATTGATTCAGTTTGAGAGGAAGAAGGGAGTGGCCCCTCTGGGTCATCCCCATCCATAAAGTCTCCCCAGCTCTGTAAAGGTTGATAAGGATTATCCACTTGTATCGAAAATTGCTGTTTGTCCTCCACAAGTTTAGTGGACCGAAGCCGCATACAATCAGGGTGGGAAACCACTGAATCATCCTCAGTCCTCACACCTGGCACTGCTGGAAGGGGGGCCGGCTCCATCGACAGCAGAACAGGTGGAGCAGGTGGAGGAGGTGGCAAAGGGGGTCTACAGGAGGTGCCTGACATTGAGGAGCAGCCTTCCTTCCTCCCAAAGCAGTAGAGGAATGGGGCCCATCCTTACCAAGGGCAACAGAACTTGAACCCAGGGGATGAGACTTAGTAGAAGAGGCAGATTTTGTAATATAAAAATCATGCTCCATATAATCCTCTGTGTTATGGGCAGCCCAAGGGCAAGCTGCAAAAACATGAGTATCATTGCCACAGAGATTACAAAAGGGAAGGACAGTACAGGTTAGTACCAAGTGACCCAAAACTCCACAAGCTGCACACTTAAGCTGAACACAGTCAGAGCTGAGGTGAGACAAAGACTCACGCCTATAACAGGATCGAGGCTGGCCTGGATAGAATAAAATACCACGGTCCCTTCCCAGATAAAAACAGTTTGGGAGATGTTGAATCCCCTCCTCAGTCATTTTCAGTTGTACATTAAATTTCCATCCCCAAGTCCAAAACCCGTTATCATCAATCAGGGTATGAGGCACCTCATTAACAGTACACCATTTCTCCAACAATAAAGAATATCCAAAACATTCACCCCTTCATTGCGAAACAAAACAGTAATCACTTTAGCAGTAGGTCTAGTGATAGGGAAGACCACAAAAGGCTTCCAAACAGGGCCAGAGCAGGCAGCACAATATGCACCCAAAACTTATCTAATAAAGCTGTTGAACAAAATGAAATGTCAAAATCATGGTCCCCCGAGGTATGAATAAAGGCATATACCTCAGCTGACTTAATGCCTAAAGAGTCAATTATTAAACATTTACCCATGTAATTTCGATCCTTAGGGAGTTCCAGACCACCTCTATAATAGATCCTGGCTACAAAACGCTTCCTTGCAGACATCTCAGAATTCTTAAACAATGAGGCATAGCTAGCAGGTTTTTTGAGAGTAGCATCCTGCAGACCCGGTTGTATCAAACCCCCAACAGATCCCAAAACCAGGCCCCTGCCCAAAGAAGATGAAGACTGACCTGGTGGGTGTAGGCACAGTTTGTGGACCAGAGGTACTAGGAACATACGTAAAGGTAACCAAACCCGAGGAAGCAACAGAAACGGTTTCAGGTGGCTGAATCACCACGCCGGCAGCAGCAGCAGGAGTAGGTCGCAGAGGGCTCGCCCTTACACCCGGAAGCGTTGCAGTGGCGCAGTCTGGCTCTAAATCAGGAAACCCCTGTTGTAAAGCCACAGAAGAGGGTTCTGGGACCACAAGCAATCCCTCACCTGGCAAAGGAATACGGGGATCAGGAACCCATTTGGTTTGGGTCTTAACCCAAACCGCTATCTCTAAAGCCTGTTCAGGGGACCAGGATGAATTCCATGCAGTAAAGGGAAAAGAATCACTGTTAGCCATAGGAGCCATCATACCAGCAGTATCCACAGGCAGACCATCTGCAGGGTCAACGTAGCTCTTTTTAGACACACCAGGGAGTACCGTTGGACTACAAGCCGTGTGCTTCCATTTTTTCTCATCCTCAGAAAACTTGACATCAGAAGAAAATTCAGTACCTGCCTCAGGTAAGGGTTTTACATCCTACAACAGCAGAACAAGATCTTCCTTAGGAAAAGAGATATCCATACAATCAACATCAGAAGGACAAACACAGTCAGGGACCAGCGAGTGCTCCACCACCACATCCTCACTCTCAGAAGTCCGAGACATTCTGAGGCCATTCCAGCCATCCCAGGGGAGCCCCCTATTGCAAGAGTAGGGGAATTTCCCCGATGTCCTAGCCAAATTTCCCTCATTCACTGAAGATACCACCATCAGCTTAATCTGCTTCAAGGTCAGTTGACATTCATTAGTATCCCCCTCCCCCGGGTCGTGCCTGAAAATAGGCAGGATTTGTCTAGTGCACTTACCCGGTCAACAAAAACTAAATAAAATAGGTTCCTGAGGAGGAGGCATAGTATTTAGAGGATCACAGACTAGCATCTGAGTCTTGGAGTCAGCCACCACCGGGACTGGGGAAACGAGTGGGGGGAGGGCTGACACTACTAGGTCACTCAGAGGCAAAGCACACTCTGGAACAGGTGGAAGCACAGTTGATGAGGGGAGTCCAGCAGGGGCTCAAGGGAGATCAGAAGAACCTGGTTTATTTTGGAAATTAGCCTTTTGGGCCTGGGTAATAAGGAAATGCTGGTCCGCCCCACCATCATGGTGTTCCTGATTATGGGCCACCCAGGAGCAATTCTGAAAAGTGTGACCAGGCTCATCGCAGAGGTTTCAGCAACATTCATTCAGACAGGATGCACCCAAATGGCCCAATTCCCCACATATGTTACACTTCACAGTCTCACAGACACTACTCAAATGTGAAGAAATCCCACACCTATAAAAGGCCTTTGGCTGACCCTGATAAAACAAAACCCTCCTGTCCTTGCCCAAAAAAAAGGAGTTCAAGAGGTGAAGGACACCAGAATCATCATACTTCAGTAAAACCTTAACTTTCCAGCCACCAATCCAGATACTTTCAGAATTCAGAATGACCTCAGTGTCCCCCAGAACAGTTAATCAGAGTTTCAACCAGTAGAGAACATCTGCCAAGTCCACACCTTCATTTCAAAAATTGAATGGAAATAGTTTTATAAGCTGGCTTAGTTAGGGGAATGGCTAAGAAGGGTGACCATAAGGCTGACTTCTTCAGCGTGTTATACCTAGACCAAAATCTGTCCAAACCCTTAGAAGTCTGAAAACTGATGTCAAAGGTAGTCTCTCCAGAATTGTGGATAAGGGCATAAATTTCATGGACAAAACATTTCATAGAATCCTTAAGCAAAGTCCGGGCCACAAAGAGACGGTCAGGAGGTTCCTCCATACCCCCCACATAGGAAAGACAAACCACATTATGCCTCTTAGCTGGCAAAACAGACAAGTGGAAAAGGGAGAAAAGGATTTCTTTTGTTTATCAGGCATAGCATTAAGCGGAGCTGCCGTAAGGATAGGGTCTGGGGGTTGGGCTGTAGAAGTGCTCGGCAGTGTAGGAAAAGCAAGACTAGGATTCTGGGTCAGCAAAATATCATCAGGCAAAGCCAAAGGATCAGCCAGCAGGAGAGATCCATCCAAAACTTGGTCAGGAGCAATGGCAGGAGG